>OU342852.1:105599-2505599 GCA_910591585.2 Nysson spinosus | reverse complement strand
CGTGCGTCCCTGTGATGCAGAAGAAAACGCATTGGTTCTGTACGTACGTACAACGCAAGCCAAGATTTTCGTTCTTGAAGACTGACTTCTTGGCGCAAGATAATTCCATGCCAAGAAATCCGCGCGATCTTTCCCTGGCCTGTAGCCTATCTTTCTTCCTCTTTTTCGACAATTCTGCGGTGTATAAATGCCCCGTTTACCACGTAACATACCACCGTCACTCTGATCTGATTTGATACTAATATACGTCCTAGGAATAAGTGCTAAAAAGGAAACGACGTTAAATCCTTCTCTATCTCTCCGTGCGTTTCTTTCGTATATGACAAATCTGTATCCGTACGTGTAATAATAATGTTCTAAGTCTTGTAACAGTGATTTTAGTTATTCGTAGATTGGTACTCTCTTTCAAACACCACTGTCCTTCTCCCCTGCGGTCGCCATTTTGTTGGCGCATTATCTGACTTTAATTTGAAGCCGTGTCGGTAGACGTAACGTCTTACGCGAAAAGTGAACGTCGAGGAAGACTGGCGAATACCGCAGTCCCCGATATTAAAACAACGTAGCAACGTTCGAATCAACGATCGTTGACGGGAATCAGGTGAGTCAGGTGAGTCTTTTAAAAAATGACGAATATAACTTGTCACCAACGCGAACGTGAAAGAACTTTCAGCTGCGTTACTTTGCTTTTCGTGTGGAACAACAGAAATACCGCGCCGATAATCAAAATGAAACACGGCACCCGCAGGCAACGAGACGTTCGTACATTCGATGAAGCTGAGTTTCGTAATAACGTGTTGTGCCACGCACTGCAGTTTCGAATCTCTATGTTGGAAGCCTGTATGCATATCACCGTTGAATCGATTCTTATTACGTACCTCGACGTCTATCCAATCAGCGTTCTCCAAGTCCTAGGTCCCGGTTTTCTTAATCCGTATTATTTCTTAAACGCATTCGCTGCCAGCACAAAATCATTCGCTTTCACTCGGTTTTGCCTTTTCTGCATTCAATCTTTATGTTTATCTATGCGCCGTTATTTTTCTTTGCACAGTAACAAGATACACATTGAATGTAATCCAACAGCACGAGTATACTCGTAGTTGGCAGCGAATGGATCAACGACCACTAAATTGTATTAACATCGGGGTACGTCTATAGAAATATATTAGCGATGCTAGAGAAAGCATATGCATTCTCGACGTATCTGAGAAACTAGTAATAATCTGCATTTTACTCGTTCTTTCTGCACCTTGAATATTCTTGCAAGTGTGATTGGTACTACTGCCGCTGCTGTTCCTGCTACTTCTGTTTTTTGTCTTACTATCGAAACAGTCTTCCCGCAAAATCATCTCCCGCTTCACCGAACGAAAATCTAATCCCGTGTATATGTACGACTTGGTTCTGATCCTTTCGTGCGTATGATATATCTGCGCGCGCATCTACCTCCCGTCTGAGTTTCGTTTTCTTACTGAATCAAGATTGTCCGTATGCTTACATTCCGTACTAAAAGTGCAGCTCTATATAAAAGATAACGTTGCTCTCTTTTTGTATACAGCAACTTAAGGCGATAGAATATATATATGTATATATATATATGAATGCACTATACGTGTCCCTATAATACGAGCGACCATTGATCTCCACTCATAAAAGTGACCCAAGAAACAAACACAGACAAACAAACAAATCCGTCCGTCCACGCCTCGTGATCCACCGTCCGTATCTTCTAATATAATATATCTCACTTATTCCGGAGAGTCTCTTTATCTCATATTCGAGACGTAATCCATATCAGAATGAACGTAATGGACAGTATTTAATCGGCATTTTCATAAGTCTCGCATTACGTATTATAAATATATATATATATATATAGACATGATCTCTCGAATAACGTGGACTGCAAACGATCGGCGGAGAACGAGTACCGGGGAAATATTACTCCAGCAAAGGAATAATCATACGTTGACTAGCTATAAAATATAAATACGGATCATATTCCTGGCAAGTTTCTTTGCGACAAAGAGGATGCTCGTAGATAGATAGACAACAATGCAGGACGTGGCGTTTGAACATGTTACGTATCTCCTTGCGACAAGTCTCTTCGGGAACGTATACTAAGGGAGTACGGGGCGGGGGCGTAGGAGGAGGTGCTTACTCCGTTAGAGGGGGATGATGTTACCCGGGGATCATTCGCAAAGATAGTCACACTATATGTACAAGGTGACTTTGGTTGCATGACATTTCCAATATCGATAATGTTTAAGCATTTGGGAAGAAACTTTACACGCGCCTCCTCCGTGAAACCGGGTTAATAAAGTCATTTTACTCAAGGGATATATCGTCGTTCTCGTAGGTTAATAAATCAATGAACTGACTTTAAAAAAAAGGGGGGGGGCCGTTCCATGTAAAAAGTGATGATGGTGATGGTGTATATGGATGTAAATATTTGTGTATGCAACGACCAATGGTTGTTGCATACGTAATATATATAATATATATATATTCTGTCTCTGTATGCTCGACGCCGCCGCGACATTAATATTCCCCCTTGAATATTCTCCACTTGTTTTCTGTCTTTCGTGAATTCGGTCACAAAATAACAATCGCAAAATCTGCCTTATGTTACATATTGTTACCTCCCTAGTTTTCCTCCCTTACTTGGCATTCCGCATTTCCTAATCTTCTTCCGCGAGTTCTTCCCACACATACGCATTCACCCTCTCTCCATCTCAGATCTCAGCATCTTCTTTCTCTCCCTCTCAGACACTCCTCCACGCATTTCCTTTCTTTCACTCACCCTCTCTTGCCCTTATTCCATTTTTCTCTCCACCTTTTCCTTACTTCCTCTCTATATATCCCTATCTCAATCTCTCTCGCTCTCCCTTTCGTTCAGAAAAAAGTGACCAACGTGTTTGTGTGTGTGACGGATCATCGCATATAAATAAATACGCGCGGCGACACGTGTATCCACCTCCTGTTCGGTGTTGAATTCAGAATTCGGCGAATTCTTTGGCGCACTTCTCAGTGAGCGAGATCCTGAGTGTTTCCTCCTCGTAATCGTCAAAATTGCTGGTGTCCCCAGGTCCTTTGCATCTTGGTATGAAAGGTGCTTCTATTCTCTTCTGGAAGACGGCTATCCAATCGGTACTGGCGAACCATTTGTGACCTTTAATGTCGTTCACGCCGGCTTTCAGATTGCCGTACCTTTTGGTGAGGTCGACTTGCAGTAAGTTACGTAGCAGGTCTTTAAGATCAGACCCAAAATGCGAGGGGAATCGTGGTTTACCACTGACAATCTTCTCGTAGATTTGTATAGGCTGATCGGCGAAGAAGGGCGGATAACCAGCGGCCATCTCGTACACGAGTACACCGAGTGCCCACCAATCAACAGCTTTATTGTAACCCTTACTGAGAATAATTTCAGGTGCTAGATACTCGGGTGTGCCGCACAATGTCCACGTTCTGCCTTGCACTCTCTTGGCGAACCCGAAATCCGTTACTTTGAGGTATCCCTGAGAATCGATTAATAGATTCTCCGGTTTGAGGTCCCTGTAGATCAGGTCGAGGTAGTGCAGATACTCGAATGCTAAGACAATTTGTGCCGCATAAAATCGTGAATGCGGTTCCGAAAAACGGCCGACCTTACGTAAGTGGCTGAACATTTCGCCACCCGGTACATACTCGAGGACCATGTATAGGTAGGAGTTATCCTTGAAATGAAACCGTAGGGATACCAGGAACGGGAAGCTGATCGCTTGTAATATCCTCTTTTCATTGAGAGTGTGTTCGACTTGCTTGAGTTTGACAACCTTCTGCTTGTCGAGTATCTTCATGGCGTAATACTCTTTGGTTGGCTTGTGTTGGACTATCATGACTCGGCCAAATGAGCCAGTGCCGAGTGTCTTGATACGTTCGAAATCATCGAGACCGGCGGTATTCGTCGGATTCTTCTTCCACTTGTCCTCGAACTCCTTCTTTGCCTTGTCGAGAAACTCTTTGACACTCTCGGCGGCGTCGACCTTTTTGTTCGCGGTAGCAGCATTATTGCCCATCTTAGCGGCGACACTCGTACCCGAGCTTGCCAGGGCTACACGGACCTCCAGAGATTCCAGAAGACTGCGTCTTCGTTTTAGTTTAGCTTCCTCCTTAGCTGAGCCTGCCAAGGCTCCGCCGTACTCCGCTCTCCTAAGAATTTTTGCTACCTTCTGTAACCCTCGTTCTTTCCGCTTCTGAGCGCCGTATTTTTCTCTCAACTCCCTCGATTCCCTCGATTCCCTCGATTCCCTTGATTCCCTCCTTCAATAATAAATGACGTTCGTCGACGATAGTTCTAGGAGCGAATGAGCACTTTTCAGCACTTAACACTCCTCACTGACAATAAGGCAACACACGCGCGCGCCCACCGCACGGGGAATACCTTCCTCCCCGGCAACGAAGCCCACCCTTTCCTTTTTTAGTTCGATATTCGGTCCGCCGGCGAAGGTTACGAAACCACGATCAAAAAATTCTTAGTCCTCCTGACCGCACTACGTGAACTGAGAGCGTGCAATTTCGCGTGGAAAAATGGGTCAGCACTAATCCTTGTCCTCACTTCGCGCCATCTTCCCTGTCAATTGTACTAGCCCGTCGTCGTTGCCGTCGACTAGTAGTGCTCTCTCTCTCTCTTTCTCTCTCTCTCCCCGTCTCTCTTCTGCACTCCCTCTCTTTTTATTCTTGTCTTTTAACTAGTATCATACACTGCAACGGCACCCCGTTAACTTTGTACCTGTCCCACTTGTTTCAACAAATCAAAACACTAAACACAATCCGGCCGGCAGCCAAATCGAAGGAACAACGAAACCGATAGATTCCGATGACGGATTCCAGTGGTAGTTAGAGAACGACGATAGGTTTCGATCGTTCTCAACCCTTTAGACGCTTAGGGAACGTCGTCTGCTCAACTTCCACGGCACGCACACACTTTCCTCGTATCCGAAGAATTAAAAAAACATCGCGACACTCTGTCAAGCACCGGTGCTTTCAGAATGGGAAACCGAGTACGCGAGACCGGACTAAAAAATGCCTGACCGCTCGATGTACTCGCGAACCGATTCTAGTCTAAGCTCTTAAAACGAAGCAGACGGCAGCAACGGAAACAGTCGGTACCGTTCCTAAAGATGGCGACGCGACTCACTCTGCTCGTTCTTTCGGGATTTCGCACGAATGCGAAAATGATGAAGTACCGCTCCAGAAAGCGAGAGAGCTACTGCCAGAATGGTCAGCTGTTATTTCAAATTACCGCCGACAGATGTAGCGTCCAAAGAATTAATCGATGCCTCAGGATGTGCTGCCCCCCGATGGAGGCGTCTCAAAACTTCAAGTTCAAACAAAGGTTCTCCACTTAGAAATTATCAAGGTTTTCGTGTCACCTTCGCTATCAAGAATGCGATTCTGCGAATCATTCGAAGAAAAAATCGTATCATACAAACGGATCATTCTTTTCAGCTTTGAAATCGAATTTTGGATTCTTAAAAGATACGAGAGATACTGTTATTAACAAAGACACGCGACAGTCTCGATAATAACATTCACCTACTCCTTCGAAACTTTACATATTATATATGATCCTACATTAAACAAATTCTTGTTGAAAGAACCGATTCCATCCAAGTATAGCTGTTATATCATTTTCGGTGTTCCGCATTCGCGATGAACGTTCGATCGGTTTATTCTGGTATACATAAAGAATTAAACTAACCGGCGTATTCGTAGCCTAAACTTCCTCAAATCGAATGTAATTAGAGAACAAGCATTAACATAGAAAGAATCCCAGTCGGCATTGTCATTATGCGGTCAGCCTTGCGTAATGTTTTCGGAGAATTTGAAATAGTAAGAATTAAATAAGAGGTTACGATCTCGTTGCTTTCGAGGTGATTTATAAACCGGTTCGTTCTTACGTACAACTGAAAACTGCCGTGGAACTGAATTATCGTGCTTTTCTTTTTAAATAAACCCTTTACGAATTCGCTATCATTTTCGTAGTTTTGTTGCTATTTATAATGGAGTTTCTTTATGGTATTGAACCATAGTAGGTGTATGGAAGGTTGAACACCCGCTGACCTGTGATAATCCTTTGCCGATTAGTTTCTAACTGTAGATAGGCGTAGGGGCACCGTTTTAGAGCGGCGGACACAGTTGAGAAAGCTAGGTGGAGTAGACGGGGGACGGGACGAACCGGTTGTGACCGAGTCAAAAAGGTACGACCAGGTCAGACCATTCGGATAGACACGAAGTTTTTGTTCTGTAGTTCTAGTACATTCCATATCGGACTAGGTAAAGATGACAAAAGGCATTAGCAGTGAAATTCCGATAAAAAGTCTGCTTGAATTAGGCTCGCAAACAGTTTGATTCTACCCTATGGGATGCGCGCGACCACGCTCTCTATTGATTCCATGACCTGAAGCTGAAAACGATGTGCCAATTTGTCGAAGGAAAACAGAATTAACTACTTAGAACATGGACTTATTCGTAGCGAACTGTTTGTTTAATACAATATTTAACCACGTTGCTGCGTTTTGTTGCTCTCTATTCTTGCAAATAAACCAGAATGTAAAGAGCGAATTAGTTTTCACATGTGAAGCGGTAATTCACGTAGAGGTTATTATCCCTTGCAACGCCAATATGATGTCAATGGTACGATGTAATGGTACATTTATTAAGAAGATAACTGTACTGTGAAATAAATCGTTAGCTTTCAAAAAGAAATCATATCGTTTATATATTTTGACGTTACTGCCTTTAATAGGAATTACGCGCCAGTAATGATCAATATGAGTGGTTCGTTGAATGAATATGAACGCATCAAGAAGCGTGAGAATTTAGTCCAGCGAAATGAAAATTTAGATGCGCGGTGCTATCTTTAGTTTGACACTGCCAAGCCGGTGGAAATATAGGTTACTGTCATCGAAATAGCCTGTGGCTGAACACTTCCACTGACCCACTAAAACGAAACTTCATTTTATCAAGCGAAGCTGTATGTCAGCAAAATTATGGATACCCTCGCTCGTAACAATATTACCAAATTCTATTAACGTCTCTATTTTCTCCAAAATACGAATGCCGAACTCGAAACATTTTCACAGATCTCTGAAGGAAAGCATTCCCGGGATCTAATAATGTGTTAGTGAGACGCACACAATTTCACGCAACTTCGTACGTAATCAAAATGGAAAATAATTCTACATAATTTTGGTCGCGTAATCAATGCGAATCGTTAATAGACCGATGCTAACGCGAGAAACGTTAACCGTGTATCTCCTTGTAGAAAGTCTCATTGAAATCTCGACACACACTAACCACACACGTGTGTTCGGTGTTTGGTTGTGTAAAAGATATATTCAAAAAGAGGCATGAGGCATGAGGCATCTGCTTTGCACATCTTCACCTGCACCATGCATAGCAGCTGCCTGGTGTTATCTTCGTGCTTACGTGGGACTTCTGGCACGTGGCACATTCAACAGGACAAAAAAATATATTTCTGAAGCAGTTAAACATACATACATTTGCACGATTTTTCGCAGACTTGTCAGAGTGTATCGGATTCCGTGCACTGAATAAATCGTCGAAATGACTAAATCAGGTCGCATCATTGGAATATATACCTCCACAATGCTCGTATTTAAGTGGCCAAATAATTCTCGGCTTTTTACTGCTACACGTGCATTTACACTTAATCTTATAATTCAGAAATGAGAATATATGTAACAAAGAAAGCAATGTGTAGCACAGATTTGAATAATGAACTCCGACTTTCGTTATTTATTATGAGACTTAGGTATTAGCATTAACTTCATTCGCGTATTATATTTATTGATCCAAGAGATGGTAAAAGAAGCTTGACTTGGTATAAGTGATATAAGTATAATGCTGTATCCATAAACGCGTGATCATAACAGTACACGGTACCCCAACTACTACTATTCATCATAACTGTTTGAAGAACTTATTTGCCTTTAGCGTAAGATCCTCGTGATGGCCGTGGTAGTGAAAAGGAAATGTATTATTTTACTGTTTCATGGTAAAGGCAACCTGTAACATGGACGTTAAAGCAGTGAAGCCTCGCGGCTCGGTGCGCGGGTCAACCTGAAGGCATCGCGCACCTTTTAATACACACCGGAAATGGGGCCATGCGCGAAACTTCTAGAAGTTTCCAAACCCTCACTTCCATCCGCAACGCCTCCATTGCCTTTGGGGTTCATTATATTTCAGGAAGAACGTAAACAATGGCCTAGACCGTGCCTTGGAACCCACAGGTACACCTTTGGAGGCGAAGCGGAACAAAATACAGACTCTTCAAACAATACGTTGGCAGCGCCGGAAGCGCGGGGATTTTTTAGGAGTTTCGTAAGACATCATCCAATTGGACAATATGCTACTTGGTTGGCGATTAGCAAAGGCGGTAGTGTAGAGAATACTACTACTATGAACATTAAATCGGAGTAACTGTTGATGCCATTTTATCTTCATTGTATTAAATGTAATACTATATGTTCAAATGGTATCTTCCTATGGAAATTAAAAACCTATCGCCTAATATTGAGATTTATTCAATTAATATTTTCGATGGATTCGTAAAGATTTTACGAGTAACTTGAACCCGCCGTGATCGTATCGCATGCAGTATAGCAACAAATCTATACGCGTCCAAATATAATTCCGCCAATGTAATCGGTGGTTAAAACACTACGAGCTTGTGCCCGCTACATTCAAACTGAATTTTCCTAGCCAACACATCGAATATTGAACCTGTTTCTCGGTAGATTTTCGAAATTTTAAAGTCACATTTGAGTTATATGTTTCCGTAAAAAAGATGACAAAAGCGCTATCTGTAAACGAGCGGGAAAGAAAACCGTTTGAAGGCCGCCGGCCTGCCGGCCGGGCCGAGCAACTCGGGTCTCGGACGAATCAGTGTGCGAGTCTCTCTGCCATTTGCGCGTCGGTACGCGGCTTACGCGGCAGTAGTGTTACCAGAATTCTACGTGTGCTTACCGGTGCGTAGAAAACGCAAGCCTTTCCAAGTGCTTTTTCCGTTACAAGTGTTATCTTGTTATTACGAATATATTCAACACCATGGCGGATACCGAAACCAAGTGAGCACCAAAGATTTCCGTATTGATTTATCCTAGAAAAATCACCTATTCTCACCGGACGCCTCTGCTATGCGTTCCGTCGCCGAATACAATATCGGCGGGCTAACGGTCGTATCACTTTTCTTCCCTCTTTCTCTCATTACTTCACTCCTATTACTTCATCATCCATCAGAACGCGTATCACAGAATGTACTCTCATTTAGATCACTCTGATTGATTGTATACTTTTGCAAGCTTACATAGTTTTGCAATTGGACGTGCACGAGAGCGGGATGTTGGCGGGACAGGGGCCCCCCACTCGGGAGAGGGGGAGGGGCGGGGGGAGGGCACTCTCTCTCTACGCGATATTCTCAGCCTGATTCGTAAGACGCGTTACGTTCTCCGGATTACTTGCACTCGTCGCGATACCGTGCTCCACTTGTACAACCGCTTTTCTGGCGACATCGCGTTTGTCCTTCCAACATTTTTTTACCCACTTGTTGTGGATTTGGGGTACGCGTAAAAACGGCACGATAATACACCACATGTTCCGCTCCTCTATTGTTTGCCCTCGATGATTCTATAGCGATCTGGTACACACTTGTTTATATGGCCTATATTTATTCATGATTTGAACACGCGAATCTTATTCCGGAATCACTGGCTCGTGGATATAAGCCTTATCAATTTTACAAGATTAAAGACTACCTATATATGTTCGAAAATAATCACATTCTGGTTCGCCAACGTGAAAATAACGGTGAAAATTTATAGGACGAGGAAATATTTCATACACCACTGTACCGCGCATAGGACTTGAAATGAGAACGTGCAATGTATCGATCTGGTTCTCCCTTACCGATTAGACGTTGCAAATAACAATATTTTCATCTTTCGCTCAATATTACCTTGATTACTCGAAAATATTATCTTGATAACGCTGGTCATCGTTGGAAATAATGTTGCATTAATTCCGACCTATTTATTCGATTAAAAGAAGCGTGCATGTGGCATAATATATATTTACAGTCGATGAGTATTATTCACGATTTACCGCGCCGAAACATTCGTCTGTAGGTGTGCGTAAGGGATGACGAAGGGATGTGAGGCGAGAGACGAAGGAAGGATAATATTAACATCACTAGGTGTCGCCACAGTTGGCGTCCTATCTCTATTTCTTTCCTTTACTCTTTCTCTCTTTATCCTCGATTCTTAAGTACAAGGCGGCGAGCACTCCGAAGAAAGCTATACTTTCAAACGGCCCGACTAATTTCACGACTTTGATGAAACATATTAACGGATACTCATTCAGTATCTTATTACATGAAATCACACCGCGTTTTAATAACGCGACATTAGTTTTACTTTCATACAATAGAAGCAAAACGAAACGGAGATCTTTAGAATAACACAATGTTAAGCTTCCTCAATATGCGCCCAGTATAACGCAAAGCGAGATCGAAAGAATTCAGATATTTTTAATGGGACTGATTACAATTACTCTCGTATTTGCATTATTATTTGCGCCGTTTTAAATTGGTCGCTTGCGTAAAACGGATCCGGTATGCATGTAAATCATTTATGTTTAGGGAAACCAAGGTTGCTGCAAGCCCAGAAAAGAAAGTTGTAGAGGAAGAAAAGAAGGTGGTGCAGGAAGTTGATGAGGACTCAAAAACATCTGAGAATGGAGATGCCAAGGAAACCAAAGAGAATGGTTCCAGTGAAGAGAAGGAATCTGATGAGAAGGAAGTAGAATCCACCGAAAATGGTGATTCAACTGGTAAGAATTATGAAACAAGAAAACTATCATATACTATCATACCTATTTAAGAGGCATCATCCAAGGTGAAACTATATGACCTATCTAAATAAACTGGATACAATGTTATTAGAAATGGATAGATGACTGTTTCATTGAATGTTTGGCCAAAAATGAAACCTACTTTAACTGCAAATTGATTATGAAGAAAATTATGATTGATTATAAGGAAAAAATGTCTAACCTACATTCATCTCATATACAGCATTGAAGCGGTATTAAAATATTCGCGAAATTCTTTCCTTCCAGATGCCCCAGTAGACAGTTGTTGTATAAAGAGGAAATCGATCGCTTTAAATGATACAAAAGAAGATGCCGTCGCCGACGGTGCAAGTCCGGAGAAGAAGTCAAAGCTCGAAGAGAAGAGTGCTGAAACCGAAAGCAACGGAGAAGCAGAAGCTACAGCCTAATATTTCCTTATGTTTACTACTGACAGACCTAATCTATAGATGCAATTTTAATAACTAAGTGTGAAGCCAGAACAGATCTTTCATCTGTGCATTGTTAGAAAAGGACGAGTATTGAAATACTAAAAGAAACTTTGCCATTGTATCGAAAACATTTTTGTGTTCAAACGACTGGATAAATTAATCACGGTAATTGTTTTGTGAAATTAATTGGTAATAGCATGTAATTAGCAGCATCGCCGTAAATTACTACCTACGACATTTCTTGTTTTCCTATCTTTCTCTCCGCGCTGGCACCTGCATACAACATTATATATTCATGTAGTAGTAGATCTCTAGAGACTAAGAAAAATATGAATAATATTAGAAATAATATATTTCTAATTCATGAAGATGGATGATGGTGTGGTGCCTGAAAAAAAACAAACAAACGAAGAAAAAAAAAACGATAGAATTGCGCAAAATATTCCAGATACTAGTCCTCATTGTTTCTGATGCACAGACGTTAACGCGCATAGATACCTTAAATTGAAAGAGGTAGATGAGATATTATTTTTTCTGTGAATCAAAATACATTCCTAAAATACGACGAGGCTCACCCAGTGAACATCTACTGACATTATCGGTGAAAATTTATAAAAAAAGAGCGCCTTTTGTAAACTCTGATATTAAACACACTTGTTTCATGACATACATTTATCATTTTTCTACGACGCGACCTTCACAAGAACTATTTTCGAAACCGTGCCGAACATTAAGAATTTATGTACATTAATCAGCGTTAAACAACAGAATCAAAACTATTTTATGAGTGTAGTCTAAGCTTATGATTTTCGAAAAGTTTTAATAACCATTCTTTCATCGATCTACAGTGCAATCCACATATGTTTCGTTTTTAAATAAAACACTTGACAATACATAATAACGTGTATGTATATGTACAGAAATACTGGTGAGTAAATATGACCCGATATTGAAATTGCGCTAGCGAGGATAAGATTGCTTTTCTAGTTTTTAATTTAATCAAAAGATATATATTCTTCAAACCCAACATAAAGTATTAACATAAGGGGAGCACGTGTCAGTGTATGTATACATTGATAATAACAATACTTAATGTAATGTGTATCACGGAAACGGCGAAAATGGATTTAAAAAGCGAGACGCATCAAACTGCCATTACAATCACTTTCGAATAGAGACGTTTTTTTTTATTTTTGCGAGGCGATTTATTTTCGTAAAAGCACAATAACTGATGGGCAGGATTATCGTGTATTATTATTTCAGTATGTACGAAATAAATACTGTTTCTGAATGGACCAGGGTTGTATGTGTATTAAATAATATTAAATGTTCTATGAGAGAATAAACTGATTCTCCAAGCAGCATGTTTGTATTAGTTATTTATATACCTTGTGGATTCATCTAATATTACAGATTCAAGAATAGCCCATGATATCTAATACGAATAGAAAAAATGGTGTGTGCTTTCTTAACACAGTGTATGCGGGAAATGTACTGCTACGTTTTTAATACATCGTCGCTTGAAATACGGATGCGTATCTTTTTTTATCAGCAAACTAAACGATTGAAAATTAGAGCTATATGTACTCAATGTGAACCTTATCGTATTTTATGGTAAGTAACTTATTCACGGTATATTACTAATTAGAGCAATCTTTTAAAATCCTTTTCCAACGCAATCACATCGTCAAAAATAGCCCGCATACAATGTGCCAATTAAAGCACGAATTAAAGGCGAGGAAAGTAACGTCAAAAGATTAATTATTCAAGAAGAATTTGAATTATGACAGAATTCGTAGACTTCTAACAGATATTAATTAAAAACATCCGTGTTTAAAATTGGAAATAAAATATTTGGCGAACCTATTCGAATCTATTCGAACCCGATGAGAACGCTTTTTTCTCCGTCAATTCTAGAAGATCAATTCTGATTGGGCAGATTCAAAATTAACACAACTGATTATGGGAAAAGAGACTATATGTTGTGCTTTAGCAATATATTCTTATATAAATATGCGAATCAGGTATGTAAACATACTAATTTAATGAACTATTGAATAAATAACCTTATAGAATTTATATATTATGAACAATTTACAATCATTTCAACATTCCAGGTTCAAGAGCCACTTGCAACCTTTGCAATTCGGGGCTAAAACAGTTGACATTCGCGCGCGGCGGCAGACCATGTTCGTTTAAACTTCGCGATAAATGTTCACGATTATGTAATTATAATTAGCAGACGTGCTTAACGAATATATTAGCACCTTCCTTTTATTTAAACAAATCCGCAAAATGACATCAAAACCGATCTTCTCCAAACCCGGTAAGCATAAATGCCACAAAATAGATAGCTGCATCAAACCTTGATATTTGATGCAATATTACATAAAATGATATCCTACAATATTTCCGAGTATCACAAATTTCATATTTGTTTATTATCGAATGGCAAGCATTTAATGTGTAATAATATTACCTAACCTATAGTGCATTGCACATATCTTTTTATTCCATGCATTGAAACTTGATATTGAAACTTGGCCTTTTTTTCTTGCTTATAAGACAGGATATTTCAACAGTGTTTTTATTATAATTATTATGTTCCAGGAGACAGCATGTGGCAGGAGGACAAGCCTGACATTGATGCTCACTCATCAACACAATTTATATATAATGCTAATCATTCCCTTGCATTGGATATGCAAAGACAGCGGCTTCCTATTTATAAGAATAAAAACCACATCATCTACCTGCTGGAAAAGTATCAAACTCTGGTATTAATTGGAGAAACTGGATGCGGCAAGAGTACACAACTTCCTCAGGTATTTAAAAATTCATGTTAATATTCTCATAGAGCCTAAAGAAAGTTGAACATTTTAATGCTGAAATAGTAATCATTAATAGATATGGAAGTAATTTATTATAATTATAAGAGGAAATTAATTGTTCTCTGTGTATTCTCAATTTGAAGAAAAACTAGTGTAAATGACACTAACGAATTTTATGCCTTTGTTTAAATATATTTTCCAATTTATATATATACGTGTGATAAATTTTATGTTAGATTGTTTAACGATATAATGCTAATTTAAGGGAGATCGAAATTTTATTGGGGGAAAACGTAATAATCGAATGCTCTTATTTGCACAACCAAACAAAGTTATCAATTATATGCGAATGATCTGCATTTTTGTTACCAATTTATTATTATTTATCAAATATCTCGTGCAAAACGCGCAATTTGTTTAATGCCGTATCGTGTACATAAACTGTACTTGGTAGTTAGTATAGCGGAATTCGTTTATGTGAATAGAATGGCGGGGGGGTTACATCATCTTTATTTAAAGCAATTTTATTTAAATCATCAAACGCGCATGAAAACTTCTCTGTTGCGGGGCAGTTTCGATGAAATATAAAATTGTAGCATCACGAACTATATCTTGTACTAATTCCCAGCTAATTAAATCTATTAGCGTAAGCTAGGAAATACGTTGCTATCTAATCTGAACCGTTACTGAAATATATATCACGCAGGCGCGTACATCAAGGTTTTCTGTCTGTTAATGCACCCTTGCTTTGTATGGTAGACTCAAACAAATTCCGACTTCAGTTGCTGTTAGTTTACCGTTTCCTTGAAGAGTAACAGTTATTTATAGTTCTACTAAAGTCTAGTAATTGTTTTGAGTATACTCGAATCCTTCTTTATATTCTTCAATATGAAGAATTCTCTTTGGTTGAATCAAAAATATTATACTTCAAGAAGGAATACCATGACACGGTAAACTTCCGTATCGATACTTTAGCAATTCCCGAAATTCTGTTACAATAGCATCATTAGATCCTCGTCTTTCGAAGGAAAATCTAACGATTATAGTGCACTGATACCGTTAAGGTATAAATGGGATTAAGCTATATAAAAGTACAGTGCCTCATTGATAAGAGTCACTTCGAATAAAACAGTACGATTAAACGTTTACGCAGAATTCTTTTTAACCATGTGGGGTCGCATCATGTCATTACATCCATGAATATTGCGATATCACTTATTGCAAAGTGAAGTAGTGTTAAACGTAATGGTAATATCGGCAGACTTCGAGATTGGGAATTAATGCGTAAAAAGAGAGAAAGATAACCGAGCGAATCGTATGATGATTCGTGGAATATGTGATTGTATTTTTCGACTGTGATAGAAAATTGATTTCATTGAAACAGCGGTAATTTCATAATGTTATTATCACCCCGAAGTGATCATAAGTGACAATATAAACCGGATTCTGACAATGCAGAGTCACCGAAGAAAAGTGTATATGAAAAACACAGAATTAAGCAGCGAGGACACTGTTTTCATTATACGATATAAACGATGAACACGTTGCAATTGAATATCAACGACGTCATTCGATAATTTCAAAGGCGAATGTACAACAATTATTGAGAAGATATTAATGTACTGAAAATACATAAAAAACACGCACAAAATGTTTGCAGCTACAACAGTGGTCAGCAGGTCTATCCTGGTAATCCTTTTACTATTGACTGTATACTTCCTTGGAATGGATTTACTACTTTACTCCAGGATACACAATTATGATGTGAGACCAGTGGCTAATGGCACACAATATGTCTCAGTGATTCCCTGTGTATTTAATCCAATATGTACAGTAACTGTAAAAGGGTTGATGCTTGATCACCCAAATCATTATCTACTGAGTCCTCTTGCAGCCATTATGGACAGTCTACTGGGTATAAGTCGTTCTTGGACCTGGGTAACACCAAATGCCATCAGTTGCTTCCATGTGTTAGTAGCTATTGCAGCTGGGAAATGTGTGTCCAGTGATTCACTCTCCCAAAGAAGATTAGGAGTTATACTTTTTCAACTAAGGACATGGTTGGATGATTTAGATGGACATGTAGCTAGGAGAAGAGCAAATATTGATGGTGAAAGATCGGATGTTGGATCAACTGGTTATGTTGTTGATGGTCTTTGCGATGCATTGGGATGCATTGCTCTCATCATTGGCCTATATCAATTCCTTGCTCGTAATTCTGGTAGACGTGGTGGTTATGACAAGTTGCCACAATTACCCATTTCCTCTGTGCTTGAACCAGGAACATTATCTTTGAAAAGTTCAAATATGGCGCTTCGTAATATATTGCTTATGACCGTCCACTTATTCCTGACCAGTGCTGCCTGGAATCGGTATATCTCTTTATATCAAGATCTCCTTGAGACTGACTTTAGAGCGCCGTCGATTAGTAAAGAGCAACTTTATGAGAGGCAGACAACTGTCTTTAGAAGTATGTCTTTCTGGGTGATTGTTCTGTGTTGGAAATTCATCAATTTTCATGCAGTTATGGATTACCTATTATTGGCGATATTTTTCGATCGTTTGCGAGAGTACATCAGACTTATAAGATGGTCGTCATATGTTATTGTCTTATTGATCGTCTATATCACCGAATTTCACTTTTTGCGGGCCTATACTTATGTGCAAGGTGCACCGTCGTTCATCGAAGAAGAGACATCTTCGTCCGACGTTTTTCCGGAAGGATGACGTTTACATCACGGAAGAACGCACCCGTTACATTATTTTGTTATCGGTGATATTTGACGAACAAAAGAACTCTTGTATACCGAAATTCATTAAATCATTTATCAAGAAATATAATATCCTGATAAAGTTCACGCGAATTGATTTTGTATTTTTCTGCTCGTATACAAACGGCAGACCGCTATGTAAAGAAATGTACATGTAACCCTTTAAATGCCGCTTTATATTAATTTTTAAAGCTTGTTAGGCTGACTACTTGCAAACGCCGCGTTATATTATTTGAGTATAGATAAGAAAACAAGGCTATGTTCAATTCAGTCTTCTAAAAGTTTTGTGTTCCCAGTTTTGTAAGTAATTTTTAATGTTTGAAAGAGTATGGTACTTGTTCCATGTGCCTGCATTGAAAGGGTTAACATATAAACTTTAAATAAATTATAACAGATATTCAGGGTTGGTGAACAAGCTACAAAACTCACATATTTGCGAATTTTGATATGTTCTACATAATTAAGATTTAACTTGAGGGGTCAGGATAAGACTATTAGAAGTATTAGTTTTCCATTTGATTTGAATAATTATATATGGAAGATTTGCATCTACTATATATATTTATGTCAAATATACAAGACAATTAATGTATGTTGATATGTGATAATTATTATATTATTGGTAAGCGGGATATAAAGCAATTTTCTACTTTTTATGTACAGTGAAGTCAACGACCTCTTGCCTTTACGTGTGTATTCTATGTATTCCGGCATAGCGAATTACTTAACTGTAACACTTATAAGTTTTCTGAAGTCATATGGTAGGCTTTCAAGAAGAGTGAAGCCGGTATAATGAGCTTTTCGTAAAATCCGGTAAAAATAAAACTAAACCGTGTTACTGGTAATATTCCATCGCTACCGGATTATCCAAGGACAGGATTAAAGTTGGCCAATAGACTTGAATATATAGAGCTTCGCATTGAACTTTAAAAAAAAGCGATGAACGCACTTAACGATGTAGTAATCAAATTTGTGTGAAATATAATCTTACGTACTTGACTATCTTTGTCGCATCTGTTGACCTTCCACTGATCCGCGAAATGCAAAGAATAATAAATCTTTTCGTACGAAATCGTAATAGATCGGTAAATCAAAAATTGAAAACGCTCAAATTGAGGTAATCGCGTTATCTGCTTTCAAATATTTACTTTAAACACCTATATCCATTTATATTTCACCAAAGTCAAATATACGTTTAAGATATGTTCTTCGGCATGAATTCAAAACGTGTGTAAACTCCTTTCTCCGCATTGTTATGTAATTAAATTACAGTATCTCCTTGAAGCGGGGTGGTGTTCGGATGGAAAAAAGATCGGTATTACGGAGCCAAGAAGGGTAGCCGCGACTTCCTTGGCTAATCGCGTTGCCGATGAACGTAATTGCATTTTAGGGACAGATGTTGGATATTGTATACGCTTCGATGATTATACCGATGAAACTACAAAAATTAAGGTAATTTTAAATTCAAGATAATATTAAACATCCATCCCCATCGTTATTTCGTTTTATAGATATATCTGTTTATACATCGGCTTTATTTCACGTACGTGACTCACTTCTTTGAAATACATGATAATACGATATATGTGGGCGATGAATTCAATTGAAACAGAGTTATTACCCTCATAAAATAGCCTTGTTAAGATAAGATTAAAGTGGACTAACGCAGTCGTCCTAAAACGGTATCGCCAATTAGGCAATTTTAATGATCTTAAATATCATATTTTTCATTACATACAATGAATGATTTAATGCAAATTAAACCGTACGTCCACTTCAATTTTATTCTGTAACAAATTCATATACAGTGGGTCCCCCGCAGAAGAATATCAAGATTATCCGTAATGATTGTTCACAGCTACAAAAAGACAGTCTGGATAAACTAAACAAAAGGATAATTTATGTTTCATCCTAGGCAGGATGGAGCGGATTGTTTATATTCAAAGCGCGGATACCGAATCCGCGAATACGGGGGTCCCACTGCAATTTTATATTACGTAAAAACACACGTGATAATAACAATAAGAATAATAATAATGATTATCGCAGTACATGACTGAAGGAATTTTGCTCCGTGAATTAATGGGTGATCCTCTTCTGACGAGTTACTCGATTATTGTATTAGACGAAGTACACGAAAGAACACTTCTCACGGATATTATAATGGGTCTCTTAAAAAAGATAATGCGGGTAAATATGAATTTCTATCGGAAACAAAAACAAGATTTTCTTATACTTTACGGCATAATGTAATCGATTCGTTTTAGAAAAGAAAGAGTTTAAAAATCGTCGTCTCTTCGGCAACGGTCGATGCCGAACAACTGCGAGATTTTTTTAACACAAATACAACAAAAGATTCCACGAAGGATACCGCAGTAATCATGAGTATTGAAGGACGACTTTACCCTGTAGATATTTTTTATGTAAAAGGTACTACACGCATATGACCGGCATTTTTTACTACCAACAGAGTTATCGGTATAAATCTGCATTTTAATAAATGTAAATCATATTTTAGAACCAGTAGCTAATTATGTGACAAGTGTAGTTGATACTGCTTTAAAAATACACGAAACCGAAGAACCAGGTGATATTTTGGCATTCCTGACGGGATTAGATGAAGTCGATCAAGCTGTATCACTTTTATCCGAACATGCGAAACTCATTAAAGAAGGCAAACGTAAGTATGTCGAAACATCTTGTTTTTAAAGATTTGTTTAGAATTATTTATTCTGGACGTTTATGCTTTTTCAGAGAAACTACAGCCCTTAGCTATGTACGGATCTCTTCCGAATTCAGAGCAACTCAAAGTATTTTGGAAGGCTGCTAAGGATACTCGCAAAGTTATTGTTGCAACGAATATTGCGGAAACTTCTATCACAATTCCGAATATTGTTTACGGTATAATAATATGTCCATATTCTAAATAATATAATTGATTTAATGCGTACTCTAATAACGATAGTTCTTTGACATGTAGTAATCGACTGCGGTTTTGTTAAGATGCCATGGTTTGATGCTGAAACTCAAACAAATAATCTTGTAATTATGCCAATATCGAAAGCATCTGCCAATCAACGTGCCGGCCGAGCTGGACGCGTTCGCACGGGAAAAACGTACAGGTAATAAACTTGAAAAGAGAATGCATTTTTGAAAGCTTAATTCGTTCCCGAACAAAATCAATATGATCAAATAAAATGCATCATGTATTCTTATAGAATGTACACAGAGCAAGCATACAATGACCTCTTTGAATCGACACCACCGGAAATGCAAAGGTCAGATCTAGCACCGGCGATTTTACAATTGAAAGCTCTAGGAATTGATAACGTGCTCAGATTTAACTTTCCATCCGCGCCGCCAAGTAAAAACCTTTTAACCGGTGTAGAATTACTTTATGCTTTAGGAGCAATTGATTCTAATGGAGAATTAACAAGTCCATTAGGACTGACTATGGCAGAGATGCCTCTTGAGCCTGTTTTTGCAAAAGCTCTTATAATGTCAGGTAAAAAATCTTACTTCGTATAACAATTCGTTATAATTAGTTCTTTAAATACGATTGATCGGGTAATTTAAGACTTTTTCAAGGAGTTCAATTATTTAACTATCAATTTATATTTGTATTCAGGTGAAATGAATTGCTCGGCAGAATTGACAACAATACTTGCGATGCTTCAAGTGCAAAACGTATTTATTCGTCCCGGGGGTGGCCAAGCTGCCATAAAAGCGAGAGTAGCGCATAGAAAGTTTGAGGTCGAAGAAGGCGATCTGCTAACTTTATTAAATGTGTACACCGCTTATGAAAAAAATAAAACACCTAGCTGGTGTCAGAAACAATTTCTGAATCATAAGGCTTTACGCAGAGCTACGGAAATAAGATCACAAATACACCGCATGATGAAAAGGCTAGACATAAAATTGGTATCTTGCAACGGTATGAATCTGTTCAGGGATTGTTTTCATTTTGTATTATTCATTTGTACGAAAAATACGAATAGATAGTATCAAGAAGAACATTCTTTTAGGAAATACGGAACAAATTCTGAAGTGCATAACTGCTGGCCTTTTCCCTAAAGCGGCATATTTACACTACACGGGGGTGTATAAAACGGCACGCGGAAACAGAGACTTGTATATTCATCCAACTAGTTGCCTATACACACTTCAACAACCTCAATGGTCAGTAAAAAGAAATCACTAACAAAGGACACATTAATTATCTTTACAGCAATATATAATGTCTCATTACTTTTTGTTACCAGGGTGCTTTTCTGCGAAATTCTGCAAACAAATAAAACGTACATGAAGGACATAACTGTAATACTACCAGAGTGGCTATTGGAATTAGCTCCTCATTTCTACGAAAAAACAAACCTGTAGCATATTTGAGAATTAAATTGTAAATCAGTGTAAAGACGTAAAAGAAGGCACAGTGTTTTGTAATAAAATTCATTTAACAAATACGATGTTATTTATTGAATTGTATGAATTCCTGGTAAACAATATCCGTTGTTTACTTTTAGCGGTAATCGTAACATAAATATTTTTAGTGTGCATGCCTCCACTTCTTGACACTGTTAAGTTATTTATTTATTTATGTCCTTTGCACTCTATTATTGTCGTAATAACTTCGTACAGCCTTGAAGAGTTATTTCATATATTGCGACGATCGTTTTATCAATGCATTTTCATTATGAAATTCTTATTGATTAATTTGGAAAACTTAGTTTCTCGTACGAAATTGAACGAAATTGAGTAAGGCACAAGATTTATAGATCAGATGTGTATTTTCATCTATCAATTAATACATTCATCACGCTCACACATAAATAAAGTCTGTAAGAAAAGCTACTCACAACAACAACATTGCATACTCGCTTGAATGTAAAATAGTAAAAAAAAAGTTATTAATTGTAGGCGTTCTTAACATACTACAGTCTTAACATATGAGCAGTGGCAAACGGTAAATGTCATTACTTTGATCTGATATGTTATTCAAAATGCTTATGAAAGCTGCATAAGCCTGTACATTATTATGTATTACCTCACATTTTTCATTTTCGAACGTATATCGAGCAGGAATGCAATCGAGTAATATCGTAACTATATAACTGTTCTTCTTATTAAGTAATACATTCCATCAGTTAACTTATTGCCCTGATATAAATTCATATAATGTGTGTTATCGGTATATACATGTCCAAATTTGCATATTAAGTAATATACTTGCTTGCTGTACATATAATTTATTATCAAGTCTAGGCATAAATGCAATACGTTCCGTCAGTAAGATATTATCAGCCTTTTTTGAAGTAATATATTGTTAAAATAATAACAACTTAATATAATACACATATGTATGCAATTTCCATGATACCAATAATTCGTGCTTCTGCATCTGATGAAATATGAGTAATGATTCTTTAATTGCATACATATAAACAATATTCAGTTCGCAGATGTCTATGAATGATTAGCTAAATGAATTGAAATATGATTTATGAGACATATGAACGAATTAAGTACGACCACAACACACAAGTGAAGAAATGTCGATAATCAATTGAATTTAAAGGAACAAGTTTGACAGAAGTTTAAGTACAAATTGCAATATCATTATTACATATACAGATTTGAAAATTTGTAATAAAGATCCTAAGTACAGTCCAATAAAATATACCTACGGATAAAAAGTACAATTCAAAGTACATAAATCGTCATTTACTATTGTTCGAGACTAACCGGTATCTCTATCACAATTTAAATCTGTACGCGAAATACGTGCTTAAAACAATCTGGGAAAAAATAGGACAATTAACAAGTCTTTCATTAATAATAAACTAAGAATCATGACGCGTGTAAATCTATAAAAATGAAATCAGAAAATATCATTAATTTGCAGTTACATGAAATGTATCGTTGTATAATCTTCACGAACTATTCGTCAGAGGAGAAAGGCTGTAATCCTAATTTACAATTAAAGTCTTACTAATAATCTGACATCAATTGGCAGAAGATAAATATCATGTATAGACTTAAGTAAAAGCATAATCATAGATAAATAGGCATAGATTATTCAAATACAGTACTACAGCTTAGATCTGAAATACTGGAGGAATATGTCCTTTTGCTTTAGAATATTATTAGTTGCGCTTTCTGTATTAACAGGAAACTAGTTGTTTCAACTAGTATATAATGGAAGCAATATCATATTATTACATATAGTTGGCTGTACACAATGTATGTGTAACAGAATTATTTTCAATTATACATAGTTTATCAGAGAACATCTGATAAGTTTCAATTTCTTAACAGAATCTTCATTGTTTGATTAAATGAGCATACTCTAACTAATGATATGCAACAGATGAAATAAATTAATACATGTTGTATGTAAAGTGTGCAGATTGAGTATTCTGTTTCCAAATATAAATACACTATGTATATTTATATCTTATAACTGCCAAAGCTAATAAAAAAACAATAAAAATGCTCTCTCCCTGTTTGAGTTTCATAATGGTGTTTGACTAAATAGTAACTTTTAAAATCAACAATATAAAAGAAATTATTCTAATATTAAATGTGTCATGATAAATGTAATGTCGTATTTACTACATTATAAAAAGCACTATAACAGTGCCCACAAAAACGTTTCCCTCAAAATTGATTCTATAAAAGCTGTGCTGCTTTTAGAAATATTATACACGAAATATTCCAGTACGATTTGTTTGTTGCTTCCAACTTGCCTCCCATTCACTATACTTACAACTATCATTGTAAACCTTTTAAAAATTATATACAGTACAAAATTACTTGCACTTATTACCTCTCAGATCTATTACAGATTGGAGCACCTAATTGCAATATTTCTTAAACATTTTTATAGTTACAAAGTTTTACTAGACTGATGTTTCAGAATTCAATCTCAACAAGAATTTGTTTGATTTAGGATGCGCGAGTTGTTCGGTAAGATTAAAATGAGGCAGGCGGTATGCTGTACATAAAAGTGCTACTTCACCTTGTCTCAATTGAAATTCACAGCCACTGTTAAGTGGTCTGGAAGGTAATTCTCCCTCGCAGACTAAAGCCCAGTGGTGCGACTGTTTTTGTCGTTCCTTTTCATTCGAGAGTACTGGACTTGTGACAAAAAATGGTTCCAAAAATGCGCGAGGTGCCGCATCTTGAGCCAAACATCGAGCAAGACGACTCAAAATAGCTTCAACGGAATGACGCGGTTGTTGTCTAGTAACTCTTAAGTATTTTTGTAATGCTCTTGCCATAGATGGAAATACTGCTTGTGCAGCTTCCATAGGATCCATTGGACCAGGGTTTGGAGTAGAATCCACTTCTGAATGTAATCGTTTAATATGAGCAAATGCTTCCTCAGCGGCCGTGATTAATCGCGCTCTTCTTTTTCTTACTCTTCGTTCGTAATCATGTTCTTCATAAAACCGTTCATTGTGGCTAGAATCGCGACGGCG
Source organism: Nysson spinosus (assembly GCA_910591585.2). NCBI lineage: Eukaryota > Metazoa > Arthropoda > Insecta > Hymenoptera > Crabronidae > Nysson > Nysson spinosus. Next base: position 2,481,159 of record OU342852.1, on the reverse strand, counting down.
TGCCTGAGCCGCTAATACTGCACGGTCACCGCTACATTCCCGTGACTGAACACCACTACTTACTCCACCATCAACATCATAAAACTTAAAACTCGATGGTTTTCTACCAGATTTTGATACAGGTAATCTTTCTAAGTAGGGATTATAAATAGGAAATTCTGTGTAATATCTTTCTAATACCCAAACTGCTGCCCTTTGTATGGATAATTGACCAATGGCATATGATCTGGATTCACCATCTGGTGATCTAACAACCTTGGAAAGAAATACAATGTTAGGCCAATGTGCCTCCAAATGATGCATAGACATTTAAAAGAAGATATATTACATACTTTAAGATAAAATATTGGTTGCTGCTGCCGAATTTCAATGAGTAATACAGCAACATAATGTATAAACAGCAGTGTATCAGCAAGAGTACCTGCATAATTTACTAAACTTTTGTACTCTGTTATTTCACCATTTGCAGCTGTCTTTGCACTTTCTGTGACCTGAAATTAGTTTATACATTTGTTGGATGTACTGAATTATATGTACAGTGAACTATAAATGAGCAATTTATACTATGAAGTATATATTATGAAACTCTGTTATACCTGCACAACATAAAATAGCCAATAAGTACAAATACACAACATTGTGAGGAGTAAAACTCCTGTTCTAAACAAGAATATACGGGGCATTGTGGCATTTCTAGATCGCAAGAACACAGCCCAGCTTCCAATACCTAGTAGCACCAATTTGAAAGCTAAGCCTAACAATTGGCCTTTACATTCTGCATTACATGATAGTAACTGTAACTTCTGTTGCATTGTCAACACAGCTGATGTATCAGGAAAGAATCCAACTTTTGGCAATATGACCATAGCTATAGGACTAAGAAAAGCACTCATTCCTAATATCATTGCTATAACTGGACCCACATATCTATTACAAGTGGAACTAAAAGATCCATCAGTGTCATTTGGCCAATGGCTCACATCTTCTGTAGATTCTGATCTATCAGAAGTATTTCCAGTGACAGCAGTGGTATTTTCACCCCAATTTTCATCTTGTGGTAAAATCTGTACTTCTATTACTTCTTGGCCTAAGTTATCTACACTATCTCCTCTCACATTCACTGTTGTTTGAAAGGGTGCCATTTCGTTAGAGTCCACGTTATGCCTTTCTTTTCGTTGACTACGAGTGGACCTTGTTAAAAATGATCCCAGTTAAAATAAAGCCAGGATAATATTTTTAATAGACACATTCAACTGAGTAACTCTCTTTGGAAATGTTATTTCATTGAAAAATATAAGATATGTTGCATTACTAATATCTACATATCCTATGCTGTATGATTTATATAAGGTAACTGCATTGACCCACATGGACCAACATTCAAAGTAAGATTCAGTTTGTGGTAATTGTTCTGTGAATGAGTAGGAAATTATGTAAATACCTATTAGTCCGATGTGAATGTTGTCTGTGATGGGGTTTCGAACTATGAGAGCGATGGTGTTTTTGAGATGATCTACTATGATGGCTATGGCTATGCTCACTAGCCCCAGACTTTACACTCTCCGTCTCCATTCCCCGGCCAAGGCTACCGCCCTACTGCTACCCCATAAGAGCATACCCTCTTTCGAACGTAATTAAACGTCAGGCACATGTACGAGGAGTATCACAATTGTGATATTGGAACTTGACTGAATCGTAAAATAGTACGCTATGAATCGAAGGTCTTACGGACATTCTTTTTCCACGATGTTTTTTGATCATCTAGCATCTCACAATGTAATGGAGATCTGTTGGAATATCAAACTCGCACTGTACAAAAATGAATATTGACAATATAATCGCACTCGGAGTACTATTTCTTGTCAATGTGTCAAAAAAACAGACGCCGACACGCCTAACGTTTATTATTCCCACCCCCTCTGCTCTGCTTGACTACCACATTCCGGAATAATTGCTATAGGGGAAAGAATACCGTTATGTTCTAGGGATGTCTACTGAAAATTCTAAAGTAACTACATGATGCATATAATTGAACAAGAATCGAACGTATTTACAAATCTTTTTAAACATATTCTTATTTCTTCTCCTTGATTTGAATAGAAATAACAGCATAATTCGTATAGTGTCGTATAAACGTTTAGTGTCCGTCCACTAACCAAACGAGATATAAGAAGACCGAGCACTAATGGGCTTTCGTGATCTTAAAGATGTAGGGCTCTAGAGCCCGATAAACATTTTCCTGTCACTGGCGACGTTTTCCAGCGAAAATATAAAATTCAATTATAAAATTCTACAATTTTCGAAATTGCACGTAGATTATTTGATTAGGAGTATACCTTCAAAAATTGTCAAAAATGAAAAGTCGCCAAAATCAATTCTAAATGACCCAAATCGATGGTAAATGAGGTATAAACATATTCTAGGACGATTTCCAGTCGAAAGAAGTGGTTTAAAATTTTTTTTGGGCGAAAAATGGGTCAATCCAAAATCGCAAAAATGTGAAGGGGTATACCTTCAAAAATTGGCAAAAATGAAAAGCCGCCAAAATCAATTCTAAATGACCCAAATCGATGGTAAATGATGTATAAACATATTCTAGGACGATTTCTGGTCGAAAGAAGCGGTTAAAAAATGTTTATTGGTCAAAAATGGGTCGAACCCAAATCGAAAAAATGTAAAGGGGTACACCTTCAAAAATCTTCAAAAATTGAAAGTCGCCAAAATAAATTCTAGACGACCCAAATCGACGGTAAATGATGTATAAACATATTCTAGGCCGATTTCTGGTCGAAAGAAGCGGTTAAAAAATTTTTATTGGTCAAAAATGGGTCGAACCCAAATCGAAAAAATGTAAAGGGGTACACCTTCAAAAATCTTCAAAAATTGAAAGTCGCCAAAATAAATTCTAGACGACCCAAATCGATGGTAAATGATGTATAAACATATTCTAGGACGATTTCTGGTCGAAAGAAGTGGTTTAAAAATTTTTTTGGGCAAAAAATGGGTCAATCCAAAATCGCAAAAATGTGAAGGGGTATACCTTCAAAAATTGCCAAAAATTAAAAGTCGCCAAAATCAATTCTAAATAACCCAAATCGATGGTAAATGATGTATAAACATATTCTAGGACGATTTCTGGTCGAAAGAAGTGGTTTAAAAATTTTTTTGGGCGAAAAATGGGTCAATCGAAAATCGCAAAAATGTGAAGGGGTATACCTTCAAAAATTCTCAAAAATTGAAAGTCGCCAAAATCAATTCTAAATGACCCAAATCGATGGTAAATGATGTATAAACATATTCTAGGACGATTTCTGGTCGAAAGAAGTGGTTTAAAAATTTTTTTGGGCAAAAAATGGGTCAATCCAAAATCGCAAAAATGTGAAGGGGTATACCTTCAAAAATTGGCAAAAATGAAAAGCCGCCAAAATCAATTCTAAATGACCCAAATCGATGGTAAATGATGTATAAACATATTCTAGGACGATTTCTGGTCGAAAGAAGCGGTTAAAAAATGTTTATTGGTCAAAAATGGGTCGAACCCAAATCGAAAAAATGTAAAGGGGTACACCTTCAAAAATCTTCAAAAATTGAAAGTCGCCAAAATAAATTCTAGACGACCCAAATCGACGGTAAATGATGTATAAACATATTCTAGGCCGATTTCTGGTCGAAAGAAGCGGTTAAAAAATTTTTATTGGTCAAAAATGGGTCGAACCCAAATCGAAAAAATGTAAAGGGGTACACCTTCAAAAATCTTCAAAAATTGAAAGTCGCCAAAATAAATTCTAGACGACCCAAATCGATGGTAAATGATGTATAAACATATTCTAGGACGATTTCTGGTCGAAAGAAGTGGTTTAAAAATTTTTTTGGGCAAAAAATGGGTCAATCCAAAATCGCAAAAATGTGAAGGGGTATACCTTCAAAAATTGCCAAAAATTAAAAGTCGCCAAAATCAATTCTAAATGACCCAAATCGATGGTAAATGATGTATAAACATATTCTAGGACGATTTCTGGTCGAAAGAAGTGGTTTAAAAATTTTTTTGGGCAAAAAATGGGTCGATCCGAAATCGCAAAAATGTGAAGGGGTATACCTTCAAAAATTCTCAAAAATTGAAAGTCGCCAAAATCAATTCTAAATGACCCAAATCGATGGTAAATGATGTATAAACATATTCTAGGACGATTTCTGGTCGAAAGAAGTGGTTTAAAAATTTTTTTGGGCAAAAAATGGGTCAATCCAAAATCGCAAAAATGTGAAGGGGTATACCTTCAAAAATTGGCAAAAATGAAAAGCCGCCAAAATCAATTCTAAATGACCCAAATCGATGGTAAATGATGTATAAACATATTCTAGGACGATTTCTGGTCGAAAGAAGCGGTTAAAAAATGTTTATTGGTCAAAAATGGGTCGAACCCAAATCGAAAAAATGTAAAGGGGTACACCTTCAAAAATCTTCAAAAATTGAAAGTCGCCAAAATAAATTCTAGACGACCCAAATCGACGGTAAATGATGTATAAACATATTCTAGGCCGATTTCTGGTCGAAAGAAGCGGTTAAAAAATTTTTATTGGTCAAAAATGGGTCGAACCCAAATCGAAAAAATGTAAAGGGGTACACCTTCAAAAATCTTCAAAAATTGAAAGTCGCCAAAATAAATTCTAGACGACCCAAATCGATGGTAAATGATGTATAAACATATTCTAGGACGATTTCTGGTCGAAAGAAGTGGTTTAAAAATTTTTTTGGGCAAAAAATGGGTCAATCCAAAATCGCAAAAATGTGAAGGGGTATACCTTCAAAAATTGCCAAAAATTAAAAGTCGCCAAAATCAATTCTAAATGACCCAAATCGATGGTAAATGATGTATAAACATATTCTAGGACGATTTCTGGTCGAAAGAAGTGGTTTAAAAATTTTTTTGGGCAAAAAATGGGTCGATCCGAAATCGCAAAAATGTGAAGGGGTATACCTTCAAAAATTCTCAAAAATTGAAAGTCGCCAAAATCAATTCTAAATGACCCAAATCGATGGTAAATGATGTATAAACATATTCTAGGACGATTTCTGGTCGAAAGAAGTGGTTTAAAAATTTTTTTGGGCAAAAAATGGGTCAATCCAAAATCGCAAAAATGTTCAATCGATGGTAGATAGTGAATTAATATTAAATTTAATTCGTTCACAATAACGAATCCACAATTTATCAATGCCATGAATGGGTTATGTTACATTTATAAATAAAATGTTCATTCCACTTATAAATGTAAAATAACCCGCAGCCAATTAGCTCGAAATTATTTATGGTGTAATAAGACCGACAACTAAATTGTAACGCTGGTACTTCTTCCGTAACACGAAATATTACCAGCTTTAGATACTGTAATTCTACATAAATTTGATACTATCAAACAATACCTTAAAATAATTTTCTTGTCATTATTACACGACGAATAATTCCGATTGCCCAGGTCTCACCACGTGGAGGTTGCTGCTTGGAGACCCGCCCTATCCGAAGGGCGGGAGGTAGGATCCTACCTCCCAATTATTTCAACAAAATTTTAACTCTGATTTATATTCAGCATAAAAAGGATATGCTGAACTGAATAAAATTCCCTTTTTACACCAATGCAAAAGGGTATAACCCGCGCTTTGCACATGTAATAAAAAGGTACTTGACTCGACCTACCCGAGGTGATAATAGTCTCGTCAGTCGTTCCAAACCCTACAATCGTCATCCCGGACGCATACAAAACGGAATTTAAAACGAAGTTCGATGAACTTATAAATACATTAATACATTTAGCATATCGGCCGCGATATACTAAAGTATCAACAGTTCCCAGGTGAGGGATATCACCTTTTACGAAAACGCCCCGGAGTGCTAACCGAAGGTGAATCCTCTGCCCTGGCCCTTCCTATTTTTAATGAAATCTTCGCCATGCACACAAAGCTAGAGAATGTATGCTACCTGCCTACCAAACGGTATATTTAGAAATGGCAAAAAAGCAACTGAATCACATCAACACACCTCACTCCACGGTTCTCACTCATGAGCCCTGGGTGCAAAACCTACTCTAGGGAGAAGGTCCCGGGACCCTTCCGACACCCGAACTCGATACAAAACTCATACCAATGTTCCTGAAATCGACTGGCATAAGGCTACGATCCATTGCGAATATGTTTTAAGCATATGAAATAATGAAAGTTATGCTACAGGTACCTTTTAACGGTACAATCCACGATCGCGATTCCATTTACTTCATACAGGAGCTCTCTGTACGAAGTAACTGGAAGAAAATTGGCTCTACATCAAGTTGATATTACTTGATTAACAGGAAGTTACCAGAGATCGAAGACTATGTATATTCATAGTCGAAAAAACACACATAGTCAAAAGTAGACTATGATTCAGTAGACTAAATCGGCCGGCTAAAGTAAAGAGATTCACTTTCAAGGGGGGTAGACAAAGCCCTCGGGCCGCCAACCCCAAAAGAAAATTGACCGCTTTACCAGAACTCAAAAAACCGACGCAATTCCACAGAAATTACCACACACTCACACATGTGGAAATACGTCGTGCACGGATCGCAAAACCCCTGCCAGTCGCAGATTGTGATTAGTTAAAATACCAAAATTAAACCATGCCCACTGTCCGCATCCATTCGATTCACATCTGAGATCCTCGGCTAACTGCGGACCAGGCAAAATGGGCATGGCATGAACTACGATTTTTATCCCGGACCGATTTCAAAATGGAAGTTTAAATAAACAAAAGGATTTTCGAAAAAATAATCGAACCGAACTATCGAAACAAACTAATCAAAAGCACAACTCGCAAAAACTTCAGTTCGCCTTGGATCTTTCGAGCAAGTGCCAAACTTTACTCGCAAACCTTGTTTCCTCGATATTACACCGGCTTCAGTTATTGCAAACTAATTTCGCGAATATAACGAATCTAAAAGAATCGCGGCACCGCGACAAAGGGCTAACAAATTTTGCTCTCGTCCATGTCTTTTATATGCAATTGAAAATTTACATTACTTTTGACTCTACAAGAAAAAATGTCCGTATATCTTCCCAAGAAAGGAAGGAAAAATGATTGAAAAGCACGTCATTTTCGGACACGTGCGACTAAACATTATGTTTCATATATCAATACACTTTGACATAATAAAATTATATTTGCTGAGAGCTACTGAAAGCTAGAAATCTACTGAAAATCAAAATGCTTCTCTTACTCGATTTTGACCTTGACGATAATATCACCAGGTCCAAAATTTTACTCTTATCAAACTGACTTAATATCAATAAAAATGAGTAAACATGTGTGTTTCATTACTGCTTGAAAAATGGTAAATTCTTGATGAAAGCACGAAAAGTGCAAAAGACAGAAAATCTGATGATAAATCATCAATAATAAGACAATCATATGCAATGAAAATCAACCTTTCACAAACGCTTGGCTTTTTACATATCGTCATTTTGACGATTATATCATTTTTCATTGAGCTAGCTTAACTCTCCAGAACCTCCTTTTACGCTTCTTTACATTTCACTTCATTTCCATTATCAAAATGAATTTCAGGAACAATATCAGTAAATATATGTATGTATATGGAATTAATTACACCTTCTCTCTCATCAATATATAATCATCATATCATTATTATTCAATTTTACAGATAGAAAATCTGTCTTGTTTATTTGTTACTTGTCTTGCTTTTATACAAAATGATTGTTCTGAAGAGCTAAGTGAACCGGTTCGAGTGACTCGTCAGTTAGCTTTTACAATCGCTACAACCCCCTCGGCACCTCGAACTGTTTCGATCAAACAAATCATCGAGAATTTTCGCAATGACGGTCCGAACTCTATCCGGATAGAGTTGCCACAGTGGACTCCGTACAACCCTCTCAATTGTTTAAATCGATCCAGTTCAAGACCTGGAAAGTCTACGACAAACCGCCCTCGGAGTTTATACTCGTGCAATGAACCAGTTCTCCTACGTCCCCCCAAAGGATTTTGTGCAGACAAGGCCCAACTCTCCGGAGAGTTCAAAATTCTCGTGGGGGTCCCTTTTAGTGCCTCTATTTGGGCTTTGAACTCCTTCAAGACGCTTCATGAAAATTAGTTACTCTCAATTTAAAAATACTATAATACAATAATAAATATTGTCTTCGTTCTTGAGATCTTAAAAATTGCATTATCCGCAAAATATGTGGCAGAAATAAGATTCGAAATATGTAACTCTACATTTGATACTTTATATAACCAACGTTTAATAGTTCGTTCATATAATATTCGTATAATAATGCGTGTTGAAAGAGTTCGTACTGGTTCCGTTTTATCATATCATTTCATTTCATATTTCATATGAAGGAACCAGTATCAATAATCATTTTCAGTCAGGCCGACCAATTCAGGCCTATTTTGTCATATCAATAATATGACTCTTTCAGATATTGAAAGCCATAATTCGGCTTTCGTGTGTGAACCCTGGGGACGCGGGGCAACGGAGTTCGAACACTACTAATTCAATAAAAATTACTCATAATATACTAAAGTTAATTTCAAATAATATACTTCTTCGAAAAAGATTTCAAATCATACAATCTATAAATATAAAAATTGACTCGCTTTCAATAATATTTATGTTACCTAGAAATATAAAAACTGACCCGATTCTAATAATATTTATGTAATCTAGAAATATAAAAATTCACCCGATTTTAATCATATTTATTAAAATTGCGTTCCAAGAATTACTTCGTATAGTTTGGAGGTTTTAGGAAGGGTGTCTTTTCAGACATAATGGGTTACCACATAAGAGACGACTTATGCCGAAAGACAGCGCCCCGTGGTAATGCTGTGTAAGAGGGATACTATACGAAGTAACTGGAAGATAATTGACTCTATCTCAAGTTATTTATAATAAAAGTTTGCTTGAAAGAGTACAAACTTTGTAGGGATATGAAACTATTATTGGAATAAATATAACTTTAATCAAATTTCTTAAAGATTCGCGACGCGGATGTTTGCGTCCAGGTTCACAAGGGGGTATGGGGTATGGGGGCACGGTGGGCAGAATAAAATATAATTAGCGAGCATAGCGACTTAATAGCATAAGAATGACGATCCATCCGAAGATGAATCGTCATTAAATAGGTCTTCGCCACTTGGGCTTTTCGCACTTGGCTCTTCATCCCGCGTTGCGTGAAAGGTATTTGCTCGGACATTCCCTGTTCGTACAAAGAACTGGTGGTTCCACAGAAACGACGAGTGTTCCGGTGCAATAAACCAGCTCATAAACTACATTTACTACATTTATATAACTTGAATTATTCTTGAATATCCGCGAACATTCATCCGTCGAATACCCTTTAACATTCAAAGACTGAACGTTCTCCGGAATATCCTGCGGTGAAACATTCTCGAGTACCCACGAATAGAATATTTTCGGTGACATTCTCCGAAAAATACTTGAATTTAATTCAATTTAAAAGGATAATATTGAGATTGACTTTACTTCGACAGAAATGAGATATGAAGTTAGATATATTAAAAAGTTTACTGGTATCCTAGCACAGAGCACGCCCAGCCATTTCATATTAACGAAATGGATGCACGTACCTGTACACATTTAATCGAATGTCCAAGCAGAATACAATCCACGTGCTGAAAGAACAACCTTACTAGTCCGTGATTCAAGGACTCAGCGAATTCAGAAACCGGTGTTTAAGAACCACTGAAGCCTGTTGAACCACGTCCGTACTAGGATTAATACTTATAAATACATTAACACTTTAGCATATCGGCGATGATATACTAATTTATTAACAGTTCCCAGGTGAGGGGTCACACCTTTACAAAGATCACGCCTAATGCTAACCGAAGGTGAGTCCTCGCCCTGGCCCTACCTACTTAAAATTAAGTCATACTCAAGCACACAAAGTTAGAGAAGATATGCTACCTGCCTCCCTCAAGCTATATTTAAAATGGCAAAAAGCAAATCAGGCACACCAACACAATCACCATCAACCCACTCCACGGTTCTCATTCATGAGCCCTGGGTGCAAAGCCTACACTAGGGAGAAGGTCCCGGGACCCCTCCGACACCCGAACTCGATACCAACTCATACCACGAAAATGTACGTACCCTTTTTCCTGAAATCGACTGACAGAGGCTGCGTCCATTGCGAATTTTTATGCTTTGAGCATATATGCAAATATAAACTCGCGTTCCAAGAATTACTTCGTATAGGCTATTTTTTAGGAATAGGTATTTTTGGAGGGGTCACCACATAAGAGACGACTTATGCCGAAAGACGGCGCCCCGTGGTAATGCTGTGTCGAGAGGGATACTATACGAAGTAACTGGAAGATAGTTGATTCTATCTAAAGTTAATTTAACTTGAATAAAAGGAAGCTACTCGCGTCTAAAGACTATGAATATTCATAGTCGTCAAAGTGTAAAATATAAAATATAGCAGATGACTATATTTTAAAATCTATTGCGACATTATGGATAGCAAAAGTAAAGAGAATCACGTCCAAGTGAGGTAGAAGGACCCCTCGGGGCTCGCCAACCTCGCAAGGAAGTTCATGGCTTTACTTAAAAGTTAAAACCCGACGCAATCCCACGAAAACAACCGATCATACACACGTGTGGAAATGCGTCGTGCACGGACCGCGAAATCCTCCGCCAGCCGCCACACATTATTAGGAAATATTAAAATTAACCCATGCCCACCGCCCGCACTCATCCGTATCACATCTAAGATCCACGGATAATTGCGAGCTAAATAAAATGGGCATGCCTTAAGACTAAATAAATGAACACAGTACACAGGAGCTTGAGGTTTGCTGAAAATCCTGACTAAAAAATCCACTTAACAGAGTGGAAGAATAAGTATGTGAACGGACTAAATTGACTTTACTTTAAATCATTTGCATAAAGGGAGGGCAGAAGAATTTATTTGTACGAGGGTAGGGAAAGGTGTATTCTTTATTTCAGTGACGCGAGTCAAAGGGGTATGACAATATTTCATTTAATAACCAGCAAAATTTCATTTAAAATAATATATATATGAAAATACGTACTGAAAAGTACATATGGAAATTGAAATCTCTAAGTAACCTCGGGCGACCACTTCATCGAAGACATTACATTCGTCGTTCGACTCCGGAATCTACCCGTCGCGAAATGCCTTCTTGCTCATATCAACAAACCATTTTTTTCGCGAAATATACGAACGAAGCAAAATGCACATATTTAATACATATTTTGATGTATAACAAAGTTAATCAGGACTAATATATAATATCAAATCGGATGCATCATCCAATTTTAATTGAATAAAGTGAAATAAAGTCGCAATTAATTCATGCGACTCGCGTATCCACGGTACGAGACTCTACAATCGGCGGAAATAATCCGCACATGCATATTATAATTGAAACCGTGAAGCTATAAAGAAGACAAGAAGGCCTACCTCAGCTAATAAATATAAAACATTCAATGTTGATGCTACCCACGAGCAGATGCCACAAGTAGAATCTGCTCGCGGTCGCTATGCTCGCAAATATTTAGAAAGAATTATAACCGGCACCCCATACCGATTCGGACCAATCGTCCTACGGCATAGGATACCGGGGGGGCAAGACTCTATATTAGAAACTTTGAAAATTGAAAGTCGGGTCAGAGGGTACAAAAAATATTGAAAACTTTTGTGACTCACCGTTGATGTCTTGAAACTGCCTGTAGTAGGTTGATGTTGAAGATGGTGTTGAAGACAATGATGAAGATGATGCTGGACCAGCTGGAACTTACGAGCGTGAATTTAACACTCCCGAAACGGATTTTAGAGTCCATTATGTAGCAAGTTTTAAGTCGCGGCCGACTCAATTTTCTCCGGCGAAAAAAGATGCACTCGCGATATTTTTTCCTGTAACAAGAAAGAAGAAATCCATCATAAGACAATGTTCATAACAAATAGCCAATATAATGAAAGATTGAATTGAACAATATTTTTTTTTTACTGGAAAATTAGAATTGAAAAGGAGAAATTAAATATGGATTTTGAAACTTACCGTTCCCTTCGCTGCAGCCATGCCCGATGGAGGACCTCTCCGCAGGAATCGCCTTTTGACTCTAATTATCGCGGACGAGCAAATTGCAAAATATTTTTATAACTCTAAATACTAACATCGCGACCGTACATTTATTTCCGGCGAACAACACTGATTCTAATTTCCGCGAGAATAAACTCTAAGATCGCATTGCACGCGATCACAAAATACGGAGCTCAAAAAGCTGGAACCTGGAACCTCCTACGGACTTGAAGTTAACACTCGCGAAACGGATTTTAGAGTCCATTATTCAGCAAAGTATAAGTCGCGACCGTCTCAATTTTCTCCGGCGACAAAAAATGCACTCCCTATCTCGCGATATTTTATGCACACACTGATGAATCCTGTAACAAGAGAGAAGACTGCATTTTTAAATATTTTCTTACTAGAAAATTACGATTGAAAAAGAGAAATAAAATGTGGATTTCGAAACTTACCGGTCCCTTCGCTGCAGCCATGCCCGATGGAGATCCTCTCCGCAGGAATCGCCTTTTGATTCTAATTATCGCGGACGAGCAAATTGCAAATATTTTTATAACTCTAAATACTAATATCGCGACCGAACTCTCATTTCCGGCGAACAACACTGACTCTAATTTCCGCCAACTGTTTTTCGGAGCAAATGACTCTAGAATCGCATTGCACGCGATCACAAAATTGCTGAAAAGAGGACTTATTAGTGTACACAAGAAATATTCAAGCCAAGCGTTTGATCGGTTCAACCATCTCAATAAAAATTAAATCTTTAATAATTACCGAAAATATAATATAATGCCATAATATGTGTAATACAGAAAGTATTGCACATATTAATATGCTATTACATATATTCTCAATTCTTGGTGTATGACTATCGTCGTAGTCAAAATCGAGTAGGAAAGCCAATGTTTTAAATGAGGAAATAAACCGGTTTCCTCGTTTTTCAAGAAACTTTAACTGGCAAGATCAAAGGTTCTTGAGAAGACGTACGGAAATTGGGTTTATGTAGACAAAAGATGTAAATCAAAAATTCAATTGCACATTAGACACGCGAAACGAGAGTGAGGCGAAATGTCGCTAGTGTAATTGCGCCGCGCAGAAGATTTGACTTTGAAAGGTCACGAAGGTATACGAACCAAACCGCCTCGTTAAATTGCGTAGTTGACTATCTACCGTCTTCCACACGAAAATTGGAAAGTTATTTTCACGAAAACTACGAAAATCGGGCTTTAATTGATATTAGAACGATGAAATTACTTGAAAATTGGAAACGAAAGGTGCCGGACCCCCCACGACGCTTGCGAAGTACGTCGCGAAGAAAGTGACGCTACGTCGCAAAATGCGAAAATTCGCTAATTAATAATTAATAAAACTACAAAACCGAACCGAGGAAGCTTCGTGACACTTGTGGAAACACGTTTTGAAACGAAAGAGTTAAATTTTGTAGAAATAAAAACCGAAAAATCGGAGCACACCGACAACACGTCTGAACTACTCGAGGAACGACCGGCGAAAGACTTTACCACACCCCGCGCCTAAGGTACGTGCGTAGCGCGCATGCTCAGAGAGTGGGGAGTCGGCGTGCCGAGCATGCGGCCCAGCGGCTCTCAATCTTTTCTTCCGCGTACCACTCAACCAATGTTTAAGTAGTTTATATTTTTAACTAGAAAATGTTCCATCCAAAATGCAAACAAGTCATAGTTAACAGACAGACCTTTTGTTTATTGTCCTAGCTCTATTTACGTACCAATTAAGTACTATATCATTTTTAAATTTGATATAATTTCGTGTACCACCTGGGAATATTCTAGAATTACCGGTAGTACGCTTACCATAGATAGAGAACCGCTGTAGTCCTGACCTACTTAATAGAGTGACGTCACGCGTTTGGAATATTTCTTAAATAATTAATTTTAACGAGTTATTAACAAATAATACGTAGCTCGATAATGAATATGTTTTACATTTTACCCCTATTCATTGAAATTATTGCGTATAAACTTAGCATAAACTTTTTTAAAGCGAAAATTGCTCACAACAAACTTAGAATGTTAATTAACTATTTAAGTACTTAAATTCATATAAATTATTCATTTATACACAATCTTACAGTCCGATGCTTCATTAATCACCATCCACTCGAAATAAATTGTTGAATAACGCTTAAATTAGGAATAAACAATAGAATGTTTATGACGCCATCATTTTTATGGCGCTTCCTAGTAAAAATGTTATTACTTAACAACCAAATTCGACAATTTGAAGCTTACGCGGATGGAAAGCGAATGCCATTATTATTAACATCAGATTCCTGATGGAATTATTAAGGTTCTTGTTACTTAATATCAGATAATCGAAGATAAAAAAAGATAGCTATTTTATATGTCGGTGGGTAACGTCACCAATAGCACGAAAATCATTTGCGGGCTCTAAAGCCCGGTAATTCTGGATTGAAAATAGATGCACAGTGAGGCTTTCTCTATTTTGCTGTGCAGATGCACTACTGCCAATTTTGAAAATTCCTATTTGCGAATTTTTAAAAGTAGAAACATGGTACTTTTAATCGGAAACTTGTAATCGAATTGTAAAAAGTAAGGCATTCCACAAATTCTAGAAAAATGTATACAGAAATAATGACATTCGGATGCAACAATTTACGTTATCATAATAATACAGGCTTAAATTTGTAAAAGCAAAAACCTCGTAGTTTAATTAGAGATTTCTGCTGCAGATTTGAAGAAATGGAGTCCCAATAAATTATAGTTAACATGGCCAAACACAAAATATTAATGAAAGCCGAACAGAAAAATATACGATATCACAATAATACTTAATACTATGAAAAGAATACGTAAAGATTGAAATATTTATTGAAACTTTTGCTTTACTAAATATCAAAATTGTTAGTTGGCAATATTCTGGAAATTTAGGGACTTTATTGGTGTATGAACAGTCGGCTGCTGCCCTTTCCAGTTCATAACGTTGTTGCATGAACACGTGGTTCTGAGTGCTATTATCGAATTTAAGGTGAAATACTAAACGAATCAAGTAAGAAAATAAGTTAAATCGATTATTGAAGTGTAGAATTGATGTGTATATCAAAAGATATTTAGTTTGAAACCGATATATCGTTATATCACTACTTAATCGGACGGCCAGCAATGACTACTCATCACGAAAAATTCACACCGTCGTGCACAAAAGGAATTCTAATTATTCGCAATCAAACTAGCCTGGTTTAATCACTAATATTATAAATATGAAATTCGTAGATAGATCTTTTGCCGGTGTAATATGACAGACGAATTACACCATGTTGTGTAAACACCTTCATGTAGGGGGCTCCTTTAATGGCCTGTGACTATTGTCAATTTTCATATTTTTAGATAATAGAATTGTCATAATGTTTCTTATAATAATTGTATACCTCCCTGATCCGCGTAAATTATAATAATGTATAACTCAATGTGCCCAAAAAATCCCAATTTTAATGTTATCTATATGCAGAGGAATTAACTACGATTTTCCTTTAATTAACGTGATCTGTATAACGTAGTTTCATATTTAACAAATCTTGCATTTTGTTGTCTAAAGTTATACTTTGAAATACTACTATTTGCCTTGATATCAATTTTATAAGAAACAAATTTCTGGTACTAGATTATTATTGCACAACCTTGTGCCAGAGTACTTTATGCGAGGTTTTAGCGTCATATAAATGTAAAAATATGATTCGTATTATTGAGATTCATGACTACTTTTTGCATCATTAGCATTATAGAAACAAATTGTCTTTTTTGTTACAGAATGCCGCTCGCTAAAGACTTCTTGCACCCAAGCCCAGCTGAAGAAAAGAGGAAACACAAGCTGAAGAGGCTTGTACAGAAACCTAACAGCTATTTCATGGATGTTAAATGTCCAGGATGCTATGCCATCAAAACTATCTTTTCACATGCACAGATCTCTGTTGAATGTGATGGTTGCCGTACAATACTCTGCCGATCAACTGGTGGTAAAGCACGTTTGACCGAAGGTTGCTCTTTCAGGAGGAAGGTCCAATGTTAATTTTACATGATGTATTCGATACGTCCCTTTATATTCGATAAATAAACAGGATTATAATACCACTAATATGGTTTTTCATTATGTACTGCATCCTTTTCCCCTTTATCCATTTATTGCATAAAGCAAGGAACATTTATTTAAATTTTTTTTAAACAATATTTTAGACATTTTGAAATTCAAATGTCAATGGTATATATTTAAAAAGGATGCAATATTCGCATGTCTTTTATTTCCATTGATATCCAGTTCTTTCATGGTAAATTTAACAGCACATTAAATTTATCATATGTTATAATAAAATACCCTAAAGAAAGAAAGTTTGATTATTCTTTGCACGACGAGATTAATTATATGCTTGGCTCATATTTCTTTGTAAATGAAATAATTATGCTTGTGGAAGGTAATACTTGCATAAACGCAATATTGAGATAATATAACTGGCTATGAATTTAAGAATGTAAGATCGCGTTATATGCTTGGAATACACCCGGGGCTACTTCTACCGATCGGCACTTCAGGGATAGCTGTAAAAAAAGAAGAATATAATAAAGAGTAATGTAGTATAAAAATATGTCAGAGAAATTCTACCTGAATCAACTTACTGTAACATCAGGATTTCCAGGCTGAATTTTCAATTCGTTTAATACCCAAACATTATTCGTCAATTTTAACGATTGATATAACATGTCTTGTCCTTCAACATTTCTTTTAGCAATTGTAAACACGTTGTTCTGCTGCATTTTCTGTACGACCTGATCAGCAGTCAGCATTACTCCATTTAATGTATACTGTACCTGCAATAAGAATATCATAATCTTTTTATTTTACTCTTATAAATATAGTAAAATGAAATATAAAGAATATACATGACACGACTATAAAATAAACATCGAAAAAAAGAACATTTTCCTACCTCGTTTTGCGCCGGGATATCTTTCCATGTACTGAGGAACACCCTCTTATCCAATTGTCCATCCTCCGTGAAATATACATTCATTGGGACAACACAAGCGAAATAAAACACGTCGATGTTATTTTTAATGGCAACTTGGAGATTATTTAAAGGTTCCATACGTTGTACTGCACCTGCAGTGGCCAAGATTACACTAGTCTCTACACTGGAACCAGGATTCAAAGGGCTTGGTACTTGTAATGGTGCCGAAGGTGTTAATCCAAAACTGTTTTTATTCAATTGTATCGCGAAACCACCCATAGGTTGCATTGCTTTGTTCGTGAAAGTCATATCCATACTGATCTGTCCATTCCTGTTTAATAGTTATATTAGTATATTTTGGTAATTATACTGATTTAAGTACAGAAAACATTTGCTTTCCATAATAAATTCTGCTGAGCAATATCTATAAGTATATTACTGTAGATGCTCACTTTCTTGAGAATGTTCCCCAGATGTCAAAGCCTTTGCCTTTTTCTGCAGGTAGCCAATTGACTTTAGGTGGAAGATAAGCAGTAGGTCCTTGACTAAAACCAAATATATCACCAAGAAGTCCTGTGGTACTCTGAGATACAACTGGAGCAGTAGATCCAGTATCACCTAATATTCCATCCAAACCGCCGCCTAATAAATCTAATCCTAATCCTGCTTGTGGTGTTGGTGTTGGATTAACCATTGATGGGCCACCTGCATTTCATTATATTAAATAAATGTATGATATTAAATTTGGCTATAATCGTATTCTACAGATCATATCTTATAGAAACTTTACTTACCAATATCCATACTAAGAAGATCACCTATCAAAGAGTCTTGGGCTGGAATGACTTGGGCATGAGGCTGTGATGCACGTTGCGCCGAATCATCATTCGAGTTGCTTCTTGCAGGTAATGATTTTCTAGCACCTGCTGCTCTACCTTCCACGAATGCCGTTGGTGGTTTGTGATATACCGACGCCAAACTTGAAATATGGCAAATCAATTCGTCTAATAATGTTGGTTCCAGCAGATCTGTTTCTTCCGAAATAAGTGGTTTCTCAGCGAGTACGACTTCCTTGGCAGCTGCCGGATCGGTACTAAGTAATCGCCAATAAATAAATCCACGATCTCTTAAGTCAGGATTGTCAGAATCTTGTGTTGCTAAACTGAGAACTTGTTGAACTAATTCCTGAGTATCGGTCGGCCTTTTCAGGAAAAGCTTTACAATCGCTGTTAGTAACTGCAATTGCACTTGTGTATTTTCATCATGGAATCCTTCCATGAAACTTTCTAGAAGTTCATCGGCGTTATCAATACGTTCTGCATATTCTCCGATAATCCATATCATTGAGGCACGTGCTTCCGGTTCGTCGAGCGTATCCAGATTTTCGCAAAGTGTTGAAATTATACTTTCATATTTATTTGGATATTTACGGAAAATATCTTTGATCACCACAATTGCTTCTTGAACAACATAGTTTACCTGGTAATTAAAAAGAAAGATGTAATAATACGAGTTATACATATAATTATAACGTATCTATTTATTTTTCATTACCTTTGTTTGTATTAAATCCAATAATGTCGAAACACATCGTTCAGCGGATGGTTCAACTTTAATAGCACAACGACCAATAGCCCTAACAGCTTTCCTCACAAAATCTACATCAACTTCTGTGGCATATTCTTTCAACTCTGATAAAACTTGAGCTATATTTGCTTGCGATGCCAGACGAATCATAATATCCAACTTTTCGAGCTTAACATAAATTGGATCATTATATTTAACAAAGAAAACTTTCATCTCGTGCTTCAGAATATCCGGTCGTTTCTGAACAATGAGATTTATATTTCGTAAAGCAACATATTGAACTTCTGGCTCTGAGCTCAATAAAGTTACAAGTGGAGGGGCTAACTTTTTAGTAAGT
This sequence comes from Nysson spinosus, assembly GCA_910591585.2. Classification (NCBI taxonomy): domain Eukaryota; kingdom Metazoa; phylum Arthropoda; class Insecta; order Hymenoptera; family Crabronidae; genus Nysson; species Nysson spinosus. The sequence continues at coordinate 2,462,126 of OU342852.1, read as the reverse complement.
GTACCAACAAAATCTGACTCTGATTGTAACATTTCCATTAATTTCATTAACACCTGTATTTAAACATAGCATGTATTTAATATCAGAATAGAATATATTTCAAATCATACAAGTCAGTTGATGATGTACTACCTTAACAGCAGATAGAACAACTGCAGCATTGGCGTGAGCCAAGCGCGGAGTGATACGTTCGCAAATGCTTTGCGCTTCACGATCATCTTTCGGTGAATAATTTGCAAGAGAATCTAGGATGAAAACTTGACCCCATTCTGTACATTCATTTAAAGCTGTCAAAAGTTTATTGATGGTTTGGGCATTCATTTCAACAAGTGGTTGACCACTTGGGCTAGCTTCATTAATCTCAGATAGAGCAGCAACTGCATTTGCAACAACCTGAACATGAGAAACAAATGTATCAAGAGGAGTACATTTAACTATGAGAACTATGGTAGATAGTGAATAGTATATACCATAGGATTACTATCTGATAAAAGGTCCTTCAACTGATCCAAGAATCCTTGATCCTCCACTAATGCTGCATTAATGTCATATAGCTTGGCAACACATACAGCTGCTGTCTTACGAACGTAGGGGTCTTCATCCTTCAGGCACTTTCTCAGTGGCTCGCAGAGGTACTCAGTAATCTTGTCAACCCGTATACAACCCATTGTGCGAACTGCTAAGGCTCGAATGAGTGGATTTGGGTCCTCGCAATCCTGCGCAAAAATCGGGCAAGCCAGGGATTCAAGTCTAGTCACAGCAGTGGCTATCTATCTCAACCCATGAATTTTAACGAAGTAGAAAGTGGTATGGTACCTTTGTCATCGGAGATGTCGCTAGCTCCTTTTGCGTGTCAGAACGAAAAAGGTCAAATTGGTCACCGTCACCATTTTAATTAATTGTTAAATATAATACTTATCAACCATTTAATTTAATGTTAATATAGAACTGATCATTTTTTAAAGAGCACGAGATGTTCTTTTATAAACATATGTTTGTTCTATGTACCTCTTTTATAAATTGTGGACAATCAAAATTAAAATTAAAGGCCCCACATATAAAATTGACTGCCATGCATGTAAGAGCATGTTACTCTATATTTATTCAAATGTTAATGAAATGTACATCAAAATATTTGGAAGATTTACATTATTAACTGTGAGCCTGAACATGAATTGCATACTCATTATGTAACACTAAAGTTCTGAAAAGAATAAAAGATTTTGGCGTGCAAATAAGATAAATATGCACTGCATTCAAGCACCAAATTATAATGCAATCATACCACATATAGTGAACATTTAAGGAATTGGATTATACATGCTGTTTTACATATTGGATACTGTGTGATTGAACTGAAAATTATCATTTTTATTACTGAGGCTGTATTAAATATAATCCATTTGGATTCCAGTTAAATCTCTTTAGTACATGTAAAATTGTATTATTATTTTCCAATTCTGTACAAGCCATTTACTCTTAAACAAAGTTCCGGTGACCTTTAGAGATAATTACATGCCCGATTTTCGTAAAAGAGCATAAAATATACTAGTGCATTAGTGTTATAAATCTAACACATATATATTATATAATTTCTGTAAGTACTGTATTCACAATAATGCTAAATATTATAATCATCATTTCATTCTTGAATTGATGCTGAACTTAAAATAGATCCTGGAATTTGGTGTGAATGAGAGAATATTTCATGATGAAATAATGAAATGTGAAGTAGACAGAGAATCTTTAATGCCTTAATGACCTGATAAATGATTCTGTACATCACATAAATCAAATATAATTTAGATCAGCCAAATTCCAGTCTCGTGCCCTTTGAAAAATAAGCAATTCAATAAGAAACAACAAAAGAAGTACATTCCTTCTCATAATGCAGACAGCTCTGTGCAAACTGATGTAATTTGCAAAGCACAGTCTGTACATGATGTGAGGCAGGCTGTAGAAACTAATCAGAAAGTTTAATTAAAATAAATACACTGAACTTAGGAAAACCTATGTTGAAAGTTCCCTTCTTTCAGCTTGCCTCTTTTGCATACAGAGACTCTCAACATCATCCAAGTGTTATTAAGAAATATGTAGAGGGGAAAAGTGCATCAATAAAATATAATAAATAAATTATTTAGCATCTAAGCTACATTACCTTAACAAATGTGTTGACAGCCATAATAGCCATGTCTGGTTGACTTTTAGCATAGTTCATCAGGTACAGATACACCAACTTCTTTAATTCCAAATTATCTGTCTGCATGCAGTTCACTACATCCGGAAACAATGCAGATACATCTTTTCCCACAGTCATGGAAGCAATCACCTAAACATAATTAAAGGAACACCTAAGATTCTCAATAAATAAATTCAATTTATTTATCAAGATATAAAGACATGGCACAAGGAATATACATCCAAAGGCATGATAAACAATAGAGATATATTTGTAGTTTGTATCATAATAATAAGAAAAATCATACTACAATCTTTATAAGTATAAATACTCAAAATATATTTACATGAATTTTAAGAATTATCCTGAAAACATCTTAAAAAAGTTTCAGTAATACTGAGGTACAATAACTTTCTAAATTCTTATCATACACCTTTATTCTCCCTTATTATATTGCAGCATGAAATATATTTTTTATTCTTACAATATTAGCAAAATGTTATAATTAAGAATAGCTGTACCTCATAATAGAAGCAAAACTTGTTTTAGAACAATGAAAAATGGTTGATGATGTAAGGAAATACTCATTAATGTAACTTACCTATATATGACATAAAATCATCACATTTTTGCTGCATGAAAGTGTCTACAGACTATTCATGAAAAATAATATATTATTTCATAATGAAAGAACTACTGTTCCTGCAGCACAATGTATGAAATACTGTATTCTAATTATGAATAAATAAATTGCACCAGGAAAATGGTATTCACCTTCTTCACTGCTTCCTTTTTCTTCTCCTTCTTGTCATTATTCAATTCTGATTTAAGCTCAAATATTTCCCCCTTTTTGGTAGTAGTGAAGTACTTTGAGTCTGTCATCTTGTATTTTCAAAATGTGCAAAGCAATTAATATGTAACTGTACTAACTCGTATTCTGTAAAAAAAGATCCATATTGTTATGTATAATATTGGGTTCCACGAAAGTTCATGCCGATTTTTAGTAGGTTCGAAAAAAAACCGAAAAGCTCGGAAAGGATAGAATCTTCGAGTTGCATGAAAAATGAAGAAAGGTTGTGGAACAAAAGATGCATACATAACTGAATAAATATACATCGACATATAAAAATATTACCTTTGAATTTTCATTAAAAATCGGCATGAGCTTTCCGGAAAACCCAATACCTTATAGCAAAATTAAATAAGCTATCAATATAGTAAACCAAGACTGGATCAATGTCTGAGACTATAGTACCATCCTACTAACTCACACCGAGCCCTAAAAGATTACGCTGCCGCATTAAAATCGAATCTAATTTCAATCTACTTTAATAATCTTCTTTATGGGCTCAACGTGTGCTAAACACAATTAATCTGCGAAACAATAGAAGCAAAACAATACAGTGAACAAACTTCTTGAGCTACAATTTCATACATTTGCCCCGTACACCTGTGAGCATTACTATCATGATTCCTTAAACAATCTACGTAATCATGTACGGATACACTAATAATGAACATATAATATTTAATCACCTGTACTAGCTTAAATAATCGACAAGTGTGAGAGAAATCTTGCTTGACAGTACATTGACAGTTATCGAAGCAAAACGCCCTCCAACCACCTCCAACCACCGCCAATCATGAATCTGACACACTTGTAAGAAATCTGTGTCTCTCTATACACGTCTGCAATGGATCTTCCCGCATTTCATTCCGGTTTAGTGGCTAGGGAAATATTGCATCCTAGAGTTTTTACCCTAGAATATAAAATTTGTGTAGAAGGGTAGAAATCTACAACCACTGACCTCTAATCTGCGTTACAATGTTGATAAGCGTAGGAGTTGTAGCGCGCAAATAAATTAAAGTTTAAAATTAAAATGTCGGAAAACTGCCTACGTTACATAGATCAAAAAATTAGAATTACAGTTAATAACATAACAAGAATATCACATATTGTCCCATAGTTGTTAAAATTAAAACGGGATATTTTCTTTTATCCGTATTACGCAATTTTTGTAAATATTATATTAAAAAATGTTGGGTGTTTAATATAAATAAATGTCTAGGATTTCCGGGCCAATTTAAATTTTCTTGTTTGTTTTCGTTTCCGTCAGCTGTAGTAAATTATTAATATAATGCTCTTTGAAGATATGCTTCGAATACAAAAAATACTGTAAGATAAAAAATTCTAGTTAATGATTAAAGGTATACAAAATTTCGTCTTACTAATTCCAGTTTTACTGATAAGCGTAGCAGAGTTTTCGAACAAATATTACATGAAAATTTCAGAAGAAAACAATCTTCTTTTGTTTTCATTCACATTTCATTCATTAACAAGCGAGATCGCGACTTACCCGCCTATAACAATAATTATACTAACGACAATACGACAATAATTCGCAGACATATATATTTTATCTAACGACCTGACATATTTCACGTTCGATTTCCTTTAAAATTAAGAATTATCATAAACAAAAAATAGAAAAATTTTAGCGCACAACTGAGTATGTTACGGCGATCTATCATAATAGTCTTCCAGCTAATGTAATACAAATTAAAACATAATTAATTATATAATCACAATGTACAATACATTCACGTATTAAATCCTATATCAAGGATATGAGTGCATCACATTCAATTTATGATACTGTCCCTCAGTCGAATAACTGTCGGTTTAAAAATATATAAAGCAAAATTACTGCAGTCTATGATGTGTAGAATTAGACTATACAATATTATGTAACAAAATTAAAATCTGTTTTTACTCTATCAGTCACTTGCACAATTTAAATTAGGGCTAGAATCAAACTGCGGCACTATTGCAAGCAAGCTTGAACCTTCTCGATCCATTCTTGTGCAGTCGCTGCATCACCAGCACAAAAATTGTATGTTCGTCTATTTGTACGGAGCTGTAAATACATATACCATATAATAATGTACTTCATTTAACTGCGACAGAATATTTCATTATCATTCCCGATATTATCCTTACATCAAAGAATGATTTATCATCTGTTTTCTTTGGTGGTCCAGGCATTGGCGCAGCTGGAGTTACAGATACTACTTCGGCCAAGTCTAAAATATAATTCATAAGAAAACCACTTTGTAGCAGTAATTTATATTAATTATTTTTTCTCTTAATACATAGTAAGTACGCTCATACCTATGTAACCCTTACAATGCGAATCTTCCATAGCATCGTAATACCTTAGCTGATGTTTTATGGAATCTAAGACGAACCATCTTTGTTTCCAGCCTTTCAGCAAAGCACCTCGCTTGTAAAGGTATCCTTCGTGTGTCCTGTTCTCCGCAACATTACTGGAGAATTGCTCGTAATATTGCTGTGAAGATGTTTGAATCGTAGCTACACCTGAAAATGTATGAAAATAAAACTAATAAACACAAACATTAGTTGAATTTTATTGTCGAAAGGAAGATATTATATCGTAGCGCATACTTGAGTTTACACTTCCGTTGTCACCGCCACTGCGTGTAAGTGTATGCGTTTGTAAATTATCTGCCACAGCTTTATATTTTGTGCAATTTTTCGGCACAGCATCAGCACACTTATCGTGACATACATGACCACAATCGACACATCTTAATCCAGCTTTTACAGGCCCCCATAGCACACCAGAGCAGGCATCGCAATGAGTTGGTGTTGCTGAATCCAGCCTTTCAAATCTTAAGAAACAACAGCATTTAGTGTTATAATTGTAAGGTGGAGTTTTATTAATATTTAAAGTAAGTTCTACCTATGAGGATGTGCATAAGCAGAACCTTCATTCCCAGATGTACTTCCACCAGCAAGTTTTCCTCTTAATAATAATTCTAACGTAGAACGTTTATGGATCAGTCTACCGTGATATCTTACAAGTGCAGTGCTAAACGATGCATGCCGCTGTAAATAAAATTATTATTAATCATAGTCTTCTGCAGTCAATTATATCATTGTTGAAAACTTACAGCTAAGGAATCTGTATTTGGCAATTCGAGTTTATCCCAAAGAACTTTCCACTTTTGCGGCAAATGCCCTAATTCTGTTTCGAGTTTATGTATTTCTTCTAAGAGATGTGAGAATTGGTCGGGTACCATTGAACTGAGTCCATCATAGCTAAAATATATATAGCGTAATATAAAACTAAATTCAGATTAGCGAATAAACGAAACATATATAAGCTTACCCTTGAGTTACAATTTTTCGATTACTTTTAACAACACCGTCAGCAGCTTCTGCTTCTTCCTCTTGTTGAGAATCTTGCTGTAATATTTCTAAATCGTACGCAGGGCCGTGAGCTAACTCCTCTTCCAAATAATATTGCCAAATATCGAGGCTTGGTAAATGTGAGACTGGTCGTAGAACAGTATGTTCAGTATTTGGAGTATACATAAAATTGTAAAAAAGGGGACACCTTGCATGTTGCTTTTCGATATAATCAAATATACTTTGGCCAAGATTACATCCTGGATTTGTTCCCGCTAATCTTCCACCAGGATATATGGTTTCATCGTCGCTTCCCGTATCAACACCTTTATGATGACTTGTCAGGGAACCCCTTTTATCTTCTACCGCGGTTATACCACATTCCACTCTGTCGAATTCACAGTCTAATAAAAATGTCCGAAAACGACACGAGACTGAATGATAAGCCAAGAATTTTAAGTAATATTCATTAAATTCAAATGCCAGTGGAAACTGTTTTTGAATTTGATGCACAATGTCAAGGAACTGCAGAAACGTGGGTGTGAAATTCGTAGCTTGAGAATTTGCTGCAAGGTTGCTTCTATGGCCAAATCTGTGACCAAATCCGAGCCATTCTTTTTCAATTAATGTTCTAAATCCATCAATCGTCCTATAATGTGGATCAAGACACACTTGAGCGATGGAACATACTGTTGTTGTGGTATCCCAACCATCTTCTAAACAAACGGCTACAGAAGAACCCTGCACATCCATTAAATCTATAACAGCGCCTGCCAATTGCATTAAACTTTGCAATTGCTGTAGCCATTCAGAACTTTCAATCAATCTAAAATTACAAACATGATTTAAGATGAGTATTTCATAATCTCGATATTTTAACAAATTTGTCTTCATAATGTTTATATATACTTGTAAAAACTCTGATCAGGTTCTATGTTTGGCGAACTGGGAATACAAGCCCTCATGAGTTTTTTAAATGCTGCTTTAGTATGCCTCACGTCATAATATTCTACTGGAATAAAGTCGGTCTTTGGAGCTGACTCAGCTTTAACTCCCTTTAGCAATAAAAAACAAAGTGTATTTAGCACATGAAATTATAAATTTAAAGTATATGAAGCATATTTAATATTGTAAAAACATATAGAATCAAATACTTACTTTCATATGGGCCTTTTCACCCAAAATATATAGTGCTGCACGATGAAAAGTGTGAACACATTCTGTACCGCTATCTGAGTCTGCAGAGTGTCTCACAGTACCGCGCTGATGAACAGATGTCAAAGAAGCCTGGGAATTATGTCTTTTATCTTTTAATGAGCCCCATCGCCCGAAGTTTTTAGGCCCTTTTCCACCCGAAGAACTATAAAAATTCATACAACATCCTCAGAAGTTAATATTGGTTTATATCCTCAGAAATTATGCGCGCATAACTTTTATAAAATACGTACCCCAAAGTTCCAATTGCTTTATTAAATGGATTTCTCCGCGACTGTTCCGGCGTAGCATTTCGATCTTCAGCAGCTAATAATAAAGAATCAATACTAAGAGAACTATCTGACATTCCCCAAGCTGAACCTTGTCTTAACACGGACAATGGAGTTGCAGCCACAAGAGCCATGATATATTTTTCTTGCTCCAAGGAAGATGTTGTTTCAGAAGACGTCGCTGACATTAAAAGAAAAACCTTATTAATAACCGGTGAAATAAGGTAAAGAAATGTGGTATGGAATATTAGTTAACACCTTTTAAATTTCCAGCAGATGTTGGGTGAGCTTTTAGCATGCCCATAACACCTTTCCCGTGATATCCTGCTCCTCTAATAAGAAGCGCCTTCGTTCTTGGATGTCTCCAAGTAACAACAGGTAGCCTGCTGTGTCTATGAAGTCGGCAAAATCGGCGGATGCTTTCGTCTGATACTGAAGTGGGAACTATCAAAAGTGCTGGATAACTTCTACAAATCATGTAGGCACAGTTTACAGAAGTTAATCGGAATGGTTCGTTTCTTCGATTGCTGTGTGGCCCATTTGAATACAGCCCTATTCTATACCAATCTCTAACGTAACTACGTTCTGATAGCCTTTCCAAAGTTTTTGCATCAGTCGGTGGTTGAGTTACGATGCCAGGAATTTCAAAGTCGTCAACTGTGTAATTTTGTTCACAATTAAATCAATGACGGTAGAGTGAAATTTAATGTATGAATTTAAAAAAAAGATTACTTACTACTAAGATCATCATCGTGACTTAAATCATTATTATCTGTTACTGGCAAACTCATACGTCCGGGTGATGTCATATATTTATTGTTTGTTAACATACTCATATTTGGCAGGACGTACTTTTGTCTTTTAGACGATTGTTTTGGTTTAAAACCGGCCTTCCGCGCAGTTTTTAAAAGGGTTTTCTTTGCGAACCCCCTAAAAGAATATTATAAATATTATTTAAACAGCTTTGAAAAATACTTATTAAATTAACTCTTACAATATGACACAATTGCTTACTTTAGAGTAGCATTCTTTTCCTTTCCTTTGTGATGTGCTGTCTGTGGAACTAAGACATGGCCATTGAAGGCAAAATGGTAAAAGATATGTGGTGGATATCGAGCTTTGTGTACCAGCTTCCTCAATGTTTCAATGTTCTCAGGGGTAACTTCCTCATCAAAAGCTAATTTTATTAATTGAAATGTGCAAGATCGTAATTGTAAACCTTCCTGGAGACATTGATCAAAGTGAGCTAAGTGTTGCACAGCGACACGCTTTTCTTTAGTTAAAGATGTAACAGGGAAAGCCCTGACTACTAATTGTTCACTGGCAAATGGATCACAAGGTATTCCTTTAAAAACAATTCTATAATTTGTAAGAAAGATTGCTCCCTCCGCTGGCAGAAGTGGTGGTATCTTCGGTAATCCTGCGGAACTTTCTTCTCGACCATCTGAGAGAAGATAAACTCGCAGACCATCCATTATAACTTCTTCACCCGGCAACATGTTAGGCGTTAATATCTTCGGCTTCTGTATCGGTGGCAATCTCTTACTCTCTCTGTGTACAGCTTCAAGAGTTTCAATGTGCATATGCACAACACCAGGAACCATTTGATGAAGACATCTAACATGTTCAGCACTAACACCTCCCTCAGTACAAACACGATCTACAAAACGTGAAACCATCCGAATTACAGCACTTCCAGTTTCTCCAGGATCAGTTTCTTCAAATCCAGATTCTGCATCACCGCTATCACTCGCTACGCTGTTTGTAATACTATTACTAGCTCTTTCATCATCAAAAACATTATCCTGTCGATGAGGTTTTGCTCCAATGTCTAATGGTACTAACAAATAGACCATTCTGTTTGCATAATGAATAGCTTGGCTGTACATAGTGCTTTCTTCACTTGCAATTAGCTCCATTTGTTTCTCTGAATCAATTGATGGCCAAATTCTCATTTGCTCTGCAGCTATTTCGAGGGCGGATGGTTCTTGAACTTGATATATTGAATATCGGTCGCGAAATGGAAATTCTTTACCATCTCTTGGACTAATGGGGCTTAATATTCCATCGTTAATAAGTCTCGGTGGAGAATTATCACCAGGCAAGTATAATCGTTTAATGTCTTTTTGCACATCCAGATAAAAAGCATCTTCCCAGAATTGTTGATTTTGCCAAACAGGGTGTTCTTGTATACACGTATAGGCGAATTGTATTACTCCCGTGCAAAGTTTCCTACAGAATGCTGTTGCAAGTGGAAGAAGTGCAGCTGCAACTCCATGCTCATCCATCGACGAATCATCTTGCAAAGCACAGTTCATCAAACGAACTACGAGATCGAACTGTTGATGTTCCAACATGGCCTTATTCCCAACAACATGTTGTGATAATTCCATGCAAAGTGCCAAACGAGCAGCTTTGCTTTTTAGGGCTCTTAGTACAGCAGGGAAAGTCTTCCTAGCGTCTGATATCTTATTTTCAAATATACAATTTATACAATTACGTAAAACTTCGAGTCTACGTGCTGAATTGCTAACCAAATGTCTAGTGTCATGGACAAATGAAATATGTGGACCCATAGGCACAATACGAGGTTGTGCCGGCCTTAGAGATGACAATCTATATATGCAGATATAAAAAAAAGTTGCAATGTCAGAAATATAAGCATCTTAAATGAGATATGCAACATTTATGTTGATTACTGACCTAACTTTCAGATTACTTTTGGCAAGACCTTCATCTATTATCACTTGCACTTGTTCTGGATTAATACGTGGTAAAAGGGGTTGATGAATTCTAGCAAATGCCCCTTCAGGTGGTTTCAAAATCTTTTGTACATATGGTTGGGGATTTGGATTTTCATTTGTATATAATTGTTGTGCTAATTCTTGAATATGTGATAAAATAAGTCCTAAAGGAATTAAAACGTTACGATATTTAAGCGAATATAATAGTGCATAGAATGCAATAAAAACAATATGTAAAATAAATATATATATGATTTTTCATTGTTGTTGCTTACTATGATCTTGTGCCTCTTGTTTTAACTGATCACTCAAATTGCTATACAATTCATCCCATACATCACAAGGTCTCCATGGTGGTCCCCTTTCTGCAATGAAGGAAGTAAAAAACATGCAATCCAGAACTCTTATAGTGAAGTCACAGTCCGTTAGCCCCCGTTCTCCTAAAAAAGCCGCCTAAAAATGAAAAACCATGGAATTTGAAATCGTTTCATAACACTGTCTTTGCTGCTTAAAAATGACATTATAATACGAAACCTTATGAAATGTGATGACGGGTTTTTGATGTATTCTTATTAATGTTAAACAACTTCTGTAGCCTTGTAACAATTGGGCAAATGTTCTCATAAATACAGCTCTTAGTTCCTTATCGAGCATAGGAGAATGTGGAGCTCTTGTCGCGAGTGGTGGAAATGCATAATCTGCACAGGCCAACTCTGGTTGCAATACTGAAGATAATGCATCCTGTGTTTGCGAAAGTAACGGTTCGGGAAGTAAAGAGAGCGATACTCCATCTGGGACCATTATAGATCCCCCATCCAAATCAGCAACTATTACATCCATCTAAAAGAAGAGGAACATTCGAGCAATGCATACATTTTCGAATATACTTAAGCTTTAGTCTGTAAATTAGAAACCTTACAAGCTCTGCAACTTCATGCTTTAGAGAGCTATGTACACCCATGATAAATGGAGTAGGTGTACTGAGTACTTCCACTAGAGCTGCTGGTAAAAGAGGAATGTAAACGTGTGTGTATCTAAATGGGTACATTAATGCTGTGAGAGCACGACACCCTTCAGTCAATCGAGAATAACTTGCAGAATGAAAAAGTATTTTGTGTTCTGTCATAACTGCACAGAATAATACCAGCACATTACGAATTCCTGTAAAAAATGCCGATATTAGCGAGTATAAAACAGTGAGGGAAATGAGATATAAAATGTTATACTCTTACCTAATTGTTGAAATAAAAGATTTACACTACTGTGGGTTATTGGAAGAGTAGGACTAATTGGTGGTTGTAGTGCTTGTCTATCACCTGCACCAATACTAAATCGTACCTGTGGTCCACCAGCAGGTGGTACTTGTATACAACCTAGTATGTTTCCTACCAAAGTTTCTAATGATATACCAAGATTTTCAACATATACAGTATATATAATACCAAGACAATTCTGCAATAACACCATACTGTTATTATACTAAATCATGAGTAATAATGACTTTACTAGACATGTTCAAACATACTCTAAAAGTTTCGATGTAATCAAGTCTGGAAACCAGCACCAGACATTTAGGTGCATACATAATGCTGTGGTGTGCAATAGCAGGTATTGCTCTAACTAGAGTACGACTATCACCGTCTACAGGATCTTCTTCTTCATCTACTGGTTTACTTGGCACAATAGATACAGTTTCATTGAAACACATACAAGCACAATAATGACGATTTGCATCAATATCTGTTAATATTGATACAAAAAATCTTGGTTCTTGCCTTTCTGTAGATAAAGCCCATCCTTGAGGTTGACAAAACTGTAATATAGAAGACAGATAAATATCAATCAAAGAAACTTAAATGCATATAATCTTACCCATTCTATGCCTTCAATGAAGGGTGTATCTGGCCAGTCTTTTTCTGGAAATCTTTGTAATATAATTCCATTACTTATACCACCTCCTGCAAACAAAAGTATATAGCTGAACATAAAAATATGCAAATTATGTATTTCTTATGTATTCCTATTTAAGTATTATATACAACCAATATTTCTTGTAAGAGAATACATCAAGGTACTTGATTCTAACTTCAACAACCATATTACTAGTGGTTGGCTTTTTTAGTAGCCTACAGTTTTTTGATCATAGAAGTATTCTCTTTTATTTCAACTGATGCAGGGAAAAAAGTATATAATATTTATGTTTATAAGAGAATGCACATTATTCTACTTTCATGATATTGTTGATATGAAATACAATATATTAAATTCTTTCTTTAATATTAAACATTAATGTTCATGAAAATATGTTACTATAAAAATATGATTTTAAATCTCTTTATAAGAATACCTCTGTTCTACATAAAGCATAGTAAAACTTATTCTTACAAACTGTTTTGTAGAATAGTTTTCAGCATACAGCCTTGCAAAATGATCTCATCTCTTAGAATTATTCATTTGTCAACACAATATACTGTCACTAACTTTTAACTGTTTAAAAAATGCTCAAAGTTTCAGTAAATCTAAAATCAGACACCTGTGCATACTTTCTTAACAGCTTTGTGTACTTTGTTATACTTTCTTATATATAAATGTAAAAACACCAGGCTATACATTCTTACATTATGGTATAATAAAGTATTATAGTATATAATATATAGTACAATGTGTATACATAAATAATATAGTCAGTAGAAGTTATCCACTTAAAGTAAGTATATAATAAGTATTCATCATGTCATTTGGTTACAATAAATCTATGAAAACAATGTAAATGAACAAAGCAATCACTTGCCCCAAATGTAAGTATAAGTCTATGTACAGGTGAAGCAGAGTTGTTGCAAAATTATAACAAACATTATGGTATTATACATATATAATTGTTGCACTAACTCTTGAATTTGTCAAAATAAGTCGTAAAGAAATGAAAACGTTATAAATCACAGAAATACAATAATGTACAGAAAGCAATAAAAATCATACGTAAATTAATAGTATTAACTTGCTGTGTCAAGTGAAATGTCAAAATACAGCAAGTGCCAAAGAAACATAAAAAATGCAAATGACGTAGCTGTGCAAGATAACACCTGCTAGAAGGGATGAAAGGACTTACTCTCTTTTTCGTGGTCGTAACCGACCACGACAAAATAGTCCGCTAACCGGGACATTTCGGTGTACTCGTGGGGCTGCGTGGGGGTGATAGCGCCCAACATCCCACGTAGAAATTAATACACGTGATTTCATGGACCGAATCCTACCAAGCAACGAGCAACTACCTTCTAACAACGTATCACGTAAACGCGCATCACTATGCAAATTAATCAGAAATAATGAAAAACATTTTGCGGAACGTATGGTTCAGATTGTCAGAACGACACACAAATCATTCATCAGAACCGCCGAAACACTGTATAGCGGTAAATACAGTGGTAATTCAAAAAATTGATTCACTCATGAGCAATGTTTCGTACGGTGGTTGGGAGGTCTGATGCACTCACTAACACTAACGGCTGGACCGGGATTCTTCGTACTTATTACATGCGGATAAACGATCTCCATGAAATCATACACTTGATATTATTTTATTTATTTTCTAAATCACAACATGATGCCACACCCCGATGCTTTAATCCATAACCTTCCAAACTCAAGCGCCACAATGACTGTTTGTTGAACCCTTATAAACCAGTATGAACCAAAACGCGCCACGAATGTAGGAAACGAAGAGACAAGAACGCGCTTTAATTCACATTTAATTCCATTCTTTTTTGTCTTCTGCTTGGGTCACCGATTGCATCTTGAGACCAGAACTATATAGATTGGTTTAAATGTTACATTGATTTAAGTTTATGCTTTGTTCAGTAAAAAAATAATTCAACAGCGATTCTTAAGAACAACGAATTTCCTAGTTATATCCGAATTTTTTGTTTATCTGTCATACTCTTTGATTATATGAGATATTGCTTTGCAACCTTTATACTCAAACTGTTGAACATGACTACTAACTACAAGTATAGCTTCTGTATGAGGATTGATGAAAAAAGTGCGAAGAAAGGATGAAATATCATCTAGATATTGGTAGTGTGTTAACCACCTATATAAGATTAAATTTTAGATTGCAAATTATCTAGAAATATATCCATCTTTCTCATACTCTTTATATTCTTTGTTTCTTACTCTAGAGAGACTGATAGATATATATATAACAAAGCAAGTTTCACGTGACGGGGTATTGGTTGGAAAACCAAGCTTTGCATTTATATTAAATAAGTATTGCATAGATAGTCCATTTTCTGTGATAAACGGATAACAAAAGTGTGCACATCAATTTGAAAATATTCCCTTCCGCAAAAGTATGTATTTATGTTTTACTCCCATTTGTAATAATATACTTCCCTGGACATGTGACATTCTCATATTGTCAATACAAATTTTATCTTTGTATTTTCAGAGTATTAAAAAGCGATAACAGTATGCAGTTCTCAGACGAATTTTGGGAACATCTTATAGATGCAAAAGTCGGATTTACAGTAGCAGCAATAATAGGTTACTGTGCATATAGAATAATGATAAATCTAAGTAAAAGAAACGTACAGAGTTCTCAGAATTCTGATCAATCTTCAAATGACATAGTAATGAAATATATCTTCTTAATATCTAATTTATTATCATTATCATTCTATGTGAGTATATAATATATTATCTGTTTCATTGATTAGGTATATACAGATGAAAATGATAATTACAAGCTAGTTCTAATAGTGAGAACAGATTTAAAGATGGGAAAAGGAAAGATAGCAGCTCAATGTTCCCATGCTGCTGTTTCTGCATATAAAGCAGCTATGAAACATCCAAATATTTTAAGAGCTTGGGAAGAATGTGGGCAAGCTAAAATTGCTGTTAAGGTATATTTCCTACACTGATTATTTAAGTCAATTATATGTCCAAAAGGATACATTCTTTTGTTATCAATTTAGGTGGATAATGAAACTGCTTTGGAAGAAATTGCCAAACATGCCAGGGCTACAGGACTCTTATGCAACATAGTGCAAGATGCAGGACGTACTCAAATAGAACCAGGAAGTAGAACAGTGTGTGGTATTGGTCCAGGACCAGCTCCATTAATAGATAATGTTACTGGACACTTAAAGTTACTTTAATAATTTTTTAAATAAAAACGATTTGACTTTATTTTGTCTATTCATGTCTATCATATGCATTACACCCAGATTTCAGCTATTTCACCTATGATAATTATAGTATCTTTTAAGTACCTCTGCATTGCAACATGCAACTTGCATTCTACCTGCATGAAGATGCATAATGATGCATCTCTTTCTTTGATATGCTACAGTACAATATTATTTAAACATTCATTCTTAAGACTAATATAATACATTTCTGCATTTGTGGTAATGTATAGTATTGCTACAACAATGCTGCCTAATTTCAAGGTTGAATTATATTAATTCTCTGAATGAAAGAAGTCATGTAAATTTAGTATTAGCCTTATACCTGTAAGTTCATATTTTATAGAAGTTATAGGTATAGCATGGAATATTATTTTAAAGCATATTTTCTGGTCGGTATTTCACTTTATTAAACTTACCATGTTGACCAAGAAGTTCGATCATATCTAATGATATGGAAAATATTGTGCAATAAGGATTAAACAAAAATTTAATGTTTATGATTTAAAGGAATCTCAGCTCTGATCTCAAGACATTGTGAATTTGCTTCCAACAAAATATCTTCCAGTCTTTGGTACCCAGTACTATTATCCACAATTATAAAGTCATTAAATGATTATAAATATAATATAAATATTCTATACGGCAGGTGGGGGTGCTTTTTGATGCATCTTGTTCGAGCTGGTAGCACTACATTGTGACTCCGCGATAGATCTACCATCAGCTTCATCCCTTCGGCATAATTCTGGTTCGTTTTGTATCCAATTTTGAGCCTGATTATGATTTGATCGAGGATTCTGAGGTTCTTCATTTTCGGGTACAGAACCTACTTCTTCTAACAGTTTCGATAAAGATGGTGCAAGGCCAAGTCCTAAGTTTCGTTCGTGATATACTTCCGAAATTGTTGGTGTTAATTCACGTGTAAGACTTGTCAAAGATGTAGCGACATTTCTCATGTTTTGATTATGCGTTTCTGTAGGTTGCATGGAATCAGTTTGTGAGCAAATATCCTCTGTCGTTGCAGGATGCCGTGGTTTTCTAGGAGAATTGGATCCGATTTCTGTTCTAACACTCAGTCTTTCAAGTACCGTGGCTGGTAATGGTGGTAATGGTTGACGCCTTAAGACAGTAGCATGACCATTATCCCAATCAGTTACTGAACTACTTGAACTGGATCCAGGTCTTATACTCTGATCTGGATAAAGATTTCTGATACGCGTTTGATGATTTAAGTTGAGGGCTACTGGTGGACTAGGTGTAAATGCTACGTCCGATTCACCTATAATTTATAAAATAATTATCCGTAGTATTGACATTTATAACGAAGTTCCAACTCACTTGGTTAATAATTATTGAAATAAAAGTATGAATTCATACCGCCTCCACTTTGACACGGTTGCCTAGAGTTACTAATCGGAACATTTGGCGGCTCCATAGTTTTTCCGTCCGGTTCACCTCGATGTCGTACATAATTTGCAAACGCTCCACCTAGTCTAGGTCGTTCTATGACATTTTTCTCAGCATGTGCAACAGACGCTAAGCTTTCCATTGAACTGCTAGAGTCCAAACTCAGACTTTTTGGTGCTTCTTGTGTATCTACATTAAAGTAACGATTTAATGTATGATAGGAAATGATTTAAATCTAAAAGATGTATCTTGGACTAATTAACATGGATAATCATTTACCGAATAAAGCAAGTAGTGCTTGGAGAGCAAACTGTACCGCTCTACGTGATGCTTGCTTTCCTGTTCTTAATGTAACTTCTGACTGACCAACTTCCATAAGGTCAAAGCCTAAACTTGCGAATAATTCGTGGGAGCCTGATGCTCTCCAGACTTGGACTGGTAATGTAACTTCTTGTCCTTCTGTGGCACAACTTGCTCTTCGCATTGCCGCGATAACATCTTCAGCAACTTCTGGTGCCTATTAAAAAAATAAATAAAATTGTAGACCAATGATAAATGTTATTATATTCAACGATAAGTAGCATTTATTTGACCTGTAGGAGTCTGGCAAGTGCATGTAAAGAGGATGGCCCCAAACCCAATAATGCTTGTAAGCTTGCGCTACATCTTGTCAGCCTCTCTTCGGGATCACTTTGCGGGAAAAATACGGAGGACGGTATTCCATTTCCAGCAGGTTCAAATCTAAAACCTACTGACATCAAGAGTTCTTTCCATCCAGTGGCTGACCCAACTTTATTTTCAATGCTACGTTGAGTTGTATACATAGCATTTTTTTGACCGCGATGTATTCTTTGCAATGATTTTTCTACTAAGTGAAGTGTGACGCGCAAAGCATCGCGACTTTGATCTGGACCACCGCGAAGCAGTTCGGCAAGGGCTTGTCCCATAAGAGCAACCTGTATGAATACATTTAGAGTACTTTTCTAATATATTTCTATAGCAATTATTTCTATGGTAATAACGTAAAAACTTGTGTACTTTATTTGATAATCTTGCATCTCCTCCAACGAGTAACCAACCAGCCCAATTTGCAGGATGTGCGAAATGTCGCGTATGCTGCACCGTTTGCATTGCTTCGGCCAGAGCTCTTGATGCTCTGGCACCTTGTAACATAGCACTATAAAATGCGCGTAACAATATACTACCCGCTGTAGGTGGAACCGCCCACATTCCTATTAAAACACACTGAGCTCCTGCATTTAGTAAGGCCTTTGCAATATTTTGTACACCATCCGTTGTCGCTGTAGTATTTTCAGAACTATTCCAAGAATGACCGCTTGATATAACGACCAATCGTGCTGATATTCTTAGTTTTGAAATATCTGCATGACTTAGCAGATATTCCGGTCTCTCGGAAGGCTCTTCGCACTGATCAGCAGTTAGTGCTAGGCTTGCGGAATTCCAGAAAACTGGAACTGTTAAGTGTACACATTCCGCATCGGGTAGAGCACTTAAAACAGCTGACCTGGTGGCTTCGGTTCCTGTTAATATAATAAGCATAAGATGATTTACATTCCACATTCTATCTATCAATGTATATAATTACCAGTTAGGGCACGAGCTTCTAAAAGTTCGGCAACAATTTCAGATTCTGTTTCAGTAGGAGACACGCTTTCCGACCATCCATGTTCTTCTTTGACTTCTTCGGGAATTATGGGATTCCCTGCTACAAGTGCAGCAACAGTTGCACCGCCTTCAGGCATAGGAGTTTTTGATCGTTTTCTTAGAGCTGCAAGCGATGGTACAACCAGCAATGAAAATCTTTCACATAAATAATCTTCTCCAGGATTCGATTGTAAGGCTGGAAATGGTGCTAAATATAATGACTTCTCGACTACCATTATTAGCTCTTTTCGCGCTGGTGGTAAAAGATCTTCGAATGGAGCTAAAAGGAGATCGTACAGAACTTGTATTGGCAGTGGAGCTTGCCAAGTGGGCCCCTTTGTTCCTCGGCCCCATCGAGCACTTCCTGCTCGTGAGCTAACCGAACCAACACTAAACAAACTACTCAAACTATAGGAACTAGCGTTAAGATGATGACCTCTTGATGGTATTTTTGTAGCTTCTTCAACTAAATCGTTAGTTTCATCTAAAAGTGCTTCTCGAGCTTGCAATACTCGCTGCTCCAAGCCTATACCATCGTTCAATGTAGTAGAATGAAATCGTAATAATCCTCGTCCTGGGGCTAAGCACCAAGCATGTAATTCACATCCCACTTCACTGTAGTATAAAATTACTCCTCGCTGTCTATCGATGATTTCGGAATAATGCGCAGCGTCTTCTAAAGAGTTACTTTTGCATCGTCTAGATCTTTCAGCCCAATTTAAAGCTTCTTCTGCCCTATTTAGACTAATTAATACTTTTTGCAACATTCTATATGTCTCTGACAATAATTCAGATTTATTTGGTTGCCCACAAGCAAGAGTTGTGGAAATACCATCTAGAGATTCCAGCAAATTGGCAGCTTTTTCTAAATGTTCTACTGAAATTGCTGCCTCTCCAGCTTCCCAATGTACAAGACCAAGTCTGTGCCTTAATCTAGCTGCTTCTTCCCTCCTTCCCAATCCTTCGGATAATGATAATCCAGACTGTAAATAACTCAACGCTCGGGACAGATCACCGCATAAATGATGAAGCCGTCCTAAACTTGAAAATGCTGCAGCCCTGGCAGGCTGATCTCCAGCTGCAGCTGCAAGACTGAGTGACTGTTCTTGCAATCTTATAGCTTCTTCAAACTGTCCTAATGCTTCTTGAGTTACGCCTAAGTTTGCACAAGCTCTAGCTTGCAAACCAGCTGCATCTAAACCTTCGGCGATGGAGAGTTCTAATTGATGGTGACGCAATGCAGAATTTGGATCACCCATAAGAAGATGTACAGCACCTAATCCACTAGCAGCTTCGGCTTCAGCAGCTTTGTCACCAAGACCTCTAGCAAGAGTGAGTTGGTGTGATAAGCAACTAACAGCTTGCTCATGATTGCCTAGTGCAGCATGCACTCTGCCTATAATAACATAATTCAAACAATATTTAAAACTATTGTTATATGTAACTGATGGTTAATACGAATAAAGGAGATGAATTCAAGACTCATATAAAAATAATATTTAATGAAGTACAAATCTTTTATACCTAAATCTCCGTAAGCTGCTCCTCTTGATTCTGGGCTATCTACTTCATGTGCAGCTACCAGTCTTTTTTCAAAACAAACCAAGGCTTCTTGTAAATTTCCGGTAGCCTCGCGAGCTCTTCCTAATCCCCGGTACGCTCGTTCTTGATCCCTTATACTTTTTAGTTTTATGGCAGCTGCTAATTGTTGTTCATGACATTTAACAGCTTCTTCTGGGTCTCCTAAAGCTTCATAACAATCACCTAGATTGCCGAGTGCTCTGGCTTTATCCAATAAAGCAGTGCCAGTTGTTAATGGCTCTAAAGTTGCTAATTGTTGTTCAAAATAGCCGATCGCATCCTCATAATGTGCCATATTAAGTCTAGCTATTCCTAAGTTTCCTGATTTAAGCAGTATTAAGAAGTGTTAAATTTCCAAGTTGGAATAGCAGAATCAAATGTATGTAAGCGATGTGTTTAAATTTTACCTAAAGCTTGGGCTTCGACACCTGAGTCAGCAAGTTCTTTCGCTCTTTCTAATTGTTCTTGATAACATTTTACTGCATGTGTATATTGACCCAACGCCATGTGCACAGCACCCAAGTTTCCGTGAGCTCGGCATTCACCCCGTAAATCACCCGCTTCCTGTCTCAGAGTTAATTCTTGTGTATGGAATCCTAACGCTTTATCTAGATTTTTTGTGGTTCGATGTGCAATGCCTAAAGCACCATATGCAGCAGCTTCCAAACTACGATCGCCCGCTTGGCGTGCTAAGTTTAATTGCCGTTGATGCATTTTTATAGCTTCTTCAACTTCACCAAGACGCAACAGACAGTCACCCATGTTTCCCAAAGCCCGAAATTTTCCAGCTAGATGCTTCGTCATATGTGCGATGGCTACAAAGTCATATAAATTCTTTGTATGTTTTGTAATTTATAATTCAGCAGTAGACTATTACGAAGTGTATTTACCTAAGTAATATTTTTGACATTCAAGTGCAGTATCTAAATTTTCGAGAGCCAGATGTGCTAGTCCCAAATTACAGTAAGCTCGCCCCATTCCAGATTTATCCTGTAAATCCTTAGCGAGCGCGAGGTCTTGATCATAATATCTGACTGCTTCACGATGATTCCCTAAACAGTAATGAGCATAGCCCAGAAAGTGGCAAGCTTTTGCTTCTCCTTCCACATCATGTAATTCTTGAGACAGCATAAGATAGTGTTCATAGTATGGTACTGCTTCTTCAAATCTACCACGGGATGACAAACAATTGGCAAGATTAAGTAAAGCACAAGCTTCACCAGCTGTGTCTTTTAGTTCTCGTGCTATGGTTAAATGAGCTCTATAATGTCTCAATGCTGCTTCATGTCCTTGTACAGCTTGATATGCTACTGCCAAATTTCCATGTGTGCTAGCTTCTGATGTACGGTCATTGACCTATGTGAATTATATAATATGCATTTCCAGATTGATGAACAATATGCTGCGAAATCCATTTTTAAATGTTGAAAATAATTACCTCTTTACTTATCGTTAATTCCTGCTTATGATATTTAATAGCTTGTTCATAATATCCTAATGCATTATAAGCATTGCCAATATTCCCATATGCTCTACCCATACCAGCTCGATCTCCCAAAGATCTAGCAATTCCTAAATGAGCTTGATGTAATTTAAGTGCAGCTTCATGTTCTCCAAGTAATTGGTACACTATTCCTAAGTTACTGCATGCTCGTCCTTCAGCAACTTTATCTTTAGTAGCTAATGCAACATCAAGTTGTCTCTGATGCCAAAGTTTAGCTTGTACAAGATCACCTATATTAAAGTACATTTTATCGTAGTTACAAAAGGATTTTTTCTTGATTCCTTCCTCATTATCTAATATTTTAGAACGTTGCCCACCTGCGCATCTCGCAGCGTGACCCAGACCGGCATAAGCTCGCGTTTCTATTGCCCTATCGCCGAGTTCTTGAGCTATTCTTAAGACATTTTCATGATAGGCCATTGCTTGACCGAAATTTCTACGATAGTGATGGGACGATCCTAAATTGCTAAAGGCCCTGGCTTCTTCAACACGATCACCTAAGCGTCTTGCTATTCTCAAATGTTGAGTGTGACAATCAACGGCACTTTCGAATTCTCCCATCGCTAAGTATACTGCCCCTACATTGCCAATTTCCCGTGCTTCTTGAAGCCGATCACCCATTTGTTTTACTAATTGGACACATTGCTTGTGGGAAGCTAGAGCATTTGGTAAATCTCCAATAGCTGTATAAACATGGCCTAGACTAGTTAAAGCAGAAGCTGCAGCTTGAGTGTCTTTACACTTCATTGCCAAAACCAACTGATATCTATGTGCTGTTAAGGCTTCCTTGAAACTTCCTTTACTGAAATAAGCAGAACCCAAATTTCCATGAGCCCTGCATTCACCTTGTGTGTCTCCCAAAGATCTTGCCACACCTAAACATTGTCTTCATTAATCAAAATCGCAAGATGCGTATCCTTTTACGATTTTTAGGGTTCCATGATTGGCCTTACCCAAATCTTGTTGCATATAATTAATTGCTTTATCCAAAGAGTTTAATGCCCAATACGCGCTAGATAGAGCAGAAAATACAGATCCCCGTAATTTTAAGCTACAAGAGCCAATAGTGAGTGCAGCTTCTAATACACCAGCAGCTGCACGGTATTGCCCTGCCCCAAGAAGTTCTTGACCAACAACAGAAATAACAACAAATGGAGATTCGTCGAGTTTCATTGCACGCAATTGTTGAAACGTTGGTTCTAATGTAGGACGGAGTGGAGATTTTAAAGATGCTTCAACCAAGCCAGAAAGTAGTTGGCAATTAGAAGGGTCATGTGCAAGGCCAGTACTGAAGGCCACAAGGGCTTCGCCATGCCTTCCTAAACATTGCAGTGCTACTCCTTGGCGATAATATGCCTAGTACAATATTACGTCTTTTTAACTAATTTTCGAGTGTAACCATTAAGTTGAAGTAATATACCTTTGGCCATTGAGGACTGAGTTCCGTAGCTCTGACAGCATCTTGAAGGGCAAGTGCAAATAAGCCCATCTTAAGACGAGCAGCTGACCTGTTCGAATATAGCACATGGCTGAGTGGATCCAAAGCAAGTGCTTCTGTGTATAAAGTCGCAGCAAGGGCATAGTCACCATTTTGACATGCAGCATTGCTACGACGTACTGTTTCTAAGAACAGTGATCGTGATCCAGCTGCCAAGGCCGACGTACCTTCGGGTTCCACCTGATACATTCAGAGTGAAATTAAGAATCATCAATTACTCTTACAAAATGTTTCCTCATACAATTTAACTTAAACAAAAAAAATGGATAATTGGATAATAAGTTATGAAGTGAACAAGTTACATATATTATAATTGATAATTGTAAATTAAATATTAAAATGTGTATCATCAAATGTAGATCTCAGAATGAAAACAATACCCACAAAAATATAACTTACAAAAGTTAAAAATAACTCATAAACTTGTATATATATGGCACCTTCTGTTATTATTTTATTACTTATAAATATTGCAATTGAGGGATTTAAAAATACTTGTTACCGTATCTAAGCTATATAATCAGATGTGAATTTAATTCTTGATTATAATAATGAAACATATTACTATATATATTAATCCAAACCATACAGTATCTGTGAGTAGCATTATTGTATTAAAATAAGGAACTCTTTATTAAATATGAAAATAAAGTGTCATAACAAATAGAAAAATGAAAGCTCCATTTATTGAGATATAGTTAACAAATCATAATTTAAAAATGAAGCTCCTTTGTTTGGATTTGTTTATATGTATGTATATATTAAAGAAGTATTTGTATTTTACCTCAGAGATATCCCTATGAGACATTGCTTAAGACGAGCAGGTAGCATCCTCCTGCATGGGCATTATCTGCGGCGAGGGAGCTCCATTAGATAAGGCCCATCATTTTAGAATATAAGGCCTCTCCAGAACTACCCGCCACCACCTACCCCTGTCTCATTCACATTTACTCTTTGATACGTGTTATTTTCCAATCTCAACCCCATTCACCAGTCACACATTGGACTAATTACTTCGTCCTAGTAATCGGAGTATTTGCTAAGGCGAGTGAATTGGCTGGATTAATAAAAAAGAAGGGAGGAAGGCGTCTTAGGGGGGCACCCACTGCATTCCTGAGGCACAGCCATCTTGGAATGTGACCCCGGGTCCCCCCTTTGGGCCCAGAGTGGGGCCGGCACTGCCTGCTGCTACATCCGCTTGATGTATTGGGCCTTATCCTCACACATTCCAACATATTCCTCTATACACCAACATACATGTGCATAAAAGCGATTAATTTCTGTGCACATAGAAGTACCACAAAACAAGGGCAATATATTATAAAGTAGAAATCATAAAATGCATACTTTAACATTATGTATGAATGTACATACATGCAGGTTTATGTAGAATGCAGTTACTCATTGGGATTTATCCACGTACCATTCTAAAGTACGCTTCTGTTCATGAATGTATTCTTGCATGGAAACGAAGAACGTACATGTTCGCTTGAGATATGAAAAATGAAAAGCGAAACTTTATATCGTAGAATTCATAAAACACAACCTTTAACGTTGCATGTAGATAGAAATTAAATAAAAATGGTGTTTCTTACGCACATAAACCTGATTATACACAGCGAAAATTGCAAAAGCTAAACTGCTCTCATATCACTGTCCAACACAACACAAATTTGTAACAACGAATAGGTGATTCTTATAGATTTTGGCGCGCTGAAAACGAATATGCAAACTGTTTTTCTCCTTTATCCTCAGTTTTCGAAAAAATCCATTAAGAAAAAGAAGGATCTTTTCTGTGATTTGAACAAGATTTGTGACGTAAGTATAAGAGTTAGACAGTCTTTGTTTATTGCAAAACATTCTGTGGACCTTTGCGAATAAAATGATATGAATTAGATTTGCAATATGAATCTGCAAATATGTTTAAACATTAGTTCAAGTTGGCGGGACACAATCCGCGCACTTATGTTTCAAAAATCTTTTCAATTTTGCATAAAAATTGTAACGTAAGTATAAAAGTCAGAAAGTTTTTATTCATTGAACAAAATTCTGTGGACTTTTGCGAATAAAATGGTATGAATTAGATTTGCAATATCAATCTGCAAATTTGTTTAAACATTAGTTAAAGTTGGCGGGACACAATCCGCGCACTCATGTTTCAAAAATCTTTTCAACTTTGCATAAAAATTGTGACGTAAGTATAAAAGTTAGACAGTCTTTGTTTATTGCAAAACAT
Source organism: Nysson spinosus (assembly GCA_910591585.2). Lineage (NCBI taxonomy): Eukaryota > Metazoa > Arthropoda > Insecta > Hymenoptera > Crabronidae > Nysson > Nysson spinosus. The sequence goes on along the minus strand of OU342852.1, from coordinate 2,436,429 downwards.
TCTGTGAACTTTTGCGAATAAAATGATATGAATTAGATTTGCAATATCAATCTGCAAATTTGTTTAAACATTATTTAAAATTGGCGGGACACAATCCGCGCATTCATGTTTCAAAACTCTTTTCAACTTTGCATCAAAATTGTGACGTGATTATAAAAGTTAGACAATCTTTGTTCATTGCAAAATATTCTGTGAACTTTTGCGAATAAAATGATATGAATTAGATTTGCAATATCAGTCTGCAAATTTGTTTAAACATTAGTTAAAGTTGGCGGGACACAATCCGCGCACTCATGTTTCAAAACTCCTTTCAACTTTGCATAAAAATTCTGACGTAAGTATAAAAGTTAGACAGTCTTTGTTTATTGCAAAACATTCTGTGAACTTTTGCGAATAAAATGACATGAATTAGATTTGCAATATCAATCTGCAAATTTGTTTAAACATTATTTAAAGTTGGCGGGACACAATCCGCGCACTCATGTATTGAAACTCTTTTCAAATTTGCATAAAAATTGGACCTCTGACGAGAATTCCAATTGCTCTATGTGGTAGAACAGACATTTTTCTTTGGAAAACACTCCTAAAACACGTAAAACGGCCTTTGATGTCGAAAATAAGAGCCAAAAAGTCGCGGAAGTCACGGATTGTCAGCAGGGTCCTACTATTGTCTAACCTAGAGGAAATTTGATTGGGTGAATACTTCAGGAAAAATTAACTTCAGCATTATAAATGGCTTCCTAGTTAAATAACAAATGGTTTTTGTTTAATAATTTTTTTCCTATGTGCCCTAATAAACGAGATATTTAAAGAAAACAATTGACATTTTTTGTTTCTGAGGCACCCTGGTAAGGGCCAAATTCATGGGCAAAAAAAATGCCGTCCATCTAGCGGTGGAAAGGTGGAACTAAACCCGCTTCACCCCTCCAAAAGGACCGGCTGTTGGCCGAAATTCGTGGCATGTCGTCCATCTAACGGTAAACGGTGGAACTAAAGCTGCTACTCCCCTCCGGAGAGATCCCTACCTTACCCCGTATTGATGAAATTCATGGACAAAAAAAATGCCGTCCATCTAGCGGTGAACGGTGGAACTAAACCCGATATTCCGCCCCTTTCATGGACGAATACTTTTAGGAAAATTATTCCACCTTTGTAAATTGCTTCTCTTCTGCTAATGAATTTCACCCTTACAGGGGTCCCCACAGGAGAGAAGTGACGAGTTTAGTTCCACCGTTCACCGCTAGATGGACGGCATTTTTTTTGTCCATGAATTTGGCCCTTACCAGGGTGCCTCAGAAACAAAAAATGTAAATTGTTTTCTTTAAATATCTCGTTTATTAGGGCACATAGGAAAAAGATTATTAAACAAAAACCATTTGTTATTTAACTAGGAAACCATCTATAATGCTGAAGGTAATTTTTCTTGAAGTATTCACCCAATCAAATTTCCTCTACGTTAGACTATAGTAGGACCCTGCTGACAATCCGTGACTTCCGCGACTTTTTGGCTCTTATTTGCGACATCAAAGGCCGTTTTACGTGTTTTAGGAGTGTTTTCCAAAGAAAAATGTCTGTTCTACCGCATAGAGCAATTGGAATTCTCGTCAGAGGTCCAATTTTTATGCAAACTTGAAAAGAGTTTCAATACAAGAGTGCGCGGATTGTGTCCCGCCAACTTTAACTACTGTTTAAACAAATTTGCAGATTGATATTGCAAACCTAATTCATATCATTTTATTCGCTAAAGTTCACAGAAGGTTTTGCAATAAACAAAGACTGTCTAACTTTTATAATCACGTCACAATTTTGATGCAAAGTTGAACAGATTTTTGAAACATGAGTGCGCGGATTCTGTCCCGCCAACTTTAACTAATGTTTAAGCAAATTTGCAGATTTATTTTGCAAATCTAATTCATGTCATTTTATTCGCAAAAGTTCACAGAATGTTTTGCAATAAACGAAGACTGTCTAACTTTTATACTTACGTCAGAATTTGTATGCAAATTTGAAAAGATTTTTGAAACATAAGTGCGCGGATTGTGTTCCGCCAAATTTAACTAATGTTTAAACAAATTTGCAGATTGATATTGCAAATCTAATTCATACCATTTTATTCGCAAAAGTCCACAGAATTTTGTTCAATGAATAAAAACTTTCTAACTTTTATACTTACGTTACAATTTTTATGCAAAATTGAAAAGATTTTTGAAACATAAGTGCGCGGATTGTGTCCCGCCAACTTGAACTAATGTTTAAACATATTTGCAGATTCATATTGCAAATCTAATTCATATCATTTTATTCGCAAAAGTTCACAGAATGTTTTGCAATAAACAAAAACTGTCTAACTTTTATACTTACGTCAGAATTTTTATGCAAATTTGAAAAGAGTCTCGAAACATGAATGCGCGGATTGTGTCTCGCCAATTTGACTTAATGTTTAAACATATTTGCAGATTCATATTGCAAATGTAATTTATACCATTTAATTCGCAAAAGTCTGCTGATACTTTTCTTTATTATATTTTATAAATTATTGATACTCTCATATTACTCTACAATCATATATTTATGTTTTTCACTGTATGAAATTCATTTAATAATCGATATATTACTTTCGGTTCACGATAAATTTTTCTTTATTTTGTACTAAACTGTACACAAGTATATCTTGGAATGGATCGTATATATATATACATAGTTTATCTATATCGTGTACATACTATCTTCATAATATAAAAATTCGTTCGATGATTTCGATGCGAAATTTTCAAATACATATAAATATATAAATCTGTATAACTTATTTGATCTCTACCCACGGAATGTTAAATACTCTGTATAATGTCTAATTGCACTAATACTAAAAATCGTGCGAGATCAGCAGTAAATGTTATATTTAAATCAATGTATAATGGCAATATATGATGTAGCTATATTAGGAATTAAAATATAGTTAAGTTTCAAGTACAGATGTAGACAAAATAAAGATATAAATGCAATTTGTGCAAAATGCAATTGCAGCTTTCAATATTGCACATGTAAATTCTACCAAAAAAGAAACAATTAACCCTTGGTAAATTCTATACAAATTTTATCTTCCAGACTTTCTATAGTTTCGTTGATAAAAATGCCTTGTAATATGGCACACTTAACCACTATACTTTAAATAAGAACAGCTTTACAAAGGAATTATACAAAATTGCTTATCAAATTTAAATGAAGCTGAAAGCAATACTTGCATATTATATCACTTACATCAATGTGCCAAAACATGTTGATCTTTAACACTAACAACATTCAAGGCCAAACACGATTGAAAAGATCCATGAATGAATCATAGATCATAAATGTTATGGCAACATCTAAACATACTCTACTCAATCTTGGAATGGTTCCTTTATAAAATGCTAGTGCACCTTCCTTTTTCCACACCTGAATCACACAGTCCATACTACTTTTATATTTTGATGCCTCTAGGCCCTATAATTGATAAAATAGGTAGGATACAAGACAGAGGAAATGTTAAAAGTCAATACATTACATCCAAAAGACACAAATTCTTTACCTGCATTCTGGTCTTTATAACATCAATAGGTGTATTACCAAATACTGATGCTGCACCAGCAACTGCACCAAATGCCCCAACAACCATTTTAGGAACATGCTTATTACTATCCCCACCTCTGTACCAGTCTTTTAAAGTTTCCATTACAAAGAATCGGATTGCTTGATTTGATCCTTGTTTTAAAATAGTAGGTACTACACCTTGATATACTCCTCTAAACCCTATATAAAGTTACATTCATGACATAATAGTGTCAATGCAAAGCTAAAACTACTTTATGTTAAATAACATTCAGTAATGTTATGTTTTCCTATACAATATTTAATAGAATAAAGAGCCTTTAATTGCTAAATGGCAACTAAATGGCAACTTAATGGCACTAAATGCCAAGTTAATAAGCTCATATTACTCCATTAATGTACATGAAAAATGACACCTAAGCTCATTGCCATATGACCTGTTTGTGTAACTTAATTATAGTTCAAGGAAAAGCTACATTCTCTCAATTATATACTGTATTCACAAAGAAGTAAGCTAAGTGTTTGATAACAAGGAGAATGCTAAAAAATACCTTGTGTTATTATTGTATTGATATACATATTTGAACAACTCATGTTGTTCCTATTATTGTTGTAGAATTTAATGTTACTACTAAATTAAAACATGCAAATCTAATATTTAATGGATATAATACTGCATATGTAATACTGTTTTTATAACACTACAATCCATTAACCACATAAAAACATTTAAGTAACATTTTCCTTACCATGCTCTTTTACAATTATACCCACACCATGGAAAAATCCCTTGTATCGTGGATTAGCAGATCTTTGATCATGGATAAATTTAACCTTAACAGTTTCCATAGGAGTTACTGCAAAGATAGCTTCGCATACACCAGCACAGAGACCTGCCAAAAGTCTCCGTTGGGGGTTGAGTTTACCCTCATGATCTACTAATTTCTTTTTTACTGACTCAAAAGCGCCAAAGCGTACTGCTGACTTTGGTATTGAACCATAAAGTAATACAGACAAGCCTCTGTATAAACCAAAAAAGCCCCGAGTTTTTACAGTTTTTTTTACACAGTCCAATACACCTGTATATTCTTTACCAGCTCCAGTTTTTCCATCCAGCTGGAGTTGTGTTTTCACATACTCAGTTGGATATGTTATACATATTTCAATACCACCTGTAATACCACCTACAAAGCCAATTAAAAGTAGCATAACTATCTAATTGCACTAATAATGCTATTAACATTTTACTTCAATTTAGGAGATTGTTCTGAATGTAATTATATGATAGTAAAACATTTTTCTATGTGAAATAAGGCAAAATGACTTCAAAAGCCTATCATAAAATAATAATGAATATTTCTGACACTCATAATACGGGATACAGGATGCCTTGACCTTTGACACTATATATCATGTGCAGAGTGCGCTGACTTGAAGGTCTTTTTCACTATCCTTCTCTCTCCTTCACTGTGTCAATATGAAACTATTGTATTTCTCTTTCCATCAATATGTTGTATGATTATACTATTATTTATATAGACATTCTTGACAGATGCCAAAAGATCAATAGATCATGATAGTTACCGAAAATAATGAGACGAAGTTTGAATATAAACCAGAAAAAATATATACCAGCTATAACTCCCTTGATGCCAATGTTACCGCTACCGATTGCAGCTGCGGCACCCTTTTCTGTAATCCATGGTCTATTAGGAAAAGGATTATTATGGAATGTTGAAGTATTTCCTCGTTTTTCATTGTAGTGGTGCCTCAACCAATTTGAATCCATCTTCCGAATTCCCGTTTCGTCGATCCCCTTATCCCGTTAGCCGTCGAACTCAAACTGATTGGATTAATACTCATGTGGCCCGATACGCGTAACACACAGTTCCCCTTCCTCGGACAACTTTCTTTACTGCTTTGATATTACAACTCTAATATTCAAAGTATGCGAAAAAGAATGGGAAATATAGCAACGTACGGTGGGGCAAAGAAATCGTGACATTCTGTTCTGTACTACCGCTCATGCGTTACATATACATATGTATGTATACGTACTTCATACGCATACTTTCACATCTTTTCTCCCATAATTCGCTTGTATGCTTTTAATTACTCACGCACTTCTGTTTAACAATAAGTCACTTACATAGCGAACGAAACAAGGCGTACAGTCCTATTAAGAAATAGGTAGCATGTGCGTGTTCATGGGAGGACACTGTACAAAATACTCGTAGACTTTTTGTTTTCATATTTTTAGGGCACTCCTAGTTTAATTCGCAAGTTCAAAAAATAAATAAGCTGCTTATCATTTTTTTAAACGAAGTATTTGTTGGACTGGAGTACAGTATATTTGCCAATCGATAACGTATTAAGATAGTACACGTGCGTGAAGAAAGCATATTTCTACATGCTAAGTCAATGTTTAAAATATACAAGTTGCAGATATAAATTCTGTTCGATTTGCTGACGCGATTCAAATATTGTTGAAATACTATATTCGAACTAGTAAAATGCAGTAAGATAAGGCCCCGAGAATTTGAATAGATTACTCGTTTGATGAGTCATTCCCAAATAACAAGCAAACTAGTGTTTCGAATTTTTTATTACGACTTTCCTTTATCATTATTATCGTTATGTATGCCAGATTTTGTAATAGGTTGAGATTGGCAAACGAACATGCAAAGAGATTAACAGAATCTTATTTATCTTTCATATTATATAACACATGCACACATGAGTAGTCCTAAATACACAGTATTTTCAAATTATAAGGCATCCAATAAATCTGGAGCATACTCATTTAATAATACATCACACACAAAACCTAGATTCTGTCTCCTATGTTATTATTACATTATTATAAAAACATATTCCTGCCAGAATGTATTTTATTTTGTATTCAATATAATTTTCGGCAAATTGCCCAGTTTCATTCCTGAATGTAAAAAAGCTTTAAAATGGACTGAACGATTTATTAACATAGATAATTAAAAGCACATAAGGTGCTTAATATTATTAGTATTATTGTAATTCGTTATTTTACCATCCTGGTGTAGTATTTGCTAAACGCCGCATACGCCTGTGAAAAGAGGAGAATGATAAAATATTTTAATTGTTAACTTTAAAGAAAATAGGCACACTATGTTATACCGCGTATTTCGATCTTGATCGCGAATTTTCTTTTCCATTTCGGCATCTGTTAATGTTTCTAAAAATGGAGCCCATTGATCAGCTTCTGATGGAGGCCTAAAGGGAACCTCTACAGTGGGTAAAGGAGCTTCAGAAAATGCATAGGTTCTTTGATGCCATGATAACTGACCACGGACACTAATATAAAATAATTATGGTTTAAAATCATTTCAAAATAATTACAGTAACAGGTTTCCATGTAATTACCTATAAGCAATGGCTGTAACAAATTCCCCACCAAGGCCTAATTCTGCACACAGTTTCATTGCAAACTTTTCAGGATTGTTTTCCTTTTCAGACATATCCCATTCCACTTGATCTACTAAAGATGTGTTTCCTACATGTATGTTTAACTTAATTATTACTCTTTGATCACACTGATCTTCCAATATAGTTTCTTGAGGAAATGCTTCAATTTGTTGTCTTATAGCTTGTGCAATTGCAGGGACAAAGGTTAATGGATTTAAATCTAAATCATCACATAATACTTCAGCAAACTGTTCTGGTGTTATAAGACTTTCTGTAATAAGTAATAGTATGTTAACTTAGCACAAGAATGCTGCACAATGATGATTATAATTTTTTTTAACTCAAATATACCGTTTTTGTTCCATGTAAAAGTATCCCTTAATTTATGGCCTTCTATTTCCATATCTAAACGTATTGGCACAAGCATTTCTTGCTGTGCTGCATTTTCCAAATTTGCTGATGGGTCAGTATCATCAAAGCTTAAAAATTACAGTAATATTCTCATGTAAAGCTCTCATGTGTTGTTAGTTATACATACAAATATATATACTAAGTTCACTGAAATATGCAAGTGGTATTTACCATAAAGGAAAGGTTCTAACTTTTTTATTATGCACTCTATTACGATTAATAGGTGTAGCTTGAGGTACAGCATCTAAGTGTGAACTATTTGGCAAACTGGGAACCCATGCCATAGATTTCTTTGATTTACCCTCTCTTGGGGCAGGTGGTTCTGTTGAATGTACTGATACAGCTTTATATTTATCATCATTCCCTTCTATTATATCTTCCACTTCACTAGCTCTTAAAAGGGATACACTAGATGCAAGTACATGCTGGCTTAATCCCAGTTCAACTAATTTTTTACGTTCATCATTTGTAATAGATCTTCTGAACATGCCAGGGTAGCGTTTGTATAATGATCCACGAAATAATCGCAGATAATTGCCTACTTCGGAACCAATACAATAGTATTCCCCATTTTCTTCTACTTGGAAGCTTATGGGTTTGTCTCCATATGTACGCAGCGCCATTTTTGTTTGTGCTATGCAAGATAATCATATAAAGTTTCAAGTTATTGCTTTTGGACATATCACTTAAATGTGATGGCTACTTAAAATGAGATTATATATTAGTGCTGCAGTAAAATTGAATGCAGGTTGATACTACATTTACAAAGTTCATATTGTAGACTACTTATTTCATTAATGCAACTTGCTCTAAGAAATTAAGTTGTACTGTGCTTGGTTTTGAGCATAGAACTCTATAACCATACTTTTAGAAAAGAACTATTGCCTTTATAATAGTGTATTCTGAGTAATTATACCTAACAATTCTTTCATACAGTAAATACATAAGCGTTTTAAATACAATTATATATTCGCCTAACTTTGTTCATTCGTGCAATTTCTATATTCTGACATTCATGAAATTGAGTCTATTGTTTACATGAACATGATTCTGAGAGCATTATGTATATATAGTTAGCTACGTTCTGAGCAAACCGAAAATATATTCTCAACAGTATTGTTAATTACTTTATATTGATGTTGAATCCGTCATACAATTAATTGTAATGCAATAACATTTTTGACCGACTGTCAATCCGAAGTATATTATTCTTCTCGTTTATGGTCAGACGCTTGGTTGGTTTATTGGGCGCTTTATCATAGTGATAGTTTATTTTAATAAATGAAGACTTATTATTCTAATATTGTTCTACGTTCTCAAATTATAGTTTATAATAATGGAATAAAAATTATACCTTAAAACTAATTACAAACGCGAAATGTCAGTCTTCAGAAAGTTGCTCGGGCATAGACAGTTGATTTAAAACAGTATATTGTGGCACAGACGAGAAATAAGATTAACCACGCAATGTATGCTATTACCCCGATGGTTACCGGGCTACAGAGCCCGGTAAACATCATCGTGTCGCTCGCGAAGCAAAATGAAAATGTTGATATTTTATAACTTATACTTCAAAACCTATAGTATCATTATATGGTTGTATACCAGCCGTTTGAACGCTAGTGACGTATTTAATTAATATCTACGGAATAATGAAAAAATTGTAAAGACGTTAAGAGCCTTCGTTGCTACGCCCATGGTGTCGCCTAGAGTGGCCGGGATTTCTGTTGATACGTCAGTGACGTTTCCGAGCGAATGAACCACAATGTACACAAACCGCGAATGCCAGAAGCCTTAATTAAGCTACATCGACATCAAAACATTGAGATTTCTTGGCACTAATGTATTTCTTAGAATGTTCAGTGTACTGTAAGTAATTCGTTATCGATTTTATTCTACAAGGATGCAAAGGATATACGTAGCGTCTAAAATGTTGTTAGAAAACCCCGTATTTTCCCATTTTCAGGGCTAAATACGCAATGATTTTCAATTATACTATTGTTTATAAAGATTTCTACCTATTTTCAATAAGATTCCGTAGAAGCATGGAATATATATACACTTATTTGCAAGTTGGAGCACAATTTAATATCGTAAACGATTCGAATGATTTTACGAATATTCATAATTCTAGATTATGAATACTTCAAATAATACATCGAATAACGTTATTGATGACTCTGAATGTCATTAACTTGTTTAATGACTGGTTTTGATATAAACTTGATGATATTTCAAAGAAATTGTGTTTTCTTTTGACTGAAAATTGGTATGATTGCTATGTTATACATTCGTTGTAAATTTGTCGTTTATTCCTTGATTTTCTAATATTAAATAACAAAATCCTTGAAAATTCAATCCGGAGATTGATGTTAACAACAATAACAACGTTTTCCATCTGTGTAAGCTGCAAACTGTCGAATTTGTTGTTAGATAATTAACAATCAATGGGTCGTACATATTCTATTGTTTATTCATAATTTAAGCATTATTTAACGATTTGTTCCCACGAAATAGTAATTAATGATGTGTCAGAATGCAAAATTGTGTATAAAATAATAATGTACATAAATTGAAGTACTTAAACAGTTAATTAACATTCTAAGTTCGTTATATGAACAGTTTTTGCTTTAAATATGCTTGATTTAAGTTTATACACAGTAATTCAGTAAATAGTGATAAAATGTAAGACATATTCATTAACGAGTTATGTATTATTTGTGCATAAATCATTATAATTATTTATTTAAGCAATATTCCAAAGGCGTGACGTCACTCTATTAAGTAGGTCAGGACTACAGCGGTTCTCTACCTATGGTACGCGTACTATCGGTAGTTCTAGAATATTCCCAGGTGGTACACGAAATTATATCAAATTTAAAAATGATATAGTACTTAATAGGTACGTAAATAGAGCTAGGACAATAAACAAAAGGTCTGTCTGTTAACTATGACTTGTTTGCATTTTGGATGGAACATTTTCTAGTTAAAAATATAAACTACTTAAACATTGGTTGAGTGGTACGCGGAAGAAAAGATTGAGAGCCGCTGGGCCGCATGCTCGGCACGCCGACTCCCCACTCTCTGAGCATGCGCGCTACGCACGTACCTTAGGCGCGGGGTGTGGTAAAGTCTTTCGCCGGTCGTTCCTCGAGTAGTTCAGACGTGTTGTCGGTGTGCTCCGATTTTTCGGTTTTTATTTCTACAAAATTTAACTCTTTCGTTTCAAAACGTGTTTCCACAAGTGTCACGAAGCTTCCTCGGTTCGGTTTTGTAGTTTTCTTAATTATTAATTAGCGAATTTTCGCATTTTCCGACGTAGCGTCACTTTCTTCGCGACGTACTTCGCAAGCGTCGTGGGGGGTCCGGCACCTTTCGTTTCCAATTTTCAAGTAATTTCATCGTTCTAATATCAATTAAAGCCCGATTTTCGTAGTTTTCGTGAAAATAACTTTCCAATTTTCGTGTGGAAGACGGTAGATAGTCAACTACGCAATTTAACGAGGCGGTTTGGTTCGTATACCTTCGTGACCTTTCAAAGTCAAATCTTCTGCGCGGCGCAATTACACTAGCGACATTTCGCCTCACTCTCGTTTCGCGTGTCTAATGTGCAATTGAATTTTTGATTTACATCTTTTGTCTACATAAACCCAATTTCCGTACGTCTTCTCAAGAACCTTTGATCTTGCCAGTTAAAGTTTCTTGAAAAACGAGGAAACCGGTTTATTTCCTCATTTAAAACATTGGCTTTCCTACTCGATTTTGACTACGACGATAATCATACACCAAGAATTGAGAATATATGTAATAGCATATTAATATGTGCAATACTTTCTGTATTACACATATTATGGCATTATATTATATTTTCGGTAATTATTAAAGATTTAGTTTTTATTGAGATGGTTGAACCGATCAAACGCTTGGCTTGAATATTTCTTGTGTACACTAATAAGTCCTCTTTTCAGCAATTTTGTGATCGCGTGCAATGCGATTCTAGAGTCATTTGCTCCGAAAAACAGTTCGCGGAAATTAGAGTCAGTGTTGTTCGCCGGAAATGAGAGTTCGGTCGCGATATTAGTATTTAGAGTTATAAAAATATTTGCAATTTGCTCGTCCGCGATAATTAGAATCAAAAGGCGATTCCTGCGGAGAGGATCTCCATCGGGCATGGCTGCAGCGAAGGGACCGGTAAGCTTGAAAATCCTCATTTTACTTCTCTTTTTCACTTCTAAGTTTCCATTGACTTAACATGGCTATCTCCTCTTTTGTTACAGGATTCATCAGTGTGTGCATAAAATATCGCGAGATAGGGAGTGCATTTTTTTCGCCGGAGAAAATTGAGTCAGTCGCGACTTATACCTTGCTGAATAATGGACTCTAAAATTCGTTTCGCGAGTGTTAACTTCAAGTCCGTAGGTTCCAGGTTCCAGCTATTTGATTTCCGTATTTTGTGATCGCGTGCAATGCGATCTTAGATAAAATTCGCGAAAATTAGAATCAGTGTTGTTCGCCCGAAATAAGTATACGGTCGCGATGTTAGATGTTAGTATTCAGAGTTATAAAAATCTTTTACAATTTGCTCGTCCGCGATAATTAGAGTCAAAAGGCGATTCCTGCGGAGAGGTCCTCCATCGGGCATGGCTGCAGCGAAGGGATCGGTAAGTTTCATAATCCATTTTTATTTCTCTTTATCAATCTTTCATTATATTGGGTATTTTTATGAACGTTGTCTTATCATGAATTTCTTCTCTCTCGTTACAGGATAAAATATCGGGAGTGCATCTTTTTCGCCGGAGAAAATAAAGTCGGCCGCGACTTAAAACTTGCTACATAATGGACTCTAAAATCCGTTTCGGGAGTGTTAAATTCACGCTCGTAAGTTCCAGCTGCTCCAGCATCATCTTCATCATTGTCTTCAACACCATCTTCAACATCAACCTACTACATCAACCTACTACAGGCAGTTTCAAGACATCTACCGAGTGAGTCACAATGGTTTCAATATTTTTTATACCCTCTGACCCGATTTTCAATTTTCAAAGTTTTAAATTTAGAGTCTTGTCCCCCCGGTATCCTATGCCGTAGGACGATTGATCCGAATCGGTATGGGGTGCCGGTTATAATTGTTTCTAAATATTTACGAGCATAGCGACGGCGAGCAGATTCTACTTGTGGAATCTGCTCGTGGGTAGCATCAACATTGAATGTGGTTTATATTTATTAGCTGAGGTAGGCCTTCTTGTCTTCTTTGTAGCTTCGGGGTTTCAATTATAATATGCATGCGCGGATAATTTCCGCCGAATGTAAAGTCTCGTACCGCGGTATCGCGAATCGCGAATCGCGAATACGCGAGTCGCATGAATTAATTGCGACTTTATTTCACTTTATTCGATTAAAATTGGATCATGCATCCGATTTGATATTATATATCAGTCCTTATTAATTTTATTATACATGAATATGTATTCATTAATGTGCACTTCGCTTCGTCCGATTTTCGTTCGTACGCTTGACGCAAAAAATGATTTGTTGATATGAGCAAGAAGGCAGTTCGCGACGGGTAGATTCCGGAGTCGAACGACGAATGTAATGTCTTCGATGAAGGGGTCGCCCGAGGTTACTTAGAGATTTCAATTTCCATATGTACTTTTCAGTACGTATTTTCATATATATATTATATAAAATGAAATTTTGCTGGTTATTAAATGAAATATTGTCATACCCCATTGACACGCGTCACTGAAATAAAGAATACACCTTTCCCTACCCTCGTACAAATAAATTCTTCTGCCCTCCCTTTATGCAAATGATTTAAAGTAAAGTCAATTTAGTCCGTTCAGATACTTATTCTTCCACTCTGTTAAGTGGATTTTTTAGTCAGGATTTTCAGCAAACCTCAAGCTCCTGTGTACTGTGTTCATTTATTTAGTCTTAAGGCATGCCCATTTTATTTAGCTCGCAATTATCCGTGGATCTTAGATGTGATACGGATGAGTGCGGGCGGTGGGCATGGGTTAATTTTAATATTTCCTAATAATGTGTGGCGGCTGGCGGAGGATTTCGCGGTCCGTGCACGACGCATTTCCACACGTGTGTATGACCGGTTGTTTTCGTGGGATTGCGTCGGCTTTTAACTTTTAAGTAAAGCCATGAACTTCCTTGCGAGGTTGGCGAGCCCCGAGGGGTCCTTCTACCTCACTTGGACGTGATTCTCTTTACTTTTGCTATCCATAATGTCGCAATAGATTTTAAAATATAGTCATCTGCTATATTTTATATTTTACACTTTGACGACTATGAATATTCATAGTCTTTAGACGCGAGTAGCTTCCTTTTATTCAAGTTAAATTAACTTGAGATAGAATCAACTATCTTCCAGTTACTTCGTATAGTATCCCTCTCGACACAGCATTACCACGGGGCGCCGTCTTTCGGCATAAGTCGTCTCTTATGTGGTGACCCCTCCAAAAATACCTATTCCTAAAAAATAGCCTATACGAAGTAATTCTTGGAACGCGAGTTTATATTTGCATATATGCTCAAAGCATAAAAATTCGCAATGGACGCAGCCTCTGTCAGTCGATTTCAGGAAAAAGGGTACGTACATTTGCGTGGTATGAGTTGGTATCGAGTTCGGGTGTCGGAGGGGTCCCGGGACCTTCTCCCTAGTGTAGGCTTTGCACCCAGGGCTCATGAATGAGAACCGTGGAGTGGGTTGATGGTGATTGTGTTGGTGTGCCTGATTTGCTTTTTGCCATTTTAAATATAGCTTGAGGGAGGCAGGTAGTATATCTTCTCTAACTTTGTGTGCTTGAGTATGACTTAATTTTAAGTAGGTAGGGCCAGGGCGAGGACTCACCTTCGGTTAGCATTAGGCGTGATCTTTGTAAAGGTGTGACCCCTCACCTGGGAACTGTTAATAAATTAGTATATCATCGCCGATATGCTAAAGTGTTAATGTATTTATAAGTATTAATCCTAGTACGCACGTGGTTTAACAGGCTACAGTGGTTCTTAAACACCGGTTTCTGAATTCGCTGAGTCCTTAAATCACGGACTAGTAAGGTTGTTCTTTCAGCACGTGGATTGTATTCTGCTTGGACATTCGATTAAATGTGCATAGGTACGAGTATCCATTTCGTTAATATGAAATGGCTGGGCGTGCTCTGTGCTAGGATACCAGTAAACTTTTTAATATATCTAACTTCATATCTCATTTCTGTCGAAGTAAAGTCAATCTCAATATTATCCTTTTAAATTGAATTAAATTCAAGTATTTTTCGGAGAATGTCACCGAAAATATTCTATTCGTGGGTACTCGAGAATGTTTCACCGCAGGATATTCCGGAGAACGTTCAGTCTTTGAATGTTAAAGGGTATTCGACGGATGAATGTTCGCGGATATTCAAGAATAATTCAAGTTATATAAATGTAGTAAATGTAGTTTATGAGCTGGTTTATTGCACCGGAACACTCGTCGTTTCTGTGGAACCACCAGTTCTTTGTACGAACAGGGAATGTCCGAGCAAATACCTTTCACGCAACGCGGGATGAAGAGCCAAGTGCGAAAAGCCCAAGTGGCGAAGACCTATTTAATGACGATTCATCTTCGGATGGATCGTCATTCTTATGCTATTAAGTCGCTATGCTCGCTAATTATATTTCATTCTGCCCACCCTGCCCCCATACCCCAATACCCCCTTGTGAACCTGGACGCAAACATCCGCGTCGCGAATCCTTGAGAAATTTGATTAAAGTTATATTTATTCCAATAATAGTTTCATATCCCTACAAAGTTTGTACTCTTTCAAGCAAACTTTTATTATAAATAACTTGAGATAGAGTCAATTATCTTCCAGTTACTTCGTATAGTATCCCTCTTACACAGCATTACCACGGGGCGCTGTCTTTCGGCATAAGTCGTCTCTTATGTGGTAACCCATTATGTCTGAAAAGACACCCTTCCTAAAACCTCCAAACTATACGAAGTCATTCTTGGAACGCAATTTTAATAAATATTATTAAAATCGGGTGAATTTTTATATTTCTAGATTACATAAATATTATTAGATTCGGGTCAGTTTTTATATTTCTAGGTAACATAAATATTATTGAAAGCGAGTCAATTTTTATATTTATAGATTGTATGATTTGAAATCTTTTTCGAAGAAGTATATTATTTGAAATTAACTTTAGCATATTATGAGTAATTTTTATTGAATTAGTAGTGTTCGAACTCCGTTGCCCCGCGTCCCCAGGGTTCACACACGGAAGCCGAATTATGGCTTTCAATATCTGAAATAGTCATATTATTGATATGACAAAATAGGCCTGAATTGGTCGGCCTGACTGAAAATGATTATTGATACTGGTTCCTTCATATGAAATATGAAATGAAATGATAAAACGGAACCAGTACGAACTCTTTCAACACGCATTATTATACGAATATTATATGAACGAACTATTAAACGTTTGTTATATAAAGTATCAAATGTAGAGTTACATATTTCGAATCTTATTTCTGCCACATATTTTGCGGATAATGCAATTTTTAAGATCTCAAGAACGAAGACAATATTTACTATTGTATTATAGTATTTTTAAATTGAGAGTAACTAATTTTCATGAAGCGTCTTGAAGGAGTTCAAAGCCCAAATAGAGGCACTAAAAGGGACCCCCACGAGAATTTTGAACTCTCCGGAGAGTTGGGCCTTGTCTGCACAAAATCCTCTGGGGGGCGTAGGAGAACTGGTTCATTGCACGAGTATAAACTCCGAGGGCGGTTTGTCGTAGACTTCCAAGGTCTTGAACTGGATCGATTTAAACAATTGAGAGGGTTGTACGGAGTCCACTGTGGCAACTCTATCCGGATAGAGTTCGGACCGTCATTGCGAAAATTCTCGATGATTTGTTTGATCGAAACAGTTCGAGGTGCCGATGGGGTTGTAGCGATTGTAAAAGCTAACTGACGAGTCACTCGAACCGGTTCACTTAGCTCTTCAGAACAATCATTTTGTATAAAAGCAAGACAAGTAACAAGTAAACAAGACAGATTTTCCATCTGTAAAATTGAATAATAATGATATGATGATTATATATTGATGAGAGAGAAGGTGTAATTAATTCCATATACATACATATATTTACTGATATTATTCCTGAAATTAATTTTGATAATGGAAATGAAGTGAAATGTAAAGAAGCGTAAAAGGAGGTTCTGGAGAGTTAAGCTAGCTCAATGAATAATGATATAATCGTCAAAATTACGATATGTAAAAAGCCAAGCGTTTGTGAAAGGTTGATTTTCATTGCATATGATTGTTGAAACATCTTATTATTGATAATTTATCATCAGATTTTCTGTCTTTTGCACTTTTCGTGCTTTCATCAAGAATTTGCCATTTTTCAAGCAGTAATGAAACACACATGTTTACTCATTTTTATTGATATTAAGTCAGTTTGATAAGAGTAAAATGTTGGACATGGTCATATTATCGTCAAGGTCAAAATCGAGTAAGAAAAGCATTTTGATTTTCAGTAGATTTCTAGCTTTCAGTAGCTCTCAACAAATATAATTTTATTATGTCAAAGTGTATTGATATATGAAACATAATGTTTAGTCGCACGTGTTCGAAAAGATGTGCTTTTCAATCATTTTTGCCTTCCTTTCTTGGGAAGATATACAGATATTTTTTCTTGTAGAGTCAAAAGTAATATAAATTTTCAATTGCATATAAAAGACATGGACGAGAGCAAAAGTTAGCCCTTTGTCGCGGTGCCGCGATTCTTTTAGATTCGTTATATTCGCGAAATTAGTTGGCAATAACTGAAGCCGGTGAAATATCGAGGAAACAAGGTTTGCGAGTAAAGTTTGGCACTTGCTCGAAAGATCCAAGGCGAACTGAAGTTTTTGCGAGTTGTGCTTTTGATTAGTTTGTTTCGATAGTTCGGTTCGATTATTTTTTCGAAAATCCTTTTGTTTATTTAAACTTCCATTTTGAAATCGGTCCGGGATAAAAATCGTAGTTCATGCCATGCCCATTTTGCCTGGTCCGCAGTTAGCCGAGGATCTCAGATGTGAATCGAATGGATGCGGACAGTGGGCATGGTTTAATTTTGGTATTTTAACTAATCACAATCTGCGACTGGCAGGGGTTTTGCGATCCGTGCACGACGTATTTCCACATGTGTGAGTGTGTGGTAATTTCTGTGGAATTGCGTCGGTTTTTTGAGTTCTGGTAAAGCGGTCAATTTTCTTTTGGGGTTGGCGGCCCGAGGGCTTTGTCTACCCCCCTTGAAAGTGAATCTCTTTACTTTAGCCGGCCGATTTAGTCTACTGAATCATAGTCTACTTTTGACTATGTGTGTTTTTTCGACTATGAATATACATAGTCTTCGATCTCTGGTAACTTCCTGTTGATCAAGTAATATCAACTTGATGTAGAGCCAATTTTCTTCCAGTTACTTCGTACAGAGAGCTCCTGTATGAAGTAAATGGAATCGCGATCGTGGATTGTACCGTTAAAAGGTACCTGTAGCATAACTTTCATTATTTCATATGCTTAAAACATATTCGCAATGGATCGTAGCCTTATGCCAGTCGATTTCAGGAACATTGGTATGAGTTTTGTATCGAGTTCGGGTGTCGGAAGGGTCCCGGGACCTTCTCCCTAGAGTAGGTTTTGCACCCAGGGCTCATGAGTGAGAACCGTGGAGTGAGGTGTGTTGATGTGATTCAGTTGCTTTTTTGCCATTTCTAAATATACCGTTTGGTAGGCAGGTAGCATACATTCTCTAGCTTTGTGTGCATGGCGAAGATTTCATTAAAAATAGGAAGGGCCAGGGCAGAGGATTCACCTTCGGTTAGCACTCCGGGGCGTTTTCGTAAAAGGTGATATCCCTCACCTGGGAACTGTTGATACTTTAGTATATCGCGGCCGATATGCTAAATGTATTAATGTATTTATAAGTTCATCGAACTTCGTTTTAAATTCCGTTTTAAATTCCGTTTTGTATGCGTCCGGGATGACGATTGTAGGGTTTGGAACGACTGACGAGACAATTATCACCTCGGGTAGGTCGAGTCAAGTACCTTTTTATTACATGTGCAAAGCGCGGGTTATACCCTTTTGCATTGGTGTAAAAAGGGAATTTTATTCAGTTCAGCATATCCTTTTTATGCTGAATATAAATCAGAGTTAAAATTTTGTTGAAATAATTGGGAGGTAGGATCCTACCTCCCGCCCTTCGCATAGGGCGGGTCTCCAAGCAGCAACCTCCACGTGGTGAGACCTGGGCAATCGGAATTATTCGTCGTGTAATAATGACAAGAAAATTATTTTAAGGTATTGTTTGATAGTATCAAATTTATGTAGAATTACAGTATCTAAAGCTGGTAATATTTCGTGTTACGGAAGAAGTACCAGCGTTACAATTTAGTTGTCGGTCTTATTACACCATAAATAATTTCGAGCTAATTGGCTGCGGGTTATTTTACATTTATAAGTGGAATGAACATTTTATTTATAAATGTAACATAACCCATTCATGGCATTGGTAAATTGTGGATTCGTTATTGTGAACGAATTAAATTTAATATTAATTCACTATCTACCATCGATTGAACATTTTTGCGATTTTGGATTGACCCATTTTTCGCCCAAAAAAAATTTTAAACCACTTCTTTCGACCAGAAATCATCCTAGAATATGTTTATACATCATTTACCATCGATTTGGGTCATTTAGAATTGATTTTGGCGACTTTTAATTTTTGACAATTTTTGAAGGTATACCCCTTCACATTTTTGCGATTTTGGATTGACCCATTTTTGGCCCAAAAAAATTTTTAAACCACTTCTTTCGACCAGAAATTGTCCTAGAATATGTTTATACATCATTTACCATCGATTTGGGTCACTTAGAATTGATTTTGGCGACGTTTAATTTTTGACAATTTTTGAAGGTATACCCCTTCACATTTTTGCGATTTTGGATTGACCCATTTTTGGCCCAAAAAAATTTTTAAACCACTTCTTTCGACCAGAAATCGTCCTAGAATATGTTTATACATCATTTACCATCGATTTGGGTCATTTAGAATTGATTTTGGCGACTTTCCATTTTTGGAAATTTTTGAAGGTATACCCCTTCACATTTTTGCGATTTCGGATCGACCCATTTTTCGCCCAAAAAAAATTTTAAACCACTTCTTTCGACCAGAAATCGTCCTAGAATATGTTTATACATCATTTACCATCGATTTGGGTCATTTAGAATTGATTTTGGCGACTTTTAATTTTTGGAAATTTTTGAAGGTATACCCCTTCACATTTTTGCGATTTCGGATCGACCTATTTTTTGCCAAAAAAAATTTTTAAACCACTTCTTTCGACCAGAAATCGTCCTAGAATATGTTTATACATCATTTACCATCGATTTGGGTCATTTAGAATTGATTTTGGCGACTTTTAATTTTTGGAAATTTTTGAAGGTATACCCCTTCACATTTTTGCGATTTCGGATCGACCTATTTTTTGCAAAAAAAAATTTTTAAACCACTTCTTTCGACCAGAAATCGTCCTAGAATATGTTTATACATCATTTACCATCGATTTGGGTCATTTAGAATTGATTTTGGCGACTTTCCATTTTTGGAAATTTTTGAAGGTATACCCCTTCACATTTTTGCGATTTCGGATCGACCCATTTTTCGCCCAAAAAAAATTTTAAACCACTTCTTTCGACCAGAAATCGTCCTAGAATATGTTTATACATCATTTACCATCGATTTGGGTCATTTAGAATTGATTTTGGCGACTTTTAATTTTTGGAAATTTTTGAAGGTATACCCCTTCACATTTTTGCGATTTCGGATCGACCTATTTTTTGCCAAAAAAAATTTTTAAACCACTTCTTTCGACCAGAAATCGTCCTAGAATATGTTTATACATCATTTACCATCGATTTGGGTCATTTAGAATTGATTTTGGCGACTTTCCATTTTTGGAAATTTTTGAAGGTATACCCCTTCACATTTTTGCGATTTCGGATCGACCCATTTTTCGCCCAAAAAAAATTTTAAACCACTTCTTTCGACCAGAAATCGTCCTAGAATATGTTTATACATCATTTACCATCGATTTGGGTCATTTAGAATTGATTTTGGCGACTTTTAATTTTTGGAAATTTTTGAAGGTATACCCCTTCACATTTTTGCGATTTCGGATCGACCTATTTTTTGCCAAAAAAAATTTTTAAACCACTTCTTTCGACGAGAAATTGTCCTAGAATATGCTTATACATCATTTACCATCGATTTGGGTCACTTAGAATTGATTTTGGCGACTTTTAATTTTTGACAATTTTTGAAGGTATACCCCTTCACATTTTTGCGATTTTGGATTGACCCATTTTTGGCCCAAAAAAATTTTTAAACCACTTCTTTCGACCAGAAATCGTCCTAGAATATGTTTATACATCATTTACCATCGATTTGGGTCATTTAGAATTGATTTTGGCGACTTTCCATTTTTGGAAATTTTTGAAGGTATACCCCTTCACATTTTTGCGATTTCGGATCGACCCATTTTTCGCCCAAAAAAAATTTTAAACCACTTCTTTCGACCAGAAATCGTCCTAGAATATGTTTATACATCATTTACCATCGATTTGGGTCATTTAGAATTGATTTTGGCGACTTTCCATTTTTGGAAATTTTTGAAGGTATACCCCTTCACATTTTTGCGATTTCGGATCGACCCATTTTTCGCCCAAAAAAAATTTTAAACCACTTCTTTCGACCAGAAATCGTCCTAGAATATGTTTATACATCATTTACCATCGATTTGGGTCATTTAGAATTGATTTTGGCGACTTTTAATTTTTGACAATTTTTGAAGTATAGTTCTATTTTTCATTTTGCGTTTTTAGGACCAACAATATAGTAATCGGATATTTTATGTGGTCGGTGAATAACGTCGGCAGTGTTACGAAAATGTTTATCGGGCTCTAGAGCCCCGTAGTTCTGGGGTAATAAAATACATACCGTGGTTGATCTTTCTTTATTTTGTCTGCCTTGGTTGATAAAATACTATTGCTCCATCTACCATGTTCTGCTTTAGCAGCTCAGTTTTTTAACTACACTATAGTGCATATCATCTTGGCTTAAATTTTAAGTTTTTGCAAGGCTACGTAAATGCATCATCGTATATTTATTCAAATTTTCATAAAAACTCTGACTACTAAGTTTCGTCCGAAAAGAACATATACCAGTGTGAACTAACTGCAAGTTTATGTTATTGCGTGATTAAGAAAGGAAACTTGGTAGGTTTAAATAGCTATTGGTGAAACAGCTTTGAGAACTTGACTCAAAATTTAAGATGAAATTTGGAATGAAATTAACGAATTATTATAATGTATTTTGTTCCGATATAACAAGGTATCAGGTTCTACATTGTTAGAAGCGTGCCATATAGTTACAACTGACTACCATTTGTAATAATTACATGGATTTAAGTATTGTGCATTCCAAAAACATTTCATATCAATGGTATTATCTATAAATAAACGTTCGGTTGATCTAGAAATACTCAAGTGATATACGCAAATACGTACTGATTTGTAGAATTTAATATAAATAGATTCGTATGGATTTTATCCGTATTGCAATTACATTTAATACTATAGTATTGCGGTTTTTGAAAATATTCGCTAATGCATATCGTATAGTTCGTTCTCGTACTAGGCGCTGCAATCAAAATCAAATATTAGGCCAAAAGTGCATCTGTTGTGTGTGTGATCTCGGCTTCTAAACCTCATAAGCCATTTTGTGCATTGTTCAAGCAGCTGTGTGAAAATATTACTTATCATTTTGCTTTGAAATGACAAACATCGGCTGATCGGAGTTAAGGAATATGTGCGTCTCTGACGCGGGTGTGAATATTGTACGATAAGACGATTTGGCGTTTACATTTGCAATCCATACATCTTGAAACGTTATTCGTCCAATATACGAAACAAAGAACTTTTCAGGATCTTTTATTAACCTTGGCCTGGTCGTCATAACAGTAAGTATCGTCTTTAGAGCAAGTTATAAATAGTTTCGTTCAGTGAAAAGTCTGTCCCCCTTGTGAAATTGTTTTTTTAACTGCGTTGTCGACTCCACTGTACATAAAATATACTCTGAACTTTCGCAATGAAAAAGTTTATGTAGAGTTTCTGCCTGTTATGAAACATCCTTCATGCAGTTTCGTTCTTGCTGTTGATCTGAGAGACTGATTAACAAGTTTTACAAGTAGATTAAACAATGTTGGAACATCTCTTCACAATGTGAAGAGTAGAGACTCAATTTTTCTTAGTAGGCTTTGTTTTCCTCAATAGACTTATTGTAATTCATCAATTTCAGATTATGTGAACAAGTACATATGAGAATTGTGACGTGAGATAGAAGCCACTATATAAAAATTCATACAAACATTAGGTTTTGTGATTAAATATAAGTTTACCAACAGAATTGGTATGACTTACTTTGAAATAATAGAATGATTCACGATGTAGGAAGTTTAGACAGATATACCTTTGCCTTCTGTTGGTATATTACATACTAAAGCTTGTTTCTGTGTATTACTTTGGTTAGTATCACAGTGTTTAGCAGTTGTATTTTGGCCTGAAAATGGATGATTCTTTGCTAATGTACTTATCAGTCAGATCAAAATTAAAATTACTAGTACAAAACCAGTTAATACTGTAAAAGTAAATCAATTGCCAGTTATAAATGAGTTTCTGAAATTGACCACTAAGTACATTGGTAACTATGGTCTATTTGATTTGTTGTTACAGTACACATCATTTTGGAAAGTTGAACTAAACACAATGAGTAGCGAAAATGTACAAAGTCAGTCACATCAAAACATTGAGGATGTGGAGCTATCACCAGCAGTACCAGTGTTTCCAAACTTGAGTAAACCATGTGTTGCTATGTGGATGGATAAAATGACTAAAGGAGTACTCTCCTGTAGTCATTTTAAGAAACATTGGAAAGTATGGGTTCCAAAGATATATAGTCCAGAGCCAAATGGGAATTGTTTAGATTGGAGTTTTGATGAAGACAAGGCACAAAAAATACTTTATGATACTTTAGAAGAATTCATATGTAATGGTGACCCACAAGTAGTTCTAAAACAGTTAAGTCAGATGGACAATCCACCTTCTGTTTGTGGCAAAGTATTCAAGATGGGAGAACCCACGTATTGTTGTAGAGAATGTGGTATGGATTCAACCTGTGTCTTATGTGTAGATTGTTTCAAACAGTCTGCTCATCGCAATCACAAGTATAAAATGGGTACTTCCAATGGTGGAGGATGTTGTGACTGTGGTGATATAGAAGCATGGAAAGATGAGCCATTTTGTAACATACATGTAGCTGGGACTCAAACTAAGGAAACTCATGGAAATAAATTGCCTGGAGATGTAGCACAAAGAGCAGTAGTAACCTTTGAGGCAGTGCTAAAGTATTGTTATGAACAATTATCTCTGGAACATACAACAAGATTACCTTCTGATTTATGTGTAATGGAATCTGATGAAGATCCTTTATACTTATTGTCTTCATATGATACTTATTGTACAGTTCTATTTAATGATGAGACACATACATTTGAGCAGGTCATAAATACACTGACACGTATTTTGAACTGTTCACAAAGAGATGCTATAGAGTATGTAACAAATGTTGATAGAGAAGGTCGAGCAGTCGTAAAGTGCGCAGTGTTTGGGTCTTGCAACGAAGTAAAATCTGAAATCGAAAGATTTACATCGAGGCATAGTAATCGGCCGTTAAAAGTCCTTGTCGTTCATGCTCATGTAATTGCTCATCAAACATTCGCCATGAAACTTTTAAATTGGTTACAACAATTTATAAGCCTCTGTGAGGGTTTCAGAATACTTTTTAGTAAAGTTGCACTCAATGCAAAGCTACCAGAGATTTCAATTGTGGAAGAAATCCTTATGAGAGATTCCCAATTATGGAAGTCAGCTAGAACAGCTTGGCATCGATTGTTCATATCTGGAATGCTCATGGAATATGAAAGCAAAAAAGCTTTGGCAATTGTATTTACACATAATTATGGATCTGCTATGAAAGATTTTATTCGAGACGATCACGATCACTCGTTTTCTATTGTTTCCCTATCTGTACAGTTGTTTACAGTGCCAACCCTGGCACATACACTTATTGCACATCATGATGTTCTATTTATCTTGTTAAACACGTTTATCTCGGAAAGTTCTCGGAGATGCAATTCAGCAGGAAAGTTAGAATTCGAGAGAAATACTCCCAACACATCATTTAAAAGAGCTCAGTATATACTTCTTGATCTAAGATATTTATTAAATGCAGTACCAGAAGTTTGGACTAATGAATTGAGGAGAGGCTTCTTGCAAGGAATTTCACTCTTGCTCACGTTATTCTGCAGTATGCAATGCATGGATGCTGTAATGAGACAAGTTGGTCAACATATGGAATTTGAACCTGAATGGGAATCAGCATTCAATTTACACATTAGACTTTCTCCAGTTATTAATCTTGCACTAGAATGGTGCGGTTCGGATAGAATTGTTCTGATAAAGACCTTTAAACAAGTACTAAAGAAACTCTATGGACAACAGCAACCAGGAACCCAGGCATCGCGAGGTCAAGTCAGAGTATTAGCAGATCACAGTGCAACTTGTTTGCAATATGATGTACTATCGGAACCAGTGTCAATACACTTGCCACTCTCCCGGTTCTTGGCAGGACTCTTCTTATATCTTGAGAAACATGATCTGCAGTTCGGAAGTCTGGAGTTATCTATCCGACCGAAACCAACACCTGAGCAAATAATAGAGCCTGTATTAACTGCGCAGGCAATGATCTCGCAGGTTCACGCTGGTATGTGGAGAAGAAACGGATATTCTTTGTTGAATCAATTATACTTTTATCACAATGTTAAATGTCGTGCGGAGATGCTGGATAGAGACATCGTTTTACTCCAAACTGGAGCATCTTTAATAGAGAGCAATGAATTCGTAATTCATATTCTAAATAAATTCAATCTCCTTAATTGGGCAAGCCCGGATTTTGAAGCAAATGCATTGAAATCTTCAGAGGAAGACAGTATTCGACAAACCATTAATTTGGTTGAAGAATTTCTCGGATTATTGATAACTATTATTGGGGAGAGATATGTACCTGGTGTAGGTCAAGTTACACCTGATGACCGTTTAAAAAAAGAAATCATTCAACAATTATGCATTAAGCCTCTTTTGCATTCAGAGCTTAATAAAACATTACCCGACGATAGAAGGGTTTGGTTACATTTAGAAACTGGTCTGGAAAGGGTGTTACAAGATGTTGCAGAGTTTAAAAAGCCGGCG
Source organism: Nysson spinosus (assembly GCA_910591585.2). NCBI lineage: Eukaryota > Metazoa > Arthropoda > Insecta > Hymenoptera > Crabronidae > Nysson > Nysson spinosus. The sequence goes on along the minus strand of OU342852.1, from coordinate 2,410,570 downwards.
CAAGCATCGGGAGGAAAGGGAGTGTATGAATTGAAACCCCATCTTTACTCAGAATATAATGTATTCTTCTATCATTATACTAAAGAAGAATTAAGTAAATCTGAGGAGGCACAACGAAAACGAAGAAAAGCATCAGGAGAATTGGAATGTTGCCCACCCCCCAAACTACCTCGGCTAACAGAAACATTTAGCCTGGTGACTAACTTATTACAATGCGACGTGATGCTGCATATCATGAAAACTGTATTGGAACGGGCAATAAACTTCACGGCCCGTAGTTTTTCGGAGCGACAAGTGCATAAAATTCTCCACCTTATAGGATATGCACTTCAGGAACAAGAGTCAGGCTACTATCCTTTTCTTGCTTTTCCCGAAAGAGCGGCGAAATGGAAGATTTATAATTTATTGGAAGATTTGTCCGGTAATCCTCGTATAGAAGCTCACAAAGATTTGTTGACATGGGTTTTGAATAAGTACAGAGAAGTTGCTGGTACAACTGTGATGGAAGTTCCTGCAACACCTGCGACACCTCAAACAGAACCGGTAGGCGATACAGAAAGTTCTAAGACTGACAAGGAATGGAGAACGAAAATGGCAGCTCAAAAGCGTGAGAAGATCATGGCACAAATGGCTGCTATGCAAAAGCATTTTATGAAAAAGAATGCTAAGCTATTTGAGGAGGCAGCTTTAGATGTAAATAAGTCAAACGACCGAGGTTCTACTATGGATTTGAGTGAGTATTCGGAAACAACGCCTGTTGCTGTTGGTTGTAATCAGACTTCTAGATTGTCGGAAGAAAAAACTTACACTTGCATTTTATGCCAAGAAGATCAAACAGTAACCACAGCCGGCCCAGCAATGGTCTTGGCAGCATTTGTTCAGCAATCCACTGTATTATGCCAATGTAGACCTGATATCGATGAACCCGATCCGTTATATCTTTCAGCAAAACTAGGAGCATCACCACACACTAGTACATGTGGACACGTAATGCATGTACATTGTTGGCAAGAATATTTTGATTTAGTCTTAGCTAAAGAGAACAGAAGGCCGTATCGTTTACGACAACCAACAAGCTTCGATGTAGAAAAGCACGAATATCTTTGTCCACTTTGTGAAGGGCTTAGTAACACCGTGTTACCCTTGTTACCTGCGTTAGGCGCTTTACAACCAACTGTACATGACCATGCTGATCTCAGTTTCCGAACATGGCTGGAAGCTTTAAGACATATGGTAGATTGCAAGGGAAATCGAAAAATAAATAAAGCGCAGTCGAGTAACGATGGTCACGATCCATCATGCCGGTACTGTACAAGTGCCAAACTTCAAGATTCAAGTGTTATGGGAGAAGACAAACCTACGCAACAAGAAACACATGCATGCCCCATACAAGTCATACACGAAGAATTTGGAGATGTAGCTACTGTTTTTGAATCAGTTTATGGGCAACCTGGCCCGAGTCTTTCCGAAAATTTGATATCAATGATTCATCTCTTTGCACAAGCAACATATACAAAAGGCTTTGGAGCTGAACCTCACGAGGGAGATTCCAGAGTACCGTTATTAGCTTGGAAGTCAACAGCATACACAGTACATACTTTAGAATTCCTCTTGCGGGATATGGAAAAACCTCTACTGGGGGCTTTATCATCTGGAAGAAGGGATTGTTTAGAAGGTCTTGCTAGAATTTCGGCAATCTTAGGAAGCACTTGTGTAAATAGTGCTAACACGAGTCCAACATGGGCAGATAGAAATATTATTGCAAGCCATGGTCTTTCTCTACTTATAATGTTACTGAACAATCCACATGATGGGCCCAGTGTCTTGGAGTGGGATGCACTTGGAGTACTCATCCCATTAATTAATACACTCCCGAGTTTGTTCAACACGAAATCGGATATCCAGCCACCGGTTATTACAAGTGGAATATTTGAATCTTATGCCTTACAGCTTGTGTTTATGGCGCTTATTGTAAAAATATTATTAACAACCGACTTCAATGAAAGCATGGATATTGATACCCAAGAAATAGAGAACAACACTGGTTCAGAGTCCATTCTATTAATGACAGAAGCATTAAAAATCAAAGTTGGCAATCAGGCAGTTAATGAATTATGGAGACGAGTTAAAGATGCTTGCTTGCCATTTCTTAGATGCTGTGCTCTCTATTTTCATTATGCATCCGATGTTCCAGCACCGGTGGAACTAACGAAAATAGAAGGGGGTACCTATGAAAATATCTGTGCTTATTTAGGATTACCTGTTACATGTGATGAATTAGTGAAACCAAACATAGACGTTATTAGAAAATTAATCAACGTTTGGACCATGCATCCAACTGTTCAAAATTATTCGTACGGTGCTAGTACAGTCACGATTGTAAAAGAACCACTGAAGGTCAACAAATTGGTCGAACTTCCGGAAGACTATAGCGAATTGATCAATACGATTTCCCTATTCACATGTCCTAATAGCGATCGAGAGGATTCCAGGAATCCAACGATGTGCCTCGTTTGCGGAGAAATGTTATGTTCCCAAAGTTATTGTTGTCAAGCTGAATTCAACAAAATGATGGTTGGTGCGTGTACGTATCACGCAAGCAAATGCGGTACAGGTGTAGGTATGTTTTTGCGGGTACGAGAGTGTGAAATTCTTTTCTTAAGAAGCCCAAATCGAGGATCATTCGTTTGTCCACCCTATCTTGACGAGTATGGCGAAACTGACCAAGGTTTACGAAGGGGGAATCCTCTTCGATTATGTCATGATAAATACAAGCAATTAAATCGACTGTGGCTGGGTCATGGACTGCACGAATCAATAGCAAGAGCTATCGAATCATCAAATAATCTCATGTCAACGCAATGGCAACATCTATAACCATCCTAGGATTTCCGATGCAATTTAATCTGGATGTTTTAGTTAAATATACTAAATCTATTATTAGTGTAAGCGTACATAGCTGCTAATATAATCATTGTTAATTATCCATTTGATCCATCGCAAGAAATACGGTAAAAAAAATTATTTATTTTCAGAATGCGGCGCGGATGGCTTTGTATATTTAAAACAATTGGATGTTACACCCGTGCGATGTCGTTTTAGATTATTTCAGAGTTTACGGAATTTTCTATTATTATTATGTAAATTAAATACATTTCTTTATAATTATTAACAAAACGTTGTATGGACTTTGTTGCTTGTAGAAACTAATTTTTACTTATATCAACTTGACAGTTCGTCACATTGTTTATGAGTTTGTAGGGCCACATGAATTACCTGAAATGTGTATAAAAATCGACATCTTGCCTGCATCCGTACTAGCTGTTTAAAACTTCTCCCGTTTATCGCAATTTACATTTTTGACAATTTTTAAGAATATTGTAGATTGTGTTGGAGAAACCTTTGTCATAGATTATTGGTACTTTAGGAGACTCGGTGTCAATATCAAATACATCGCCCAAAAGTGAAAGAAGAAGAAACATTAACAAAAAACCAAATGTTTGTTTCGGCCTGAGCCTACAAAACTTCGACAATTATATCGCAGAGGATAGATAGAGTATACAATTTTGAAAATAATAAAAACATTAATTTTGAAAACCTCTAGTGATCAAATAAATAATGTGACATAATATATGTTTTTTTTTCATTGCTAGTCTTCTAGTTAGATGTAATTGATAGTTAGGAGGGATAATTCGTCATTGGAAATATATCTTCTTTGATTAATAATAAGTAATTCTACATGAAATTAATATTTTTGTATCTGCTATTAGATTAGTTACTTGATTGCAATATAATATTGCATCCACCATTAGTATGCAGGTAGAATTATTTGGATTAAAAACGATTCCCCACAAAAACTTTCTTACATACTCCAATTTTATCCAGATATTAATATAGTTCATTTGACAGAATAAACTGAATTTACAATTGCAAATACTTATTTAATTGCACGAATAAATCAACTATTGTTATGAACATCATAGGACATTAACAACACCGTGAATTAATGTAGCAATATTATTTAAAAATCTGTAAGGAGTGAGGATAATAAACCAATGAGGATCGCAAAATGATTGAATATGAAAAAACGTGTGTAAGTAGAAATATATATGAATGTATTTTTAATTTTTCTTAAGATATTCAAAATATAGGAATCGTATTTGATTATTAGCATCGTGGAGTATTTCTATAAGAAAAGGAGAAGCCTCTTCAAGTGTGTTTTAAAAATTATTTTTTAAATGTAAATACGTTGTTAAAATTCATCAGTTAAAAATTGCATTGTGGCAAATAATTCTTTTAAAAAATGTTAAAATTGAAAGTGTGGCCCGCGGTTGACTATACACAGTGGTTTAAATGTAAGCAGTAACGTTCAGAGTTTATACGAATCCTTCGATGTGTTTGTGTGTGTTTGCACCTAGTAAACCGGTAGATATCAACTCCTTTGTGACCATTAATTTATATATAATAGTATAATTAATTGGATGTATCATCTGTATAGCAGAGTAGCATTATATTACAATAATATATTATAAAGCAGAGAAGATGTTTAAGAAGTACGTGTACTCGATAGATTTGCTGTGAAAATAACCTCTATCCAGCGTATGCTGATTCCATATCTATTGTTTTATTAGATTTGACGAAAAGGATAGCGTTTCTGGTGTTCAACAATTAAAATCATCGGTTCAAAAAGGTATTCGATCAAAACTGTTGGAACTTTATCCATTTTTAGAAAGTCACGTGGATACTATAATTCCAAAGAAGGATGCCTTTCGAATTGTAAAATGGTAAAACATATTGGTTCTTTTAACAGTGAATATTTAATGTTTGAAAGTTTAGGTTTATAATTATGTATTTCTGATAGCCACGACCATATAGAAATTATTGTAAATGCGGCCGGAGACTTATTGTTCTTCCGGCAACGTGAAGGTCCCTGGATGCCCACTCTAAGGTTACTACATAAATGTGAGGAATAGCAGTTTTTTCTTAGAAAATTTCTAAAAAATCAGTTGCCTCGTTCATTTTCCATACTATGCGTTGACATAAACATTGTTTACTACCGTAGATCCATTCTTTTTACCAATGCAACAAGTTGATAAAGGTGCCATCCGGTTTGTTCTTAGCGGAGCAAATATTATGTGTCCTGGTTTAACGTCGAAAGGTGCAAAGATGACACCTGTAGAAAAGGGAACAGTTGTTGTATCCTTTACTTAAATAATTTTGATTTGATTCTGATGTTTATAATGCTGTTATTATGAATGAATATGTATTATGTACTTAATAACAAACAATATAGGCTGTTATGGCAGAGGGAAAGCAGCATGCTTTAGCTGTTGGTGTTACTACATTGTCCACAGAAGATATGTAAGTTATTTTGTTAATGAATGAATTATGTATGTTATGAATGTTACATCAGGTGAATCATGCATTAAAATGAAATTTGCAGAGTTAAAGTGAACAAAGGAGTAGGAATAGAAAATTGCCATTACTTAAATGATGGTCTTTGGCAAATGAAGCCTGTGAAGTAAAAGACTGCTATACAATGGACATCAAGATTTAATAATCTACAAACTTCTTGTTTGTTGTACAAATGGATATTGAAATTTGAAACGAAATCAAGAGTCATGCTGGGAAATGACGTTTCTAATTATAATATTGCTACTTACAATAAAAATAATAATAATGCATCTTTTTATTGTACGAATTTAACGATCGTGACAATTTTTATTATAATAGCTGTTTAAATGCATTAACATAACTCTGTTGTATAATTCTATACCTTGAATGAATTCAAACCAAAAGCAATTCTACAGACAGTTTGATGTAAATATAAAAAAAAAAGTATTTAGCCAGATCCAGATTTAACATCTTGACCTTCTTGATTTTCATTGGAAGGAACGTTCCGTTCATTTTCGCAGTGACCCGATGCGGAAGAATAAGAAGGGTTGCTGGTATCAGGCGTCGGTGCAGAAGCAGTGCTTGAACCAGGTACACTGTTACTCGCGGTATTATTTTCTCCTACAGCATGAGGAGATTGCGGATGATAGTGAGGACTATGTGGACTATGAGGTCCATGAGTATGAGGTCGACCCATGGCATGTGGTGAATATTGCGAATATGGTTGATAATAAGGATGTGCATATTGAGGATATGGCTGATGATAAGGCTGTTGTTGAGAATAAGCATAAGAGGGATGTGGAGGCCTTGGGGCCAATGGTACATTTTGAGCCTGTTGGCTAGGTCCTGCTTGATACTGCTGAGTATATCCTTGATTTGGAGGAATCATTGGTGGTGTATGAGGATTAGAAACTGGTCCTTGAGGTGGTAGCACCTGAGTTCCTTGAGTTCCTTGATGTGGTGGCATTGTATGATTACTGAGCATTCCCTGTTGATGAGGATTGTGTTGTACAGACGGAGCCGGCGAGGAAACTGGAGGCATACTTGGTGCATTGACAGTCGCAATTGCAGCTGCAGCAGCCGCGGCAGCAGCTACGGCTGCTGCTGTTGAGGTTGTAACAGGTTGCGATTGCGGCGGCGGCTGTTGTTGCGGTGGCGGTTGCGACTGAGGTTGCGGCGGCGGTTGTGCATGTGGCTGAAGTTGCAGTGGCGGTTGTGCATGCGGCTGAAGTTGCGGCGGCGGTTGCTGATGCTGCTGTTGTGGTGGTGGTTGCGGTTGCTGTTGCACCTGTGGTTGTTGTTGTGGCTGTTGTTGAATAGGACTGACGGTACCACAATACATTCCAGAATTATTTGAATGTTGATTAGTATTTGCTTGCACTGCTTGTGGTTCTGATTTGCTTTCAGTATATGGAGGTGATGACTCCTTCTTCAATTCGTTGGTTGGCTTCTCAGACCCATTAGCTTTCTTCTCAATTGATTCATTGTCAGCAATCTATAAGGTAAAACAAATCAATATTTTGCACAATTACAATTTTTTTAAGAATACCTACATCTGATGGGGCATCATCATTAACTGGAGCAGGTGTTGGAGTAGGTGTAGAATTAGGAGTTGATTCTCCGGAAGCGGGCCCATCTGAGCGATTTTCTTCTGTCCCTTTTAATCTATCTCGCCTAAGTGCCTCATACTGTCGTTCTACCATTTTATTAAAAGTTTCCTCGTCGACTGCAGGCTTACAATGCTACAAGAAAAGAACACTTTTTTTATATATTATATTCATACAATACTACCTGGAAGAAAAACTGATGAACACTGAAGGCAAAAAATGTAATGTACCTTTTTTAATTCCTCCTGAAAAATTTCACTTGTTTCAATGAATTTACGTTTTTTTGCTTCAAACTTTTCTTCTATTTGTTGCAGTTCAGCCTCAAGTTTTTTCTGTAAGTATTTAAAGTTGATCAATAGATATAAAATATTGTTATGCTTATTAATATATAAGTTGATTACCTGGTGCATTGTTAAAGATTGTACTTGTCTTCTTAACACTTGCATTCTCTGAGTGGTTACTACAGAACGAACATCTGGAACTACAGTGTCACTAAAGATCTCATTGATAAGCCTGTGATTCCTTGTATAACGAGAATATGCAACATGTTTTACTGAATAGCCATCATCTTGATCTGTATCAACAGAAAAATATTTTTGAGATCAAAATGAACTTCAATGTACTCATATAAATTTACTAGATTAGTGTACCATCATCATCTTCAGCTGGTAAAATGTCTATTCTCCTATCTTGAGCTGCTTGACTTTTACTACTGCCAGAGGAACGTTCATGGCTTTCACGATCATCATTATTTTGTTGTGCAGCACATAATGCTAGATGGAATTTAAAAAAAAAATTTAGCAGAAAGTGATTGCACAAAAAATTCTTGATAAGTTACAAAGGTAGTTTTGAGAATTTACCAGATTTTCCTCTATTCTTAGCTGCTATGTAAGCTAAGTATGCAGGTGAATTATGATAGGTTTTTAAACTTTTCTCATACTCCACCTGCAATTAAAACATAGTGTTGGTGGTTTTTTTTACTCTTTTTGTGATGTCATTCATTCTGAGATATACCTTTTCTGCTTCATATTCTTCAATAAATTCAATCTTATCTTCTTCTGGCAAATCCCTCCACATTTGGCCAATAATTTTTCCAATTTCCCATAATTTTAATTCTGGATTTTGAGCTTTTACTTGATCCCATACTTTTCTGCTGTACCTCATATAAGGCATGAGAGGCTTCTCTGGTGGTTTAGGTGGTTTGGGCATCCGAGAGTCAGCCTATTTTTTTTATTAAAATGGAATCCAGAATATATAACATAGATGTTGATAAAATATTTTTGGCATACTCTGAATTAGCACTAAGAAGTTAATACATACATTAGTATTCTTTCCTACTTTCTGTGGTGTAAAACCAGGATGACTATGTGGTGTCTGTATGAATGGACTCTGTGCATCTTTCTGTAAATAAACAAATATCATTGTTATGTAGTTACATTCCAATCAATGTAGCTCAGTTTATACTAGAAGTGTTAATTGCTGTTTAATGAAGATTCTTCCTAATATTTACATGTGGTACATGTATGTACTCACACTATTAGTTGAACTGCTACTACTTCCTCCAGATGCTCTCAGTCGTTCTATAATATATTTACTGTTATTAAAGCTTCTCTTCTCATTAAACAATATGTAACAATAAAATATTTCATTATACGTACGATTGGAAGCAACGATGTTTGATGTAGCCATTGCTACTTGCTTGTAGTTTGGGGGTAATGCCATTTTGTTATTTTCAATACTAGTTTTACCTTTTCTTGATTAGCATTCACAGTTAAAAACGGCGTATAGAATTCACGGCTCACTGTATTCCTTAAGATTTAAGGAATATACTACGTGGTTGTAAGTGCATAGAGTCGGTTTACAAACCCGTCTCAGTGTGTATTCGACCGTTATGGTGGATGCTATTTCCGAACGAAGTACAAAAGATATTTTGCTAATCTCTAGCCTCGCGCTAAGAATACAGTTCTATGAACGTGTAGTATCTGATCATTTTACGACTAGCCAGTGAATTAAATGATTAAAGTAAATAGCATTGTCAATCTTTCTTATGAATCTGTCCGGCGTTGTCACCTTCCCATGAGAAAGCACAATATTGCCAACTTACAAAGTTGGGTATATAAACGCGCGCTGCTGCAGTTCGACTGCACTTACATACGAATCTCTCTAGTTACTATTATATAAATTTCATAAATGCATTCTTACTATTATTTACTGATGAATGGAGTTTGGAATAATAATCCAGGTGTACAGAATGTTTAAAATGTTTATTCACAATTACATAGGCGTACATAATTATCTACGTTTGTATGGTCATTCATTATCATGGATTATTGTGGATGCATTAAAAATGCAATTTCTTGAAAGAGCACCTTTGCAGCAGTAACATTTATTTAACATTGTTTAAATGTCAATATTTATAACGTAGAAGAATATTGAATGATCGCGGAAAGAAATGCAATCTAATTGTCTTGTTTTGTGTCAAAATACATGTGTTGCTTGCACTTTGTACATCCACATTAAAATTTGATCTTGGGTCTTGATTGTTGTGCATGATGTATAAAGGCACAAAAAATGTGTAAAGTCTCAATTACAATTTCAGTATCACAGACAAAGTATGCCTGCTCACAATCTCAGTACAGTTGCATATTTATACAGTATTGAAAGATTGGTAATTAATCATCCCTTTCCAGAAATAAATTTGGATAAAACCTCAAGCATTCTATTGTGTCATCTCTACAGGCTTTCCCATTCTTTTCTGTGACTAATAGTCTTTCTCGAGCTAGCAGAACAGATATACCTTCCGATTGAGCAAGTTCCTCTGCAGATATGGACCCCTTTTCACTTAACTGAAAGAAAGGAATAGATAAAATATGTTATCACATAAAAGTTTTAACAGTAGTATACTCACCAAATTTGCTATAAAGTCAACAACAACATTGTCATCATGAGTTTTAGCTTGGAGGACCATAACACCACTATCAAATGTTCTGAGTACTATTGGTAAATGTAGTTGTGCTAATTGTCTACAAGCATTCAATAAATCTTCAGGAGAAAGGAGTTGAAGTCCTCTAGCTCGATTTACACGGCAATAAACATCTGTTAAGGTCATCATTCCACCTACTTCCTGTTAATTAAGATAATAGAAAACATTTGACATTACTCCTATGAGTGATAATATTGGAGGTCAATGAACTGTTTAGTTTGGAGTAGACCTTGATTGGTTCTTCCAAAATCTCAGCCAGTTGCATTGCTAATCCAGTAAAGTATTCATCACTACTTTTGTATGCATCTCTGGTAACTGGGTCATCAATACCCAAGCTCATTAAGTATGATTTAAATCTGACTGTTTCATCCTCAGTGATATCCCCTTGCCTCTCCTGCAATTGCCTTAGATTATGAATGTCAACTTTACAAAGAATTCATTGAAAGTCACCCTTATTTTGGCTGAGATGGTTTTTGAAATGGAAACCATGTCTTTAGCCATTTCCATGAGTTTCTTGAGATCTTGAAAAGCCATTGATATACTTTCATCCGTTGCTTTCTGCTGTTCTTGCAGACTTCTTTCTATGCCAATAATTCCAGTTCTTGTTTTAATTTGTGGCAGTGGTTTGTTTTGTGGTGCAAGCATAGGCAGAGAAAGAGTTATTTCCCATGAACGTTTTGTAATGGTATCAGATAAGTGGACAATCAAATTTGAATCTAATCCTTCTTTGAAGGATAGCTTAACATAATTAAAAGTACTCTGATCAATAGGACCAGGCATTTTTTCTGCAAAGAAATAATATTTCGAAAGGGTATTTAAGTAGATTGGATTCATTAAACGATTAATGGTTTCGTTTTTACCCGTGATAGGTTCGGAAAGGTGCAAAACAATTTTCTTGCTACGCCGGAATGAAAATGGACCTGGAGCTTCTTCTGCAAAGAATACGACATAACGAAGTGACAATGATAGGCAAGTCTGATTTCGGTCTATGTCACCGGGTCTTGCCCAGAGGATCCTGTGAGTGGTGAGCATTAAATCACCTCCTTCGAAATGTGTCTGTCAACCATTCTAAGGTTATTATGTGTTGCATTCATTATCGCAGATGATAGTGGAATTGTTAAATCAGAATACCTTAACGTCCCCATCGTACAGCCGTACACTCCTATAACGCGTAATAGAAGATTCATTTGGCTGAAATCGAGAATCGGCGTACTCGAATCTGTTCATTGTTGCAGAAGGTTAAGGTCTGATCTCTACGTATGTATATACACATGCATATAGATATATAAATATATATAGGTGGTAACAATGCAGTGCAGCTTTGAAAATTGTGGGTGGGTCTGTCATTAATACAAGCGCATCAATACGGCGCCAGATATCCTTTGAATGATATTGAATTTATAGCTCTTTCAATTCAAAGTATCTTAACTTTACAGCAACTTTAATTTAGCTTTCAAACCAGTAACTTCAGAAGTTGATAGAACGATCCCATTGTTTGTGAATTAAATTACTATTCATCGTAATATGTTGCAAAGACTTAGAGAAAAATTTGGATTTTGTGCTAGAAAATTCGATCAAATCGGATTAATCGAAATAATTTCCATTATTATCGATGACCTTTTGCCAGTTTTCTGGCAGCTTGAAAAAGAGTGAGAGAATACAGATAACTCTCGTAGAACGCGGTTCGCAAATTATAGCAATTCTCGTATAACGCGGCACATATACATTGCGACTTCAATATAACGCGTGTGTATAATCCGGGTCTCGCATAATGCGATTTTTCTAACGAAATCTTTTCTCTGGAACTTAACTCGCGCGTTATACGAGAATTACCTGCCTTTCGATTTGAATGGCTGTCGGAAAGAATTGATTTCCATAGCTAATAATTTCTCGATGTGGACAGGTTTTTATAGATAGAAAAGTGTCAGGCATCAGTCGTTTATTCAAATATATTTGTTCTGAATTTATTCCGTAAACGAACCGTGTAAATAGAACCGCAACCATGATTAACAGTGATCATTCATGTATAGTTTAATAGTATGTGATTTTCCGTGTATTTATTACACGCTGCATAGTGATTAACGTTTTTCCATTTTAATATATACTCTTCTCACGATTTAATGTTAAGGTTGCTTCCTTTTATAATTAGTACAGTTACAATGTAATGTGTAACGATACACGTTATACCTTTCACAAGCACAAGCCCGAACGTACCTTGATCTACTTAAGGGATATGTTATACTACCGCGAAAATCAATCAGTTGTAATTACAGGTAACCCCCGTACAACGCGGTACTTATACATAGCTGGTTTCAATATAACGCGGTTCACGAATCGTTGCGATCCTGGTATAATTCGGCAATTATACAATGCGACTTCGATATAACGCGTCATTTCTACGGAATCTAACTCCCGCGTTAAACGAGGGTTACCTGTATACGAATCTTTTCGTATACTTTTCATCATTCTATCCTCATTTAAGTAGACAAATAACATCGAGATGATTAAACCAGTGGAGCGAAGATATCGGAATGATAGATACGACAAATCCCGCTCCGTAATCTTTTATAAAGTTCCTCATTATTTCTTAAGCAAGAAAGTAGCAACCGGAACGATTAAAATTATGGATCATAATATTCCATTCGTCCTTTATTTTCTTACGTAATTTTGATATCATTTTATCCATAGAATATTATATACATAAATATGTTACATTCTACGCTTAATATCAAAGTTATTTGGATCTCGAACATGTCGTATTGTTTATGTAGCAATATGTCTCTTCTACCATCGATAAACTTAAAGTTAGCTTACTGGAACAGTTTTATTAACACGTTGAGTGCCGGGCCGAAATTCGTGTTATACGATACCTCGTGTACGTGTCTGTAGCGTGCAAAATAAATCTGTTTAAACGCTCTGCAATACATTAGTTACATTGCATTTACATTGCATTCGTAATGTCGAAAATACTGAAAATTTGACCAATATTAACGATATTATTTGCATCGGTGGTCACCGCGGTATTCAACGTGTTAATAGTACTTTAGGTAATAATTTTATTCGTTTCGGTTTATTATGCCTCAATGAAGATGGTTTAACAACTCCCTTAAGTGGTGAAAGTGATACTGGCAATGCGTGAAAGTTCATTATTCGGTGGAGCATTAAAAATACTCCGATTTAATTACCATTAAACTTTGATGGTACGTACGAGCATAGTCCGAAATGCAGTAGGAAGGGCTTGGCAAGGATTGTTTTTTCAAAAAGTTTCACCTTAATCAATAAGATACAAAGATTAATGCATATACAGGGTGAGGTGAATGTGCCCTTATTATATCACAGAGAGGCGTAACAAAAATATAAAACAATTTAAACTTTATAGTATTTTTTTGGTATGAATCATACACTCATGCAACGGCTACGCGCTGCGATTCGTTCCACAACGTTGATTTGCTATGATAAATTAATAAGGCATCGGCCTCGTATCTGTATGTGTTTAACAAGCATTTCTAATTCAAAGTAAATCGTGCAACAGAATCACTTCGCATAATAAAAAGTAATACAAGTTCTTTTATTTACATCTCTTTGGTAGTGAATTGAAAAATGTAGTTTCTGTTATAGCGTTAGGAAAATTGATTTATTTATAATGATTTGTACGAGCAATATGCAGCGAGTGTAAAAAGAATTTGTACAGCGGCGAATTTTACGAAAAACCTCGTAGAACTTTGTCTATTTAAAACATTTCAATAAACAAGTGGTATGTACATATTCCTTGCAATGAATTTCATAAAAAAAGAAATATTATCTGTCCATATTTTTGATGGAAATATTCACAATTTGTTTCATCCGGAAACAGTGTTCTGTGAGGTTTTTGTTAAAATTCACGGCAGTTAGAATATTTGTTTACACTCACTGTGTGTGTCTGATTAAAACGGCATGTAACTCCTGTGCTGAATGAGGATGTACCGCAATAAGAATATAAAACACTAAGTAATTAAGAAATAGTAGTATTTGCGAGGAAAACTGTTGGTACTAATTGATATTAAAATAGCGTAGTGAAGTGTGACAAATGAGGGATGCGTAAAATCGTATCTTTTCAACAGAAGGATATTTCATATGCTTATTAACGTACTCTTATTGTTAGCATAATAGGTATTACTGTATTTTTGCGGTACGAATCGCTTGGCACTATTATTGTCATCATCACTCTTTTCTCTCTTTTTACTATCTTTCTTACTCTTCTTCTTTCTCACCCTCATTCTCACATTCGTTGAGTCTACCTTTCTCGCAATTTCTTTTTTATCATTCTTCCACATCCGTTATCCTTTTCTTTCCATATCTCCTCGTCATTCTTTCTCGCATTCTCGCATTCTCGCATTCTTTTTCTCTATTTCTTTCGTTCTTTCTCACTTTCTCCCGCTCTCTCGTTCTCCCTTTCTCTCGTAACTTCATATATACAGGCAACCCTCGTACAACGTGGTTTCAATATAACACGGATCTGAATTGTGGCGATCCTCATATTCGATTTCTATTACGCGTCCTATCTCTGGAATCTAACTCCCGCGTTATACGAGGGTAATCTGTAGCTAGCCTCTGACAAAACTAAATTCTGGTAAACGAGAAGCAAGCTATTGAATCTTCTTCAATATCTCTTCTCTTCCGGTCCTAGCACTGCGCCATATTGTAATATATATTCAGTTTAACAGTAAACTTAGTATTGTATTGTAACCGACACATACACGAAAACATCAACGTACACTCGCGGCTGTATGTATAACTGTGTACGTAACACATGCAAACGTGTACGTGGGTCACATGTAGGTATTAAGAATAAAAGATCAGTTTTGTGCTGATGTACAACAGTGTTAAATGGTAATTTAACATTTTTCTCTTACGTGTATACAGATTATACAATTGCGTACCGTTTTCGATCTGGTATTTACAAAGTGCCTCGAGAGAATGGCCCGTGTTAATTCATCACGTTATAACTGCATTGAAATTATTTTCCATATCTGTCTGATTTAATTCTCTTTCTTATATCGGTAAGAAAACAAATTGACGCAAGTCAAATCTGATCAAGTAATACTTCATGACGAGTGTAACTCATAAAGAGTTTCAAAAGACTCACAACGCCCGTCATCCTTGTAAATGTCCTTAATACGTGCCATTCTCGTAAATCACTGTGTACATATCGATGCAGAGATACATATCATTCGCGATGATTAAATTACAAGTATATGTAATGAAGTTAATGAAAGTTTAGCGATATTAGTCCCATAGTAAGTTGGCGATAGAAAAACCTGAATAAGTTCGTAAGAGTAATGGAGTCAGATAGTCGGCTTTTGTGACAAGGAATGTATAGTATAGAATGTAAAACTTTTTTTTTTCTCTCGTAATGTACCTATAATATATTTTGTATATATAGATGTATATGTGTATATGTGTATATGTATACGAGTGTATATACGAAGGTTTAATTTTTCAAGTTTTTATCGTGTATGAAGAGGTACAAAATTTATAGGTATAGAATAGGCTATGAGGTCCGAAAGGCTATCTAATTCGTTCGATTCGCAACCAATGATCCCATTGGATAATATCCGTGCTAGATTTACCATCAATCTCGGATCTATTCATTTCAAATGAAACAGATTCAAAATAATATGATTTATATCGTTCATTAACTTTTTTCTATTTCTTCTATTATACTTCTAAGAAGAAGAAGAATTTCTACATGGAACTAGCTTCGCTATTTATCAGGAATTTCAATTATGATTTTCATGAATTCATAACTCGGAAAGAAAAGGACGTAGCGAGCTGAAAATAAACACATTGAACTCAGAGTTTACACTTGGAAAGTTTTTAGGCGACAGACAAACACACAAACATATAAACTTTGTGTTTTATATGTTGGATTATGATAAAAATATTAGATCCGATATTCTGGTGTTGCAACATGAATTATCAATGTACAAATGGAACCATAGGCGAACAACTTTAGGATTATCAGATCGACGCAAGAATTCTGAGTTTGTCAAAATTGTCTCTTGAAAATCTCGTTGGAAAATGTCACACACAATTGACAAACTCTCCTCGTTAGTTTGAATAAACAACGTGGCAGCAATCGTTTTGCATCGATCTCCTACATTTTACGATTGTATAGACTGGCAATGCGCCAAGTGATGTCGCGAGGGAAGAAGTCGATAGGGGCAACGACCACGCCAGTGAAATAAGTGTACGAAACAGACACATCTCGATGAAGTAGAATAAGAAGACGAAGATGTAGTGGAGGAAGTAGTATAAGACGCGAGAGTGGAACGAATGATCGTCAGCGTGAAGGGTGACGATCGTGATCGAGCTTAAATGATCTCGATCATTCACGTTTACGAAGAAGATGCCCTGTACGTCGAGTACATCGTTAATAAACTCTGTACAAACATTAACAGTCCATTTTTGGAACAACAACGTTTACACTTCGATTGAACATCGAATTCAGAGTTTCCCTGTTATCATTAGTCTCGCCGACCAAGCAACGAATTCCTTAAACCACGGCGAATCGCCAGAAACGTTCTCCTATTTGATTTAATTCGTAATATTACTTATAGTTGAATGAATAACGTGACATTTCGAAATTGATATGTTACCATAATGAAAGGACTATTGAAAGAGAACCAGTGGAACTCTGGATTGAACGGAAATGAAAACAATGCTGCACATTCAAGCTGCGACAAGTGAAATCCGAAAACATTGTTGATACGCGAATCTTTTTAGTTGGAAAGTAATACTCTGCTAAATATACTTTCTACGTGATTCCTTTTGACTTATTATCACGATACACATTTAACGTATTTCTTTTGTCAGTTAACAACGTTTATACACGCAAGGAAGGTTCGACTGAGCTTACTCTGAAAGTGATACGATCTTCTTAATTTGGATTGAATTCTTTTCGTGAGTTTGACTTGGATTCAATTAATTCCTTAATTCTCGAATAAAATCGAATCAAGAACAGAATATTCTTCTTCTCGGCCTAGACATTGTCTAACGATATATAAAATATGAATAGAAATATTTGAGCCTCGGTTGGGAAACCTTGTAGTCGTCACAAAGTTCTCTCGAACCTTCCTCGTAGAGGGATATTACAGTGTGAATGACGACGTAAATCCATTTAGAGCCTATAGTTATTTGTGCCTGACGGTGCTTTTGATATCGATTCGACTGTCAGTTCAATTGTGAGACGTTGATATTAGCTCCGTGGTTTTATACATCATTAACACGTTGCCTGCCCGTTCAAAATGCGTGTTATACGATACTTATATCGTGTATATGACGTCCAAAAACAAAACTGTTTAAGTGCTCTGAGTTACGTCAATTAATTTACATCGTAATCATAACTTTAAAAATATTGAACATTTTCCGAATATTAGCGATATATTTGATTCGTGCTTTAGTAATATTGGCATCGTCAACTTCCATGGCATTCAACGTGTTAAACGTGTATGTTGATTATCAGCTCCTCGAATCACCCTTTCTTTTCCCGGCCGCTTTCTTAATTCGTCGTTTGAATTCCTTAAAGCGGTGGTAGTTCAATCACGGAGCTGTTATCTTTTATCTTACGTTAGGTGGATTAATGAAACATGCAATTCCATTGAATAGATGTACAATACTCAACTTGACATTGAATTCTACGCCACTGAATCGGAAGTAGACTGTAAGTTCATGGACATTAGCTATCTATACTCAAACAACATTCGTTGCTAACGGAATACTTGAAATACAATGGAAAACGGTTAAATGACTTTAACATTGAATCAGGTATAAAACATATTTGTACGTACTTCGAAAATATACTTTGAGCTCAGTAATACATTGTATACGTTATACTTTGCGTCGTTCCAAACAATTAAAATGTAACCATCAACGTTTTTAATTAACCAATTAATTTTGCGAAATAGAAGATTAGAAGAGACGATTAGAAAAGATCGGAACACGGGACGATACTTTGACCGTTCTCCAACTATAATTTAATAAAGATTGGCTTTATTATTTTGATACTTATGTCCATTTATTACTTTCTGAGCGGATGCCACATGGTGACCGGACGTCTTAAGGCAGCTAACATTTGTCTCCAGTGGGCCAGTGCTCTTCCTGCCGACGTAGGTCCCACCAGGATGTGTCCGACGGAGTACGGTTTAGAATTCGTCCCTTGTTCTGCATTGATTTCTGCCACCGTCAGTCTTAGCTGAATATTCTAAAACAAACAGCAGCCATTAAGACTTATAATAATCATATATAATTTATATATGAGTCGGTACTTTGTCAAGTAGTAAAAGTAGATTTTTTCATTTGACGGAACTAGTTTTATCCACATTTTTTAAGAACATTTTTCATGAGAATGTAAACTTGTAAGATTATCATGTGATTCTCGGCGATATTTTTCATGATTCGATTGTGGGGTGCTCGTTATGATAAGAAATATAAAGAAATAGCTGACGTTTTGATATTAATAACTTCATTTTTCTACCTGCAAGATGTGAGTGGGCACATTGAATATAATTGCCTCGTTAAATATTGGACTCTTTTCTCCTTTCTTAATAGATGTCTTCTTCTTATGCGTCTTCTTGCCTTGTTGTAGCAGGTACACCTTCATAGTATAACAATGCAAGTAATTAAGATGTTTATTAAAATCATTTATCCTTCATAGTTTATAAACTGTATGTACCTTGACGAAGAAATCGCCGGGTACCGTATTGGTTCCGCGCAGATTCCTGGCTTTTACTACGACTAAAGTAAGCCTTTCTGCTGTCGGCAAGTACATCAAAGAGAAAAGAAGTTCTCCTAATCGTGGAGTTGGCAAGGCTGAGCCTGCCAGTGGTAACCATGTGGTAGCAGGTGCTCTGGGTGCAGGTCCAAGTCTTAAACTAGCTTCTCCAATAAGGGATGCACCACCACCCATACTGGACTCATCGGAGAACACCTGCGTTATAATAAATTGTAACTATTATTAATTAACAGTGAGCCTCTTAATTCCAATGATCCTATTCTGATTAACATTATCCTCTTTCAATTGAAGTCATCCTATTTCATTACAGTTGATTCCATTTGAATGGAACATATCCTATTTCACACTCGAATTATTTGGTTTCAGTTAAAGTGTAGTAAAGTAAAATCCTTCGATTACAAGTATCCTGTTTTTATTGAAATTATCCTGTCTTAAACACCCACCTCCACGAGAAGAGTTCTCCCGGTTGGACCACCATCAAGAGGGAACAAAAACTTCTCTTGATAACTAGGCGATGGACTTTCTCTGTAGAGCCTAGTTTGCATATGTGTTTGCCTGTCGGGTAGCAGACATACCCTGCACAAGAAGAAGTTGCGTATATCTCTGGTTTATTATATAATTCAAATCACACATTAAACTCTACAGTGATTTAAATGTTTATGGTCAACATTGTCTTGTATTGTGCAGTTTGTAGCAAGATATTAAAGACTGTACCTTGCAAAGGTATCCTGCGCTGGATGACCATCGGATGCAACAAGATCCCTCGCTTCGAGTACACTAACTGCTAAATCACCCTCGCTATCAGCCCCGCGACCTCCCCATCTTTCGTGTTCGACGGCCACACAAACATGGCCGACGATAGGCGCTTCCTCAAGGTCATTAAGAACTACACTCGTATCAGAACACACGCTCTCACAACTTATTGCTCTTTTCAGGTTTGACTCATCCGGTGGTGGCTCCGGTTCCGGACCTTGAGATCCACGCCGGCTTCCGGGACTGGTTTCACCGTGGTCGTTCATAGTGTAACTAGTAATATATGCGTCTTCTAGGCTCTGCAAAGGAGTAGCTTCGTTACGTTATTAGTGTAACTAACAAAGGTAATGATATATTGCTTTTATTTATGTATAAGAATCTTAGACTTAATGGACATTACCTGTGGTAGTCTTCGAGTAAGTTGCGCTTCTTCAAAAGCGGCAAAGAAGTCTTGGTTGTTACGTTTCCTGGAAACCAATTTGTTGATCGTATTACACTGCTATTACGTAGTTCACTTTTAAGTTATATTAAACATTAGTGATGTCGATTATTCACCTGAGAGTCTCCGCATTGTCGAGTTCATTTAAGTCGTGAATCCCGTTCAGCCTTTCCATACTTTTCCTAGTCTGTTCTAAGCTATTAAAGATATCCTGAAATTACAATGTTTGTACAATTTTTAGAAGCAATCTCAATGTAATGTTCAATGCCTTTTATTTTATTAGTAAATTCTGAAGTTACACACTTCTGAAGTTCTCGTGAAACTAGGATCGGATAAGTAAATACAGGTATCCTCCTGATCGTGATCTTTGAGTAACAACGGTGACGACGGGGGATCTTGCAAGCTATTATATACCTAAGTATATAAACAACAGAATGGATTATTATTATATAATAATAATCAATAATAATCAATAATAATCAATAATAATTTCCATTATTTACACATACCTCTTGTAGGGTTCTATGCGCCTCCAAATTCAGTTCTCGGCTATAAAGATCCGAGCTTCGCCTGGAACCATCGAGACCTATCATATCTGCTTCATTCTCGGCATACAAATCTTGAGCATCATCTTGCAGTTGATTACTTGTACTTTCGTTAACAAATGACGGAGATCTTGACATGAATGGGAAACGCTGGACTTGTGCCGAAGAACGGATCGAACTGCACGTAACATTAAACATAAACATTTATTAAATGAATATATTCGGTCATCCCAAAGTTCTGGCGTTGTCTGGCAACCTTATTTGCCATTGAGAAATTGCAGGCGAAATTGTTATATACATACTTATAAAATTCCGATGCATCGATGTAACTCTGAGAAGTGACTGCTCTTAAAGCACTGAAGATCCTCTCGCCAGTTGTTTGTCCAGCTTCCTTCAACGTTTCCTTCGGAGGATCAGGTGGTGCCGGTGGTGGTGGTACAGGACTAGTAGCTGACTCACTGCTAACTTTCAAACCATTCATGGTTCCTTGGAGCATTGGAAGTTCGTTCATAGATTCGTAAACTGGCAGATCGGGTAAGCTTTGAATGTACTGCGAAACCCTTTGCAGACCTTGAGACTCGCGGAACCGATAGGACGAGGCTATGTCATTTTGTAGACTGGAACTTCGGAAACGTGTCATCTCGATGCTCTGCATATCATTGGTTCTATGATCGAGGTCATTGTCGAGATTCGAAGCAGTATGTGGCAATTTAGTGAGCGCCTCTGGACCGTATATTGATTCCATGATAGTCTGACTAGTGGCATTCGAAGAATTCGTCATACCGAAACTGCTTTGCGAACCTCTCGAGTCGTTTCGAGCATGCTGCCGTATAACATGACTCCGTTGAATAATATCGTAGCTACCATAGCTGGTGTTAGCGTCTTCGATATCCGTGTTACTATCCAAGCCAGTTAAAGGTGCACCATGAACCCCGTATCGGATTCTCGTAGATTCAACGCCAGCATCAAATTGTCTGTAAGGATTGCTTCGAGAGTTGTAAGATCCCTTGATCCTCTCCTCGGCATTATTGTGCTCGTATCTGGACAATCTGGAGTCCACGTGATTCTGTATACCGTACGGATTCATTTGTACACTTTCCGCGATCGTCTTTGTCACTTCACTATCGAATCTGAAAGCCGTGTGATCGTTCGGTTGCTTTTGTACACCGTAGTTCTTGTTAGCTTCACTTTGAAAGAGGAAGACTGAGGGACCAGTGGATCTCGATGGTACTGAAGGTTTTTGCAACGACGGTGGTGGTGTTAGAGGTCCTGGACCACCCTCATGCATTCTTAGGTAGTCGACGGCACTCGAGGGTTGAAGTGGAGACGGCCTTGGTCGAGCCGTCGGCCTTGGTTGGGGTGCTGGCCTCAAAGGTTGGGGCGGTATTGTGCTACCAGTATTACTAAGTGGTGGATGAAGATCCCTGTCCACTGATTCGAATCTATAAGTAATATTTACTATGAACTTCCCTTAAATTCACGAGTAGTCTGATATATTAGAGGTACCGGAAAGTAATTAATTCAATTTTGACATCGAAGTTGTCGTTCAGAATAAACGGTCTCAATATGTTTATTTCAATCAATTCTTTTTATATTTTTAACACGCCAGTGTTTCAAAGCATAGGCTTTGAAATATGATACATAACGATAAAGAGACTTTTATTAATTTAAGAGCAATAATAAGTAGATTATAATTCTAATTAATGTACCAGCACTTTGGTATAAATTACTTCAAAGTCAAGCCATTAATGACTTCATTCAATTACATCGAGTGCTTCTTTGGAACCGGCCATTATAGCACGATCGAGCGTAAATGGAGGACACAAAATTGCTGATATCGGTTTAATATTTCAACACCCACATCCACTTTGCTATCCTTAAAGACTCTCTAAATAGATTTATTTTAAAAAATATGCAAAACAGCATTCGAATTTGAAAAACGTAAACGAATTAGACAGTCAGTTTATTTGATAACATCGTAGAATAATTTTTCTGTTGGACGGCGCGGCTAGTAGTATAGACCAATTGGTCTGACTAGCGATACCAATTGGTCTATACTACTAGCCGCACCAATTGATCTATACTACTAGCCGCACCGGCCAACAAAAATATAACTCAACATTATAATCGTATAATTATGTATTATATACATATCTATTATTTCTATTGGTAATATTTTGTATTATTTTGTATTATTTTATACCTCGTAAATGCTCCTTGTGCATCGAGTCTAAGATCACTGTCGCTATGCAGAAGGTGTTGAGAATTGTTTCCTGCTTGCCTATACAAACCAGGGATTGTCTGTGCCGTCGGATGTTGAGCTTTCACTAATCCAACCTTAATTATTAAAAATAAACCACGTTATCGATCACAATTTCTTTAGAATCATCTAGTTTTTGAAGTCCGTACCTTTTCTTCTCGCGGTGCCCATAGCCATGAGAGTCTCTGACGCCATTCCTCACAGATGGTCCAAACGTTCCTGGTACCCCATTGCCAACCAGCACAATATCTGAGCACCAATATGGCGTATCGTACATAAACTTCATTTCGTAGTAATAAATTTAATACTGACATTAAATAGCCTGCTATTAGGACCCTTTTATTGAAGCATTCTGTTACTAGATTTTCAAATAAAATACTGAAATTAAATTTACTTTTTTTACGAGCCAATGTGCGCCGTGCTTGGCCTGCTGATAATAATTTTAATACTCTGAATTTCAAGCATTTTATAGGCGTTCATTTACGCGTCAGAGTATTTTGCTTTGTACGTTATAACGTATTAAAATTTGGAAAGGCTGTCGGGACACATAGAGTCGGTCAATTTAGTCGACCAATAGGAGACTATCAGCTTACTCGTAAGCGCACGAGAGTATAGTATGCTATAATTAAGTGAATGGAGATATATGCTCGTCAAAGAGGTCACAGGGAAAATCAATTTTAGTAAACGTAACATTAAACCTTGCGCGCAATTCGGTGCCCTGAAAAACACTATTTTACAGTTCATGCATAATAAAACATTAATAAGTTATCTTATTATGCAGGCAATTTTTTAAAAAGTAGTATAAGTCCATTTTCGGAACTAATTGAGAGACAATAATTTAGCTATAATTTGTTGTGGGGTTTTTATTTAAAGACAGTTTGCATTTTATACTTAATAATTTCCATATGCTTTGATCAATTGAAAATTCATTGACAAACGAAATTGTCACCCAACGTTTAACCCTCGCTGTGTACAAAGGTTTTGAGTATTTTCTTCTGCTAAACTGACTATCTTGCAAAAGTGTCTGCCTGCTTGGCTTGATAAGATAAAAGAATAAACTTGGGTAGAGAAAAGACAGATAGGAAGTCTCTGATACAATTGGTGGCTGGATGACCCTTTAACCTGTTGCACGTGTAGCATTTACCAGTCTTTAGAAGTATACTGTTATATCGGCATAAGAGAACGCGGGGAGAAATAAAATATTGACAATGCACCAGGGTTACCTGTACTGTAAAAATTCAATGCGAAACAATAATAGCGTCGCCCGTCAAAATTAACAGAACAAGTATGCGAGAACAACAATGCGATTTCAGTGCCGCCCCGTGTATAGCGTCTAGAAATAAAACAGCACTCGACGATATATTGGTTACTTCACATCGTGATCGTAACGAAGATTACACGGCTGATCTTGACTCAGGATTGAAGGAGAACTATCGATAAGATGGGGTTATCGTAGTGGATGTTACAGGACGATTACGGGGGCAGTTAAAATCAACAGTGCAATCACCTTCTGCAAAGAGCCAGGGCGGCACCAGCGACGACGGCGATGACCAAAGCCGCGCCAAGACCGGTTAGCGTCCAACCCATCCTTCTTAATGCCAAATCCAGGCGCAACCACAAATCCAATCAGACTGCCGAGCCTGAAACACACGGAGTAAATCCATGAAGAGCATGATCCGATTACAGTTACAGAACCAAGATTACCTCTGGATTAGCGTGCTTTACTCGTAACTACGCTATACATCTGTTATATCTGTTACGCTTACTTATGTCTCGCTTCCTGTTAGGTGTCGCGAACGCTTAAGATACATTTGAGTGGTCCCCACAGTATATCTTATCGTGCATTGTTCTTATCAGAATATAAATTCAAATCTAATTTAATAATGAATAAGTAATTGATAATAACATTGCATCAATGTAAGAAAAGTGTTGTATCGATAATGTAAATATTAAGATGTAAAACGAAGATGCTTGCACGCGAACAGTAACATTATTCCATGAATGTTCCTCATTGTCAAGGGTCGCAATTCGATCCGAAGTCATCAATGTCGTCGTTACAGGAACATCGAGAGCATCGTAATTTTAATTACTTTGTAGAAGCCTCGAAGAGTGGAAAGGGCGATAGCCGGAAATGTCGATAGAAGTTAACGAGCCAGAGGCTGGGAGCGATAAAATCTCCTCTCGAAAAGTTTCCTAACGATTCTTGCTTTTCCCATCGACATGAAAGGATTTTCGGGATTCCCAAGGAACTCACTGTTACAATTAGAATCCCTCTTCGCGTCGGGTTCATCTCTGGTCACGTTCCGAAAGCCTCCTAATCTCGTCTTTCGACATGACTACTTCGTTCTAACACCCTCGACATGACCCCTACGTGGCTGTGTATTTGTATATATATGTACATACATATGTGCTACCGTGATAAGAGCACATATGTGTTCGGCAGAGTATCTACATATGGAACCAAGGATACGTGTACAGACGAGAAACTATAGAAGGTTTCTAGAACCCTTAGGTCCCGTATCCTTATCACTGATATCAGTAGTCTAACCCGGGCAAGAATACATTATCCACAAGCGAGCCAATGGTATTACATCAATAACATTCAGACATTCCTAAATTAATTCGGCGAAATATCGTATAACACGGATTTCGGCATGGCAGAAAATGTGTTAAAACCTTCCTTGCCACGAATATCGAAGATTCTACACTTTTATACGGAAGAAGAAGGAAGTTACAGAGGCTCGTCCATTTTCCACACACAGCGTAATATTTGCCACGTTTTTACCTCAGACGTTTTGACACAAAGTATACGTGGTCGAGGCTTAGGTGTAGTCATGCACTCAGCCCCTTTCAAAAAAAGAGAGAGGAGAAAGGAGGGAAAAAGTAAGCGCACCCCAGCGTGTGCCTGAAAAAAATAGGCCACCGGAGTCGGTGAACTTTGCTGAGATACTTCGACGGGTGTTCAACGAACATTCACCAGTTGAGACTACCATCCCGTCGATAAAGGAACCCGTTCCGTTTTAGGAACAACAAATAGCTGCACATTCGTCAATCGAGCGATTACAATATTTACTAATAGAAACCAGAAATGATTTAATATAAGCAATAACAGATTGCAGTGCACTGTGCGAGGAAATTGGATTGGTTAACAATTCATCTTTATGTGTCTTTATACGCGGATCCTTTTTCAAGGAAGTTTTCAAGTGACGAGGATGATTCATATAAAATTAAAGGAAGGGGGTAGAAAGATGGGAGAAGATGGTTTGGTAAAAAATATGGACAAGGGATCATCAAGGTAACATGTAACGGAGGATACTAAAAGGGTGAATAAAGGTAAAAGGGAAAGACGGTCGGTTTGACCCTGTTGAAAAAAGAAACCGAAGAAAAACGGAAGGGCATGAAAGGGATATTATGTTAAGGAGAAAGTCCCCCGGAATTTGAAGGTTGCTGGGAGGGTAAAGGATCTTTTCAGAGGGCATTTAGCGTGCTTATAAATAGCCTAGGAAAATGGCACTTCACTAATTTAAATGGTTTCGTCGGTTCTTCTCTTTCCTCGGAATTTATTAAAAGCAAAGAGACGAGGGTAATTCGAAAAGTTCGCGGCTAAAAGTTTTAACTATGAACGAATGTAACTTGTGTTTTTACATTATGGGTAACCCTCGAAAACGTGATACTTATACTACTCGGTTTCGATATAACGTGGTTCACAAATTGCGATAATCCTCGTTTCGAATTAGTAAAAAATGCACGTTTTGGAAGATGGTAAAAAATGAGTAGAATCGCGAGGAATATTCGGAATGTATAATAGTAGTCGGTGAACGGTTAGTGAACTTCGCGTCTGCATGATACGGCATGGCAGGAAAAGTAAGCGGAATTTTGGCAGAGCGGAGAGAGATGAGATGGCCGAGCAGAGATAAAGTTTAGCGAGATAAAAGGGTGGATAGTTTTTGGGGGGTTGGTAGGACGATGCTTCGCTCCTACCCCCTCGTCAGAGACAATGGTAGCAATTAGTGGCGTGTAAGATTTCAGCTCGGGGCTACAGAGATAGAGAAAAGAGATTCTCTGATTCTCGAGTACATCCATTCAGGGTCTGGTCTCTTTTTCGCCCTCTTGACGAAGCGAAGAAAAAAAAGGGGTCACGAAGTTACTTTCGGAATGTACATTCAATTACGCCACCAAAGATTCATCGATCCTCTCTTCACCTATTGACAACTACTCCCAATCTTTTATTCGAAGCAACAGATATTTCTCAGCTTGCAATTTAACGATGCGTTTATAATATCCCTTAGCAGATATTCCAAAGACTTGCATTTGGTCAATTTAGAATTGGTATTTTGTATTTGTTGTACAAAGTAATCCTTTAGTTTATGGGTGGGTAGGTGGACGATCATTTTGTCGCAGACTTTGTATGCAGATCGGTGAAATAATGAGTCGTAAGTAGAAGTGGCCAAACTGGGTCAGACCAGTGCATGCCGCCCAGTGCTTGCTTATATTCGCGTTACTATGTCAAGGCAACCGATCGCGAATATATACAAATCACATACAGTTGATTAGCGGCGAGGAGAATTTGTCAATCGTTTCATATTATACATATATTCGAGATTCATATTGAAATATTTTATGCTACGTTACGGGGGCAAATTTGGAATCAGTGAAAAAAAGTGAGCGGAAACTATTTGTTGGAGCAGGATGTATTACTCTATAAAATTGACACGAGTTCGGTGATCGTTAACGGTAATTCACAAAGTTACGAGATCGGAATTCCCAATTCGACATGAATAATTCACACGTGAGAATCGTTCGCTGACAGAAGTCTGTTGGTCTCGGATCGTTTTATTTTACGAGGGCCGTAAGATGCATCAGAGGCTTCCGATGTAATAACAATGAAATACCTTTGATAAAAGCATTGATTCGACTTTTCGGAAGAATACGCATTTTTCTTGCATTTTTCGAACCGGTGGGATGCTAAAAAATGATTAGCATACCTCGAAGAATTTCGTCTGCACTGGCTAATCGAGTGGTCTCGATCGATCGGGTCGTCGGTCTCGTCGGTCGGTATACGCGGCTGCAGGAGTATTGCAGGTTCGTTGCACTTTCGGCCGCATTCGTAAAACTGCATGCCACTGCATCAACGGATATCTTTCTCGCTCTGCGAGGATATCGTGATAATTGAATTTCCCACTCCACATTATTCAATATTAAAAAATGCCTATTCACTTTGTGTAATCTTCCACGATTATATCTTTGCAGACTCTTTAAAGGAAGATAGCCTTGCTACAAGAATGATGTCCTACCCTTACATTTTCCATTCGGACAATTTTTTATGATAAGACCTAAGTCATGGTACGTTTCTTCTTGCAAGTATGTTGATTGTTGAAAGAGCGTGTAAAAGAGAAGTTTTATTCTTAGGAATGATTCAAAATCAAGTTACCGATATCAGGAACATCTATCTGACTCTTTGCTCTCGAACACCTTGGAAATTGACGGTTTTTCATCAAAGTCCCGGAGGTGAATTATGGAAATTCGTCTCGTAGACAGCACCGACGATATATCTTTCGTCTACACGGGGTGAAAGAGGATGGTTGACCATTCGTGATGGTTGTGTACGTGAAATCTGAAACGAGAGGGAAGATAGGGGAGAGGGTGAGGTTGGTTGCACTTACCGTACATATTCATAAAAGTCTGAGAATACGGCCGCACCCCTTTGTCTCAGGACTGTCTCGGGGAACGATCTCGGTAATAGGATATCCACTTTAATCCAATGAACTGACCCCTGACACCAAAAATGTAGACCATGTCGTCGACCACGAAAGAATGAAGAGGGAGGAAAAAATAGAAACCGGGACAAAAAGATCAGGGAAGTAAAGAATAAGAAAATGTCCCTCGGTCATAGCACGCTCTAATATATTCGAGTTGATTGCACTGTTCCCATGCAGCCGGGAGTGCCTGAACGGGGGATGAAACGAGGGGTGACAGTGGAGATAGCCAAAATCTGCGCAGGGAACATAGCCCGGGGTCGATTAAAATGCAAACAAAACACTGCGAGGTATCCAAGGGCGTGGAAGAAGTTCGGAAGGAGGGTAGGCTAAGGCTGAAGAAAGATCCAACTATTATTCTTTCTCTCCTCTTCTTTCTTACTCTCCACGACGACACTGGCCAACGGTGGAGGGAATAAAGCAGGAAGAGGAATAAAGACAAGACCTCTGCTTGGCTACGAGAACATCAAACTAAGAAGAAGGAAGGAAGATGGTATGGTTGTATGTATGTATAGAAAAACTTCTTTCTTTCCCATTTGCCTCGAAGAATATTTACGAATCGTCCTTTTGTTTTCTTCCGTGCTGTTCTCTTTCTTCCCATCCCCTTTCGTACCCGGCGGAAGAGGATGAAGAAGTAGGATACATAGGAAGAGGAGGAAGAAGAAATAAAGGAAATGGATGAAGGGAGAAGGTGGGGTGCGTCGGTGTTAAAGAAGAAAGAGACAGTGAGGTGGTACGGTTTGGGGGTGGAAATTCTGGGTAGTTGCCAGATGGCGCATTGCGCTCTGGAAGCCCAGCTCTCCAGTTTCTAATGTTTGCTGCCAAACACTGAAATCTCTTCTCTCTCTCTCTCTCTCACACACCCTTGGTATGTCTCTGTAGACTGGTAGGGTGTGTGGGAATTCTAGGGGTTGCCCAAAATCCGGGGCACGAGTGCTGGTACGGTTCGAAACCCCCAACTTTCTCCGTGGACTCCGATTAATGACACCTAGGATCGTGTTCTAAGCCGAAACCTACCGGGATAATCGCCGGTAGAACGCACGGAAACCTGCAGCTAATTGTACTCTCCTAGTAAGGGGTTTAATATCACTTTCGTACTAGTGGCTAGTGAATAAAACTATTTATATTAATATTAATATTAATAGTACGTGGAATAATGTATTTCGTAAAGTCCAGGTTCTATTTTAATAATGTTTACAGATTTAAAGAACAGCTCATGAATGCAAGCTAGGTTTTCAATGCATCTTCCGGATTCGAGATAATTTAGTTTGATACTCGAGTTGGATCTCAATGAAGTCACTTCCCGATTTGTATACTGTATCAGATATCCTTCCAGGATAAAGGAAATTATATATCTTATTACAGTGTTCAGACGCGATCCTGAAAGCCTAGAAACTCCTGGAAATAACATGCTTTATCTATGTACGCGATAAACAGATTACACTTCTCGCGAAGTACATAATAGTCTGCTCTATCAATATTCATGTAGACATAACTACGCGTAAACTAATATGGAAATGTTACTAGTTTAACACAGACACCTCAGTTCGTTGGTTCATAGTTAATTGTAGAAGTAACTATCTGATAAATTATAACTTCATCCCTTTCAAGTTTCGCATTTGTACACAAGTATCATCGCGCGCGTAATAAATTTCAATGGCAGAAGATTATTATCTGCTTCCTCTGCGATATTTATTTTCAAAGTAAACAATTCCCTGTGTATGCTACACTTTATCATACTAACACAGATTTATACTTTCATTTATTTGATGCATTTCCTAGGGCGCCATAAATGTAAGGCAGACAGATGAGGAAGTTGTGTTGTGAGGCAGTGGTTTTTGTAAGAATCTGATTCCGGAGGATAATGCCCTAGTAGCCGAAAATCAGGCGACAAGCCGGCGCCAAGTTTTCTGATCTCAATTTCCAAGATGGCATCCCGTCTGTCTCAGCAGCCTAGGTCACTCAGTATGTCTGATACTATACATCATTATCTACTGACAGTTGTAATGAATTTCTAAAGCAAGTAGAATTTTTCCTTTGAGTTCTTTCCCGTACAAACCGTGGTAGAACAAACTTTCTAGAGAATTAAATTATGCCCAAGTTCTTGAACATCATTCAAGGCAATTTACGATGTACAAAGCTTCATTCATTATTTCATAAAATAACATACCATTTATCGATTTCAAGATATCCTCAACAATCTTTTAAATAGTGAAAAATATTTAAAATATAAAATGAGTTGCTAGAAAAATTGATGCAATTTTATTGACGATAACATAGATAGATTAATGTTGCTTGTGCATTGTTTCATTTCACTCAGAATTCAATGCGTCAGTAGTATTCTTATTATATTGTTAATAAAAGTACATTGTATAATATATCCTTCTAGAAATGATAGCAAGAGGGAGAGTCTGAAGAAATTGAGAGGTATGGTTGATATATAGGATCCCGTATAACAGGGTCCCAAATATATATATATATGAATTTAAAGAGATGCTTCACAGGTACTAAAGTTTGGCCATCATGAAAAATATAGTGCGGGTAGTATAACAAGGTAGCATCCCGCGGTCGACAGTAGGTCACCCGTTAGATGGATTTAATATGGCTTAGAAGCGCGTGGAATGCCAAGCCTGCCGCATTCTTGACTCACCCTGCCAGGAGCTTCCTTTCCCTCCACCCTCTTATTCCTTCAGAGAAGCGAAGGTAAAGGTTGCTAGTCCCTGGAAAGTAGGGAGGAAATTGAGCGAGAGAAGAGAGGAGACAGTGAGAGAAATATCCAGTGCAGAAAGGCAAGTAGTGGTTCAGTTAGATAGAGAAAGAAAGGATGAGAGAGGAAAAAAGGGAGTTTTTCTTTTTCCATCGCTTCATCTTCTCTCCCTTTGTGTGTACAGAAGTTGTGTGTGTGTATGAAGAAAGTTCCTCCGTCGAGCTGAGTTAGTCTGTGACCGAGAGAGGAAGAGATGAAGAAGAAGACGAAGAGGGATCTCTTGGGAGCCACAACCACAGAGCTATAACAAACCTGGTAAGAACTACTGGATTCTATCAACTAGTGAAACGAAAACTGGTCTGACAGAATGTCATGTGTTGTTCTCCACTGTGTTTTCCATGAGAGAAAAGGAAATTGCTGGTTCGATATATGAAATTCGTAGGATACTTAAATGCCACTTGAAAACCCGAGTCTTTGGGGTCGAGGCCGTATTGGCTACGTGTTTGAAAAGCTTTCGCATTCTTTTAGCTTGTATTGGAATTTCTACTCGCTATGCGTTAGGGGTGCTTTTGTCAGAGTCGAGGAACGTAGACTAGAGTCACGTGACGATAGGTGAGGAACGATAGAAGAAAGCTGAGAAATTTCAAGCGTGTCCTTGTGAACATAGAAGGAGAACTTTATTCGTGAAAAAAGAAAGTATTCGATTTCCCTGACACGCGCGCGTTCGTTCCCTAGACTTTTAGTCGACCTCGAATAAATATTGACGCTTGAAGCGTCTTTGTTTGTTGAGCATCTTACAGAGTAGGATTAGTAGTTTGCAACATTACGTTGCTGTTGCCATAAACAATTTCTCGTAAAAACGAGTCGCGGATATTAGAAATTACTACCACTGGAATAAAGAGGTAACGCGTAACATGAAAGCGACAGTGGTATGGCGTCTGACAAAATGAACTTATACCACTTGGGAATTCCAGCCGCTACTTTATAAAGAATGCAGTGCAGACTCCTTCCGAGTCCCAATAGAGAAGCAGATCAAGATTGGCTGGGTGTATCTTCACGAATTATTCCTTACCCAATTTTAAATAATAAGTCTACAGGATATCCAGAAAAATACCGAAGAGCGAACTCCCTGAAGTGGTATTATTTCCGCACCGAAAGTATTCTACTTCTTCCGATTTATTAACTTCGCAAAGTAATACAGTTTCTTTCGAATTAGTAACATCTCTGTTACTATTTAATTTATTAAGGATAGGTAATGTTGCTCGGATGCACAATTAAATCAACTTGTCAATGACATGGAAATAATCGAGTCAAGATACATCGTGAGATCTAAGGTAATTTATGATGATAAAATGCAACGGTGATACAGGTTCGTAAATATAAACGGTGGTGTTGTAGAATAACGAGACCCAGTTACATGCACGCGTAAGTATGCAACCCACGCATAATCCATCCAGCCCCGGGCGAATAAATTTAATAAAGAAAAGTGTGCGAGTACAGCCATGATAATGAGAGGCGAAGTTAAAGCCTGGGAGAATCGCAAACCCTCGTCGATGCTGTGCTTTTATAAGCGCGCCATGATAATCTTTGCCCCTGGAGATAACTGGGATTATTGTCGAAATAAAACGTCGGATCGTTACCAACCACACTTCTGCCATTCTGCGCCTTCAACTATTGATTTATCCGGTACTACTGTTAACTCGTAAATTTCAGCATAAATCGACGGCCATTAAATTTCTTCTCTTTCCATTGAAATTGTATGGCAGGTTTAAAGCACGAATTTCTTTTCGCACTGGAACTACCGAACACATATTTCATTATACTTGTATATTATTTTATATCGGCCACCATTCGGCTTTCATTTACTCCAAAGGTGAGTCCGAATCCATGTTGAAACGGAAATTCTCCGGATGTATTCTTTGTCCTGGCAGGAGATTTTTCGTGAGTTTCGAAGCGTTCGAAACATGCGCCCGGCTTCCGAGGGAGAAAAAAACCGATAAACCTTCAATATATGTAAAAACTGTGTGCGATTCGAAAAGTTTCTCGTACGTCGACACAGGGGCGGAGGGAGGGGCCGAGGAAGGCTTCGACGGTTTATTTGAATCAGAATTACCGAGAGATTTGTGTGCGTCACTTTATACCTGAAATATTTCTGTTTTTAAATTTTCCGGATGTACGCGATGAAGCCCATTCGCGGTTATTTTTTTAATATCCACGAGAAGTGTCGTTCAGGCATCCCTTTATCCGCATTTATTTGATTCCACTCGAAATATTCGTCTTTGGGGAAACTAACAATCGGCCCAACGCGGCCTTACGACGGGGTTAATTAAAGAGTACTTTCTCGTAGTCCCATTGAATTCATTACGAAGATATCTTGGTTCAAAGGGATTACAGAAAAAGTTGGTTCCTCGGAGTGGTTTTCTTAGTCTCCTTCACTTTTCCTTATTCGAATAATTTACAAAATTAATGTAATATAATAATAGAGGCCTTCGAATCGCCAACTCAAAGTGCAGTAGCATTAATACTCTTACATTATGGATTACTACTTGCTGCATTATATGTCAATACTTTTCATTCGTACTTCATAGAATCCTTTTCACTGCTGTGAACGTCGTAAACTAATGCTATTATGCTTATCATAATTAATGCTTGAAAAATATTATATCATAAATATGTCTTACACATCTCTTCGAATAGTATCGCACGAAGAATTTCAATAAATATTTTCTTAAACGACTACAGATATCAGTTGAATGAAAAGTGAAGGGAACACGCTGTTTCTATTGTGTCGAATTGATACCGATTTTTGAGAACTTGTCAAGTACAACTCGGCTCATTTTCTCAATATAATTCATTGACGTGTGCTAGGAGAATATAATTGAACCGAGAGTGGTCGCCTTTGTGCAGGCTTATTGTCTTATTGGCTCGCTGCAAAATCCATTTAGGAGGGCAAACGGCATTAAACAATGGTTGGCATTCAACAAGTAATGAAGCCATTCGATTCGGAGTCTACCTGGTTACCAGTCGAACTTCCAGAAATAGCAAGCTCTCACTTTGTAAGCTCAGAATCCGGTCTTTCCATGGATCAACTCTTGTAGCCAGGATATTTTCTATTATGGCCCTCCACATGGATTTAACTCTTTGCACTAAAAGGTGATTCTCAGTCGCCATACTCTCAGAGGTGACATTAAGATTTTCTCCAATTATATCTCTTCATTGAATACTCGACTGATTCTTTTCTCACGATGGATAATTGAGATACCAAAAAGAAGGAAAAGGTAGATGGTCGTTTTTGCAATCGTTAAAATACCAACGAGTTGGAAAGTAATTCAATGAGTTGTGTAAATTAAATGTAAATTGGTTTTCACATGAAACGGACATCAATGACGTACACATTTCTTATACCGGAAAAACCTTTTCCTTTGAGCATGATGGATACCTCTTCGAGTATTATATACATATATATCTGAACTATAAACGGATCGTATGATCTGCAGGAATAATCTGTATTCTCCGGAAATTTCACGAAGTATATCGCGATTCATCTTTATCTACTTTCCTCTCATCTCCGTTCCATCACTTCTTATCTATATACCTTGTATCTTTATCGCATTACTGTCTCCCACGTAATAAGGATTGTTATTCCCACGCGTACAATCTGTCACCCGTTGCAATTTGTTGGAATTATTCGTATGGATTCGACGTATTAAATTTGCGAACACAGCTTTCCGTGGAAAGGAAGACATCTTATAAATTCTTGGAGAAAGCTCGAACAATATTAGCAAGGTATTTCTTATTAAGCAAGTTTCAGGCGGATTTTGACATTGATGAAGAAAAGTAGAATACAGATGTGTTGATCAGACATGATGAGAGCAACTAGAGACAGGGGGTGGTAAATAAAAAGAGGTAAATAAAGAGGGAATTCCAAGGGAGTGAGAAAGGAGAGAACGGTAAGAGAAAGATTTCAGGGAAAAGAGGTGAACTGGGTCGTGGCCAACAGCTGCCTTCTGCCCATTATTTCCGTTTCTCATTGGTGCACGTTACTTACTGCTTCCGTTCCGTTGCACGGAGAAGAAAAGGGGTGAAAGTGGGAGGGAATAGAATGGACAATGCCAATCGATATCGTAAACGATCGGATATTCCCATGACATCGTTCATCCATTAACTCTCATATGATTTGACTTCTCCCATTGGGTTTCCAGATATCACCTTAATCCTTTGTGGTTTCTATGTCGAGTGTGACTCGACATCACATTTCGTTCCAACGAGTGTGGGTCCTGTGACGAGTTAGACGCGATACAGGAATGTTTTCCTATTATAATATTACAATTGCATATGTAATATGCACAGGGTTAATGTCTAACCCTAATAGTAATTCATTTCTATATTAAAATTATAATATTTCTCGGGCTGCTAAATATTTCGCGGTATTCATGAATTAAATTCACAATGACTTTATGTTTAAACTCGCCATTGCATATCCGTCTGGGTACGCATTATTCTCTGTAATGAATTAAAATAGCGCATATCGCGGACGTTAATTAATGATAATGAACGACACAGGGGCATGGCATTGTAATTCGTTGTACAAATATTAGAACAGAGAGCAGCGTGTTTGGATATTAAGAACAAATCAATTCGTGCCATATGTCGCACTTCTCGGTCGCATTACCGATTAAATATGATTTTATTCATTTCTGGTAAATCTAGATATTTTGTCGGATACAGAAAGATATATTACATGGAAAAACGAAAATGACCATTTTACGAATTCTAGCGATATATTTGATTCGAGTTTTAGTGTCATCAATTACCAGTCTCTCGTGTCGTGGTGCATTTAGTTAACTGCGACATAATTAATATCGTCAAATGCAGATCATAGAATTTCAATTATCCTCTGTTTACATTAAACACGCGTAGATATTGTTCCGTCTGTATGTATAAATGTGGATGTTAGTCGTGAATAGCGTGGATCATGTTCCTGACATAAATTGGAGGAAAGGACATTTATAATTGCTGGTATTGCATAATGTTGTGATATAAGTCAGGAACATCCGTGCGATGAGTAGTCTAAGTCGAAACACGTCAGACATATCGAGCGTATCGCTTTATGTGCGTGACACCAGTTTTTCTTTCAATTTCTTTCAATTTCTTTCAATATTATCAATGATGATGTCATACAATAATCCCAGAACTCTATTTTACTATTAGGTTGGCCAAAAAGTCCGTGCGTTTTTCAACATATAAACAAGAACCAACTTTCATTCAATTCTGTTTATTTTTTCAATCTTCTATTCAATAATATGTTCTCCATTTTGACATACAATATTAGCTTATCTTTTATGCATGTACGTTTATTGTTACAAGGTAACTCGCAGTTTCAACAAAATACATGAGACGTCAGGCGCAGAGTAGAAAAGGTGGTGCGTGGTAGACAAAAAAGGGGTAGAAGTAACATCGATCAATCTCTAGTCAGGCAAGTGTTATTCATTACAGCATCGAATGACACCTCGTTTTTCACGAACCAGTGAAACCAGGAATACCATTTAATAGAGGTTTTTCTAGGGACACCTGTACGTGGTGCAGCTATCTTGGTTTCCTTGGCTTTCAAATTCGCATCGACACGGACGGATAGCCAGGAGGGGATGGTTTAATAAGTTTCGCATCCATGATGCTACGCAATTGGAGGAGGATGGTAAGGAAAGGGTGACGAAGAGGGCTAGTGGCAGGACAGTGAGGATTCTAATGGAAAAGGAAAGAGGGTGTGGATAGAGAGGAGAATAGAATCCAATAGTCCAGTACCTGGTTAGAACCAAAGCTCTTTGTCTCCTACTCACAGATGCCAATAGTTGGCATGCTTCAGGCCATATGCCTGCACAGCATCCACAACTCGCACAGGTACACCGTACTCTGATAGAGAATGATCGGATGCTGGCTCGTCAGCCACCATAGCTATCTTCGGGATCAATTTATTTGATTCGATCCGAATCCGTTCGATATCAACGTCGAAGTCATTTTCGTAATATTGATCAGAATCTGCTGACGGTCTTCTTTGGACGGTACATAAATTTAGAAATCTATAGAATCTCAGCATTTCTGCGTGGCGTTCTTTTTCATGTGTTAAGTGGAAAATGCAGATCTCACGTTGTGCTGGGATAATAATCATTTCTTGATCTAAAGTCCAATAAATACTTATACTTCGTTGACGTTAGATTTAAGCAGAGGCAGCTCAAAGCAGAGGCAGGTAGATGTAGATTTCATTTATAATTGAATTCGATAATTGAAGTATGTTTAATAATAGTGATATCAATACAGTGTACGAGTAAAAATAATTGACAGTTTTGAGTGGGATATATCGACTGGAATTGCACATATATTTATTTCAAATTATAGGTAAAGGTGTAGCTTAGGCCACTTTCATAGTCTATATGGAAAGATTCTATTCGATTTAAAATGAATTCAATCCATACCGCCAATCGAAAGCTCGGTAGTAACGATTTATGCCTCGAGAGGCGCTCGAGTATTTTTTCCACTCGAGTGAACGAATTAGAAAATCCTAATGGACGCCTGGAAGGATCGTGTTGTGTGTGACGTGCTTGTGAAGTCTTCCCTTATTTTTTGCATTGTGTTCATAAAAATATCATCGTTTCATTGTTCTACCATTATAATCCCTCTTTTTGCTGTCCTGCTAACCTGAACGTTTTGTTTGGGAGCTCGATCCCACAAGTATCATCCTCGAAAAACGTCTCAATTATGGTGAGTCAAAAGAATTTTACCGAACGACGCAGTTCCATCCAAAGTCATAATTTGTTAGCCTTATTTTCGCGTTATACATATATTTTAGCTTGATATTGCTTTGTTTTCTGATATTATCTCGACGGTCGAACGCAATAATCATACTTCTCGATTCGTTTATCAACTTGAATATGTAATATATTACATTATTGAATAAGCTGTGGCACGTGCATATGATGTTTAACAAAATGGCGATTCCATTGTGGTTTATACAAGGCAAATTTATGACTTTGGAAATATATCTTAATACCGTATCGAGAGAACGATTTTCTTCGTTGCTGATTAAATTTCGTTGAACACAAATCATAAAATATGATCTTGTTTTCCTTAAGTAAGGATATCGATATTGCTTTACGTGCATTCGGAAAATATACAAAGTACAAGAATATTTCAACCTGACTAAATGATATTACAATTTCATATTTCACTGATCACTCATTTTCCAATAACTAATAATATTTTCCATTATTCCGAATTATTAATAGCTTCTTATTTTTCAATAATATTCAACAATAATTTCGATGAAATTTTCACTATAGAAAATGCATTATGTGGCTTACATCACCACAGTATCATAAATTATATACTTTGCTTTAATCAGTCGGCGTGTTACGTAGATTCTACACGATTAAAAGCCTCTCTTTATTAACAATTAATTGCCATTAATTATACACCCTTCAACCACCATTATCGAACATTTTCTGCTTGTTTGAACTTTATTTCGGCAGTTAAATTATTCTCGTCTGTCAACAATGAATTCGCGAATTAGTCAATACGATGGAAAAGTTCGTGCAGATTGGTAACACCGTCCCGGTTAACAAATTATTTTTTTATTAAAGTCTATAGCCTGGCTACACGGCTATAATATATCGACGTTTAGAGGTTAAATTCTCAGGACTCTTTGAAACTTTGCGCCTCTCTATAAACGTATATCCACCGAAGTTAACTTACTTGTTTCCTTGTTAAGAACAACTCTCCTACATTGATGATACTCAGGAAGATCTTGTACTTTGTCATATGTTACACGAATAATTAATATTGTGTTAGTCCATAAGTTATCTCGTAAGAATTACCTATCAGCTATATATTATACATCATTCGAGAGCTTTGGTTATAAAACATTATCAACATTAAACCTGTAATAATTGCAACATATCGTGCATTATTATTAATTTGTTAATCTCAAGTTCGAAATTCCATTGTATATTACGATGCATAGTGAATAAAAAAAATTTGCGCGCGCTACCCCGTTGTGGAGTCGGGGACGTCGGGACCCCGACTGAGGGTAGGCAGCCATGTTTTATTACCTATGTGCCCTTTAAACTGCGGCGCTAGCCGCCGAATTCCTGACCTACCCCAACACTATACCACTCCCCGCTGCATCCCTGACCCTCAGTCGGGGTCAAGACGTCCCCGAGTTCGGAACGGGGGGGCTGTCGCAAAATTTTTTGTACCAACTATGCACCGTAATAAATTATTGAATTTCGAACTTGAGATTAATAAATTAATAACAACGGTGTAGCATGGCTCTTAAGCTTGTTATTCCCACTGCAAACAATTATATCACGAGGTGTAGGCGATTTAAGATGATTATAGTCACTTTTTAGTTAACTGAAAAAATGAGTTAACAACAAAATTACTATAATCTTCTTAAAGCTCTCTTTGAATCATATTATACTAAATAATTTGCGACAGGCCCACTAACGACAGAGTAATCTAACCTGATTCACCCTGTATATAGACTCGCAATGATTAATGTTAATTACCCGCAGAACGTTAAGTTGGTACCCGGTTTAAATAAATTGCTGGTTGGTTCTATGTCATAAATATATTTCACTCTTGGACGTATGTCTGTTGAAAGTTTCATGAAGACGTCGGGAAGTTTAAAGGGGTAGAAGTGGTCGGAAAGTTTAGTCGGCGGGTGACTCGCATGCGAAACGTTTTGCTGTTTGACGATAATTAATGTCTCGAACACAATGCGAATGATATATCGTTTGGTTATCACGCAAAACTGAAACGATCAACTTACTTATACAATATCGGATACTTGATAAAATATCCTTTAAGATTACGACAGCTCGTTTAACCCCTTCCAATATTTCTTCGCGTACTTCTTTCAACTTTCTGGATATATATGCAAATCTGTTTGACCCCAAAAATTTGTTTGAGATCGTTATTGGCTAAATATTAACAGTGAAATTGAATTACGTAACTTGTCGTAGAATCTGAACCACGTGATTACTTTCTATTAAAATGACTTGTAAGAATAATATTACGAGGCAGAACATGAAAATATTAGTAAACTTTTTATCGTTTAACAGATATATATCTCTACGTTCATCTACATCATCTTTATTTTTTATTGATATAAGTTATATAATAAATGTGATAACGAACATTTTTATCAGTGAAGTTCAAATTTTAGTACAAGCGTAGTTTT
This sequence comes from Nysson spinosus, assembly GCA_910591585.2. Lineage (NCBI taxonomy): Eukaryota > Metazoa > Arthropoda > Insecta > Hymenoptera > Crabronidae > Nysson > Nysson spinosus. Next base: position 2,370,118 of record OU342852.1, on the reverse strand, counting down.
TATTACGATATTAAATGTTACGTTATAGAATCTGGAGCGAAGATTTAAAATATTCTCAAGGTATTCACAGAAAACATTTTGCCCGAGATATTATTTTTAAAGGATTTTTCCTTCGCATTTGACGATAGGGAGAGGCTTCGAGATAATGTTTCATCATTTCGGTATTTCGAACTTCTTACGAAGCAGATCGGTTTTGATCGGGAAACGGATTTGTACGGTAAACGAAAATGTCTGCTCGTACTAAGGTGAAACGTTTTCTCGTCTCTTCGTACACTTGAAAACCTCGGACATTGTGGTCGGTATGTTGGTTGTGTGGTTGAAATCGTCCCACTTGCACGTTTTGTGGTTCGACGTGTCTTGCTTGTTGTAACCGTTTCCACTGTCCCCACCTTGAAAGAACACTTCCCATACAGGAAGTGTATTCCAAAACCATTTTATTTCTTCCGATTGGTTTATTTCGTCAGGTACTAAATTGGCAATGAAAAGCATGGACCTTTAAAAATTAAATCAACCCTCTGTAATTGAATTTTGTTCGAGTCTAAAAAAATCGTTTAACATAAAATAATGAATCGCGAATCTAACGAAGCTACGTTACATGAGAACAGTAAAATTGATGAAAATAACTGGTCACTATAGTAGCCAAAAGCAGTCGCGGGTTAAAAGAACTGCGATAAAGTATTTTCAAGGATCAAGTGTTATTATAAAGCATTGTTTAGTTAGCTTGAAATATTTACGTTGACACGATAAATTGAAATAAACCCGACGGAAAACAATGTCAAAGGGAAACATTTAAAACAAAGTATTTCGTTATCGGCGACATCAAAGGCGTTGCGCCAACCGGATAGGATGTCGTTAAGAGCCACTTATCGTGGCTCTTCTCGGTTCAGATTTACTGGAAATAATTCAGAGGAATGATTCGCATGAAAAAGGCTTCCGGCTGCGATGCGAAAAGTAACATGAAAGGATGACTTTAAAATACGTTAAAGTTGTTTATGCTCACAAACTACTTAATCTTGTTGTGCAGTTAAAATAACTGATACCTCGAGAGAAGGGTGGCTTCGATGAATGGCACGAACTTTTCATAACTGTTATTAAGAGTCGACTTTTACAGAAATAAAATTTCGTGCTGTAAATAGTACTTTTATAATAATCAGTCTATTTCTGAGACGGCTATATTTCAACGTTAAATTACGAAGTTAAATTTCGAGAGTTAAATTGAATTTGCAGGTGACCCATACCCGTAATTTAAATGAATTTCAGGCGATTAAGGGAATTGGATTTAGTGCGGTTTTTAACTAAGAAATTGTGTTATCCACTTACTCTAGTAAAAGGATACTCTAAAAATTCTCTAACTAAATTTTCGATGTATTTATCCGCAAATGATTTTGCAACAATGTCCGTTCCATTTTGAAATATTTGCATGCCGAATGGAAAACCATTGGGATTGTAAATTGTTTAATCAACTGCATTATATATTTTATTTAGTTGTTCCATTTTTTTTTACTATTCCAAGTGCGAAATGATTGGATCTCCTTTAAGTAGAGTACGATGTAGTGAAAGTAGGATTTCCACGAACTATTTAAACGATTGAGCGAAGGTTTTCATCTGAAGAGCTATTGGCCCAATTCGCGGCATATCAAGCATTTATTTGGATCATTAGTTCAAACAAATTTTCCGTTTTCTGAGATTTTTGACGGATCAGGTTGCACAGTGGACATAATTGAATCGATTTATTTACTTCTGTCATCCATCCTTTTTAAAGATCTTTAAAGACGAATATAACTGAGTACATATCATCGGTAGCTCTAGTGTTAATGCATCCTAGTGCATTATTAGTGTTCGCGAAGTCTCGATAGCCTCTCGGCGAAGTTGGCGACACAGGGTGGATGGAATACCTGGCTTTCAAGGTAATTAAATGGGCTGGGAAAGCGTGGACGGGGCATGTACTGGAAAATGTAGCAGGGGTGCGAAGGTGGCCAGCATACGTCCGTTCTCTGTGTGAAGACATGTACGTTTGTGCCTAGTGTTGCACTCCCTGTGGATGGGAGTGGCAAGCAGAGGAAAGAGAGTAGGTAATACCATAGTAGGAAGGAGCTGGAAATGCTGTAAACGTTGATGGAACGCCAAGCCCATCACTCTCTTGCAAATCTGATTACGTTCTCCACTAGCTCCGACCATGCTCGTTCACCACCAACCTTTCCACCGATATAAACCTGGCATTGTATGCACCTTGTATGTGTGCACTTATATATAAGTGTATCCTACGCGGCACGGTTAACCAGACTCCGCCGGACGACGACCGACACGAAAATCGAATTCGGTACTTCGGGGGTTTGTCTCCGCCATTGATTTCCGCCTCATTTGCCGTCTGCCTATCCTGGCTCCAAGAAAATAACCGGGCAGATCTGAGATTACATTAAAGTCAATATCGTAAATAAAAGTTCCCCTTGTAAAAGCACTTTGGGAATTTTTTGTTCTCACTGCTCGTCGTGCCGATACTCGAGGCATTTGTTTGGTGTGGCTCAACTCCAGTTTTCAAAATGTTCGGCTTTTTTAATCGTATATTTTTGGCGTGTAAGTAATAGTTTAATTAGAGTTACGTTGCACGATTTAGTTTTTCACGCATTGGCGAACAAAATTGGGCTATGGAGAGTTCGTTGAAAATTGTGTGTTAGATGTCCCTTTGATTATAAGCTCACGTTTTATCAACTTATCAGAGATCGACAAAGTTCGTGATAAAAAACGTGGATTTCTAAATATGTAGAGGTAGAGGAACGTACTTTGTGAGGTAGCTTGGCTATGTCAGACTTGTGAAAAAGTTAAAGTTCATTTCATGGGACACGTAGGCAATTTCAAAGGTTTGTCAATGCATTTATGAGACCCAGAAGGGTCTGCCCCGACCTGCAATTTCCGCCCTATTTTCCGCGTTACCGTCAGCCACGTGTTCAATGAAAATATGCGGTAAATTGGGCGTTTATATATGATAAAAAACACTTTTAGGACACGGCTGCTGTGCAGTTAACTGTGCAACATAAAGTACGTTCAACGACTTAAAAATACCACTGATATTATTGACAAATTTATTTATAAAAGATGCTTTGGCGAACATCTTTATATGTGCATATGCCAAACATAAATATACGATTAAAAGTGCTTTTTGCTTAGGAGAGCTTTGGTTTATCGACTGAAAGACAGGTGTATATTTAATAGGATATAACAAAAACAGTTATGTTGCACAAGCTGTATATTGTGGAAGCAAAAGCTTATGGCTGTCTTCGTGGCTGTTATAACTGTGCTGATGTACCTTTGAATCCACATTGCACGCAATCTACTGATATTTGCGAATCCGTACACCGCACAGTATCTGCCGGTGGGAATTTATTAGCCACAGTAATCTGGATTGCCGGTTTCAGTTCCGGGGAGTTCCTAGTTGCAATGAATGGTTCCAAATACATACACAGTGATAACAGAAAATTCGGGATTTTTCGAATCACAGAATAGTGTGTCCTTTTGCAAATCAATATACTGTGAGTGTAAAAAGTAAAAGTATTCGTGCAGCGAATTTTATCAGAAAGTGGCCTGAGTCACTTTTCTGAACTTATACATTGATAAGAAGAAACCAGAAGTTCTTTCCTTAAATTGGATTTTATGCGATGATAGTTAAATAACAGCGCTGTAAAATATTTAGTATTTCGTCGAATAATATATGAAATTAGTAAGAGATCAAATAATAATTATGAAAGGTGTAGGATTTGGATAGAAAATGCTTCAAAAAAATCAGTAGTAACAGATGTAGATTCCTGAAAATGGATTCCTTGTCTGACCCTAAACATTCCTTTTCTACTTTGACGAGTTAATCGCGTAAACCGGTCTCATTTAGCGTGTAGCACGTACGTATTATATTATACATCTATATAAAACTATTTTTTCACGTCCACGGAGGTAAAGAAAAGCTGCTTTTATCCTTCCTTTCATTCTCTAGCTGGGAAAAATCGCAGCGGTGAAAATTTTACCGGCATTTCTTGCAGACGTTCTCTTGAACCTGCCTCTCTTGTTTTTACTACGTATGCATTAATTATGCTCGCGGCTTTCACCATGCTATTCGACTCTCTGAGAATTCTTGTGCGTACTTTAATCTCTCTTTTTCACTGCCTTCAGCAAATGAAGTGGGCATTTTCCCCGAGTAATGCTCGTTAAATAGTTCAAAAACAGAGTTACGAATTAATTGTTTGCGGCGCAATGTGACTTAAAAAGTTGTGATGAAACTAGCCTCGAAGAAATCATTGATCTTTAATATTCGCAGTTGGAAATATTTCATTGCGAAAAACAAATGAATTTTCAGTGGGTTCTACCATTTTACTGTTTTCACTTATGTCTACCATTTAGCAATAAATTACTCTTCATAATTCTATGAAATGAGACGATAAAATGCAATTTATTAATACTTCGTGATTAGTTTACTTTAAACGATCAGTGAAATTACTGTTCTTAATTAACTGGAACATTCTTCGTAAATAACTTTCGATATCGGATAGTAAATCATATCAGCGGCCATTACAAGTCTCATTGCAAACGCGTGACCAAAGTTTCCCCTTTAAAGGAAAACAATTTCCTGTTGAATAGCATAACAAGTTTTACGTGAACCTGACAGTATTATCGGAAAAGTTTTCGGCGGTTCGGTAGTAAATGCAATTTGCCGGTAATTTTATAACGGCGCATGTACAGCACGAACTGCAGATATGAAGTATGCAGTCTTGCCACTATGATACATTACATGCATTGCTGGTGTTGCACGCTACCGTGAACCACTGCATAAGATACTCTCTTCTTGTTCCTTTGTCGTCTATGTACCACGTTCTTGTCAAGTTTTCCTGGGCCAATCGACTTGCAAACTTCATGTTACACGTACATTATCAATCCATCTTTCCCTTAACCCTCCACAACGCGATGTAACTTTGAAGTCACGTAGATCCATCTCTTTTCTTTCATTTCATTTTTTCAATGTAATAACAGTTTTCAACGATAAAAGTACGCGCAACAATCCTCACCTTTTCCAGTGCGATTCAGTAATCATTTTCTTATTATTTTCACGGAATATAGCTTCGTTAGATTCGTGTTATATGATCTCTTCGATGGAAAGAATTGGATTATAGAGGGTTGATTATGTTGGAGCCGTAGTGTTCTAATACGATACGTTGAATTACGCAAACCGAAATAACTAGAAATATGGATTTGACGCAATGGTTTACTCCATTTGCAAATGATCGGAGCGACACGTGTGCCCACTGTGTCCTGTTAATGTGGGAGAGCATTAATTAGAGTTAATTATTGACGTTACACACATCAGCGTTGCCGGCTTACTCTACTTTGGTACCGTGTATGATCGATGATTAATCATTGATTAATCAACGACGTGCACCATATTACGACGTTTGCTTATATATGTATATTCATGCATTTATTTATTCAATACTTCATGATCTGCATATTTTACTATGTTTAATGTAGATGGTTATATAATATTGTTAAATTACTGGAGTCTTTGTGGTTCGTAAATGTAGTCGGTGAGCAGTGGTCTTCGAACCTTTAACCTTCTGTCGCTGAAAATACTTTTCCAATATTAAAAGCGCTTATCAAGATAGCTAGATATTGCTTAGATAAATTCCATATTTATGAATTTTCCTGGATATTCACTGTTTAAGCAAGATAATCCCCGAACCTATAAGCACCACGCGTGGGCTTATTAATCTCATCCAAAATGAGAATTATGGAATATAAAATCAAATGAAATAATATCCCTAAAAGGCACTGCTGCTTTATTAAGTCACATTCGAATATTATAAAACTTTTGTAAGCTCTAAAAAGCTTATGAATTTCTCCTAGAAAAATGGTATTATTATCACCTTGGAAGTTGGCACAACAATCTGCCAAGAATATCAAATTCGGAGGATATTAAATTGTGTTCTTAGATAAAGGTTGATCCTGTAAAAATTCGGAAGATTTTTATACTGTAATATAAATATGCATTTAGGATTTTTGTGTAATATCTTGTGAAATCGGAAGAAATTTTATATCAATGCAATACATATGCGGACGAGACGCGTGGTAGGTGCATGTACCGTTGTACATAGGGGATTCTGGATTGGATATAGAAGTATATAGAGGTTTGGCATACATTGATATCAAGTGCCAAGCGAAATTGAACAACGAGAACGTGGTAGGATGGTAATCGCGAGGAGCTCGATCGAGCGAAACCACGATCGTTAGTCGAGATCTTTCGGAATTGGTTGTATCACGTCGCACAAAGCTAGGCATCGACAATGCGACCGCAATTGAGGCCGTACTGCGGAGAGAGAATGCATTCAAGATTGGTTGCATTCCAGATAGCATAATTGGTACTTCTATGTTTATCATAATTATTATCATGAGGGTAAGCGCGATCCAGTATTCGCAATACGGCACGCGAGTACCTTGTTGTTGCCGGTAATTTCATTTTCCTCTTCATAATTAACGAGTCATTTTACTCGTTAAACTAGTTAAACTAGTAGCCTCGGTATTCCGTAATATCATATTAATGCTGCTGTCTGATTAAGTAGATTACGGTGTCTGACTCTGCATGAAATAAAGTTCTGGATGACATTATTCTAAATCAGCATAAAGGTTATTCTACATCACCATGGAATATATTAATTAGCTAATTGTATAGTATTCGTTAGGATATTTATTATTTAATGACTTAGAATTTATTGCATTAAGCAATAAATTCTGATGACTCTATCACCAAGGACAAAGTCAAATTTGGTCGTAAATTTCATCCAAAGTTTGTCGCTCTTCCATCGTCCATTACGTGTCTTCTTTAAATAAATATTTGCTCGTTAAAACATTGTTTTCGTAGTCGTGTTTGAAATTGCTTCAACTTTCCAGACGACCTAATACTTTTGGTGTAACTACAGTCACGGGAGTGACACGGTATTTTCTGCGATAAGCTGTTTTCCGATATTTCGGATATGTCTAAATATCGTCCGTCATATATAGCAATGCGAAGAATCAATCACTTTATACGATCACATATATTTTAGTTCACATACGATTTTCAACGAATGTGTTTATTCAACAAATTTCTCCGAACTTTATTTTATCTAATATATATAGAAGTGTCGTAGTCGATGATCATATGATAGTACTTTCACTTGTGGCTTCGGGATAGAAATAAAAGTGTCGTGACTGGTATCAGTTTCACTGGTAGTAAATTATTAGGGATCATCAATTATTTAGTAGCCAGGACCGAAATCCAACGAACCCGGGTTAACAGAGTGTCAGTAATAACAGGGGGTAGGATTTATTGTACTTTACGTGGCATGCAAAATTTCACCTGCCAAGGGAACCCGCATTGAGGGATGCGCGGGATGAGATATAGTTGGGGAGACTTCTGGATTGGCTGCAGTGCGGTGATAACGTCATTACACTCCTCGTGGTTGCAGTCACAGTATCAGTTATTATGTTTGTTCGTCAGTATACTAATACGAGATTTAAGATATGCATAGAATTGGGGAAACCTAATTTCAATCAGAAACCAGGTGCATCCCGGAAACTTGATAACAAAGCAATGTCTTTAGATGTGATTTTATGGTTGATTTTTATTTGAATTCCTTGCAGTGTTTTGCGTTAATACAAGTTTTGCACTAGAGCTTAACCCCTTTTAATAACAGTGTTATTGAGAGTTCAATATTATGCAGATTTTAGTGGACGAGCTACATGAATTTGTTTCTTTAATTTGAGTCGAAGTAATAAGATCAGCAGAACGATAATTGGTTGTTAATTAGTGCACCAAATCGGTGCGTGCCCAACGCAGCAAACGGATGAAACAGACTACGATATATAATGCCAATTATACTTGGCAACCGAAGTTAATGCAGCCAGTGGGTGTTAATGGGTTAATAGCCGGTGGAGCTATAAAACAGGATGAACAATGTTCGCATACCGCGAAGTTCATGAAAGTTCACGAAAGTGATGCCCTCGGCAGTTTCGCACAACCTGGCTATTCACGTTCCTCCAGTATGACCCTCCCTGGTTTGGAAATAAAATGGAGCGTAATAAAAGCTATTTTAATCTTGATCGATTTTTTCTATACAAGTAGTCTATACAGTAATACATATAGTCTACCATAACATGTATTTTTGGTACATAACACTGCACTATATATCGACTAAAAGATTCCTCTTAAAAATGCCGCGTTAGAAGTACGTGCTTAGAAATACATCATTCCGCTGATGATTTCAATCGTTTCCAATTTTCGTTTAGTAGTTTCGCAAAATGCGACGATGCAAAGGGATGGCTATGCGTTTTATTAGTATGCCATTGGGCCAAGTTTATAGTAAAGGTGATTGGCTCGATATCGTCTATACATGTACGCGGAAATGCCGATCTATAACGATAGTGGATGTCCGTAGACTGGCACTGATTGAGGCCACCTGTCCAGCTTTAAAGCATTCTCCATGTCCGATCTTCCTATCGAGAACGATATCGGGTCTACATTTCCTGATTCCACTTTCATAAACGTATGAACGGTGCGTAACGTGGCACACATATGTCATGCATGTAGAGTACAGGGTTTACTGTCCAGTGAATATAATGCATGTATTATATGACTAAATCTTTCTTGCAGCCAGGTAACATGGAACGTATTTAAAAGTAGCTTTTTCTTTTACTTTTGCCGTAAACATATTTCGCGTTGCACGAACCGTTCGAAATATCATGGCACGTTCTGTCGAGATCATAGGGGTTCTCTCTTCTTTTTTAAAAAACCTTTTGGTCACAGATCGACGTTGACGTCTCTCGTGTTGACGAGATATCGAGTGAAAACGACCCTTGAACTCAAACGATCGTCGATTTACCTGACGAGTGTATGTATGAGATAGACAGGCGAAATAAAACGTGATTTTTAAAGCACTCCACGGATTTACATCACGCTCGGTGCACTCCGACACTTAACCGGAATAATTGGATTTGTTTTAATTACAGCAGATTCTAATTGAGTCCGATGCATAGAATATGAACTTCCGTTTTATTAGTCGAGTTTATGGCATGCTTAATAAAGCACGTTATATTTTATTATGAGTGATACCACATTAATTAAAAAATTCTTCTCATACTACTTCTCATACTAAATTCTTTAATAAAGCTGTGCAATTTAGTACAAGTGGGATTAAACTCGCATACAAAATTGTACCGAACAAATAAGATGTATGATGATATGAAATTTTCCATTCATTAATTTCCAGTCATTGAATAATTACTTTCAATCTATTCATTTATAACATGGATATTCATAGTTCGTTAAAAACTACGAATGATGGAATCAATCTATGAATGTCAAGTAAATACTTGAGTAAAGTTGAATGACCTTCGATCAGTTCCATTGAGAAAATTAATTTATAGAGTGACATAAATTTGCATTCGAGTTTAGTCTTTTCAGGATGATTTCCTCCTTCGTTTTTTTCGTAAATATCGATTTTATCCACGTTTGGTGGTCCATAAAGTCCGCTATTCCTGAAGGATGTGTACTTACGTTTTGGCTCGGCTTCCGAGTTCATTGCTCGAGGTGGGAAAGATTTTGATCGGCGACGGGATGGAAATAAAATAGCGATGAGAAAATAATCGGAAATTGGCTGATCAGAAATCCCGAAGTAGGTTAACGCGAGAAAATATCGGTAATGTCAGTATTCGTATTTTACCGTTTTCTCATAAATGGAAACAAGTGTGCGCGTAATCAAATGATACGATACGCGGCATGCAAACAATTATTTCGATTCCACTTTCATTCCGGGGAATTTATATAGAATCTCTTTAAGAACGCAATTGTTGCGGTAGTTGAAATAAATTCTAAATTTGCAATAAACAATAAATTCTTCCATGACGAGACAAGTTTTATTTTATAACATTTATATAATAGAGTTATTATTGTGTTAGTTGAATAAGTGATAATGTGGAATAACACTTGCAGTGATTTTTCTTATTTCTCGCACAACGGTGGAATAGAATCAATTATATTTTACTGAGCTTATTCGAGGGATGATATGCTACATTTAACCGCCTTTATATCAATCCAAAGATACGCCTGTATTCCCAACAGTTCTGTTGGTGACACGAGGCTTTCTATCTCCTATAACATATTCCGAGAACAAACGCGGGTTGCTGTTATCTCATTCTTTTCCGATACAACAATTTCCATTCTCTCCACATTTAACCAGCCCTCCATCTTCACTGGCAATTCTATTCATGATTAATTAATTACGAGAGAAAGGAACGAAAGCTTCTGTAAGAACTGGGACATTTAATTTGTTTCAATGCCTGACCTCTTACTGAATGAACGAACGTGAAAAGAGGAATTGACGTGAACATATTCGCGTGGAAAAACTAGTGAATCTTGTCGCTCACCGAAAACAGGAAAAGCCAACGCTACCCGAAGGCATCCTCATCCACGTAAAAAAAGGAACCCTCTGACAACCCTCGTCGGGCATTCTTACCGACCCGACCGACTCGTGTACAAAAAAAAAGAATATTCACCACGAGGTCACGTTGCAGCCCGTTTTCCATCCCCTATCGTGGTATAACGTATGCGCGCGTATGTGTGCGCCCGTGTCGTCGCGTCCCTAATCACCCCATTTCACGGTTAATCAGCCGAAAGGCCGGAAGGCGGGGAAGGCGGGGAAGGCCACGGGAAAGTGAAATGGAGAACTTAAAAAAAGGCAGATGTACGAGTGAGAGAAAATGAGAGGAGTAAGAGGGGGACGAATAGATACGACATCAATAGAAAGAGATGAAAAGGGAGGAAATTGGAAGGAAAGAAAGGTGAAAAGAGGCAAGTAGGAAGGGAAGAGGACATTGGAATATAGGATGATATTCTTGGCACGAGGAACTGCTGCGATAGAATTTAGTAGTCGGTATACCGCACCTGATCAATTAAGTTGCTAATCACGCCGAAATCACTGGTCAGCGTGCCGGCACTCATTCACATCCATTAATAATAACTATCTCGAGTAAGCTTCGATCGTTCGCGTTTCCACGTTCCCGAGTGGTTGCAACATTTCTCTAATTGGATTTCGTTAACGATACCACCGTGGTATTATTTCTTTCTCTCTTTACACGATCGGTGAATATAGCTCGGTGATAAACAGGTGGAGCCGTTTTGAGAGAAGAGAATATCCGATTGAGGATCGAGGTAAACCACGTCGAGCATGCGAGTCTCGCGAGCCTCGCTCCTCGCACGACTGATAAAAGCCTAGAACCGAGGCTTGCAAGTCCACCCCCAACGGGGGTGGTTTGCAAGTGGCGCCACGGGCTTGCGAAACAGCCCCTCCTTCCTTCCACCCTTGCTTCCACCACTATTTCCACCCCGATCATCCCTCATATCTACAGGGTGACGCGCCTGGTTCCGATCTTACTAAACTTTGGAAATGATCTCCCAAAATATCTTCTATATCTTTGAGCTTAGCCATTGCGCTGCCGGAAAGTTCATGCCGATTCTTTTCTACCTGATTTTATGTCTATGATAGCACTATCACAAATGGAATTACATGGCAATCGGAAGATTTCATGAATTGGATCATCTCGCACATATCAATATTTATTAGGTCATCCCATAAGTATCGTCGTTCGTGGAGTCTTCTTTCAATGAACTTCTTTCAATGAACATTTTTGTTCGAATTAAAAAAATAGATCTGACTAGGTCAAACTCGTGTTACATACCACATAAGTTCCTATAATCATATCATCGAAACACGATACGAACGTTTAAACAATGGTAAATAAGAAATGACATTACTTATAGAATAACCGAATATATCCTTCCCTTCATTATTCAATCTACAAGGAAGTAGGCTTAGGCGGCAATCGAATTGTGCATGTCCCGTCTGCCTAGTTTCATCCCGCCTTGTTTTTTCTTCTTTTCCTTCCCCCTTACGTTTAGCATCCCTTTCCGGCAACTTGCTCTTTTCCGCCGTATCTTTCTTCCAGGAACAACCACCTGTAACCTCTCGGAGACAGACGTTCGTTTCAAACTGCATGCCTTCCCCTTCTATCGTTCCTATCACCCATCTCTAGATTTAACCTCGAACGGTTCTTTTTTCGCCTTCTACGTGGATCGAGCCGTTCGGTAATCGCGGCAGACGATCAATCAAGGGAAAATGCAATAGACGTCTGTATTTTCTAACCCCATCTACAACAACCGTTAACTGTTATTTATCAAAAACGACATTACATGTGTTGTCTCATATTCATTATCAATATAGTTCTTAATTACAATATGTAACAATTCAATGGCCGAACTTGCTGAAATGTATCAAGTTATATTCCTGTCCAGCTTCCAGTGGATGTTTTCGACATTTTTGTACGGCCATCCATCAAAGAAACTCTTGACGGGGGTTCGACATTTTCTTGGCCCCCATTGGTGGCTGCTATATCCTCGAACCCTTTCCTGTTAAATATTTCCACACGTTGCCAGAATAAATGAGGTTAATTCGGCTAATTCCAAAGTTTAACGAGACCCGTATGTCGGGCGAGGTTTGCCAGGAGATAATTAAAAATTGTTGGACACAAAAGAATTGGATTATGGTGGATTAAGTTCAATATTAGATGCAACGCCTCTATTAATTACAGATGTCGATAGTGCATTGAAAGAAAGGAATTTCTATTTACTATTTTCAAGTTAACGGCATTGAAAGAGAAAGACGTAACAGTTCAGGGATGCCAATGAGTTTTGTAGATTCCGAGTGGTAGAAAAAGCTGTACCTGGTATCATGTTTCTTTCGGTTCGAATTTCCTTTTTCAGGGAATATCGTTTTTCACCCTGGAAACCCGAGTTCCATACGTGTTCGGTTTTATTAATACTCGGCGATCAGAATGTATCTATATATCATTATTTATTTTAACGAAATCCAACCACATGTAAATCTGAATTAAATGAATCCATTCAAGATAATATAAATTACATTCACGAGTTGTAATTTCTACCGCTTGTACGTTCAAACAAACTTTCGGTGGTATTGTTGCAAGTGTCGCTAATACTTAGACAAGCTACCAGATTATACCGAAATACTTTTAAAGTATTGAGTTATAGATTTTATTGCGTTACCGAAAAAATGCGGCTTCTGCGCGAGCATACTCGAGATATCAAAGACGATCGGCTTCAATAAATTTATTTGTATCCATCGAAGTAGCGACATGATTGGCATTCCCATTATTCCTCGTGGAGCACGAAAATATATACAGTGAGTATAAAAATTGTTGAAACAGCAGTGGATTTGAATTATTTGCACTCGGCGGCGATTCTCCGTCGCCACTCAGTTTATTGCAGTGAGAAGCGACATTAAAATTTGTTTCACGCGGAAACAAAATTCTACGAGGTTTCTGATAAAATTCGTTGTTGTTAGAATACTTTTTACACACACTGTATATACATATATGCATCCACTCTGAACAGGTGCTCGAAACAAAGTCTACCAGATTTCTACTTTCCGCCTGTATTTAAACGCGTTTTCCACTGTTACGAGTTAAATCGAGAGAAAAATTCGATAAAAATTCGATAAAAATCGCAATAAAATCTGTCCATCGTAGCATCTACCATTCCGGTATGCATATCGAAATTGATAAAGTTTCATCCACAATGTCATTGCGGCAACTCGTGTGGCGACTGATACCTTTTATATTAGCATTTCAATTACCATGGAGAATGTATTAAAATGATGTTTTTTAAAAATACAATTAGAAAAGGAGCTTTGAGAAAATGACATGAAACATCTGTTTTTGCGAGACTCATATTTAACGTCGAAACACAGTTGAAATAGTATCCCCTCCCCTTTTGTTTCACTTGACCTTTTTAGAAAAATGCCTTCGGCAATTTTCTATCCTGTATTCAGAGATACATTTGTCAAGCGCAGTGTGTATCGATCTTTAAACATCAAAGGATGAACCGTGTAGACACAAAAAACAATGTTTATTAGAAGGTTATGTAAATAACAAATGTCAAAGGTGCTTATTTCGATGATATAATTAAAATTAATATGAAAGCTTAATATAGTAAAATAATACTGATACTCGCACAATAATACTAATATCGACGGCAATAAAAGGTGCACTATAAATCACCGAGGATATCATAAATGGTTGCAATCTGTGCAAGTTGATGAAATAATATCTTTTATGAAAAAGGATGGTATCTATGTTTTTAGCGATTCATAAACTGAATATGTTAAACGGCAGCTGATAACAAGAATATATTACCAAGTAGGAAACCTTTTTTTCCATTTATTTATAATAATTCTTGATCAACTGCCGTGAAAGAAGGTAACGATTGGAGAAAGAAAATATGGATTCACGAAATGCGGCTGAAGGTTTCACGCGTTTTATCCGTGGAAGTGTTCCTCGTTATCTGTTTTAGATAACAGGTCCATAACGTCCATCTTTTGCAATTCATTCGAGCCAATTTCACGTCGATTTTTACCACAACATTTCTATTCTTTCCTTTCGTTAATTATAATCGGGCTCATATTGAAAACTATGAAAATAATTGATAGAAAAGAACACAAATAGAAGTTGAATAAATGGAGCACAAATAACAACCCACTTTTTATTAATTCGATGTAGGATTTAATTTGGCGGTGAAACTTAACTGAGAGAAATATGAACTCGTAAACGGTTAATCGGGGAATAATTCTGTACCTTCAGTTCATTTTGTAGGCGTTTAATTCGCACGTGTTCCTTCATAACGGATATTAAAAAGAGAGACAATAACGTAATTCTTAAGGTTTCTTCTACGAAATTGATTTATAAGAATGCTGTTATTATAAAACTCAAATCTTTTTGAGTTTATTGTACATTGTATTTATCATTATTATTATACATGGATATTTTGTATGAATTAAAACTTGTTTTTGGGCTCCACGGTATTTTTGAGAATACCTGGCCAGGGATTATTTCCATGTGTAAGCCGATTAACAACTGTTCCATGTTGATTGACCCAAGATGATAAGCAACGACTGATAAGTCTCTGCTGATAAAGGTTAAATGTCAGCCTGATATCGAGGGTAACCAAGGCCTGATTGTCCTTCCTCACAGTCGCATCTTTTCTGCGTTGTCCTGGTAACACTGACTTCGCTCTTCTCAGGTTGCAATTCTGGTATTCTTCTCCTTCTAAGTTTCCCCTAATTAATACATTTTGTCATTGATCAACTCCTGCTTTCCGCCTGAATTTAAACGCGATATATTTATTTCGTTGTAATAACACGTCTATGTAATTCGAGTTTCGCATAACGCGATTTAACTTATATACGATATACGAAATGAAAATCGCAGGAGTTTATGGACCGGGTCGGTTTCGCATTATATGATTTTCTTTTATGTTGGGATTTTGATTTCTTTCATGAAAGAATTGGGTTACCGAGGATTAAGTATCTTTTATTAACAATCGTTTCCTTTTTCAGGTGGTGCCAAAAATAATGGTTTGGATCCTCTGTGTGGAATCCTTCCCCTTCCAAGCGGACTTTAATCCTTCCCCGCGCAACCGTACGCTGTTCAAGAAATTCAGTAGTCAGCGCGCCGCCATTGGAGTCAGTCGTCGCGGGTATCCGTTATCTCGTTATCACTTCCAAAAATCAATTGGTATTTTAAAGAAAAATTAATCTCAGTCAACAATACCAATATCACTCGACATATTTTATCGCGAAGTAAATGGTCATTTATTACTATTACTACATAACTTCCGTCCGAAGTTGTGAATGCATAAACTTCATCCCCCATTCTTCCCACATTTCTGTTACGTGGTAGTTTCTGAAATATGCTTCGAAGTATAATGAAAAGTAATTGATTTTTTGGAAGTTTAACGTGTCATTTCGGAAGAAGTTGTCTTCGCTTTTCGATAAACAAGGGCGGCTGATTGGTGCGGGTGTATACTACTTAAGTAGTTTTCATCGGTAGCAGCTTCCCACGCCAGACACGAAGATCAGCTTCCGGTAACTCCTTGGAGAACGGAATCGTGAGTAACTCTGTGGTTTTTGAAATCTATTTTTTTACTGATTATTGAAGGCATAATTGCTGGTGAAAATAATTCCTGATGTTACTATTATCAAGTTAATCGTATAATAATATGAATAGATGAATTGTCATATTTAAATAACATTGTCAAATAATACTGTGAAATAATAGTACTATTTTCTCAAAAGTTTTAATGTCGCAAACTTAGAATTTCAATTAATATGTAGCTTTATTGAGAATTTACAATTTCATCAGAAAGTATTAGATAATGCATGATAATGCACTTTGACTTTCAATTATAATCGGATGTAGTTTTATTAAAACGTTTATGATATTATTGAGATTTAGTGAATACGCGATAATTGGTAGTATCTACAAGATTTCTATAAATTATATTTTCAAAATTGATTTATTTACGTATCACGTAGCAATGTGATTATTATTTCGACCGTTCGTCCTATCATCACCTTGTACGCTACGGTAATGTAATAAAGTAGTGCTATCGATTGTTGACACGCTGTAAGGTTGCCTAACTTGAGAGGACAATATTTCCGATAACGAATTCTGACCGAGGAAATTTTATTCGCAAATCGATCGGATTTTTATCCACTTAAATCTATTGAGGTGTTCCGTTCAAAAATATACTACCATAAAGTAACGCAAGGAGTACATTATAGAAATTTAGAAACAGCAAGTTTATCTTTCATATAAATTTGTCATATTAATATATCGAAATAAAATAAAACTGTTTAAGCGAAGTAGAAATAACATTGAAATTAACTGTTTGCTGTTTGTGAATCAAATTACGTTATGTAACTGAATGTTGAAGCTAACAGTATTTCCAGAATTTCCGTTCGGTTGATGCTCAATTTAATAGACGCGTGTCAGATGCAGTGTAACTATCGGAGAAAAATAGATATTGTTAGTAATATGGAAAACAGTTGTTGCGAATTACCGTTGTTTCCGGTTCAGAGCCGTAAATAAGGGTAATGGAAACGATTGGATTTAATAAAAGCCACAAACGAAGTTTTAACACTGAACTACAAAGAAAGTCAGAACGACATGTCTATAATTTTTAATTAAATTATTGGAATACACCAGAGTACATTCTTTATGATTTTATAATTTATGTAGAAATAAATGTGTAAACATGTGTCTTTCTTGGAGAGTTTAAACAATTTCTTCTACTTCTAGCTTCACATAAATTCCGGGTTAACCGACTTAATCTCAGTTCTCGATCCTACGTGATTTATTTCGAGAACCCGAGGCGTGGAAATCGGATATTCTTCCTGTGAATTTTAATATTTCCACGAAAGTTTCACTCCAATTTAATGCCGGCTAAGTGATATTTTATACCGCGAACGGTGTTAGATTACATGAATAATTAGTTAGTGCTACTTCTTAAGTTTCAATAGAATTTTACTAGTTTAGCTAGTCATTAACCCTTTGACTGCAGGATGTTCCAACAAAATAACAATCTGCATTTCAAATAAAATTGAAATTATCTTGAAAAATTTAATTTCTGTGAGATAAATGATGATAAATGGATGCCAAAAATAGGTCACAAGGAAAATGATAGAATTTCACAACATTCTATTTCAAACTCCTATTTATATCAATTTAAATGCAATTCGTAGGATTATGTTGTTTGTTTACGGTTTGTTTATTGGATTCTGCGATGTCAACGAAATGAGATTGGAACTTTTACTTTTTATTTCTGAAGGAGCTATTCGGGCGGCTACGCTTCTTTGTCTGTTTTCTTTTTTCTCAGGGAAATTGGAAATCCGGTTTCCGTTTCGGATAGTTTCCCCGAAGTAAAGGGTGTAGTTCTTTAGGTTGGCACGATCCTCTCGTATTCTCATCCGAACTCTTAAGCTTCAATTTACGTAATTTGAGAAGTTGTGTTCAAAAAATGTGAAGCAATTCTTTCATAGAAATAAAACACTGAAAACTTATGTAGCTCAACTGAGCTGAACACAAAGTTACAATAAAAGCAATTAGTTTTGTTAACTTGTTAACCGATATTTAAAGTCGTTTTGAAGACTTTGTGATTGCCTCATAACTGATATCATTTTTGAATAGCATTTTTATAATACAAACTCATTTTTCTATGTCTGCGGATGTCAGTAATCATTACTTCCATGACAATAAACTTTACATAACAATGAACTTTATCAGAGTTGAACAACGTGTCTGGAACATCTTTCTCCGGTGCCATTCAATAATTTACATAAAGTGATTATATTCTAACAATGTCATATTCTTCTTTTGTTAGAAGTAAAATATTATCTCCGGAGACCAGCATTTTATTAGTATTTCCACCGCGTTTATAGTATATTAATCGAATCCATCGTCAAAAATAGGACTTTTTATCGACTGTTTAATATAATCAGTATACATTAATTTGGTAGTAGCTAAACTATTCTTATTGGGATATTATTTCGTGGTATTATTTAAGTTTAGAAAAAAGTGGTTATATTTGTCTGAATATATTATTATTATTCGTGCGCTGAGTAGGCAGATGATAATTATAAAGAATCCCTTGTTTACGTGCTGATAAATCTCGGCTGAATAAACATCAAACGATGTTGATATCCAAAGCAGTATTAACTTTTCCGGCCTTCTATTTTTTTCAGATGATATCAGGTGTTATGCTAAATATTTCCCGTTAATTTTAACAAACTTCCCGTTACTATTTTTCCCTCTAGTTGATAAAAATTCTAGATCTTCAAAGTTCAATCTTTGATATATTTACTAAAGTTACTTAATTATACCATAACTAACCCTTTGTAACTCCGTACGGATTTATCGTAAATCCGTAGTGTTCTAAAATCTCAAAGTTTATTCAAAACATTTATTTCACAGTGCTTTTATAATTTCTCGATTACTTTTATTAATGTCAGCTGTTATTTAATAGATACAGAGTTCGAGGCAGTAAATTGACACCGATAAATATGATAGTCTTTACGGTGATTTAATGTATCGATGCGCGGGGCTAATCAAATTGTAAATTTCCAAGTGCAAGCGAGTTATCCCGCTAACTACTTAATAAATTTAATCGGAATCTAATAGAGTTGTACACCTTTAATCGATATCTTCACCAGAATTGATTTTAAGTTTAGCCGATAAATCACTTGGAAGACTTAGCAAACAATTCGCAAGAATTGTACTTAAGTTCGCTTTGAAAATTTGACAATTCTCTCTCGAAATATGTCTTTCATTTTGTCCTAACGAATATCATATCGGTATAAGCAATATTATTCGGAATTATTTCGAGAGACGACGGCAAACTCGTCCGAAAATTCTTTTCGTACTTCATTTCAAAGCGATTTACATTTTCCTTATCGTGCTGAAATTGAGTACTACAAACGGAGTTGTGATGGCGTGGTGAATTTCCACGAAAAAGGAAGGGAAGAAGAAGAAGTGGTTTCGACAGGTTCTCGAAACTCTGACGAAACTTTCCGCGAAGTTTCCGAAGGGGACGAGGAAAATGTCAGACGCGTTCTTCGGCTTACATTCGACACGTCTCATACATCAACACCATTCATATTTTTCGGATATCTATAGGAAACTTATCTGTCGAAGTAATCTTGTGTGAGAAGCATTGACGAGATCTGTCTTGTATCATTGAAGAGGGTCCACAGGACGTAGAAATATAAGTAGCACATTACACCGAACTTCTTAAACGACGTACGACTAAAATCAATTACTTCATATTTCATATTTAATATTGTTTTTGAAGCGTTAATTTACTTCCGAATTAATACCATCAAGCTGGCTTCGTTTTATTCGAAAATGTATACTTGTACTTCATTACACGAAGGATGTAGTCAGGAAAGTCTCTACAGTTACGAATACCTAAGTTTGAATTTCTCGAGTACTTCAAGTTCTGTTGGAATTGAAATTCTAACCGGAATCATTAATTATCTCGAATATTACTTTTTAGTGTCGGCATCAGTTAACGTCTCCGTTCTTGAAATATTTAATGGAAATTAGAAGGTATTAAACAAAAGGGGGAGAAGAAAGACCGACTATAAAATCGGATTATTTAGGATCGAGGGGGGTCCTAACAATCTGCAAAGGCCTCAGCAATTAACAAGAGACCAATATATCTTGCTTTACGTATTTAAAGTCTTCCTTGTTATCAAACCGAAGTATTAAAACTCACGAAGTTACTTATATCATGCTTAAAATCAGACTATTAACACTAGAACTACCAAAGGGATGGATATGACTTGATGGCTTCTTAAAGTATCGTTTATCATTATTTCTCTAATACCCAATCAGTAGATCCAATCGATTAATATTCATGCGACGTCAATTTTTCTTTTGTAGCCTATCAATATTCATATTCATATTTAATTAATTCGATTAATATATGCTAAGTTATTCGATAAAAAGTGTCCACAGATTCTTGAAATACACTTTTCATATTATCTCATTTTCTTGATGGGATAGAAAAACTTGGGAACATATACTCAATTATTCTTACACATTTATTTAAATATAAACTATGGCTGAGAATCTCATAACACGTAACGTGTTATGTGCGGGTTAAAATGTTTTTAACTAACCAGTTCCTTTTATGTTTCAGATTCAAGGCGAGGGCCTCGCGAAGGACTCGTCGTATTATTTATTGAAATTATAAGAAAGAGAGAAAACCAAGATGGTTTCCTCCGCGGTTTTTGGGGCAGCTGCAGGAACGGGACTCGCACTTGTCGTTGCGATGACAATAGTGGTATATCGATATTACGCGGTGAAACGAAAGGGAAAATACTGGAGCAACTTGGATCGTTGGCCTGATCCACCATCAACGTCTAAGAACAAGTCTGAAAGCCAGCAGGATGATCGCCTCCATGATTGCCACAGCTCGTCCCACGTCCTCAATTGCTGGCGGAAACCACAAAAGAGTTATTACGCGGTGCAGACTGGGGTTCGTACAATGAAATCTTTCGTTTATTCTGCCTTAAAATGAGATGCTTTTATTATTTACTACGTATGTACGCAGCGAACAGATTAAATTACAGGCAGTAATTACTCTTTAATGAGTTGGCTACACCCCTATAAAAGCACCGAATGAACCAACTAAGTAAAGAAAAGGACAAAGCTAAAATAATTTCAAAATTTGTGTCTGAAAGATTTATCGAAATTTATCCAAAAAAGCTTTGGTTTAACTTAAGAAATTCATTTTTTAATTGTTGAGAGGAGGTAGTTTCTTTTTATTTAAAAATCATATATTCGTCGTATTAACTATTAACGAACTAACTATCAGCAGGGTTTACTTCGCCGTTAGAAACTGCCCTGTAATTACCAGGCTGTTAGTGTTAATGCTAGTAGCATCCGTCATTGATTTCGTCTCGTTAACTTCCCCTATTCGTCACCCAGAATAAACACGTTCATCGACATAAATAACTCATCACTCTTTGATACCGCCATTTAATTTGTCGCCTAAAAGCCTCGTCACCTGTTTCCACAATTTTTATCCAACTCAAAAATCACTAAGATTCAAAGGAATTGAAAATTTCTATAAAAAGATTCCAATCTTTCACCTTGGTACAGGTGAAATCTTTGAGCGAGGGTTTCACCCCTTTAAAATGAAATTCTACTGATATAAAAAAATACGTGTCGCTTAGTTTCTTGATTACTAGAATATATGTGAAAACGAACAAAATCGGAAGCTGACATCTTTGTATATAGGATTCTTCGTTAGTCGGTTCGTTAGTAATGAATTTATTGCATAACGTATTTTACAGCCGTGAATGACAGCTTTATTATGACCCATTGAATATTACGTCGAACTAATAATGCCATAATAATCAATGGTTAATTAATGTCAGCTTTGTCTGGGGTATGCATTTAATTCAACCTTCCCAGCAACATTTTTTCCCTCTTGAAACACGACGCAATGAATCGTAGAGGAAATCGGTTCCAATACGCTAGCAAAAACACCTGTCGACTGCAGTAAACTTTAGTTTTCGCGACGATCGATATACCGTCGAGATAAAAACTTATCCACCCCCGCACAGTTGACTTGCCCGTGTGAAAACATTGGAAATATCTATAAAAGAGTTGAACGAATACGTGGTGTACCTGATATTTTGATTCCAATTAATGTTTCTGTTGGCCTACGCCATGTTCCTCGAGATGTTTTTATTAAATTAATTGAACGAAGGTATACGCGTACACCCTTTTTGTCGCGGAATTTTTAGTCTGTCGGTATCCATAGAAAATTGTGTTGCGTAGCATTCCATATTTTTTATTGGCTGTTATATCAAAAATATGAAACTGTAGTTTCGCTGACAAACGAATATCGACAACTGAAAGCCATGGTTATTCGTTGTAAACTTATTGGAAACATTCCGGTGCACATGGCGTCGATTTTCCTATGTCTGACTATCGCTGTCTGCAACTACTTGATGCTGCAATATGTTTCTTACGGTCGACGGGTTCTTGTCTCTTCATTTTTATGGTTTTTATGATGAATGTGCATCACTATTTGGTATAAAAAGTAAATCGATAGTCCTTGATGATACACATAGTACTTAGTTTCACTTTCTATCTCGAGACAATTGATTGTAATCTTAATCAATTACAAATCGTTCGCTAATTTTGACTGATAAAAGATTATTTGTAAAATGCTGATCCTTCCCTTCAGTTGCTAATAGAATCCCGACGGTGCAGGGAGTTTCTGTACCAGCTTGAGATAGGGGTGGTATCACTGAGGGTGGTACCGACAGTAGAATCAGGGTGGTTGTAAGAGTCGCGTTTTCATTTATAGTATTTTATATAAATAACGATATAAGTTAGGAAAATGAGGAAGCAGCACTGCTTTATGCTGACACTGATTATAAAACAACAATTTTTATATCAATTTTAAAACACTAATGTTTCATAAGTATTTCCTTAGCTATCTGTTGTTATTTAGTCGTTTAGTTTTCTTCATTTTCTATCCGCGGCAGTCGGTAAAACTTCAAAGGGTTGATAAAGCAAGGATAAAACAGAATGTCCTTATCTCTCCCTGATAAAACACGTATCGTTTGAGGCTCGCGAATCATTTATTCTTATCAAATATTGATTACCATTTGATATTTTTCAACGCATAAATAGGCATTACATCATTCGATGCATCCTCCAAAATAATAGGAATTCATGATTATTACAATTTTATGACTATTACAATTATTACTGAAGTATAAGCAATTATTCTTTCAAAATTGCAATTCAATTAATAATCAATTAAAAATTCGCCATGAAAATAAATCGCAAAACTATGGTCGCGTTTCAGAGGTGTATAAAATATTACAGTTTCTCCGATATTTTTAATAATTCAAGTAGACTACCCTTTAATAAATTACAAGGTAAAATAGTAAAAAAAGCTATCCCAATCTATCGCTTGTTAAATATGTTATTGTAACTTTCTTGCACTTAAACTGTTTACCTATAATCAGTTTATTCCGCGAGAGTAAAAATTGATTACCAATTTCAATCATGAAAAAGTGACCCACATACGCCTACTTATTGCTATAAATAGTCCTTCATAGTCTTCAAATTGTGGACTATCAAAGTTCTACGAAGTAATAGTAAAAGAATTGAAGGATAGTTTTCCGTAATAACGATGGAAAATTACTTCCTCTCTGGAAGGTGCACTTATACTACGTTTTTTACGTACTTTTATTACTTACTCCATTTGTTTACACACTTTTGAAAGACGGCCCATAAACTGCAGCATAGAAATAGCCTTGAAACTAGGATTCTGCTTTATCAAATCTTATTATCGAAAATAACTAATGCGCGTCAATATTCAGTGGAGCTTTTGAAGTGTCGTTAACTCTGTTACTTGTTGAAGCATCGATTAATTGTAGAATACGAAATTTATTCAAGAATCTCATTAACAAGGTGTTAATGGGTTCACTTTAGCATTGGGTTCATTCTGCAAACCTTTCTTGCATGTTTTTCTCTGGCCAGTTCCATTTTTGTAATTATTTTCAAGTACGTATTATTAAAGCAGACTTTCTGCACATTCGATAAAGACATATAATTTTGTAAAATTGAAATCACTTACATACTTTGTTGATATCATTTCGAATTTAGAATTGTTGGTATATTAATATCAATAAATAGAAGTACAGATACTTTGAATGTTTACTGTAGATTTTCAATTTTAATCGTTAAATATGTTTGAGAATTAATAATGATTTGAGTGAAATTCTCCGCGGAAGTATCCTGAAATCCTTCATAATTTTTGGAAGTAATTTAATAACGGTGCGAATTTAATAACCCTCGCGATAAACGAAGGCAAAACGAGAGGAAGATGCGATCTTATCGCGTGTTCCACCGCAAATTAAAAAGAGATGATTCTCTGTATTGACCTTGGGATATCTTGAAGTATGTGGAAATAAAATTTGGTTCATATTGAAATAGAAGGGAGCCAGGATACTGAAGTATATATTGGAAACTTCAGTATACGTTCTTAATTCTCAAAGGAAGAGCTAATCAGATTCACATAGAAAATTCGTTTATGTCCGATATGTGCGGTTATCATGTCTCAAATCAGATTATCCCATAAGAGAAGAAATATCCAATAGAAATACGTTCTTATTGAGTTAGTATACCAGGGGAACAAATATTGACGGAAGGTTACAATTTTAATAAAACTTTTATAACAGTTGTTCGCTATTTTATTGTTTATTCTTACACGACAAATGTATTTCATTACATTTCCGATTCTCGAAAAAGAAGATAAACCCAGCCGCAATATTTTCATGGCTCTTCACGATTCACCCTCCGCGAGATCTTCCGAGTGCATCGCAGAATGCATTAACCACCCCCGCGTATATTTATATTCACCTAAACGAGGTCTACCAGGGAGCTCTTCATCGTCCTTAGCATTCGCGAATCGTGTACACGGTGCATAAAAAATTATGCTACCCGGAGACTTCCATAAGAAAGGGAAGAAAGTAAAGTAGAAGTAAGTACCACGAAAGCGGTACAATAAAAATGCGAAGATAAACCGAGGTAAAAATATAAGACGGTAGGCAAATCGATGCATATGTAAAAGGAAAGTTTTCAAGGGAAATGCTTGGTAGAAACAATTGTAAAAGGGATATAAGAAAGAGCGTAGAAGAAAGATGAAGTAACTAGATCGAGATAGAAAATTCAGGAGTGTAACCTGTTGCGGCGCACGCATACTTCTACCTCTCTATCTTCGTTCATCCTTCAACTATTCACCCCTCTCCTAATCTCCTTTCTGTTTACCTCTTTTCCCATTTTCATCGCTCTCTTTCTCCTCCACGTCGGTGAATACACCGTGCACCCTACCAATGGTACCAACCACCACCTCCACTGCCATTCTACGATCCACGAATCGTCGTTTTCTGGTAGCGAACTCCCGTGTAGAGAGAGCGCGTGTACGGTCGATAGAACGTAGAGCGCCAGGCCAGTACGCCAGTAAAGTCGAGTAGTATAGTCGTGGCTGTTAGACGTTGCACAGTGAATAACGGAACCAAGGAAAGCCAAACTTGTAAATATTCCCAAGGAGACAAGTAGAATCGACAACGATTACGATTACGATTCTTTGTTCAACAATTTCAATTGCACTCGAACCGGTAAATTATTTCTTTGATCAATTGTCCTATCGATGTTGTTATCGAGCAGGCGTTCATAGAGGGTTGTGCCGCACGTGGAATGGAAATAGACGCGAATTCAGTGTTTTTTTCATGCGGATAGGAATTGAAATGATTACTTCTATTTATCTTATCGTATTTCAATGTACTTTCGTCGTTTTTCAACACCGCGATTTAATTGATTTGATTCTAAATTGTGGATGATTTAAATTGTTCAATTGATTTAGGATTCAGCCCTTTTACGATGGCATTTTCTTTATCGGTCGAATGATTTTTTAATGAATCTTTCGATGTAGCTATAATGTTTACATAGAGTGAGGTTGTGATTGGTTGTTTAATGGCTTGTACTAACCACTTATTTGGATTGCCCGGGGGGCAGTGACATGTGTTACATTCGCCGAATATATTCCATGGTTTACTCAGTCACCCTTGTGATGATAAATTATTTTTGAATTCCAATGGAGGGGTTAGGTTGGTCACAATCCAGTTTCAAACAAAATATATTTCTTTATGGAAGTATCATTGAAGATATTTCGAATAGAAAACAGATGTATGTTTTACCTTTCCACTTTGGATAAGATAAACAATCAAGTGTAAAAATGAACGTCCACGAAGTTTAAGTTCGACAAACATTGTACTCGCATTCTTCAATTAAATCGGGAGCAACATTTAGCCGTGATACTTGGGGATGCATAAAGTTATCAATTATTTATTCTTGCAGCTATCTATAGCAGCTTCGATTCATATTTAATTGATTCTCCTCTGTAATTGAATGCTGGAAGGTTCTGAAGCGTCGATCATTGATCTCGTGATCCATAGACTCGATATTAATTCCGGAAAATAAAAAACATGTATGCAACTAGGACTTCGTCAGGGAAGACACGAACAGGAGCTGCAATTAGGCTAAATATCGATTCTGACCAGGTGGTCTGATCGGTCTCGTTTCTCCTTTCAGCTTGATTCTTTATCGAAAACAATCCGGCGTTGCTTAACATAACTCTTCCTACTGATCTTCAAACAATTCTTGTATGTTTAATCGTCGAAAATACTCTCGGATGCGTCCTGTCAAATGACAAATGTCTTCCTCCAGGAAGAAAGTATTTTTATTATGCAAACACTTACAGCGAGTGTAAAAAGTATTCATTGATTTGAGTCAATTTCATAGAAGAAAATATTGTTTATCCGTATTTTTTATGGAAGTATTCACAATTTGTTTCATGTGAAAACAAAGTTCTCCGAGGTTTCTGGTAAAACTCGTTGCAATTTGGAATACTTTTTACACGAGTTTGTGACAAAAATTTAATAGAAGTTGAAACAAAACTCTTTTTATTTTAGAGATATAAGAATGGAAATTCGAAGGTTTCCATAGTACAGTATATTTTTCCCCACGAATTTTGTTACACGTATTCTTCGGGAACATATCTATCGTATAAAAACAGAATTAGGTGTACATAGTATTAAAAACCTATGTGGTTGTTCATTTTATTAATATTACGTAAAACATTGGTATACTTCTTCTACTATCTCATCGGCTGATAAAGTGCTTCGACGTAGATTGGACCATCGAGAGTTATATAATTTTATAAGAACTTTTTGCGATATTATATAAATAAATAGATGCCACTATGGAGAATTCTTTCGTGTTGCTCGGTTATTGCCAAGAAGATGGTTGTTTTACGTAGGAAAATGAGAGGATACAAAGTCATTTAGTGTCCTTCATAACTCGTCTATGATACTGCAGGCGCTCGTTAAGGTAATTAACACTAGAACTACGGAAGCCGAGAAAATAACAGGGTTTAATAGCGGAATTTAATAAAAACATGTTATTTAACTTTGACTATTAAAGTAGAGGAATATCATAACATACGAGACACTACTTTTAGAAGTCTTTGATATACTAACACAATAAATGATTAATTTCTTTCTTCCATCCATCCTTTTTTTAAGGACGTATACATAAATATAGAAATATAACTGAATATATCGCCGGTAGTTCTAGTGTTAATAGAGTCATGTTTTGTCATTGTTCTGATGGGTAAAAAAGGGTACTTTCAAGGTAGGATTACCTTCGTGAGAATATTGAAAAGTTGTTTAGATATTTACGCGTTGAATAAGAAAGTCTGGCAAACTAGACTCCTCCTCTTCTCGTGGAAATCGACAACAACAGAAGATGTCTGCCGTCCTTCATAACTTCTCCGCGATCGTAGAGCCGCTCATTAAGCTAATTAAGAAATTTTACTTCGAACTTAGTCCCCCATGACGACGAAAGCAAATACTTTGTTCATCCAAGAGGATTTTCGTGTCCTTCGTTTCTTCCGAGTGTTCAAGGTTCCCGACAAGGTGTCTGATATTTCATCTTAACACATTAATATCCGAAGACGTAAGAATAAACATGTCCAATTTTTTATTCATAACTTTCGATCCCGTGAATATTTTTTATTGGGACCAATTCTATTCGAAAGAGGGGTCTTTTCTGAGTAGGATCACCCACGGACATAACAATCGTACGGTTGAAATTTCTATAATTAACTTAATTCATAACATCAGGATGATATTATTTTCACCAGACTCTTCAAAGTTCGACACTTACTCTACCTCTATATTTCTCTTGCTAAATAGATATTATTCTTTCATTAAACATAAAGTAATCGATATTAATGCGTGACAAAATCTACGAAAATATTCTTTTCTTGATATAATTTAATAAGTACATATTAAATTATTACATTAAATCCACCGTCAATAAAAGCACAATCAGAAACAAAAAGAATAATCTCATCCTGATTTAACATGTGGTTTATCAAATGATATCGTGTCTCATATGCAACTAACGTCCAGTAACCCCAGAAGTGCAAGTCGTTTGACAATTAATGAAATCCTTCAGGCTCCCGTATAAATAGCCTGCGAAAATCAGCTCCCAAGCAATAAAACGTGAAAACTGCGCAACGTTTACCGGCCACGTTTAAATAAAAACGGAAGAACGAAGGTGCCACTCGGGTCCATCAGGACCCTGGGGGCCATTACGCTTTGACAGTGGACTTAAACGCGATAGCCAAGATGCCGGGAAAGTTCTCGGAGGTCATTGGGAACGTGTTGGACCTAGCGTGTCGTGGAAGCGGCGGCGGTGCCAGTGCCGGTTCCGTTTCCGGTACCGAGGAAACTGAAAGTCCCTGTACTGATACTGTCACGAAGGTGGCCACGATGAGAAGATATAGGTTAGGACAAATTGGTAGCCGATCGACTCTATCTTCTGTCACGAATACCGATAGTGCTGAAAGTACCACATCCACCAGTTCGGAGGTCAGTAAATGTCTTCTGAAATTTATTACGTATTACACTCTTTCAGATCATTTAGAATTTTGATCTTCTTCTTCTTAGAATGTTATCCGATATGTTCTTGTCGCGATAGGTGTAAAGAATGCAATAGAACAGCATTGTTATATTTCAATTTACAAATATTATATACTGTGACAAGTAGAGATTAGAGATTAAAATCAAGTAGAGACTCGATGTGCGCAGACATTTTGCAATTAAATTCCTGGCACCGTTTGTTTCAAAGTATTTCGAAAAGGAGAAAGTAAGTGCTCTTAAGTGCTATTTATGCCGCGATGTTTTTGCTCGGAATGTTAAGCTAACGAGGCAAAAGAAACAAGCAACGTAATTTCAGAAATTACTCGAAGACAGAGAATAAAAAATCCAATTACTTTTTCCAATAACGAGGTTCGTAGTCGGGTAACAGCGGACGGTGCTCTTCTTAGAATTTTTCTTCTGACATTGTAAAGAACATCAACCTAAGACACTGCCCTCCTTTTTTCTATCATATATCGAAGATTCATAGCATCCTGACAGCGGACGATTGCTGATCCATTATCGACAAAAACACCGGGCAAAAAAACTCTTCTAGGGTGAAAGTTACGTTACCAAATTCGAGAGCTAGTCACGATTATGTTTCGTCATTCTTAACCCTCTATAACTCGACTTTTTTGTCTGATATAATGTAGCTTCGTTAGATTCGCGTTTAACATATTGAGTACTGTGCCCTTTACATTTTTGCGATTTTGGATCGACCCATTTTTTGCCCCAAACAATTTTTAAACCACTTCTTTCAACCAGAAATCATCCTAGAATATGTTTATACATCATTTACCTTCGATTTGGGTCATTTAGAATTGATTTTGGCGACTTTCAATTTTTGAGAATTTTTGAAGGTATACCCCTTCACATTTTTTCGACTTGGGTTTGACCCATTTTTGACTAATAAAAATTTTTTAACCGCTTCTTTCGACCAGAAATCATCCTAGAATATGTTTATACATCATTTACCTTCGATTTGGGTCATTTAGAATTGATTTTGGCGACTTTCAATTTTTGAGAATTTTTGAAGGTATACCCCTTCACATTTTTTCGACTTGGGTTTGACCCATTTTTGACTAATAAAAATTTTTTAACCGCTTCTTTCGACCAGAAATCATCCTAGAATATGTTTATACATCATTTACCATCGATTTGGGTCATTTAGAATTGATTTTGGCGACTTTCAATTTTTGGAAATTTTTGAAGGTATACCCCTTCACATTTTTGCGATTTTGGATCGACCCATTTTCCGCCCAAAAAAATTTTTAAACCACTTCTTTCAACCAGAAATCATCCTAGAATATGTTTATACATCATTTACCTTCGATTTGGGTCATTTAGAATTGATTTTGGCGACTTTCAATTTTTGAGAATTTTTGAAGGTATACCCCTTCACATTTTTTCGACTTGGGTTTGACCCATTTTTGACTAATAAAAATTTTTTAACCGCTTCTTTCGACCAGAAATCATCCTAGAATATGTTTATACATCATTTACCATCGATTTGGATCATTTAGAATTGATTTTGGCG
The DNA here is from genome assembly GCA_910591585.2 of Nysson spinosus. Classification (NCBI taxonomy): domain Eukaryota; kingdom Metazoa; phylum Arthropoda; class Insecta; order Hymenoptera; family Crabronidae; genus Nysson; species Nysson spinosus. The sequence continues at coordinate 2,339,581 of OU342852.1, read as the reverse complement.
ACTTTCAATTTTTGAGAATTTTTGAAGGTATACCCCTTCACATTTTTGCGATTTTGGATTGACCCATTTTTGGCCCAAAAAAATTTTTAAACCACTTTTTTCGACCAGAAATCATCCTAGAATATGTTTATACATCATTTACCATCGATTTGGGTCACTTAGAATTGATTTTGGCGACTTTCAATTTTTGGAAATTTTTGAAGGTATACCCCTTCACATTTTTGCGATTTTGGTTCGACCCATTTTTGGCCCAAAAAAATTTTTAAACCACTTCTTTCGACCAGAAATTGTCCTAGAATATGTTTATACATCATTTACCATCGATTTGGGTCACTTAGAATTGATTTTGGCGACTTTCAATTTTTGGAAATTTTTGAAGGTATACCCCTTCACATTTTTGCGATTTTGGTTCGACCCATTTTTGACCCAAAAAAATTTTTAAACCACTTCTTTCGACCAGAAATTGTCCTAGAATATGTTTATACATCATTTACCATCGATTTGGGTCATTTAGAATTGATTTTGGCGACTTTCAATTTTTGGAAATTTTTGAAGGTATACCCCTTCACATTTTTGCGATTTTGGTTCGACCCATTTTTGACCCAAAAAAATTTTTAAACCACTTCTTTCGACCAGAAATTGTCCTAGAATATGTTTATACATCATTTACCATCGATTTGGGTCACTTAGAATTGATTTTGGCGACTTTTCATTTTTGGAAATTTTTGAAGGTATACCCCTTCACATTTTTGCGATTTTGGATCGACCCATTTTTCGTCCAAAAAAATTTTTAAACCACTTCTTTCGACCAGAAATCATCCTAGAATATGTTTATACATCATTTACCATCGATTTGGGTCATTTAGAATTGATTTTGGCGACTTTCAATTTTTGAGAATTTTTGAAGGTATACCCCTTCACATTTTTGCGATTTTGGATTGACCCATTTTTGGCCCAAAAAAATTTTTAAACCACTTTTTTCGACCAGAAATCATCCTAGAATATGTTTATACATCATTTACCATCGATTTGGGTCACTTAGAATTGATTTTGGCGACTTTCAATTTTTGGAAATTTTTGAAGGTATACCCCTTCACATTTTTGCGATTTTGGTTCGACCCATTTTTGGCCCAAAAAAATTTTTAAACCACTTCTTTCGACCAGAAATTGTCCTAGAATATGTTTATACATCATTTACCATCGATTTGGGTCACTTAGAATTGATTTTGGCGACTTTTCATTTTTGGAAATTTTTGAAGGTATACCCCTTCACATTTTTGCGATTTTGGATCGACCCATTTTTCGTCCAAAAAAATTTTTAAACCACTTCTTTCGACCAGAAATCATCCTAGAATATGTTTATACATCATTTACCATCGATTTGGGTCATTTAGAATTGATTTTGGCGACTTTCAATTTTTGAGAATTTTTGAAGGTATACCCCTTCACATTTTTGCGATTTTGGATTGACCCATTTTTGGCCCAAAAAAATTTTTAAACCACTTCTTTCGACCAGAAATTGTCCTAGAATATGTTTATACATCATTTACCATCGATTTGGGTCACTTAGAATTGATTTTGGCGACTTTCAATTTTTGGAAATTTTTGAAGGTATACCCCTTCACATTTTTGCGATTTTGGTTCGACCCATTTTTGACCCAAAAAAATTTTTAAACCACTTCTTTCGACCAGAAATTGTCCTAGAATATGTTTATACATCATTTACCATCGATTTGGGTCACTTAGAATTGATTTTGGCGACTTTCAATTTTTGGAAATTTTTGAAGGTATACCCCTTCACATTTTTGCGATTTTGGATTGACCCATTTTTGGCCCAAAAAAATTTTTAAACCACTTCTTTCGACCAGAAATTGTCCTAGAATATGTTTATACATCATTTACCATCGATTTGTGTCACTTAGAATTGATTTTGGCGACTTTTCATTTTTGGAAATTTTTGAAGGTATACCCCTTCACATTTTTGCGATTTTCGATTGACCCATTTTTCGCCCAAAAAAATTTTTAAACCACTTCTTTCGACCAGAAATTGTCCTAGAATATGTTTATACATCATTTACCATCGATTTGGGTCACTTAGAATTAATTTTGGCGACTTTTAATTGTTGACAATTTTTGAAGGTATACCGCTTCACATTTTTGCGATTTTGGTTCCAGTGTTCTACAAGCTTACGCATTCCTGTTTTGTAAAAATTGATTACTTAATAGATAACAACGGATACATCGATCTTACGGTGTATCCTTCGCATCTCGATTTTTCTACGGTTCCATACACGACGTTATTGGAAATTCAGTATTCCTCATTTTATTATTCTGAATATATTACATTCGATTTCCCCGCGGAATTGAAAGCAACTTTCCTGCAATAGATCAATGTAATTTTCATACTGTAATATCAGCCTTGTCAATTTACATTATCAGCTATTCTTCTGTCGAAGAAAAGTATGCCGTGCATATCTCCGATATAATTAAAACTAATATTACAACAACAAGCCGTCCCCATAAAAACTTAGCAACTTTAACCCTTTGCGATCCTATGTCGAGCGTGAAGTTGTAAACAATAATAGACAATGTTTTTTAACCAAGCGGACCAGCTAGAATAAAATCATAAAAATATTCCGATCGGCAAAGACTTAAAGTTGCAAAATACTCGGAGTTCTTTGCTTCAAAAGGTCTTCGCAAAAGTAGTTCTTCCCAGGAAATCCATCGAGTCAGACACAATTGCTTTCTCTACTTTAATCAGCAACACTTATTTCACTACCACGAACCGTGGTTCTCCATTGGTTTATGCAAGAACAGGTCACATTTGCGAATAAAAAAAGGTCGCGTGTAAAATTCACGATATGATCCTAGGCTACTCTGGTATCGCGCGATCAATGAGATCCCGGCGAGTGATCATAAATCATATCTCGATAATGAGAGAGCTTGAGCTCTCTGATATCCGAGAACGATAACGATGTCTGCTGCGTGATTTATCTCTCTTCTTCTTAGCGCTTTGATGCACCTGTTTTTTTCTCTCCTCCATCTTCCTTCGTCGGTCGTCTTTTGTTGTACTTTATATATGCGTCTTTTAAGAAGCAAGGAAATCGTGTGCTTACATGACTGGTTTATTGTTCAGGCTACTTTATCATCCATTGTTGAGCATTTGAAAATGTATTGCATAGATCGGTGGTATCCGTAAAATAGATCGCTATCAGCCGATCGTTAAATAAATAAAATGGACATTTCGAGTTGTAGCTTAATTGTTTCTGAATTAAAAGTACCAGCGTGCTGTTGTTTTTGAGAAGAACTCTTCGGTTAACAGGTTAAAGAAGAGGCACAAGTTTGAGGTTTAATTAAACAGTAATCCTTTGATGCATAATAGATATATTCTCATATATTGTTCAGAAAAACCCGATCAGATATAAGATTTCAATCGATCTCGGCTTTACGCCCTTCGCGACAATTCATTGTATCGACATTAAATCGAAAGTTGGCTTCCAGGATTCCTAAGGTACTTCGTAAAGGCAGTTGATAATAGGGAAGGGAATTAAAGCGTCGTTAGGTAATAATCGTCTCTCGCGATTAATTAAAGTCCAGCACAGTAGCTGCCGATCCGTGGAGGCACTTCGCGTTTCTGCAGCCGATCGATGTTTTCCATTCGATGAGGAAAGGAAGAGTGGTTAATTGGCGTTGAAGTAGCTGACAGAAACACGATCGTCCAGGATACGTTTATCATCGAATCGTCCATGAGCCTTGACACATGTCTATCTAATCTTGCCCTTCCGATTTTCCTCCCTTCTTCCTCGACACTGGACTTTCGATTAAAATAATGTTAATTATTAAACGACGTATGTCGATTCGATATGAGAAACATAAATAACATTAATATCTTCTGATAGACAATCATTCGGATACTTGATTATTTTGACATCAATTACGAAGGCCAAGGGCATCGTAGATTAATCTGAACTCAAAAGCTATTGTACCCTTAATTTTATTCATACAGAAGAGACGGAGAATGACAGCATGAGTAATTAACAGTTTAATTAAGGAGTCAGACAGTGATTGTAGAGGGTCCTTTAAGGTGGGCCAATATGACCTCGACCTGATGGAAATGACAAGTGCAACGCACATACCTGGTCATCCTTTTATCTATGCACCTGTCGTCCACAGCATACACGTATTTTTCATATCGATTACTCGAACCCTTTCCTCTTCTTTTTAGAATGTTTTTCATGCATTTCCCTTCGAGATCCGTAAAGGTGATAAGCCATCACGTTCGACTTATACCACTGCTTACCAAGTCTTATCCCGATACTTTATTCTATCGGGGGAAATAAACTTCACCGCGGTGATAGAAACTCATTTTTTATTCGCTTATTATCGATGATAACATCGAGGGTAGATTTACTTTGTGGATACCTTGACCATTTTACCCTTCGAAGGGAACACTGAAATTATGAATGGACGGATAATGAACACTTCTTCTTCTTCTTCTTTTTAAATTTGATCATAGAAGTTTGTTTTCTTGAGGAATTATATTGTGTTCTTTATGCGGTTTCGTTCTGAGGGCGTTATTTTATTCGATTTTTAATTCGACTGTAATGTTATACAAAACATTAATGAATATTAGCGATATATTTGATCCGAGTTTTAGTGACATTGACTTCGGTGGCCACCGGTGACCTCCCACGGTATCCAACGTGTTAATATTGAATATCTTTCATCAGGAACCACCGTAAAACAATTTCCCGTCTATTCGACATCAGGACATTGCGAAAGTGGACCTTGACAAATAACGAACGCATAACCCTGACCCATCGAAAATAATAGAATTTTTCACGGTTTCACCGTTGATTGTTTCATCTTCATACACCGCGGAGAGTAGATATTTTTTCAAGCATTTTTCTATGAATTCCCGTCGATGGATACGGGATGCCTGATCCTCTTGACGTCAGTTCTAGCATCTACATGCATCGGATCCGTTTTATTGTTCACGGGAAATATTTCAGCTTGAATGCAATGATATCAAATCTGTTCGCACCAGTCGTCAATAGTTTACTACTTGAGAAGGAAAGGGAACCGAGTTCTCTGCTACTTCGGCGAATCACGGAAAAAGTATCCCCATATAAATAATCGAGTTTATAAAACCATCTTTTACTACATGGAATATCTGAATTACCAAAAATATAAAAACCTTTTTTTTACCGTGAATATTTTATTCGAACATCTCAAACATCTTGGATCTTGGGATGAGTATAATATTATAAATGAAATAAATATTTGGAATTACTTTTTAACGTGAATATTTCATCTAGACGGGAGTGCAACGATACTTCATTCCGAGTTATGTCTGCCGCGAATGTATTGGTCGGATAATCCGATTATGAACACTGCCAAGCGATGTGCTAATTGAGCAATCTGTCGGTTAAGGTCACTCTCTAAACAGACGTCTTTCTGGGGAACAGTATACGTTTCCGTAGAAGTTCGGATTTCCTATTATCTAGTTAGAAAGGGATTAATTAAACGGATGTTGTCTACAGTCACTTAGACGTTGCAGTTCCAATTCGAGTATTCCATTTAAACATTACAATGCAAATCTCCCACGATATATACAAACGGAAATCAACACCTACGAGAATGATAATATTGTTCTAATTTATTATTTCCCGAGATATTAGTTACTTCAATAGAATTATCGTCACAACGATATGATACTAATAATAATATAATATATCGAGAGGGATTTACATGGTAAATTAACCAGCTTTATCATGGAGATTTCGTCGAGAAAGTAGATGAGGTATCGCTACGTCGGAATAAATTGTAGCGCAGTAGATCAAGCATTTCATAGTCAGACATAGTAAGAGGAACTTGTCGCGAGGCACGTGAAGACACGCGAGAGGAACGCGATTTCTACGGGTTTAATAAAATAACGAAGGCGATTAGAAAATAAACGCGAGTGACGTAGTCCCGTAGGAAAAATTCGAAGGAAATAGGCGGAAATAATTTCCCGCTATAATCGTCGAGGAAATTGAACACAAGGAGCGAACATAAAACGAGGTGAAAATACATCGAGGATGACAGAAATGTCCATGCCGTTTATCTTCATCTTCGGTGTTCGGTGCACCGAAACTTTTTAAAGCCTTGAAGCTAGAAAATGGAATAACGGTTTCCAGATTGAAACGTAAACGAGATACGAGTGTAAAAAGTATCCTAACAGCATCGAATTTTATCAAAAACCTCGTAGAACTTTGTTTCCGCATGAAACAGATTGTGAATAGTTCCATAAAACATATGGATAAATTCGTTACTTTCTCTACTTCGAAACAAAGGGCTCATATAATTGTTAATATTACATTTTCGTTTTGTTTAACACTAAAATTACTTCATTTCTGCTTCAACAAGTACGTCGTTGATATATTCTTCTAAAAACATGTGATGCATTGGCAACACAACCTACTTTCCTAATTACTTCGATGCAAACGAGAAACAGGATGATACGGTAGATCCTGCTGAATAATAAGTTTCGTTTAAACTTGGGAACGTAATACTCGTTAGCTCTAATGTCTTCACTAGGCCAATTTTCTACTCATCTCCCATCTAATACTGACGATGATTGGCGACTGAGAGGCGCCTTTCCAGTTGCAAAGGATTATATATAAGTTATTCAGTATTTTCGATGCATTCGAGCTACCCGCATTTTGGCGGTGCTACGGTATTGTGTATTGGGTACCATGCAACTTGAAAGGGCAAAGGACGGTCACAGTAGATTGTGCGCGGCGCTACGTTGAATCCGTGGAGGACAATTAGACGACAGGTAAAAAATTTACGAAAGATTTGATATTTCGGTTTCGTGGGCGGAACCATGAGTTCTGACCGCGCTGCTCTGAGTATCGATCCGTGAAGGACAGCTTCCAGCGACCTCGCCCCTAACTGCTCAATATCCTCCCTTGTTACGATGTCGAAACTCCAAGTTTTCCTATCTTTTCTTCGGCTTTTCGATTCGCGACACCATCCGATTTCGATTTGCACCTCGCACGTTAAACCGGTACCAAGACAAAGCGCGAAGGCTAACCCTTTGCACTCGAGGGGCGATCCTCAATCGCAGCGATAAACTGAGTGGCGACTGATAGCAAGATAACTTGAAAGTATTCCAACAAAAACAGAATAGTTTTCAATGATTTTTCTCCGAGACTCTGAAGAACTACCGTAGACGACTACTTGTACTTCGAAATAGCATTTAGCAGAAATCGTATCCTCGAAGCAATCGAAACGATGCCGTAGACTTAATTGGGGTATCAATTTACAGAAAATCGGTTTGTTAATTTCAGCCGTGTTTCCAGACGATTTCATTTAACAATGGTCGCTCACCTGGAAACCACGAAACTGAAAACCGACTAACTTCTACCAGGTCGTACGTTTCGTATATCGGCGAATTATAAACTGTTCAGCATCGGCCGGGAACTTTTAATTAACGTTGCTAACTGAACTGATAAACCGACCTATTCAGTATGTTCCGATTGTTATAAAGGTATCTTCTCTTCGTGATTCACCTAGATATGAAATTGGAGCAAGGTTAATGACAAAACTACGAAGGAAACCTGGGAATCTGGTGTTCTACCGGGGAAACCAGGGAGATGAGAAAGTAATGGGTACACCACTACGGTGATACATCAGTATAAAAGAAGATATCACGAGCTACGGAGTATAATAAACTGCAATGTTCATTCTGTAGGGTGATAAAACACCGTAGAGTGTTGGAAAATGGAAGGAAACAGTTGTTCGATGCTAAATCTTGAGAAAAATCACATATGATACTATACGTTCCTCCTAATAATCGATACACGTATTGATCAAACAATTTCATAATATCGCAGCAGTCGACATGACATTAGAAAGGGAACATCGCGTTTCTCACGAAATATTGCACGAACTATAGTCAAGCTTATATTCAAGGAAGAAAAGATACAAATGGCTAACATGTTCTTAGGTTGTCCATGAGAGAAGCATAGATATAATCCCGTGAAAATATCAAAATGAAACGTCCCGAAGCGTATTAACGACTTCGTCGCGAGGACATAACGACACCTTGGTGGAAAGACAAAAGGTCGAGCGAAATGAGTCAGAGACATTTTCTTCGTTTCTTATCTCATTTTCAAAGAATGATACTAAGAAAAGGTCATCGTCTTGTTTGAAGGACTAAAAAGGTCCCTCCATGCGTTCTCCTTGCCGTCCTTATCCCCTACGATGTCCTTTCTTTGAAAGGACGACCTTTCTTTCACTCGTTTGCTCATTAGAACCTAAAATTAAGGAACCTTAACTCGTCTCTTCGCTGCTAATCATTCACTTTTTATTTTAATTGAATTAATATTCACTCATATTATAATTTTGCTATAATGAAACCCTACATTCAAAGTACTATTATATTAATATGTACTTAAACTGCGAATGAATTAGTGAATCAAATCGTAATTATTAAATCCCATATTCTTCCTTAGTGCAGTTTAGCATTTTAAAATGCAGATTGAGTATAACGTGAACTTTTCTGCGAAGAGCACAGAAAATTATTGAAGCATAAAAAGTGAGGTAGTTGCATCGATAAATGCAATATCGTTCGATGAAATTGTTGAATTCTCTGCTTGCATATTGCATATTGCATATTGCATAGAATTTCTCACAGAAATCTTTCCAAACGATACATGCTGTTGATTCAAGAGGAACTATTTATTTCAGGATTTTTAATTAAAAATGCTTCGCAAATATGTACTTTGCCGACCGGATATGTTCGCCCTCAGAACACCCGGAAGGGGTGATTGGACTCTGGGTCACCGACTCGTTCGTGTTCCACGTATTAAATTCAGTTCTCGGAATTGCATAATACGGCAACGTTATAAATGATATTTATGCCATATAAACAATTTATTGTAATGTAATAGGTACAATGAGTGTAAAAAGTATTCGTACAGCAACGAATCTTAACAAAAACCTCGTATAACTTTACGGAAATAAAAATATCTATTTTATCATTCTAATCAAGAAAACAATTTTGTTTCAGGAGTTCAATGTCGGTAAAGAACAATATGCCGTGCAACCCGCATCAGTGACTATAGATCAAGGTAAAAAATCTGAATTATAAATAAAGCACGAAAAACACAACCTTATAATAATATTAATAATCTTATATTATTACTACATTATATAACATCATCATCTATAATCCTTGGCCGACGATCCTCCAATGCAATAATTTCTTTTTAAACAAATCAAATTCCAATCTTTCGATGCGAAAACATTCTCCACTCTCGAATTACTTTCCGATTACTTTCCGGTAACCCTGATAAATTAACAAGAAATTTACGAATAATCAACGTTCCGAAGTAAAAAGGATTGCCGGGAAGTCTATCCTGAGCGTTATTACGATGATAATTTTTCGTTCTACGGTTAGTGGAGTTAATTCGATTTTGAAGCAGGTAGCTTGCCACATCAAAGTCGCAGTTACCCGAGTGGTAGTGGTAGCAGTGGTAGCAGTGGTACAGTGTCATCGCAAAGTCGGTTATTAGCAAGAAATTCCTCGGTGAGTTCGCAAAGTTCTTTGGAAGGTGCCTCGGGTCCATCCACTCATCGAGGTTCATCGCCACAAATCAGAGCATTTGGTCCGAATGGACGTTATCATCATGCAAATCATCGGGATCCACTTTTGGCAGCCGCATCCTATCCTCCCAGCAGAAATTCAAGGTCATCAGAAACTCATTTACTCCTCTCAATGTTCGCCATTTATGCCAAATAAATTGCTTTAGTTGAACATGCTTGTAACTATTCAATACATGTTACAATCAATGATGTTTTATTCAGGTCTCCATCACCCGGTCGTGCAGCATCCTTGGATGCACGTTGCGGAAGTCCAGCAAGTTATTCCGGAAGTCTACTTAGTAGCAATGCTTCGCCATCGCAGAGTTCACTAACATCCTTGGCAACCGGTGTTAGTTCTTCTTGTGGATGTTCTTCAACCAGCACTATCCAAGGAACTTCTCGTTTGGCTGACCGCTGTCTGTCACCACTTCATATTCCACAATCTCGAACCTCCGTAAGGTATGATTGTTCCTAGTGCTAATACTATCTAACAAATTCCTATTGTTTATAAATATAAATGTTAAAGAACATTTTTTATATGAATGGATAATAATGTAATGTTTTATGTAAATGGATAATAATTTTTTATAATTAAACAGTGATGGCAGTAGTGGACCATTAGCTTCGCCACTTGGACGCTTCCAACCGCATCTTTATCAACGTAGAGATGGTCCGGTCTTCCTAAGTGCACGAAGGTTCGTAAAACACACTTCAAAAAGAGTTCAAGATATAAACTTTCCATAAAAGCGAATAGTTGATTTAACAACCCGCAAAATTCCGACTTGCAATATATTAAGTGTATATTAAGTTGTAGTTTTTACGCGTTTATTTAGGAACAGAGAAATCTTGGGCCGATTACATTTGCGATTGAAATATGATTTCGATCGATCTGACTTACACGTGCATTTGATCGAAGCACATAATCTTGCTGGCACGAATCAAGAAGGAGGATTTAAATATCCCTATGTGAAACTGACTCTTAGTCCTGAAGTGGACTCTAAAAAAAGGCAGACCACCATTCAGAATCGTAATGAACCGAATCCAGTATTCGATCAAGAATTTAAGTTTCCTGTTAGTTCGGAGGAGTTACAAGATAAAACTCTAGTCTTACAGGTAATTAAATTAAACATCAATGATTGGAATCACGATTTGTTTGAATACTTGTATTCTTTATGATTTTATAAGCGGAGAACTTTGTTTTCGGAATGTATAAGAATAAATCATTTCCTGACCTGATAGGTATTCGATTCCGACCGTCGTTCGCGATCCTGTGGATCCGTCAGGATAGTTCTGGATACCCTTGAATTAGCCTCGTCCTGCTCCTCCGTAGAAGTTTGGGGTGAAATTGAATCTGAACTCCCCGAACTAATCCAGGAAGTTCAACTGTCGCTATCGTATTTGCCAAGCGCGGAAAGACTAACAGTTCATATCATAAAAGCAAGGAATCTTTTTCCACCCCAGGTAACTTACACATTTGGCAATGATTTGTTTGTTCGGAAAGTTCATGCCGATTTTTAGTAGTTTCTCGGCGAAAAATCTGAGAAGTTCTGGGAGAATGGAAACTTCAAGTTGCGTGAAAAATGGAGAAAGGTTGTAGAACAAAACGGTGCTCACGTAATTGTATTAATATATATCGATATATAAAAATGTCCCCTTTAAATCTTCCTTAAAAATCAGCACGAACTTTCTGAACAACCTAATACTTCTCTTTAATATTTCTCTAATATATTTTAATAAATACGCTATGTTTAATAATAAAGTACTAATAAAGTGATTTCAATTATTTTAATGTTGCATTTTATATTGTTATTCACGTTAAGCAGGAAAAAGAGACGTTAGATACTTACGTCAAGGTAAATCTCCTTTGCGGCGAAAAGAGGGTAAAAAAAGGAAAGACTGATGTAAGGAAAGCGACAACCAGTCCCGTTTGGAACGAAGCGATGTTTTTCAAAGTTTCCTCAGCATCGCTTGAGTCCTCAGCGATTGAAGTGAGTACACAGGCAATCTTACAAAAAGCACATAACATCTTTATTCTCATTTTTTAATGTGATACTTTGTTTAATCTTGTTTTATTTCACGGGGTTTAATTCTTCTGATAGAAACAGCTTATTTCTGTTCTCCCTCTGACGTAAATATTTAACGAAGGCAATAACAGTTTTATCCTTTATTTACTTCGTACTAATATAAAACAACGATTTATTTTTATTATGCACTTTATTATGTTTATTTTGTTATTATATTGGTACCCAACTCGGATACCGATGCGATTAGCGATTAGCGTACTTATCAATGTTTCCTGAACTCTAAGAAATTTATGAAAATTCGCTAATTAGATCACTAATCCATGTGCGACATAGAAACATAGACAACAATTAATGGACTTAAGGAAATCAATTATTTTTCACGTTCTGCTTCCTACAATTATTTCCAGTTTATTTTCCTTCAATTCCACAAGTGTTGTACATAATGTATACATATATACACCCAATTCTGTTTGTACACAAACCTTTTTTACACGGCTCCCTTAAAAAATGTAATAAAAGTTTGAATCCAATTCTTTCTATTTTACAAATAATGAAATGAAAATTCTAAAGCTTCCATGGATACAGTATATTCTGTGATGCGAGTTTCCTTGACACGTGTATTCTTCGGGAATGTATTTATCGCATAACAATAGAATTGGGTGTATTAAGTAAACAATTGGGAGGTAAATAATGAAATTTCGTAAGGTATGCGTGATGGATTCGTCCAACGATATAATTGGTGGAGGTGTACTCGTTGGATCATGCATCGTTGGTCCAGCAACGGGTACCGTACCTGGAAGAGAAGGGTGTGAAAATCAAGGAAAAGAGCACTGGCTCCATATGATACAATCACCAAGAAATCCAATAATTAGATGGCATACATTGCATTAGTTCTATTGGCACTTTATTCAAAAGTATCAGTATGTGCTTATCCTCGATACGTGCATGACCTTGATTACGGTAGAACGTCTTTATGTTCTCAGCCAAGGATATACAATCAGATTCTAGATTGATACACCCGATGTATGTTCATGAAATAGCAGTGTTATATGTGAAACAGCTTCTATGGATGCACTCGAAATGATTGAACACAATTATTATCTGCTGGAACAGAGTCGCGAATATTTCATAATTGATGTCCGCGTTATCACCGCAATTCTGCATCTGCATTTCACGGTAGTCTAACAAGGCCTTGTTGAAATTTCACTTAAACTATCATCGGGCAACTCGTTGCCTTTCAGTTTTGAACCAATGGAAATGTTTGTACTAAGAAATGATCTGTATTGTAAGAAAAAGATGATTTCATAGGAAACAATTTGATGGCATACTACGATACGTATATTAGAGTTTGACTCGTTTTAAAGAGAAAGAAAATTTCAAGCTAGTAATTCCAAATAATCCTTATGCCATTCGAACGATTCGTTTTCATGTACTCATATTCTTCATCTTGAAGTGAAGAAGTCAAACTTCTTCGATGATTCTACTTACTGTAGTACAGTAAGACTGTTACTGAACTATGATGCACGAAATGCAAGAATCTAATTGACTTATAATAATAAATTCCATAATGTAATTGGGTAAATGTTATATGCATATGAAAACTACTGACGACACGTCGATAAAAAATTCCGGAATAATGTTACTAATAGTTCAAGTACAATTTCTATGGTAGATATAAATAATTTGATTCTCCGATAGTAAAACATCCATTTGTTGGCGAATCGATTCTGATCCATCGTTGTCTTAAAGGTACTCAGAAGAATCAGCACAAAATTACAATTAAATTAAATACAAGTGAAAATCGTGATTGCACGAACGGATATAAAATAGATTTCGAGGAACAGCTAAAGTTTAAAGGCAAACTATTCTTCGGAAAAAAAATAGTGTGAAGGATCAAAACGAAAAGGATATTCATAAGGAATTCGGGATCGCATGGACGATGCTTATATTGCAACAAACATGGCCTCTAATGATATATTAAGCTCGAGGTACATTAAATGTATAGCTTACAATGAACTGAAAGCCTAATAATAATAAGTTTTTCAAAGTTCTATTCATATCAATATTATTGTTATTAATATCTTTGTGAGCACAATGCTGGCGTAGAAACCATAAGATAACTTTGCAATCGTTTACTCGGAGAACAATTCCGAGAATAATATACTGAACAATATCAAATTGATTGAAGTGAAGTGCATCAAACTGATCTCAAAATACATGACTGAACAAATATTCCGATTATTACTTACTTTGAACATAAAGTACGGCACAATCGGTGGCCGAAGAATTGTATGACTAAACCAGAGAATTGTAATTAAGTCTGATTTATACAAAACGAGAGAGATGTTAACGTTTCCGACCAAACCTCGTCATATCATATTAATAATTTGAAATCTCAAAGTTTAGATCTATTTATTGTTAATTTAAGTATTCGACTAAGGAGCCTGCCGTCTTTTAAAGGTTTTAAGTATTTACGCATTATAGCGATTTTAATGTTTCTCGTGCATTTTAGCTGGGAGATAATTATATAATATGATCGTTAATCAAATGAATATAATGGATTTAATGTTGATCTTCGTTAACTATATGAAATGAATATAATATTGTATACATATATAATTTCTGAATTGTCAAAGATTGGAAGTTTTAAGGCACGTTGGAATGAGCTGCTCAAATCTATGAGCGTAGTTCGAAATGTACGCTTAAAGAAAATACTTACAGTGTTTCTATTATTCTACATACCACGAAAGGTATATTATTTATATTGAACGGACATATATATAATATATATAAAGATATATATATACATACACGTACATATACATGTACTTGAAAGATGTTCTTATATATTTATCGTCGTATAAACAATCATAATGGGTGTCTACTGAGATGTGCTTTCAACGTTACAATGGAACAACAAAATGGATTGTTAATAGCTGGCAGTCTTGTAAAACTATTATTACATGTTCATAAACATTCTGGTCTCTAATGTCAGTTATTTACATGTAATACATAATATACACCACAGTGTCATAAGTAATTCATATATACAGTAGGCTCCTGTATAACGCGGTTCATTCTTTGCGCGTTATAGGAAATTGGAGATAAGTTAAGCTACGCTCGACCAAAGTAAACGCATTTTATTACATAGCGCGTTGTAGGAACTCGCGTTATACGAGAGATTATTGTATATACTTATCTAATTTATAATTCATTCCTATTAATTAGGAATGTTTACCACACCCGATAATTACAAATTCAATAGGCACCCTATCATTGGATTTAGGTACGTCCTGCATTATATGATAAGAAACTCCCGCACCTACATTGCTACCTGTTAAGATACTTGAAAGTCCACTTACAGTCGTCGTACAAATAATTAAGAGAGGAAGTGCGGTATAAAATAATAAGGAATCGATCAGGTAAACTCGGAGACACTCTCCGCAATTGGTTTTGCGATCGTTTCGGGAATGTCTCTAATGATTAGAAAGCCGTGAATAATGTTTAATGTCTTCTAAATGTTATATGTCACCGATATTTTCTCGTAATGTATTCCCGTGATCTGGTTCCCAATAAAGAACAACTTATTTACGACAAATAAAGATACGAAAAGTTGTTAGATTGAAAGTCTAACACTTTATGCGTTTAGTGGACGCGGGAAGTTGGTAAGCAAAGATGGACTGGACAAATATTTACATGCTTATTTTATTACACCTAATAGTACATGGTTTTACATTGTTCTTTTTCAAATATATTATACATTTCGATTATTTACTAGGAACGATCAGCGCATGGAGTACGAAATTTTATTACAATGTAGAATATTAAGTTTATATTCGACTAGTTCGCTTCCGCGTGACATTTAATGCGCGTTACACATTTCGAAATAAGAAATAGTTGGAAACGCGCGATTAAGTAATTAGCATTAGAATGTAGAATTTAAATTTTTTATGGAACTCTCCGTTTCCGCGATATCAACAAAATCTTTTACGCCTTTCGGTCGGACTGAGAGGCCTATACTTGCACCGTTCTCGTGCCATCTTGCTTTAAGTAATACACAACAGCCCTGACCTGTAATATATGAAGTACATTATTAAGAGCTATAGAAATAAATTATAATAATTTAATTACCAAGTTGTCCTCGTTCATGAGCGGCGGCCAATTGATTTATTACGCGTCTTTCAACTTCATATTTTATAGATCGTGCACCGTAATGAGTATCATATCCGTCTGCTAAGACTGACAATACTTCTCTATCCCACTTTAATTCTATTTTATGCCGATCTTTTGCACGCACCGCCCATGCTTCCAATTCTCGAGCTACTAATTTAATAAGTTCTGCTCGAGAAAATGGTAGAAAATAAACGATTTCATTTATTCTTCCCAAAAATTCATCTCTCCGGAAATGTCTTTTTAATATCGGACGTACCTGTGAAAGGAACATTTTGAATATTGTTAGGCAGAATGTTTTGGTAGGAAATCGGTATCAAAGAAATCAATATATACCACTTGATCTTTGAAATTACGAGAGATTTCTATATGTTCCGGTTCTTGATCATCGCTAGAATTCTTGTCGAGTCTATGAGATAAGAGACGTTGAGCTTCCCCTCTGAGTTGCAAAGCGTGTTCCGCAATTTCTTCGCTTGCCAAATTCGAAGTCATTACGAAAATTGCATCTTTACATACAATTGTCTTTCCTTTGCCGTCTGTGAGTCGCCCCTAATTTTGCAGAAATCGCGGATATAAATTTATATTCTTTTAACTTCGCGATATACAACTTGAGATACCTCATCAAAGAGTTGCAACAGAACCGTCAAAACGTCTGGATGAGCTTTATCAACTTCGTCAAATAAAACAACTGCAGTCGGACATTTCCTTAATAGTTTAGTTAACTGTCCACCATCGTCATGTCCAACGTATCTAATGCATAATTCCAACAAATAAAAAGTGCTATTACTTTTACTACAATAGGTAGACAAAATAATAACATCGAATTTATATCTTTATTAGAGGCATACCCAGGTGGTGCTCCAATTAATTTTGCAACCTCATGTTTTTCTTGATACTCTGACATATCTAATCGGATAAATCCATCTGCTTTGTTTTTATGAATATATGCAGCTATTTGTTTTGCTAGCTCTGTCTTGCCAATGCCGGAGGAACCTAAGAATAAAAATACTAGAGGATGTTCTTCATCTATCCAGCCATTTTCTTTCCTCCTGACGGCTAGAAGCATAAAAAATAATTTAACATATATCATATTATTCTTCAGTTTGCACTTGTTTACAAATATATGAGTAAAATCATCGATCAAAATATGAATCTTACTAGATGCCACAATGGAAATTGCTCCTTCTTGGCCAACAATATGTTGCTTTAAACGTTGTTCTAATGGAAATCTGCGACGTTCTTCAGCTTCCTGTAATAAAATAAATTACTGTAAATTCCCGTATAACGCGAATTCCTACAACGAGCTAAAGATATTGCGACGACTTTTTATATAACGCGATTTTCGTACAACGCGTTAAATAATAAAATACGAGAGTTCTCCGTTTACTTTAGACAAGTATTGCATAGCTTATCTGTAGTTTCCTATAACGCGTTTTCATACAACGTGTAACGTATTAATCGCGTTATCCGCGTTAACCGCGGCAGTCAATGTAGATTAAAAATAAACTAAAAACCAAAAGTAAGTCATAATAAAGTAGAGACTTCATTAAAATTTGACATACTTTTGCTTTCATCAGCTCATCAAACTTCTGAGCATGATTAATAAGCATCTCCCTAATCTCTCCATTCCTAGAATATTCTACAGCACGATGACCAGCCTCATTTTCAATAGTTGGATCAGCACCTCCATCTAATAATGCTGTTACACAAGCTTTTGAGTCTGCTAAAACAGCATAGTGAAGTGCAGTAAATCCTTTAAAAGTAGCAGTATTCTGTAACCGGTCTGAAAATTCTTCCTCCCTTATCATATAAACTGCAAAACATGAGTATATTGTTTAACATATTCTTTCTTTATCTACATTGTATGGAGTTCCTTAAGGGAGCAATATCATTTGATTTATTAATTATACCATCTGTTTTATTTAGGCCTTTCTGTCTGGCAGTCTTATAGACATTAATAAACTCATCTCCTGCATTCACATCCACACCCTTCTCTATTAAAATTTGTATAACTTCTACTTTATTGTTAATTGCAGCAACTTGCAAAGCAGACCATCCCAAAGGATGCCTTGCATTTACATCAACTCCACTTTCCAAAGCCTATAAAAAGAAGGTAATTAATCAAATCATGTTCAAATAGCAATCAACTGAAGACCCATTTCTGGTTTCCACAAATCTTTGACAAATATTTAATAAAGGTCGAAATAATATTCTTTTTATTTGGCAAATAATGACATGGAAATTCGAAGGTTTCCATAGATGCGTTATAATTTTTTACGAATCTTTTTAGGCGAATTCGTCGGGAAAGTATCTATCGTGTTTAAACAGAATTGGATGTATATCCTTACTTTTTTAAGTTCTGGAATATTCCCATATTGAGCAGCATGAAGAAATCGTTTTTCTGTTGAAAGAACAGATATTAGATATTATTATGTCTACATATATCAATTAATTAAATAAAAAGTAGTTAATATAATACCTTTTGCAGCGTTTGGTGCATGACAGAGAGCAACAATGAAACCAAGACCCCCTAATATGAATCCCAAATTCTTATACTTTGTGCCGGAATTGGTATCATTTTTATTAAATGGATTCCTATTATTCGTGGCAAGAGAAGCAGTCTCTTTAGATAGAAGAACATCGAGAAATTTGTGCAATGGATATACATCTTTTACACTTTTTAATCTGGTAGAATTGTCGTTATAACCTCTACCGCATCGGTAAAAAAAATATGTTGTTTTATGAGTCTCCCTAAGACTTAGATGACTTAATAGAGCATCTAAACTCTTGGAATTCTTTATGATAGAATAGAATCTTCGATTGCAGAAATGTGACATTCTATCTAACGTCGACAGATACTAATTGACTCAAACCATGTGATTACTTTCCAGATATTAGGAATGAATCTTATCCGTTAACAATAAGTAGACCAGGTAAAATATTAAATTGCATCATGTGGATGCTGCAATTATGACGAAACGAGAGCTCTAATGCATATACAAGTCAATTTTCGAAAACGTTTTGCCACGATATGATCTGATTCAAACACTACATTCTATATTCAAAGAGTGAAGATGATGCAATTTTTGTAATGCGCTTCGATTGATGGAAAGTAACATTGTATTTATTACTTTTCACTATAAATCTTAATAATTAACAGATATATGAAACATTAAAGGAATGAAGTAAATGCAATTTGCCGAGAACTAAAGGAATATTATCATGTTTTTAGAGAAACTTTATACAGTTGGATATAGGATGTACGTAACTATGCGCAAAAGTTTCCTAATCCCGTATTCATATAAATACAATGTTTGTTATTAAAAGTATATCGATATAATCAGAGAAAGTCTTGGGAGGCCGCGAAAATTCTCAATGCTTTGAAAATATTTCGCGGATTGACGTATTGATCTTTCAACCAATCATACTCAAGCGCTAGCTATAGTTAGAAATTCGAAATGTTTTGGAGGAAAGGGATGATATTTCAATTGAAATCTAGGTTGGTGATCTCCTTAGCCTTTTATATTTCGATATTTTTGGTATACGAGATTTGTATGATTACAAAGTATCTATATATTCATGTATAATGTAGTATTCGATTCTTCCAGAAAACAAATTGCTGGCATCCGCAAGCAGCAATCCAATGGCGCTTGTTTCCAGAACATTCCAGGTAGCTCTGTAACCAATAGCAGTATTCTACCCTAGCGCCATGATTGGTGAATTTCGAGAAAGAGTTAGCAGAAAGAAGTGGTTACAATCATCGTGTGGCGAACATTTCGGGCAGTCTATTCAAGTCCGTCGTTTACGAGTCAAGTGTGAAACATCGTGATTTCGGAGTACAACGTGCAACTTTAATCAGGAAGACGTAATCGAAACGTTTGGTGCACACTTTAATACGTCTTTCATAGTAATAGACGTACAAAGAATAGTCGCAGAAATCCGTGGATTAATTTGATCTTGTAAAAAAGTAACTCATAGCCAGAACATCAGCCATGGCTGCTATGTCCGTGATTGGAATTGACTTCGGAAATGAGAGCTGTTATGTGGCAGTAGCACGAGCCGGAGGCATCGAAACTATAGCTAATGATTACAGCCTTCGTAATACGCCGTAAGTATTCATCATTTTACGAGTCACCACTGTATTTTCGATTAAGTTACTTCGATTAAGTCGAGGAATACCGGCCTCCAGTTAAACCGCCTGCCTCCCGAAACATTTCCATGGCAATTTAGACAGGAAAACAAATGCGGATTAACGACTATAAATGATTAGTTGTTACGTGAATCGCCGGAATAACTTAGGCGGGAGTATTTACACATTGCCATTTATGTACAATCTGTTTTCTGTCTCATTTCATCGCCCACATTCTCACATGGCTTTGCGTGTGTAGGAGATCACATACGAGGAAGTGTGTACGAACTAATTTCTTCTTGTTTCACTTACCACGCGATGTATTGGGATTTCATGTATTCGCTACTCGCACAAATATGTGTGTATCGAGAATACACTGTTATTAATTACTACTGAAGATGAAAGATAATGATATGATATAAGAATTACTATCGTCTAATTATAATTATATCTAATTACATCTGCAGAACTAAGAATATCATACATAAACTTCCTCTTTCGTAGTATATTCTTGAACAATTAACTACATGATATGGAAGCCAGAAACTTATATATTTGTATGTTACTTATAAATATTATTAGAATTATTTTAATCAGAGGAAACAGATTGTATGTTGATTAATATAATTATAATAATTTTATGTGGTATCATTACATTTTCCAGGATACCTTTATTATTTGGTTTTAATATGTAATTAAAATTAGATATTAAAAATGATGTTGAAGATATTAAATGGTAGGAAACTCTGTCTCAATGAGTAAATTCTTGGAATGTTATCTTTATTGATCTGATGCATCAATAAAGCCAACAGAGGGTGGATCAGGAAGTTAGGATTTTTCTAGAAGCATTACATGTAACATACATGTATAACATATGCACCATTAAAATATGTACAGTTCTTTAACTCTCTACAATAATATATATAACTTTGAATTCTCACACACACACACCATCTAGCTGTATCTTTCGTTTCATTTAATTTTTTCGTTGTAATAATAATTATAAAAGTACGCGCAACAATTGTCACCTTTTTCCAGCGTGTTTCAGGAATAATTTCGTTCTTAGTTTCACGTTGTACGATTTTCTTTTCGGCACGAAAAAATGGAGTTATCAAGGTTTAAACGATGTCGAAACATGAAACTACAATTTTGCTCTTTGAAAATCAAAGAGTAATAATGAACCTGTAACAGAATTAATAATATCGTTTAAACGAACTTTTATATTTTTTCAGATCATTTGTTGCATTCAGTGGGAAGAATAGAATTCTTGGTGTTGCAGCTAAGAATCAAACAGTAACCAATATGAAAAATACCATATATGGATTTAAGAGGTTGCTGGGTAGAAAGTTCAATGATCCGCAAGTGCAGCGAGAACTTCAGTCACTACCTTTTAAAGCCTCACAACAAGAGGATGGAAGTATTGCAATACATGTAAGATTTCAAAGAAATCATATGTAATGAAGTATTCATTAACTCATTCACACAGTATGATGTATATGTGAGTCTTTGGGATTCTTTACCAGAACCTGAATAACTCAAATATCAGTTGTTAGATACATTACATTTTGGTCTCAAAATGTTTGAGTATGTTTTGACTAAGTTATATTTTATAAAATCTGATCCGTTGCGCGCGTAACGTTCGCCCGAAAATGCCGCGTCGCGAATGTGTTGAATTGCTGATATTCATATAGCATGAAAGACTACAAACCAGGAAGAAATATAGTAACAAATGAACATAATTCAGTTTAATAATGCACAGTTTTAGTCAAATTGCAAATGTACAGTAAATATATCAAACTATCTGGAATTTCTCTTTGGATGCAACTGAATGATCACTTTAATGTTGGCACCTGGCCAGGTTTTACACATTTCTGGATACCCAAATCTTATTTATATCTCTTTAGAGTTGTCTGATGAATCACCAAGAGATTATATACATCTGTCCTATAAAATTGATATTGAAAATTCAGACTTGGTATTTACATACTATTTGTAATTACAGGTACAATACTTGGGAGAAGAACATATATTCTCACCTGAACAAATTACAGCGATGCTATTTACAAAATTGAAAGACATTTCTGAAACAGCACTTCAAACTGCTGTTAATGATTGTGTCATTTCTGTTCCCTCCTATTTCACTCAAGCTGAACGCCAGGCACTACTTGATGCTTCAAGAATTGCAGGTTTAAATGTCCTTAGATTATTTAATGAGACAACAGCTACTGCACTTTGTTATGGTATCTATAAACAAGATTTACCTTCAACTGATGCACCTCCAAGGAATGTTGTATTTGTTGACTGTGGTTATGCCAGCTTACAAGTTTCTGTGTGTGCATTCCATAAAGGTGAATTAAAGGTGAGTCTAATTTTTCTCCATACCTTAGGGAATTCTTAAAAAAAGAATGACCCAGTGGAAATATTCCTGAAGTCAGTCAATTTGAAGTAATACTATTTAATATGTGTTAATTACTCCAGATGTTAGCAAGTGCTGCTGACAGCCAATTAGGTGGAAGAGATATAGACATAATTTTAGCTGAACATTTGAATAAAGAATTTCAAACGCGTTACAATATCGATGCACATAAGAACCCAAGAGCATACTTGAGGTTATTAGCAGAAGTAGAGAAATTGAAAAAACAAATGTCTGCTAATTCCACACCGCTTCCTCTTAATATTGAATGTTTCATGAATGAAAAAGATGTACATGGAGAAATGAAACGATCAGATATGGAATCATTATGTTCACATTTGTTTGTTAGAGTAGAAAAAACATTAAGGCAATGTCTCGAAGAATGTAGTAAGTATTATTTTTTACAGTGTTTTTATGTTTACCTATTATATTCATACTATTGGATTGGCCAAAAAAGTTCGTGCTGAAAAATTGAATAAAGTTCGCTTTCTATTCGCATGTGAAAACGCACGAACTTTTCGGCCATGCTAATACTTCTTTCTATTCATTATATTATGCATTATTCATATGGGATTCTGACTGTGATCATTCGCGGAAAATAATTCTTTTGTTCATCATTTATAGAATTGAAGTTGGACGACATTCATTCAGTTGAACTAGCAGGTGGTTCTAGTAGGGTTCCTGCGATTAAACGTTTGATTCAAGAAGTTTTTGGCCGACCACCATCTACGACATTGAACCAAGATGAATCTGTTTCTCGCGGTTGTGCTTTACAATGTGCTATGTTAAGCCCTGCTGTTCGAGTTCGTGAGTTGGCAGTAACTGATATTCAACCCTATCCATTAAAATTGACATGGGATGCCACTCAAGGAGAAGAAGGGTAAACTACTTTCATACAGACAAGTCTCAAAAACATATTAGATTGGCAACTAAATTTCCGACCTTTTGTCTTGTGCCTTCTTTTTTTACAAGAACCATATTTATAGCTTATTTTTGTTGATAACTTTTGCGATTATTTCGATACATCAATTATTATTGAGCCGTTTATTTTGAAAGAAAGACAGGCCACTTTCAAAGAAATGGTTCATTTTTATAGTTAAATAGTTAAGTCTGTTTAAATGAAGTTTATAATGAAGGTCAGGAACTTGGTTACCAACCTAATATTATAAACATATTTTTCTATAATTTTATTTTCCCCCTTATTCTAGTGAAATGGAGGTCTTTGGACATAATCATCAGATTCCATTTTCGAAGATGTTAACATTCTATCGGTCAAGTCCATTTACACTCACTGCTAGTTACAGTACACCACCACCAGCATATCCACAATCTCACATTGGTATGCTCCTAATTTGATTGCATTGGCCATAAAGTTCGCGAACTTTTAACGTATAAATAGAAAATTATTTCTACTCAATTTGTTACATTTCTAATTATCTTTATTCAATAATGTATTGTCAGTTTTGTCTTAGAATATTTTCCCGTCTTTCGGACAGCCTCATAATTTCGTGTTCGTAAATATCCCCGCAAAAAACTGACGCAAAACACACGAACTTTCTGGCCAACCTAATAGTTTAATAACCTTTACCTGGGAATTACATGATACTTATCGAAATTATTTATAGGTGTATTTATTATTAAGAATGTAAAGCCAACCCCAGAAGGAGAATCATCAAAGGTGAAGGTGAAAGTAAGAGTAAACTTGAATGGAATTCTTACCGTTACTACAGCAGCAATGTACGAAAAACGTGAGCTCACACAGCAAGAAAAAGAAGAAGAAGAGAAACTGAATCAACAACAAAATAGCATGGACGTTGATCAGGAAGCAGATAAAAAAGATAAACCTGACCAAGAAGCACAGGCAAATGAACCACCAGCGCCTGAGGTAAGTTGCATCTGAAACCACTATAATAATTTTCAATCAACTTGTCCCAAAAATTAATAATATTTTTATAACATGAAGTTATAAAAATCTATGTTGTATATTTTTGTACGTTACTTATACTATGAATGTGGTAATTAACATATGCAAAGAGGCTATACATTATTTTGTATCAGCAAAGAATCTATTCAGAAATAATAGGTTTTGAGAAATGCGAAGTTTCACTGAAATTGCATGACTTGTACGAATCCTATCAAAGAAATTTATTGTAGATTCTTATAGAATTTCGGTAATTAACATATGCAAGAAGGCTACAAATTATTTTGTATCGGCAAGAAATCTTTTCGGAAATACTAGGTTGTGAGAAATGCGTGCGAAGTTTTACTGAATTTGCATGATTTATACGAATCCTATCAAAGAACTTTATTGTAGTTTCTTCTAGAATTTCGTAGGGGATTCAGCCACAGTTGAAATTAATTTTTAGGAAATAGACAATACTAATGCATTAACATTAATACAAGAAAGATTGTAAGGAAGACTTCAAATGAAGTAATCAGGGAAGATAATTTATGAAAGTTGAACAGTAAAGAAATTTAAGTAGTCAACTTTTTAATTGTTAACTTTGACATCTCTTACAATCTTTCTTCTATAAATCAACATTAAAACCTGCGAACTTCACCTTCCAAGGATGAATGAATGTATGAAGCATTAGGTACATTTACAAATGAAAATCTTCCAGAAAAACAAATATAAGTTTCATCAAAAGTCAGATTTCCAAACTTAGTTTATTTGGAGACTGATCAAGTTGAATGGAAACTGAATTCAATGCATTGTGCGGTCTAGCATTTTTGTAGAAAATATAAGATTTTATATAAATTGATGAGTGACAGATGCATGACTATGTGAGTTTGTTGTGGTTTAGGTGAGCATGGATAAAACACGACGGAACTCAGATGCTGATGATGGTGGAAGAGGTGTGAGGGGTTCTGGCCCTTTCTGCTCCTCCCGGATTTTCTCTTGGTTCAGCTCGGTACGCGACACACAATTATTACTTGGACCCATATGCATATGTTTTTGAGAAGACATGTGCAATGAAATCTGATTTTTGCTTAGTCCGTTGCCTTGTTGTAATTCGTAATAGTCACACGAGCATCCTTTCATACTTAGGGCTACATGATACAGGTCATTTCTTTCTTTCATCACATCAGCATCACAGATCATCTATAGAGATATTTTAATAATATAAAAGTACAGTGAGCTAATATGAAGAACTACGATACGCGTATATCACAAAATATGAACGTATATCTATTATCAAATGTTTATATTTTGTGCATTGATGCTTGAGTTAACTTATATGCTATATGCTAAATAATCATAAGTTATCATTTCGTAGCGATATTAACAAAGAACAGTAACAGAATGAATATGTTCTGTGAAGCATAAACGTAATTTGTGAAGGTGTTTTAATTTCGTTCTATCACCGACATATTATTGTCGAATAATCATTATCAATCATTCATGAAATCATTTTATATGTATATATATATACACACATGTTGAAATGTTAGAAGCCTATAGCAAGTTATTAATGATTTATAGTAGCTGTTATAGTGCATGATGTTTAGCTATACTTAAAGTTATTGAATCTGTGTCGATTTCTTCTGCAATCTTGGCTAGTCATAGACAAAAACAATATGACAATGCAGAGAAAGTATATCGTTTTGCAAGACAAAGATTACTAACTTTGTATTTATAGATATTTGTATAACTTTTGATTCAATAGTAATATCTATCTTATTAATGCATATGGGTCCAATGATACAGCTGTGTCACGCCGTGCTGTCTGTCTTTGCTCTGCTATTCTTTTCACTGGGTCGCAGAAGGAAAAGGGACAGTAATTGTTTATAAAGAAGCAATATAAGAACTATCAGTGTTTTCAAAATTGTGAAGGCAGGCAATGCGGTTCAGTTTTCGATTCGTGCCATTTTTAATCACTTACTAGATTACTTACAGATTACTAATCATGCATAATATCAAGCAAATGAGATGATTTATATTAAACAAAGTTCGGAAGCATGTGAATTGAAAACTGTACGCATAAATACATGCCCTATTCTATCTTCCATTGACTTCTATCGTCACCTAAATTCTGATTTACTAACACACTTATCCTTTTTAAAGCTATTGTCTGTGACGTGTGTTATATGACACTTGTTATTGTTTCGTACATCGCACAATATTGTTCCGTAAGCAAAAAAAAGGTAAGCGAACGAAAATGTGGTGGCGAAAATTATTTGATCTGTGCGAAACTAACTTCTGCAGCCCCTATAACTGCCTGTACGTATATAATTATGTGTTGTTCAATCACCTATGTCTGTCATAAAGATATATTTATTTAATTACATGGGGAAAAAGCTGATCAAACTGATTTATTTGAAAGAATTTTCTGCAGGAAGCACACAGAACTGTTGTTCAGGCATTCAATTAATATTCTGATCATCTGTTGTAGGGAGAGGAGAAAGAAGATGGTAAAGGCAAAAAGAAAATTCCCATACGTACAGTGAAACTGCCGGTAGAAACATATATTTGTGGATTGTCACAAAGAGATTTAGAGGCCGCGTTAGAAAAAGAGGTGCGTTTTATACACTATTATTAGCTTGCAAGCTTTCGGAAGCTCTCACATTAGTTTAACACAAAATATGTTAAAAACGTACTACTACGTCTCCCTCATATAATGTGTCAATATGATTGCATATTTCTTGTGCAGTGTAAAATGATTGCTGAGGATAGACAAGAAAAAGAACGTATCGATGTTCGTAATGCTTTAGAAGAATATGTGTATGATCTACGTGCGAAATTGTCAGACGAGGATCAATTGGCGACGTTTGTTACGGAAGCAGATAAAGAAGCTCTTTGCCGTATTTTAAATGAAACAGAAGATTGGCTCTACGAGGAAGGTGAAGATTGCCAACGACAGGTTTACTCAGATCGGTTGCAACGTCTAAAAGTATGTCTTTAATAAAAAGAATATATCCGAAAGTTAATAGTACATGCATGTATCAACTAAATATTTGTATATTTAGGCACAGGGTGACCCAATCAAGGAAAGAAGAGCAGAATTTGAAGGCAGGGATCATGCGCTCGAAGAATTGGCAGGAGCGTTACAACTTTCCAAGAAGGGAATTGATCAAATTAAACTCTCAAGTGGAAAGGATGACAAATATTCTCATTTAACGGATGATGAAGTGAAAAAAGTTGAAAAGGCAGTACACGAGAAATGGATGTGGCTCGAGGAAAAACGCGTTCAACTAGCAGGCACACCGCGCACGCAACAACCTCCAGTCACTGTAGCTCAGATACGTGCAGAAAAACAGGTACCTTAAATATATTCTATAAAATTTGTACAGTAGATTACATTTATTAGACACTGATATACTAACACATGAATTCTTTTCTGTTACACAGTCATTGGATAATATTGTAATACCTATTCTAAATAAACCAAAACCGAAGGCTGAACCGCCAAAGGAAGAACCAAAAGATAAACCTGCAGAAGATCAGAAAAATAATCAAAACAGTCAAGGTGATGGTCAAACCCAAAGTAACCAACAGCCAGCAGAAGACGAAAAGATGTGTGTTGAGTAATGGTCATCCAGTTTTATGTGTTTTTAATATCATTAAATCTACCATGATTGGAATGATGAATATTTCATTATGAAAGTCATCTTTATCATGTCACAAAAACGCCTGTTATCTTTTAGTTAGGCAGCACACATGGTTGTTTTTCCTTGTCTTTTCCTTTAACAGTTACTGATGTGATAGATTGACCTATTTAATGACAAGTGTACTGTGCTAGTTTTAAGTGTATTTGAAGATTAAGGATTTCTTGGATAGGTGGGAGTGGAGGTTTTTATAATGCATATGTTCCTTTCATTTCATTCTTTCTTATGCAGCATTTGATGAGGATCAGTAATGCAATGCTGGTAAAAGAAAATTGCATAATACATCGAATAATATAGGTTGATATTAATTAAAATTATTGTAATCTTTTTGGATACAGATAGTCGCATTTCTGGCTGCGCCAAGGATACATGACTCATGTACTTTCTTTCCAAATAATTCGCGTGCGAGCTGACCATAAATCATCGAAAAAACGGTACATCAACCCACGCAGATTTTCTACATCTAGGCATGCGTTTTCGATATAAATCTTCCGTTTATACATTGGTATTAATAGAACATTGCCATAGTTTTTATTACAGTCATCATGGAAAAATAATTACATCTTAACGTTCGATCTTGTATAATCACATACGGAATACTTGTATAAATAGTAACACTTTTACTACGAGAGTTAAACATTTTAACAGTATCGAACGGATAGTCTTTGCATCCGCAAGGCAGTAGTTTTATTCTGGTTATTTAAAAAATATTTCAACCCGCGTATTAATTCATTATAAACATTGTACATTGAATGCAAATCTACTAAGATGAAATAATTCCGTTCCATACAATGTTATAAAAAAGATATTCTAAGATAGGGTTAAAATGTTTAATCAAAACCGATAATAATAATACATGTATATTTTATTATTTCCGAGAGATGTTGCCCTAAACTTTGTATTACCAAGCAAGGGCACAATAAGCGTCCAAATATCGCTACTTATAATTCAATTTAAGATTGTAAATTATGTGGCATTCAGTGAAATTCACATCATCGTCGAAAAAAATAAGATTTAGATCGAGAACGCTCCACTGAAAATTGTATCTGCTTGGCTAGTTTTAAATGCGTTAGTAGATCGAAGAAATCGAATCAATCACAGCAGATGATTTCTTTGAGACAAGGGTATGTAATACTTATTTTGTATTCGAAAAGACATCTCACGTGCCTCCTCTCTATTTAATTGGGACGATTCTTTAATTTTCAATATACTTAGAAGCGCAAATATAACAAAATTTTGGCAGTGATGTACTTTAAAGTGATCACTGAATTTAATGCCAGTAGAAGAAGATTGAATACATTGTTACCCTGCAATGTATAGGACAAATGCTAAGTTAGATCTAATGACTAAATTAAATTGTGAAGTAGTTAATATCGCTGGCGATCTTATGTATTTAAGAATATGACAAGCATTCATTCCAACATTTACCCAGGCCGACAGCAAACTAATCTGTCACACGATCTTTGTTGCATTTACGATACTTAAATAAATTAATATTTGACTAATGAAGTACACTAAGCCCGATCTAGAGTTTGCGTTGCGGTACCATTAGTGGTGTCATAAAAAAAAGAAGTTATTTAAATCGCTGTAACGTTTCATTTTATAACGTTATTAATTTATATCGTAAACCTTGATGAAATGAATCAGTCGTTGAACTAGTTGTATTAATGTACATAATTCGTAGTCTGATATGAAGACAATTGTTTCTTCAAATTTTATGTTCCATTTCATATCGTATCGATAATTTTGATCGCATCATTGTTTCCGATAACTGCGTTTTTTTTTAGTTCTTGTATTTGCTAGGATACAATTTCTCATTGGTTCTAAAAACCAAAAGTATTGTTGCCTTATATATCAATCACAAGATAATTGTGATCATTTATTCATCATAAAAAGCGAAAAGGGATTAAATAAAATACACTACTCTTTATTGCCATACTATTGTGAAAAGTACACTATTATCACTTTATTTGTTCACCAATTCGTTCGGAACGTCATATAGTAAACAATTGAAAATTGATATTGTTATTAAAAACAAAAACACTGGAATATATTAGCTATTAACAAAGCTAATAACAAATTGAGGAATGGTGGTAAACAATGGTAAATAATTCAAAATATCATGGGAATGTCTTTACACTTTATTCAATATCTTCTAATCAATACATTATGCTTGATGTTTGTTAATCTTAATATCTTACAGTATTTAACAAAAACTGACAAAGTGTTGAAAAAATGTTTAACAGTGAACCATGCGAATTGCAAAATGTAATGCAACATGATGTAACATATTCCATTCAATGGGAATACAGAAATACACTTGTGTTACAAAGGTGTACTTGATTCCAGAAATGCACTTGTGCAAACAAATAAAGAGTTAATCTCTCTTAGTTTGTGTCTTGGTTTGATCATCGAAATATGCTCGATATATAAAGGCTCCTAAAGCTATATGCAGCACAACAATTGCAACTCCTGCTGAATACACATTGCTTGGCACATTGCTCAGTCCTAATAAACCTGAAATAATTATAAACAGGATTATAATTATTGCTAGTCTATCAAAACAAGTATTCAATATAATTACACCCAGCCTTTTGTTTGAAATATTAGTTTTTATTTACTGTATTACTTGTCTAAGTTGAATGACAAAACAGAGTCATGGAAAATGGAAGATGAAGAAAGTAAATGTAATAATTATTCATTGAATTAGAGAGCCTACTTTTTTTGTGATGCACTCACATGGAGTGAATATTAATGTACAATTTTATAAATCGCATAGATACTATTCTGAATAAAGTATTGAATTCAACTAATAAAAGTGGAAATGTTCGTACCATCGAAAATAAAAAATTTACTCGTAAAAAACGAGAGCACAGGTAATGCTATTATTATCACACAGTGGAATAATACTGTTTTGAAAACTTGCAATTCTGGTAATTCCTGAAAAACGGAAAAACATATTAGAATATTTTTTTGTTTATTTAAGTTTAATGTACAATATTCTAATTGAAAAGAGAAAACGAAAACAAACCTTTATGTTAGACATGATGTATCTAAATGTATATTTCTTAATTATATACTTTTCAAATCCCTCTTCTTAATTACAGTCAAAAATACCAGAAGTACTAGTAAAGCGCGAGTATCTCGTTAATGTTCCATCAACTATTTTGTTTAACAAAATAATAATTATTAATTATGCAATGTACAGTATACTAATGAGAATAGAAATCATTGACTGTAATTTTGAATATCTATCATTTCTTTAAGTACTTCTTTCAGTACGCTATAAAGTGTCATATATGTACGCTCATTCAACCGTAAAATGACCCGATAAATTTACGTTCTTATTCTTTAGCGAATCCGGGAAATCATCTTAAAGACACACCTCGATAATTTCATATACACACTTATTTTTTATCAGGAGAACATATAAGAGGTTACGTTTTGCGGATTTTAGTACATTACATCCCCCAGCAGAGACATCTCATACACTCCGGCCTTTTTAATACGCAAGTTTTCACTTCTCATTTAACGAGGTTTTTTCACATATCAACGTATACTTTATGATATTTTATTTATGGACCATAGTCTAAAGCGCAGTGTCGTTACGGTCCCAGCTGATTCATTCGGTTGTTTACAGGAATGAAGCTAAAAAGTAATACGCTGTATCGTTAGTTTTTCGCATAAAGTGTCCTATCAATCGGCATAAAAATGGGATGTTGTTACAGTTTTTGCAAAGAGGACAACGGTCCGCAGGTAACATGTATGATAAATATAATATTATTATCATGGATGTTTATGAATATCTGGCTTATCATTTGACGTTAGATATGAGTTACACAGAATACAGATATACTTACATACATACATGAACTTTTACCGAGATTATTATTACGCCTACCTACGGAATGTAATCTAAAATAACCGACGTTATATATGCGTTCATATTCTGTTAAGAATTAAGTATGACCTGAATGTATATTCAGGAATTTCAACAGCATATTGTATTATATTTTAGAGTGGAGAAGTGAATGAAAGAACACATTTACTAGTAGATCCTGTCAGCAATAATACAAATATACCTAGAGTACATAGGTAAAATACTTTAAGTTTTTTAGGGATCCATAAATTTCGTCCTTTACATATAAATAGGATTTATTAAACAAGTTAAAATTTTATTCTTAGCGACGATTATGTTAACCAGTATGCAAGTTCTGTACCCAAGAAAACAGATGAGCAAAGTGCATTGAATAGAATTTTACATGAAACTGCTGCGTAAGTAGCTACATAATGAACTACAAAAATGGGTTATTGATAATAATTCAAATGTTATATTAATCCCAGGAATGTTATTGATGTTGGAGCATTGGATTCACATAATTTAGAACAGCATGAGTATATGGATAGATCACGTGCATATTCAAAACGTATAGAATCTGGAGGTATTAAAGTCCCTGATACTACATCTTGCCTTCTTAAAGATATCCCTGCTCCAGAACGAATATTAGCTGCTGAACCCCTTGCTGCTGAAGATCAGGGACTGGTGAATATTACTCTTAACTGCTATTGTTGAATGACAATTAAACCCAGACTGGCAGTAAAAGGGTTAATCACATGATAAAACTCTTCTTATTTTATAGATCACTGAAATGCTCAATAAGGCTGTGACAGCATTAGGAGAAGTAAAAGTTGAACACAAGGAAGACTTAGTAGTTCCATTCTTATCGTGATCTTACAGTATTTCCTCAACTGGTTTACAATTTCATCCAGTCTGAGTGAAAGCATTGGTGTCTGATGACCCTATAAAAACAATGATTCTTTCCAATCTAAATTTGGGATAAATTGGTCCAAGTCTGAACTATCTTTACAGTGTACTAAAATATTAATAATTATTCATTAAGCATGAGATTGAAGTGTATTATAGAAGAAATTTCAGGTACTATATATTAGTTCTATAGTTTAAAGACTTGGCAATTTATGGGTATGTTATGTTGCTTTTAAAATGTTATCTGTTGAGGCATACATAAAACATCAATGTCTATAAAGAGAACTGAGATTGATGATGTTTTTTGCTAGCTTATATACATTGTAAAAAAAAAACTAATTCATTGTTATTATAATATATTGACATAAATGTCAAAGGAGAACTTTAGAAAGGCTATTTTGTCACAATTTAATACATTCAATTATAAAACACAAATCAGCAAAGTTTAGTATGATCATCGAGTAAAAGAGTCGGGAAATCGCCGAATCGACATGTCTGTCTATCTCGTATTTTTTTATCATTATCAAAACATTTCCCTACATTCTTAATGGAAGAAAATACTTGACATTTGATACACTTTATAGAAGTAATTGGTGTAAAATTCGCGTTATACGGGAGTTCGCTGTATTTCTCAATTAATATACATAGATTCTGAACTTATTTTATTCTGATATAAGTCATACTTCCAGGACGAATTATTGCGTAATTCTGACATTCATGTTGTTTGTACTTTCGGGGAATGTTTTTAAAATAATAGATATAAATTTCAGCACTTGAGATTGAATGATTCATTGTACATATCTGATATTACTGATATTAGTTACATGATTAATTTTGCCAACATATCGTTTTAGAATCGCCACTTATGTTATAGATTTTATGTTCACTGAAATTTATATTAATTTTATATATTTCTAAATTACGTGATATAACTTCCGCCGCTTGCTAGTGGATGCAATTATATAAGTACATAATTAATGAAGGAAGATAAAGAGAATGTATGGCACATGAACATGTTAGATACTCATTGTATATGTCATAGTGGTAGCATTGATTAATCAAAAGTAATTAAAACCTGCAAGGGATGGAAGTAAGAGATAAACATTGACATAATTATATTGTATCATTAAGTCTTTAAGTCACTACTTTTGTAAAGACTAGCTGATTTGTTATAAATGCTATATATAAATGTTTTGAAGTCAAAGGCCTGTATTGCATTGTGCAAACTATAACCATATTAATATAATTGTCTCTCATTAATAATTTCGTGATCGTTTTTATACCTTCTTGTAATTTGTGCGCGTTTATTGTATGAAACAATTTCTGCTAATAATATTTCGGTGTCTAATATGCTTGAAACTATTAGTTTCGAAAGATGATAAATATAGTTTAATTATCGAAAAATGTTAGTGGAAGTTGAAATTATCCATAATTAAGTATGCATAATTATTGCGATCTTTTCCTGAAAGAGATCATAGACTTTTTATTTGTCATACTAATTGAGAATAAGCCCTTCTGAATGAATACTTTTTATTAATCGTTTATAATACATTATGAACCATTGCTTGTAAAGTTTCGTATAAAATGAAGTTCCCACGCGTTGCTTCTTCATTTGTGCGACGCTGTGAATAAGAAGTACCTTTATTAATTTTATAAATCTTCATCTAAGAAATGTTGATTATGAAATCAGAAGGGTTCGAAGCATGCATTTTTGTAAATTACTAATGTAACTGATTAATTCGAAAAGAAAGCGGGAACAAATCCGTTAGGAAGCGCGAAATTTAAAAAGAACGCGGGAAAGGAATAGTGGGGAGAAATGAAGCCAGTAGATTGGTTAGACGCATCGAGGCGCGGAGGGGCATCGACCGGTCTGGCATCGGGCTGCTATCGGACTGGCAGGTCCCCCCGTTCAGTGCCACCAATACACAAGAGCCGAGGACTCTCTATCGCCGACCATTGGTCCTCAATTTGCCGACCAATCATTGGGAAAGTGCCCACGAAAATATCCAATGTAAGTCCACAAATTATCAAACATCAACGGGGTACGCAAACGGCCGCGCACGGCCGTACGATTGACCGTGTCTTCGTTCCGTGAGCTGCTCCAAGTGGAAACCCGCGTCTTCTCGACACTGAAAAAGACTTTCTGCTCGGCCATGTTTGTCGAGACGAGCGTTTCTTCTACGAAATCCGCGTCATTCGATGATCAGTACGTCGCGTGTCGTTTGCCACCCGATCGACTTATACTACATTTTTCGGAGTCACGTTTCTCGCCTTGTACCAAGGATTCCGAGACTTCGGAAGTAAACATGACATCAAAAGCAGAAATGAAAATCCTTTGGAAGCATTCCATGCCCAAGAGAAGGTGATGATTACCTTCTGTCCCCATTTCTAGTCGTCGCGTATCTAACGACCTACACGTGGGCCTGCAGACCCCAATGTGTTCGCCACGTTGGCGGTTCATATCGTTAATTATAATAAACGATTATCATTTGCCGATGCATTTGACGTCTTTCCGACGTTGTTTAAATATACAGACATATATAAGACTTACATGTTCAACTTCAAACTATTTACATTGCTCTCATGTACCCCTTATTTACATGGATGTATAGACATATAGACATAGACTTATCATGTTTGAATTTGATCATAAACAGAAAGATATGGGGGCCCACATTAGTCTTATAACTATTTTTAATCAATGTATATTGGAAATTATAGCAAGTTTCATTCATTGATATCTTATAATTTATAGTGGTGAAGCTTCACAATGGAGCAGTTGGGTGAAGGACAAGCAGTTGTCGTGGGCAGTGCAGGAGGCACTGTCCAGGTTGTGCAGATGGGCCAAGGAGGTCAAGCAATGATGCTTCCCCAGGCTATCCAAGTAGCAGCCCCAAATGGACAGATACAAGTTGTTCCAGTCTCTAGTTTAACTGGCCCTGGTCAGCAAATTGTTATTCAACAACCACAAACTCCACAGATCATTCAGACCCCTGATGGTCAAACATATATTTATCAGCCAGTTCAGTTAGAAGGACAAGTTCAACAAGCACAACCAACAGGTACAGATTTCTTTATCCTGATTTTGTACAGAATTATATGTATTGTTATATATTTCATTTTGCCTCTTTAACATGTTGAGTACCACGCCGAAATCCGTGTTATACGATATCTCGCGATACACGTCCGCAACGTCTATATAACGCCGAAAATTAAAATTGTTTAAGCGATCTACAATACATTGATTACTTTACATCGTTATCGTAACGTTAAAAATATGTGAAATTTTACGAATATTAGCGATATATTTGATTCGAGTTTTCGTAATATTGGCATCGGCGGTGACCGGTGAACACCATGGCGTTCGATGTATTAATATCCAAATAAAATCATTTGTAACTTACAGTTATCAACATTAATGGGAACCTTATGCAAATTGCTGGTACAACGACGCAAGGAACCACTACGGCGGCGGGACCAGTTCAACCGTTAGCGAGTCCTACGGCAACAGCTTCTCAGGCAGGAAATGTTTTCATGGTGATTACTACCAAAAAGTCTCTTTCACTTACATAGTCTGTGTATATAAATTATACTGACTTGTAGTGATCACAGAGCAACAGTACGGGCATCTAATTATTCAATATGAATAATAAAATTTGTTCAGCATTCTACTTCATGCCCATTCATATTTTTGTAGGAATAACAGATTATTGTATTTACTTCTATGCATATTAATCATTCTTTATAAGATGATTGAATCAATGAAATTGGATTTTGTACTTGCGTTAATTTAATGAAATTTTACTAATAATTATTCGTACTTTCTGATAATCAGATGGTACCAGGAAATAGTGGACCAACACAGTTTCAAAGGGTGGCATTACCCAGCGCGGAATTTCTTGAAGAAGAACCGTTGTACGTTAATGCGAAACAATATAGGCGTATATTAAAACGACGCCAAGCAAGAGCGAAGTTAGAAGCTGAGGGAAAAATTCCTAAGGAAAGACCAGTAAGAATAATTTACGGATTACTTTTCGATTGTACTTAACTCTTTCGCTATAGCGGTGCGCTCCGCGGAAGTGCCGCAACTGAAGGCGACCGCGCGCAAAAAATGTATATTATAAATTGCGCGCGGGCAGTCTTCGGCTTTCGGGTTTATAATATAATTAACAATAAACGTATTAGTTCATTTGTACTTATCATAATTGTTCTAACAGAAATACCTGCACGAGTCCCGTCATCGGCACGCGATGAATAGAATTCGTGGCGAGGGTGGACGTTTCCATTCTGGTCAAGTAAAAAAGCGGAGGTAAGTATTTGATTATAACGTTACACTGCTAATTTCTTTCAAACGAAATAAGCACAGTGTCTCATCCATCATTTTACGCATATAAGAGTATAATGGTTCCAGTAGAGGAAATACAAACACAGCGATTACCCAGCACATGTCATCCTCGGCCGGCACCAACAGCGTTCGTACTCTAACAATAGCAGCGGAAAATGTAGATGTACAATATCACAACACCGACAACCTATCGCCCACTCTATTAGTTGATGTGAGTAGAATTGGTGCTACAGTAGACTCCCGTATAACGCGAATTCATATAGCGTGTAAAGTATTTACCGCGTTATACGGGAGTCTGTTTATATGAGTTGGAGTTAATCACTTTGGCATTTAAACGGCTCATATTTACATTGAAGTATAATATATAACTGGAAATAATGTAAAAATTTCTCTTACAGAAACCTGTTATTCCTCTGCAAGATATGATTTCCGAAGACGACATTGTCACCTCCAACAGTCGCTTAATGTAGATAATTATTTAAATCAGACTGAGAGGAGAATAAGATGCACTCAAGAGATCGGCAGTGTTCAAGTACGATACCAGTTAGTCTTCAAGGAGCATTTTGTAAATAATGTCCATTTTCGTATGAGGAATAGCAAAAACGATAGTTTTCAAAGGCAACGAACTGTGAGAAGTTATCAAAGTTGTAAATATTATTCTCATCATCACAGTGTTTGTCTTATTCATTTATATGTTCACAAAAAGGTATGTATATAGGGGCTTGGTAATAGTGTGGTGATTTATGAATTATGAGTATAACTGAGATGATCATTTAGAAATGAATTAACTTGATATCATTACATATCGGTATTAGGGGTACCGGAAAGTAATTAATTATTTTTCACATTCACGTATACGTCCTTAAAAATAAGGATGGATGGCAAAAGAAATTAATCGAATTACGGCTTCCGTAATTCTAGTATTAAACATTATTCTATTAGAGAATCCCCGTAGCGATAATTCTCTTTTTAAAAGAATCAAATTCCCAAATTCCGATGCGAAAATACTGTCTTCTCCCGAATTAATTACTTTCCGACAACCCTAATCCTTTGCACTCAGAGGCGATTCACATTCGCCGCTCAGTTTACTGCGGCAATTCGAGTGGCGACTGAAAGACGACGTTAAGATTTTCTCCAATCATATTTTGTTGTTAGATATTAAATTACCGGCAACTGAAGTCAACTTTAATGTCACTTCTCAGTTGTCACTCGTGTTGCAATAAACTGAATGGCTACTTGAGAGTCGCCTTTCGAGTGTAACGGGCTAATATTTTGTGGATTCATTTATATTAGCATCAAATACATCTTGTACAAATAGAGCTTACGATTACGCATATCGGACATATATCGCCAAGCCCGATAAAATGATGATCATTTTATCGAAAACGTGTCGATGCTTAGGATTGAGAGACTGAACATTAACTTATTACGTATCACGTGCTGGGTACCATTTCTAGAATTGATAAGTAAAGAAATCTTATTATGTTCCGGTATGAGATACGTGGAAAAAAATGGCAAAGCCTCAGCAGCAATAAGACTTTGTGTAAAATTCTCAAATGCAAGTACAATTAATTTAGTCTAAAGGAAACAAGCTTTATGGGGCATAGTTTAATTAAAGCGCGAGAAAATACAAGTATTCGTGCAGTGGCTTATGTAAATAACACGTTTAATCTGAAAATGTTAAACTATTTTGGCCGACGAAGGGATTCTATATAATATACGATGTAACTTAATAGTTGTCAAAATACTTAAAAACAAATTTATTGTAATAAAAGATTCTTTTTTGATATTCATTATGCCAGCTATTTGCAAAGGATATAAAAACTGTTTAACTTGTTTGCCTTATCTAATTCATAATACTTTTCCTAATACTTTGCACGATACACTTTTATCTGCAAGAAAAGAATATCGTGGAGAATGCCTTAGATTTTTTAAAACCTCGTCAAATATTTCATAATGTTTTGATACATTAATACTTTGATTGCCGGATCAAAGTCCGTGTTATGTGACTCCCACGGCAGTCAACGTGTTAAGTTCTTAAAACACTTTAAATCGAAACATCAAAATTGTGTCGACATAGAATAAAAAGCTGAGATCAAACATTTCCGGTATATCATCTCTTGCAGTTATAAGAATATCGAGTGAATCAAGGAGGAAGTAAGATTTGAAATTCACAAACACATATTTTGTATGAACTCTGTAATAATTCAGACTTTGTAAATAATTCTAAGATAATATAAATTTAAGTAGTGTTTACATTACATATGATAGTGCTGTGCGACTAAATATGTGTGTGAATGTTTGTAAATTAATAATTCAATTGAACAAATGATGGGGGATGGTAGAAAAGTAAGGTGACTCTATATGTACAAGTAAAACATAGTTTGGTTTTTTACTAAACAGACTTTATTATTCGTGCCTTCGAATGCATCCAGATTTTTAATTCAGCTAATAGTTCTACTTGAATTTCATAATTTTCTTGCCGCTTGTATTTAAAATATATTATTTGGAAGTATTAATTTTTCGGATCTTAATACTTCAGAACATTCAGATTTCACGCTACTATGTTCATTAATATATTCCTGCGATTCAATCGGTAATTGTATTCCCATCATACATTCTTCTATTATTCGAATCCCCGTAGCATCAATTGTTGCATTGTATTCCGTGTCTCCAGTTCTACAAAAATATAAGCACATTTGTTTGTTTTTAAGTATACTACATTTTAAGTATTGCATTGATTTTTCGTATATTTTATTGGATTGAGTAATAAATAAGTTCCGTTCGTCCACAAGTTGCCTACAAAAATGGCAAGCAAT
Organism: Nysson spinosus; assembly: GCA_910591585.2. Taxonomy (NCBI): domain Eukaryota; kingdom Metazoa; phylum Arthropoda; class Insecta; order Hymenoptera; family Crabronidae; genus Nysson; species Nysson spinosus. The sequence continues at coordinate 2,299,676 of OU342852.1, read as the reverse complement.
TATTAACACTAGAACTATTAAATTAGACAAAATTATGGGTGCTCGGCATTTAGATTAAAGTCCATTACAGTTTATTTTATTGACGAATAAACTTTATTTTAAACAACGGAACTTATTTCTGGTTGAACTCAATTCTTTATACCTTATGCAAAGAATTTTTCTCTCTTTTAAACTCGGCGTTAAGTTATCGGTAGGTTTCTTCATTCTTTTAGTACGCAACAAATTTTCCACTCCAAACTTCCATGGATTCCTGTAGGAGTTACTTTGAATAGTTTCCGGGATAACACAATCGGGTGGTAAAGTAACAATGCGTTTTCTTCTCCCAAGTAATTTCAATTGCAGTGGTGTATAATCATCTGCAATGTATTACTGCAAATATTATTGGAAAAAACACGATGTTAATAATTTTACGAATATTACTAAAACTCGAATGAAATAAATCGCTAATATTCATAAAATTGTTAATATTTTTAACGTTACGATAACAATGTCAAGTAATTAATATATCGTAGAGCGCTTAAACAGTTTTATTTCTAGACGTCAGATACACGTTACGAACGTGTATGAAGGGATATCGTATAACACGGTTTTCGGCCCGGAATTCAACGTCTATGTTTGCGAATTAAATATAATACTTAGTCAAAGGGTTTAGAAATTGATATCGATATGTCAAACATCGATATATTTTCTTGTCTCCTCAATATATTAAAGTAGATACCGATATCTTTGCAATAATGTAATTGATAAACAGATACGGCTGCCTCCTTTTCTTTCTTTTCAATCAAATTCTCGTCAGGCACCACTTCCGGAAAAGCCTTCTTCAATCTCGGATATTTGTCTCGTGTCTAAATATAAAGTGTTTATTGTTTAACATCGAACGTAAACATTCAAATAAAATAATAGCGAATGTATATCACGAAATTGTTTAACACTAGAACTACCAAAGGGATCTGACTTGTCTGCCATATTGATTTAAATTATTCAAATATACCACAGCGCATTGTTTTGGATTTTATATATTTTAATTTGATATACATAACGCAAATAATTGAATCCATTAACGAACTCCAATCCCCCAGCCATAATTTATATATAAATAAATGTTTAAACATAACCGAGCATATGTTCGGTAGTTCTAGTGTTAATATCGGGCATAAATATTCTCGTTGAATAATAACAAATATATACGAAGATAACGTAATATCGGAATGTAATCCAGCAAGGATTTAACGTTATATATTAATTGCAGCGTAATAATTACTTCGATTATGTAACAACTCATTACGCGAATAATTCGTTATGCTGATTAGACTTTATTCGCGCGAAGAATACGATATATTAAATACGAAGAATGTTTGTTACCCGATTTAAAAACTCTTGCGGATCTTCACTTGGGTCATTCAATGATGATGATTCATTTTTTTGACGAGTATTTAAACACTTTTGATAAGCTCCATTTAGGTTATTTAATGGCGGAGGATAATAAGGAAGGGGTTTATATTCCTTAGACCTCTGAACATTTCGAAATCGAAAATCTTTTTTCTGTATCGTTATAAAATCTCGTGTCTCTTCGTCCACCTCCATGATTAATAAAAATCAAATTGAAATATGCGCATCGTAAACGATGCCTGTATAATATGAGCATGTGAAATACTAAACCGATGAAGGGTTAAAAAAGATTTGAAGTTAGCTGAGAAACTTATATTTTTAATTTAGTGTTTCTTTGATTAGTAATGTTTAGCGCATACCAAAGAAGGTGGTCTAGCTCGTCCTTTGAATAAGATTTGTGATGTAAATATAAAAGTTAGGAAGTTTCTAATAATTGCAAAAAATTCTGTGGACTTTTGCGAATAAAATCATACGAATTAGATTTGCAATATCAATCTGCAAATTTGTTTAAACATTAGTTAAAGTTGTTGGGACACAATCCGCACACTTATGTTGCGAAAATCTTTTCAACTTTGCATACAAATTGTGACGTAAATATAAAAGTTAGAAAGTTTTTATTCATTGCAAAAAATTCTGTGGACTTTTGCGAATAAAATCATATGAATTAGATCTGCAATATCAATCTGCAAATTTGTTTAAACATTAGTTAAAGTTGTTGGGACACAATCCGTGCACTTATGTTGCGAAAATCTTTTCAACTTTGCATACAAATTGTGACGTAAATATAAAAGTTAGAAAGTTTTTAATAATTGCAAAAAATTCTGTGGACTTTTGCGAATAAAATCATATGAATTAGATTTGCAACATCAATCTGCAAATTTGTTTAAACATTAGTTAAAGTTGTTGAGACACAATCCGTGCACTTATGTTGCGAAAATCTTTTCAACTTTGCATACAAATTGTGACGTAAATATAAAAGTTAGAAAGTTTTTAATAATTGCAAAAAATTCTGTGGACTTTTGCGAATAAAATCATATGAATTAGATTTGCAATATCAATCTGCAAATTTGTTTAAACATTAGTTAAAGTTGTTGGGACACAATCCGTGCACTTATGTTGCGAAAATCTTTTCAACTTTGCATACAAATTGTGACGTAAATATAAAAGTTAGAAAGTTTTTAATAATTGCAAAAAATTCTGTGGACTTTTGCGAATAAAATCATATGAATTAGATTTGCAATATCAATCTGCAAATTTGTTTAAACATTAGTTAAAGTTGTTGGGACACAATCCGTGCACTTATGTTGCGAAAATCTTTTCAACTTTGCATACAAATTGTGACGTAAGTATAAAAGTTAGACAGTTTTTATTTGTTGCAAAACATTCTGTAAACTTTTGCGAATAAAATGGTATGAATTAGATTTGCAATATAAATCTGCAAATATGTTTAAACTTTAGTTAAAGCTGGCGGGACACAATTCGCGCACTCGTGTTTCGAAAATCTTTTCAACTTTGCATCAAAATTGTGACGTAAATATAAAAGTTAGAAAGTTTTCATTAATTGCAAAACATTCTGTGAACTTTTGCGAATAAAATGGTATGAATTAGATTTGCAATATAAATCTGCAAATATGTTTAAACTTTAGTTAAACTTGGCGGGACACAATCCGCGCACTCGTGTTTTGAGATTCATTTCAAGTTTGAATACAAATTGTGACGTAAGTATAAAAGTTAGAAAGTTTTCATTAATTGCAAAACATTCTGTGAACTTTTGCGAATAAAATGGTATGAATTAGATTTGCAATATAAATCTGCAAATATGTTTAAACTTTAGTTAAACTTTGCGGGACACAATCCGCGCACTCGTGTTTTGAGATTCATTTCAAGTTTGAATACAAATTGTGACGTAAGTATAAAAGTTAGACAATTTTTATTTATTGCAAAACATTCTGTGGGCTTTTGCGAATAAAATGATATGAATTACATTTGCAATATAGATTTGCAAACATGTTTAAACTTTAGTTAAATTTCGCGAGGCACGCTCCACGCGCTCATTTTTCGCAATGGAAAAAAAACTTCAAAAAAAATGAATTCCACCTTCACAATCAAGTTCCTAGTTAAAGAACAAATGATTTTTGTTCAATCATTTTTTTTCTATGTGCTGTAATAGCGGAGATATTTAAAGAAAACTTTTTGCGTTTTTACTTCTCGGACACCATAAGTATCCATCAATAAGGGCCAAATTCATGGACAAAAAATATGTCGTCCATCTAGCGGTGGAAATGTGGAACTAAACTCGTTTCATCCCTCCTATGATTACCCTGCTCTTAGAGCGAAATGCATGGCCCTCCATCTATCAGTAAAAGTTGGAACTAAACTCGCAACTCCCCTCCTGTGAGGCCCCCTTTTAAGGGCGAAATTCATTGGCTGATCAGAAGCTATATATATAGGTGAAATTAATCTTCCTTGAAGTATTCACCCATCATAGGGGCAGAGTATCGGGTTTAGTTCCACCTGCTAACAGCTACATGGACGGCATTTTTTCTGTCCATTAATTTAGCCCTTACAGTGTAGTACTAGGAGGGTGTCGTAGCGATTTTAGTTCCACCTTTCCACCGCTAGATGGACGGCATTTTTTTGGCCCATGAATTTGTACCTACAGAGGGGTAATCATAGGAGGGATGTAGCGAGTTTAGTTCCACCATTCCACCGCTAGATGGACGGCATTTTTTTGGCCCATGAATTGATTATTACAGGGAACTACTAACAGGGTAGCGTAGCGATTTTAGTTCAACTTCCTACCGCTAGATGGACGGCATTTTTTCTGCCCATGAATTTGGCCCTTATATAGGGTGTCCAAGAAATACGAAACGCAATTAGTTTTCTTTAAATATCTCGCCTATTAATACAGATAGAAAGATAATGTTGAAACAAGAATTGTTTGTTTTTTAACGGGCAATAATTTGTTGCTAATAGTTTTCTAAATTAACTAATTAAAATTAATATGATTAAATATTGACTAAAGTTTTCTTTAAATATTTCGTTTATTAATGCAGATAGAAAGAAAATGTTTAAACAAAAACTGTTTGTTTATTAACGGGCAATACTTTGTTGCTAATGTTTCCCTAGATTAACTAATTAAAATTAATACGGTTTATGGAAATATTTAATAAAGTTAGCGAGATTAAATATTGACTAAAGTTTTCTTTAAATATCTTGTTTATTAATGCAGATAGAAAGAAAATGTTGAAACAAAAACTGTTTGTTTTTTAACGGGCAATACTTTGTTGCTAATATTTCCCTAGATTAACTAATTAAAATTAATATGGTTTATATATAGAGCAGCCACTCTTTTTGGAAAGCCTGGAAATCATAATTAACTTTCTACTGAAAATAATTTTTAATGAAATATCTTCTTTGAAGAATAGCGTTGTTTGGATGCATTGAATAAATTCCTACTCATCTATGAAGTACCAATCGGAATATCAAGGATATTATTGCGTGGAGGAAATTGATCGGCGGAAATCGTGTGTCACGTGGGAGTCGAAATTCTGGGGTTCCCCGACGGGGTATATAAGGCTCAAAATAAGTCTTCATTCGGCTGCTAACGATTCTCCGGTTTCCCATGGCTCATTATGGAGACGATATTATACCGGATGAGGTATAGCACCCTTGTGTACTATAAACGCCAATTAGGATAGGACATCGAATTTCCCCGTTAAAGGCGTGTCCTTGTTGATGTGCCCTACCCACCTTTTCTTTTTCTTCTACTCTTCTTTCCCTTCCATCATCCAAAGGAGATCCATATAAAAATATAATTATATTCAATAAAATCATACTAATTAGTATCGAAATTCTTCCGGTAGATACGTGCCGGGTTCATTCCGATGTTTATCGACCATTTATCTTCATTATGCTTGTCCTATTAACTATATTTTTCTATAATTATACATCAGTGTAAGTACGATATGATAAGGATGCAGTTAATAAAGCACTGGTATTTGTTTCTTGCACTGCCAACAATGCAATGGACTGGGCTCATAGAAAAACTTCGACATCGGTTCTGGAAGAAATATGCGGGTCATTCGTGAGATATACTTCAAATGCGATCAAGTGGATGCGCTGATTATATATTATTATTATTATATATATAATATATATTGTAATATATAATTATATATTATATGTAATTATATGATCGATTTATATTTATATTTATATGAATTATATGATTATATATTATATATAATTATATATATTATATATTATATATTAGTATTATATTATATTGTATCATAATTTTAGGTGTAAGATTAATGTTTAGAAAGTTTTTGAGGTGCAATAAATAAATAGATACATAACAAATTGACTCCTTAATTCAATCCTCTCATTTCCATTCCTTTGATACCAAGAATTTCGTGGACTTCACGGAGTCCAAGAAATTCTAGGAATCGAAGGCGAATTCCAGGAGTTGTGCGAATCGAATACCTCCTCGCACATCATGTTCTCCTGATACATTTTCTCGATTTTGGGCAACAAAATTTCCGAGTTTGGGTGGCAAAAAGGCGGGAAATGGGTGGGAAAAAGGCGGGAAATGGGCGGGAAAAGGGTGGGCAATGGGCGGGGCAATTCCAAGAAATGACGTCAAATTCCAGGAATTTAATCGAGTACCTCCCCGCCCATCATGTTCTCCTGATACATTTTCTCGATTTTACGGCAAATTTTCGAGAAAAGGTGGCAAATGGGCGGGAAAAAGGCGGGAAAAAGGCGGGGAAAAGGCGGGGAAAAGGCGGGGAAAAGGCGGGCAATGGGCGGGGCAATTCCAAGAAATGACGTCAAATTCCAGGAATTTAATCGAGTACCTCCCCGCCCATCATGTTCTCCTGATACATTTTCTCGATTTTACGGCAAATTTTCGCGAAAAGGTGTCAAAAAGGCGGCCAATGGGTGGCAAGTGGGTGGCAAAAAGGCGGGAAGAAGGCGGGAAAAAGGCGGGAAAAAGGCGGGGAAAAGGCGGGCAATGGGCGGGGCAATTCCAAGAAATGACGTCAAATTCCAGGAATTTAATCGAGTACCTCCCCGCCCATCATGTTCTCCTGATACATTTTCTCGATTTTACGGCAAATTTTCGCGAAAAGGTGTCAAAAAGGCGGCCAATGGGTGGCAAGTGGGTGGCAAAAAGGCGGGAAGAAGGCGGGAAAAAGGCGGGGAAAAGGCGGGCAATGGGCGGGGCAATTCCAAGAAATGACGTCAAATTCCAGGAATTTAATCGAGTACCTCCCCGCCCATCATGTTCTCATGATACATTTTCTAGATTTTACAGCAAATTTTCAAGAAAAGGTGTCGAAAAGGCGGCCAATGGGTGGCAAGTGGGTGGCAAAAAGGCGGGAAAAAGGCGGGAAAAAGGCGGGCAAAAGGTGGGCCAATGGGCGGGCAATTCCAAGAAATGACGTCATATTCCAGAAATTTGGCGAATCAAATACCTCCTCCAATATCATGTTCTGCCAATAGATTTGCACGATTTTACGGCCAATGGTTTTAGGACATATGGGATTCTGGATATTGGGTGTGTCCAGGAAATATAAAATATAATACAATTTATTCGTAATAAACTAATTTATTGTAATTGTACATTTCACAAAGTACAACAATTTTCATACAACATTGTAGAGTAATAAATATTTTAATATAACAGAAAGAATTTATTTATTGCATATATTTATTTAATTATATAAATATATGCAATAAATAAACACTTGAAAATAAATCTATCTTGTCGATGGCCCTTCGTTCTGTTATCTTCTTTAACTGCGGACGTCCCGGCAAAACAGACTGTGGTCAACCTGTAATAATTAATAAAAAGCATGATTAGTTAACAAATCTAATAAATTAATTAATAAACAAAATTAGCATCATCCGAAAGTTTAAATATTATTTAATTTAATTGTTCGAAATATTATTTCATTAAAATAGGTTGCACGAAGTAATTCGTGCCTTACGATAGAGTACCTGTAAATGTGTAATAATTAAACTATAACTAATGGATATATTTATTAACGCGTACCGATGGGCAATCGATTAATAAATAAAACTTAGTAGCTTTGTCCGAAAGATAAACTATTATTTAATTAAGTAAAATTCTTCAAATTATTATTACATTAAATAAACTGCATGAAACAATTAATATAAAATTGTCCGAATACTTGAGTGAAATAAATTCCATTGCCAATTTATTTGGGTACTTTATAAGTTTAGAGAATATTACACCTGGCCAATCCGGATATTATTTATCTTCTTCAATCATTATCGATAATATTCGTATAATTATTAACTTCAAAGCTTTTTGTAATATATCTTTTCATACATTTTCGAGATTTTCAATACACTAAAACGAGGCCCGTTTAGCGGCGGAGAAGAGATCGATTAACCCTTTGACTGCTAACTGCTCTAACAATAAGTTGAAGCACTTCGCGTGAGCGGCATACGACCCGCTGTAGCGATCGCTGAGAACTGAATACTTTTCGTGCAATATGGATCTCCTCGGCGGCGTACTAACACACACATTATAATATAGTACACAATCGAATTACTCTTACTTTGTCTACTCCAAAACGAATTTAAGATACAGAGAATGACCAACGAAATAAACAAGATGTTGGTTCTTCTCGTTTTTTAATTAACTAATAACTAAAACGTTATTTAATAAATTTATCAAGTTATCGATGTAGAATAAAGTATGCCGCGATCTTGCATTTCTCCAGACAAGGAAATATTACGATTCAAAGTTATTATGCATTTATTATTTTATTAAACTGCAGCTTCCGGGTGCACCAAATGTTGCACGGTGCATACTGCGGACTCGTGCTGGATGAGTGCAACGGAGGAATAATTTCTTTAAACAATCACTAACAATAAATACATGTTATCTTTCGCAGTATGCAATTCTTTTTCTCGTTTCTGCAGGGAGCACATTTTATTGCATCACAGACAAGATATAAGAGAATGCATTTATATATGATATTTGGTCTAATTATATCTCATTTGTTTTAATAAAAGATTTATAAAAAGTATTTTTTCGTTGCATACATTTAACGAAGTAAATATTGTCCACGATATATTTAACTGGCTAAGAGAACACACGCCGAATTACGTTCACCACCCACCACTGTCGTAATTTGTTGTATCTTATCCCTTCACACTTTGATCCTCCACTGTTCATTGCCACCCACATAGTGACGTTGAACCCTTGTCGAAAGACAAATGCCAGTTCTTCCCTCTCGATTGTGCTTTTCCCTCCACGCCTTTTATTTTCGTTCGCCAAGAACAAAATACATCTGTCTGACCCTTGAAGACAGTACTACTTTATCTCCTAATATATCCCGCCCCCTCCTTTTAATTGGATGGATTCATTCGCGCGCGACCAAAACTTGAAGTTCACTGCTCCTTAAATAGATTCTTATTTTGCTTGGTTTAATTAACATTCTTTGCTTCAGATCTTGTTAAGTCTATAATCTGAAAGACATTTATAAACAGCTCGATATCTTTTCAAAAAACTAAAAACAGTAAAAAACACTTTGAAATAAATCCTGAAATCGTTTACTTATACATTAATATTTAGTATCATATTATATTGGTGTCTGATATGTTCTCTGTCGAAGCACACTGGTACTTTAGAAATACTCTCGTAAGTATCTAGTTTATTAACATAAATTGCCAAATTATTAGTTGTCACGTTATTAGTTTAAGAGGTGAAACTAATAAAAGGACACTGTCCTTTGTCCGAGAACATATCATGAAAATGGAAAGTTTGTTTGATTCTCGTGTGTGCATGTATGATGCTCTGATTATGCATTAAATGGCGGTTCTCATTATACTGGGAACATAAAGTTAACGTGATCAGATTAGAGAATCCGATTGGCCGAATTAATTGACCGTATCAGTAGTCACGTACGGTATAATAAGGATTCAGGGTGGTCGGTAAATTCAAATTTTAATGACTTTCCCCTGCCACGAAGAGGTACAGATATAAATATTAAGCGTCTTCCCTCTGTGACCGTGAAAAGGGAAGTTCATTTGTAAGGGATGAAAGTACCCTTAAAAAGAAACATGACACTTTTATATTCGCTTGAATATCTCATGAATCGGAACACCCCCAAGTCGCAAGGTATCTTGGTGCCAATATTTCGTCACGGGAGAACATTCTATAATTCCCTTCATCCTCTCAGATTATAAGTTGTATCGAAACGTTTGCAATCAGTTTAATATAATGTAAGTTAGAAATATTAGTTTGTTATAGCAATCTTATTAGAATGAATTTGAACTACAAGTTTAATAATTATAGATTATTCATCATTTATAATTCTTATATAGATTCTTAGATTATTATAATTTAATAATTACCGATTTTTCCGTTTGGATTTCGGGAGATAAATCAAAGTTGGTGTCATACACGACACTTTCTTCTTCAGGAAAATCTTAACTTTCCACGTGAGTGGATATAGTAAGAAAACAATGGACCTTTTTATCTTCGTATTCTCAGAAAGTTACTGGGAGAAAAGAAAAGGGATCGACCTTGAACATTACATGTCCTCGTTGAAATGGAGAGGAAGAGAATGAGATACGAGGATACGAAATTCCCAAACTCTGATCTTAAAACTTACCCGTAAAAACGACTCTTGAAAGAGGTGCAAGAAAGCATTTCAGGAAAAAGGAATTTTATGGAGAACCTGGAGAAATGTGTCAACTACGATATCTTTTAATAATAATATATTTAATCTGGTTTGTAAAATATATTATGGTCATATTAATTAACTGGTATATTCAATGAATATTTTCCACATGCAATAATTTATAATGGTTTTATTATTATTATGTTTTACGAACTAGATTAAATATTAAATATTAAACATTAAATTCCCGTTACATATTTACTGGCACCAAGTATTGCACCTCCATATTCAACGTTATTTTACCATTAATGCATAAATTAAAATATATGAATAACTTCGTAATATACATATATCCATATGCAGCAGATTTTTTATTTACAATTATGCACCTGAAAACTATCAATGCCACATGAATGGCACTTAATAATATGAACCCACGTTCAATCGAAGTGGCATTGTATAATTGTCGCGACATACCAAGATTGCCAGAATTTGTGAACCGCGTGATATAAGTACCGCGTTCTACGAGGGTTGTCTGTATACTGAATGTACATAGAAGTAGGTTTATGTAGGTACGAGATACAGGTAGGGCTCAAGGAACAGGATTACAGTTTACATAATGGTGATAGGCACATCGAAAGTACCAGTTGCTTCGCAACCAGTTGCTCCCTTCGAAGGGTGGCAGGCCTGACGAAAAGAAACCCCCACCAGGAGATTTCTAAGCCACGAAAGCCACGAGATCGGTGTCCAGACACCGCGAACGAGCGTGGAACCTCCGAGTCTCATCCGGAGATTTCTCCCTCCACCTTGACATCCTCATGGGGGCGAATCGCCACGCCTCCCGTGTCTATAAAAGCTACCCCTCCGACGTGGAACCCTCACTTGCACCCCGACAACGATCACGAAAGGGTACCCGGAATCTCTGCAACTACATTTTCGCACGACATTTTCGCACGACACTTTCGCACTTCTACCACTAACTTCCAACCAAGTACCGTCGTTTTACACGCGGAATAGCTTCCGAGATAGAAAAGATAGAACCATGAAGTTCTGTTTGTTGTGGTTTCTCTGTCTTTTGGTCTTCGTCGCTGATAGGACCCTTGGCAGTCCCTACTTTGATGATGGTGAGTACAAAAGGATACTTTTATGGAATTTTTATCGGTGGTGATGAGATTGGAACGAATACTGTGTGATGTTTGGGGACTAAGAAGAAACGAAGTTATTGTAGAAGGGTTGTTAGGGTTATTTGTAATTGAGGTAGACTTCACTGCGGATTTAATTATGTGTTTTATGTTGAATACAAAAATGACTATGTTTCATATTGTGAGATATCTGAAATGATAATCAATCTATTATGAAACAATTATTACACACGAAAACTTCTTTATGAACTCTGAGAATATCAGGGGTATACAGATTGAAAATAATGCACGAGTATTGCAGTTTACTATTAATAAAGGATAATATTTATTACGGTGATTATTAATTTATTTATACGACTGTCATACTTGCCATATAACATAATTCATAATTCCAAGATATCGCATCTCAAACTAAGCAGCAGCATAAAGAATTTGATTTAAACTACTTTCATTAATAAACGTTCGGATGATGCATTTACAGCTTCTAACTTCTACTTCGTTTATCTTCTATAAAAGTAATCAATAATAATAATTTACCCGTGTCGATGGTTAACGGTAGTTTAATTCTACTTCCAAGTTGCCAATACGACTCATAATTTCAATATTTAGTGTTGCAAATTGTTTATAGAGTGAATTAAATGTTAGAGGATCCGCGTGAATCCAAGTAGTCATTCCAAGTAGAACAAGTCCGTACTTAGTCAGACGCCCGGCAATTGAATCTTAGCTTCGAGTTTACGGAGATGAGAAACCTTGTGATTCGCTATTTGATTTGCAGATGCAATACGTCGATATCAAAAGTATCGGATACCATCAATTTACATAGATAAAAAAGAAAACTAACACTACTTTTGTCAAGGTTTCCGAAAACGTTCAATTTGTATCGATTTCGAGAGGTACACATTGCGAGTTTCGAAAGACAAATGTCATTACTTTTGGCCAGCTTTTTGAAATTGGCCAGCCTGTATCGATTTCGTGGCGTATAAATTACGAGTTTTGTGTCGCCTGCTTTATTCGCGAACGTCGTAGCGGAAATCCGGTACGAATCTATTGAACTTGCGCTTTTATTTCGGGAGTGTGTGATATATTTTCGATGAAAATGGAATAATACTTTTATATACGAATAATTCTTAGGACTTTTCTTATCATGTATTATAATACATTATTATAATACACCTTTATAAGACGAATTTATATTTTAACAATTGAAGGATTACATGCTTTTCTACGAAATAAGAAGAATTATTAGCGGAATGTTTTACAGAAGCCTTTCGTGTAGCAAACAGATTTAATTAAACGAATTTGCAATTCCCGTGGCTGGCAATGTAATTAAATTGATTTCGTAAGAAGTGATCGAGGTTGACAATAGGGGTAGTTAATTGATAGGAGTTAGCCTTCAGAGATTTAATTGCCAGCACATTTAATTCATTTATAAGGTTTCACGGCAATATCGTAATACTATACAATATTATGTAACATGTGCAATACACACTATGCTTTTAGACAAAAGCTTTTTAGATTATAAATTATATAAATACTAATAGATATAATCTTCTGATCGAGAATCTATTTATTGTTAATATCTCTATCACAGGATCAATAGTTTCAGATATTATAGAAGATAGTTTTACATAAGTTTGGCAAATTAACCGGAATTGTAAATATATTTATTTTAAGGACCATAGATAAAAAGTGACTTTAAACGAGTCCCATTTCCGTGTAATTGACCCGCGTAATCAAAGCAATTCCACTGGAACTCCCCGCGGTGAAAGAAGAAAATTCCCCAATTTTCCGATGTGATTCCAAGAATACGTGAACATATCGAGGTTGTTCGTACGGTATCCCTGGGGCACTTCAGTTTTCGTCGCAAAAGGGAAAGAAAGATGGTGGACGACAAGGAACGAGATGAAAGGTGGAAAGGGTAGAAGAGTGAAGAAGAAAATGTGGTTTCTTAGATTAACTTCATCCCGGCACAACATTAATGAGATCCCCGACGAGGAAGGAAATTCCAGGAAGATGATAACGAATTGTCATTGAATCTTCTGATAGAATATACAGAATATGCGTTCATTAGATTTCATTGATCTTAAGTTTGTCGTCGAGCATAGCATAGCTTATTATCTCCAATTTCGTATAACGCGATTTCATACAACGCGTAACGTATTAGCCGTGTTATACGGGAGTCTACTCTAACAGATTTTGACTTGCGAAATATTTGTGTTTTAGAGGAGGACGCGTTACAGAGTGCAGACTCTGATTACACAGACAACGCCTTGGAGAATTTCATGCGTGCGGCCCAACAAAAGTGAGTGAACCATTTCCTTCGTTTAACCCTATTTCCATCACCCTCCTTCTCCAATCAACAATTCATATTGAATCAATATTAATTCATTCCTTTTTCCTCATCAAAATCCCAGTGTATTTGATGTTTGCTAAATTATGATTAGATTATTATTCAAACTAAATTAAATGCATCGTTACATGGCTTTTAGATATATTGATATCGTGGACACTGTTATAACCTGTTACATATATATATTATTTTTTATATATAATAATATGTGTTTCGAAATACGAAAGCATGTAGTATGTTTAATACGATAAACGCCATGGAAATGTTTACGATATCTTATGTTAATTACATTATTAATTAACATTATTAACGTAGCTGATATACTTTGTCGAATTAACTGTATTTAAAGGGGGAATATCCGTAAAGAAATTAACATTAAAATTATGAAATTTAGTATTGGAATGAAGTCGATAATTCATGTTCCTGAAACTTTGATTACTGCTCTTTCTATTTTTATGTGGAAATATGTGAACCATAGATGATCTAATACTTATACATAAATCAGATTTGTTCATGGCATTTAGCATATTAAACAAACCCAGCCCGTCCCCCGAACCACCCTTTCTCCCCGTTTCGATGTCTAGATGTCACGAAAAGACATTCTCTCGATTCCCCTAATCTCGAGTAGACGTACCTCGTTGATCTACTTGTTTAGACGCGCTTGCATAAAACGTGGAGGAAACTGCGACCACAGGCCGAAAGATTGCTGCTACAGTTCGAGTTGCCGATGCAATTTATGGGGTTCGAATTGCCAGTGTCAACGAGTGGGAGTTTTCCAAAAATGGGGCTAAACGTGTCACCTCTAACTTTAATCTCCCCGATCCCTTTCCCATTCGTCCCCAACTCTTCCACGTCTCCATTCAGAAGAGCCTCCTTTCGGCACGTTAACATTTTTCTCCTCAAATCCTTTTGGATTTCTTTAATGCACTTCATTATTTAAGTACATAATTCCTTACATTTTTTAGGAACCGTTTCTTTTGTCGCAGAATATGAAAACACTGATTTTATTGTTTGGATTTAATAACGAGATTTTATTGATTTAATTATTATTTAGGTTTATTGTTACTTGGTTCCGTAGAGGATTTCGTAAGTGGTTTTCCTCTTCCTGGGATCTTTTTTTAGGTGGGTGAAGTTGACAATGATTTTGGGATGAGTTTATTTCTCTGCACTTTTTTCGTTGGTTACTTTGGTGGTTTTTTGTTGTTTGTTAGTTGGTGCACTTTTTATAACTACCTCCCTCGCGTGCGATACACGAGCAACTACTTTCATCGAAGAATTATCATGTTCCTCTTGAACGCTTAATATTCATATGAAAATATGATTGGGATTTCGATTGTTTTTCCATATCTATGATGTAGTTCGTTTGTTAACACTAGAACTACCAAATGAGTCAAAATGACTTGTCTGCTATTTTTAATTAAATTATTCGAATATACCACGGTGCATTGTTTGGGATTTTATATATTGTTATTCCACATATATAACGCAAATAATGAAATCCATTAATTAACTTAAATCCTTCAGTCATAATTCATATATAAATAAATAGGTTCGGTAGTTCTAGTGTTAAGAAAACATTTATAAGTACTTCGTAATGTATCAATAAAACATTTCGTGCTGCAGGAAATAGGATTATTAATTTAAGTTCCGCACGATTACAATTAATTCCGTGATAATGGTGAATTGATTGTTTTACACAATTCGTACAGGTTTAATATCTGCATTTATATCGTGATCAAAATATTTGAGTTCTGAGTAATAATACAAAATTGCAACATTTCAAAGAAGTACTTATCACATTAACTTCAGCACTGATTTCTCTCGCAGACTGTTTTATAAGAATTGATTTATAATTCCCAAGGAGCATTGAATTGTTTATTCGATAATCGTGTTTACTTCGCACGAAGCCAAATCAAAGATAAATAATATTATTGGAAAACTAAATTACCAGACAATTCGGAGCTGGACACGATTAGCCGACAAAATAGTTCGATATCCTCTCCGACGGAGCCTCGAATTGGAAAGCAGAGGAACAAAAAGAGTCTAATAAAAAGATGAAGAGTCAAAAATTCATGGAAACATTGATGTCTGATTGGTGATCCTTCCGGCCACTTTCTCCAATCAGATATCAATGTTCTCCACTCATCGTCACCGTCGAGGATGATTCGGACTAACTGATAGTTTAAATGACTTTCACGACGATCGAAAACGAGACACGTTCGCCGAATACACGGCGAGGAAGACGAGGAAATAAAAGGATTAGAAAATTTCGTTGACGATAAATCACTTGTTAAAGACATAGAACCAAATTATTGTGTAATCGTAGGTAAATCAAGAGTAATCTATGTATATGTGTCATGGCGGCGACGATCAGAGTATGAATAACGCGTATGTTTAAACGAAAGGAACTTATCCATATCGCCTCTTAAATTTTAAACGTATCTACCTACATGTATGCATACCAATTATAAATTAACATTACAATAATGGATGTTACGCATTGTATCCGAAGGTGGATGTACACGTACCGACATACTATCGAAATATAATATATATTATATATGTATATGAAATACTTTCTTGATCCTCATTTCATCTTAATATCCCTAATGTCCCTAATATCCTTAATATCCTCATTGTTTTCAGAATATTAGAAGTGGCGCGGCTTTAATAAATTATGTTGAAAGATTCTATAAAACGAATATTAATTTCAACCGGAGTCCGGAATTAAGAGTCCAATATTATATTATTCCATATATATTTAGAGTTTCAGTTCTTAATGTAGAATTTAATAAGGGCAAGTATTCGCTATGTTTATGGTTCTAGATTTATTTAACGCCAATAATAATGACGATAATAATAATAGCAATTTAACGTAACATAATTATCGTAAACGTACTTGTCATCAACATACTACGTCACAAACACACGCGTACTTTCAACTATGGACTGCACTACATTTTCACATATATGTACGTGCAATTTGTGTAGAATAACATGGTACACGATAATTGGTCCAGAAAACATGACAAGTTGTTGAGATCCAACATACGAGTCTCGGATCGAGAATCAGTGAGACGGGAATACGAAAGAAGACATTGTCTTAAATCTACCGCGACCTTTTCAGACGACCCAACTGTACCGTATTGGACCGACTGGGTCAAGTAACTGGATCGTGACGTTTTAACTCTTCTATCACGATGTTCTTGCCAGTCAGAATACCTACGGATACGATTCACTGGTAAACTCGCGAATGTGAAATCGCGATCGAATCCAGGAGATCTGACTAGAGTCGCATAGATCTCGATCTTCAGAGAGAGAGAGAGAGAGTAGGAGAAGGTTAAACGAGTTAACCTCGAGGAACCTCGAACGACCTATGTCCTCGGTCTGAGGCGACTCTATGTCGTAAATAATATCTCGAGTCCAATGCAACGGGTGACCTCCACGAATGTCGGGAGATATATTTTTGGATGATAGTCTTGGTTTCCTTTCGCGCTATGAGTTTCCGATGAGATCAATTCCAGGATAATCCGATAAGAATTTACGTATATAGGTCTGAGGAGGACGAAATGGTCGTAAGGGGAATAGGGTGCTCCGGATCCGCCGTCATTATGGTACCTACTCAGGACTTGCGATAAGGATACGATTCCTTGAATGATTATACGATATTCCGGTTTCCGTACTTTTTCCACGAAAACAGGGTGGGATTCGTGAAAATTTGTCGGAAATTGTCAGCTTTGTTCGAATGATGTAGATATATATTTTATAGTAGTATAACTGATGGAATGATATAAGTATTTTCTTTAAAGTTTAACACTGCGTTTATCAAAGTAGACTTATATAAGTATTATACGATTAAATCGACAGATCTTTAATGACCGTGTAAATATGATGTAATAATGTTAATGAATTCTTTTTACGCAACGTGTCGTACTTCCCATCGCGCACGTTCCATCGTTTTATTAGTGACGGGTCAATTGGTTTTTCAGGTCGTGCTGTAAGTTGTAATTGCGTGAACCGGTGTAATCTACTTAAGGAAAATAAAGTGTCCCTCGAGGTGACGAAATCTTAACGTCACTTTAATTTCCCTCACGCGTGCCGCCTCAATTTAAATCTATTTATGAACCGCGTTATATCGAAGTCGCATTGTATACGTTTCGCGTTACACGAGGATCGCCAGAATTTATGAATCGCGTTATATCGAACTCGCATTGTATAAATACCACGTTATACGAGGACCGCCAGAAATTGTGAACCGCCTTCTTGTATAAGTTTCGCGTTACAAAAGGATCGCCAGAATTTATGAACCGCACTGTATCCAAGTCGCATTGTATAAGTTTCGCGTTACACGAGGATCGCCAGCAAATATGAACCGCGTTATATCAAAACCGCGTTGTATGAGAATGATCTATAGTTTATTCTCCATTACGAAATAATGTCGAGTGAAAGGGGGATGTCGAGATACTAAGAAAGGTCGGAATCACTGTCATGGAGTTCGACGACACCATAGAAAGAGGAACCATAATCTGTGGATCACGTTTTGCACGAGGTTCTGGTTCAACGAACCTCGGTACGATCTCCTACGGCAGTATTACTATCTTTTTCGGTACTCATTCTCAAGGTAGTGAAAGGTCAGAAGGGTTGCGGAAGAAGATAAGCATTTCTGAGGGACGACAAGGTAACTTATCGCCGGACCAAACCAATGATTACCATTACCGTCTTATACTTCCTACGCCTACATACGATAAATATCGATGTCTACTTGTTATTTAAGCATATGCATTTCTCGATGATCATCGATATCATCCTCGTCCAATATATCTGTTTCAATTTAATCTATAACTTTGACAAAGCTCACCAAACGTACTCGATGTTTGTCGCAAACAACTTAATTACCATTTCTTTATTGCTCGAGGCATTTCCTCTTATCCAGGCGAATAATCACGACCTTTCGAGTTCACCGACCTAACAAGGAACCAGAACATCGTAGCATTCACCATAGAGATAATAACAGCCTTTCTCGAAGTCTACTCTTGCGATATCCTCGTTCTCTATTCAGGATTTCAGTCGATAGACACAATAAATTCAATAAGTCGACGAGTTAACTCGTCATTCAAATCTCCGTTCATGTCAAACATTAGAAATTAAATGAAATTATTCCATCCGTAATTCTCAAATTTGTATGCATATAAATATCGGTAAATAACAGCGAGCGTATGTATACGTTATACGTTATACGTTATAATTGTAAATATATCAACGGATTTATTTTATTACTAAATCGAAAGTCCCTGCGTGATGTTTTTTAGAAGAACTCATCGGTTAATGGGTTAAGAAATCCCTGATAGCTACACTTATTTAATAGCGGAAGAAAAGGTTAATGAAAAAGTGGAAAGAAAAGATGTGCAGAGAACAGGGAAGGTCGCGTGGAATCTTGATATAATTTCAAGAATTATGCCCGTGGGAAATTGCACGGTTTCCTTGGAACTAAAGTAAACTTCCTGTTAGCTAAAATGAATATACTATATCTTTAATACAGGATGATTCACCTAAGACAGCATTTTTCTAAGTGGGCGTGTAGAGAACATTTCAAGGACAAGTTTGTCCTTTCAACTGGAATTATATATATTTTAATGCACCAGCCGATTCAACTCGCGATTCTTTATAAAAAAAATACTAATTAAAATATTACTGAGTAGTACTCTTGAGAGAACAGTTTCGAAAATATTTCAACTTTCAGTCTCAGGTGAATCACCCTGTATATTGGAACTACCACGTTGAATTCCTTATTTCCGAGATAACCGATACATAATTGTATTATGCAAATAATAATAGTTATCTTTATTATAGGGTTGGTAGTATACCCGCATAGATAGCTGCAACTAATTATATTTGTTTATATGTCATTACTAAAATGCCAGGTATAAAACACTAATAACTTAACAGCGTTTGCGGTAACTAATTCCATCTCGAGATGCATTAGTGATGTATCGCGCACTATGAATATTACGTTTCATCATGCAACACCCACACCCAGAACTATTATTGATAATTATGTGTACACAATGTCAATATACGTTCGTAGTATCAATCAGTCAATACTTAATTAATTATCTTGAAAATGTTTCGCAATTAGAAATAATTTAATATAATTCCATGAATGGATCACACGATTTATCCTCCACGAAATAACTAAGATCTTTAATCGATGACTACGTGTACATAGCTTGTAATTTTAACACATATCCGACGCATTACATGCTGCCCCTGTAACATCTTCGATCTATATTGTGCGTTACGCGGGATCTCGTCGAGTTATTGCGTAAGTAACATTACTATGCAGCGAGTAACCTTGAAGAACGGAGCCTTTAAGATACGCGGATTATTGCGTTCCTGCCTACGTTCTGACGTCACATTACCATACAGTGGCAAAGAATTCGGCTGCCAGTATAATTAATATTAATTATGGAGCACTCCAATTGATGCAAGCAAGGATACCTTGTTTAATATTCATCACCGTTTTACGTTCTGATATGCGAACGCCATTTCTGTAACATGAGGCGTTCGCCCGTGAAACATGGTGTCTGACTGTGCGTCCTCTTCTCCTTAAATTAAATCTTATATCTAACAAAAATATATTCCGGGGAGCAGAAACTTTATGTTCTTCGGTAAATTCTGAATGCTTGTGTAAGAGTAATATTTTATACGACCGAATGCGTCATATTGTATCTGACACAATGCCTTTATTAATGATGTTCTTATTATCTAAGGTACCAAGAAATATTTTGCTGCGATCAGGTCGTTTAAATATTTACGCCGTGTACGCTGATTTTGTTCGCTTGCAGGAAAAATTATTCGGAATCTAATTAGTTACATAAGTTTACATAGTTTTTATGTGACTTTTTTCGGTTTATGTATGTTACGTTTATGCAACGATCGTTTCAATATCTCGCTTGCGTAATAAGAGTACACACTCGACACTTGTTCACACATAGATTCTGGATCTTGATTTTTGTCTTCTAAACTTCATCATTAACATTATATAAATCATTATTTTTATTCGATTTTAGTTGATATTCAGTTACTTCATTAAGTATTCTTTAACACGAGAAAGAAATATTAATACATAATTATATTGGTAACCTTATATGCTTCGTTATATCACGTAATTTCGGACGATTAATGTGTGCGCCATTAATTTTCTTTATCCGTAAAGATGCAGCTGTTTCAATAAGGAATAGGAAAGAAATAGGTGGAAATTTCCGTATTAGGATTTCTTGCGTGTTGACATTATAGAACACACGAGTGGTCCGTACCATATTTTTCTTTATAATATCATTATAATATTAAAATTATGGGGTCACGTAGAATGTAAATCCAGTCGTAGTTAAAAAGCCAAGAGCCGTAAATGTGGGGAGTGCCCCAAGGTGTGAGAGCAACAGAGAGAGGGAAGATTTGTGTTGGTTTAATTACGTTGGCTGCCCTAGTTGTTGGTCGCCGTATGTGTACTGTTTACGAATTATTTTCCACGTATCTTCCTTTATGTGATTGACATTATTAACGTTGCCTTGGTTTACCAAGAAATGTGTAAAGGCTTCTTACCACGACCGTTAAACATTTGCAAGGATTATATTGCATTATAAAAAAATAATGCAGCTCGAACTCTAAGTAGTGAATCTTCCGAAGGTCGAGATATAAATTGGATTTTAAGATACAGGCCAGTCCACTATTAAACACAGTCCAATCCATAACTTCGTAGAAGAGTAAATATTGGATTAAACAGTATAAAACGGAAATATAAATTCAGGATTAGATCCTCGGGAGAACAGAATGGATGATTTCTATGTTAATACACGCGTCATTTCTATCTGGATTTAATAATCGATTGAATGTTGTGTTACCAGTAAGGTGTACGAAAAAATGCGAGGTTCAATGGGTACCAAAAGCGTTTCCTTTCATGAGGAATGCGATCGTCACGAATACGTAAATCGTGGATGTATAAAAGCAGACAGCAGCAATGCAAATCGGAGTGTAAAGACGAAAGAGAAAGAGAAAGAGAAAGAGAGAGAGAGAAAACCAGTGGGGAGTGCCCATAGGAAGGAGTGTGACTGAAAGGAAAGGAGAAGCCGCGAGTATGGAGAGGAGGATTCGAGTCGAGCCGGCAGTGCCGGTCGCCTCAGTATGCCGCATAGCGCGCAGGCTCGCCTGTACGTATTGTTTCTCTATCCGCTCCTGTCTCCCTCGTTTTCCTCTCTTTTCTCATTTTCTCTGTCTTTCTCCCTCTTTCCCTCTTCTATCAACAATTCTCACGGATTAGTACGAGCTAAGTACGCAGGTACAAATATCTCGCGGCTCGCGCTTTTACCGCAAACGTATTGTTACGCGCGTGTGTCGTAAAGAGAGTGTTTTTTTTTCTCTCACCCCCGTTGTGTTATGACAGAACCAGGAAAAACGTTTTGACGAGGCGCATCCAGTGATTGTTTGCCATCGTATATCGCGGGTGCTGCGCTTTACGAAGAAACCTCGGGAATATCGAATGGTTGGTCGCGGTTCAAATTAAATTGGAGGGAACCTGTTAACAAGGTGGCCACGTTATGTGTACCCGTTTATACATCGTGACACAGTGACACGGTGCGTAGAACGTTCCGCGTAGTGAGCGAGAGTGTACTTGAGTGTATGTCGGGAGAAAGGTGTGCAAAAGAGCGCGAATCGGTGAGGTATTCTTTAATATACGAAATTATGCGATCAAGAAATAACGAGCTGCTTTAACGATTACGAAACACAAAGCAAGGAGACGTGGCACGAAATGAAGCGGGTATATTCCCGTACGATCGATAACTATAGCACCTTCACCGTAAATATCAAGCGACTTGTGCTTCCAGCGCGCACGAACCTAACTACTTAACGGACTACCTTGGCTTCCACGACTACTTAAGGACTGGTTCGACAAGGATGTCGTGAAAGTTGCATCGTATCTTACGAACAAAACGGATGGCACAATATAAAGGCTAAGCATGGAAACCTTAAGAATCACAATGCAGGAAGTAATTTTTTCACACTCGGCATCACAATATATTGTTAATAGATTGGGATGACAGGTGGTGGATGTGACCGTTGATACTGGACCGCGGGCGGTTCGCTCGTACAAGTTCGAACGCTCGATTTTGTATAGCGCGCGAGTATAAGGTATCCTGTGATACCCCCCGGAAGATTCGTACGACGAAGGTATACGAGGAGATAGAAATCGCGAGGAAGAACGAGGAAAAGAGACCGAGAGAATCGAGGCGCTTTTATTTTTAGCAACGTCGCTTTGCGCATCGCAAAAACCGGTTTCCGAGTCTTTGCTTGAGAGCACGAGGTGAGGCGCGTATATACTCGAGAAGGGTTTTAGCGTCGTGAAGGGAAGAAAAGAAAGAGCGAAAGAGAAAGAGAAAGAGAGAGAGAGAGAGAAAGAAGGAGAGGCTAAAAGAACGCGATGTAAAGGCGGAGTATATATCTATCTCCTTCCTGACGAAGAAAGAAAGAGTGACGCGAGAACGTGGAATTCGCCTAAGCTGATACACCTTCCTCTCTCCTGCCCCTCTCTCTATACGTTTCCCTCCCACCTTGGGCTATCGATTGCGTGTATGCACGCGCCTATCCATACTCAAAGTAGTACGTGACATCGCGAGTATGAGATTCGATTATCGACCGTGTCGACGGCGCGATGTTCGTCGACGGTGTATGTAATTGTGTTTTACGATAAGCTACCCGTTAAACTGGCCCGGTTGCATTCTCTTCCAGGCATCGCGATCGTTACCGTACGATCGTGTAACGGTCTATGAATCAAGTGTTAGAGAGGAGAGAGAAACATGTGCGCGGTGGAAAACGTTTCATCTTCGATTATTTCTGGATACGACCGATCGATCGGCTAGATCACGAAAACGGCATGAAGAATGGCAACCGATTCGAGCAACCGTCAAGGCGTAAGGGCAATCGCCACGACGACTACAGATCCGCAGCGAAGCGAAAAGCGCGCCGTCGCGGCGCGAGGCGCCGCCGGTGCTTTGGCTCTCAGTGTTTTAGCCCTGGTCCTCCAATCCGCGACTACCGCTACCCCCACTTGGGGATACTTCACCAACCCTGACGGTAAGTCACTTGTAGATTCTTTTAATTATTCTTTAAGCTTCAACTTTACACTACGCTTTTACGCTGACCTTTTCTCAGCAAGTGTACTCGCCGAAGAAGTGCCTTTGCAAACCTTCCAGAAAACTGCGACGTTGGTTTCCCGACAAAGAAATTCCGGCCCTAAGTAACAACACGAATATAATGCGCAAACTCAACATTTTTGTAGTTGTTACCTAATGTAATCAAATATTGAATGAAATATAACACTTTTATGCAATACTTCAGGATAGCTGTTCTAATTAGTAATTATATAGATGTACCCGATAATCATTTGCAATCGCACGCCGATAGTAACGCCGATAGTAACCCGATTACACATTCCATTAATTACGAGAAACAACTGAAGGATAGCTATCGAATAGTTGATGGATATATGAGAAAGTAAATTACACAGTCTGGGATAACAAAGCAACATACAAACAGATAATATTACATTGATTTAGCGCGGTTATTCCCGTGGATTCTATTGTATAATGTACGTGGAAGTATCCAGTAAAATAGCGCAACACGATTGGTGATACACGACATAGTTACATGTATGTACTGCACGAGGAAAATACGTTTGAAGAAAAATAACTAGCTTGTAACGAAGAGCACGTGATGAGCATTAGGATACTTGTATAGTATTCACAAACAGCTCCATGCTTTTTTCTATATTTTCGTTAGGATGATAAGAATTATTACATTAGGTGCAAGCTAATAAACCCGGACAGTAGTTCCCCGCATTTATACTTAAGATTGATTGCACTTTAGTAGCACCGAATTTGATCGCACACCAATAGTACTACAGCATTTCCTTGTTTCATTCATATCAGGATACTAGAATCAAAATTACGTGGTCAGTCCCCCCAACGTAAATACGTTGCGAGAAGGTTTGACCTAATTCAGAGCACGGCTTCCCGTATATCGAGTCAATTAATTCCAGCAGGTCGTTTTTACCAGCTGTTACGCCGAGCCTTTCATCGTCCACCTTACTTTGCTCTGTTTTCCCTCAGACAGTATTGCAACTTATTCAACTACAGTTTCATCTTTGATATTTTCTCCATCGATCTTTATTCCATTCGAGTGAATTAGTAATTGCTGGCTGATATGTGTTCAGTTAACGAGTAAATGCATCGTTATAATGTCACGTTAAATCAAGCGAGTCTCTTTGAAATACGTCAAAAGAAATTTATTTATTGTCAGCACACTAGGTAGCAGCTGTTGGGAAACACGCGCATTTCGTGGAAATAAAAATAAGCTGCCAGGTGACGTTCCGAATGCTGCTATCGTACTAGCGGTTTCTGTCTCTTTTTCAAGGTTGAGAAAAGAATTGCTTTGTAACTCTCATTACCTGTTATTCCGCGACATACAAGCGATGTTCCGCGGAACGTTAAGACATTACTCAGTGCCAACACAGCAGTATGCATTATTTCTTCTCAAGTTAAATATAAGTTAGATAGCAGAAGTGCTCACATATTTTATCAGCTTTGTTACGATTACGATTATTGAAGGAATTACTTCTGATTATTATTTTCGGTATGCAATGTAACGGGGAATCGTTTACATTAAGCGATTGAGGATCTAGCATCAATTCACTTTAAAAAGATCGTAGATCTGGAAACATTCGATTGTTTGCTTTTTCACTCGATACGTCCGCAGACTTCTTTCGAGTCCCTGGTTTATGTTCGTTCCGGCTTTAAACAGGAATATATCAGGGTGCATTATCATTGCCCAATCCCGCAAGTGCGGCTTTCCGCCTACTGAACTCGAGGTCTGCCTGTGTCTCGGGGAAGTCCCGACATCCTCACAGAGACAAATATTTCACACGCTCGTATTGAATCGTATCGTAAGGAAGTTTCGCATACTATGGCACGCCTGAATAAGATGCAACTGAATGCACATAATACACATAATCTCAGGAAGGAGCGTGCGATCAAAAGATATCTATTCAAAGCAATAGTGCAATCCAAGATGCTGAGGTTTCTATTCTTTGATAACCATCGATTGATGCTTTATCACGTTGATTGCCTTACCGAAATCCGTGTTATATGATGCCTCGCGTAACGTTAAAAAGATTCCAAATTTTAGGAATATCAGCGGCATATTTAATTCGAGTTTTAGTAATATTAAAATCGGCAGTCACCGGTGACCATCATGGCGTCGTTCAACGTGTTACATTCATTCTGCCGATTCTTTCAACTATGACTTCCATTCGTGTTGTTTTACCTTCGTACATTTCATAGTCAACGTGTTATTATAAACTATATTGTGCGTGTTAAGTGCAACTTATAGTTATAATTAAGTTACACGAATATAATTGATGGGAACTACGAATAATGCTGAGAACAAACGGAGTTACCTTAACATACAAGCAGGAAGTCTCCCAATTAGAATATTAACTCGTTATACATATAAACACGCTTTTCATTCAATAATTAAAATGCTAATTAATATGCAACGAACTTAATACATTCCCAGTATTAATTCTAATACAAACATATTTTATTACTCATTCATAATGCGAATTGGAACACCCACTGATTCCGGTGTTATCATTAAAAATCTCCGACGTCAATAAATGATTAATACCAGATCAATCAAGATAGTACAATAAAAACAATGAATAATATTCAAAGAAGAATACTTCAAAAATTGCTACTACAAGTTGCATTATACACATTCAACCGCATTTGAATGCACACTATGAATGACTCAAGATTTCCTACATAAAATGTATTGATGACTAACTGCATTTTAAATCCATACATCGCCTCTTCCTTCATGGATTACACTTATTTATACAAGCATAATGTGTGAGTAATTCACATGCACATGACACGCATTCGAATCAAACACATGTGGGGATGGTCAATGATGAATCCCCTACAATGAAGATGGCATACGTGACCCTGGCAGGTGGCTACTACATATGTATGCTACGCGTGATCAATTTTATGCGTGTATTACTATCATCACATATATATATAAAATTATATACATATATTCACATATATATGGACACGTGTTACATTGTGCACCCGGTACGTAGCTACCTGTCGTGGAACCCTTTTCATTCACCATATACCAGGTATAGGTGTGGCTTATTGTTAAGTGAACGAATTACCCTGCCGAAGTGTAATTATTTGATTAAATGCAATTATTGTAGTTATTGTAAGATTTCAATTTTGGTGCCTAGGGATTTTGATGGCTACTTGTTGAGCAGCCTTGTAAAGTAGGTATCGATAAGGAGAGTGAAAGTGTGTCGAATATTAGGTCAAGTAGAAAGTAGGTAAAAGTGAAAAGGGCCAGGTGGAAGTTTGGGAGACCGTAGGATAACTTTGAGGTTTCTTTTGAGGGTACAGTTGGTTTAGTTTTAAATCTTTTCCACGTGATATAAATACAGTGGAGTCCCGTATAACGCGGTTGATATGTTAGGCGTTGTATGAAATCGCGTTATCGGGGAATTCCCGAATTTGATTGTAGGAAGATTTATTTAAGTAACTAAACTAATTAGATTAATCAGACCGAACACGGATCCGAGATTAGGTCTAACTTCAGACATTCTTAGATGGCGGTAGGAATGAATCGTGTTATAGGAGGTTTGACTGGATATTAAAGGCTGTCGCTATATGTTTAGCACGTTGTAGGAACTCGCATTGTACGAGAGTTTACTGTTGTACTACGGAAAGTGATAAGAGTACGGTGATCACCATTGTAGGTCTAAATATAAATGTCTGTTTATCGATCTGTATTCTAAGGTGATTCACCTCTGAATAATTCCGCTTCTATAAGGATTTGAAGTGGTATAGTTGGCAGAGGTGTCAACAGGCACAAAAATGGAAAAAAAAATCTATGAATGCGATGTTTAACATGTTTGATAAGATTCATGATACTAGAACGATTCTTCCCCTGCTTTCCTCGCGTAATCATGCATCATTGTTTCACATAAAAAAGAAGTCAAAATCAGCTGATCCGTGAAAAAGAAAGTAGATAATAATGAGAAAAGATCGGTAGGCGATAGAAATAATTATCCGAGAAATAGGTTTACCAACTTTTCTCATCCATTGTAAATATCTTTCACGTATGACAAAATGTGTTTCGTTAATGATACACAGTGAGTGTAAAAAGTATTCTAGTAGAACATTATTTCTGCACGAAATACATTACGAATATTTCCATAAAAAATATGGATAAATAATATTTGGTTCATAATATTCATTGCGAAGACTAATTACTATGTATTATACATACCACTCGGTTCTTACGTTTTAAATAAACAAAGTTGTACGAGGTTTTTGTAACAATTCACTGATGTTGGAATACTTTTTATACTCGCTGTATGTGGAAGTAGGTAGCCAACGTTCCGGAAGATCCTTACGTGATGATTTTCTGGAGTAACACTGTGGCTTCGAGTACTGTTATACACGTACACACGAGTCACCCTCACGCATAATGCGACTTTTACAACAAAAGACTGGAACTACCGTTGCCCGACGTATTCAGAAATAGCAATTAGATTCTACAATATATATGCCCGGTAAACTCCGTGATTTATAGTCATTTCGAAATTTTCTTCACCAAACATCCGACAAGATAGATGGTGATGAGTCCGGCAGGAAATATTAAATGAATAACACGTAATATTAATGAATCGCACGTAACATTAATAGAAGTACCACTCACGTTATAATTTATTAATTCCTACTTGTAATGCCGAAAGAATTAGATTGTCATCTAATTCTATTATAATATTACAACACGTTCTCAAAGTAGCAATATAAATTCTTCGTTCTTCATTAAACTATTATTTTTATTACCTTCATTGAGAATTATATTTAACTGGAAAATAACGTGCCCTAAATAACCGTGCGGATAAAATAAATTAATCGTCCATTGTGTACCTGAACCGTAATTTCAGAAAATGAAACGTTATAAATTCGAGCATTTTTATTCGATTCTGAGGACTCGGCATTTTGACTGGTTTGGTAGTTCTAGGGATAATGTTTGCTAGGGAAATTCTGGGGTCCGATTCGCAGGTGTAAGTAGGTGGCTTTCGGGATACTGTTACGTACGCATATTAACAGTAGCCTCATGTGTAACGTAAAGAAGATCCACTACCGTAGTCCACGTTGTGCAGCAGAAATGATAATTAGAACCTGAGAAACGGGAGCCACCGGAAAGGTACGCGAGTACGCGATCAACGCGATAAGGCGTACACGTACGCAAACTTTACTTACAGCACTTAAAGTACCGACGGTTGCAGCATGCTTTTATTCCGCGGGATGAAAGGTAAAACCGGTAGTCATTGTTCAAACTACTGCGATGCAGTAGATTAAGTCCTTTCTGTACGGCCCGAGATCTCCTGAACATCCGCGTCTTTTTTAGCACACGTTTACGATTACCAAAAAGGAAATGTTTATTCTTCTCTTATTCCGCGTAATGCAGAGTGAATTAGCTTGTGTTACATGGGATATTAAATATTCTTTTCTAAATGCTATACTGAATATTTTTCACTTAACATTTTTATCAATATCTAACACCCACCCCATATAATCTCGCTTTATACAAAAAAGATATTCAACTCAGCAATAAGTAGTGTCGAAAAAAACATCTCGATCGCAAAGGATTAATACTTGTTCGTAAACCATAAATCTCGTTTTCATTGTTCGGCAATCAGTTCCAGAACTATTTCTGCGCGTAATGCAAACCTGTTGTACGCCGCATTCTCCTAGCACACCGAATTGATGTGTCATTGTCGTTTCCCGAAGCAGCACAACGTGCCGCAATTTAACACACTATTACATCGGTGAACAAGTACATATGTACACGGTGTGTATAATGTGTATGCACACATGCCAAGTGCACGTATACGTATACACATAGAGAGACAGAGAAGTATAAGTACCGCTATGCAGGGCCAGAAGTCTCTTGGAGTCCGTGAGTGCAACGGCCTTTACTTGGTGCTCACTCACTTACTTGGGACTCCTCGACTATGCTACCTTCTTCTACTAAAAGTTATCGTCCGCGCGAGAGTCTCGTTTACCAGCTCAAAGGGGGGGACCCCTTCCTAACGGAACACGATATATTATTATAAGCCGTGGATTTCACCATCAACGAACCTCACCGTATTACGAAACATTCTGGCTCAACTATGTTGGCTGTTGGAAAGAAAGCGCATGAAAACTTAGACGGAGACAAGGGAGTCCACGAGTTGCCATGTTCTCATGCGCCTTTTTTTTCGACGCTTAAGAAGAGACCTTCAAACTTGTCGTTTGTCGACCTACATTTCTTTAGGACGACCTAAAATCTTCATTCTTCTTATGTCAAGTAGCATAAGTTAGATTAACTGGGAATATTTAATACTGGAACTATTAGAACACTACATAATATACTGAGCTATATGTATTTCGATGGATGGAAACAATAAATGAATCGATTTAATAATAGATATATTAACACGATACGTAATGTTAAAAATATTGACAAATTTATGAATATTAGCGACATGTTTGATTCGAGTTTTAATAATATTCAACGTGTTAAAAGCACAATGCAGGTACGTTTGCTACTGAAAAGTAAACCCGGGAAAAAACAGTAGGCACCACTGGTATAAAATCTAAGTAATAAGTACAATTAATAAGATTAATGAGATGCTCAAACGTGCATCTCATTTTTCTGTGTACGCAACGGAAAGAAAGATGACGAAGTCGGTTGCTGTAATAAACAGTAATAAATGAATGCGTTCTTGCGTAATGGGATTAGATAAGTGGATATTCGTGCGTGGTTTGTACGTTTCATCCATGACATTCTTTGGCGTAGCAAGTAGTTCTCACGATTCGTGTCCGGCGCATCGACCGTGCTGTTATGAATGTCATATCGATTCACGATACTCTTGCACCGCGTCGCGCGAATATTATCATGGAAATCAGACATTAACGAGATACAATATATTTCACTTCCACCGATTTTATCGGCAGTTTGATTAATTCTACGTATCTTCCACCGCGTGAAACAATGTATGATGATTTAGAAAGTACATGGATTAATTTGTACCGTATAAAGTACTCGATATAAAGATATTAATTATTGATATCTGGGCTCAATTATAATAGATTGATTCGACAACGAATTAGAAATATTGAAACGTTACAAAATCACTTGCTGTAATTATTATAAAGGTTAACACGATTTTTTAAAAATGGACTTAGGCTACTTTCAAAATAAACGGCTCATATATGAGAATTTCCACGCAGCTATCATTATTTTTGGAATTTAATTACTCTACGTACAACTGTACGTACAATTTACAATTTGCAACTATGACCAGCTGAAATTTGTTGACCGTGCGTAATTGTATCTGTGTGTACATTTACCTGGAGCTAATTAGCCTGCAAATTAATGTGCGCTGCATAAACAAAAATATGAAAATATGAAACGCGTTATCATGCGTGCGACTCAGTAATTAGAAGTTCACAATTGTTGCATCTAATTAAAGAATAATAAATTGATCCCACAAGTATGTAGATGTATGCACATAATTCATGCGCGATGCTGTCAATAAATAATATTACGGCATGGTTTATATTTGTATTTTTTTTATTCCTACAAAAGCCTTCCACTTTAGTTGCACATCCTCGATGTTTAGTTTAATTATATAAAAAATCATAGCATCACAGTTCCAAAAAATTAAAGGGAACTTGGGGCATTTTAGACTGCAGATCGGTATTTAATTGAGGCAGGGAGATTCCTCGGGAGTTCAACATCCGGTGCATAAAAGCGGAAACGGGAGTGCACTGTCTCGTACATACGGCTCGCTCGCTACGGATATACACAACGTGATTCGCTCGCACACACGGCTTTTCTACCAATTACAGATAGTTGTTTCGCTGGTAATAACCCTTGAGACTTAATGGTAGCTAAGAGAGCTATACTGGGACGATGGATACGACGTCCCACAGGGATTCCCCCGGTCGTACTTGCCGCCATTCGTGAGAAAACCACCGAGCACGAATTGCACGATTTGCGGAAACACGGATAACTAGGGTTCGCAAGAACTACGGATGATTGGGATTATTGCCCTTCGACTTTGCCACTTCATCGACGTGCTAGTCGCGGATCATTTTATTTATCAAAATGCAAGTTGGAAATAAAACTAACTAATAATATAATGATAACTAATAATTAATTAATAAAACTAACTTTTCCGGAAGGAACGATTAAAAGCTTTTTATGTTATGAATAGATACAATCTTCCAATCTGTAGTCTATTTATTGTCAACACTGTTTATATTAATTGAGATTGAAAATATCTTTATTTTAAGGGGCGTTTATTAGAAAAATCAAGTTAACGTTAATAAGTTAAAAGGTAACTTTGTTTAATTATTAGAAACGTTTACCTGGCTTTCTTGAAAAATGGACTTAGGTCATTTGCAAGATACACGACTCGTTTATTCGTTGGTATAAGATGTTATTTTTTGAGAGGAGTTATCGACACTACGCGTTAAGTTCTGTTCCGCCTAACATACTTCGCGAGTATTAAACGGAACTGTCGTCATTTTTATTTCGTAATAATCATCGGTTATTGCACGAATCACGGACAGGTCATGGTTCGCGTGTTCGTGCAGATCGTGATGCCCGGATCTGCAGGATGTCATGTCTATGATGGTCCGTATTTAACATAGATCGGAGTCGTTATGGTGGTTAATCATTAGAACGATTCACCGAGATGCCAATGTCCTCTTTTACCATTTCTCCACTGGTTCTACCATTCTCCAATCGCTTACCTTTCATTTCCACCATAAACAACCACAAGGATTTTCTAATCGCATTCCACAAAACTTTGATACTTTAAACTACATTTCTATAAAAGTACTAGTGTTTTATCAATTGGATAAAACCCTGTGCCAAATAAATATTAACAATCCGTTTTAAATTAAAAGAAGATATTAACAATATTTTTTATGAAAACTATATATGATATATTATTTACGTCAGCTATTCTGAGTCAGCTTTGAGTGCCTACGCCACTCCATATCTAATATCATATGCGATATCATTACTGGAGTTAATCAGCTCTCGCAGTAGTATTAGGTTTATCCCGGAGCGTAAGTTTCCTTAGAGAATCATAGAGGAAGATTAGAAGATGCGACAGCGGCATAAATCCGTAAAAAGATGAAAGCAGAAAAGGGAATAGTCATATATAGAACCTATCCGGGGAAGTCCGGAAGTCCTGTCATTTTTCTATGGTACTCTAAGCTACTTAAGCTTACGGATGTCCGAGCCCATAACGCAATTGGACATTCGCCTTTGGGAGACATTTTTGTCTCTACTCACGTAAGGAGATCCTGTAATCAATCCTAGCCTGCATTCAAGTTAATAAACTAGTGATCTTTCCATGTGTCGCAAACATTTTTAAATCTCACGAATTACATTATATTCGAGGGAAGTCTGAAGCACAATAAGTGTGTATATCAAAATAAAAAACTCTAAAGCGTTCGTTGCCGAGTCGAATTATTTCATTTCATTCAAACTGCCATTTCTATTGCAAGCGTTTTATGTTTATCTAAGTACCATTGTTTTCTGTGAGAATACTACGCCAAGATTAATTCAACAACAAAGTTTACTTCATTATCTTTATCTTTATATTAACGATTCCGAAGACACCGTCGGACGTCTTTAATGTTCGGGTTCTTAAAGTAACTAGCACGTGTTCCCGCTCGAGTGAGTTTTGTGTTCCGGGTGGCGGCCACCGGAAGTTCTTTCGACTCGCCTCGGTCCTCTCCTACTTTCGTATCCTATTCCATTCCTTTAGAAACCTTTTTCTGTAGATCACTCGAAACATCTACTTACTTGCATCGCATTAAAACAGTTCTAATTAACATGATTTAATTCATGTTAAGTCAATGATCATTCGCAAATATAATCTCGTGATATCTATGTTGTTTCTCGACCGTATTCTCGTTAATTGTTGGATCGAGATATCAATATGATAATTTAATATTTCTCTGCATAAATCCCGTTCAATTCATTCCCACGATTTATTCCATTTATTGCGATATTTGCTAACTGGAGCATTACATTATATTCATTGATGAGATATTTGCGTAAGTGTTTGCTACGGAAATAGCGTACTCGTACTACTTTCATTATGAATGGAATAACAGGGTGGTTATATTCGCGCGAGTTAGTCGTTTTATTCAAGAAAAGCTATGAATAAACCTCGCCTGAAATGATGGATATTTTTGGAGTAAATGAGAACGTTAGAATTGTAATTACTTTCACATGGCACGTAATATGGCACAAGCTTAAGATAAAAGCAGATATAAATTGTCTTGTATTATTTCGATCTTTGTTGTTATATGATAAAATAAGGTGGGAAATGTAAATGTCTTTTAATTAACATCTTATGCAAAGCACATTATTGTACTTTAAATTCAATTTCCTTCATAAATTCTGAGTAATGACGAGTTTCCTTGGTGTCTGATTAAGTTAAGGCCATACTACTCAGGGGAACTTGAAGTACCCTGTTAAATTGAGTTCATTACAGTCCTGCAAGCATCAAGGAGCAACTTCCTCGGAATATAAATTTTTCCAATAGTCTGTTAAAACGAAAGAAAAGAATTCTCTGTCGTCTCGGTGGCTTAACGGTTGTGGTTGATCGAACTCAATCGTTACTTGAAACGCGAAACTAGTTTTCCTAGTTAACGCATATTACTTTTTTACGATCCGTGAACCGCTTTGTATCCAAGACGCATTGTATGATATAAGTACCGCGTTAAATGGAAACCGAGTTGTATAAATACCCGTTAAATGGAAGCCGAATTGTATAAGTACCGCGTTAAATGGAAACCGAGTTGAATAAGTACCGCGTTAAATGGAAACCGAGTTGAATAAGTACCGCGTTAAATAGAAACCGAGTTGAATAAGTACCGCGTTAAATAGAAACCGAGTTGAATAAGTACCGCGTTAAATGGAAACCGAGTTGAATAAGTACCGCGTTAAATGGATCCGAATTGTATAAGTACCGTGTTCTAAGAAGATCGGCGCAATAAGTGAACCGCGTTATATCGAAACCGGGTTGTACAAGTAGCAAGTTGTACGAGGGTTACCAGTAATATTGATATCTTTGATTACTGGTGACCTCCACAACGGTCAAAGTATTGGTGGCCATTTCCAGATTCCTCAATGAAATTCCATTTTTCTCGTAAACAGAAAGTCGTATGAGAAATCGGTGTGTATACGTTTACATTTATAGGATGGCGTGACCCAGATACATGCCATTCGTACATGCCACTTGTACCTGTATTTATAAATACATAAATGCGCAACGGCTATCTACATGCTTGCGATAACAAACTACGCACGGTTTTGTTCGCGCATACAATGCAATGGGAATAAAGTGGTGGGCAGTAAATGATACGTGGGTAGAACTTCGAAGATCTACTTGATGGTAATTCGAAACCTGGCGTAAATTTAATGCCCTTCGTGAAAGTGGAGAACGCTGTGTTGCATATTATTGAATTACACATGTAATACATTTCTTACGCATTCTTTTAATCGACCGTACTTTCCTATTTATAATTACGATAAGCTGGACAAAATACGAACTGAAGTGTGATATTCGAAAAATGGAGTAGGACTTGTTTCGAATGAAATTCAATTCATTAATGTATTCAATTATTCGCGTTATGTTTGTAAACAAAAAGTATAGAAAATCTTAAACAATTCTCCGTGGTATATTCGAATAATTGAATTAAAAATTGGCAACGTTTTTGCGCTATGCGAACAGACTCAATATTTTTTTATCTCCCGCAGGTATCAAAGTTATTATGTATTGATAGAAAATTATATCGGTATATTAATAGACTAGTTGTATTAAATTAAATGACATTAAATCAAATCACGAGTTATTGAAGTTATTATTAGCAGTATTTAATAAGGACTGGATAACTGTTACGAAATAATGTGCATTATATATCGCGCAGTGATGTGTGCTGACACAGAAGACCACTTTCACAGTTAACGTCAATTATAGATATTTACGAAACGAGATCTAATTGGCAGTGGAAGACCGTTAAATATCCTTTCGCGTTCACATTAGGTGGCAGCCATAACGGTGCGCCATTAATGGTGAAAGTTACGTGACCTTAAAGCTGATTTTCACTTTTACTATTTAATACTAGAACTACCAAAGCAGTTAACACGGGTCATCGGAATGAAATAAAAATCTTCTAGCACTTATAATACAATACATATTTTCCTAAACAAATTCTCCCTGTATCTCGGAAACTAAAACTGCGCGACGGTTAAATGTACAGGAAAAAGTTGTTCCAAATATTGACATTGACAACATTTTTCAAGATCAACCTCAATCGGTGCGCAATTTTTCTTTCTATTAGTAGATATTTACCGTATTCTTTCACAGTATAATGCTTACAAAGAATGATATTCGAGAAGAGTGTCACATAATTTTTTCTTGTAACAGAGACTCGAGAATCTTCGCGATACGGTTCGATAGTTCGGGAACAGTATGAGATAGATCGTCGTGAGAGCGATTTTCGTATTAATCGGATATCGTGTTGCGAATCTTTATCCCTTTCGTCACACGCGTCGTTGGCCAGAGCTCTCAGAAGTAGAAATAAGATTGATGAGAGTATCTCCGTTCTTTTACGGTGATTGCAACCTTAATATTTCTACATGCATTTGTCTCTGTCGCAACGTGCCTCTACCGTGGATGCAGAAACAATTTAAAGTAACCAAGCTTTATCTTAAGTATAAACCAATTTACGTGCGGTTTAATTGATTCGATCGATACTAGGGAATTCTATTGGTTCCAAATAATTAGGTGAATAACTTGGTGAGTTATTTGGGCCAGACTGAAGCACCCAATGTGGGGACAGTATGCGATACTAGGTATTCGGTCAACGTACTACGAATACGATATATCTTGGATACAATTGAAGCACATGCTGCATTGAAAATACTAGGTTGTTAATCGAGCAATTAATTGGCACAATTACTGATCGAAAACAATAATTGTCATTAACGTGGAAGTACGGAAAATAATTATTCTTCCACAACTAGAAAGGAAAAGCTAATATGCGCCGTCCTATTCCGCCGTTTTCCGCCGTTTTCCGCTCGATAAAACTCATTTTCGTTCCACACAAAAAGGCCACCTTTATGTTGTCTCTGATAATACAAGGTTACCATAAATTTATAAAACGTATTGATATAAAAAGTAAATGCAAGGGTTCCAACAATTTCCGAAATAATCGCAAGCTTTAAAGTAGAATGAAATAATATTAAAATACATTGCATAATCATAAGCTGATATTATACGTTAAATATAATATCATTTTATACTCAACATTTCACATATACTTTAATCCGAAATAGCAAGCAAATTTCGGATTAAAATAATACTTTGATCCTACGTCATATTTGTCCCTCGACAGAGTAATATCGATATTCCAAATGAACCGCACTTATTATAAATTCATTTTTCACACCGCAATACGTTAAGCCAATCATACCTTTGCAGATAAAATTCAGCTTTAAATTCGCCGCATGGTTTTGCCGAGAGATAAATTCGACGAGGCATTTAAACAGATCCGGTATTCCGATAATCGGGATGAAACGAGGGAGTTCCAGTAACGGAATTTATTGAAACGATTTTTGAGTCATTAATTATGTTTCCAGCGACTGGTCAGATAATCGTGAAAAGAGCTGTTGTATACCATTGGCCGCCTACGCGCATTAGGCAACCGCGGTATCTCCAATTATTTCACGACGTGACTAGTTACCTGTGTGCACAATCAGAATCGCCAACCGCAGGAACTTGAACAAAGCCTCGCGTATCCACGTATCCCGGCTCATTCTCGCGGATTTAATCAAAATGTTATACGTTTATTAGAAGTGAAGTATAATATTGAAATTCGTAGCGCAGACTGAAAATTTGCCGTCTGAACGACGTGGATAGATTCACGCGACTGAAACACGTGCTCGACTTGTGTTTACGTTTGGCCCGGAATCCGCGCCGCGATATTAATCCTCACTCGAATTTATACGGATACGATTTAACAGAAACTATGACTTATTTTGTAATATTTGTAATACTATAGTAATACTATATAGTAATACTATAGTGGCGTGCAAGTATTCCCAGCCAGATGGTATTTGCAATTTTTCTTACAAAAAAGTCTTAATAAGTTTTTTAATAAATTAATATCATACATAAAGGTATATTTATTCTTCATCCGTGTTTATTTAAAACATAAGTAAACTAGCATCTTGCCAGGAACTTTTTCACGCTGCTGTATATATTATATAGTAATTCCACTATAACTTCCTATATAAATATATATTGAGTTCTGCAAAAAGTTCGTGCGGCTTGCGTCAGTTTTTCTGCGAGGAAATCGAGGGGGTTTTTATGACCGCGATTTTACGAAGTTATCCGAAGAATAGGAAAAGATTCTAAAGCAAAATCGAGTAACATATTATTGAATGAATATAATTGAAGAAATCTACGAAGTTGAAATTCACGAAACTCCACGATAAAGTCAACAAATAATCCATAAATGTCCGTAACATTATATCTTAGAACCCGCTGTTTTCACGCTCTGAATTTCCATTTAAAATCATATCCAGGATCTCGAAGGCGTGCGGAAAGAAATATAATTTGTCACGGCAGGATTCCTGCGTGAATCGTGCATTACATGCGCACGCATCAAGACCATGTTTCTAGAGTAATTAGAGCAAGGAATATCGAGCAAGCCACTGGCAAATCACATTCACATTTTTTCCACTCCGATGTTTTCAAACCCTTCATCAAACATTTGCCGATTCCCTGTTAATTACAAAGGCCATCACTTTGAAAATAAACGATACATTCTCAACCCATTCAGCCACCGGAAAATTACCATTCGAAATATTATCACTACTTTAACCCTTTGACTTGCGGCGTGTTCTAACGAAAAGTAGTTCTACCGTTAAAATCCCTGGTTCTTTTACAAATTATAAACAAATTATATTGCAGTGGCACTTTCAATTTAGTGATGAAACATATTTCTGCAATATATTTATAATCACGATGCAATTTTATACGAGTCAGGCTGCATTGACGACATACATTTTATCTGAAATAACCTGTCTAAAATGTCGAAATATATTTATCCACGTCGGGTGTGATATAAATAAAAGGTCAGAAGTCGTCCGTCAATTAGCTTAACTAATATCGATGGATACGTATCATGGAATACAGCTAACTTTCAACGAAAGTTATTAATGAACGTCATATCCATCATTATCTTTTCAAAATACCTGATTATCTGTACAAAGCGTGAGCATTATAATGTTTATAAAAATACAGTCTGTGGTCACCGGTGACTGCCGATGCCAATATTACTAAAACTCGAATAATATATATTGCGAATATTCGTAAAACTTTTCATATTTTTCATAATTTATTATTCTATTTTTAATATTTAATATTAGTATATTCAAAGCTAAAAAAGGTCCTCGTATTATAATACAGTTTGAGATATTTTAATAAAGCCACTTGTATTTTGGCGTTATTTTTAAAAATACCAGATTTACTATTTTTTCATATCTACGATTATATTTAGTTGATACTAAACATCGAGCTTTAATCATAACATTTAAAATGGCGTAGAACATCGTATCAATGTTTAATGGAAAACATTGTTCCATTTTCTGGAAGGACTTGGTATTTCATACTACATAGTTAATGAGATATAAATCTGGGTTTTTGGTGGAGTGCATTAAAGTTTATAATTATCTTTACTGTTGCAGCCGGTACCGCAGCGGAAAAGGGATATTTTGGTCCATGGAGACAGTGCAAACTTTTGCTTTACGGTCGAGAGAGATGTGGCCAGGGTGTTTCGAGGTTTCAACCAGTCTGTAAGTCGCCATTTGTATAATCAAAATATACATAATTTCATTCGTCTTCATATTTAGTAGACTCCCGTATAACGCGGTTAACACTCGGTTAATTCTCGTATTTTATTATATAGCTCATAGTACGAGAATCGCGTTATATAAAAAAAAATCGTAAAATTAAATTCCCTTTAAATAAAAATATGATATCAAGCATAATCTTCTTACGCCATTAGGCGGATTTGTAAAACATACTCGTGGGAGTTAAAAATTGAAAGAGAATCCCGGGATTACACTGTTGAATAATAAGCTTGAAAAGAAATCCTGGAATTTCGGAATAAAATCGAGGCAACTTGTTTTCTGTTTCAGTGGCTGTGTGGGTGGCAGGATTAGCTGCCGCAGCCGCCTCCGTGTTTTTGGCAATCGTTGTTGGATTGACAGTACTTCAACTGGCAATGGCTTCCTCGGCGAAAAGGGTCGTTATTTCGTACAGTATTGCACTGATAGGAAAAGTGGCCCTAGCTACCTTGGCAAGTCAGTAAATATTTTCACAAATATCTGATCAATTTTACTTTGCATTTATTATTACTAACACGTTCAATGCCAGTCCGATATCCGTGTTATACGGTACCACGTGATGCCACGTTTAGTGCATAAAATAAACTCCTTAATCGTATTCAGTTCTTTATGTTAAATTCCAACGAGAAAAATATAAGAGCAGAGCTACCTTGAAGTACGAAAGTGTGAAACGCGTGAAATTCCTTGGCGCAGTCAGCCAAAGAAGTCCTTTTACTACTGGATCAAAAGTTTCGCAATCCGCCGGATGCGGTAGAATTACTCTACTGACTTGTCTACTTATTGCCCTACTTATCCTTACTCGACGAATTGAATATCTGCGGTGGATCTTGTTGCTGTAAACCGATATCTCATAATGCCACTGAATCAACTACAATCCTGTATTTAGCTACGCGTTGCAGAAAAAAGAATAACAATAAATGACACCAATCTATTTCCATAACTAGTCATTCATTCTTGTAATAATATTATCTTCAGAATAATATCATATTATAATAAAAGAATGATGAAATTAAACCCATCATTTCTTTTGTACTAGGAACATCAAATAAAGAATATTAATAATTCTGTTCCAGCATCCTTGGCCATAGTAGCTGCGTGTTTATTCGCCCTGCAGACTGACGACAGAGCCAGTAGTTTTGTTATAACACGTGGAGAAGCTTTCTACATGCAGGTAAACTCCATTAACTTTTGACACCGAATTCTTTCACGTTATACAATTTTTTCTTAGACACCAAAAAATTGGGTTATAGATGAATAAAAGGAGAAAACAAGAACAGTATGAACACCGTTAAAGTTATCGGCAAACTCAACAGCCGATACTTATTCATCGACAGTACCTGTTGCTCGTATCTCACTCGGAAGAGAAACTGTTCTAGGCATCTCTTAATGCACACGGTTTATATCTATATATAGCATATCTGTGTGTATTCGTGAAAATAAAGGAAAATATGCTCAACATTCGAGACAGTCGGGAATGATTTATCGCGACAATTTCATGACGAAGCGATTCTACTTGATGCCAGATGTTGCTACTTGACTCAAAGATGAAGCTCGATTTTGCGGATTTTCTATGCGCACAGCACCTTTCACTTCCTTTATAAAATCATTTTTGAGTTATGTTAGCGAACAGATTGACATCAATTTGAAAAGACTGCATTCCTAATAACTTCCGTAATGTTAGAATAAATATTGATGATATCAAAGAAATATAAATGCAATATTAATGCAATATAAATATTCGAATTCCGAGGGGTCTTTTCGAAGGGCTTCGATTCTCATACGAATTTTAAGGCAAATGATTTGAATATTAAATAGAAATTTGTACTAGCGTTGTAGGTGAATAAAATGAATAATAACGAGGCCAAGTAAGAACACGTTCTGATAAGGAACGCGAACATTCTGATGGTTGAAATATTGCGAGCGATAACAACGATAATACACCTTGACTGCACGTTCTTATCATGGAACGACAGTTTCCTTTCTTTGCGCACGAAACAATTATAATACTAATCAGTGGAACAATACAGACGTCGTGCACAATAAGTACTGCCAAATGAATGGCGAGCATAATTGAGTGATAATGAAATTAGTATCAGCCCCGCAATTATTCTTTCGTTTTAATTAATTCCATATCCACTCATTGATTCAAGTATTGCAATTAATAGTCTCAATTTACGAATGAAAAATGTCCGAAATAAAATGTAAAAGTCATATGAATATATAACTATTATATATCAATACCAAAAAATAAGTGTAGTCGAAAAAACTCGAACTAAATGGAATCCCATAAATCTGAACATTTTTATTAATTCCCGTGAACCCGTCATTTTGAAGGTTTCCGTAGTTCAAGTGTTAACCCTTTCCACTCGAAAGGCGACTCTAAGTCACCACTTAGTTTCCCGCGGTAATTCGAGTGGCGACTTAGAGGCGGCATTAATTACTCCTCTTAGTTTCTCTTCATGAATTTTAAATCACCAAGAACTGAATTAAAATCTTAACGTCGCCATGTAAATTGCCATTGGAGTTATCGCAATGAATAGTGCAGCGACTGAGAGTCGCCTTTCGAGTGGAATGGGTTAAAGAGGTGTGAAACTTTAATGGAAACGTGTACGATGGAGGAATTAAATACTTAATGGCCACCTGATCAGGAACAGGCTGCAGGTGTCTCTTTAAACCCCCCTGCTGGACTTAGTTAGTATGTATCGGAGCACCCACGACTCTTGGACACTTTAAAAACAATCAGTCGACATTGGTAGACCCTCAGTCAGTGTTTCGTTCTCGATCGTTAGTGATCTACCTCCAACACATTTTTTAAATTCCCTCATTTCGTGGTCTTCTTATCTCGCCAGGTTCTTATCGAATATTCTACACATTCTGACACTTTATTAATCATCTACATGTTTGATCACGACCCTGAGACATCACTCAATTTTATTGATGTATAATGAAAATTATGAAGTGTATTGTACGATAAAATAGTACTCGTGAAAAAGTAGACCGATAAGGCTTATCGGGGATTGCAGTGAAAGCTTGTAATCAGGTTGTTGTCCTTTGTGAAATATAATAGTGATTGGTGAATAAGTGTGCGAATAGTGGTCCGATGATAGTCATTGCACCATTAACAGGTTCACTGATCGAAGCGGTTAACCAAATGACGTTTAATGTGTGAAAGTTACGCGTTATTTAGTTTATTGTTGCCTAACGAGGGTTTATAATGATCTGAATCGAATCAGAATTAAATTCACGTAATTAATCGCCATTGAAAACTATATTAAGAAGTTAAACTTATAATTCAAAGATTAAATATCCGTTTAAACTATTAATTCAACGATTTATTATCATTACTTTCGCATAAGTGAAGTACCGAGGAGAGTGTTTTACGAAGAAAGTGGATGTTGTGGAAATTCAAGGAAGACATTATTATTTACATTAAACAATAACACCTCCGTGCGAGGGTTTCTCTTTCGCGGATACTTTTCTGGATTACATAACGATTGTTATGTTGATAAATACGCCGAAATCCGCCATGATAGAAAAGAGGAGGCGTAGTCTCTTGAGAGGGGCCAAGGACGAGATCGCATTGGATAGAATGAACAAACAGAAACAGGGCAAGGTAAAATCCATTGTTGATCGAGGAGAATACAAACTTAAGTCCTAAGATTTCGTATCCACCTTTCGAAAGAACATCTAAAACCTCTCACGACCTTCGTCATTCGTAGAACAATACTTAAGCGTTTCATTGAGAATTGAAGAGAATTGAAGAGAATTGAAGAGAATTGAAGAGAATTGAAGAGAATTCGGTGCATTAACTTCTTATAGGAAGACGTACGCAAAAGTGAAATAGCTTTAGCGAGGGAGATGAGTTCGCGATTCTTTTATCATTATAATTAGGATTCTTTACTCTGTCGGACCC
Source organism: Nysson spinosus (assembly GCA_910591585.2). Lineage (NCBI taxonomy): Eukaryota > Metazoa > Arthropoda > Insecta > Hymenoptera > Crabronidae > Nysson > Nysson spinosus. The sequence goes on along the minus strand of OU342852.1, from coordinate 2,256,092 downwards.
CTATGGTGTTTTTATTTCACCTAACAGTAAAGAAGATAATAATGTTCGTGGTGGATGTAGGCAGGTGTGAAAAGCATGATGGTGTCATCAACGTGTCATCGTTCAAAAATGTCGGCCTGATAAGAGCGTATATGTTATCGTGTTCCTCGCTTTATTTCAATTCTTACGTGGAGTGTGTTGTTCATAAAAATATCCGCGAATATAGTTGAGAATTGTACGGCATCGAAATATGGGCATTTAACTTTTCCAAAATGGGAATTCATTTGAGAATTACATAATGGGTAATTAATTAAATGGGCATCGAATATAATAAGAATTTTCATTCACATATTCGCCCACAAATTTTGTTGACGAAATGACAAGAATCTATTTAATTGAAAAACTTCCTTGGGAGCAACACAACAAGTTTTTACTTCAAGCTTCGAAATTAACGCACCCACTTGACTTTCTATTTCTCATTTGTTCACATTCGTCTCCGTGGGAGGAAAGTGACAGAGGGAAGTAAACAAGAAAAACAAAAGAAGGATTCATTATTATGGGAGTACAAGGATGTTTCCTGGTTTCTTTGTTAGCCTTAATTAAATTCTACCCCGGTTCTTTTTTCCCCTAAACCGTACACTCGTGTCTTTTGTTATGTCCGCCATTACCCCTTCATCGAACGTGTTTCCTAAAAAGAGGTGACGTGAATCTTCCCGGGTTCGAGGAAACAAGAAATTTCATATCGTAAACCAATCGCGTGGAAGAACGGAGACACCAGGCTAACCCCTGTCTTTCGGAAACTCTGAATTATGTCGATGTTACTGACGTGGAAGTTATTTTAATTCAATTAATAATTTCGCTAATTAATCATTTCTACTATCTTCGATAACGTTCGAGCAAATATTGATGATACATATGAAATATTAATGCAATATAAATATGAACATGAAATTCAGCAACGTCCACAGGAAACTGTGTCGTAGAATGCCTCTAATGTCTCACATCCTTGCTAGTTTATTGTGATTAAAGTAATAATGCGTTTAAAGGTGTTCCTTAGCTGCACGAAACGGTATCACTAACTGTTATCTTGCAACTAACAATGTCACTACAATCATGTAATAATATTTCGTAATAGAAGCAGGCATTTATTATTATCATCGGTGAATGTTTTTAGTGAGATCAACAAGTTAGATTGTTATTGAATACTTTTTATTATATGTTTAACTTACCGTTAGATTAATTCAGAATTTCAAACATCTTGGAATTCTTGGTTATCCCGAATCCATGCTGTTTAATGTGAGACTTATTACCGCCAATATTTTATATGTTTGAAATATAAAATATTGTATTCACACGATTTTTAATGAAGAAATTCAAAGTACTGCAAAAATAAAATCCGAATTTCAGACGTCTTCTTGGAGTTCTTTTTTATTGCGAATCGACGCTGTTTAATCTGAGACTTATTTCTGCCGATATATAATCTATATAATTTTATGTTAAACACGCACTTCTTCAAAAAGCAAATGTTTTCAAGATGATAAAAAAATGTTAACATTTCTGTTACAGTTAGCCGCCATCATTTTGAATTTCGGTGTACTGGTGACCGCGGTATACGAGGGCATTTATGCCAGAAGAGGCGGTGATCCAACGAAAATTAGGGTTGTCGCTGATCCCCGTGCAGCAACCATAAACAACCCTGGATATCGGGAACACCGCCAACCTACGAATGGTCAGTGCTTCCGACACATATTCTATTTCTTTCTTCACTTTCTATTAGCGAAACACTTTAAAAATGGCTCCTCTATGTTCCACGTGCTTGCATTAATCGTTACACTTTATTTTACCACGCTTTCATTAAACCATTTTCTATTTCCTTCGTGTTTCTTCGTTAGGACAATAATTAACACTTCAAATATATCGCTAATATTTGTAAACAGCTTTGTTTTTGATGTTATGTATGTGTTGCAAATGCGTATCACGTGGTATCGTATTGTTCAATAATTATTGATGTGTATTATTGTGAAATTCTATTCGTTTCTTTACATGTTCTTATAACCGGGATTCCTTTGACGTTAATTACATTCAATGATGAATGTAAGTAGACATTACAGGTCCTTGGAATTACATGGTTGGAATAACAAAGAAGGTTAGGTTCGAGGTACATCATCTGTGTTGTAATTCTACGTGAAATAACTTGGAAATTCACTTAATCGTTTTCACAGGCACAGCCAGTGAAGTCATAGAATTCATTAGTTGTTTTAATTAATTATATCACACAGGAATCCCTTGAAACATTGATGAAATAAGGATTCCTCGAAAATAAAGTTCGATAATGTCATCGTTAAAAAAACATCTTTCTTATTGAGAACCATTTTCGAATTTGCTTTGTTTCGATGTCAAATAATAAATGTATTGAAATTTCTACGCAATTTTCGTAGTTAATTACGTGTTTCCATCAAAGTCAAATATAACTGCCAGCCAAATAATGGAATTTGCAACAAATATATGCACGCGTGCGTAACTGTTGAACATGCTTCGCTCAAACTTCTTGATTTGAATTAGAAACTTCATTTAAATTTTAACTCGATATTGTACTGTGTACTGTCGTACACATCGCGTGGGAACTCGGATTAAGTGTAAGCCAATGGAATTTCAGTAATAAAGGGCACGTTGTAATTAAGTTATAATCTCATTAAACGTTCCTTTCCATAGCAACAATGAACGAGGTATAGGAAACTAATTTCGATGTTATTTCAAACGTTCATTAATTATCCGACAAATGTCCACCCTTTGTCGAGGGTGGTTTCCTATATTTTAAAGAAAGGCTTTAACAGTTTACAAATTTATTGATTAATCCTTAAAGTACCCTTAGTTTTCGGGGTACCGTAAAAAAATACCTTGAAAAATATGCGACTTTTGAGGCATTTTTAAATGTCATTGTTTCTTCAAATTATATTAAGATCGCCTCAAATTATTTTAGTTATTGGATTTATTTCTACGATATGTCTAAATAATAATAAATAATCTCGAACGAACCCTGCTCAGGATTAAGTCAATATAATAATATTCATTCATTTCATGTATCATATTTGCATCTAATAATGAATATTTACGTTAAGCACGTGGCTTATCGTACGCTTTACGAACCTCGCAATGTAAAAGTAAGATCTAGAATTCATAAAGGAAGATTCTTATCTTCGCCAGGGGGAAAATCCCTTTGAAAAGTTTCCTGATTTGTGGAGATCTCGGAAGTAAGAGTGAGAAAGGGAGAGGGAGAGGTGACATTGAAACTTTCTTCTCAAGGCACATTGATAAGTATGAGACCTTGAAATTTCCTCGTTCGAGAAGATGTTGTTTGCTTGGTTCGTAACTAGAGAAACCTTCGGCAACCAGCTGATGGAAACTCAATATTCCCGAGAAATGTCTTTCGCAAGGAACGTGATGGAATTACGGCGAAAGGGATGCGAATATCAGGGATACGTAAAAGGGAGTGTATCACCGAAAGAGACAGTTAGAGAACGCTGGTTGTAAAAGCGGAAGCGGAAGTACGTAGCGTATAAAACAAAAGGGGAAAGATAAGAGGGTAAATTATATGGATTGATAAACGCTGGAATGGAAAACGGGGCTATTGAAACCGAAAGCGAAATAAAAGACAAACAGAAAAGAAGGGGAGAAAAGGGAGCATATATCTTGATACTGGGAAGAGATATTTCGGTTGTAATACTTTAGAAATTAATGGGAAAACTCTCTGTTCCTGTTTGCGTAAGCACGCGGTATAATTCCATTATGTGAAATCATCGAATTTAAATGAAACTATTAAAAGCGAAATAAAAGATAAGAGAAAAGGGAACATATATTTCGATACCGGGAAGAGATATTTTAGTTGGAATACTCGAGAAATTAATGGGAAATTCTCTGTCCCTGTCTGCATAAGCACACCGTGTAATTCCATTACGTAAATTCCATTATGCAGAATTATCGAAGATGCGAACATTCCTGTAGTTTCGTAAGCTACTTGTATTTGTATTCAATATTATGGTTCTTTAGAAATTGCATCATTTCGCGACGAACATTTTGTTTCCTTAGCTCGTGGCATTTACGGTGGCAAGTAGGGAAGTACTTAACGTAATAACAAATAAAATAACTTAATAAAGATATAAAGAAATAGAAATGAAAATTATATTGCACTACTTATTCAAAATATTTCGTTGTGCAATATTATAAAACATTCTAAAAGGCATACGTAATTAGAGTAATAAAAAATAAGTCGTTTCTTATTATACTCTAATATTCTAAATCGTCTCGTATGAAACAGAATATTGAATATATTAAGTCGATATTTGTCATGAAATATTAAACTTAAACATATTAAAATATATAAATATAAAGCTCTAATATTCTAACGTTCTAAGCTGATACAAAAAGTTTCTCATCATTAATATATAAATGAGGTTATCAACGTTACTCAATTTATACGTTTTACTCATGGAATAAAACAATATTAAGTAATGATTTTAATTCGATAATATTCTTTTATTCTAAGAGACTGAATGAGAATTTAATTGATATTTAAAAGGTCTATCTAACTTGATAAAAGCTTAGTTCACATTCCGAGGAAATGTGTGGAAATATTTTAATAACTGTATCTTCGAGAAATATGAAATACTTCGTTATAATATACAAGAATCGCCCGGAGCTAGAAATCTTAATGGAAATTCCAAAACTAACCGTGTCTCGCACCGTCCGCCATTTTCCTTGAACCGGTTTACGTTCCTATCCTAAGCACCCGTCGTGATAACCAGCAAATAAGTGTTGGTTGTTTCTTATATGTTGATACAAGCACCTTACGAATGCAAGGAGCAACATATACGCCACATATTTAAACAATACACTATAAATATATTATAAATTAACAGAATAAATAGCTAATTTGACACAACACCGGCAACGCTTCAACACAACACGACTGTCTGCTCGCAAGTGCGTCATCTTCGTCTGTCTCGCGGAAATAATTACGTGATTGGCTGACGCTCTAACAGAAGACTGTCAAGTGATACGCGCGCATTTTCGAACATACTGAGAGTGAAAAAAGTATTCGTACAGCAGTGAATTTTAATGTAAACATCGTAGAACTTTGTTAATACTTCCATAGAAGCTGTGGATAAATAATTATCTTATGAAATTCATTGCGAAGATTTCTAAGAATATGTAGGTACATATACTTGTTTATTAAGATGCTTGAAATGAACAAAGTTTTACGAGGTTTTTATTAAAGCTCGCTGCAATACGAATAACTTTTACGCTCACTGTATTTTGCACACTAAAATTGATGATAAATAAATATTACATGGTGCTACGCATTATTTGTATTTCATACAAACGTAACTGTTGTGCCTGCGGTTATCAAATATTTCGCAGAAACATTTGCGCGCCGACAATTGATCGTATCAAATCTAGCCACGTAGAATCAATTTGAAGAAGAGAATGTCTCCCTCGAGATATTTTCCTTTGATTATATTACATCTCAACTATTCCGAATTCGAGGCGGGGTTTAATTGAAAGGAATACCGGCAAGCTGCCGTAATTGATTCGATGTAAACGACTTTCTTTCTTTAGATCGATGGATATTCGAGCTTCCACAAATAGTGGGTTTCTTTATTGTTTCGTTTTTTACGATTATTCAACGTCGATGCTTTTTTAAGTCTCCGTATAATCCCTGCTACGCGATTATTTTTATGATTCAATTTGGGTAACGATAAAGTGTTCTTTTATTATATTATCATAAATCTTAGAGTATCCAGGAAATGTCCAATTAAATATTGGATTCTTCCATAAGTGACGTATAATTCATAGCTGGTAGGGAATTTTTACGAGATATTTGTTATATTCGATATGAAATGAAAACCGCACGAACTTATGGAGCAAACTAATAATATAATAGATTGTACAAATTCAATGGGCCTGTCAACTCGATATCAGTTTTACTACATCACTGGCTGTTACAGTGGCCATTTTATTACGAAACGCAGGAGAGTGCACTTAAACCAGTTGCTATCGCCATCAGGAAATCGTTCTGGAACTCGTTTTCTATTGACCGTTACGGTATGAAACCGTGTAAGAAGGAACTATAAAACGATCGTCTTCGTCGCCTTTTACGGCTTTTTATGTGTCCTTTTAACGATATTTTCTACTGCCTGATTATTGCATTTTTTCGAGCAGTTCAAAGTAACGACGAATTAATTATAATATTAAAATATATATATCTATTTGCAGATAACATATGCAAATGTATTTATCCGAATAACCATCTCATTATTTCTGCATTCCGCGTAAAGTCAGAAGAACTCGAAGCTACATTACGAATTTAATTATTCAACAATGTTAATTATGTTCATCGCACCTTTTCACTTCCGTATCGGATTAACGTCACGCGTTGGAATAAATTATGCACTCGTTTTCGGTTACAGGAGGTACCATCTCGATGACGGAAGCAAGTGGCAAACCTTACGTAGGTGGAACGGGAAATGGTTCGATGGCTTCGGTCACGACTTCCGGTAGCTTGGCGAGTACAGCCTCGCCCCTTAGGAGTTCTTTGAAAAAACCGAAACCCCTTGGCATTCATAATCCCGGATTCTCGGCACACAGTCCAACCCTTTCCAGAAACGGGTCACAAAAGAAGGTGCGGATCCAGACACACTCGACCGAGGTCTAGGAACTCTGAACGCGTGCAAATATTACTACGTCACACTATGTGAACCTGTAGGACCCATTCTGTTGGATCAATCCTGTGGGACTTAACCCTATGGGACTTAGCCCGTAGGACATGTCTTATGAACCAAATGCATTACGGTGTCTATAGATATCCTGACATTCTTGAAGAGTGTCTTGAAGTGCGGAATTTGAATCCGTAAAACAAGGAATAGAATTTCCTCGAGTGAGACTTTGAACGAGTAGAGTTCTGAAATCAATGGAGGACATTGTGCCCTTGAATCTGATCGTGTTGTGACTTACAAGCGAACGATGAGGATATGGATTTATTACCAAATATCTTTCTGTACAAATGAAGAGTTCGTATATATGCGATATGAAGGAACATCATTTTCTAGAAATAAATAACTCTGACAACATAATCTACGCATTTTATGCATTTTGATATGCATTCCATAAAGAATCAGACTCCAAATATCGTTTGTTTCGAACGAATTGGAAATATGGAAGTATGACACTTCTTATCGAGAACAAGTAAACAATGCCCAATAAAATACAGACTCCTAGAAAAAATACAAGTATAAATTACTACTTTGAAATCTTGTAAATGTATACTTCAAAACACGATCAATATCGATTTACATATCAATGTATGAAATACATTCAAGCTCGATAAAAATATGTTTAGAGAAACAATATGAAAAATGATGGATAGCAATTATCACTGGTATCATAATTCATGGATGTTAACTAAAGTGTCATCTTTAAGTGTGATCATTAAAAGTAAACCGGAATTAAAAAGTTCGGGCTTGAACTGAGCAAAGGACAATCTCTCCTTTAAGGATAATCCAAGGAAATAATTCCTGCGGAGGACGACAGTGAGATCGAAGGAAATTACGGTTTGACGAGGATTTCAAATGGCGTCCTCAACTGGAAGATTCTAAGCTGTTCACAAGCTCATCTGTTATCAGCACCAAGCATTGACTTTGAGGAGAAATCGGAAGGAATCGAATTTATAATGTTTCCTGATTTCGTAGGATAAAAGACGAATTCAATTCAATGCTCGATGATATCGGTTTTCGAATCGAATCGTGAAGACCAGCGTGTTTATCAGCGAGATTTTAACATTGGAACTACCGAACATATACTCAGTTATGTTTACACATTTATTTATATATGAATTATGACTGGTGGATTTAAATTAATTAATGGATTCAATTATTTACGTTCAGTATATAAAATCAAAGTATATCAAATCTCAAACAATGCGCCGTGGTATATTCGAATAATTTCACTAAAAATGACGAACAAGTCATTTTAATGCCTTTGGTAGTTCTAGTCTTAAAACTACGTTAAGTTTCTCTGAGCAGCTTCAGCCGTGAGTATACAATAATGTACTGTCTTGTATCAAATCAATATTATAAAATCTATTTTTTAATCGGTATTTATAAATCTCATTTTGTGAGTCACACAATTACTGAATATTTATTAAAATGCACTTATAGAACTCATAGAAACTCGATAGAGTGAAATTAAGTATATCGAGATGGTAATGTAATTAGATGAATGTTTCTTTTCTATCTTTCCTATCCTTTTATTAAACTCATCTCGGATGTTATATTTCGCAAGAGAAACTAATATCGTGTAGAAAGTGTAATATAATAAGAGATGTCTTTATAGAACCTTTTTAATATCGCCGGTTTACCTTCACAGCTGGAGCCGCGTATTATCAAGAATATAATATGTTGTTGAATAATGAAAACGTTAAAACTGATTGTTAATTATCTTTGTAACTCGATAGGTGTGAATTAAAGCTCTATATTTAATTGCGTGCATTGCAGTGTGCCATTATCGAGATTAATAATTAGCGACATATTAAAAACCACATTTTATTCCGTTCATTATATTACTCTGATATTACGGAATTTTCCAAATATTTCATATAAAAATTTGTACATCACAAACTCGTCCTAAAGTAAGCAATTAAAAAATATAAACAATCTGGAAAAAGTAGAAGTAGCAATATTACGATTCATTAATTTATCTTATTGCTTGATCAACTTATTAATAATTATGATGATTCGACTTTTTTCTGGAACCATAGCTGTTCTACATTCGTCACAGCTCTATATTTCGAATTGTAAGTTTACAGCTTTTATAGAATAATATTAGTTCCGAACATTTGTATGGAATTATGGAATTGCTCTGAATTTTTCCTGGAATTGTACAAAGTACGATTGTTTCGACTTCTTTTCAGGCAAGTCGTTAATTATTAATATCCGCATAATCAAACATTGCAAGGAATAGTGAGACGCATGACACGTGATACGTTTTTATCTCTTTTTTCTATTTCTCTGTATTTCTCCTTCGTCGTAGACGGGACTTTTCAAGCGTTTCTTTATACGCGATTTAAAGTAACAATTAATTATTATTATATATACATTATACATATATATTATGATGCAATAATATATATAATATATATATAATATATAATATATAAATATATACATATGAATACTTACTATATCGCATCCGTCCAGCCCTACACAGGCAGCTAGCCGTAAAACGGCGTGAGTTATATATACAAATATAAATATATAAATATATTTATATTTTTTAGTGATTGTTTTAATATAATATATATATATATTTGAAGATATAAATATGTATATGTATATCGTACGTAAACGAAGGACACTTTCGTCAGGTCTCGAAAAAAAGAAAAAGAAGAATCGGGAACCGATTCTTTCCAGAATCCCAAGTTATATTATACAACTTTTATCGCTATTATTACTATTATTATCGTTTTTATCAATATTGTCATTGTATCAAGAATGACGTATGTATTTATGCTTTATTTTTATTCGAGAGCCGGCCTCATTAAAAATATATCTATCCGTAGAATCTTTCATATTTCAGTTCCCTCCTTGCGTCCTCTCCTTTCATAGATCTTCATGAAATATGTATATTTTTTATGTCTTTTTTATTTATTACAGAATCGATGGGATCGATCGATAATTAATCAAACTAGTTATTAAGCTGTAACTTTGATCCGGGAGGACACGGTGGAATTAAATATGGCGTAATTAAGACCGTGCGATTAATCATCTTTCGTGTACCTTGTATTCTCACTCACACTTTGGTCCGCCTTAATTTCGATTTACGGAGATCAATTTCGTTATATATTTGCGTTGTATAATATAATGGAATTCGAGGTATATTAATTTTGAACGACACCATAACCCTTTAACTTTTTGTAACCTAATTTTCTTCGTGTCGAAAAGAAAAGGGTACAACGTGAGACTAACTTTTTAACTGGGTGGTTCTTCATTGATCAATAAAAAATCAAGTATGGAATTCAACTTAACCCTTTTAGTACCTCATAACTTTTTTAGGTAAACGCGTACTTTTGTAATGATTATTACAACGAAAGTAATTAAGTGAAATGAAAGATATGGTCAGACGAGTATGTGACTTCAAAGTTACATGGAGCTGTAGAGAGTTAATTTTACATTTTATTAGATGTATTTAAATTATATTCAAAATGGAATACCAACATGTCGGCTCTAAGGTACTAAAAGGGTTAAGCTTCTTCAAAGAAAATTGAATAATAATTCGATAGTAAATTATTCTCATTCGAGATGTGTAATCTACTGTATCTAATTGTTTATAAATAAAATAAAATACAACCGACTCTCCGATCATCGTTATACCTTATGAATGTAATCAGGGTGAGTGTTTGATATGTGTAAGTTGAGCAATAATGTTTAAATAATTGTGCATACCATGAATCGTCCATAATTTATATCGGGACGATATAATCTCCTCGACTTTTTTCACCTATCCAATTACACCGCAAGGCGACCGTTTCACCTTTTTTGTAAAGTTGGTACGTCTCCATGAATTTTATAAGGATCAGCATGCCGTTAGGATGAGTGTCGAGAATGGCATGCGAGAAAATTGATAATAAAGAAGTTTCCAGAATTAATAATACCAAGCATTTCATTTTGTTTTCCTGTCTTTAAATCCTTTCCTGCAAGAAATCTGCTTTATGGAATTAATTTACTAACCGGCTTTGTGCATCCAAAAATATGTCGTCGACCATTTATATGATATTGGAGAAAGCAACTCTGAAATGTACATTTAGACCCGATAATGGAATATTATCGAGAACATATATTTTTTAGCGCACCACTTTATCCTAGATTTAGGAAATTGATGTTAATTCAATCGTTTCCCCAATTCCAATGGCTCCCGGGTGAATTTAATTTACCTTTCTCCCTGAATCAGGATTAATGATGGAATTAGAATAACTTACGCGGCGTGGTAAAAAAATTAACCTTCATTTATTGGCTTGCAGACTGAAAAAGAAAACTTAACGACCACGATAACGGTGATGTTACTACAAACCACCGGTTTCTCTCGAGATTTCGGGCCACATTTCTCTTCGTTAGGACTTCCTAATAGTTCTTTCCCGGTTTAAAACGATTAAAACAGAAAGAAATTCACTGGTTCAAATTGGACTGGCGACTGAGAGGCGACATCGAGTACAAAGGGTTCATTCATTGAGATAAAGTGGCCCGATCGAATGAGACGAAGTGGGATAGTTTCGTAAATCGAGACTAGTATTCTTAGCTTTGTTGGTTCATCGAAGATTCCACGATTGTCGTTTGTTGTGTCACGAACCATCGAATGTCAATAATCTTATCCGAACGACAATTCCTTCGGTATCCTTTGGCTCGATCTTGTATTAAAAATAATTTACAAATCGACTACTAAATAAGTCACTACGTGAGAATGTTATCTGTAGACACATCGTAGGTCATCCCAGAGGGCAGAAATGTGTACCGTCGATAGTAATTACATTTATTTATCGTAATATGCTAAACGTATTATTAAACTTGAGTAAAAGAGTTCTCTAGGAGAATAAGAAGTAGAAAGAGATTCGTGCATTTCATCACGGAGATCTTTGCGTGCGCGAGGACGGTAGTCTAGGAACCAATAGCAACCCCACGATACCAAAATCCGATACTAATTATTCGGAACCGAGAAACTCGTTAAGGAACACTTTCGGCAGTTTTCCGAGGGGGCCGATCGAATCGAATACAATTCCATACATTGTATCCATGCGATTATCTTCGTTTCATTATTGTCCCGAGTTGTTTCGCGAATTATTACCAATGATTATCGTCAGTGCTTTTTTAACGGTGGAACACGCCGGAACAGCTACATTTGTTTATTGAATTTTATATTTGATCATGTCTAATATAAAAAAGAATTCAAAGAAATTACATTGAATTTATTTACGAGATTCCGCGACGTAGTTATAGCAGATTTAAATTTCATTGGAATTAAGTTTTGAGTATTATCTTCTTTAATAAAAAGTTTAAAGAGATGTGAGTTCCGGCAGCATTTTTTCTACAAAAAAGCACTGGTTATCATAATTCTATGCTGATCCAGCAAGTAAATAAGAAGATAAAGTATGTTGGGATATTTTGGAATTCGTATACTTTCGATTCGATGGTCCACGCGAAATATGTTCAGAAGTATCCTTCTTTGTCTTTGGGTGCGCTGGAAATGAGTTCCCTTCGTTTCCAAACTGATTGGACACCCGTGCGTTGATTAGTGTTCGCCATAGCCGTGGAAGAAGAGGACATCGTCATCGAGGACGAAGATGTGACGGTCATCGTCATTTTCCCTGCCAATGTATCGGCATCAGGAATATGACGAGTCTGATGCCTCGAATCTGTATAACGTCTCTTCGTATATTTTTTACTCTCAGAGCTGCTCGCCGTGGTGATGGGTTTACTTTGTTGCGGTGCTACACTTGCTTCCGGTCTCGAGATATGCAACATTCTCTCTATATCCGCGGTTTTCGACCTAAAACAATTAACGAGTACCCTGTAACTTCAAGATTATTTCGATATTTAAAGAAATCGTAGGAACTCTTAGTTCCGCCTTTTGCAATTTTATTAAAAGGGAAGTAAATATAATATTTAAAGAAGCATTTGTAGATAATATTTGTAAGATATATCAAAGAATACTAATTGTAAGTTCACTTTAAATAATACCAAGTCAGCTCTAAGTCACTGAATGTTATTTTAAAATGAATATCCTAATTTAACTTCCAGGAATACTGCGAATATATCACTCCAGATTGATCTCGAATGGTTGAATTTCGGTTCTCTTAAGCACCCATAAACTACCCTAAACTTCTAGCAGCAACCTAAATCTCCGTTTACAATAAATTCCGGTCTTCATACAAAACATTTACTTTCATTATAAATCATTTCGAGCACCCGATTCCAATCACTCTCCCATAGCATATGCATTCCAAGCACACATATTATTCCGGGAAGCTAATAAATACTTATTCTTGATGTCTATGAATATCAAGCAAATGTTTGAATACCGTGGAGAACGCTTATGGTGTAACTAACGTGACCGCAAGGACCTGAATTCTAACCTCAGAACCGCACCCCCGATGCTCGTAATGCTTGGCGTGTATGGTGCTGCGGTGGATCTCGACGTTTCCTGGCTAGTCGACCTGTTAACTTGTCGCACCTCGCTTGAGGTCGTAAAAAAGACCCTCTGGAGAACAGCTTGCTGATCAGGGATGTAAGAGACAGCTGTTACCGCACTGTCAGGACTTGCAGGTGGTGAAGATGCCCAAGAAGGAGGTGAACTAGGTGCCTGATCACCAGATAAAGTCGCTGATGAACCTACGGCACTATCACTTCCGTGCCGACCACCTGTGACATAATTATACAAACCTGTCAGCCTTGAAGACTTTATTATGCGCTAAGATCACCAAAGTATTCTGGGGAGGCGATGTAATTAGTAATATCATAGACAAATTAAAACGGAAAGGAATTCATTGGTCGAAACCATCTTATTAATTGTTGCTAGAATTACCAGCCATTATTACTTCGTATTTCGGAATAAACTTTATTATTTAGAAGAACGCTTTTAACCTTTTGCACACAACTTTTGGGATAGTCTAATTGAGAGCAAGGGGTTAAAGGTTAGGGGAAGCAGATGTCTGTGGTTAAGAATAGGTCATTTACCTTCACTGCAACCGGAAATCGATCGTTGCCTCTGTCTCCTGGGTGGTGCACTGGGTTGCTTAGGCGCTTCCTCGATGTAAGGAATGTCTGGATCGTCGAGGTTCAATGTGAACGCGCCAGACATTGGTATCGTAAGACTTGCAGTGATTACCATTGGTGAAGATCTTCTTCGAGGATCAGCTGGATCCTCGCTTGATCCACTATCTACACTGTTACTTCTGCCTTCTTCTTTTCTTCGACTTCCTGGCCTCTTTGGTCTTCGAGGTCTGGGACCTATGTCACCTCCGACACCGGCTGCCTGGTGAAGACATTGTTCCCTTGTCCATATCTGAAACATTTGGTGACGTGGCATTTCCTTTGAAATAAGTTCCGTTTTTTAACTACGATGGACTTTAATCCAGTATGTTCGCCGTTATTATTAATAACTTCTTGCCATTCTGGAAACCACTTGTGGATTCCCCTTGCGCAAAGCTCTGGCAGTTTTGAACAAAAACATTCCTGGGCGAACGAATATTATTAAAATTTACATTCTTCATTTTTTTTAATCATTCATGCATTGCTCGGGTTGTATTGTAATATTTGCATATTATTTGGACAGCTTCGTAGCAATACTCGGAATAGAATGAATACTCAAAGCTTCGTAAAAATCTCTATTTGCTCTCTGTTTTTAACATAGTAATAAACTACTGAAAACTTTCCGAACAAGCCAAAATAATATTTAATCTACCTTCCTGGCCGGTGTCGTCGTCGCTGTCGTAGTATTCGAAGTTGTCAAAGTCTCCTCAACCGAAAATGTCTCCGCTTCGCTACAGGGATCCCCCTCGTCTCCGCATTGTCTGTAAAAAGATCAGGAAATTCTTAAGTACCCATTTTCCCTAACGTTCTTAAAAGAGTATTACATAAACTTAGAGTCCTTTCTTCATGATAAAAGAATAACCGAAGCACCACCATTAATAAACAGATACAAGAAAACGCAATAATTATTATTAATGACAAAGAATTAAATGTACAACTTATTTCAATTACTATTGTAAGAAATTAGAATGCTTCTTCAAGAGAATCATAATATAAAGTACCCTGTCGTATTAAGTTGGACAGCGGACCCAAAAATTATTCGTTCTCCAAACACGACGAATAAATATCTCGAGTGAAAAGGGTTAACAATTTTTTTATACGAATGATATGTTGTACTTACTCTTCGGCTCGCCGAGACAAAGCTAGGTCCAAGTCGCCTGGATGCGTGTCCATCATATGCAAGTATAATTCGTCGAGAAGTGCAGCTGGAACAGTGAATAACGTTGAGGCGTGTTCTAGAAGTGCTCTCACCACGTTTATTACGTCTATCCTCTCTTCCGCCCGTTCCGCGGAAACTTCCGTTCTGGCTTGACCGGGTTTCACGCAGTGAAGAATATTCGGTGCGAATACCTGCATCAGACAATTCGTCGTATCCTCATATTATGTAACAACCGGGAACTATTAAAATAATATTTAAAACTGATATTTCTCGAATGAAATACCCAAGAATTTTCTCCACCGTGAACATAAAGTTAGGAAAAGGGGAAGACTCACAGTGGCCAAGTTTGTGGTGTCCATTTTATTTCCAGGTATCCACTCCCCTGTTTCATTCTTCTGGTCCTCGCTATTCGCAGCAACTACGCTGAGGAAGTTCAAAAGTGCCCATAGAGTTTCACGGTTTGGGGTTGGCAGAAGTTGTATGAGATGCTGAAGAGCTTCCTGCTGGAGTCGCCTATTTCTAATTTCTGAAAGAATTTCCAGAGTTTAATAAAAACGTTCAGATTTATAAGATTCCAGTTACTGAGATATTTTACAGCACACGTTGCATAATAGACATAATTACTTCGTTTAATTTCTTTTTTCCAGTCATTCTTATTTTTAAGTAGTTCTAGTGTTAAGTAGAATTAGACCTGTGCACTGATTTCATGTATTATTCAATGAAGTTATTTCAAGGAGCGTATATATCAAAGTTGACAATTTCCAGGACCTCTAATGATATATCGTTTGTGCGATTACGTTGGCTTGATAACATTATTTAAGCTTACGAACGTAGAGTATCAAGGTACTTAGCCTAAGCGGATTACATTGTCTTATCATAATTCATGTCGCCTCTTACTTTGAGTATGGACGAAGGCTTGATATAAATCCCTACAAAGCAGAGGATCAGGTAAATCACGAAAAAACTCTTTGAGAAGGGCGGCAACATCGTGCGGACATTGGTCAGTTCCAATCTTCGTCTCGCGACCACAATCGAAATCCTCTCTCAACTAAAAAGGCAAACATACAAATATACGATCGAAATTGCAATAACGTAACGTATAATAAATTGGTTAAACAATAGTATTAGATATTAAAATTAAATTGTATTAAATAATATTAGAAAAAATGATCACGTCGCGTTATATCGAAAGATGACGGTATAAATATTTAATGTATAATATAAAATACTAATAAGATATGTTTGTAAGAATCATTGTCACCAAGTGCCAGGATAAAAACTCATATTGGGCACGTTATATATATGATATATATTGCGCAAAAAAATATGCCGCGAAGAAAGGACTTCATATTGAAGTGGGAAACTATAAAAAGTCCCAATAAGAAAGTTAGGTTGCTGATAAGTTCCGAGAAGCGCGAGTTCAGCGGGAAAACATAAAAAGGACGCGATAAAAATTGCTATATCCTGCATCAAACTTTTACAAAAAACTTATCATGAAGAAGTTACAGGGAGTCGATAGTTTTATGAATAATATTTATTTTCCTACGTCGTTGATACTTCTATATAAACTATTAATATTAGTATTGTTATTAATCTAACTTTTCTAATAATCGAATCGGAAGTATTCGTTGAAAATTTACATTGAAAATGGAGTAAATCTATTTTTTGTTTTACTTTAATATTATAAACAGTAGCCAGAAGATATCAATCAATTTTAGTAACATATCCGATCAGAAAGATATCCAGATATCTAATTAAATAATTTCATAAATTAGTACTCAAATACTTGAAATATATTCTCACTTGTCTAACTCTCTTTTTGGAAGGTGACACTCGAAAGACTCCAAGAGTTCGAAGTCCTGTACTTTCCAGATGCCTAATGCACTGTCTGACAATGCCGGGAACAGCATCCCATTCTCCTGGAGGACCTCCTCCGCCACTATCACTAAGTTCCAGGACTCCAGAATCACTTCCGGTGAGAGCACCACCTTTCGACGACAAGGACTCGCAGGAACCACCCTGAAACATAATTCATACTCCCTTATTCCGTCTATTATTATTTGATATCATTCAGAAATTAATTCATCCATGCTTCCATCAGTAATGAAACATAATTGAAGAATTATAGGTGTGCTTAAACTGTGATTATGTTATGTTTGTTTTTTTATGGTAATACCAAGTGATAGGTTTAATAATTATTTTAATTATTATTTATTATTTATTATTTATAACGCGTAACTTAAATAATTAAAAATGATATTCATTTATAACAAAAAATATCCAGTTAACAAGTCAAGTCTCCGTAAACGATTGGTTCTACATTCGTCGGGTTCAGCCGAAATAAAGTCTCTTGCAAAATTGAGTGATCTTAATTAATCCCCGGTTAAAATTAGAGCTCTCTCGTCCCTGTTCTATTTGCGTCCTCGATCTGTGACGTCATTGCCGACTCGAGACGCACGTGACGTCGAAAAGAGAATTGCATCTAACGTCGTCTACCACGAAATCGCGGTTATTCCGTCAATTTCAAGGGACATTCCACTCACCTTTACACTCAGCTGTATTTCTGTGCTAATTGAGAAGTTTCGATTTCGTTAAATATTCATATCATATGTTATTTTCTGCAGTGAAATTTAATACGTATCGTGGAATTTTGTGCATTTGTGTGCGATGAGACCATGCAATTTCCTTGATCCTTTGGAATAATGGCACTCGTCAATGTCGGTTGTCAACGAACCCGGGAGAGCCGTAGATAAATGCCATTTCGAATCCATTGAAATAAAACGAATTTAGAATCAATAACAGCGCGATGCGAATATAAATAATAACCTGTGTGTCTATTTATAAAATGCCGCATATTTTCAGATATTATATCATATTTGATTTATTATTCTATTCGTTTTCATTTCGAATATCAATTTCCAATAATAATTCTATATAATAATCCGATAATTATTTGGACGATTAAGAAGAACTGATGTAACTATCATTATTGATTAATTATATTTTTTTATTGGATATTAAATCAACTGCCGACAACTGGAGCAAGTTAATGTCGACTCTTAGTCACTACTAGAAATACAACAATAAATTGAGTGGTTACTGAAAGTAGCCTCTCGAGTGAGAAAGAGTTGAATAAATGGGAATATATTGTCAGAATATACGACTTTCATTTCACCCACGAATGCTAGAACACGTGGTGTTGAGTTTGGTTTCTGACTCGTAACACCATTCACTGAAATTTACTTCTATCCTTAAAAAATTCCGTCCACATTTAACTTGTCAGCGTGGATATATAGCCGCGTCAAGGACCTTCCAATTATTTACATTCTCCAAGAAACACAGGCTCCTCTACGAAGAGAATAAATGGAACCGATTTGTTGCCTTCCACGTAAGACTTTCCTAAATGAAAATCGCGAATGTCTGACTATAAAAGTAATCTACTGATACCAAAGAAAAAGCATTTGCACTGTAATTAATTAATGCCTTCATCAAGTTTCCATTGAATAAACATATAAAGACATAGAAAAATGTTGGTTTTGAACTTTAAATAAATTTGTTAAATTTTCTAAAAATTCCTTTAAATAATCGACATGAAGTTTCTGGGCAACATAATACTTTTAATCAATTTCAATATTCGAGAAAGTGCCATCGGTTTTTGCAATTTAAATGGATACCGGATTAACGAAGACTGAATGACGTCACGTATGGTCACAGTGGCATTTAAATGCACGAAACGTCAGTTAAATCTGGTAAGACAATTTGGCAAAACTCCCCGCTCGTCTGGGCCGTACGTAAAACGATATAGCAATGGTTTTTCACCGGCAAAGTTCTGACGTATCCGTCGAAAAATAACCACTTGCGGCTAACTACTTGGACGTCTCGTTTCTGGCTCACAAGTGGCTATCGATTAACGATCTCTCTTCCGATCCACAGACATTCTTACGCAATCAACCACGCGATTTATTATCGCATTCGAGAAGTCGAATCCTCGGCTAGAAACATTTCTTTATTTTTCATCGAAATTCAATATATTTGCAAATAATTTTATGTTCAGACTTCACAATTCACGATCTAAATTATCCCGCATGTATCTTTGAGTTTGTATGATCCATCATCAACTGGGGATAATAAAAAGACTGATTTCCAAGGGTACTGACACGCGTGACTACTTTTATTGCACTACGTTCCGAGAAGGATAGAATTCTAAGAGGGGTGCATGTTGATCTGCCAAAACAAACCAAATTACACGGCTACTTTGTTACGCGGATTCACACGGAAAATACCAGCCACGTGCACCCTTTCCTCGTGAATATCCGTCGCTCGGACCACCAATATTATCGAAGTCAACGATAAAAGGGTTTAACATTTATAGTTAAACGTAATTCTCACAGTCGGAGAGTGTCTGACTTACACCGGGGTTATACTACTGCGCGCGGACGGGGCGCAAGTAGTTAGCTCAGTAGATAGTCAGACAAGTAAAGAAAAAAATCGCTTAAGAACCGCGAATATAATAATGATAATTATAAATGCTAAGATATTAAATATATACAGGGTGTCCCATTTGAATCTTTACAAAATGTTTCCAGTAGGAAATGTCAGAAATTAGATGGAACTGAAATTGAATTGTAAATTATAATCTTTTGATTCTTTACTGTAATCTATTGCTGGTGTGACTGAGGGTTAATGTTTATTCTTTTATTGCGTTGATAGCAATTATTATTTATCAACAATAATCATTGTTTATTAATGTAAATTGCATACCTCTTCCGCTTTAGCGGCAACTGTTGGTTCGATAAGACTTGTGAAACTGGTTCTACTACCATGTCTACTACTCCTGGACAGGCAACCAACATCAACTACCTCGCCAGCAGCAATTCTTGCGATTCTGTCGTTTTCCAAACACTGCGACAGTGGTATTGCAAATACAAGACCACCGGCGGCATCTGAAACAAACGAGAAGTTTGTTAGAATAGTTCCAAATCAAAATAACCAGCTTCGAATCATCGCGAATAATAAGAATGTTGGAAAGCATCTCGGTCACCTTATTGTATCATCGATATATTTACCGCGATCTTGAACCGTAATTACGTTAATTAGCCACCGAATATGAAATGATATTTATGGAACTTTCCACGTAATTCACCATTTCGCTGAACTAACGATCTATTCGATCTGTTGGCGAGCATGTAAGTTCCGCAAGATCAACGTCGATCTGATCTACGAGCCGTCAGGTGCGTCCCACTCGCGTAAACACGACGTATATTTACGCGTGTACGCACACTCCATTTGATGTAATATCATGATAATACCTTAGATTTAATACTAATTTATTACTACCACGTAATTATTACCTGGAAGAACATATTCGTGTTCTACGAATTATGCTTGCTATGTTAATTCAAAGTGGAATAAAAATGGAGTAAATGAAGAATGAACAAAAAAAAACCTTGAAATTCAGACACAATTCGTGAAGGAGACACGTGTGCGAGGCTCGCGTGTCGCAAACGTGGCAGTGGTTTAAAAGAGGACGTCATTCAAGTGACGTTCATATGATCGAATATGTCAGAGTTTCGCGGCACTTCTACGCAAGCTGGCCAACCCGAACACACTCAGCTAAAAGCCGAAAGGCAACAAACCGTGTCTCTAAACCAGTCCGATTATAGATCGCAATCTGGGCCATCGCAGCCTCTCCAAATGGGCTCTCACATTGTGGAACAACCATCACTTTCTGAAACCAACAATGGACCCCGAGAACTGAGCCTTTTCCAGGAACACTTGCGCGTCAACCGTTGACATCTCACTTGTCACCATTTATTCGCATTTCTTCTTTACCCTGTTTCTCAACTTCTTGATCACCCATCTCCGCGGAAACTGTACACTGTGTTATCAGCTAATTATTACTCTAATAGCATCATTATGTACGATGTCATGTAACCGATTGTACAAACTGGAAGATGCTGATTCTAAAATGAAATACTGATCCAAAAAGGTAGAATACAATTTGTTTATGAGTGGCTTTGTTTCTGAGAATAATTAAGAGATTGTTTTATCTTCTTTATTACTCTTCTAAACGGAAACTGTATGCTGAGTTATCACTTTAATGATTATTGTAATTATATCATTATTTAGGATGTCATGTAACTGATAATGCAATATTAAATGTAAATAAATACTATATGAAATACTGAATCGAAAGTATAGAATGAAATTTGTTCGTACAAGGCTTTGCTTCCGAGAATAATGGCGTGGAATATGTAAGTAAGAAGAGACTTTAAACAGCGAGCGTTAAATGTTGGGTGGCTATAGACACGGTTAATAACGAAAGGGTTAAAGGTGTAGGCTTCGAGTGAGCGACCCCGCACCAAAGTGAATCCCGATTGACGTCGGGTGTCCCCGGAGCACTTGTACCCGGCATGAACCGCAAATAAACCCGGTATATGCGGAAATATGCACCGCCACCGAGTACCCCGTAGCTAATTTTAACCAGCGAAATTGTGTCTCATACCAACCTGGCTGATGCTGCCGCACCAACCTAATACATACACATGGCTACCACTCTTTCATCCTCTAGACATGCCTCTTTATCATTTCTATGATCCAATAATATTTTCGCCACCATCACCAACACCATTAGATCACATTCCTCGTCCATGATTTATCATATTAGAATGGAATCATAGATCGTAATATTAAGTTGGCCAATAAAATAGTGCGGTTTTAATGTGAGAATAAATGTCGATTTTTATTCGATTTTATATGTTTAGAAAATGTCCACTCATCCTTTCTTTTAATCCATTTCATTTTTAATTAATCCATTTAAGCTTTCTATGTCCGTATATCATATATAGAAATTTTATAATATTTCTGTATCCATCTTGTTATTTTAATTACTATTAGGAGTAAATATAAATATAGTATAATATTTAGATATAGAAATATTTAATTTAATTTGATTTAATATAATTGAATTTAATTCAATTTCATTACTATTAGAAGTAGATTTAGAAATATTATAATAGTAGTACTGATGAAGTTATTAAAATGAATATACTAAAAATGAAATATAAAATGAACGACAATATCAGTTTACGATTATGAACTCGGCGTCATAGAAAACCACATAAAAGCAACGCTTTATTACACATTCACGGGAAATCCAGATAAGTCGCGATGTCGTTAAACTGCAGTCTACTCTACTGGGTTACCATTGTTTCACATTTATGCAAAGTCAGCTACCTTTTTTAGCAGCCAGCTTGAATGCTGTGTGCAATGTTTATCTGAAATGTCGCGAAAAGAGTGCTTTACAAACAAGAACGAAAGGCAATGAAACACCCACACGGGATGTAATTAGTGGCCGGAGATAAGATAGCAAAAGGCATTTGATAGCAAACGACTTTGAAATTCCTTCTCAAAATCTCTTACACACTTTTCGAAGAAAATACTCGCCGTCTGAGATGCAATATTAATTTTAATATTATTAATACCTCGCCTGTGTCACTTAAATATTAATCTTCCCAAAACGAGATTAATATCCTCCAGGAATTTTCTTCCTTGTTTTACTTTAAAGACATTAATTTTTGCAGATCATATTCACCCATTTTGAAAATCAAGCTTTTCTACAAATTCGTTTTCATAATGTATTGTAATAAAAATCAAATGCAATGTAAAGTGAAAGGGTGAATTTGATTTACCACAAGGTGAAATTTTTTATCAGTTACAGCGATAAAATGTCTTTAATCAACGCGGGTAGTCAGAAGGTAAGTAATATTATTTGCATAATGGCGAACCTCTAAAATCTACGAGGAAAAAAACAGGAGATTTAGTATTCCAGGCAAGCCTTCTACCTCGAAGAGTTGTGATAAACAAGAAAAATGGAGATCGATGTTCAGCATTAATAATTGAGAAAGTAGTCCAATAAATGCGTGGAAAGTTATAAAATATTGTAATTTACATAATAACCAATTCTGTAGTGCCATATAGAAGTAAATGGATTAAAGATTTTTATTAATATCTAAGACGAGTGATGATTGTTGCGCATACTTTTATAATTATTATTACGACGAACAAAATGAAACTAAACAAAAGATGCAAAGTTAAGAAGGTTAACTTAAATGGGAAGAATTGCAATATTATTATGATTCGGAATTGAATTATGAATCCTTCGGAATTGAATATTATGCGAGATAAATTCGGTCGGTTCAATTTACATAATGAACAATCATGGAATTCAGAGTGGAAATACAGAAATGGCGAGACGAGATATGTCCCAATAATAATATTTGCTTTGCCTGCAAATTTCCGGCTCGGCTAGGTCAAAATATATACATATACAGTGCGTGTAAAAAGTATCCCAGTAACAGTAAATTGTATCAAAAACCACGTACAACTTTGTTTATTTAAAAGAATTTAACAAACAAGTAGTATGCACATATTCTGCGAAATCTTCGCAATTAATTTCGTAAAAGAAAATATTATGCATCCATATATTTTCTGGAAATATTTATAATGTGTTTCATGCTCAAATAAAGTTCTACGTGGTTTTTGGTAAAATTCACTACGGTTGGAATACTTTTTACACTCACTGTATGTACGCAGGAATGTCGTAAACGCATGAATTGATGGAGTACTCTTACCAACTTTAGCAAACAGAATCGCATCTGAAAATAGCTGGACTAGTTATTCTCCAAACAAATAATCCCCCTCATAAATCTTCGATCGTTAACTATCCCGGATTTTCGCACATTAATCTGCCCACTTAATGCACCCTACTTAATTATTGACTCTGTCCAGGTGATCCTTAACGTGATCAATCTTCATAAACTGAGAAATCAAACTCAGAAATACCGTATAAAAAGATCCACCGTCATAAATACTCTGGCAATACATCAAATACTTTGAGCACCCTTTCGAATATTTTATACATTTTTTATATTGTTCTCAGAAAGGTGAATCTTTAAAATGAAAAATGTAAACATTGCTTTCATCGTCCACCGTGAAGTCCCGAAAAATTGAATCAATGGAATACTATAAGAAATTGTTTATTAATATGAAACTGATCGATAATTAAAGGTGTACGTTGTAGAAGATTATATTATATCATGTTATATAATAAATATTATATAAATGTAATAATATTATTGGAATATTTTCGGATTGCATTGGCAATGTACTGTTTAATTCTATTTATATTTTTGTTGGAAAGGTTATCCAGGACAATCATAAACTAGTTATGGTTTTATATTTAGCAAAGAGATGGTTGGATCGCGGTCGATGCACCCAAAACTGATTTCCATTCTTCCGCAATTACGTTATCCTCGATAAAGAATACTTAAGGCTTTTTCTCGGCCACTTACCCTTTTCCTTATCATCCTTCCCTTTGTTGTCAAAGAAACCCGTGGTAAGAGCTTTCCTCTTCAACAAATATGCTCTTCTTTTTGGTTTCGTGGCAACCGTGCCACTACCAAGGGACTCTGTAAATAAATCAAAGAGTATGACTTCCATCAATAATTCCAATATTCATATTCGTTATAACGTTTAATATTAATTTCATTATTCATAGGGCATCGAACAATCTCCGATGTTTATACATCCTAGAATATCAACTTCTTTTGGAATCCACGGCATTTCATTGACTCACTTCCGCCTTCGTACGGAAATAGATGAAAGGGATGTAAACTAAGAATAAAGAATGCAATCTCGATAGAGCTTGGAATCTTCTGCTCGCCGTAATTCAATTACGAAAATTAGTTCAATTAAGAACATTCAGTATTAAATTGTTTCAATTACTTCAATTATTAAATCAATGAAATATTAAGTTAAGAGTATGATAAGTTATTATTCAACCGAAAGGTGTCTTTGGGTGCTTTCCCTTTTCATACTCTATTTCTCATATATAAATATTACACATCAAGTACAAGTCTAATGATAGACTTGTATCTCTTCTTTTTTTAGCAGTTACATTGTTTATTTGTAATAATTAATGGCTATTTCTTGTACGTATTTATGATCATCTCTGTACAATGGCTGTGTATGAGGTACCTATTCTCCTGCGTCGCGACGATGCCGAAGTTTTTCGGTAAGTTTCAGATTATGACGCGGAATATTTCGATGACTCGAAAAAGAGTGGACGTGTTAACTTCGTCAGCAAAGAGGATACTTCGGCGTAGAAGATACACGGTAAAGCAAGTTGAACCCTTGCAACCATAAACATGTCAATCATCAGAGTTTAGCGAGACAGACGGCGCCTAAAATCTCATCTTCCTCGTCAAGGATAAGAGCTATTAGATCTCGTCAACATCCACATACTTCAACTACTCTCATTTATCTCAAATCAGACTTTTACAATCCAAAAACAGAATGCACATAAGTAAATGAACCATCGAATCCAAGAATAAATAGAACGAAACTATTCGAAGTACCCATTAACAGCTTCGAGACCAAGAGACGACATTTTTGGATTCCTTCCACTTTGTTTACGTTATTCTTATCCGTTTTAATATACCTCACGATTTTTCTCTTCAACTTAAAAGAAGATATATTTTTATACACTTTAAATAATTGGATCCGAGATGGTTAGAGATACTTGGTATTTTTGGAAAGTTGTTTTCTATGCGTTGTTATACGAACGTATTATTTAGCTTGTTTAGATTTAAATAAATAAAATTCGTATGAAAATGAAGTTTGAAGAATAAGAAATGTTTTAAGATGTAGTTACACGTGGATTAATGTTTAATTGGTGCGAAAGATTTATAATCCCTTGGAAAGGACTTCCAATAAGTAGAAAATTACGAGGCCACTGCGTAAGGAATTCAGTGGTATTTTTTCCCCTCGATTTTTTTTCCAACTAGCAGGTTTATTTTTCTCGAAAGAATGCTGTTTGCTACGTGAAAAATAGCTTGGGGGAATTATAGATGAAGCAGGAATTCTCGTTTCCTCGAGAAAATGAAGCTTACGGGGAGAATGTGTATGTAACATAGATTCCAATCTAAATGCCACGATACTGGAAACTAAATTAAGAATTTAATGCTACATCAATTTTCAATTCTCAAGGTTAGAAATATTATAAAAGTATCAATCTTATCGTAAAGCTTGTTTATGGGGAATATTAAAAATTAGTTTGAAGACATTTCCGGATGAAATAAATTGCGAATATTTCCATACGAAATATGGATAGAAAATATCTTTTTCTATGAGATTCATTGCGAAGATCTCTGAGAATATATTCGTATCACTAATTTGTTGAAACGTTTTAAATGAACAAAGTTCTACGAGGTTTTCTGTAAAATACACTGCTGGAATTGTTTCTACTTCTTTCACTCCCTGCAGGATACGAAGGATGCGAAGAACGTGAAGTTATTAATGATTAGGAAAAAGATAATGTATACCATTATTTATTATTATCTTTGTATAAATAACTCACCACTTGGTGGCCTGATATGAACACCTAAATTCAGCGCCTGAAGTTTTGCCACAGCCACCTTGCAAAGTACTTTTCTCTCGATTTCTGATAAAGATCGTAATGGAGTATCCTGGAGGGTGACTCTTCGGCCACTTGTTCCCGCCCATGTGCATTTTCCCTGTAACAAACATTACTTAACATTAATTAACTTAAAAGTAAATCCTTTAAATATAAAATAATTTCATAATAATTTAATAATATCATTTTCAGTAATACAATTCCGAAGATACCGAGGATAAGTTGGAGTTTCCGTCCGACAATCGCTCTAAACACTTAAAGTGATAAGGTTTAAAGAACCCCGAAAGTTCAAAAAGAGAAGCTTGGATTCCAACCTCCTATCATTAATTCTAATCCAATATTTCTAGGAATTGCAGATTTATATCTCACACTATTTCTTACATATTCTTATTACATACTTAGAAATAAATAAATAAATAAATAAATAAATAAATATTATTCATGACGTTATTGAGACATTTGTGTAAGAGAATCTCTGTAAGTTAACTTGAAATGTTACTTTTCGTATGTAACGTTTAAGAAGTTAGATTAGAACCAACTGTCTACCCAATTAGTGATTTATTTACCGATGTATTTGAAATCAGTGCACGTGGGTGTACGTGCCGTGGTAAGATACACGTTGCTGGTAACAGATCACTGCCAAAATGCACTTGCAGTAGGCTATCTATCAAACACTTCTGTCACTACACACTTGTAGCAAAAAGGATTCGCTACCATCACCTGCCCACTCTCAAGTTAATACGATACTCAAACGGGAATTCCACTAATAGCAATAATGCAAACAACCGATACAATAATAACATTGTCATAGCAAAAACTAATAATAACAATTATCAATTTACTTTTCCATAAGATACGTGCACAGCAATCTTTATGATTTCCATCTTGCACTGGAACCCTTTGCAACCCTTTTTCGAATATCAGTAGTCACTAATTCGTGTGGCGACATTAAAATTGACTTCGGTTATTGGTAATTTAATGTCTGATAACAAAATCAAATTGGAGACAATCTTAATGTCGTCTTTAAGTGTGATTTAATCTAATTTAAATGATTTAAAATGATTAGTTTGGTGTACGAGACTTGTAGTATGGGTAATACAAGCACTGTATAACTACAGGTGAGTGTGATCGCGGAGGTGTTAGTGATGATACTTGTAGTAGTCTAGTAGTAGTAGCAGTAGTAGTAGTAATAGCAGTAGTAGTAGCAGGGGTTAAGTATAGTTTATACACACCACCGTTGGCTGACTATTTCTGGCGGCGCCGGCAAAATTCCGAGGCCCTAAATTGGTTATCGCGCTTACCGCTTAACGAGATCGCCTGCCGCAAGGTCGACCTTCTTATTCTTATTCTTATTCGTCTTCTTTTTCTCTTTCACATCCTCCGCATACTCGGTCAAACGTGGCATTAAATGAAGAAGTGAAGTTACGTGGAAGTGGAAGTGGAAAAAAAGTAGACCAAGTGCCGATGTAGAAATGATCGAAGAAGAGGGCGAAGAGCGTGAAGGCAAAACAGAAGCAAAGAACCGATTCGAAAGTTGAAAGAGAGCACCGGGAATTACGTGGGCATAGAATTCAGAGCACGTTTCCAACATTACGAAAGTAACCCTTTGACTCTTTCCAATTCCTTTTATGTTACTTTCAATACTGTGAAACGGTGAAAAGCCAAGAAGAACAAATTGAAGTAATACGAAGGATATTAAAGAAAGGATATTAAACAATTGATATTGAAAAATAAAGTTCAGGAACACTGTTATTTCTCAGTGTAGTAATAGGTACTGTATTACGAATATGTAATGATGAAAGCACACGTAACAGGATTGGAAACAGCAATAAAGCAAGAAGTAGGTGTGAATTACTTATTAATAACAACCTGCTATTTTCACTGCATGTATTAATAGCGAAATCATTAATTCGTCTTCTTTCTTATAACGAGGTGGACACTCTCAGCTATGCGGCGACAGGTGGTTTAAGCAAATTATTCGTAGACGTATCTTGGCAAGAGATAACTCTATGTATAGCGCGCTAACTCCGTTCCTCTTTCGAATACAATGCGCACATAAAGTGCATTAAGAAATGCACAAAAATCTCAGAAATATTTCACCTTTCGTTCTCGTCTCATTCCCTCTTAAATCATACTCGTAAAAGTAATACGAACAAGCTAATAAAGAGTTTAGCTGATATTCTCTTAGCGTTAAAAAAAATGACCGCATCATACAACGCGAACATTCCCGAGAAAAACGTGAATTGCGAAAATAAGAGAGCGTGCCAAATGCAGATTTTATTACCGCTTTTTATCGAACTTTCGGTTCAGCGTCAGAAATTAGAGCAAGCTTCGAATCGTATCAGAATTGAAATCCGTACATCTTCACCCTGTCCTTGAAATACCTTAAGAGATATATTCATTTCTAAATAATGCACTCTATTCATTTCATAAGAAATTCTAGATATATCCAGTTTCATAGATTCCCTTCCTAATCTTGTTTATTCCACGTATGATTAAATTCGGATTATGCGTTGTTACAAGGAGTGGTAAACAAGCTACAAACTGGACCATTCAAGTATTGCAACATAGAATAACTTACTTGAGGTGTCCAGACTGATGGTTGATTGGACGCCCTCGAGGTACTCTTACTCCTGGACCTCCAGATTTTCTTTGCCACCAATCTGCTTCCGTGATGCACCACGCTGCTTGAAGACTTGCTCTTCTGCATCGCTGTGCCACCTACGGAATTTGTCGACGATGATGTAAGTGCCGGTGAACCTGGTGCCGAATGTGGCTTATCCTTATGCGCGTTAGAACCGTGAAGGAGATGGGAAAGGAAGGATTGATGATGGTGATGATGTTTAGGGATCAACGGTTCTTCCGAACCGAGGCCAGCATCAATGCTGCTGCGCGAACTCGCATTTCTACTCGGCGGTGAAGTCGTGGTATCAGCGTCAGAAAGATTCTCCAAAGGATTCTCCATAGAAGACATTTCGCGATAATTAATGGCCCAGTTGTCATCCGTTTGACAACCTTTATTATTGCCATCGTCATCACCCGGTTTCGTGATCTCCCCTTTGGCTTTGATATTACGTAGATTTCTATCATAGTTTACCCTCTTAAACCTATCAACTTTATCCGCATCCATTGATTTCTTTCTAGCCATTCTCAGGTATCTTTTAATGGTATCGCTAACTGAAGGAGACACGTCATCATTATCAACACTACTTCGCCTACGATTGGACTTGTGAACAGGACTGTCCTTCGATGATTCTTCCTTCTCTCTTTCCGCGAGAACAGCATCAAGGACTTCACGTGAAACTTGGTCTGTTTGCACGCCATTATCTACTGGTCCACGATCAATGCTAGGTTCTTGCACCGCTATCAATGGTGGTGGCGAAATAGGATCTCTTTTACTTGTGTACCAATCCTCGGTGTCCTTCGATGGTACCCTTGTTCTCTGGTGGCTCCACCAACGAGTAGATGGTGAGGTGTATGCACCTGTTGCACGTGGACCTCTGAATCCTCTCGTACATCTTAGATCAAAATAAAGTTTTTCCAAAAGCTTTCGATCAGTCAATATATCAGAGATTACTCGTTCCCGAGTACCTGTCTTGCTATAATATCTGCTGAGAGTTTCCATTAAAGATTTGTGTACGTAATCACCTTGATAAGGCTGCATAGACTTTGGAATATTATCCTTCGTCCCTGGACTCCTTTTACTAGAAGCTTCATCTTGCCTTGCTTCCGCAACAATTAAATCCAAATGCTGCTGAAGCTTATCGATCAAGCTCTGATAATCAAAAGGCTCCTTTACATCAGACGTACTTGATGTTACCGTTTTCTCTGTTGCTTTAGTCTTCCCAGCTGCTTCACTTTGCATATTCAGGTACTTCTGCAGCATATCGGCCAATGCCTTAGTTTCAGCATCTTCCTGCTGTGATTTCCTATGCGACACAGGACTCGATGGTGTGCTACCACTACTTGAAGCAAGCAACCATTCCCTCTTCACTTTCGCTAAGTCAAACTTGCCAGCCGTGGTGGGTTGGACAACAAAACTCTGAGGAGAACTTCTGGCATCATCAGCCTCATCCGCGGAACTTGCTTTCGTGCGACAACTGCCACCTTTGATCTGCCTTCTACGTCTTTGCGAACGGAAGCTCAAAGTACCTGGATAGGAAGCTTTCCTCCAAAGTAAAAACCTTGGTTCCTTTTGACACACTTCTTGAAAGTACTGTTCAATCTTTGGAATATCCTCGGGCCTGTTATGTGTACCATCAGGTATCAAACGTCTTCCTGCATCAGCCATATACCTCCATGTCTTTCTAGTAAGAAGCCATCTTTCCTTCGATGGTTTACTCGAACGCTTTGTCCTTCGATCTTTCGACGTCGGGGGTGTACCACGTATAGAACTTCCGGTCTCCATGCTATCACGACGCGAACGTCTTCTACCGCCAGGACGCTCCGCCATCGTCGCGTCCTTTTCCTTCCTCGCCACGCGAACCACTTTCGCGGAATTGTTTTTACTTAATGTATACGATTAATAACCGACGACTTTATTAGTCGTCCACTTATATGGCACACTGTATCATTCCTAGACACCTGGAGAGGACTCATTCAAGTTGGTATCACCGCACGGTTCGAGGGCACATTCGGATGCTATTTTCGAGCACACCGATCTTGAAGAACGACGGCAGGTCCTCCGTCGTACAAAACGCACCACTGCACTTTGACACTTTTGGATTTGTCACGGTTAAGAAACTTCGTGACGAGAATGAAAAATTGGTCTGATATTTCTGCTTGATCGGTGAATGACGCAGCTTCGTGTCTCGAGAATGATTTCGTCAGCGTGAAGATGCGTTAGCGGAGGATACTTTTATCTTACGAAGGTGATCAGTTGCAAAGGAAATAAGTCATAGATTTTTCTCGTCTTAATTGGATATGTTCGTTCATTTTGCCTTCGATACTATTTAGAATGATAACTTTTCAGTGGAATGATGATTCGTAAGAAGCTAATGATGATAACAAAATTCACTTATTTCTGGTAATGATTTTGTAATCAGAGTTAAATTATATCATCCCATGTAGAAGGATTCATTGACCACGTATTCCGCGAATATCGGCACTTCGTTTCTGCATAACGCGTCATAGCCTTGGAACAGAAACTGATCCAGCTCTCAGTTTCCCGTATCACACTTATTTTTATTCCTCGTACAAAACTTCACGTTCTTTTAACGCCGACTTCCACTAAACCAACGTTCGAAACTTCAAACAACGGGCTCCAGATTAATTTAGACTTCGCAGATCCTACGGAACTTCAGTTAACCACTGATTCCTCTCTATACATCATTTCGCATCCACCTCTCGAAAGATACAAATCCACCAACAATCTTCTCCTATATAAAATACGAATGAGAGCAAAGCTAAAACATCACTTCTCAACAATCCATCATGATCCAAGCAAAATAATAAATCCCAGATGTTGCAGAAAATTCATAAACAATCTCCGACCCAAATTGAATTTGCCTGGAGAAGGAACAATCCCGATCACCGAACGTTCCCCAAGCGTTCTCCAAGTTGCATACGATTGGTTCAAGTATCAAAACGTCCTGTGATTTCCAGGACAATTTCCACTCGACGATTTCCCTAGGAAACGATATGACCAAGAGAATCACGTTACTAGAATCGGCCGCGAGCCGGCAAGGTGGAAGCTGCCTAAGGTACGCGACTACTGCTCCTCAAGGCGTCGCGACGCTCGTGGACGCTCCGTGTCTAAAAGCGTCTTTGCCCCTTCTCTCCTCATGCTTCTCTCGCATCATGAAGCAGAGTCTGCGAGACTAAGTCGGAAAGAGCATGAGAAAGAACAAGTGAGCAAACGAGATAGAATAGATGAACGATAGTGGATGGAGGTGAGGAAACGAGGATGGACCAGACCGAGGAAGAGGTGGAGGCTGCGGTCTAGGGTACCTGGGACTGCAGACTAACCGGAGGTGGTGTCGACGATGTTGTCAACGTTTGCCAAATACCGACGCTGTTTTCTGGCGTGATACGTCGACGTGCTCGACGTGTATCTCACAGTGCGATAGACTCGACTCTCACCATTTGTTTATAACAATAAAGGCGTGCGTTACCACTGGAATCATTGCCGTTTGTTTCTAACTTCATCCTCCGATTGTATTCTTCAACAATGTGCGCTTAACTGTTTCTTAAAAATTCCAAACACCGACGTCGTTTTCTGGCGTCCAACATCGACGTGCTCTCAGCGTGTCTCACAGTGCGATAGACTCAACTTTCACGATTTGTTTATAACAATAAGCCATGTGTTACCACTGGTATCATTGCCGTTTTGTTTCTAGTTTCAATCTTCGATTGTATCCATTATCAATGTACGCTTAATTCTTTCTTAACAATGTGTTCATCCTTCAATAACAATCTGTGCTCTGCTCATTCGCCATGTCTTGCTGGATTATTTTATACTACTAATTTAATTTGGAAATAAAACCGTGCTCTGATAAATGTCGACTTTGATGTATTATTAATGGACCTTGTTATAAAATAATCACCGTTGAATGTATTATACTTAAACTTAAGAGAAAGGAGTTACTGCAAAATAAATGAAAGTGAAATATCTGAGAAATGTGCTAGAAAAGGAAAGCAATGTATTCGGTGATTAAAAAGTTGCAAGTATTGTCATCGTTTCAGTCTTAACATTCATGCCATCATCATCCACTGAAGACTGTCTGCGTAAACGACGTCACTGTCAGTGAAAAAGAGAAAAGAAACGAGTGAAAGAAGTGGGTGGTTGTTACGAATATAAAAAGCAGAGTCTTCGAAATAACATACGTTATACTATAAATCCAGTCAAAACACTTTCCACAATATTATCGCAATATGAGAATTTACTGATAATAAATGCACTTGTTCAATGTTCTTAAGATGAAAAGGCAGTCTACAAACAATTCTGTTTTAACGAACGACGCTAACAACTTATTCCAGGTTGAAGTCAACAATAGAAGTGAATACTAAGACACTAGAACTACCAAAGGAGTCAAAGTCACTTGTCTGCCATTTCTAGTTAAATTATTTGAACATACCATAGCATATTTGTTGAGCTTAGATATACTTTTATTTTATTCAATTTAAATCCTTCAGCTATAATTTATATATAAATAAATGTTTAAGCATAAGTGAATATATCCGGTAGTTCTAGTGTTAAACAAAGTTCCATAAATATTATTTCGCATTTGGGAGCTAATTAATTTAATTACGTTTCACGATCGCGAGAGATATCGATACTTTCGGTAGTTTTTTCTGTTAAACAGTTTTATTCTTAGACGTTATATACAAACATGTTACGAATGCGCATCGCGAGGTATCGTATAACACGGATTCCGGCACAGTACTCAATGCGTTAAGACTTTTGATAGAGAGAACAAAATGTGGGACATTTTCTTTTTTATCCCGGTAGTGACGTACGACTATAAAGATCGCCATGGGGGATTGCCCAATATTCCCAGGGATGTATTCCACGTCCGGGACTATTTCGGGACTCATTCTGTAGTGCAAGTTGGACCACACCTCGAGAGCCGGGTGTATAGCGATCGTAAATCAGCCTCGAGTTCGAGTTTGCCCGAAAATCTTTATTTTTTCCTGCGGAAAATCGCCGACTGATTTATCGGCGAAATGCGTTCGGAATTCCTAGACTGCAAGTATTTCGGTAAGAAAATATGTGAAGGTAGAATAAGAAAGAAGGAGAAAGTAATATCGCGAATCCTGGAAACAAGTTTGTTGTGATTCCGTCAGAATTCGAATGTCCATTCAACAAGGAACACTGTAACCCCGTCAAAAGTTCAGAATACATTACATTTATATTAATGAATTAATTTGTCACATTCGATGAAAGCTCACGAATTTATGGATCGAGCCATTATTATTATATATGAAAGATATGAATGACATTAGTTAACAAGAAAGTATCGGAGCAAACGTGACGATGCGACTGATAACCTTATTAGGGAAAGCACTTAACGCAGATGTTTGATCGCGAGAACGGTAAAGCTCGCATAATGGTACCGTAGCACGTTTTTAACCACGTGAATCCACGCGATTCAGGATTATGGAAATCGGTACGAGTGCGTAGTATTTACTTCGAATTTAAGTGTGCCCTTCGATTGTTGCATAAACTTTATCTTGTCGCGCGTGTTCCAGCACAACGTGTTTACGTCAGCGCGTAAAACTTGCCTTCATTTTCTGACGAAGTTTGTATATGCCGCGAGAAAGTACCATCCATGCGAAACTGCCCGGTTTCTTTTGATCTATCATTTGCATTTTACGTGCCACTGAATTCCCTTTCTTCATTCACTTCAATTCACTATCACGAAAATATTCCCATGGAAATTTCCTTTTCTATAATTTGCATTTATCGATATTATATACATATTGGGTGGTCCAAAAAGTTCGGGAGCTTTGCATCATATTTTTTGCGGTAATAAAGATATTCAACATAGGATTACGAAGCTGTTGAAAGTAAAGAAAAATATTATAAGTCAAAGTGGGCGATACATTATTAATTAAAAGCATTAAAAAAATATGCAAAACTGAACAAAATTCGCTTTCCATTTATATCTGAAAAAAACCACTAACTTTTAGGCAACCCAATAATATTTGTAATTAATATCGAGATAAAGATAACCGCCCTAGTTCCAACAATTCTTTCAACGTTTCTTTCAGATAATAAAATAAATACACATATTTATAATACCAATCGTATTATAAATGTCGGCAAATATTTATGTTGATATCTATCGTTTATAAAAAATAGATGATCCAACAAATAAATTAGTAGATCTTCGATCGAGTATTAAAGTGGATCTCGTCATCAATCGATGATGATTCGGGATTTGAGTTGGCTGATGAATGATGTCGAAGATATCGTCAGAGGAAAGCAACGCGCAAGTGTCATCGACTGATTGTCGCTATTTCGAGCGAACTCACAGCCAAACCTATTTAAAATCATTTGCATCGCCATGTGAGTTTCATGCCGGCATAACAAACGTCACGTGATCCACGCCACGTGATGCGCGAATTAATCGTTACGCGATTCTTCGGAGTTTTACGAGTCCGGTGTTGAATAACATCAGGATTAGTTAAACATTAATATCTTTATTTAACGGCATTTAAAAACTACCTAATGCTAGATCAAGTTTCATGGTGGTAGTCCTTCTGTATATCACGGTATTTTATAGTTCTGCTTCTTTAAAGTATTAAGAATTATGACGGGCTCCAATTTGAAAGGATTGACACGGCACGATGTGTTTCGAACGTCCGAAGCATTGAGAAAAGTGTATATACGCAAAATCCCGACGGGATAATATTTATAGTGTCGAGTGTAAAAAGTAAGCCGGCGAGAATAAATATACACTTCGTGCAAGGTTCGAATACCGAGTGCCTTGGATACCCAAAGATTTTGAATATCTTTGAAACCTTGAAACTTATCCAGGGAGAACTGTGTAGGAACTGTATAAACCAAAAATGGCAAGCTATTAATAATGACGGAGAACATATTAAAAAACGAACTTATTAGGTCATGCCATAAGTAATGTCGTTTTTGGAAAAATATTCATCTTACTAGACCGAACGCATTTTAAATGCTGTCGAAAGAGTACTCTTTATGACCCGAAAAGATTTGGGAAAAGATTTCATTTGCAAAAAGGTGAATGTGATCTGCAAAGGGGTTAATTTCGAGTGCAAAACCAGTATAAACAAGAAATATATATATGTATGTATATAAGTAACCGATAATAAAATTCGAGAAAAAAAAGACCGAGTCCAAGCTCGAGCGTAGAATGCAATAGATCCATCGGCAGATCAAACAAATCAAAATAAAGTGATATGCTGTTACTAATAGTGACACTATAGCCAGACGTACTATCAGTAGTAGTAGTACTACTACCGGCTGTTAGAAAGAGACGAAACATGGTGACCGGCTGTGCGAGAGAGAAAGAATGACGGAAGGACACGGGTAGCGTAACAGCGCCAGAATAATCGTCCCAGTAGCGTCTTTTAATCCGAATCGCCATACGAATCTATTTTTCGCCGGACAATCGCGCCAGAAATACCGGATTGGCCCCCCTTCGTGTTAATTCTGTTCTGGTGCTCACATGATCGCCAACACTTTGTGCCGCGCCGCTTACACGTCGCACACATCCATCTTTGCATCTTTGCATCGTTCCTTTCACAATTAACACCAGAACTACCAAAGGAGTCGTAAGGACTTATCCGCCATTATAAGTTCAATAATACGAATATACAACGGCGTATAGTTTGAGATTTAATATACTTTTATTTGACATACATAACGCACATAATTGCATTCATTAATTAACTTCAATCCTCCAGTAATTTATATATTAGTAATTATTAATAACTGTGTAAGCATAATCGAGTATATACTCGGTAGTTCTAGTGTTAAAGATGTAAGAATTGGGAGTTGAAGATTATGTCTACCTGTATTTGCTTGATTTTGCGAACTTAATTATGATACCAATATGATCATGATATTAATGAATTAGTTACGAGGATATTATTGTAATTCTGTTTGTTATCAGATCGTATAATTGAAATGTGACTAAAGGTTAATAAACTGAAAAGAAACCGCGAGTAGAAATAATTGCGCTTGTGTATAGCTCGAATGGATCACTGTGTCGACTACGAGGATGAGAGCACGACCCAAAAATAGCGAACACTTACATTAATCGTAAAACAATTCAGAAATATCAGAATTGAAAAGGGTCATATTTATATCATCATTTTGTATGAATCCTTATAACTCGTCCAAGGGAATAATTAAAAAGCTGCATTCGCCGCAACAGGTTACAGTTTATTTACGCTAGGATTTCTTTCTTTTCTTGCCGATATGGAAACGCGACGAAAAATGTATCCGAAGGAACGAAATCAAGAATGAACGACTCGATTGGACTCATTCGAAGATTTAACCGATCATTTTTTAAATGATGTACAAACATGACTTTAAAAATGCATGATACAATATGAATATAGAAG
This sequence comes from Nysson spinosus, assembly GCA_910591585.2. Taxonomy (NCBI): domain Eukaryota; kingdom Metazoa; phylum Arthropoda; class Insecta; order Hymenoptera; family Crabronidae; genus Nysson; species Nysson spinosus. Next base: position 2,218,582 of record OU342852.1, on the reverse strand, counting down.
GATCGACGATCGGTGAGGTTCGGTTGGTCTTCGCCGGTTGTATTATAAAATGCGCCAATTATTTTTAGCAGGGTGCAAAAATATCGCAAGGTCGCCGCACGAGCCAGCGCTTTTGCCCGTGGCGTAAACCGCGAAACAGTGCTTCAAAAAGCTTACGAGCTTTTCAAAATAGTAGCACGAGGGTCGCCACTGTATGGAACGGAACTTCTGATTTTCACGGAAGCTCTAAAGATGGCAGATAATCGTACTAAAAAGCTTGATAAAGAAACCCACTTTTACTACACCGATAATGGTACTGCAGAAATATATAAATAAAAGAACTTGAAAATGTATCCATTTGTTATAAAACTGTAATTAAAGCTTTCACAAAAAAAGTAATTCAAGTAAATTACTATCAGCTGTTCACTGATGATACGAGTTACTGATAAGTTTAAGTCTATTTAGAATTGCAATTAATATTAATAATCATATTCTGAGTTATACAGTGAATTCGTTCGAATTTGAAGAATTCGTATTCTACGATTGTTATTTAACTTTACTAACAGTTAATAATATTTATGTTTCCATTGGGGCAAACGAATATTATGTTTCTGTCTTAGAAATATTTGCGTTAGAATTTCAGAAGCCACTACAAAATTTCTTGACATTATTGTTTATAATTAATAAACTATGCTTAAAAAACAGCGGATGCAGTGAAAGTCAAGATTTAAACAGTCGGTAAGTCTGCACTTTCGGCGAAGACACTGCCAGATCTGTTACCGGACGAATCTACTGAAAAGGATTCTCATCCGGAGTTATCGGTAACAGATTTTACTAAATTGTTCTTCTAACAATTAAGGACAAATACTTTTTAAATTGGCGGAATAAAATTGTGCTGTTTACATTGCGCTATTCAAAAATAAATATTATTTACATAAACTATCTCCGTTTATACATTAAAAGCACTTCGCGCTTAAATGTTACATTATATGTAATGTAAGATTCATTTTTGGAAATCACATATTATAATTATTATTAATTAGTCGGTATTCAGGTAGAATCTTGCCAGCACGTGTTGTAATCTTTTTAAAAAATCGCTAATTTCATTTCTAGATAATGTAGGCGACAGTTGCGTAGCAAGTATCGCAGTTATGTCATAAACAAATTTAGTATATTTCCAAATCTACAATTGAAGAGAGTACAATTTTCAAGAACAAATTAAAGAATTTGATAACTAAATGCTTTGCAAACAATATTTATTTATTTATTTATTTTGTATTTATAATATATTTAAGAGATTTTAATGATCAGTTTGCGGGATTAGATTTCAGTAGAACAAACTTTATGTCTGACCAGTGATATTCCTGTATCACTCAAACCGTTCGTTGATACTGAATCACTACTAGAATCTCACACTTCTGAAACTGATTTTACAGCACTTTTTTACATTTTCACGAAAATTGTGACAAAGTCACAAAACATTTGCGTGTCTCCTTCTTTGGATACAGGCTTGTTCCAAGATCTAATAAGAGATCCTCCCCCAAGGCCTTTGGCCTTTCATCGAGTGCACTGTCTCAAATCCGTGTATTAGAGTGACCCAAATATTCGTGACATCAACATAGTACCAATAGTCGTAGCTACCACCAACTATATCTATATCTATGTACGTGCATCGGGAAATGCTTGGCGGTTCAAGTAGTGCTTTATTTACAGACGAGCCTCCACCGCTCAACGATTTACTAATCCGTTTCGCGAATCATTATTTTCATCCCTTCGATATACAATCGGGTCTCTTTTTACGCGGTAAATAAAAACCGGACAAAAAAAGAGATACAGCTTTCTCGGTAGAATTAAGAATAATTTGTTGAAATACCAGCAGCACGGAAATATCAACGCGGAAGTTGTGCTTTTTCATGCGTTATAAAGAACTCTTTATATAATGATGGACGATAAATATTTTTACGATGTTATAAAACTAGAGAAATGTCTGAGTGTCAGCTAATGTTACGTTGTCTCATAAAACGATATTGTCTTCAAATATTAAAGCTGAATAGTAATAAGATTTAATCGATTGATTTTATACGCGGATTATTAATAAAACTTTTAATGGCGAAGGATAGAAAGCGTTACACTAAAATAAACTTGACTGCCGCTATAAAGCAGCACTGTTCGATGTGTACTCAAAACCGAGACCAAGAAAAAGCTGTTTGAAAGCTCGTGTAAATTATAAATCTGCTTCTCTTTTGAAAATCCAACGGGTTTTAGATCTTTCGGATTTAGGGTGCACGCGCTAACCAAGTGATTCTTTTTTTGAGTTCCGTCGACCTTCCACTTCGCGGACTAATCATTTTCAGAAAACCAGATCTATAAAATCCAGTCTCATATTAAGAAAGTAAACGTTGATGTTAGTGACGCGACCAGTTACGTAAACCCTGCTACTTTTTTTTAGAACAACTTTTATCGCCGACGACGTGTCTGTGAACGAGAACTATCACAGACGATAATAAAACAGTGCGAGTTCCTGAATGAGTTTAAGAGATCGATAAAATTCAAATATCTAATAATGTCCGACCCACTTCAGAATTTATATTAATAATCAACTCGGAATCCATCGCAAACTATATTTTAAAGCCTTGCTCTTTCACATCATTATCTTTATAATTACAGGGTAAAAATTAAACCCTACGAAATTATGAATTAATTTCATATTATTGTATTAGAAAATTGATCCTTGTTTCCTGTTTATTTTCGAGCGACACTTTAATAGAAAATCAGCGTGCAACGTAAGCCAAGAAAATTAATGCAAACGACTAATTCGGGGTAAGTTACGTTCCAAGCATTATTTCAATACCATGACGTATGTAAGGAAGTGTCAGCCCGAAATTTTCCTTGACGTTATTGTACGCTTTACTCGCTCATACAAATACGCGAATTTCACGCGAGCGTACGTGCTTTTGCACAAACACATTCGGGTGGAACGAGTCTCCCAACATACGGTGGTTGGCAGAAATCCACGAAGCTGATTCTTGTGGGTGGACAAACGAATTCGATGTGCGATCTATTAACTCGAAATAAGGATTTTCCTGTCTTATATATACTCATCGTCATAATTCAAGCCTAATAATTACTTCCCACGCTTTAAACAGCCCTTAATTCAAACGAATAACTATCCCTCCATTAATCAGACTCATTGAAATGTGGAAGATATCAACCTCCTCATCTTATAAGAGGAATCTAATCAACTTAACTGGAACATTAGCTTCTGATAAGGGTAACCCTCGTATAACGCTGGAATTAAATTCCAGAGGAAAGACGCGTTATAAGAATTGAATTAAGTACACGTGTTATATCGAAGTCGTATTGTATAAGTGCCGTGTTATTCGAGGATTGCCAGAATCTGTGAACCGCGTTATATTAAAACTGACGATGAGTTATTTAGAAATCGCGTGATATTGAAACTGTGTTATATCGAAGCCGTGTTATATCGAAACCGCGTTGTACGAGGGTTATTTGTATATTAATTTGAAGTGATTACAAAAGTACTACGCTTGTGCGGTGTAAGGAAGAGTTTCTAAGAATATCATCATTTTATTTTGAATCGAATCGACCTTCTTATTAAAGAGATCTATCTTTGCAGCTTTGCGTGCTAAGATATCGTGGTCGCGTGCTTGAAAAGGAAGAGGAAACGAGAAGCCTGGTCAATTGGACGTATAAACGATTCTATGCTCGATGGATTATCGAACGTGTCAGTCTTCCTGACGTATTCAAGATGGTCGGGGAAGTCCCTGATGAAACGGCTTTAAATATATACATGGACCCCACCTCGATTACAGGCTGCCGACTGTCGATCACGTTTCACCAACGGACACAGAAATGCCGGGAAATACAGTGAGTGTAAAAAGTATTCCAACAGCAGCGAATCTTAACAAAATCCTAGCGGTACTTTGTTGATTTCCAACATTTTAACAAACAAATTCTATGTACATATTCTTGGAGATTAAGAGTCTTTAATATCGAGATTCTTCTTCTTGGAGATTCATTCTCGCAATGAATTTCATACAAAGATATTATTTATCCATATTTTTGCATGGAAATATTCACAATATATTTCATGTGGAAATAAAGTTCTACGAAGTTTTTAGTCAAATCCGTTGCTGTTAGAATTCTTTTTACCGTAATTATTAACTGAGACATTACATGAAAATAATACCAACATAATTACTCAAACGCAGTGAAAAAGTAGACTACTGTCTACTTTTATAGCGTACTTTATAATTATTATTACAACGAAGAAATGAAACGCAATAAAAGATATGGACAGACAGATAGTTAATTCAATAAATCAGATATTATTAAAGACATATTTGCGTACAGACTTGTTTGTTATTATCCGTATATTATTTATGCATATATTTATAGAATTCTACAGAATTCCTGCATATTTATATTTCATCACCGTTGTTAGATATATGAATATTATTACGTTCGCGATGGTTATGTTTGTTTGGAGAATCCTCGTAAATATCTTGTACCCGCTGATAATATAATAAAACATCATTTATTAACCGGTCATAGAAGTCTTTGACTTCGGTTTTACAAAAAACCGTCTTACAACGGAAGTAATTTGTCAACGTCGAAATGTCGGCGCAGCATAAATAATTGTTTTTGTTCTCCGCATGGCTTTTATCATTTTCTTTTTTTTACTGTCTTTGTGGAAGTAAAGGTGGATGGTACAGGAATTTGATTGGATACGTGTGGACACAGTTCTAAACGCTCGGCCAATGACCGACAACAATACAATAAATCAAACTCTAATAACACAATTACTCTACCTGAATAAACATTGTTTATAATCTATCTCTAAAAATTATACTTGCCACTCAATCATTATTTCGATGTAATCAGTAACACAGGAAAAATAATACAGAACAAAGAAACATTGTGAATATACAATAAAACATCTTGCAAATCAAGTAAACAAATATAAGTTGATTATATTTTACAATCTGTTGTCTGCGTATTAATCAATTTTACCTTTTTAAATATTAATCAACATCAGGATGTAATTATTAAAATGAATCGTTATACAAATATTACAATATGTTATCGAAATATAATCAATTTTACCTTTTTAAATATTAATCAAAATAAATCATTATATCCATGATACGGTGAATACATATTTAACGAATTTACTTAAAAATACCCAGAAACGCCGGTAAGCTTCTTTCATAAACACAGGAAATATTTATCGCTGACATAAAATCGCGTCTAACATTTTACGTATACAGTAACACGTGGCAGTTAAAAGTGTAAGCGGTTATTAAATATTCATAAATAAATTTGTTACCCCGCGTAAGCGGCTTTTACGAATGCAAGACGATAGGCTTTATTTCACTTCTACACGCGTTGCTGTGACCAAAGATTTCAACACGGAACTACATTTGAGTTGGCAGATTTATGATGCGCAGAGAAATTATACCGGGACTCCATATTCCGGGGAAATCCCCGAAATATTATCGAACCTTCAGTTTTAACATATAAACTGTTATTTTCGAAAATGGTATAAGTTCCTTTTATATGAAAATTGGAAGTGAATATAATTTTCCTCTACAGAATGGTATCCTCTTTTTGTTAATCATAATATGACTTACAACGTGAAGTTCAAATGAGGATAATTGAGCCGTTAATTTTTAAAGTGGCTTAAGTCATTTTTTCTTAAATTAAGTATTCGAGGATAATATGGAAACTTATTATCACAATGTTTCTTTGTAAATTAGATACAGCTAGAATTATACTGTGCTTTTCTGTGGAAAAACGGCGCCGGAAATCACATGTACTGTTAAGCTTTTTAATAAACAAAATTATATTAAAATCTTAATATAAATCATTTAATTATAATTATGTCTATTATGCAACGTTAGCCGCAAAAATCTCAGAAAATAGGACGTTAAGAATTTGAACTTTTTTATTATATTATGTTCCGACACGTTTTACCACACAAAAAAGCACTGGAATTAGGGAATTTGTTATCATACCGATAATATGGTGGTACTTCTCGACGAACTGTGCGGTGCTTTGAATTCCCATGAGTGCCACGTCGATGTTGGAACAAAAGGGTTCGGAATATCGTGGCTTGGATTGAAGACAACTGACACCTGACATCTGACAGTATGTCACATAATTCCCATACGGGTTTTAATCACTGGTCACCTTTTCTTATTGACTAAGACTAATAGTCTCAAGATTCCCGGATACGGCGTCAGCGTCTGACCACGCGCTGATTTATACCACTTCTTTCACTTGATAAATGAAAGTTCACTCTGACAATGAGATCACTTCGATATCTATAGATCGACTCACTATTTTGATTACAATTATAAATAATAAGTGTATTGATACCCTATTCACAGTGCACTCAGTCTTATTTTGTTTATTGTAATAGACATCATCCAATTAGAATTATTAGTCATCACTTATTCCTGGAATTCGAACGATACTCGTGACACTATCGTATGATACTTGCTGTGCACATAATGATCACTATTTTCATGAATTTTTATGGTAATTATATAGTGAAGTATAGTTAAATAGTCATTGATGATTACTATTTTAATAGTAATAATAATGACTATATAATTATTACTATTTTAATGAAAACTATTAGAATAGAATTAATGCAAATAGATGAGATGCGTGAAATTTTTAGTCATTCTTTAGTTGAATTGAATCGTAATTGAAATAAGAAACTGTAGAGTGAAAAGGAGAACATAGTAATAAGTATAATAGAAATGGGATGAACAGAAAATAAAATGAAGACGTTCGAAACGAATTATCAAAGAGTTGTAAAGAAGCAGGCGAAGAGTAGAAAAATATACAACGGTGAACACATGCTGTGAAATTTCCTGACGTAAATCAAGGCCTGAATATACGTACGATCGATCTTTTAAATACGTTGCCTAATACACGGCCTGTCTAACGGTCGAATTTGAGATCGATATGTATTATGGCAGTTAAACAACGTTGTTAACAATCAGACAAAGGCAATATAAAACGAGATTTTCAAGGAAAGCCCGCTATACTCATTTAATCCTTTGACTACGTCGAGTTCAAATGAAAAACTATTATATAGAACTATTATATGTACAGGATATATATATAGAACATATGCTACTCCATTGTTATTAATTTATTAATCTCAAGTTCGAAATTCATTCGTATATTGCGATGTATAGTTAATCAAAAAATTTGCGTGAGCTCCCTAGTTGTGGAGTCGGGGACGTCGGGACCCCGACTGTGGATACGCAGCCATGTTTTATTACCTATGTGCCCTTTAAACTGCGGCGCTTGCCGCCGAATTCCTGACCTACCCCAACACTATACCACTCCGCGCTCCATCCCTTACCCTCAGTCGGGGTCAAGACGTCCCCGAGTTCGGAACGGGGGGGCTGTCGCAAAATTTTTTGTACCAACTATGCACCGTAATAAATGATTGAATTTCGAATTTAAGATTAATAAATTAATAACAATGGAGTAGCATAGCGTTTAACCTTGTTGCAAGGTTTACTAAAGCTCTCTTTGAACCATGTTATATGAGATATAAAAATTGTTGATCGGCCCACTAACAACAAAATAATCTAAGCTAATCACGCTTCGTGATTCACCCTGTATATATAGAATTGTAGTGTGACCATATTCACGTGACAGTATCTGAGACTGAATTGAGTTATTAAAAATAAGTTATTATTATAAAATCGAAGAGTTATTGAAAACCAGTTATTTAATCGGTTGATATCTAACACCTAGCAGTATGTTCAATATTATATCAGTTTAATAAAAAAATAAATGCGTTGTACCGACAATTTCACCGGTCGTATATATACGCCTATATTCCTGGCCACGTGAGAGCGTACATATACGGCTTTCGTAGTCAAACGGTTAATATTATTACTACACAAGCTTACTGAACTCTTTAGTGCAAATACGTCAATGTTTACTATACATTGCTATAATCATAATTCTACAACAAGGAAATATTCTTGGCAATGAAACACGACTACAAAAATCATCCCTTTATATTTTGTCTTTTAACCTTCCCATATGAATTCATTATAATCTATGCCAATAAACAACACAAAAAATATCCCATTCTCAACATTTCTCAGTCGACCTTAATTTAATAAAAAAAAGACCATCGACATACTTATATCATAAACACGTAATCCTCTCCGATGCAAACTACTTGACTCCCGAATCAAGTGCACAGCAAGTATAATCGCATTCTTATCACCATGATCTTCGTGAATAAAAAGAAATGCATGGAATCGTGCACAGATATAATTAATTCATAACATCCAAGCTCCAATTTAACGAACCAATCGAGCACGATTGTGATCCACGTGCCACCCGACACACATTCGGATCTCGCGAGTTATGGATACGAAAATAATCCTTTCGTTACGTCGATTAGAAGATACTGGAAACGGGACGAACCGATTTCATGACCGAGTCGGTAGAGCGGACCAATTTTATGGATGGATGATCGCGAACTCCGCACTGTGTAACGACGCTAACAATTAATATAGATTGGCAGTCTAACCACGAACTGTTTTACGGCTGCCTTTCGAGTACGGTGCACGATCAACGACTACTGAAATGCTGAGAGCACACGAACTGCTCAGACCGATAGACATTGGCAGAGCGCTGGGACTCTCGTGAGCTTATTTTAAAACCGCTGTCCTTCCAACTCGAGCGACCGTCCTGCGGCACGCCGTTGTAAACTTCGCGCCGGTACCGTGTGTAATCGGACTTCTTCTTGGCAAAAACCCCCGCCGAGATTTTTAACGTGACAAGTGTCAAGAAGATAACGGTAGCACGTATCCCCCTCGAATCATATGAATTTAAAAATACTTATAAGGAAGCGTAGATAGGTGTCTGCCTCCGATTTTATTCATTTTCATATATGTACGTGTAGTACTCAAGAAAGTAGGCGACACCTATTTCTTTATATCTGTGGAATTTAGGTTTAAATTAATCTTGTATGTGGAAAAGAAATATTTAACTTGGGTGTCATTTACGCTTACAAAACAAAGCCTTTGGAAAATTAGAATTCTATGTTAGGTTATTTATGATGAGAAATATTTTATACTCACTAAAATGTAAACTAATTCGTAATTTCTGGTATGTAGAACATTTTAATTATTCTCGGTACTAAGTGAAATCTTTGAACGGGGGTTTCACCCCTTTAAACTGCAATTCCGTGGATATAAAAAAATACGAGTCGCTTAGTTTTTTGAGTAGTACGATATACATACAATAAAAAATCGGAGACGGACGCCTTGTTAGATCATATTATGATAGCTTTGCTTTGTTATCACTACGTTTGCTTCCTTCTCTGTATCTCCTCAGACCGCTAACTTCTGGTTAACTTTGACGCGATAAATCAGCAGCTATAAACGAGGAACGACGTGAATTTCAACAAACCATTCGGTTGTATAAATCGATGGCCGATTGCGAGAATAATTGCGACTAGGAAGTTGAAATTCGATGAAAACACTGTATAGTACTTGAGAGCATGTTAAGTTTCTAGATGTACTGGCCATGAACAATGTAAAACAAGTAAAATAAAGAGAAATTTGAATTCCAATTGGAAACTAAATTCGATTATTAATTCGATTATTAATTCGATTATAGATAACGCGATGCAAGTTTTGCACTCCAAATTAATCCTTTTGTAGATCATGTTCACCTTTTTGCAAATCCAATTCATCGTTTATATTGGAATTATTTTTGCATTTTATTTGAATGGCTTAAGAAAAGAAATTTGTAGAAAAGCTTGACTTGCAAATTGGTGAATTTGGAGTGCAAAACAGCAAACTGTCACTATGTATGAACCTCTCGCAGCTACGGTGTCATCGGATTTCTTGGCAGGGCATGCATTCACGCGACGGAACATGACAAGTGTCAAGTTAACGATTACCATGTGATTCTACAAATCGAAAACAAATTCCTAGATCATTTATTCCGGATCTTACGCAAGTAATCTACACAGCATTAAAATCGATAAACCACCTAAAAACGGAGGATTAAGATCAACGGAAACTTTGGTTTCTTCGTGTAAAGTAGAATTAGAATGATCTATGTCGTTATAAAAGTGGGACATCTTAATTATTTAATGCGCATCGATGTGACACACTCATCCACACATTAAATACAAAAATATTCAACGACGTGTGTGTCACGTCCATCGCCATTATCAATTAATACAAATATTTTCATTGGGAAATATAGTTCTTCTTCTAAAAAACACGGACAACCAAAACTACCGGGACTACTAGATTAAGCGGTTAAAAAAATCAAGTTAACGTTTGAAACGTTACAAAGTGACTTTGTGTAACTATTTATTGTAAACGTTAACCTGATTCTTTTGGAAAATGTATTTGGGTCACTTTGAAACTAAATGACTCAATCATTTTTATCATTCAATCATTTTCCAGCTTGAACTTCACGTTTATGACGAGAATGTCCGCGCTTGAAACGAAACTAATCATAATTAGGGATAATCTACTGCAATTGTCCGAACCGATGAACACTGTCGTGCTAACTGGCAGTAGAATGTACCTCTTGGCAGACTTGCCGAAGGCGACATAACACGCGAACCGTCAACCTGTCGACGAATGCAAGACGCATCGAATCGGAAAATGTCACGATCGTATAAATAACAAAAGGCATATGACTCCATTCGAGTAGCGTAGGGCTTCAATTTTACTCGGCGAAAGGTCATCAATTATTGCGGTAATTATAAAAGTGGCCTAAGTCACTATTCCGGAAGGAACGATTCAATCCTTTTCGATTATAAATATTAAGAATATCGGAAAGTAATAAATTCTGTTATGAAGAATCTTTTCGCATCGAAATTGAAGAATTTGATTTTTTCAAAAAGGGAATTATGACATTGAAGAATAATCAGTTTAGGATCGTATAATATAGTTTGATATGAAAAACTAAATGGAGTTTCATAAAGTATGCGAATAATAATTGATTACTTTCCGATACCCCTAATATAAAATATAAATAAATATGTAAACATAACTCAGTACATTTTAGGTAGTTATACTATTAAATGTACTTATACTGTATATAAATACCTAGCACATAATTCCGAATAAATATCTTCAGGTCCATTAACCCCTAATTAAGAAACGTGAGTTTATGATGATGCAGGAATATCTTGGTCCAAGAATAAAGTTTATTTAGAACCCTAGAAGTGGCTATTTCTATTTTCTCCAACTAGATTCCTGATAGAATGACTTCCAGCGTGGTTTGCGCGAGTTACGTGGATAATAATTCTAATCCCAAGGCTCGCGGTTTCATTATTCCTCGGATTCCTTTTTTAGTAGTGAAAGCGTATCCATTTTGAAAGGAACCTAATAAATGTCACACTCATCCAATGTACTGGAACTTGGTGGTTCGTCGAAATCCAAAAGCAGACGTGTGACAACGACATCAAACTCATGTTCCCTCGTTCTTGGGAATTCGAACTGTCTCTTAGAGCAAAGAACTTCCTCGAACAAAGGTTCTGAATCAGTTAACACGTTGAACGCCATTGGCGGTGCCGGGTGGCCACCGATGCCAATATTACCAAAATTCGAATCAACTATATCACTAATATTCATACAATCTTCAATATTTTTAACGTTACGATAACAATATAAAGTACGAGTTATTATTTATGTGAAAGAGTAATAAAAGGAGATATGAGTTAAAAAAAGAGGATGTTTATACTCGCATGGTTTACGGTGACAGATATGCAACGATAACGATTCAAATTGCAAGAAAAGGGGGAGGTGAAAATAGCAGAGCTTATAAATTAATTTGTGAAAATGATTACCGGTAACGATTTTCAAGAGACAGTTTATGTCCAGTAAAAAGGCACTCGCGGTAATCCGGTGTTCTTTACGCCGGACATTTCGTACTTTGTCTGCCAGCCTGAATGAAGATACGCCAGTTTTACGAACGCGCCAACCGTTTCTTTATCTCTTCGAATTAACTGCACCGTACCACCTTTGCAAATTGACATTTTATTTCGTGAAACTGCGAAACCTCGTAAAACGGACTTCCCGAAAGTTTTCCACAAAAATAGGAGATCCGCGAACATAAATCTTTCCGAACGTCGGTAGAAAGCATAAAGATTTACAAAGCGTCTAAAAATATATTAAAAAACATTATGAAGAGTCTGCGCGTCTGACGTATTGGGATATACATGTTAAATATTAATTATTAATATCATGGATATCATGATCATTAGATATGTACAAAATTAGAGAAAATAATATAAGAATTCTACAAGATTCGTTAAGTTTAACGGAAATCGATTTGCTTGAAGATTTCATGCATTTTTAGGCATCTTAGAACTATTCAAAAAGAAATCACTAATTATTAGAATTAATATGGATTCGAGTGGCGAGTCTCAGTAGCCGCAATAAACTGAATAGCGACTAAGAATCGCGTCCGAGTGCAAAGGGTTAATATCTGACTGATAATTGTACGGTTTCCACGGCGAAGTTAGTTTGAATATTCCGTGAATCACGAATACTCATCTCTACCCCCGGTGAGGATTATTTTTGCCAAAGATGCAGCAAACGAACGTGTGCCGGTCTCAAGTCAAAACACAGGGGGGCCACCCTATATCTAACGTTTAATTGGGTGATACGTCGTCTGACGGGAATGTGAATGCCGGTATAAATTTAATGAGACACTTCGTGTGCGTTTCACTGTGCGTTGTCTCACCATAAACTCCAACGTTGCGGGTCTCGAAAGGCAAACGAACGGTTTTTAATTTACTGACAATCCGCTACGATCTCTCTTCCGTCCGGAATATACGGGTAAACCTCGTACAACGCGGTTTCGATAGAACTCGGCTTGGTTTTAACGTGGCTCAGATATAACGCGGCTCAGATATAGCGCGGCACAGATATAACGCGGGTCAAATATAACGGGGCTTAGATATAGCGCGGCTCAAATATAGAGCGGCTCAAATATAACGCGGCTCAAATATAGCGCGGCTTAGATATAGCGCGGCTCAAATGTAACGCGGCTCAAATATAACGCGGCTCAAATATAAAGCGCCTCAGATATAAAGCGCCTCAGATATAAAGCGTCTCAGATATAAAGCGCCTCAGATATAAAGCGCCTCGGATATAAAGCGCCTCAGATATAAAGCGCCTCAAATATAACGCGGCTTAAATACAACGCGGCTCAAATACAACGCGGCTCAAATATAACGCAACTAAAATATAACGCGGTTTACCTGTATTTCTATCCCTTCACATGGCCGATTAAACGCACTCATACTGCACTTCATAGTCCTACGTTTATAATAATCAAGTATGTTAAAGAGATATAAAAGTTTACATCCAATTTTAAGTTCGTACTTCCTTCTTTATCATATTCTACCAATCCAGGTTCATAAATACCATAGATTTATGAAAATATCGAGAACGAAGGGTATTAGAAATAGTTACCCATAAAGAATAAAAAATAATCGTCAACTTTTAACGATTTATATTACGTTCTTCACCGTCTTATACTAAATTTGTTATTCGAACGAGCAGGAAGATATTCCTCATGATGCACGGGGATGAACATAAGCGTCTTATTTTTTTAACTTACGACGATATTCAAGAAGACATATGGTATATATTATTTCATCCTCGATTCTGACTCGGTAATTTTAGATTGGTGATATAGACTTTTAGATAGGAAATTAATTGTTTTTTAGTATTTCTACGAACCGTGTCTGCTTCCTACTCGCTATGAGTAGGCGACAGCCAAGATTTCGGAGTGTCTCAGTCGTACCACTTTAGCCTTCCAATTGTATAAATTTCTGGAACATGCGTCATCCGAAGTTACAGATATTCTCATACTTAGAATAAAGGTTTCGATCTATTCGTAGTAAAAAGATAGCAAAGATAACCAGTCGATTAAACTTGATCATTTGCATCCATGATATAAATACAATAGAATAATATCTATGATTCTATTTCATTGTGAACCTTCAGATCTAGATATCAAGATGAATGAATAACAATCCATGTCGAATGAAGAACAAAGTAATAATGAATAAAAGATAATAAAAACAAGTGTTGCAACTGCATCGCTGCACTTTCTTTGTGAATTTCTTTCGTCGGCATAAACTGCGTTCCATTCCATCACCTTTCTTTTCTGAGTCACGCTATAAGAGAAGAAGAATGCAGAACTTCCAAAAACGAGTAGATCGAGTAACCAACTCAGTGTCATTAATGGCAACTTTCACGCGTGTACTTCTGCTAAACCTAGATCGCCATTGGTCTGTCTTCATACCGCGAACAATAATTCTTTCCCCCCATCAAATTTATTGTCCCCACCCAGGCGACGATTTTTATCAGCGTTTGAGACTTTCGTTTTTACCATTACTCGGAAATTCATCTCACGAATGCAGACGGCAATGAACAAAAAGACAACAATACCGGACAAAGTATAACGATAAATTGCTGTCTGTGTTTCTCGGACTGCCTTTGCGTGAATTTTAATCGTCCTCCTTGCTTTTCCGTTTGTCACTTCTCCGCTCTACGATTTTACTTTGTGAAACGCTTCTTTGTTCAGGAAAAACTTTGGGGGATTTTGGATTTCATTTATGTTCAAAGGAGGTAATTATATATTGTTCCGACGTGATCCGTTAGGTTTTCATTATGGGACAATTATACGGGAAATTGTATATTTTTTAAATCGAATGTTTCTTTCGAATTGTTCTTAACGCGGCTTAGATATAACTCGGTTTCGATATAAAGCGGTTTAGATATAACTCGGTTTCGATATAAAGCGGTTCAGATATAACGCGGCTTAGATATAACGCGTTTTAGATATAACGCGTTTTAGATGTAACGCGGTTTAGATATAACGCGGCTCAAATATAGCGCGGCTCAAATATAACGCGGCTCCAATATAACGCGGCTCCAATATAACGCGGCTTAGATATAACGCGCCTCAAATATAACGCGGCTCAAATATAACGCGGCTTAGATATAGCGCGGCCTAGATATAGCGCGATTTCCATACAACGCTGATTCGATATAACCATATCGATTTCTACTACAATATGAAGAGGAATCCAATAAGTGTTTTTTATCACTTCATCTAAACGAAGATATAACAAATAAGTTGGAACGATGAAATTACAAGAAAATGAAATTAGAAGAATGTCTTAACTCCACAATTGTTTTGCAAATAAATTGCAAGAGACGTCCTACGACCTAACACCCCTATTAGTCGCCTTTTACGACAGGCAGGGATACCATGGGTGAATTCTACCCCCCACCCATAGGGGGGAACATAATTAACTCATTCAAATTAGATCATTAAAAACTAGATGGATAATCTATAAAATGTAGCTCAACTAAGACTGATAATATTTCAAATACCCCAAGCTTCTCTAGCACTGAGAAAAAGAGGAAATACTAGGTTGTGCAAGAATGACTTTAGAAAAATGGTACGTTTAAAAACGCTAAAAATATTCGTGAGCAACACGTGTCAATCTAAATGTAAACTTCTATTACCCAAATTTTCAAACCCTCGTTGAAAACTTGGACATTGCAACATTTAAAGAGCAGAGTATCAATATTAATAACAGTCCTCCATTTTTAAGTATATAATAATACATCCAATTATACTTGCGTACGAACCTTGCAACATTTAAAGTACAAAGTATATCAACCACCTTAATAATATAATATTAATAATAGGAGGACCATTCTTAACTGTATAATATTATTATCAATTATATTTTTATACGAAGTTCGAAGACCGAGAATATTTGATCGAACTTCTTCGAGTTTACAAATACGTCGGTGAAAGATACGGAAGGAAGAATGATGAAGGTTTAGAAAAAAATGAGGTAACACTGTCATGGAAGTCAGAATCGAGTAGAACCGTATACGAAGAGCTGTCTTCAGCATCGACCTCGAAGTGAAACTCATTGGCTAACTCTTGGGAATACACAAGCCGACGACTTCGTCTTCGTTCGTCGACGAACGACGACGTCACGATTCTATTCCTGGTTGTGTGGACGCAGCGATATCTTTAGAGCAACCATCAGTACAGTCGGTTTCCGAGATTTCCTTCCTTTGGGATGAAAAGCCAGCCGGTTCAACGAAAGGGATGCGACAAAGATGATTCGTTACTAACTTTTTTCCACTCGTTAACTCAACAGTCTCTATAGGTGGCCATTTTTTCAGAAAAAGATATCAAACAACGTGCTCCAAGAATCAAAGCTTTTTCAGACCACTAACTTCCTTGATAAACTCATATCGAGTTCGAACTTATTCTACTGATTTTGCACTCCAAAGTAACCCTTTTAAAATCAAGCTTTTCTGCAAATTTCTTTTCTTTACCTCTTCAAGTCCTTGGCCACATGTGAAGATAATTAATATTCACTAAATACACTAAGCAGAAAATAATTTCCAATTATTATAAGATAAATAAAAACGCTGGTTATACATTATTTAATATCATAATTCAGATAGTGGCACTGAAAATTCATCCCTGAAGGAGTTTAGCTATTGTAATCAAAATAAAGTCTAATGTAAAGTGAAAGAACGAATTTAATTTGCAAGAAGATAAATATGACCTGCGTCAGTGGTCCGCCATTGCGGCAGAAAGGAAGCTCGCGATACCGGAAGTAGTCATCGTGCTTTCTAACAGACGTATTCCTAAATAAAGCGAAAGTGTCTTCGTTATATTGTCGATTGCACTCGTTGGCCAGCGAGTACTCATCGCATTAAACTATCTGTTGAACTTGGATCGAAGCCAATCACTAATAAAAAAAGGGGTGAAAAGAAGATCGACACCGTGAAACCGACAGGAATGGATCGCCTCCCCTCCGGATTCGTTAGATAATCGAAACGATTACGAAAACCAAAGCGCCAATCAAAGTTTCAACAGCAAATTGTTGCTATTGATTAAATATGAATTATATCGAAAAGAATAATTGTTATGAAAAAGGAGGAAGTAGTTTTATATGCATGAATGGTGGAGGCAGCTTATGAAAGCACTTGTTACATCGCTAATTATGATTAAACTGAAATATCAAGCTTGGGAATGAATAATTTCTATTAAGAGTGGCATCAAGCCAAGAACAATAATCCTGAACAGACTCTGCCATCTTGTGTTAATATTTACTGTCGTTGTTTGCAATTAACTGTACAACTACATGCATGTATCGGACTGCGAATATTTATTGAACAATGTTTATCTATAAAGGATTCAAAATAACTTGTTCGTCATTTTTAATGAAATTATTCGATCATAACGCAAATAATTGAATCCATTAACTAAGTTAAATCGCCCAGCCATAATTTATATATTTTATTAAAAATGTAAACATTATGAGTTGAAGAATATCGAATTAAATTGATATTCAATTTCATTCTTTATATGTATTTAAATTGACATTGAATTAAATCGAGGCTCTAAAAAATCTGAACAACGATTTTAATGTCACTATCATGTCTACCTAAAAAATCAAATTTCTTCCCCAAAATACAAGTTCAAGGATTAATTCAAGATGTAAAATAAGCGGACCAGCACTTATTATATATAATTAAAATCCACAAAATGTAATTCGCCGTGCAAGCATTAATTATCCAATATTCAGCAGCTGCTGCAGGAAACAGGATACTCAAATGTTACGATACTTAAGAACGGGTTATGTCACTCAGGAAGTAAGACAAAAAATGCGAAACCGCGAGATACATAATTGCACATTTATCTTATAAAAAAATGGCATTTTAGCCCCTTCAGTGTTTTCTGCCAGGAATCTTCAATTATACATAAATATATAATTGAAAAAGAAGCAACACTTGGATTAATTTATCGATACAATATTAATAAAATTTATAAATGAACTTCTTATCGTCACAGACATTTGTACAAACTCAAATTATTATGACGGCAACATGACATTTGCAATTTAAATATACGTTATCGTATAACGTATATCATTGATTACTGGTTCCTTAATTAAATCATAAAATGGATCAATATCTGACGACATATAATACAGACTATGTTTGGCCACCCACAAAAACTTTCGTAATTCCCGGTGGGCCACATGGCAGTGCAAAATCAAAAGACTTTGTTTGTCACTGCGGATCACACCCACGCAAGGAAGTTATTAAAAGAGTTACGGAAGACTCGACTGGTGACTCCTCTGATTGGAGCCGGCAAGGTCCCTTGGGACGACTTTTGGACCCAAAACTGTATCCCGCAAAAACTGGTCCGTCTCCAGAGAACAAATCAACGAAATTCAATCAACCAGCCACTTTTATAAGAAAAGTAAGATAATTCCAAAAAAAGAATACCTACTTCGATACCTTTAAAATCTGTATTTCAGTTAGAAGACAAGTATCCTAATCTTTATGGAGTTCTTCAGAGTACACCGACTTGCGAAATGATCAAACGTGTCGACGATAATCGGATGAAGACGACCTATCAAATTGAGTATTCAGATAAAGGTATTTTATAAGTAGAATTAAACAACCTCGATAAGTGTATAATAATTTTGGACACTCAGATTTCATATTTTGAATGAATTCTTCAACTTACATTTTAAGTTAAAAATTTTTAACGAAGACATTTGATACGTTTTATATTAGTAATTGGAGCAATTTTTTGAAATCATTTTCTTTGGAACCGTTTCCTGTTTTTGAAATCGCAGTAACACTAAAAAAGTCTTCCAAATTTGTTGAACCTATCATTCAATTGATATCAATGTCGTACTATTTGATTATAAATCATAACAATATTATTATCTATGATAGTATGATTTATACTGATATTTCGGTATATCATGCTGATTAAGAAGCCAATAAGTTGAAATTGATTTGTCAAAGTGAAAGTTATTTTGAGTCTGTCCAATTAAGCTGTACTCAAAATACAACGACCTACTTGCAGCTGCAGCACGTATGAATGACGAACAGTTGCAATCGTGCGTTCCTATTAAAACACCTGTTGAAGTCGATTGTCGCCCACATCTTCCTCCACCCCCGCCTCTGGATCGAAAATATTATGGGAAGTGTAATAAAAAGGAAAACGGCATCCCGGAAACACATTTGCCACCATGGGAAACGGAATACGTCGTTGGTATCAGCAGGATGGCCGAAGCCATGATGAGAAATAAAATTCACCGTAAACAAAAAGTTGTTCCTGCAATGGCGAGGCTGTCATAAACTTAGAAAACTGAAATAATAACAAATGTCACCGACATACTGGAAATATAATAATGTTACAAGTATTAAAGAATATTGATCACAAGAAATGTGTTTTAATTATATAATTATATTTTGTAGAAACTTATAAGGGGTTGGTGAATAATTTCGTAACATTTTCTTTCAGTCAGAAGTTTGTCCGAGAAATAAAAAATTTGTATAATGTTTTGTGCATAATTTTAAAGCCGCTGAAGTTGCTCTTTCAAATTGTTTATAAACATAAGTTACTGTTACAATTATTATTAATATTTCTAGTCGATGTCGGATGACTGCTCTGACCTTAGTGGCAGATGAATTCCAATTTTTCGAATCGAATGAAGGCTTTGAAGTTGCTTGAGAATTATATCACAATCAGATATAAAATCTGTATATATAAAGAATGACTTCTGCCCAAAATCTTGCGTGAAATGCCATTAAATTATGTCCCCTATTGAATTACATTGGGATGTAAATTAAGATGTCCGCTGTTACATCGAGTCGAGTACACGGTTGCAATTTGGCCGACAGGTAATTCCGTTTTTTAACCTACGCGTTCTACAGATTTTAATCAGCCATTTATTTTGAAAGTGGCCCAAGTCCATTTTGCAAAAAATTCAATTAACGTTTATAAAGATACAATATTATATTTTATATAAAATATAATGTGAAATACATAAAATATAATATTGTACATTTGGCAGAATAAACGTCTCAAATATTCTCTGCAATGGTTTCTGTGAAGTGCTTATAAAACTGAATAAATCTTCGATTTAAGATGGCCGCCAAGGACGATGGTTAATCGTCGCAGAATGTCAACGAATCCCGTGTCCGTTTTAGGAGATAATTGGTCCAGAGACGCGCATCCGAACTCATTAAGACATTCAAACATAAATGTTTATAAAACTTGCAACAGTGAACACGACATTAAATATCCCACACCGCGAACCTCAGAAGAAGCGATGATAAATGACGAAGAAGCAAATGTCGATAAGAACAATGTAATTCTTAATTGACTTATTTCAATTGCTTCCCACAAGATTAATATTAATTTCGCCGTATTAACTATTAATATTACGAAACAATTGAAACACAGAATAATAATTTCAATATTAAAATCATATTTCTACAACGCCATGTAACTTTGAAGTCACATTCATTTGATTTTATTCTTCCAATAATTATTATAAAATAATGAAAATAATATTCGTCAATATCTTACTTCGAAGCACAAAGATCAAAGTACTTCTCGTCGAAAGCAACAAGAACAAGATGACTATCAAAAGATTGAGACACCGAATCCAATGATGGCAATGCAAAGATTGCAAAAGTTGAAAGAGCTGCAACGAAGGAAGGACCTTGCCGATAGATATTTTTCTCAAGAAATCAAGAAACTGATCGGTGAACATTGTCTTAATTCAAGAATGACGTTTCCACCATGGAAGATGAACGAGAGATTCGACAATTCAAGCTTGCAATTTTACGCTGGGGATCGAGCAAGAAATCTACTGAGGGTATTCAAAGGAATCACTCTAAAATTTGCAGGGTTTTTCGAAACGAAATCAAATATTCGTAGACCATACATTTTTCTAGTCAAACTGTTCCTAATCGTTTAATATAAATATTAGGAATTTACATGAGTTCTCGCCGTTTTATGAACTCAAACGAACTCGATCTTTCTTTTTCGAAAAAAAATAGTTTTCATTCGAAAAAAAACCTCCATTATTTTCTATAACCTGATTCCATGGATCTGCAAGCTTTTTAACTGAATTTGTTTCCTTTCAAAGAAGGTACGTAAACTGTGTCATTTCAAAATGGCGAGAACTTGTGCGCATACATAATAACTCGAATCCAAATTCAGCTGTTGAATGATAAAGTAAAAGACTGCTCTCTCATTGGCCAATTGAAATTCTTAGAATTTGGAAGCATGTGGCACGATGACGACCATCACACGATTAAATTGTGGGTGTATTCAAGAAACGACGAGACAAATTTTTACGACAAACCAAGGACGAGTACAGACGAAAGCATGCAATCCATCGCAGGATGAAATACTTTTAAACATGGCGGCAACAAGTACACCAGAACATCTACATTGTTCCATGGAATCGCAAAAGAACAAGAACTTTATCGCGAAACCAAAGAAACGGTTTTCCTGGGATCCCAACGTCTACACGAAACCCACAACTGACGACAATCGGGACATAGAAATAAAACCCAATCAGAGAAGCGAGACTCCGAAATCAAATGCCCATGATCGAATACCAAGGAACGTATCACCTCGTAGAAAATACAGTGACACTTCAACAACTTCCGTTTAGAAACAAATGAAATTGTCAAATTAACACTAGAACAATATTTTGTATGGTACCAGTTATCGATATGTATCTTCGTAATTCAAGATGATAATAAAAAGCACAAATTCATCCACGTACATTAAATCATCCTAAAAATTGTCAATACTCCTTGAAGTTGCATAGAATAACAACATGAATATATATCTGTATACTCTGACATGATTTCAACAACATCTGGCATCAAACGTTAACTTCAACTCGTGTTTATATAAAAATGGCAAATTTCTGAATTCTTGTATCATTAAAGTCTTTTGGTTCAACATGTTGACGAGCAACGAAATCTGATAAAAAAAACATGCAGATGGTGAACAGACACAGTTTGCAAACCGCATAAAATTAATCCCGTTTCGAAACTATTCGTTAAAAGACACACAAAATGACCTATTTCGATTTAACCACCGAATCCGTACTCGCGCGTATCGGCGTGACATTTTTCAATGCAGTTTTACATTATGCACTTTATAAAGTAACCGTCACAGCAATTGTGTTCACCAAGGAATCTGTATTCCGACTTTTTCGAAGGACTCTAGAAAACGATCGTCTTCCAAGGATCACCGAAGAACCGGGTGACATGAAGTCATCCTTGTCATGTAACGCTTAGTCGATGTTTCTGTAACAAAATTCTCTGTAAGCCTTGTCCACGTTTTCATCGAAAAAATATTCAAAATAATATTCCAACGATCTCCAAATTTATCGTGCGGAAGTTAATCTGCTCGCAACAATCACATAAACAAAGTAAATACACATAATATGCTCGCAAACAAATCAACAAACTGGTGGTTACGAAAGTTACTTTTTATCTGTGCGACATTGAAAATAAATATATTTTTAATTCTGATAATAAATTATTCGTAGATAAAGAAATCTGTGTGAAAACATGTGAACAAATCTTTAACTTATTCTTTCCGGGAAAAGTAACTCCGCCACTTTCATAATCACCGGCAAAACTAAAGAAATTTGTATAATATGAATCAAAATAATAGTTTAATAAAAATTAAGAGATATATTTTATCGTAAGTCTTAGGTAAATCAAGGTAAAAAATGGCTGACCCTCTGCAAACTTTTGTTACGAACGCACATAATGATTACAAGTGGCCATTTCCAAAACCAATTATTTTGAAACCGGCGCAACCACCAATGAATACCGGAAATCGGTTATTTGTTCGAAGACCGGATCCTGATGATTGTAGTTGTGATGCTCACGCTCATGAAAACAATAAGAACAGGTATATTCACAAATATTATTAACTCCTTGGAGAACATAATTTTAACGCAAAAAAAGATGCAAGTTGCACAGAAATTTTATTGAAAAAATATAAAGAATTGTGTGTTCTATTTGTAATCAATGATTTATTAACACAGTATTTATGATAAGATGGTAATTAATCAGGGAAAACATTTCAGATATAAATACCTGGCAGAAAAGGAGAGACGAATAAACGATGAACTGATAAGAATTAATAACGAAAGGGTGAACTTAACGTCGGCCATGTTGGAGAGTCCCTGCGAGCCGATTGATGATACAATGAAAACTGTTTACAAGACAGATTACGAGAAAAGAGGTGAAAATTATTTCTATCATTCACTTTTTAATATTATATACGTTAACATTAGAACTACCGAGCATATACTCAGTTATGCTTACACATTTATTTATATGCAAATTACTTGGTAGTTCTAGTGTTAATAATGATATTTTTTCAGGTCTGCCAACCGACAATTACAGAAAACTACTGGCTTCCACTGATTCGAAAGCTCCTGTGGTGATTGCAGTGGATGTTTTAGGAATAAAAGATGGTTACAGAGATCCTACAAGATTTCGATTCTCCGCCATTGAAAGGCCAAATATCCAGCCAGCAAAACCTTTCACTCTGGTAAAAGGTAAAAGAGTAGTAAAGGAATAATCAAATAATAAATGAATTATCTACTGTTTACTCGAAAGTAAAATATCTTTCAACTATTTATCAGTCCCAGAAACGTTTTCATTGTGGGCTGAGCGTTTTAGTGGTCGCTCCGAATACATGGACACAATAAGCAAAATGGGTTTAAGTAACATGAAGAACCGTCAACAATTCTTGGAACCCTTGCCATCTTCCAGAAGAAGATTTGGCGACTGCAAATTATAAAATATCAGAGAATTAATATACAGATATCGTAGAACACGGGAGATACGTTTCAGAGAAATGTCGCGTTATAAAAATCGCGTTGCAAACTGCGTTATATTATTATATAACAAATCCTGCGCCAATATTAATGCTGTACCAATAAACAATAATCCTTCCAAGTTAATCTGATATCAAGTTAAATCAATGTTTTCTAAACAATTGTTTTTGCGTTTTGGTGTCACGTTGAATAAAAGACGAACTATATACGTCAATCATGTATGTAATTTCGAATTTTGTAACTTCATGTCGGACTATCGTATAACCCTCGCGTAAAAAAATTCTTTGCAATATTCAAAGTTATCGAGAAAAGTCATGCGAGATGTTTGCGAAATATTCAAAACCGAATACCGTCGACATTTTATTAAAAGGAAACATATCGCTGAAAGAAGGTGATACAACTTTGACATCAATTCATTCTAATATCACATTGCTAGTTGAAATATGAATTTCTCCGGATTTAATAACGAAGGTAATCATTAAAATTATAACAGCTTCGCGCCGAGGGATTATTTCGCAGAACGCATAGAAGAAGGGCAAATTGATCCCCGATTTGCATCAATACCAACCGAGATTGACGAAAAAGCGGAGAAATTAGTGTACAAACAAATCCTGGATAATCAGCGATCAGTTTATCAAGTTCACTTTAAGAATCATTGTAAGTACCCGTCTTTTAATACAAGATATAATACAATAATAAAAAGAAATGAATCACCGCCGATAAATTAACGAAGTGTAGGGGAACGTGATGATATCGAAAAAATCAGGAGAGAAGTGGATGAAATACAATCTACCAATGAAAAGAAACAAGAAAAAGGCTTTGAGAATGAATTATTAGAATATATTCATAAGGTGTACTTTGATCCACACGAAGAAAAAATTCTTGCACCACCAGTCACAGCGAAACGACGTAAATCTTATTATCATATCTAATAATTACATTCAAGCTACTATAAATGTCGCCATTTGCATAGTTATAGATAAAGAAAATGGAAATATAATGGTACGAATATTCTCATTAGTAAAGAATAAGTGGGCATTTAAAAAGCATTTAAAAATGTATTATCAGTGATCATCTTTGTGCTTCCAAATATGTCTACTTAGATTAAAATCTCTAAATATATTCAGTTTTTGGATATGCAAAACCGAAACTTTTGCATGCAAGTCTCTCGACATACCAAGAAACTCATGGACGTACGGGAGGTGTAATTATGTTAGAAAATGCGAAGATTGTATCATGAGATGATAAATTAGAAAACCCAAAGGCTGAGAAATCTAATGCATGTCTGACATAAAGGAAATGTCACTACTCGAGCATAACTGAATGAAATAAAATTATTATTACAACAATTCACATCGCGAATTAAAAGTTATTTCTTATTAACCCACTGTTGAAAAACGGTGCAGCATGTCAGCACCAAATCATTTCTACACCAGATGGCATGTCAAGGATGTTCGCAACTATTCGGCGAATTTGAACGCAATCAAAATCATATCTTGCACGAAAGAAAAACAATAATGAAAGAGCATAAGATCACCGATTGCACAAAAATTACGAACTCCTCGATCACGCGAAAATGAAGAATGAATATAGTAAATTAATGAATTGACAGGAATCCCCTTGAATTATGAACAAATGCCGGTTATCTAATAGTAATTCCGAAAATACTATGTCAAAGGGGCACCCTACCGTGTGCTACCATTCGAAATATCACAATTATATCTTAATGTATTTTTGATATCTTTCGACTCTCGCAAAACATTGCTATAATTATCTATTCTCTCCATGATGTAAATTAGCTTGCGGCGGTATCCCGTGTGGGACCAGTGCAGAGTCGGTCAGTATGACGTGATATAATTGGTCCGTATACTGCGCAGTGAATGTAAAGATTTAAAAAAATGTTACGGGACGTACAATTACAGCTTATAATCAGCACATTAGGAATACTCATTGGGATATCCGCGTTTTTCGTATTCTTTGTCGCGTACGGCAATCACGATGTGGGATTTTGGTCGGTTCTATCAGGTTAGCATTACACGGTGAACACCAAACAAGAACTACATCCGGTTCACGATAGTCCCTTTAAAAAAAAGTCTCATTAGAACCTGTAGATATTTATAATCTACGTAAATTAATGAATAAATATAATGCTAAGAATCTGTCCTTGTACACGTATATTTATTAGAAATAATTAACGAGGGTGCAGCTACTTGGCGAGATACCGCGTAGTGTTCAATGTTGCCGAATAATTCACAATTTATTATCGATATTTCTTGCTGCATTTATTTTTCGACGGAACTTAAAAACGTAAATGAAATATATATTAGATTTGTGTGTTGAATGCATTTCATTGTTTCATGCATATGGAGAAGGTTCATACGATTCCGTCTTTTTTCCGGTTCTATTTTTATCCCCGTGACACTGTTGTGTCCGATACAGATTAACGGATATTGTATTTTGAATGACTTTTGAAATCCTTTTAAGTAAACGATTTGGTGAATATTTCATATTATATTTGATATAGCTGCCTTAGCTGGAATATGTTTCCATTTACATTGGGTCAAGGGAAAAGAAAGTTTAGATAAATGGCACTCAAGGGTGACATTGAGAAACTTGAATATTGTGGGCTTTTTATGTGCTGTTGCTGGGATTACAGCAATGATTTGGTATATCTTTCTGACATGCTACTACAAAATTCGTAAGCAACATATCTGATATTATTTCATGATACTTTTGCATTCTAACTGAAAATGAAGATTTAGATTTCAGAATAAGGATCTGTGAATGTACATTCTATTCATTTTTCAGCTATAATGCCAATTGCAGAGAGCACTGTAATATCAGCAGTTTGGTCCTTGATTTCTGGTAAATGGGGTATTCTGGTAACATATTACACAAATAAATATACATTACTCATTCAGGAAGGTGCAACTCCTATATTAACAGAAAACAGTGCATAAAGTCTTTCTTTTACCAATAAGTGTCTGTTTTCCTTGATTAACATTACCTACATGGAAATATTGTAGAGGAATATGTAACAATGCTTAACTTCCCAAGAAATATATTTTACACAATTTATTAATAAAAAAATCAAACATGCTTTTATTCAGAACAATTACTGTCCATTTTCCTCTGCCATAATCATTCCAAATTCCAGTATTAATCTAGTATTTTCCAATACTTTAAAAAAAGGTAAGTTTCCCTTTTGCCTCATTAAATTCCATCCCAAAATTTAGAATTACAAATATTATACTAAAAATTCGATTAGTATACTTGCATAAAAAATCTGTGTCAAAAAATAATTGTGACTAACTACATATCACAGTGTATTATTATTGGATCTTTTGAGACATTCTAGTATAATTGGTACTGCAAATGTTAGTTACAGAATATACATTAATATGTCACAAGAATATAATAAATGTGACATATTAATGTATGTATTACCCTACAATACAAAGCTGATATTTTCCCTGCATCAAAAAGATTCTAAGTATGCCCTTGAATTCATATATTGTATGAACATAAAATCATGCACTTATTGTGCTACTAAATTTTAAGATGGTGTTAATTTGTAAAATGGATCTATTAGAGTATAAATTCCTATTGCTGATGAGATAAGACCAAGTATGCCTATTGTACCTGGTGTGAATTTAGTAAAACCCAATGCAGTCAATGGAATAAATAAATCGCATCCATTTTTACAGGTATCCATGACTACATCTTTATGATCTTTCAAACAGAATAACATGTCATACTTCTTCCAAGTATTACATGTACCCGAAAAGTTTGGTCTTTTGGAAACAACATTTTTGCCCTGATATTCAAGAACTTTAACAATCTCGTATACATCTCTCGCGAGATTCATAATAATTGTCATTAACCAATATTTATTAGCTACTTTGCTCCATTTTTCAATATTAACGCGTGTAATTCCTACACGGCCTATCCAGATAATATGATCTGCTAACAAAAACAAAGCATTCGCGATTTTTGCCATTGTAAGGGTAATCCTTACCGGTAAATCAGGATATTTCATGGTTTTTAAAGCAGAGTACAAACTATCCAAGAACCTTCCAAGACGTAGTACTAGAATAGACAGAAGAAATGATAACATAACCTGTAATTACTTTTCAGTATATTGGGTTATCCAATAAGTTCGTGCAGTTTTAACATGTGATTAAAAGACGATTTTTATTTGATTTGATATGATTATATTTTCTTTATTCAACAATGAATTGTTCGTTTCGACCGACAACCTTTGCCTATCTTTCGACAAACTTCGGTAATTCAGCGCTCTTAAAAACACGTCGATTTCACCGCGAAATACTGATACGAACTGCACGAATTTCTGGCTAACCCAATAACATAACAATGAAAAAACGATAGTACATTTTCTAAACGTGCTAAAAGTATATTCCAAACTCCGCAAAATTTCTGCGGAATGTCTTGTGCTATGTACATTTTGAGCATAATACCAATATGCTCGGCTTCCATACTGGAGTAATCTGTAATACATAATTAACGAAGCCGTTTTATTCTACTGGACTTGTTAATCAACAAATATACTTCCAATAACATAATGCAGAATTAAATAGATAGTTCGGAAAAGTCTTTGCCAAGTGTTTTTAACATTATTAGCGCATGAATGAAAGCTAAACATGGACATACAACGGGAAAGCTCGAATTACGACATACTCTATAAAACATGAATGAGGAAGATGTAAGCTAATTCTTTGTTGCACTTTCAATGACCTATGTTCTTCTCTAATAATATATAGAGTATTAAATCTATTAGCACGGAAACGGTATCCTTGTTAAATATACAAGATATAAGTAAACAATGTAGATGACTAGTTTTATATAAAATAAAGTATGTACCTGATAATTTTATCCCGTCCGACTGTTTGCTCGTTTAATTTTAATATTATATCCATGACTACCGGTGTATAGTACTTTATTATTACTTAAAACAAGACTACTGTAATGCGATTGCGTATTCATAAACTTTGTTCTTTACGCGATGTAATGAATTCAAGTAAATAGTAAATAAATAACCTCGTAACAGTGGTAATGCTCTACCACCCGTTTATATACCGGCTTTTTAAATGAACATGACTCGTTAATGTTAACGAATCACATTTCACGCTGACTAGTGTGACTATATACACGAATATACTACCGTTATCATATTTATCGCGTTTATCAGGGACGACGAAGTGCATTTAATAAAAACAAAACATCGTCCATTACGCCAACCACGCCACCGCTTGTTTTACGTCACGCCACCGCAACTTTCAAATATTTTTGGTACTCGCGTTTTAATTCTTCCACATCCGGATTTCAACGGGAATCTCAAATTTACAATATTATCTATTTAATAGACATCTTTTTTAAGACACCTGATGTATAGAAATTATTGGGTTACCTGGTTTTATATATCGATATACAAGACTCCCGTATAACGCGGTTGATACGTTACGCGTTGTTGTTACAATATAATCCTGGTAAAGGTTTAGTAGAAAAGCTTTCCTAAATTCTAGATTTACACGAGAATTTGTCGAGGATGAAAACAATTTTATTAGCATAGATGAGTGGGGGAAACAACATGTAAGTGTATTTATGATATAAAAGTGCATTGCAAATGAATAATGATATCAGATATCATAAAACGAGAAAACAACAATATAATAATCTACACTATGCTAAACATATAATATCAATGCAGAAAAGCATTTGCTCTTACCTAGAATAAAATTGGGAATCTCAATTTGATAAAACTTTTATATTAAGTTAAGAATTAATTTATCACTGATAAAGGGATGAATGAAGAATGAGGAAAGAAGATTACATGAAAAATGGCGATTATGATCATATGTGACTAGATATATAATCATAAACAACTTTCATAAGTGGTTGACCACGGTTTTTGTGTCTGAATCCTGGTGTCAGCAGAATGACATTCACTGGAACATACACAAATATGGTTATTAATGGCTGCTAATCATATTCACATGATATAAGCATATTTGGGTGGTATAATAATAAAAGCAGAAGTACTTCACAACAGAAAAAATATATTAAGTTTGATGCTAGCAATGTATTTGTTACCTGCAATATAAAGTAGAAACAAGTTATTAATTATATTACCAATCCATGCAAATATCAAAAGCCAAAATATTGTTACTCCATAGTACTGGAACAAAGTACAGTAATTAAAAGATTACAACACATTTATCTTATTCTCTATGCCTTCTTTCATAGCATAAATATTGTTATATACATGACTCAGTATAGTCTAGCTAATGATAGAAATCTAATTCATAAATAATAATATTGGGTTGTCCAGAAAGTTCTTGCCGATTTTTAAGGAAATTTTAAAGGCAACAATTTTATATGTCGGCATCGAAATCTCCCGTATGACGCGGTTAATGCGTTACGCGTTATATGAAATCGCGCTATCGCGGAATTCCCGTATTTTATTATATAGCGCGTTGTATGAGAATCGCGTTCTATAAAAAAGGCGTCGCAATGTTTAGCGCGTTGTCGGCACACGCGCTATATTGAGCCGTTTATTTCGAAAGTGGTCTAAGTCCATTTTTCAAAATAAACGACTCATTTATTTAATTATGTATGCACTATTTTATTCCAAAACCTTTCTGTATTTTTCATGCAACTTGAGGATTCCAGTCTCCCAAAAGTTCTCAGTTTTTTCCCTGAAGAACTACTGAAAATCTGTTTGAACTTTCTGGACAACTCAATATAAAACATTCTGATTCTGAATTCATTGACTCCTAATGCAAGATAATGGTACAAGGAAAGTGGACTTACAATATTCGGACGATTACTTCTCGTTTCTACTATTGAACACCACAAGTTTTGCAATTGCAGAATTGCATTAGATAAGTTCTGACATATTTCATTTAACTTTTTTTCTTTTTGACCTGTCCAAGTGTTTGCATTGCAAAATAAAGAAGTAACAGTCGGTACAAAATAATCAACGAGAGCCAAGACTAATAGACACACAGATATTATAGTGAGAAATGATGGCTCCAACACGCATATCATACTGTAATCATAAAAATAGTTCTTTACTTAACCAATGGAATGTAATGTATTATTATATAACTTTATGTATACATACATATATATACATATACATATATGCAATAAGTTGATGCATCTCAGAAATGTTTATGTAATTTGTATGATTGCCTAACAATAATAATAATAATAGATGATGATCAACTAACATCAGTTTTAAAAATTGGATAATCATATTCAGAAATGAATTAAAATCGAAATTAAGAATAAAATAAATCCTGTTTATTAATATTATTCCTATCCCGAAAACGACGACAAACTAAAAGATCTTAATCACTCCGTTAACGCGAAATAAATGCATGTTGGAAACTCAGAATATCCTTACTTACAAAAATATTGTTGTTGTAAAACCAACAATCAAGCCAGGATACCATGCTTTTTCCCAGAGTATAATCGAATTTAAAGGGAGTATTATCTCCCTCCAACATTCCATTTTACGTTTTAATTGTTTCATGTGTTTTTCCTGTACAAGAAGAACGCATTGTAAGAGGGTAGAAGTGAGTGTCACTGTCATTGATTTTTCCGGTGGGATAAGTGTCCATACATCATTTAATCGAAAAGATATTACTTTCAGATATTATTATACGTAACCACGTAACCGTACAACATGTATCCATGTACTAACATTATTAAATATCAAACAAACTACCTTTTCAATACCAGAATTGTCCGTCATCCTGCTCGATCCTTTAACCGAAGTATTTGAATTTACTTCAACTGGAAATATAGTACGACGTAAAACGTAAAGCTCAACGGAAGTCACAGTATAATCCGTAGAAAGATATCAGTCATTATATGTAGTCTATATTAATGTTAATAATATAACATCCTGCCGTTACTCTCGAAAGGTTTATTGTTGCGGGATTATCGGCAAAATATCCGTGACACCAGATATCTTTACTGCGAGGGGGGGTATGGTGGAGGTTGAAAACACACGAAACAGGAAGAATCGACTTTTGGCTTCGAGATTATTGTGACTCGCACGCGATTGGCTGTCAGTTCAAAATGTTGGTTATTGCAGGCGATGCTGTGCTGATATTGTGACGTTAAAGATTTTCTAACAGTATACCTTTATTAACTGCGCTGGGAGCGCGTTTAGTTAAAATCACATTAAACATTTGCTAAATATGGCTACTATGAGTTCTGTGAGTATCCGATATACGGTTACGATATCCAAAATTCCATGTTCAACGACGGCACCCGTTGTTTACCTTCTGGTTAACAGGACGGATTTCGTCGTGATAGAGTCCCGCTAACGTTCCATTCAACATTTCCTTGTAACACAACTTTTCAGATATCAAATGTCGAAAATCTATCCCCACAAATCATTCGCCGTGTAGCCAAGGAAATGACTGATTTGGTTGCACAACCACCCGAGGGTATCCGTGTTATTTTAAACGAAGAAGACGTTACTGATATTCAAGCTATAATCGAAGGACCCTGTAAGGATAATACTTTAGCTAACGATCTGTCCTTTCTTAGTCCTCACTTTACAGGACACATATCATTGAACTAAAGATATTTATTTCTCCATAACCTAATTCACTTGCCATTTATGTATATTATGTGTACACGTATATACATATATAGACACGGGGGTGTATGATATATATCGGTATATACGTTCTAGGTTTTGGAAACAAGATGAGAGTGAAGGTTTTACTTGAATTTTAGACCTTTTAGACTTTAGAAAGTTATTCAAGTAATATCCTTCATGAATTAGAAAAAGTATTACTCCCAGTTATGAAAGATGAGATGTAAAGTAATTATTGTAGTGTAGTAACATACTATGCATCACAGATTATTGTTAATATTTCTGGCAAAAGGTGTTGTATGATGTTTGGCAATTATCCTTGCAAATTGTTGTTTATTTATTTTAGCTGGTACTCCATACACTGGTGGTTTCTTCAGAGTGAAATTAGCACTTGGTAAAGATTTCCCTCAAGGTCCACCAAAGGCATTCTTCCTTACAAAAATCTTTCATCCAAATGTCGCAAAAAACGGCGAAATATGCGTAAATACTTTGAAAAAGGATTGGAAATCTGATCTCGGAATTAAACATATATTATTGGTAATTTTTCCTGAAAAAAATATTAGTCAGTCTGAGAGAATTTAAACATTTTTTTCATTAATGTTATACGTTTTTTTGTTGTTTAGACAATAAAATGTCTACTAATAGTGCCAAATGCAGAATCTGCTTTAAATGAAGAAGCAGGAAAATTACTTCTGGAAAGGTATGATGACTATTCTGAAAGAGCAAAAATGATGACAGAAATTCATGCCCAGGTAAAGTAATAGTTTGCTGTATACAATTTATGGACATTTTATTTATGTATTATAAATATCTATCGAATTGGCCAAAAAGTTCGCGCGGTTTGCGTCACTATTTCGCGGTGAAATCGGAGGTTTTTAAAGATCGCGGATCTGGCGTAAATTTTCGAAAGATAAGAAAAGGTTGTAAGCCGACACGAATAATATATTATTAAATAATGCAATTTTGTTAACTATTCTAAATCGAATAAAGATCGCCTTTCATTCACGTTAAAATTGTTTAAACGCGTCGAAATCGTACGAACTTAGCAAACCTAATGGATATCTAAATAAAAACATACCCAAAACTTTTGTTTAGGGAGGAGGAAAAGGCAGCAAAGCAGGTCTGGAAAGCTGTGCATCTTCCGAAGTCGGAGGTCCTCTCCCGAAAAAGCATGCGGGAGACAAAAAACTATCGGCGGAAAAGAAAAAAATGTTAAAAGACAAGAAGAGGACACTTAAGAGATTATAAGAAAGAAAAGAAAAGAAGCAAGATTCGCATCATTTATCTGTCTTTTATAATTTAAAACACTGGTGTGGTAATGTTGCCTCATTGTACACTATTATTATTGCATAGTAAAAATTCCTTATCTAAACTTGACTGATCTTATTATTAAGTATTTAGAAAGTTAACGACATTAGAGAAATTAAGGGATAACTTCCCAAAAATATATGAAAAGCGAGTACAATTCTGTAGTGATTAACTCTAATAATCATGTGGTGGGAATTCATTTGTCCACTCTATGATGTCTATTAGCGAATATTTTTACATATGTACAAAATGATATATCGTGAGTATTTAAATAAAACATGTTCTTCAACACTCGGCGTAGCAATTTCTTTAACCCTTTCACTGCGGCGTGTTCTAACAAGAAAAACCATTAACGCCGTGCGACGCGATATTCGCGTGACAACATTTGATCGACAATAAATTGTGCCGATCAAAATAAGAGAAATAAAGGAATAAGTTATTCTATCGGTTATTCTTTCACACATAACGGTATGTTTCATACTGTATTAATTCACTAAAAAGAAAATGCGTTGTACCGAGCAAAATTGACTGCTCGTATATATACGCCAGCGTAAATATGCGCGTTTCTCAGCCAAAGGATTAAACCACCTTGATTTCACCACTTCCGACTACATCTTACATTACCCTGGTCAGCGTTCCTATAAATAAATTATGAAGAGTAGATATAAAAAGTGAGAGATCTTTCTGGTCGAATCCATAGAAGTTCCAGTCTAGGTGGGGAATAAAAGTGATGTTTCTCCAAGATCATTATTCTTTATTGAGTAAACGACGAATCGTCAGTTTGTTTTCTTCAGTCTCGCACCACTGCAATGCCGTTAGTACGCTGCATTAATACAGGCGTGTACAATGTCTTACAAGCCCGTTACTGCACAGTAAAATATATTATTAGTGTTTGACTAGTTAACAGTATGTCACAGCCTTACTCCGCTATAAACTATCGATTACGCATAGCGATTATAGTTTTATTAATGGTAAAAAAAGGGAACAATCCATCAAACATATTTTACAAAGATATAATAAATGTGGTAATTGACATTACTATGTGGCACTTTCATTCAAAAATATATAATCTATCAGGTATAAACTAAGTTTAATGGTGCACATATATGATATATACATATATACTTTTCAGCTCTTCATGAATTATGAAGATCAATTAGATTAAGGGCCAGAAGCACATTCTGTACTTTGATAAACAACAACTGTTAAAGATAAATCTTACTGTATTTTTCATTTGATGATCACACACGCACGGTAGTACAAATCCATACAG
Source organism: Nysson spinosus (assembly GCA_910591585.2). Taxonomy (NCBI): domain Eukaryota; kingdom Metazoa; phylum Arthropoda; class Insecta; order Hymenoptera; family Crabronidae; genus Nysson; species Nysson spinosus. Next base: position 2,183,587 of record OU342852.1, on the reverse strand, counting down.
CCTTTACATCATAACTTTTTATTCTTCGTTATTGTGTCATAAAAAAATCTATGAACTCTTACAAATTAGAATTTTTTTTTAGAATCTGTAAAATTTGTATGCCAATTTCCAAAGAAAACGTCAGAAATAAAAAAAAAGACCCATTTAAAAGAAATTCCATATAACATCTTGCTAGTATACGATTATTCTTATTTCTACATATATCTCATGAAAATTAGGGAAACACAGTGTATCGTGTTAAGTCAGATACAAAATCATAAAAGAGTGTGAGGGTTTGTGGCAGTGTTACTTTACTTCCTTCACATAAGCTTCCAACTCTGCGTCTAATTCTTCTGCTGTTGGGGTCTTTGTGGGTTGCCGACTTCCGCCTCTGCCGCCACGTCGTCCAGTACCGCGACCTTCAGCAGCATAAAGCATTGCGGTAAACGTATTTGTTTCTTAGCATAATTACTAGCGCATTACTTTCCCAGATAAACTACTGGTTCATTTATTATCAGATTGTAAACCTTCCGAATAACGCAGTACAACGAGCTAACAAAGAATACAAGATGCCGGGTGTGCAGTACTCAAAATTTCGGGCTCGGATCGGGTCGAGAATTTTTTGTCTGGTACCCGTTACTGCGAGACCCGATTCAGAATATAATTTTAAAATACCTACATCTGATTACACTGCAAAATCGCAACTTGAAAGTTTAGTACATGATTAAAGAAAACTTCTGTTCTGAATTGAGCGTCGGATCCCGAATCGGAAATCGGATTCGGGATCGCAAATCGAGTCCCGAAATAATGGCGGTTACCCGAATATGTTTATGCGTCGACAAACTTTCGGGATCCCGACCGGACCAGAGGCTCAGGTACCCGAAATTACTCACACCCCTATACAAGATATATAACAAGTAAAGGTATACCTCTAACAATTCCTGTGCCACGGGTACCCCTGAAACGCGACTGAGGTCTCTGTGTGTAAGTAGTACCGGTAAGTCTTGGGCCACCACGGATAGATGGGACTGGTATTTCAGAGGTAGCAACTTGAATGTTCATTTCGCGACCTGCCAATGTATATCACATATTGCAAATAACAGATGTGAATAGCTGTGCAAATCATAATTCACAATAACTTCTTTAAAATTTGGTTTCTTTTAATGTCATCCCATGTTGGAGTATTTATAGAAGGTTAAAAGAGGAAATGCTCAAACTGTATGTTGCTAGGTATAAACTGGAGACCATATTAATAAGGGATACTGAAACCCTAAATATAGGTGGAATTTTATAATTAAAGATAAATCCTAAGGAAAGAGTTATTGTCATGGAGCTATAAATTTAGGTACATACCATCTAATGGTACACCATTATATTGTTTCATAGCTTTAATTGCATCTGCTCTTCTCTCAAATATAACATCAGCAGACCCTAAAGATCTACCTGATCTATCATAATGTACAGCTGCCGACTTTAAAGGTCCAAATTCACTGAATAATTCCTATAACCACACAGAATATTCTCTCATTAACCCAAAGTTGTTTTCTGCACAGAATTCAACCTTCATGTTTTCTTCAATAAAGCACCATTATGATTGAATCATTGTGCAGAGTTATAACAATATTTGTCATCATACAATAATAATTGTATTAAATGAGCAACCATAAACATAATATTACCTGAATATCTGAATCTGATACACCAAAATCAAGATTTGACACAAGGAGTTTGGTTGTAACTGCACTACCTATCGCACCACGACCAACTTTTTTTACTCCATCAAACATATCATGTTTCCAAGCACTGTTTACATCACCCTGTAAACAAAGGAAAGAATCTATTGTGCAAAATACATTTCCAACTTTAATAATGTTATACTATCTTTTGTATAACAGTATTTTTCGAAGATAAATAACAGAGTCTAGATGATCTTTGTATAAGGTAAATAACAAAGGTGGATAACTAAGTCCCCCTGACAAATGGAGAATTATTTGGTTCATGTCAATATTACTCCAAATAAATAACAGCTACGTAAACATTATCCAGCGAAGTTGATATTTAATATTTATAAAAATATTCCTAGCTGATAACACACCGAATTTTCGAAAGAAAATATCCTTACATCTGTTGTCCTAAATGAGTCCGAACTCACGAGCTGTATTTGGAACAACAAACTTTCAAACTTGCCAACGTATGAGATACGTATAACGGTCCGGAATTCAACTAACGGACAGAATTCACGAAAGCCGTGTACTATTATTAATATCTAAGAATTCAAACGCCGTCTGATCATGTCGAGTAATTAATATCGATACAAAACTCCAATGTCTGTACTGAATAAACTGTACCAGTGCTTCCGTGAACGAAATTTTTCCCTCGAAATTCAATAATGCAGACTGGCCGTGGACTTTTACTGGAAGGCGCATAGGGCGGAAGTAGTATGATAGGTTGCGATATACGATACACGTGACAGAGGTAACGCAAAAATCATTGCGAAAAGATGAGTGTAAAAGGAAGGAAACGTATTTAACATACCCTTGTGTACGGGAGAGTATTTCTTGTTATGCCACCGCGATTGCGTCCCCGCATGACGCCACCACCAACTCTTTGCGTTCTGCGTGCTCCCCTGCGAGGTGAATTACCGGCGCCTCTTCCACGTCTAGTACCGCCTCCGCGCGGTCTTGTACCTTTATTTTGCTTAATTATGTCGTCCAGACTCATCTCTATTTTATCCACCATCTTCATTTGTGATAGCTTTTGTTACAATGTCTCTACCACACGAAATTCAAGAAAACCAACCTCTTTCGTCTTCGTAATGATGGCGGCGAACGAAGACGAAACAAGCGCGCACATAAGTTGGGTAGGAAGACCGCAGCTTACAGCGTGGCTCTTCGCAACGGAAGTAAACTCCCTGTAACTTTTCATTCTTCAGCGACTACAGCACCCCTGCCGATGTTTTATCAAAATTAGGATAAAAAAACCGCCATTTTTTAACGAGATACCAAAATCCCGTATAACACGAATTCCGACAACGCGCTAAAAATATTGCGGACATATTTTTATATAACTCGCTATATAATAAAATTGCGGGAAGAAAATATTTTCGGTCGCGGAAATCTTTCGAATGAAAACATTGCCTCTAATATCTGTACATTGCAGATCAAATTCTGCATCAAAAGATCTGTAAATACAAATGAATAAACCATTAAAAAGATAAACCCAGTAAAAATATTTCCATTTCTGAATACTGCATTAATATGCCCAAGATGTTTATGAAAATAGAGAACACTTTTTAAACAGAATAACTTATTTATATTTAACAGCTGTCAAGTGAATATATTGTTGATGCTTTGATCACAATATTATATTTTCCTGATGTTCATACTTAGTCAAATCACAGAATGCCATCATATGATTTAAGTACTTTTGAATGCACCAGTTTTGCTCAACTGTTCTCAGGCTACTTTCATAATGTTCCCAATATCAAAAATATTACAATTGTCATTTTTATTATTGTTTACTATTTGTTCAATCACAATTCTTCATGTTCCTCATTTGTATCATTAACATCAGTTTCTACCACATCTTCATGGGGGAAATCTGTGGGACTGCAAAGTTTTGTAATATCTGTACATAATTGTCTCTTGACATTATTCCCTTTCTGTGTGAATAAAGAAATGATTGAATCCTCATGTTCCTCCACTATGCCTTCGCACTGTAAGAAACAACTGAATCATCTTCCTTTCTTTAATGAAAGTGTATCATTGCTAGAAATGATCTGTATGAAGAAATACCCACATAATACTTTAGACTCTTATTTAAATCACCATCTTGAATTATATCTACTTTGGCCATTTCTGGATTCATGGTACCAGATGGTGTCATCAAACTTAATATTGTCAATTGTCCATTGGATTTATATGTTGCTCTTACATAATCCGACATTTTATCACAAATATTGTCCAACATATCAGATATGTGAACTTCAGATTGTGCAAGTGGAATCTGTCCAATAATATTCTCTTAGAAATAATATTATCATGTAAGGAAGAGAGGTAGTAATAGAAAGAAATGTCATGTACCTTTTTATTCAAAACATTACCCTGTGCATCTAATCTGTAATTACCTATTTCAACTTCCAGTGAAGGATCGATTTTTCCTAATTCCGTTTCAATTTCCGACACAGTTGATCTACAAACTATAGACAATCGCTTATCGTTTATGTAAGATCCAAATATAATTATACGAATAATAAAACGGTTGTGCAACAGAATTACAATTAATTTAATCCAATAATTACTTGATAATTTGCGTATTTACCTAAACATTTTAAAAGTTTCGGGTCAACCTCTTTACTCCCGGCGACAAGATTTACCGATAGAATGGATAAAGCGAGTACCAGAATCTTCATCTATTATCAAAAAGATCGAAAATATTTAGCGAGGATAACAGAAAATGATATTATGAATATTAAGTAATAGAAATTATTCAGCTTTACACACCTTGTGATTTAAAAAGGGAAGATATTACAATCGAACTTATAAAAATATTATCGCTCTGACAAGCATTCAAGTCACCGATCTCAAATGTGAACAAATGTGGACACGTGTATGATATACATTGGTGTATATGGACACGAGGAAGTGCCAAGTTGCAAGTATATAATATAGCAGTAAGTATATAGTATATAGAACGACAAATTTTGATCTCGAATCAAGTTATTGTCAGTACTTTTGATTATAAATACATTTATTTTAAAAGTGGCATGGATAAAGGGGGAGTTCAGTCACTTCACTAAAGAGATATCATTACAGTTAATAAATATAAAAATTTAATGAATATAGAATTTCAAATTTCTTTTAACTAGTCTTACATAGTTCAAAACAGCGTTTTTGTCCGTTTTTTAAAAACTCCATTCTCCAAGTTGTCACACTGTATAGAAAACGACAGCGGACATTGACATGCCTGATCAGAATCTAGTAAATTCAGCCACCATTGATGCGGGACTTCAGTTTATACTTATATCTCTTCAACTATCCTATCTTGACTAAAATAAATCGAGAATACACGAAATCTGTAGCGAATTTCACGCATGTATACTTGAAAGTCCTGATATCAAACTCCTAATATGGCCAGCGATAAAAAATCCGGAAAGTCCGCAAAAGGTGCGAAATCAAGCACCGAAATACTGACAGAATTTCAAATTCTACGAAATGAGCAACGCTCAATGGCTAATAAATTGTCCGAGATGGAAATGGAATTGAACGAACACAAGTATGATTTTTTTTAACCTATCTTCGGCTTATGTCTTTTTCAGCAAGTTCTTCCGCAATGAAAGAAATTTATACTGACGCAAATAACTGTAATTCTGTAATTCTGTCCACAAAGCTAATTTAAAATATTTCTGTAACAAGTCTCTGCTTCGGTTTCGATAACGCAATGCGACTTTAACGTACTATATATATATGCGCTTTTAAATTACAAATGCTAATTAATTCGATAGATCGATTACCCGAATGATTAATGTTTCAGGATTGTAATTGATACATTAAAGAATGTAGACCCCAAGAGGAAATGTTATAGAATGACTGGGGGTGTTTTATGTGAGCGTACTGTGGAAGATGTAATGCCTGCCTTGGTTACAAATAAAGAACAGGTGAGATTTTACGAATAATACTACTAAAAAAATATTTATATCCCCATGTCTCAGAGAACTAATAGAAATTCTGTGACCAATAATATTTTTCTTAATTGTATTATATTTATAATGTTTTAGCTGATCAAAGTAATAGACACCCTAAATGAACAATTGACAAAGAAAGGAATTGAGATAAATGAATTCAAAGAGAAGCACAATATTTGGATCAGGGGGCAACAGGATGTACAACGACAAGATGAAGACTCTAAAGAAGCAAAGAGAAGCGCTGTTGTTGTCAATTCTATGTTAAACAATTTGTAAAATCAATCATTAATTTATCACCTATCTCATCACCTACATTTCGATTTCCCTCTAGTACTTGTTCGTTGAATCTTCTTTCAAATTACTGTCTCTGGAACACTAAAGTATTTCATTCTCCTATTGTTTTACCGCACAGATTTGGTATTACAGTAAACTCCCGCATAACGCGGTTAAAACGTTACGCGTTGCATTTAATCGCGTTATTCAAGCGCGGCGAAAGTAAACGGGGAATTCCCGGAATTTTATTAAGTAGCGGATTGTAGGAGTTCGCGCTATACAAAAAGTCATCGCAATATCCTTTAGCGCGTTGTACGGGAGTTTACTGTAATAGAATGATATGAATCAACTTTAGTGTGGGAAAAATGTCGGGTTGTATGCGATGTAAGCTTCAGATTTTTATAAAGCACATTCATATACTAAGCACTTCCGATATAGAAACCAATACAAATAGTTACTATTCAGTAATGAAATGGTTGTGTGCTGATGATTGACGAATACTGTGTTGCATTATCGTAAGGTTAATACTTAAAGAATAGCATAAATGTTGTAACAAAAATTAATACGGAATCTAATTGGCACAATAGGTTAATGAATATCATGTTTGCTTATCTAGAGATTTAATATCAGGATTTTGATCGAAATCCGCAAATTCAAAATGGCTTCGATCGTATTAGCTTTTTAATAGTTAAGCGCAATGTAAATCGACTTTTATAAGCAAAAGAATCTTGCAAATAATAATATAATTATTATCCACGCGATGCTACTAAAATTTCAGAATAAACCCAAATTTACTTATCCTTTCAGTTCTATTGTTATACTTGATACATGTTTTAATGTAATTAATACAAATAAAAAATTGTAGTATTCTCTGCTTTAAAAACGATTGTTGTAATTTATTAATTGCATTCCCTTTCCCTACCAATAAAAGATCTTAGAAAATTGGGTACATAGTTTACAGTAAACTTCCGTACAACGCGCTATATAATAAAATAAGGGAATTCCCCGATAACGCGATTTCATACAACCCCTAACATATTAACCGCGTTGACGGAAGTCTACTGTATCCAACAAAGTCATTCTGCCGCCGGTAATATCCGGTGATTTGATTTCCGATTTCAATCCTAATATTCCTTTCCCTTTTAACCGTTATATCATAATACAATCAAATTGCAGATCACTTTCAATAATAAACTCTAGTTTAGACGATTAGAATCTATAACAAAAATAACAAGTTACGTACATACACATTGGTATTAATGGTGGTGAAGAGTTTACGGATCATCCCATTCGTTAGTATCGACGTAAATACGTGCCACCCCTTGGGGTAGGAAGTCCGCATCCCTTTTTAAATGTCCGAGTTACGTTTATACCAAGAAGTAAGAGGTACCTCTGTTAAACAAATGATACTTGTCTGTTTAATAAATAGAAAACTCGGTGAATTTCTACGTACAGTTCGACGTTAATGAATGAACTGGCAGTAGCCCAGACAACAAGAACAATCTGAAGATAATGTGCCCGAGGGTGATTATGTTGTGAAGCAGAATAATTCTAATACTTTGGAATCTCATCTAAAACAATGTTTAACACATACATAATACTCCGTGGCGAGGAATCACGATGTACGTGGAAGATGTCCGTGTATTCGTTAACGGCAGAACAATTTCAGAAAGAATACTATAAGAGAGTGTAATTCCGTCATGCTTATGCCGATGATTTTCCAGCATTTTTACGTCGATGATAGTTTAAAAGGAATGACTTAAACTTACATACGAATTTAGAATACATTCGTAGACATGGCAATCTGGTGGTTTCCCCGTTTAATAGCTCACCATCCTTATGTCATTCTGATGGTAGTGTTTGTATTTTCTTCGACGTGCTTAATTCTTCCTCTTACCATTAAAAAACTACCGGATTTTTCGGATCCTCAATTAGTAAGTAGACGATTAATGACAGCTAGCACTGTCAAATATTCTTGTGAGTTACATACTTGGTTTATTTTAAAGGGTTTTGAAGCACGGGGCACAGAATTAGCCCAGAGACTAAATGCATGGGAAAACTTGCTGCAAGCATCAAAACCAAGAGGAGAGCTCATAGATAATCCTTTAGAATATTATCAGCACATGAAGCAACTAAATCAACAGGTAAATCTAACAAATATTTTCCCATAACTTTTGGTATTCAAAGTCACTATGTACTCCTTCTACAAATCAATTCTGGAATTATTACAATTATTGAATTTCTGGAATTATGCTAAAAAAGTATTAGGCTTTAAATTATATGACTATTCAATAATATTTCTGTATGATTATAGACTGATTCTCATATACAAAACTATAGTTGGACCAACCAGGGTATTCTCAGAAGGAGGCCAAAAATAAAGAATAAAAAGAGAAGAAAAAAGTACAAGAAATTAGTAAATGACACAAGACATGATCCAGATACTGATACAGTTAATGATAAATGGGAAGAATTATTGGAATTGAAAAACAACAATAGGATAGACTTGGTAGATGACTATAAGAATCAAGACAGCTTTGATGGTGAAAATTTCTTTTGTAACTATCCAACTTCTGCTTATGCAAGAGTTGTAATTGGCATGGATTCAGAAGAAAAAAGCCTATGGTCTATGGATGGTGTGTTAGCACAATGTCACATTGATGCAGTGCTCAGGTCAAATACACATTTTTCTTCACTGTGTCAAGTGGTGTCTGAACATATTGAAGATCAGGGACATAAATGTTGTAGAAGCTGGTCACCAGCTAATTATGTAGCACTTTTATCTAACCGAAGCTCTTGCTTGGGTGTCACTGAAAGTGATCTTACAAGGGTAGAAGCACTTTTGCAAAGATGTTCTTACTACTACCGTAATCATCAATTAACTGGAAACTGTGCAGAAGATCTCAATTGTCAAAGACATGTGCCACCTGAGTGTTACACTCATAATGCTGTTTACCATCTATTACATTATCTTCTGGACATAGATTTTATCTCGAATCAGGTAAGGACAATTTGTTAAAATTACAGAGACATCATGATTTCTATCATGAAATAATTGTTCATAAAGTAATTTCTCTAAAATGATTCTTTTAGAAGTATGACTCTGGGATTAAGTTGAACACAACTCTGAGATATGCTATGTTATTCCTACCAATTGCAGCAAGTTCAGCCACCTTAGACTTTTATAGAGACCTTGATAATAGTGGTTTAAGCTATAGAAAGTTCTGTGTGAAAGGGATGCAACTAGGCCTAAAAAGCACATTGTTTGATCAGTTATTGGTATCTGACTCCAGTTTGGTGCTCAGTGGTTTTGCTTTTGTGACAGCCTGTATCTGGGTCTACACTGGCTCTCTATTGTTAACTGTTACAACAATCTTTGCAGTACTCTTCAGTCTTGGTATTTCATATGCATTGTACACACTTGTTTTGCATATCAAATTCTTCCCATTCATGAATTTACTGGGAATTGTTGTTGCTGTAGGTATGCATCAAAACACACTTCTGTAAAACTCTGCAATGCTTGTCATATAATAACACAAGTAATATATAATACCTTTGTCATTTAAGGAATTGGAGCAGATGATGCATTTATATATTGTAAAATATGGGAATGTAGAAAGCAGCAGAAACTCTCAAACAATGGTTTAGATAAATTAGTACAAGCAACAATGAAACATGCTGTTCCATCCATGTTTGTTACATCATTAACAACAGCAGTAGCATTTTTTGCATCAGTCGTTAGTAATGTCACTGCTATTAATTGCTTCAGGTATTGATCCATTTTTGAGTAAAAATCGATTTTTTAAAAAGATTTTCTGTTTACTTGTGTGTATTAGTTTATTTTCAGGAATGACTGTTATTGCGAATTTTTTCTTGATGGTCACATGGTTACCAGCCTGTGTTGTAGTATCGGAACAATGTAGAGTTAATTTTTTATCACCCGCAAATTTTATCACACGAAAAGTAATTCGTCCTTTACGCATATTTGGAGATAAAGTGGCGATAGGTTTTAGTACCATTCTTACAAGTATAGTGATACGTTTAAGATGGTTTTGGTTACTCAGTTTGGGTAGTGCAGCTATAATATGCTGTATAGTTGTTTTCCAGTATCCAGGTTTACAATTACCAGACACTGCTGACTTCCAATTGTTCGATAGTTCTCATCCATTTGAGAAGTATGATCTGGTTTATGCACAAAGATTCTGGTTCGAAAGAAGAGAAATGGTATGTCTTTAAATCATAATTTCAGTACTCATACAATCACCGAAATCTCCATAGATTGATTATTTCAGGGTGACGGTAATGAAGTCTTACCATTACGATTTGTATGGGGTGTAAAACCAGTTGACAATGGGAATTATTTAGATCCTAATGCACGAGGCACCTCGGAATTGGACGAGTCGTTTGATGTGACTAATCCGGAGTCACAGTTATGGCTGTTACAATTTTGCCGCAGTCTACGTGCTCAGCCATTCTACAGAAGTACTTTGGGGCCTTTATTACCAAATTGTTTTATCGAATCATTACGTACTTGGATGCAAAGACGTTGCGAGGATCCAATAGATTCGCACATTAATCGTATGCCGTGTTGCGAGAATAGTGTGTTTCCTTATAAACCTAGTGTCCTGCAGCAATGCGCCGCTGAAGCCAGCGCTGAATTGCATCGCACACCATCATATTTATGGTCCCGCGATGGTACTGCAACCGCGGGTTTAAAATTTCTAAGAGACGCGGGTATCACACAGTTAAAGGTGTCCAACGAAACGAGTCCACTTGTGATGCCGATACCTAAGATTAAAGCTCTAGTCGTCGAGTATGATAGTACATACAGCTATAGTTTATCATATTCTACTATGGATCAATTTTTTCATGAGGTACTTACAATCAGTATTACTCAGTATCTTAGTGCCTTGTGCAAATACTTCTCGCAAATTTGAATAAAGAACGAGCTATCCTTTTGAACAGGTTGAAAGTTGGATGCAAGGTCAATTAAAGAATGCCCCAGCAGGAATGCGTGGAGGGTGGTTTGTTAGCAGATTAGAATTCTATGAATTACAGAGAACCTTATATGAAGGTACTATCTGGGCAGTGGTGGTTTCATTGGGCCTAGCACTTACAGTATTAGCACTTGTAACATTCAATCCTCTTGTTAGTTTATACGCGATTACCACAATTGGTGCTGCAATTATAGTAACAATCGCTGTTCTGATTCTTCTTGGTTGGAAGTTAAATGTCCTCGAGAGTGTTGCGGTATCCACAGCAATAGGTGAGATTTACTTAGTGTTTCTAGTGACACAGAAAGTATTTATGAATGGAGATATTAAACTTCTTTCGTTTTGCAGGTCTGGCTGTGGATTTTAGTTTACATTATGCTGTGAGTTACAAGGCATGTACATCTGAACAGAGAATAGATAGAGTGAAAGCAGCACTTGAGAAAATGGGAGGTCCAACTTTGATGGCAACTGTAACGAGCGGTGCAGCTGGCATACTGATGTTGCCTTCCCGTGTATTAGCGTACATACAAATTGGCATATTTTTATTACTCGTCATGTGCATAAGTTGGATCTATGCCACACTCTTTCTATGCTCAATGTTAGCGATTATAGGCCCATCATCACAATTTGCTCAGTTCCAATATCCAAGGTAATATCGAATTCGGATATTCTATTCAAATATATTAACCGATATAATCTAATATACCACAAATCATCATCTATTTGAAATTGCTTATAGATTCTTCAATATTTTGTTGAAATGGTATTGTGAAAGTAAGACTCTAAGTGTGCCATCCGTTATAAATACAGATATTAGTAAAACTAGAAGTGGAATAAGAGGAAACGGCATGTTGTCGGAGTCTACGTTAAGCACATATAATACAGTATGTCAATTCCATTTCAGTGAAATAGAGACTCTTGAAGAACAGGAAGATGCATTCGTTGATTGCGATATGAGTTAAAGAAAGATTTCGTGATATCATAGAGAAAGGTGCGACGAACATAATAGAGCACACACTTTCCCAGACACGAAAATGTGTGAACTAAGTTGTTCACTAATTACTCATATCCTATATTGAGCTATGATCGTGTGTAATGTGTCATTGGCTGTGTTCAGATAGTGTTAAGAGGATCATTTATATGTTTGTCTCTTATTAAAATTCAATTGGGCTTCCTATATCAGTTATGCAGATATAAAACACAGTACTCTTGCGAATATATGTGGAGTATCAAAGTGCCAACTATACAACAGGCTTTTTTCATATTTTACAGTAGATTTCAGTTTCCCATTTTCTTACTTCATTATAAGCTGTGTTATATGTCTACTAATGTAACTTTAATATAGTGGATAGTATTACTAGAATGTAGTTAATCATTTTAGACACACACATATCCACAAACGCGGAGGTATTGCTTTTAATCTCAATATGCTTTTTAAGAAACTACTTTTTTATATTATTGATATACAGTATTATTTTTAATATTAAATACGGCGCTATAATGACTTTTGGAAAACTTCCTTTTTATTATTCACAATCACCCTGTTTTATGTTCAAAGGCGTGATATTAAAGTTAATTTAATCAAGTAGATAACAAAGTAGGATGGATTATGTAAATGTTGAAATTAGCTATTGACTTTAACAATCCTTCCCGCCTAATATATAATTATGTATGTGTGTGTTATTTGCAGTTCAAGTTAAGAAAACGAAAAATATTAAGCGACAGTATCATAAACAATTGCATTTCAAAATGACTAATATTTGCGAGCTATGCACATTGCATACTAAAAACAAGACTGAGGGACTTCCATAATTTTTATTTCCGAATTAGATGTACTGCGAGAAACTAGAAATTTCGGCTAAGTTTCCCTTCTGACTTTAGTTATAAATTATCCTGCAATAATTTCGTCATGCTTGCGAGTAAGATTTACGAATTCCTTTTAATTTAAGTGAATAATAAACTATGTTAAATATGAAATATTCGCGCTTTAAACCCGGAATTAGTTCCGCACAAATAATATGTGCCCAATGTAAGTTACATCTGCTCTTCAATTGCCGTTATAAAACATAACTTAAACGCAAAGTACAAAAGGACGGTTTACGTAGTACAAGTTTATGCTTCATGACGTGCGTGGATTCTACGGGAATTTGAAAAAAAAGACATCGACTTATTTTACTGTATATGCATGTTACTTAAATTCCGAATGATCAATTTAACGATGTATGTTAAAATTATTGATAGAATATATGAAGTGCCCCAGTAATTTTAAAAAACGAATATATGTGAAATTCTGTGTATGTTATAATATTATAGTATAGTAAGCTTGTTGCGTAAGATAAATGAGTATTGGATGTTAATGTATATTTCTTCATGCCACGCCGAGCGTAAGAGTATACAGAATGACAAATATATATCTCATGTTTTTTAAATCTGCAATACTCCACTGTTTTAATCAAAAAAACTTGCGTACAGCACTTTTTTTCCTCCACTTCACTGTCGTTGCATCGGAGAAAGAGCGCAATTCGTTAATATTAACTACAATCAATCAAACCGAAGTTTGCTTGATGTTTTAATCTCGAAACTATACCCTCGAAATATATAGTAACATCGCTGAAAGACATGTTTAGCGTACAGATTTCTGAAATGCGCATAACATTATATTTATAAATCGTGTTTTAATTACATATCTTATGATAACGCGTTTAAGATTCAGTTACGACTTAAACAAATATAAATATATTGAAGAGTATATATGGTGGTTCCACCAACAAATTTAACGAACAAAACAAAACTTTCAACGCCACGGTACTTATCTTTTATCATTTAGATACGACGACGTCGTTTATATACTATCGGCGTTATGGGATCTGTAACAGGCCTTTTTTGTATTTTCGGTAAACTTAACGGATATCTTGGAATTGGTTGTGCTTTATGCACAGTCCGTTTCCTAAGGAGTTGTATTTCTCTCTCTTCTTTTTGCTTCTCAAGCAAAGCTTCCTACCAATTGAATTTCATTAATTTCACTCAAGAATTCATTTCAAATGAAGTAACGAATTTGAATCGTAATCAACAATTTTAATTGAATGTTTGTGAAAACATGTTCGCGATACCCTTTGCTTTATTTCTTCCTTCTGTTTTTCTTTTTCTTTCAAAGCCTCGTCAAACCGTTTTCTTTGTAACGCCCGAATAGCCGTTTGAAGCCGAGGAGTTTTGGGCCTTTCCGGGACCTTTCTTGAAGGGCACGGTTGAAATGCAGCTTTTTTCCAAACCTGTATTATTTCATACAAATTATGAATGAATATCTGACGATTAGAATTAATCGATGAAACAATTAGAAAACGGTTAGAATTTAACGAGACTTGATAAAAGCACACCTCGTCATTTTTCTTTGTTGTTTTCCACAAAGTTCCTAATTTATAGGGATTCTCGTCTTTCGAATTACAAGATGCGGCGAGAAATGGTGGTTTTATAAATTTAGGGACAGGTTGTGCTTTAAATACCTTTAATTTATTATCTCCTTCCTTCAGCTATTAATGGTTCCACGAATAATATATATTATAAGTAGCTGATTAATGAATTCATGGGTGTACATAATAAATACCTTGTTAAGCCTCTCCTGTTTATTTTCATGTTTATACTTTTCGCGTAAATCAAAGCCGAACGGTTTTACCTTAGTGCAATTACGTTTTTCAACATTATTATGTTTTTCCTGATTATCTGCATTTTTCAAAGTTACTTGTTTGATGTGCGCCGCATGTCCCTCGCTGCTTTTTTCAATTCTTTCTTTATTAATAACATTGTATGCCGTTTCTGATTGTTTTTCTTTGACATTCGTCAAAGTAACGTCAAGTTCGGTATTCGATATAGAAACATTGTTCAACGAGCTAAAGAAGAGCATCAAATTCAATATCACGGTAGAACACCGTCTTATTTATTTTAATATTATTGAAAACAATTCAAGTAATAAACCTTCACCTTATTAACGTACTATCCTCAACTACTTCAGATACGGTATTTTTAGCTGATTTCGGAATAGGTGTGCTAACAATTGGACCTTTATCTTAAACAGTCACCGGGAAACGTAAAATTCTTAACAACTCGTTACTCGAAATAATGGCAGATGAATAAACGTATAAATAAATGAAATTAATAAAGTTTCAATTGGTATAAGTATAGTCGTACCAAAAAATGAATCCCCCGGTTCAGCAATATTACAGAGGTCCATGAACTGTGGTGATTGTATACTATCCCATATCTCATTATCCTTACTTCTACAGTTGTTCCAATTGTCATGACAACTCTTTTGTTCGTTAGTTTCATTGTCCCACAATTTTCGCGTCGGTGGTTTAAAATTGAATTTGTGATAGCTCAACGGCGTTGTTAATTGTCCACATTTATAATTCATCATCGATGCCGAGGACATCGTTGCACATTTAAAATATTAAGACGTCCTTCCTAAAAAACAGTTATCGAGTGCCACAAGGAATTGCAATTATATGATAACACGATATTTCGTATTTTTCGAATACGAAGGGCTTACTTGTAAAAGATTCCTCTCGGTATTTAATGACCAAGTATTTTCACAATTAAACAATAGTGTGTGCTCTCTCGTATTAAAACAAGGGAAAATAATTTCACACTTCTTAGTCGTTTGCTCTTTTGATCTGAACTGATAGGTATCTTTAGCAAGGGTAAACTTTGTTTGTGTATTTATATACCGGCAGGTCAACCGCGCTTGAGTTCCAAAGTAAACAAAATATACAATCGGCAGCCAGTATAAATAACAATCGGGTGATCGATTATAAAGTTGTCATTCTTTCTATTTTTTACGAAATTAATAATATTGTATTTCTCCGAAGTGTTGCTACGAACCATTAAAGTTCACTTCAAACTTCGAAGAATAAAGGACCTTACAAATTACCCTGCAACATTTGAAAACCTAGCTTTTTAATTACGTGATACATTATTATTTTCTAAAACGTAGTTCAGTCTGATCTTTAAACTTGAAAACCTAGTTTTTCGAATGTTGAAGGATAATGTTTACTGCTGAAATTTTAACACAAGAATAAATTGCATTTTAGAAAACAATAATGAATCACGTAATTAGAAATGATCTGAGATTCAATATTTACGGATAATTAGTAAGAGTAATAGAATGAGCAATGTGCCGTAAAAATCATAAGTAATTCATATTGAGTAGGTAAGTATTCCCATGGATACAAATATCACAACAAAGAGGAAAGCATTACTACTGTTGCTTGATCTTGCCTCATACATCGAATTTCATTCCAGTGATTCTGATATGATTGGCATTTTTTATATGTCCAAATTAATTCTTACTAAATGCATAAGAAAGTGGGAAAAGAGGGGAGTACTTAAGAAATTGAATACTCTCGTTACAACAAGAGAGTGTAACCACTCGGGAACATTGAAGTAAAATGTACAGAATTCTGTAGAATACTTCTTCTAGAGATGTGATATTTTTAACAGGAAAATAGTGCGTGTACACATATATTTATGTTTACTTCATTCAACGCTTAGTTTGGACCCGTTCTTTTCAAAATGCATGGACTAAGGTAAACGATATGTATACACTCTTTATATGGATATTAATTCAAGTATTAGATTAGTTGCTGAAAATAAAATATAAATTGTTAATTTTTTAGAGCGAATCATAATATTATTGGAGGACTCGGGACAAGCAGATGGTTGGAAGCACTTTGGGAACCTGGAGCACAATTATATACTTTGCCAAATGGACTTGATATGCTAGATATTTCTGGCGATGGAGATGCTAGGCTAATCTGTGCTGATTTGGTATCAGCCGCTGATAAATCAACCAAAGTACATCTAATAATAATTATATATCAATTGTTCATCTAATGAAACTCATTATACTTATTTCTCTCAACGAATTACGAATTAATCTTCAGATAAGAGTATTCAAAGGCGGTGATCAGATAACAGAACATAATATGATAGAATCACCTTGCGGAGTTGTCGGTTTTTACACCGAAAATGGAGAACCGCGATCCACTGTATTAGCTGTTGGTGCCGGTTCCAGTGTTTATATTTTTAAAAATATGAGGCCTTTTTTCAAATACTGTTTGCCACACGTTGATGTACATCCTAAAGAACGAGAAGTAAGAGAATGTAATTCTTCTTGTTAGAAACATGAAGTGTTTATATGTATTGCCCCTATAGAATGACCATTGATATTGCAGATTTGGCACAAAGCCGGATTGGACGAAGAATTGAATGTACTATCCTTAGCTGATGATCTTGAATTATTATTGAAAGAACTCGGCGCTGCCTTTATCTCACCGCGAACATCCAAATTTCTGTCTATGGATGCCAATTTGAGAATGAGTTTTGCGGAACAGTATAGAAGAGTGCCATTAACTAAAAGCAACGCGGTAACAGCGATATCCGTTATCCGAAGAGATTCTTGGAACGATCCAGCAAGTAGTTGTCTTATACTCGGGACCGAATTCGGAGAGATATTAGTTCTAGACCCGAGGTGAATTGTCATGAATAAAACAATGTCTTCCGTGTATGAAGAGATTATACATTCTGCGTATATACTTACAGATCATTTTCTATCATGGATAAACATTTGCTGGAGTGGCCGCCTGTTGCTTTCGCGTGTACTGGTTTATGGGCTGGCGATGGTAGAATATTGGTAATCGGAAGAGATGGAAAGATAGGCGCAATAAGAAGAGGAAGTCCCGTAAAACTTTGGGAGAAATTATCCGCGCCGGCTATTGCCATTTCGACGCTTTCGTGCAACGGTGCAGCGGTTGCTGTTATGGATGGAACTCTAGTGGGCTTTTCGAAAAAGGTAATTTATAACAGTATAAATTTACACGGTTGACAATGTTTTATTATAAAACATTGAAGAATATCGTATTAGAGAGATCAAACTTACTCAACAGGGAATAAGACTGTGGACTATTAATGTCCCAGGAAGAATACTGGATTTAGTTAGCCTGCCGGTACCTCAAAGTGGATTATCTTTATTAGCTGTAAGCACTTCAGGATTTGGCGTGCGAATTTATGACGGAAAACATCACGTAGATACTGTAAAGATCATGGAACCCGTGTCTGCAATTAAAGTAATTACCATTCTCATATAGATCGAAGAATGTTCATGTTTTACAGCAACCATATTTTATGTCAACAATTTCTTACGTAGTACGGTCGCATGGGTCAAGAGGAACGGACAATGGCAATGGTCACCGTCGGGGGTGGTCTTTGTGTAAAGATTTTAAAGCGCACGGCGGATTTTAGTATTCACAATTCTACGTCGACTACGCCAATGAACGATGGCTCGAGATTTTCTATACCAAAGAAAACACGATTATTTGTAGAGCAAACTATACGTGAAAGAACAGAGGCGAAAAAGATTCATACTACTTTTCAACAAGGTCTTCTACGTTTGCGGTTGACGGTGGCGAGGAAGGCAGCAGAATTATTAAACGGGAATCAAGATTCTGCACCGCATCCTACTACCATGGAAGCGAATGTTTTGGGATTAGGTCCAAATTATGTAATTCGTATTTTGTTGACGAACATCTCCGATGAGCTTTCAGATACAGGGTTGTACATTATCTGTAGAAACGCGAATACGGAATTAAAACCGCGAATAATGGATGTTCCCTTGTTACCTAGCGGAGTTCCTATTCCTTTGGAAGTGGATGTTACTTTGAAGAGTAGAATATCAGAGAAAGTCCAAATTTTGTTGTGCAAAAAGTCTAAACCAAATCCAATAATTACAACCTCCGTAATTTTGCCTACTGCTGAAGAAGATATCGACTTATAAACCTTTTAATTGTAACAACTTATTGATAATGATTATGTTATCGATAAGTTTCGGTGTGAAAACAATTCGCAAAAAATGAGTGACATAGTTATATTATTATATGTACATGGAAATATACCAGATGTAATTGAAACGTTTAAATAAAAATGTAATGTTTATATTTTAAAAAGTTGTTCGAAATACCTCTGCAATTTCTATCCCGGATTCCTGTTCCTATCTTATGAATACACGCACATCATTTACAATCATTATAAGAACTTTTTAGTAAAACAAACGTTATCCGTGATATACATTTACAAGACTGCAACAGATTACATTATTAAAAACTTACGTATTCTATTCTCTACAATGCACATACTAATTTAAAGGGCACTCTGTTAAAAGAAAGTGAAACTTCTTTAACATAATAATTAAACTACCGGTAACGTCACAGACTTCTGTATCTATCCCACCCCTACTATATTTCTATGTATGTGACATGTTCAACACTAAGCAAGCCATTAAAGGGAGTTTCTGACATGACGTGACTATTAAAGTAAATAGAAAGTCATTATCCAAAAATTAATGACTACAGCGTATTAAGGACTAGTATTAATGACTATAAATTAGTGTTTTATAAAATCTCAATGAACATATCTTATTGAATGAGATCCTGGTATTCCTGACATCGTACAAAGAAGTGTCATGTTCCAAAGATATTTATTAAGGGTGTATCTCGCACTTCCCCAAACTTGTATTCTTCTACTATGTCTCTTTCCAGGTAAACTATCAATAGATATATTTCAGCATGAAACATTCATGAAAGCACTCATTCATAAATTCACAATATTTGTTACTTGTATATACCTTGTATGTTATACCACAAATAACAAGCTTCTAATAATATGATACTGATATTATTAAGATTTATATATGTAAGGTCATTTACAAGAAGCATGTTCCATGAAAATATTAAGTAAGAAAACATACATCAATGAATAATATCAATTCATTCTTGCAGTAAAAGAATGCACAGTGCCAGAAGCAAGTCAAGAAGGATTACTGCATTCCTTCAAGAGTTACTCAGACATAGCAATGTTCCATTATAGTGTTCCAAAGGAAGTACTTAGAGCTACCTGGCAATTTGCAGCATTTATGGATGAGGCAGATTGCCCACAAAGAGAAGTGCACATGTATGTTCTACTTTTTTGTTTTCTATTTCATACAGAAATATGATCAATACCAAAACAACATGGTACAATGTAATGACACAATATGCCTCATTGCAATGCTATATTTTGTAGATACTTACAATGGGGTAGTTATCCTGTTATAGCAGTGAACAATAATACATTCCCACATAATATGTATTATCAACGTGATAATACTGCTGTAATGTCTACTCTGACTACATTTGAACCAAAAACTACAGCTGTACTTCCTATATATGGACCAGAGCCTGGAGATTGGTTTGTAGGAGCATATTTATCCCATTGGGATGAGAAAATTCAGCAACAGGTATATATGTGAATGATAGAAGAAGTCAATCTTGTAACTGATAAGAGTGTGTTTTTGTAAAGGGGCTTGGACATAAGTGCCATTACAGTATAGGCTCTGTAGCATTATGGACACAAGCAAACAGTATTGAGAATATACCAATTGGATATCAAAAAACATTGAAGACTAGAGAAACCACTTCTTATTTCAAGTATGATTAATTATTATAATTACTTTATGTTCATAGAATTCTATTTGATTAGAATGTATTACTTTGTATAGGATCTACATACCATCAGGTACATGGAATTTTCATGTACATATATGGGGTTGTACTTTTACTGTCCATGCATCACATACAGCACAAGAGCCATGCATAAAAAGTTTGGCCTTCAAAGGACGTGTTTTACCAATATTTAATCATTCACAGCCAAGTGAAATTGGAAATTTAACTACATCTGACTCATATACTTTTAGTGAATCCTCACCATATGAAGATAGTTATTATTACTTAATGGTGGTTTCAGACAGTGTCATAGAATTTAATGTTAAAGTTATTACTTCAGGTAAAATCATGCATTTTCATGTTGCTACATGTTTTTATGTAGAAGTTACATCTGAAAATTAATTTGACAACTATTACCATTCTTTCAGAATGTCCAATTAGAATAACTGAGACACCTTTTGTAAAGGAATATTTAGATGCACCTTCATTCTCTAAGGCCCTAGTTCAACTGCATATCAAGAATTTCACGAAACATCGATCTTTCCAAAATATGAATGGCAATGAAAATTTCCCTTACAATAGTCTTAATTTGCTCAAAAATCAATTCGTTCAAACCGTTGACGAAAATCTCGATGATCCTTGCATTCCACGGTATCAGCTTGCTAGAATCAAGCATGCACAAACGTTTTCCGGCGTTTATTTGTTACAGGTATAACATGATTTATTGTAAGATATGTATACCGTATTTTTAAGTGATGTTTTTAAATGATACATGGATAACAGTTCTCTTGTTAGGGCAGGGAATGGTTAACTTCTTGGGTGATGCTGACTGATTTACATCCAGTAGTTGTCCAATTCAACATCTTACCATTACTGGATATAGGTGGTACCCTGGATATAAGTGCACATTTGGAAATGGATAAGGTAATGAATATCCCATTTTATATAAAACATCTGGATTGCAATAGAAACATTTACTATTGTACAGATTTTCATTATGTTATGTGTATTGCAGATATCAACAAGTCAGTTAGTCAAAGTAACCCTTTGTATTCAACGAGGTCGTGCACCAAGTAGAATAAAGGGTAAAATTGTGTGTGAAAATTCATACATGTCAATGAACTTATCCT
This sequence comes from Nysson spinosus, assembly GCA_910591585.2. NCBI lineage: Eukaryota > Metazoa > Arthropoda > Insecta > Hymenoptera > Crabronidae > Nysson > Nysson spinosus. The sequence continues at coordinate 2,162,004 of OU342852.1, read as the reverse complement.
CTTTCAACAAATATGATGCAAGTCTTTTAATACCATATCCACAACCAGATATGTGGTATATCAGTTTACATGCAACATGCTATATTAATGGGTGAGGTTGGATTTTGGTAAACATCGCTATGCATTAAAATTACTAACATTTATAACATGATATTATTATTGTATTAGCAAGCCTGTAAGTTGTGAAATGGAAGAGATTTTATTGTCGCTGGATATTCGAACGAGGCAGTGTGTATTTCCTGGAAGTTATCCATGTGGTCATCATGGAATTTGTCAAGAAATTCATAAAGAAATATTATATTACACATCGTGTAATTGCTACGAAGGTAATATCATCATAGACAAACATTGTCTTGCTTGTATAAATCACTAATACGATAAACAATATCGTGTATATTGAAATTTCAGGGTACAAAGGATGGGGCTGTTCTGACTCTACTAGTGTCAGTTTCGAATCATCATTATTCCTGACAATCACGATACTCACGTTAAGTAATGGGTTTTTTATACCAGCTATATATTTAGCAATTAAGCGTGGATTGTATACCGAGGGATTAGTATACACAGCTACAATGCTGTCTTCGTCTTTATATCATGCCTGCGATCAGCGGATTATGGCTTATTGCGTGGCTAAATACGAGGTATGTAAATTCATTATAAAAAAGCATAAATCCAAATTAAAGTTATCATAATGCATACTTCTTTTCAAGGTACTGCAGTACAGTGACTTCTTTTCGAGTATGTTAGCATTTTGGGTAACATTCGTGGCAATGGCTGGAATACCAACTCGCCTGATATCTCCGTGTCACATGTTTGGAGTCCTTGTCATATCTTTTGGTGTAGAATCAAATAAAACAGGGCTGAGCAGTGTATTGGTACCACTAGCAATGGGCGTTATGATACCGGTAAATTATTAGGATATGCCTCGTATTGTCACAACACATATTAAAACACGTATAATATTTTTACAGGCAGGAACGTACTTGTATCGTAGTTTTCAATTAAAAAAATGGGTGAAACCAGATAGAATGTCACATCTAATAATGGGCCTGCTGCTGGTCAGTATAGGCCTCACCCTATTTTCTTTGGTTGAAACAGAAGCTAATTATCAAGTAAGTGTACATGTATAATGAAAAATGTATTTAGATCTAATAATATAAGTAGATTTTTAAGTGTTACATTTTTATTCCAGTACGTCCACAGTGCATGGCATATGATAATAGCCCTTTCGCTGATATTTTTATTGCCAGCAGCGCCTATGAATTACACGACTATAAAGACTCTCGGTAGTCCAATATTTACAGTAATTACAGATGCCGACAATTCATCGAGCTGAATATTAATGTAATGAGAAGAGACCCGGAAAGAAACCAAAGACGTATTATTTTATAAGTTACTTGTGCCAAAACAGTGTTCCAATTGAAAACGGAGGTAGGTGATATTATTAAGATAATCAAAATTAGGATAATACATGCCTATGCAAACTCCTCGATCTGACGCGAAAAACGTAATTGTCCCCGTCATACTTTTTCTGCCAAATTAATATAATTCACCTAGATAATTTCGTTGTTAAATTTCATTCATCAACAACGTATAATAATAATCTATGTTATCGATGTTAAGGATTATTCTGTTGCAAGTAATATTCTCTTCATGGCGAAAAGATGTGCGTTGTTATGTGGAAAGTGGAAGCTAGGAAAAACTAAGAATGCAATGTAATTTGTGGAGAAATCGGTAAGAATGGGCCGAGTTCTAAGAACAGGCAGGTAAGGAGTGTCTCGACCGCTCGTTACGGTTTTCGAGTAGGTAATAAATGGATTAAGTATGTGCTGGTGCTAATTAGCTAGATTGCTCGCAATAAAGAGAAGAATACTATTGTTGATAACAAGGGCTATTGAATGTCGGCTCCGTTGCACATTTAGTTAGCAGTTTAAAAATATCTCGGGACTCAACGGAAACAATAGGTATATGTACACGTTAATAATAGTTCCTAAGAATATGTTCAAATCATTTATGGGGTATTTTATGTAACGACCTTCATTATAATGTTATTATGGTTGTAAAGCAACCTGAGTTAATCCTACCATGACATCATAAAGTACTTTAATAATATACTGTTATAATATACAATTGAACTCGTAAATGGTGCTAGTACATTCTCAGTACATAATACTTAAAATGAATTCAGGAATTGTATAATTGATAGTTCTTGTGTATTCGCACATTCCTTTGTAGTATTTAAGTGAAGGTTGCCTACTGAAAGACTACATTTAAAAGCGTATATTATAAAGTTTGATATTTTAACAAAAAAGCTGCAATATCATTTTAGTACTTAGACTTATTTCTTTTGTAAATGTATATATATTGACTCCGGAAGTATACTTAAAAATCGTTCTGTTCATACTGATATACTTCAAAGGATCATATTTGAAAAGTATGTTAATGAACATATTTTTCAATTGTTTAATCTGCAGAAGTATTCTCATTTTAATGTGTGCATTCCATATAAAGAATATATTTATATGATGTGCACAAATAAAACAATTACCTCTCTCTTTATCATACGTAAATATTTAAGCTCTTGATATATTTCTTATTTTTAAGAAATAACTTCGCGGTACAAAACTGCGAAGTTACATAAATTACCCCATAAATATGTTATATGTACAAGTTATTCTTGGATTAGACAGCATGTCTTCTATTTTTTAAACTAATTAAATACTATAACTTTGGGAAATTTGTAGATTTAATATATTTTGTTCAAAATAGCTTAATAGTTCACAGAATTACATAATTCTCTATGATTTTTATGCATGATTTATATATGATTATGATTACCACATATATTTCATACGGGACCAGAGACTATAAAGTAAATATTATATTGGCAAATGAAAGTATAGATATAATATTCAAAATCATAAACATAGTAAATGTTTTTCTAATAGTATGTGATTGTAAAATTTAAGTTTACCTTTGTACTAATATATATCAGTGTTACTTTCGTATAATTTATATACGGAATTTTATTGACTTTGCTTTGATTCACAAATTCCCAAAGTTATCTAGTTTTTATACAGAATACATTAGCTTTCTATGAACATTTAACAGATATATTTCATCTATTTCATATATTATAAATGTTATTCATTGCGATAGCGATTTCAAATTTCTGTATCTGAACTTCCACGCATATGAATGATTGAAAAGTGGAATTTACCTTAATTACTATTGGAATACCTCAATATTCAAAGTGCCATAAGACGTTCCTCTTTCATCTTATACGAACCATATTATAAGTTTTATTTTTACACACTCAGAAAGTACAGTGATTAGCATTAACTAAAACTTATCAAAGATATATGTATACCGAGTGAATTAAAACGTTTAATATAAGGAAAAGGTTAAACAATAATTACATGGAAAATAGGATATTATCGATGTGTCTCAGTACTTGGATTGCAATTAAACACGTATTTTCGAATTATTGTATCCCGTCCAAAATCAGTGTAGCATTAAAACAATATATAACGATACTATTCTGTTTATCTAAGTACATAATGAAATGACAGTCCTAAAATACTCGTATAACGTTGCACACATCACTAATTAATAATATCTGTCTACAAAAATGTTGATAATTTTATATTATGTTATTGTCATTACCTTTCGTTTCACTGCCATGTTTACCGCAAGACATTGATTTCCGTGTTTGTGCAATAATTTGAAAGGCTCAACTTTATCTAGCTAAGCAAATACATATTTTATAAAGAATCTTTTCATACTGTAAAGTTCAAGAAGCCTTTTTCCTCTGACCAATTGTATCAAACACACGTTTGTATTGTTGTAAAATAGATCTATAAACATGTTAACTATAATATAATATGTTCTATCTAGATATAGTGTAGAGAATGTAGATGTTTTAGAAGAAATGAATGTGAGAATACTTAAAAATAAACTCTATTTCAATAAATATTATTGTATTCATTTAACCATTCTATCTAAGAAATGAGGCGTTTATTTCAAAAGTGGCCTAAGTTCATTTTTTGCTAAAAAATACGATAATCATTAAAGATATTACTGACTCTGGGATATCGCTGTCCATCATCCAATCTGATGCATTTATCATTACATTGTATTGATTTTGTAAATATTGTAGAGTACAATTAATATTTGCGTCAAAAGTATCGTAATGTGACGACCAATCATATTTTGCCTTTTCCTGCATTAGTGTAGTATAACAGAAATCCACTTCGTTCTTAAAAATTACCGCCACCTTAGAATGTTGATTAAAATTGAGTAAATTGTGAAGCTATTTTAAGTACCAACAAGATAAATCACAGATAAAACTATTAATTATCTACTTCGACTTCCTTGTTTTTACCTGCGACCACTTATCAGATAATATATCTTGAAAGATCTTGGTTTGTTTGAACTTTTGCAATGCATATATGGCCTCGATACCTTCTTCTATATTCCGAACATTTTCGAATATGATGTTTATCAAATTCTTTACCATATTTTCTAATTGCACGATGGTAGTTCGAAATTTTTTAATACTTCCAATCCAAGTAGCTTTCGATACATCGAATATAATATCGCGAACCGCCATCACTTCTTCAAGGCATTCATAAAACATACCTTCAATTTTTCTGCAATATTTTTCGTATTCTGTACCTTTAGGGCTTCCAAATAAACCAACTTTACCACATCTAAAAATAGTAAAAGCTCTGATGGATCGAAAAATACCATTCTTATGTTTACGCATGATTTATTGGGATGAGTCATAAATAAGTTCCGCTTTTTTAAAATAAAGTAATCAGGCAATTCTTGGAACAACTATTGCACTCTACCTGCAGCGAAACTTATATATGACACAACCTTTTTAGTAAACCCTCTACCTTCCAAAAATGATGACAGCTTGACAGATATCAAGAACGTCATAACATCTTTGTTTAAAAGTAATAATGCTATTAAATACTTCATCTACGTTAACGTCCCAATCTCTACCAGGATTTACGCGTTTAATCATTTCCGCCATTATCTGGAAGTGTCGTCTTATTATTAGTTGGACAAGAAATATCAATATTTTTAATATAACGCACATTGTCGTAAACCGCTTTGTATGTATCGCAGTAAAGAATACATTTTTCAGTCATTTTTATTCCATCCTCCGGATTACTTCCAAACGCAACATCTAATTGAATATAATCTTTACATTGTTGTATAATTTGCAAACTCAACGCACGGCAAATAATTTCCATATCACCCCTAAAACATTCAATTTCCAAGTTTATTATTAAACACAATGACCAGCGTTCCGAATGCAAAGCAAATTACTAGCTCTTACGTGGAATTATAAAACGGTGAATCCGACCAGATAAAGATTATCAAAAGTAAAGTATTCGTCAAAGAAGCCTCGGCGTTATCTAAAATGTTTAAATTTTTGCCCGACTCCAATAAAATATTTAAATACTTTAGATTCGACGAGGTTTCTTCCTTTTTCGATTCGATTTGTATTCTTAATTCTTGTATTGTTTCAGCGTTCGGCGAACGAAAACTTTTTAATAATTTAATTATCATGCAGATATCAGAATTCGAGAGCTGATTACGTAACAAGATCAAATTGGAATCTGTAATTTAAATATTCTACTGTTAATCCTCGATATTTATTACAAAGATGCTCAAAAATATAATAATGTAATTAATCGATATTGAATAGGAGTACATAAAGAACTAACGCTTTGATTTCCAATAATCAACTTCTTCGAGGATGCTTCTAATATTTTTTCTAGCCGACGCGGGTTTTAATTCTTCCCTAATTTGTTTGATCCAGTGCCAAACAATTTTGTCTAATCTCTTGATTAATTCTTTTGTTTCTTCATTTTTCTCTACACAAGCTAATTCATTATCCAAATTTGACAAGAAGCAGTCATATTTATTGTCAGATTCCGACATTGTTTTTTGAAGACTTTCCATTGGCACATATAATATCCTTAAACCTTTTGATTTATAAACCTCATCAATAAAAAGCATTAGAAACTCGTGTAGATTTAAAATCAATTCGTTTCTGATGACTGTTCAATATAAAAGAAATGTTAAGATTATACATAAAAAAAAGTGATTCATAATCAATCCAAAATAAATAGCTACAATACTAATCAAATATTAAAACACCATGTATTCTTCAAAATTAAAAACTTAACGAATTTCATACACGATTTTAAAAGGATACTTTGCGGCCAATCGTTGGACCTTAATGCAACTGTTGCATATATATTTTCCATAAATTTCAAGACAGAATTGTTAACATTATTATTAATGCTGCCAAAAAGGACGGTATTAAGAAAATTGTTTACTGTGTATATCTGCCATGGAGATCTCAGAAAATAAGTAAGACCGTTCTGTACGTGATTAGGAATTTCCAAACATGCTTTTAATACATTTTCCTTATAAAATATGGCTAATATCAAATTAGCTGGATTCCGGAAATATTCGCGTATTACTTCCTGGCACTCGTCGTTCCAATCTGTGTCTTTAAGTGATGGGAGAACAGTTAAATTCTTTACATATTGTATCTACGGAGACAAGAACATATTAATTTTTTCTTAAAAGTTCAAACTTGAAAGTATCAATGTTTTAATAGTGTAATCTTAATAGTGTTCTGGGTTGATGGATAATCTCAGAGCGTTTTCTTTGTAACAGACGTTTGTACAAGAAAAAAAGAATGTTTATAATGTTTCATACATTTCAAAGTCTTAGTCTTGCTCTTTCAGAGTGTCTTTGAATTTTTTAGTTATAGGTTAAAAAGTATAGCACTTTTAATAAGTGCTTTCAATATACGATATCTTTTGATGTGTCAAACGTTTTTCGCGCGTCATCGGCAATTATTTTTTTCCGGTGATCTACCGTTACTAGAATGCTATGTGATTGGTGGAATATGAGGTAATAAGTGTTATCTAATTCAAGATGTCGAGGCTATGTTGGAATTACGGAAATGATTAGGATTTGTACTGACTAGAATAATCAGTTCTTCCTCGGTGAACATTGGTTTCTCTGGTTCGGGAGGTAGCTCTTCTTCAACTTCAGGAGTTTCTAAAATACAGTTGAGTATTCCACCTCATTGAAAATGATTCTTCTTGCAATTATATTTAAACGTAATATGAAAATGTTTAGTGCTGCATTGTAGATAATAATACATGCACGTTACATTGTCGTAAAATAGAGAGGCAAATGTATGGAATTACACAGCAAGTTTTATGTGTTCGTCATTTATTGCGTCTGAATTATGAAGACGTAATAAATGTAATTCAAATGTCGAACATTCTGCGTACTGTTTGTAATAGTAATTAAACTAAAATTCTGTTAGCATATCACGGTTTGACAGAGGAAGCATTGATACGTTTAGGTAATTAAGTACCTAATTAAAATGAACAATGATAAGAAAGATGCAGTAAATTGATCGTTTTTAAATTCGTCATATTTTTACCTTGCCGCCCAAAATCCTCCTCATCAGTGTCCATATCTAAGAATTCCCGGTGAGTTTCCGGTACCACTTTATCGAGCTTTCTTGACCTTTCATTCTTTGATTCTTTTTTGCTAGCCATGATATTGAATAAAACCGATAAAGGATTTTAGCATAAACTTTAAGAACAACTTGCTGACTCTCTTTACACGTGGCAACTGCTGTTTATAGAGAGTTAGATGTTCTTGTTAAGTCGATAATATACACGTTGCTACATCATTTTTTCCTATCCTTCTTAACTTCTAATCTTTAATAAGCGGACCGCATGACATGGTACAAAAAACAGTAATTTTAATGTTGTAATATCTCAATAGTGTAATTAATACAATGACACTATCGTTATACTCTCCAATTTCTGAGAAATATATGATCTTTTATTTCAAATTCGTAATATTGATTTAGCTCGGAATATTTGTTTAATGAAAGTAGTATGTTTAATTATATGCAGATTAAAATACATATAATTGAACATAGTATCCTCAATATTTGCAGTTGGGTAGAACAATATCCATAGTGAGGCAGATAGCTACAATGTCGTCAACAACAAAACAGAAAGTGTTTGTTGGACCACTCATACATACAAGCGAACAGGGTGAATTACTCGTTATAAAAAATGCCGCAATTGTGGTTAAAAATGGAAAGGTACGAAATGTACCAAATTAATTTTTAACATATAGTTTTTTACATTCCGAAAAAAAAAATATAATTTGCATTATTCGTCCACTTTTTAATCTCAAAAATTAAATCCAAACAGGATGCAAACACCAGGTAGAATCATGTTTCTGTTAAATTGCAGATTAGTAGTATCATAAACAATCCAAACTCTATTGACACACTTGGTCAAGATGTTACAACTTTACAAAATGGACAATTTTTAATACCAGGATTCATTGATGGTCACATTCATGCTGCACAATTACCAAATCTTGGGATTGGATATGATAAAGGTCTTTTGGAATGGCTAGAAACTTATACATTTCCTCTAGAAAAAAAGTATTCAGTTGACAAATTTTCTGAGTCTGTATTTGATAATGCTGTGGTAAGCTGAAGAATACTTCCATATACTTGTTATCCTTACATAAATTATAAATCAAGATCAAAAGATTGGATTTACATAATTGACACATTCTTTCACATAGAAACGTACTATTAAACATGGCACAACAACAGCATGTTACTTTGCATCTCTATATGCTAATTCATCTGTAATACTGGGACAAAAAGCTGCAGAGTTAGGGCAGCGTGCACTGATAGGAAAAGTGACTATGAGCTGTACACGTAGTGATGAATATTATGAAACTGCTGAGAAATCAATAATAAATTTGAAAAAATTTATAAGAGACATAGCTGCAATACAAGTAAGTGATAAAAACTGTATTGTTTTATAACAAATGAAAACACAGTAAATAAATTGTTTCTTCAGTGATTGTTTACTTGCAGAGTCCTTTAATAAAACCAATAATAACACCAAGATTTGCTTTAAGTTGTGATATGCAAACAATGAAAGAATTAGGAGAATTGGCAAAGGAAAAGGATCTTCACATACAGGTATTGTACATAGAAGATGATTGATTTAGAAACAATCAATAAATTCATCACTTTTGATAAATAATTTTCCTTCAGATTAAAAAAAAACTATTAAAATCACTGTTCCATTAAATCTTATTTCTGTTTCTATAATATTTCAGAGTCATATTTCAGAAACTATAGATGAAATTAAAGCAGTGAGAAATAAATATAAAGACTACTCTTCATATGCACAAGTATATGATGCTGCAGGACTTCTAACAAATAAGGTAAATAATATTAGATTGGCCAAAAAGTTCGTGCGATTTGAAACGGCTTCTATTCAATTTTGTATATTTTTTCAATGTTCTTTATTTAATAATGTATTGCCCGTTTTGACTTATAATATTTGCCTATATTTTGAACAGCTTCGTAATCCCGTGTTAAGAAAAATCCCTTCATTTCTCCGCAAAAAATGATATAAACCGCGCGTTAATGTGTACATATAAAAAGTGCAAGGAATAAAAATGTTAAATTGATTTTCAGACAGTTCTCGCTCATGGAATATATCTCACAGATGATGAAATTGAGCTTTTAAAAGATCGCGGTACATCAGTTATTCATTGTCCGTCATCAAATACTTGTTTAAAAAGTGGTCTTTGTGATGTACAAAGATTGAATAGTAGAGGAATCAAGATAGGCCTTGGGACTGGTATGAATAAATATAACATATGAATGTATGGTATAATATTAAACTTGAATAACTTATTTGCAGATGTCTCAGGGGGGCAAAGCTGTAGTATTTTAGATGCAATGAGATCAGCTCTACAAGTGTCTAGCCATCTTTCAATATTAAGGAATAATTATGAAGCACTTAATTATAAAGAAGTATTTCACATGGCAACATTAGGTGGAGCAAAGGGTAAAGTTTGCATCACATATAGATTTACAAATTTTGAAAATTAAAACTTATAAAGCTTTCATTTTAGCTCTTGCAATGGACAGTGAGATAGGAAATTTTGTACCAGGGAAAGAATTTGATGCTCTTGTTATAGATGTGACTGAAAACACTGGACTATTAGATAACTTTAGTAATTATACGCTTGAAGAAAATCTTCAAAGGTTTATATATTCTGGTGATGATAGAAATATAATTGAAGTGTATATAAGTGGCCGAAAAGTTAAATAAAAATTGTGTCAATCTATAAATTATTATCTATTTTAATACCCTTCCTCAGATTGTATTAACACAGGAAAAATTACACAGTTTTAGCTGAAATATAAGAATAAATTTCATGCCTATACAGTGTAATTGCCTGGATAGATTAGGTAATCATGTATGATAATGAATACCTGAATTTTGTATTGTCAAGAAATGCTTTTATGCTTCTAACAGATTGTTCAAATGCTTTCTCAAATCCAGTGCTATCATTATCCTAGTGACAAAGTAAACATGCACTTCTTGCTTTATTATTTATGCAAAACATTTATATATTTCTAACTCACAAAAAGTGGGTCTCTTATCTCCCTTTCTCCTTGTGGATCATACTCTCCAATCACTGCAATATTCGCGTTGCTATCCTTTGGTTTCATTTTATATAACTCATGAACAATATAACTATCCATACCAAATATCCAATTAAATTTATAAAAATCATTCAACTTAATCTGGAAATTTTAATGCATTTAATCGAATAATTGTCCCATGTCTTTTATATCTGAGTCTACACTAAACATATTTAATTACCAATCTGGCTTGATGAGAATAATCAACAATACCAGCATTTCTAAGTGTTGATATTGCTCTGGGCTCAGGATTTTTCCCTACATGATATTGCAATAATGCTGCACTGTCTACTTCCCAATTATCAAGCAAATCCCTTCTTTTTAATTCATCGCGAAAAACCGCTTCCGCGATCGGAGAGCGACAACTATTACCTACACTTGCAAGTGTACAATACAATAAAACTATCACGATTTCTTCTTCAATTATAACATACCTAAACAAACCATTAATATTGATTCTTTTGCAGTCATATTTTGATCTACTACACCAGATTTTACTTGTGCATCTAAAAACAAACAATGCAATGCCATATTTCTGTAGTGTGACATGTTAAAATGGTTTCCATGTATCAAAGGTCTTATATAATTGCCAGGTTAAGAAATATTGCAAACTGTTACTGATCAAATTTCAGACTAATGAAATCAATAATTTCTCAAATACTGTATTAAAAAGTCATTACACAAATTTAGTAGAGAATATTTTATTCCAATTTAAACAGTTATTAAGGTGTTCCCATGTTTGCAAGGAACTAATTGTAAAGAAATGAATGATTAATTATATAAGGCTTTTCAAATTTTTATTTTCATATTTTTAAATATAAGTTATCTGTAACAGATAACTGAAAAAATCAAGCAGTAATAGTTTTTTAATGATCATAAATTTATGAAACTACATTTCACAGGAAATGTGTTCCAATGAAATTGTAATATTCATGTTATCTATGCATTACTTTCATCATAATTTATTCCCTAAAATAATAAAATGGTTTTCATTATATATATATGACTATATATCATTAAATTTATTTTAATTACATGCTAATAAATACCATTATGCTTTTCTAAAAAGGCAGTTATACTTCTCACACATTGTTCATAAGCTTTATGAAAGCCAGCACTATCACTATCCTGCAAATTTTTACATTATTTACATAGCTGGCTTTTCATTTAAACAGGCATGCTATTAAAGTAATTAATATATTTAATATTCATATATATGCATACTAACATAATAAGGATCTCTTATTATAACTTCTCCTTTAGGATCATATTGCCCCAGAAGCTCAATTTTAGCAGAAGCATTGCATGGCTTCATATTATTTAACTCTTCAATATTGCTTTTATCCATACCAAATATCCAATCGAAATTATTAAAGTCGTTTTCCGTAATCTATAAGGGAAAATAATTACTTCCTAAAACTACACTGGTAACCATGGCTTTGTGTTCCACTTATAACAAGTAATACTAACTGGGCGAGCTTTATGTGAATAATTAGTAATCCCTTTTTCCCTTAAAGTAGACATAGCTCTATGATCTGGATTTTTACCTGTTTTTCATTAAAAATAATTTTATAAAAACATACAAAACAGTTTGAATTTTTCGGATTATATTTATACCAGTATGATATCCTATAAGTGCGGCACTGTCTACTTCCCAATAATCTTCTAAACCTTTTTTAGTAATCTGATCTTTTAATACTGCTTCTGCTATCGGCGAACGACAAATATTGCCTACAATATGAACGGTCTTATCAGACATGATAAACATCTTTTATATTATTATATTACCAATAATGTTCACTGATACCTAAGCAAATCATGAGGACTCTTTTCTTCTGAGCCATGATAAATAATTTTTGTAACTCTCACAAGAGAATACTTCTCGCAGTCTATGATATTTAGCAAAGCACTTCTGGTGTTAAAAAGTGTTAAATATGATCCAAGTTATTTGAGGACACCCGTATAACCATAGACGAGGTATAGAAAGACTAACCACTAAGTAAATAGGTCTTCGTGATTCCAATAAAAAATGACCGACGCAGTAAAATTTAATCACAGACGGGATATAAATTTATAATGATTCATATGAATTCATATGAATTTATATGAATTTATATCTCGTCTGTGATTTAATGTAATAAATTCGTTCAGAATATGCGAATCCACAATTTACCAATGTCATGGATTACTTATTTTACATTTATAAATTAATGTTCATACCACTTATAAATGTGAAATAACCAGCAGCCGATTAGCTCGAAATTATTTATGCTGTAATAAGACTGTGAAGCGGTAAACCTTCAAAAATTCTCAAAAATTGAAAGTCGCCAAAATCAATTCTAAGTGACCCAAATCGATGGTAAATGATGTATAAACATATTCTATGACGATTTCTGGTCGAAAGAAGTGGTTCAACAATTTTTTTGGGCGAAAAATGGGTCAATCGAAAATCGAAAAAATGTGAAGGGGTATACCTTCAAAAATTCTCAAAAATTGAAAGTCGCCAAAATCAATTCTAAATGACCCAAATCGATGGTAAATGATGTATAAACATATTCTAGGACGATTTCTGGTCGAAAGAAGTGGTTTAAAAATTTTTTTGGGCGAAAAATGGGTCAATCGAAAATCGAAAAAATGTGAAGGGGTATACCTTCAAAAATTCTCAAAAATTGAAAGTCGCCAAAATCAATTCTAAGTGACCCAAATCGATGGTAAATGATGTATAAACATATTCTAGGACGATTTCTGGTCGAAAGAAGTGGTTTAAAAATTTTTTTGGGCGAAAAATGGGTCGATCCGAAATCGCAAAAATGTGAAGGGGTATACCTTCAAAAATTCTAAAAAATTGAAAGTCGCCAAAATCAATTCTAAATGACCCAAATCGATGGTAAATGATGTATAAACATATTCTAGGACGATTTCTGGTCGAAAGAAGTGGTTTAAAAATTTTTTTGGGCAAAAAATGGGTCAATCGAAAATCGCAAAAATGTGAAGGGGTATACCTTCAAAAATTCTCAAAAATTGAAAGTCGCCAAAATCAATTCTAAATGACCCAAATCGATGGTAAATGATGTATAAACATATTCTAGGACGATTTCTGGTCGAAAGAAGTGGTTTAAAAATTTTTTTGGGCAAAAAATGGGTCAATCGAAAATCGCAAAAATGTGAAGGGGTATACCTTCAAAAATTCTCAAAAATTGAAAGTCGCCAAAATCAATTCTAAATGACCCAAATCGATGGTAAATGATGTATAAACATATTCTAGGACGATTTCTGGTCGAAAGAAGTGGTTTAAAAATTTTTTTGGGCGAAAAATGGGTCGATCCGAAATCGAAAAAATGTGAAGGGGTATACCTTCAAAAATTCTCAAAAATTGAAAGTCGCCAAAATCAATTCTAAATGACCCAAATCGATGGTAAATGATGTATAAACATATTCTAGGACGATTTCTGGTCGAAAGAAGTGGTTTAAAAATTTTTTTGGGCGAAAAATGGGTCAATCGAAAATCGAAAAAATGTGAAGGGGTATACCTTCAAAAATTCTCAAAAATTGAAAGTCGCCAAAATCAATTCTAAGTGACCCAAATCGATGGTAAATGATGTATAAACATATTCTAGGACGATTTCTGGTCGAAAGAAGTGGTTTAAAAATTTTTTTGGGCGAAAAATGGGTCGATCCGAAATCGAAAAAATGTGAAGGGGTATACCTTCAAAAATTCTCAAAAATTGAAAGTCGCCAAAATCAATTCTAAATGACCCAAATCGATGGTAAATGATGTATAAACATATTCTAGGACGATTTCTGGTCGAAAGAAGTGGTTTAAAAATTTTTTTGGGCGAAAAATGGGTCAATCCAAAATCGCAAAAATGTTCAATCGATGGTAGATAGACCATGAATGGGTTATGTTACATTTATAAATAAAATGTTCATTCCACTTATAAATGTAAAATAACCCGCAGCCAATTAGCTCAAAATTATTTATGGTGTAATAAGACCGACAACTAAATTGTAACGCCTGTACTTCTTTCGTAACACGAAATATTACCAGCTTTAGATACTGTAATTCTACATAAATTTGATACTATCAAACAATACCTTAAAATAATTTTCTTGTCATTATTACACGACGAATAATTCCGATTGCCCAGGTCTCACCACGTGGAGGTTGCTGCTTGGAGACCCGCCCTATGCGAAGGGCGGGAGGTAGGATCCTACCTCCCAATTATTTCAACAAAATTTTAACTCTAATTTATATTCAGTATAAAAAAGGATATGCTGAACTGAATAAAATTCCCTTTTTACACCAATGCAAAAGGGTATAACCCGCGCTTTGCACAAGTAATAAAAAGGTACTTGACTCGACCTACCCGAGGTGATAATTGTCTCGTCAGTCGTTCCAAACCCTACAATCGTCATCCCGGACGCATACAAAACGGAATTTAAAACGAAGTTCGATGAACTTATAAATACATTAATACATTTAGCATATCGGCCGAGATATACTAAAGTATCAACAGTTCCCAGGTGAGGGATATCACCTTTTACGAAAACGCCCCGGAGTGCTAACCGAAGGTGAATCCTCTGCCCTGGCCCTTCCTATTTTTAATGAAATCTTCGCCATGCACACAAAGCTAGAGAATGTATGCTACCTGCCTACCAAACGGTATATTTAGAAATGGCAAAAAAGCAACTCAATCACACCAACACACCTCACTCCACGGTTCTCACTCAGGAGCCCTGGGTGCAAAACCTACTCTAGGGAGAAGGTCCCGGGACCCTTCCGACACCCGAACTCGATACAAAACTCATACCAATGTTCCTGAAATCGACTGGCATAAGGCTACGATCCATTGCGAATATGTTTTAAGCATATGAAAAAATGAAAGTTATGCTACAGGTACCTTTTAACGGTACAATCCACGATCGCGATTCCATTTACTTCATACAGGAGCTCTCTGTACGAAGTAACTGGAAGAAAATTGGCTCTACATCAAGTTGATATTACTTGATTAAAGGGAAGCTACTAGAGATCGAAGACTATGTATATTCATAGTCGAAAAAACACACATAGTCAAAAGTAGACTACGGTTTAGTAGACTAAATCGGCCGGCTAAAGTAAAGAGATTCACTTTCAAGCGGGGTAGACAAAGCCCTCGGGCCGCCAACCCCACAAGAAAATTGATCGCTTTACCAGAACTCAAAAAACCGACGCAATTCCACAGAAATTACCACACACTCACACATGTGGAAATACGTCGTGCACGGATCGCAAAACCCCTGCCAGTCGCAGATTGTGATTAGTTAAAATACCAAAATTAAACCATGCCCACTGTCCGCATCCATTCGATTCACATCTGAGATCCTCGGCTAACTGCGGACCAGGCAAAATGGGCATGGCATGAACTACGATTTTTATCCCGGACCGATTTCAAAATGGAAGTTTAAATAAACAAAAGGATTTTCGAAAAAATAATCGAACTGAACTATCGAAACAAACTAATCAAAAGCACAACTCCCAGAAACTTCAGTTCGCCTTGGATCTTTCGAGCAAGTGCCAAACTTTACTCGCAAACCTTGTTTCCTCGATATTTCACCGGCTTCAGTTATTGCCAACTAATTTCGCGAATATAACGAATCTAAAAGAATCGCGGCACCGCGACAAAGGGCTAACTTTTGCTCTCGTCCATGTCTTTTATATGCAATAGAAAATTTACATTACTTTTGACTCTACAAGAAAAAATATCCGTATATCTTCCCAAGAAAGGAAGGCAAAAATGTTTGAAAAGCACGTCTTTTCGGACACGTGCGACTAAACATTATGTTTCATATATCAATACACTTTGACATAATAAAATTATATTTGTTGAGAGCTACTGAAAGCTAGAAATCCACTGAAAATCAAAATGCTTTTCTTACTCGATTTTGACCTTGACGATAATATGACCAGGTCCAAAATTTTACTCTTATCAAACTGACTTAATATCAATAAAAATGAGTAAACATGTGTGTTTCATTACTGCTTGAAAAATGGTAAATTCTTTATGAATGCACGAAAAGTGCAAAAGACAGAAAATCTGATGATAAATCATCAATAATAAGATGTTTCAACAATCATATGCAATGAAAATCAACCTTTCACAAACGCTTGGCTTTTTACATATCGTCATTTTGACGATTATATCATTTTTCATTGAGCTAGCTTAACTCTCCAGAACCTCCTTTTACGCTTCTTTACATTTCACTTCATTTCCATTATCAAAATTAATTTCAGGAATAATATCAGTAAATATATGTATGTATATGGATTTAATTACACCTTCTCTCTCATCAATATATAATCATCATATCATTATTATTCAATTTTACAGATGGAAAATCTGTCTTGTTTACTTGTTACTTGTCTTGCTTTTATACAAAATGATTGTTCTGAAGAGCTAAGTGAACCGGTTCGAGTGACTCGTCAGTTAGCTTTTACAATCGCTACAACCCCATCGGCACCTCGAACTGTTTCGATCAAACAAATCATCGAGAATTTTCGCAATGACGGTCCGAACTCTATCCGGATAGAGTTGCCACAGTGGACTCCGTACAACCCTCTCAATTGTTTAAATCGATCCAGTTCAAGACCTTGGAAGTCTACGACAAACCGCCCTCGGAGTTTATACTCGTGCAATGAACCAGTTCTCCTACGTCCCCCCAAAGGATTTTGTGCAGACAAGGCCCAACTCTCCGGAGAGTTCAAAATTCTCGTGGGGGTCCCTTTTAGTGCCTCTATTTGGGCTTTGAACTCCTTCAAGACGCTTCATGAAAATTAGTTACTCTCAATTTAAAAATACTATAATACAATAATAAATATTGTCTTCGTTCTTGAGATCTTAAAAATTGCATTATCCGCAAAATATGTGGCAGAAATAAGATTCGAAATATGTAACTCTACATTTGATACTTTATATAACAAACGTTTAACAGTTCGTTCATATAATATTCGTATAATAATGCGTGTTGAAAGAGTTCGTACTGGTTCCGTTTTATCATTTCATTTCATATTTCATATGAAGGAACCAGTATCGATAATCATTTTCAGTCAGGCCGACCAATTCAGGCCTATTTTGTCATATCAATAATATGACTATTTCAGATATTGAAAGCCATAATTTGGCTTCCGTGTGTGAACCCTGGGGACGCGGGGCAACGGAGTTCGAACACTACTAATTCAATAAAAATTACTCATAATATACTAAAGTTAATTTCAAATAATATACTTCTTCGAAAAAGATTTCAAATCATACAATCTATAAATATAAAAATTGACTCGCTTTCAATAATATTTATGTTACCTAGAAATATAAAAACTGACCCGAATCTAATAATATTTATGTAATCTAGAAATATAAAAATTCACCCGATTTTAATAATATTTATTAAAATTGCGTTCCAAGAATGACTTCGTATAGTTTGGAGGTTTTAGGAAGGGTGTCTTTTCAGACATTATGGGTTACCACATAAGAGACGACTTACGCCGAAAGACAGCGCCCCGTGGTAATGCTGTGTAAGAGGGATACTATACGAAGTAACTGGAAGATAATTGACTCTATCTCAAGTTATTTATAATAAAAGTTTGCTTGAAAGGGTACAAACTTTGTAGGGATATGAAACTATTATTGGAATAAATATAACTTTAATCAAATTTCTTAAAGATTCGCGACGCGGATGTTTGCGTCCAGGTTCACAAGGGGGTATGGGGGTAGGTGGGCAGGGTGGGCAGAATAAAATATAATTAGCGAGCATAGCGACTTAATAGCATAAGAATGACGATCCATCCGAAGATGAATCGTCATTAAATAGGTCTTCGCCACTTGGGCTCTTCGCACTTGGCTCTTCATCCCGCGTTGCGTGAAAAGTATTTGCTCGGACATTCCCTGTTCGTACAAAGAACTGGTGGTTCCACAGAAACGACGAGTGTTCCGGTGCAATAAACCAGCTCATAAACTACATTTACTACATTTATATAACTTGAATTATTCTTGAATATCCGCGAACATTCATCCGTCGAATACCCTTTAACATTCAAAGACTGAACGTTCTCCGGAATATCCTGCGGTGAAACATTCTCGAGTACCCACGAATAGAATATTTTCGGTGACATTCTCCGAAAAATACTTGAATTTAATTTAATTTAAAAGGATAATATTGAGATTGACTTTACTTCGACAGAAATGAGATATGAAGTTAGATATATTAAAAAGTTTACTGGTATCCTAGCACAGAGCACGCCCAGCCATTTCATATTAACGAAATGGATGCTCGTACCTGTACACATTTAATCGAATGTCCAAGCAGAATACAATCCACGTGCTGAAAGAACAACCTTACTAGTCCGTGATTCAAGGACTCAGCGAATTCAGAAACCGGTGTTTAAGAACCACTGTAGCCTGTTAAACCACGTGCGTACTAGGATTAATACTTATAAATACATTAACACTTTAGCATATCGGCGATGATATACTAATTTATTAACAGTTCCCAGGTGAGGGATCACACCTTTACAAAGAACGCCTAATGCTAACCGAAGGTGAGTCCTCGCCCTGGCCCTACCTACTTAAAATTAAGTCATACTCAAGCACACAAAGTTAGAGAAGATATGCTACCTGCCTCCCTCAAGCTATATTTAAAATGGCAAAAAGCAAATCAGGCACACCAACACAATCACCATCAACCCACTCCACGGTTCTCATTCATGAGCCCTGGGTGCAAAGCCTACACTAGGGAGAAGGTCCCGGGACCCCTCCGACACCCGAACTCGATACCAACTCATACCACGCAAATGTACGTACCCTTTTTCCTGAAATCGACTGACAGAGGCTGCGTCCATTGCGAATTTTTATGCTTTGAGCATATATGCAAATATAAACTCGCGTTCCAAGAATTACTTCGTATAGGCTATTTTTTAGGAATAGGTATTTTCGGAGGGGTCACCACATAAGAGACGACTTATGCCGAAAGACGGCGCCCCGTGGTAATGCTGTGTCGAGAGGGATACTATACGAAGTAACTGGAAGATAGTTGACTCTATCTCAAGTTAATTTAACTTGAATAAAAGGAAGCTACTCGCGTCTAAAGACTATGAATATTCATAGTCGTCAAAGTGTAAAATATAAAATATAGCAGATGACTATATTTTAAAATCTATTGCGACATTATGGATAGCAAAAGTAAAGAGAATCACGTCCAAGTGAGGTAGAAGGACCCCTCGGGGCTCGCCAACCTCGCAAGGAAGTTCATGGCTTTACTTAAAAGTTAAAAACCGACGCAATCCCACGAAAACAACCGGTCATACACACGTGTGGAAATGCGTCGTGCACGGACCGCGAAATCCTCCGCCAGCCGCCACACATTATTAGGAAATATTAAAATTAACCCATGCCCACCGCCCGCACTCATCCGTATCACATCTAAGATCCACGGATAATTGCGAGCTAAATAAAATGGGCATGCCTTAAGACTAAATAAATGAACACAGAACACAGGAGTTTGAGGTTTGCTGAAAATCCTGACTAAAAACTGCAGTTCACAGAGTGAAAGAATAAGTATCTGAGCGGACTAAATTGACTTTACTTTAAATCATTTGCTTAAAGGGAGGGCTGAAGAATTTATTTATACGAGGGTAGGGAAAGGTGTATTCTTTATTTCAGTGACGCGTGGCAAAAGGGTATCACAATATTTCATTTAATATTCAGAAAAATTCAAGTTCAAATAATATATATATGAAAATACGTACTGAAAAGTACATATGGAAATTGAAATCTTTAAGTAACCTCGGGTGACCCTTTCATCGAAGACATTACATTCGTCGTTCGACTCCAGAATCAACCCGTCGCGAATTGCCTTCTTGCTCATATAAATAAACAATTTTTTTCCGTGAGACGGACGAACGAATATCGGGCGAACTACGATTTATGTAAAATGCGTATCAATAAATATATACTGATGTATAATAAAGTTAATAGATATTAATAAATATTATGAGATAATCGGATGCATGATCCAACATCAATTAAACAGAGTGAAATAAAGTCGCAATTAATTTGTGCGACTCGCGGTTCCGATTCGCGATTCCACGGTTCGAGACTCAACAATTAGCGGAAATGCTCCGCACATGCTCATTATTATAAAAAACGCGAAGCAAAAAAGAAACAAGAAGGCCTAACCTGATACAATAAATATAAACAATTCAATGTTGATGCTACCCACGAGTAGAATCTACTCGCGGTCGCTATGCTCGCAAATATTTAGAAAGAATTATAACCAGCACCCTATACTGATTCGGAGCAATCGTCCTACGGCATAGGATACCGGGGGGACAAGACTCTATATTAGAAACTTTGAAAATTGAAAGTCGGGTCAGAGGGTACAAAAAATATTGAAAACTTTTGTGACTCACGGTTGATGTCTTGAAACTGCCTGTAGTAGGTTGATGTTGAAGATGGTGTTGAAGACAATGATGAAGATGATGCTGGAGCAGCTGGAACTTACGAGCGTGAATTTAACACTCCCGAAACGGATTTTAGAGTCCATTATGTAGCAAATTTTAAATCGCGGCCGACTCAATTTTCTCCGGCGAAAAAAGATGCACTCGCGATATTTTTTCCTGTAACAAGAAAGAAGAAATCCATCATAAGACAATGTTCATAAGAAATACCCAATATAATGAAAGATTGAATTGAAAAATATTATTTTTTTACTGGAAAATTAGAATTGAAAAAGAGAAATTAAATATGGATTTTGAAACTTACCGTTCCCTTCGCTGCAGCCATGCCCGATGGAGGACCTCTCCGCAGGAATCGCCTTTTGACTCTAATTATCGCGGACGAGCAAATTGCAAAATATTTTTATAACTCTAAATACTAACATCGCGACCGTACATTTATTTCCGGCGAACAACACTGATTCTAATTTCCGCGAGAATAAACTCTAAGATCGCATTGCACGCGATCACAAAATACGGAGCTCAAAAAGCTGGAACCTGGAACCTCCTACGGACTTGAAGTTAACACTCACGAAACGGATTTTAGAGTCCATTATTCAGCAAGGTATAAGTCGCGACCGGCTCAATTTTCTCCGGCGACAAAAAATGCACTCCCTATCTCGCGATATTTTATGCACACACTGATGAATCCTGTAACAAGAGAGAAGACTGAATTTTTCAATATTTTCTTACTGGAAAATTACGATTGAAAAAGAGAAATAAAATGTGGATTTCGAAACTTACCGGTCCCTTCGCTGCAGCCATGCCCGATGGAGATCCTCTCCGCAGGAATCGCCTTTTGATTCTAATTATCGCGGACGAGCAAATTTCAAATATTTTTATAACTCTAAATACTAATATCGCGACCGAACTCTCATTTCCGGCGAACAACACTGACTCTAATTTCCGCGAACTGTTTTTCGGAGCAAATGACTCTAGGATCGCATTGCGCGCGATCACAAAATTGCTGAAAAGAGGACTTATTAGTGTACACAAGAAATATTCAAGCCAAGCGTTTGATCGGTTCAACCATCTCAATAAAAATTAAATCTTTAATAATTACCGAAAATATAATATAACGCCATAATATGTGTAATAGAGAAAGTATTGCACATATTAATATGCTATTACATATATTCTCAATTCTTGGTGTATGACTATCGTCGTAGTCAAAATCGAGTAGGAAAGCCAATGTTTTAAATGAGGAAATAAACCGGTTTCCTCGTTTTTCAAGAAACTTTAACTGGCAAGATCAAAGTTTCTTGAGAAGACGTACGGAAATTGGGTTTATGTAGACAAAAGATGTAAATCAAAAATTCAATTGCACATTAGACACGCGAAACGAGAGTGAGGCGAAATGTCGCTAGTGTAATTGCGCCGCGCAGAAGATTTGACTTTGAAAGGTCACGAAGGTATACGAACCAAACCGCCTCGTTAAATTGCGTAGTTGACTATCTACCGTGTTCCACAAGAAAATTGGAAAGTTATTTTCACGAAAACTACGAAAATCGGGCTTTAATTGATATTAGAACGATGAAATGACTTGAAAATTGGAAACGAAAGGTGCCGGACCCCCCACGACGCTTGCGAAGTACGTCGCGAAGAAAGTGACGCTTCGTCGGAAAATGCGAAAATTCGCTAATTAATAATTAAAAAAACTACAAAACCGAACCGAGGAAGCTTCGTGGCACTTGTGGAAACACGTTTTGAAACGAAAGAGTTAAATTTTGTAGAAATAAAAACCGAAAAATCGGAGCACACCGACAACACGTCTGAACTACTCGAGGAACGACCGGCGAAAGACTTTACCGCACCCCGCGCCTAAGGTACGTGCGTAGCGCGCATGCTCAGAGAGTGGGGAGTCGGCGTGCCGAGCATGCGGCCCAGCGGCTCTCAATCTTTTCTTCCGCGTACCACTCAACCAATGTGTAAGTAGTTTATATTTTTAACTAGAAAATGTTCCATCCAAAATGCAAACAAGTCATAGTTAACAGACAGACCTTTTGTTTATTCTCCTAGCTTTATTTACGTACCAATTAAGTACTATATCATTTTTAAATTTGATATAATTTCGTGTACCACCTGGGAATATTCTAGAACTACCGATAGTACGCGTACCATAGGTAGAGAACCGCTGTAGTCCTGACCTACTTAATAGAGTGACGTCACGCCTTTGGAATATTTCTTAAATAATTAATTTTAACGAGTTATTAAGAAATAATACATAGCTCGTTAATGAATATATCTTACATTTTACCCCTATTCATTGAAATTATTGCGTATAAACTTAAAACAAGCATGTTTAAAGGAAAAACTGTTCATACAACAAACTTAGCGCTCATACAAATTTTCAATAAAAACAAAACACGATTTCATTGAAATATCATTGAAATTCACATCAAAATGAGTCATTAAACAAGTTAATGACATTCAGAGTCATTAATAACAACGTTCCATGTGTTATTTTAAGTATTCATACTTTAGAATTATGAATATTAGTAAAATCATTCGTAACGTTGACAAGATTAAATTGTTCGTGAACTGGTATACAAGTGTATATTAATCTCATTTTTCTACGGAATCTTATTGAAAATAAGTAGGAATCTTCATAAACAATGGTATAATTAAAAATTATTGCGTATTTAGGTCTGAAAATGGGAAAATACAGGATTTTCTAACAAAATTTTAGAGACCACGCATATACTTTACACGCTGTTAGAATAAAATCGATAGCGACTTATACACAGTACATTAAACATTCTAGGAAATACCTTATTTCGAATAAATCTCAATGTTTTTATGTAGAGGTAACTTAATTAAGGCTCTGGCATTCGCGGTTTATTTATGTCAAGAATCATTCATGCGGAAATATCAGTGACGTACGAACAGAACTATTGCCCCGACCATTTCAAAGCGACGCCAGGGACGTAAGAACGTGGGCTCCAGGCCACAGAAGCTGTGTTATATATTTTTTCATTTAAAATGTTCGTTTTTGCAATGTTACTTTAAAGAAAGATAAAAACAAAGTGACTCAAGCAATTAAATAAATTAATTAAATAATAGTTAGATAAAGCGACAGAGATGAATATTAATTAGTAATTAGTAATTAGCAATATATCATCCGCAATATATCTTCGACAGAAGTCGAAGCTTATAATCGTGGTTTTGGCAATAATTGTTTTTAAACACATCATACTTCAATTTCCTTTTAGAAATATAAAAATCACTAACTCCGTAATATTAAATTTTAGAAAGTTTCTAAATTTTAGGTACTTTCTTTCTAAAAGATCAGATATGCTGGTGGCTCATAGTAAACTATCTTTCTCTATTATAAGTTATAATTCATTTCATAATCAACATACTTCTTATCGATAAAAAATGTCGCTAGGCATATATTCCGTGAGTGGGCAGCACACAGCAGAGTTCAATGATTAGAAAGAGTTAAATATAATTTCAAGGAGACCTAACAGATGATGTCGTCGGATAGCTTCTCCGACGACAGTTAACCTGTCTTCTATTAATTATTCCAAATTACTGCACTATCTGTCTTAAATCTACTACTATGTTTTCTCGAAGTGTTTTGAGTGCTCGTTCTTTATTTGGTGTTGTGAAATCCACGGGATCTTTAAAATGTATGAAGAAGGAAACTATTAAACTGAGTCTACCGGTGAATCGTTCATTCACGTTACACGCGAGTCGAACTACAATCGGCGAAATTATCGAAGAATGGAGGCGCCGATTCGAAAATGAGGGAGTATCAGAACCCGTAGAATCAATTGAACATATCGTTGCACACGTCATTGGCACTAACAAGGTATCGCAAATATCATTTGTTGACGGTCTTGACACCGGTCAATAAATGTTAGAAATAAATCCCGGATTTTTATTCGGTGCAACGTAACTATAATCACGACCTGAACCAACTGCAGCTTCTTACATTTCGCGCTCTTCCATTTTGAAATCGAGGCCTATTGTTGCTTACCATCATCAATCTTCTATATTAGAACAAAATATTTATCTTTGAGGATGCAATATAAAAGATTTATACTATTCTGCGTCATGTCTTGCATATTTTTTTTTATATAAGATTGCAAAATAATAATAGAAGATTAAAATATAGAAATTTGGAAATGATAAGTCATAATCTTTTATAAAGAACAAAATTTGGTACTAACATAAATTAACATTAATAATTCATTTTAGATAATAGATCTAGTAAATGCCAAAAGTAAAACCCTCACCGAAGAACAACTCAATAAATTAGAAATATTATGCGAGTGCCGATTATCGAGGTAAGAAAAAACGGATAAAATGGAATGGAAGAAATATTATCTTAATAAAACATTGTCGATGTCTGTTTCTGTAAATCTACTCACGGTAGAATGCCGGTCCAATATATTATAAAAGAATGGGATTTCCGTGATATTACTTTGAAATTAGTTCCACCCGTTTTTATTCCACGACCGGAAACTGAAATATTAGTAGATTTCGTTTTAAAAAGACTGAGCTCCTCACAAGCAAAACATCATGATATTTTAGAAATTGGATGTGGATCTGGCGCCATATCTTTAGCTATAGCTAAAACTTGTAAATCGGTACTTCCTCAACAATCAATTTCAAATATTATTGAAAAAGATTATATAAAATAACGTTTGACATAAAGGTACACATCTTTTAGGTAAAATGTACTGCAATCGATACTAATATACATGCTTGCGAGTTAACGAAAGAAAATCGAGACAAATTAGGTTTACACGAACAAGTTTCGGTGATGCACGCAACATTGAAGGAGAATGGAATGATAGAAATGTCGCGTGTTTTAAATGGAGCCGAAAGTATAGATATTAATACGAAAGTTTACGATTTCATCGTAAGTAATCCTCCATATGTGCCGACAAAAGATATTCCGAAATTAGCACCGGAGATTAAAATGTAATTGTCAAATAAATTTCAATTAACTCGTAGATACAGTAAGTATAGTGTCAATTGTATAATTTGATTGTCTGCTTAAAATAGTTACGAAGATTTACGAGCTCTGGATGGCGGAGACGACGGCCTCAAAGTAATTAAACCTTTATTAAAGTACTCTGCAGGAGCATTAAAACCCGGGGGAAGAATACTACTTGAAGTTGACCCGGCTCATCCAGAATACATAAGCTTTTTCGCTAAAAAATATCCTGCTCTAAAACTTCAGTACGAACACACGCATAAAGATTTTTGTAATAAAGATCGGTTTGTTGAAATATTAAAAGTACCGTAAAATTGTAATATTTGTACTGATATAAGTTGTATAATAAACTGTACAGTTACCAGACATGATTGTTTTCCTACACCTAACGTGAACCAATTATTTAAAATATTCATAAAATGTAACATAAGACGTCCACATATTTTATTTTTATTATTTCTGAAATATTTGGATTTATTTCTATGAAAATGGACGGATTATATTACAAAAGTGTCTTTTTCAAGGTACCAGCAGTTGAGTTAATTCTACTTACATTAGTATTATATGTACACTGACATACGTTAAAATTAATGGTAACATATACATTTTAGTAAGCTTACATGTAACAATTAGCCTTGTTCTTCTTCTTGGGCGTCTTTAACACGTTGAGCGCCGCGCCGAAATGCGTGTTATAAGATACCTCGCGATTCGCGTTCGGAACGTCTACAAATAAAACTGTTTAAGCGCTCTACGATACATTGGTTACTTTATATCGTTATCGTAACGTTAAAAATATGGAGAATCTTACGAATATTAGCGATATATTCGATTCGAGTTTTAATAATATTGGGATCGGCAGCCATCGGTGACCGCCATGGTGTTCAACGTGTTAAAATATGAATCTTCCACTTATTTTATACATTGTGATTTCGAACAGATGTAAATGATTCTAGCGACGACTACATAGAATGTGAAGAAATTCCTTGAGTATATACACATCTTCGTTCACCAATTCTGGCATCAGTTTAAATACTTTTTTATACGCTACATAAATTCGACCACTTCACGTAGATTACACTCATTCCCAGATTTACGCGATAAATAATTTCTTTGTTTATCCAGTACTTATATATATATCAGTAAAGAAAAAGCTCTTACTTGATTGCACTCGTTAGAATTTTCTGAACCATTTTTTATGCCTTGCGGAGCATATTAAAAGTTTATCCGCACACGTGGTAGATGCCATTTACGCCATCTTGAATCGCGTAAAAAAGTGGAACGAAGCCACCACGTAAATCGTGAATGGGTTTTTTATGTATTGTCCATCTTTTAAATTCTTTGGTCTTATTATGGAGAGAATCTTTCAAGTTCCCTTTTAATTGTGGAGATTAATGGTACCGCGGGATCTTCCGGAGGAAGTTGAGTATCTGTGAGGATCCGTCTTGTGTCCACTTCCGGTAGATTGGGCCTATGAAAAGGACCGGCACTTAAAGGTCTTGAGCCCCATGCACCGCGAGGTTGAGCAATTCTATTATTTCCGGTTTCTCCGATGTCCTCCTCGAAACCTCTCCGTGGTAAAGAAGTACGCGGTCGTGACTTCATTTCCGTTCTCGGCATAGCCACCGGGCTAAATATAATAATAAATTATCTTTCTATTATTTAAATAAAAAGAAGTCAATGTGAAACATTATAAAATTAATAACTTCCGCCGATTTTTACCGGCTACTTAGACCTTTGATCAAATTTTCAATATTGTAAGATAAAAATTAGAACTGTTTCTAATATTTCTGATAAACCAGTCTACATATTAATAATGATAAATTTGAATAGATGCAATAAAATGTGCAATATGGAATATGCAAAATTAGATGCTACCGAAAAACGGCTTATACATTTTACTTAGAGTACATGCATGGCTGATAAAAATCAAGGAAACAATAAAATATTAAATACCTGACATGGGCAGATTTCCCCCTCGTCTCCGAAAGTATCGCGAGAGCGTCGATTGTCCTCGTCGCAGAGGACGGCCGCGTTGCAATTGGCTGCATCTCCTTGAGTTTGGCATCCCTGCTTCCGAAGAGGCTGAAAGAGTCCTCGAGGAGCTCGTGGAGTCTTCTCCTGGCACGTCCCACGGGACCAGCTGGTGCCATGTACCCTGGCTCGACATCGGTCTCCGATGTACCATTTCCTGAAGAGAAAGTGAATCTTTCGAGGGATGGTGTAATTGAACCGATGACTTTTAATTACTTATAAGCCGTTTCCGAACGAACCAAACATATATCTACGTATTCCATTTACATAATGATCCATATTATTCAAAAGTACTCATCATTGAGAGATTGCTATACTCATCATTTTATCCTACTGACTGTAAATGAGTTTACATCAGTTTTATTAATTTCAAAGTAATTTGTTCGTTCGAGAACGACTTCGACCTTCTACTGTATGTTCGTTACGAATAAAACATTCGTAAAAATAATTAGCTCCTGTAATTAATGAATAATTAAGATGGAGCAATACCTTCCGTTGAGAGTCCCTGTCTTCTCAGATTCCAAACAATGGGACCTATAACTCCAGGATCTTTGGTAGCACTACAACTTCTAGTAAGAAACGTTTCATCAATTTTCTCACTTCTTCGGCCATTGACATGTCTTACTGACTCAGGAGAGTCAATGTCTAAATGTCGAACCTAATAGAACAAATAAAAAACCTGACATAAGTTTATATCAGCTGACCTAATAAAATTAAGATTTCAAGTACACATATGTGATTAAACATACCATCACCGGTTCTAGGACCCTGGAAAGAGGTTCAACGCTTCTCATACTAGGGAATTGTTTACAAGATGGCATTGATAAGTATGAATGCGGAGAAGCTGTAGCTTCTTCTTGTCGCGTGTATCCGTGTTCTAAGGATTCCAGGGTCTCCATATGGTCCATTTCGTCTAAAGAATCTGGAGTTTTAGGACGATCGATGGCGTTTGTTCTTGTTATTCTCCCCTGAGATGATCTGTAACCGATTCACGCAAATATGTTAAAAATCTGTAAATAATAAAGTAATCTTTACTAAAGAAGTGTTTTTTATCATTTATAATTACATATGTATTTAAAACATTTTCAGATTTTAATCTTCTTTTATGAGGTATTGTAACATCATTGTATTGTGTAACAAGTTTTATATTATTGACATCAAAGCAAGCATACACTTCTCTATATCTTGTAAGAAAAAATAATTGAAAATTTTAAAGAACAGACAATTTTAAATGGAGCTGATAATAAACGAGTTTAAAAGATGTATCACCTTTCCGTTGTTCCCCTTATTTTTTTCAGAGGATGATCTTGAGAATCCCATGGATTGGAGCCCCTTGGTTTCTTCTTCGGTTCTTCTTCGTCGTCGCTCAACATTTCGTGAATACTGTCATCTAAACTGTCAGGTGTGTCAGCCGTATCCGGTGCCCTCGACAAACTACCAGGAGATCGTCTTTGACTGGTACCATCGGTCTACGAAATAAAATAAAAATTGCAAAGGGAATTACTCAAGAATTACGAAATAATTTCAAGGGTGGCCGGCATATTTGATACACATAAATTCCTTGCAGTTATACGTTTCTCCCTTAATAATTTCTCATCGTCGTTCGCGTGTCACCGTTCAGTTTCGTCTTCCTATGGTACTTTATGGTACCTCGTACTTGTTAGCACGCGAAAAATAACTCCATAGTATTGGTTTTTCTTTTTTTCACAAAACTTTATGGTCGTCGAGAATGATAGTAATTTAAATACCCTTCTCCCATGATACGAATATAAATTCCAGCTGAAGATCGTATACAAATGAAAAGGATTCAACCGGTATGTTGTAATCAATATTTAAATTATAGACGACATACAAATAACTCATAATATTAGTTTAAAACAAATTTTGTTTGGGAGAAGAGAAAGAGGTGACAAATTCGAAATTAATGACGATCGTACATCAACCTTGAAGCGACTAGCCTTGCAGGGAATCCTTGATCCTTACCCCTTTTACTATCTAAGGGCAATATATCTTGTCTTAGACCGTGTCCTTAAAATGCCGTCCACGATATATCGTTGCATTCGTAATCAGTTACCGCAGTACATGCATTTCAATATATGATATCAACCGAATGCAATCTAATTAATGATATCCAATCATAAATTCAATACGAATAATACATTTGGATAATAATATTATTGAACAAAGAAGTATAAAGAATAAAAATGTATTTGCCAGATCAACCGCGACAGCCGCAGGGTTAAAATAAATTGGATTTCAACTTCAAAGTTAATAAAGATATAATAATAATTTCGCCATAATATAATGGTTCAGTAACAATACCTTGACTTCCATCTCGGAGACCGAAAAAGCGGCATTGTCCTCCCCAGGTGGTGTAGGAGGTGCATGTTCTCGTTCTCTTTTCAAAATACTTCGATTCGATGGCGCGGCTACAGCACTATGTGCTCGTTTTCGTTTGGCTGCTACAAAAAGTCCACTAAACACCAAAGCTAGAAGAATAATGCCAGCACCAGCTGCACCAATCAGCAACCAGGCGTCCCTTTTCCTCGACAGGGCCAAAGGACGAGTCTCTTTTAAATAAGCTGGAAACGGATTAATGCGATATTAATTAAATAACATTATATCGATGCACATATTTGGAAAGCCATATTTTATCTGATGTTTATCAACCTAAGGTTGTAATTAATGCTGTTATACGTCACGATTTTGAAAAGGGACATCTATTAATACACAGTTAAAGAAATTTGAAAGTGAAATTAAGTAAACAGCAATAACTCACGTTCACTTTGAATAAGAACCGGAGCGCCGAGTTCCAATGCGACTTCCTGTGGTGAGAGGAGAGCCATATCTCTCGCAGCAGTGTCAGCAGGGACAGGCTTACCACCCAAATGAACAGAATAAATTAACCTGGTAGCCCCACCTTCGATGACACTCATGTTCTGCATTCTGACTTGTACTATTTCATTCATCGAACGATCCAATGACCGTAATTTTAATCGCGCGGTTGCACTTTCATTTTTGTCCTCACCGGAAGTCGACGTCCTTGCCGTCGAAGAACTGTTTGGGTTGGCAATGATGGAAGACGTGTTCAAAGATGTCTGGTTTTTTAAATATTGCTGATTCCCCTGATTTACACTATTTATATGAAAGTCCAAAGTTTTCGTATTAGATGTTACTTCCTCGGCTCCTTCGGAGTTAATGGGTGTATGATAATTTTGGAAATCATCCGTGTCAGATATTGGAAGGAGAGCTTTTCGAAACTTTGAAACCTCCATTGCTGTCATAGATTTATCCGCTGCAAAATCTGATGATCGCTGTTCAATTCGCGCAGGTAATCCAACTTTCAATGTCGCTGAATCTTCCGGCTTTCCTTCATCGAAGGGACTAAGCGTTGTCTAAAAAATATAAACAAAACTGGGTTATGGAGGGCTAAACTATTTCTATATTACATACATGTAAATGTATATAAATATAGAAATATATAATGTGTTTATACATGTATCACCTGTTCTTGTGGCAGCCCATGATCCTTTGCAGCCCTTCGGGAACGGGGATCAGTTGAAAGTAGTCCAAGGTGACGTTGTTGTTGCCTTGAAAATGCAGCGCGATATAAACGAGCTAACCGCAGCTCAATTTTAGGTGGAACAGATTCGCCAGCACGCAAAACTGTCAGCAACCAATATCTAAAACAATAATTCTGTCATTAATAACATTATTACCCGACACTTACGCGGACGTTCCAATGCCGGTTCCTGAATAGTCAGAAAAAATTCATTTCTACGCCTAATATCATAATAACCTTGGTCCAGGATCATCTCCAATAAGAACGCCAATATTCTGATCCTCGTCATCGTCTAATCTAGGTGTAGGTTCTATGCAAGTTGTGCAACTAGGATCATAAATGTCGGGTCTCCGTGGAAATGTCGGCTCCGCAGCTTCCTTTTCCTCCCCAGGTGTAAAAGCCGTTACAGTATGGTAAACCGTTCTCGTTTCATAGAAGGTTAAACCTTGATCAGGATCTACCCAGGGTGGAGCATCTTCTGGACCAGTCCAGAAGAAGTCTTGCAGATGTATTCGTCGTCCTGGTAGATGCTCTATTAATATGATTTCGTCCTCTGCAATGGAACGTGAAACTGCGTTATACAGCAGTGAATTTTAACAAGAAACAAATTACGAATGTTTCCATAAAAAATATGGATAAATAATATTCCTTTCATGAAATTCATTGCGAGGATCTTTAAGAATGTGTACATACTTCTTGTTTGTTAAAATGTTTTAAATAAACAAAGTTCTACGAAGCTTTTATTCAAATTCGTTGCTGTATGAATACTTTTAGCATTCACTGTATATCATTGAAACTACTTGCGATGTAACATTCAATGAAACACTGGGAATAATTCATGCGCAATTAAATTAAACTCTGCTTATTAACAAAGTGTAATTTCCATGATAATTAGCAGTGTCTCTTTACAAAGAAGGATTGAAAGGGAATAGAGTATTGTAAATATGTACGCGGAAGTACCGTTGCTTCATTGGATGAGGGTAACGACCCCTGGTCATGCGAATTATCAGCGATGTCACGATAACGTCAGGGATGAGCGGATTGCAAGCACCATCTTATACGATACTTAACAAACATCGACGGTGAAAGATCACGAAGAATCGGATAATCTTATCACGCGATCACGTGACGGCGCGTTGTGAACATTTTATTGAAGTTCCTTGCACGTGTTACGGAAGCTAATTTCGAAACGATCGAAAAATGGAAATCAAAGAAGTATGGTGTTTCACACTTCGTATATTGAAACTGTAAAAGAACTTCGTTAAAAGATACAGTAAATTCCCGTATAACCCGAGTTCCTACAACGCGCTAAAGATATTGCGACGACATTTTTTATAGAACGCGGTTCTTGTACAACGCGCTGTATAATAAAGTGCGGGAATTAGACATAACGAGATTTCAATTATGACACACCGTGAGATACATCGGAGCGCCATTTTTTTCTCGCATTTGTTTTACTTTTTTCGTGTTGTTAGAACGACCTGATTTCACGGTTCGTTTGTATTTCCTGTCCGGAAACGTAGTCAAAGTTCCGCGTGCTATACAGCCTGCAATTTCGCGATTTGGCTGCGCAAAATGAAACAAAGAATACTCGGGACTACGTGAAAGTATTAGGTCATCACATAAGTCATCTTGTTTTTTATACTGCCGAAGGAATACTCTTTCTTTACACGAAAACAGAATTTCCTGTAATCATAACATCTTTCTCAAAATTGCAAAATTAAACTGTTCGAAAGGGTGAAGGTGTGCGAAGATTTACTTTCAAGATAAATCTGGCACGACATTAAAAACAGCGTCGCAAATTATGAGAGTTAATATCATCAAAGATACTCTGGCAATCTGGTACGACTTATAAATCAGAAGAACATTATTCGTGCAGAAGAAGATGTCGCAGGACGGATTTTTTTTGTCTGCAGTTATTTCCCACGCACATTCGCAGAGTGAAGGAGTTTAGTATACTTTGGGATGTTTTAGCTCGCGATTGTAATGTTAAATCGATAGAAAACCGAGTTCCTATGGTGAGAACAAGTTAAGTTGATTTCGATTAACCCTCCTGGCTCACCTTCGACGTTGTATTCCCTTTGGGAATGCACGTCGAGGATGCACTTCAGGAATCCGCAAATTTTGCGGATCATATTCACATTTTTACACTCCAAATTAACCATTTTGCATATCAAATTTACCGTTCTGCAAAGCCAGCTCTTCTACAGACTTGTTTTCTTAAGCTATTGTAACAAAAATCAAATCCAATGTAAAGTGAAAGGGTGAATCTGATTTGTACCTTACCCTTTAATAACCACTAACTAAATTACTAGTATGTATCAACACAGTGGCGAATCCAGGAAAAACGTAAAAAACAGTACAGCAGCGAATTTACCAAAAACCTCGTAGAACTTTGCTTATTTAAAACATTTGAACAAACAAGTGGTACGTAAATATTCTTCGAGATCTTCGCAATAAGTTCCGTTAAAAGAAAGATATTATTTATCCATACCTTTTATGGAAATATTCACAATGTGTTTCATGCGGAAACATAGTTCTACGTGGTTTTTGGTAAAGTTTGCTGCTGTTAGAATACTTTTTACACTCACTGTATACATACTCGAGGAAGCGTGCCGATAATAATATCGATTACCTGGCACACACCTGCAGGGGAGCTTTGAATTACTTAAGCTGTCTTCTAACCTGGCGCCTACTTTCCCGTGTAAAACGATTCCAAGTATTCACGATTAATAGTAAGGTCACGGAAGAATGCACTTTGGATCATCTGAAGCCGGAAATGCAATCACGAAATGTGCCAGACTATTTAATTCTACACCGACGTGCACGTGGGATATGAAAGAACACGTAGAATCGATACGAGCACGTGGAGCCTACGCTTCCGTTTTCTGAGCTCTACATATTCCACGTAAAAATTCATTACGATATAATCATACTTCTATTTCACGACTGACATGATCTGCTTTAAAACGTAGAACGCCATGACGGTCACCGGTGACCACTGATACCAACATTATTAAAACTCGAATCAAATACATCGCTAATATTCGTAAAACTTTAATGTTTGTAAGGTTACAGTAACGATGTAAAGTAATCGATGTATTATCGAGCGCTTAAACAGTTTTATTTGTAGAATATCGCGTAAAAAACGTCCGTAACGTCTAGATACGTCTAAAACTAAACTGTTTAAGTGCTCTATAATACATCGACTGCTTTACACCGTTATCGTAACGTTAAAAATGAAAACTTGACGAATATTAGCGATGTATTTGATTCGTGTTTTAGTAATATTGACATCGGACGTCTTCAGTTTCTGTGTAAGTAGTATAAGTAAATGAATATTGAAACCAACCAGCACCGGGCGGTAGAGATGCCAATACGTTGAATACACTGAAGTTTTGCAGAAAGACGAGCAGGATTTGCAAAAAGACACTAAAAGGAACTGATATTACGTGTAGAACACTACAAAACAGCATCGCGGCGGGCGCGCTGCGCTCTACTGAATAGAGGGAGAATTCGACGACGATTCGACCCACGGAGTACGGAAGAGCGACCTTCCGGAAGCATCCGCAAGCATCGCGGAAGCGCAGGGTTCTGGAGAACGCACATGCGCCTGACATAATTTGTATTTTAATATGAATTCTTCATAATTGTGTATAGAAATCTATGGAATATGTTCTGTATAGAAACCTAATGAAAATTCGCATAGAAACAAATCTCTTCGCCTGACATAATTTACTTTTTAACACTCTATAATACCATGTAACTTTAAAGTCTCATACTCCTCTGCCCGTATCTTTTCCTTCGTTTCAATTTTTTGTTGTAATACAAACAATGTCCAGTAAACCTTGACTTCTGTAACAATTTCTGTAACAACGATACATGGTTTTTATAGATTTTGACGCACTGAAAACAAATGCGCAGACCGTTTTTTCCGTCGTCCTCGGTTTTCGAAAGAAAACAATTTTAGAAAGGAGAATCTTCTTTGTCGTTTGAACACGATTTGTGGCGGAAGTATAAACGTTAGGCGGTCCTTATTTGTTGCAAACTATTCTGTGGACTTTTGCCAATAAAATGATATGAATTATATTTGCAAAATGCATTTGCAAATATGTTTAAACATTAGTTAGATTTGGCGAGACAAATTCTTTGCACTGATCTTGCAAGACTCTTTCCAAATTTGTTTAAACATTCTGACATAAGTATATAAGTTAGACAATTTTTATTTATTGCAAAACATTCTGTGGACTTTTGCGAATAAAATGATATGAATTAGATTTGCAAATTGCAGTTGCAAATATGTTTAAACATTAGTTAAATTTGGCGAGGCAAATTCCTCGCGCTGTTCTTTCAAAACTCTTTCCAAATTTGTTTAAACATTCTGACGTAAGTATAAAAGTTAGACAATTTTTATTCATTGCAAAACATTCTGCGGACTTTTGCGAACAAAATGACATAAATTACATTTGCAAATTAAATTTGGAAATATGTTTAAACATTAGTTAAATTTGGCGAGCCAAATTCTTCGCTCTGATCTTTCAAGACTCTTTCCAAATTTGTTTAAATATTCTGACGTAAGTATAAAAGTTAGACAGTTTTTGTTTATTGCAAAACATTCTGTGGACTTTTGCGAATAAAATGATATGAATTAGATTTGCAAATTCGATTTGCAAATATGTTTAAACATTAGTTAAATTTGGCGAGGCAAATTCCTCGCGCTGTTCTTTCAAAACTCTTTCCACATTTGTTTAAACATTCTGACGTAAGTATAAAAGTTAGACAATTTTTATTCATTGCAAAACATTCTGCGGACTTTTGCGAACAAAATGACATAAATTACATTTGCAAATTAAATTTGGAAATATGTTTAAACATTAGTTAAATTTGGCGAGCCAAATTCTTCGCTCTGATCTTTCAAGACTCTTTCCAAATTTGTTTAAATATTCTGACGTAAGTATAAAAGTTAGACAGTTTTTGTTTATTGCCAAACATTCTGTGAACTTTTGCGAATAAAATGACATGAATTAAATTTGCAATACGAATCTGCAAATATGTTAAAATATTAGTTAAAGTTGGCGAGACACAATCCGCACAATCATGTTTCGAAATTTTTTTCAACTTTGCATCAAAATTGTGACGTAAGTATAAAAGTTAGACAGTCTTTGTTTACTGCAAAACATTCTGTGAACTTTTGCGAATAAAATGACATAAATTAGATTTGCAATATAAATTTGAAAATACGTTTAAACATTAGTTAAAGTTCGCAAGTCACGCTCCGTGCGCTTATTTTTGCGTTGATAAATACTTCAAGGAAAATTAATTCCAGGCTTACAAATGCCTTCCTAGTTAAATAACAAATGATTTTTGTTTAAACATTTCTTTTCTACGTGGTCTAATAACCGAGATATTTAAAGAAATCATTTTGCGTTTTTTTGGAAATTCATGGGCAGAAAAAATGCCGTCCATCTAGCGGCGGAAAGGTGGAACTAAATGCGCCGCTCCCCTCCAACGACTACCCCTCGGTAAGATCAAATTCATGGGCAGAAAAAATGCCGTCCATCTAGCGGTCGAATGGTGGAACTAAATTCGCAGCTCCCCTCCAATGAGTTACCCTCTCTAAAGATAAATTCATGGGAAGAAAAATACCGCTGGCTCCATCTAGCGGTCCAATTTGGAACTAAAGTGGGCAGTTGTAGGAAGGTGTAACGAATTTAGTTCCACTTTTCCCCGGTAGATGGAGCCAGTGGTATTTTTTCTTCCCATGAATTTGTCCTTACAGTGGGTAGTTGTAGGAGGGTGGTAACGAATTTAGTTCCACCTATCCCCGGTAGATGGACGACATATTTTCTGCCCATGAATTTGTCCTTACCGAGGGGTACTCATGGGAGGGGAGCGGCGAATTTAGTTCCGCCTTTCTCCGGTAGATGGACGACATATTTTCTGCCCATGAATTTGTCCTTACCGAGTGGTACTCATGGGAGGGGAGCGGCGAATTTAGTTACTAATATTTAAACATATTTGCAGATTCGTATTGCAAATCGAATTCATGTCATTTTATTCGCAAAAGTCCACAGAATGTTTTGCAATAAA
This sequence comes from Nysson spinosus, assembly GCA_910591585.2. Classification (NCBI taxonomy): domain Eukaryota; kingdom Metazoa; phylum Arthropoda; class Insecta; order Hymenoptera; family Crabronidae; genus Nysson; species Nysson spinosus. The sequence continues at coordinate 2,124,251 of OU342852.1, read as the reverse complement.
CAAAAACTGTGTAACTTTTATACTTACGTCACAATATTTAAACAAATTTGGAAAGACTCTTAAAAGATCAGCGCGAACAATTTGGCTCGTCAACTTTAACTAATGTTTAAACATATTTGCAAATTTATATTGCAAATGTAATTTATATCATTTTATTCGCAAAAGACCACAGAATGTTTTGCAATAAACAAAAACTGTCTAGCTTTTATACTTACGTCAGAATGTTTAAACAAATTTGGAAAGAGTTTTGAAAGATCAGCGCGAAGAATTTGGCTCGCCAACTTTAACTAATGTTTAAACATATTTGCGAATTTAATTTGCAAATGTAATTCATATCATTTTATTCGCAAAAGTCCGCAGAATGTTTTGCAATAAACAAAAACTGTCTAACTTTTATACTTACGTCAGAATTTTTAAACAAATTTGGAAAGAGTCTTGAAAGATCGGCGCGAAGAATTTGGCTCGTCAACTTTAACTAATGTTTAAACATGTTTACAAATTTAATTTGCAAATGTAATTTATATTATTTTGTTCGCAAAAGTCCACAGAATGTTTTGCAATAAACAAAGACTGTCTAACTTTTATACTTTCGTCACAAATCTTATTCAAACGACAAAAGAGACCCTCTTCTCTAAAACGTATTTTTTCGAAAACCGAGGATGATGGAGAAAAACGTTGTTACATTGAACAGTGTAATTAAAAAAGTAAATCTAATACAATTTCCCGTACAAACAAATCATTTACAAAAGAACGCACATGCGCCCAACATTATTTATTCTTTACCGTGAATTCTTCTCAATTGTTTATATAAATATCTATGGAATATGTTCTTCAAAATGAACCACGGACGTTCCTTCAAATTATTATTACACTACGTTTCTTATCACAACATTTCGGGACTATTTACTTCATATTATCACAATTACAATTATAAACAATTATAAACATATGAAAAAGATACCCGATATATTTTTAATTACACCTTTCTCTTCATTTTCTCCAGAAATCTTTTGGGAATAATAATGCGGGTCGTTGACAATCGAAAATAAGCGAGACATGCTTAAAGTACAAAATGATATGGCAAGAGTATACTGTATTTTTTCTTTTAATCATTACCATACGAACCATTACTTACAAGTCATAGTGTGATTGTAATTGTCCTGCGAGCCTGTATGTGTCGATGTATGTGTACGTCTCTTTACGAAATTATTATAATCGTTATTATCATTCTTATCGATATCATTAACACGTTGAGCTCCACGTCGATGTCCGTGTTATACGATACCCCGTGATACGCCTCCGTATCGTTTACATAATGTCTACAAATCAAACTGTTTATCAAAATTAGCAAAATCGTAACGTTAAAAATATTGAAAGTTTCGGCGAATTATTATCGAATTATTATCGAATTATTATCGAATGATTATTTTGATTCGAGTTTTACTTTTATTTTGTAATATTGGCATCGGTGGTCACCGATGACCGTCATGGCGTTCAACGTGTTAACATCTTTCATCATCATGATCATCCTCAACATTATTATTATCATACTTACTTCGATACAGTAAGACACTATGCGGTAGTAAATAATACAATAACATAACATTAATTAAATACATGGGCGTAATAGGTCCGGCACTTGGATAAGGCAATTAATGCGCATAATTGACTCTCTCGTCATTAAAGGTTCCTTCGATGTACTATGAGACTCGATTCACGTGAAACAGTACAATATTTTCTTTCCAAGTGTAAATGCGCAGTCAGCCATAAAAAATATATTTTTTAGGGTGTGCTGAGTGAATTCGCTTCCATACTGCATTAATCGTTTAATGCGCATACATATACGTTTACGTATGCACGCGATTTGATATTTATATATTTATATATTTATAGACACGTTTACCATGATTGTCGGTGCGTATTTACAGAATTATTTACAAGTTTCATACGTTCATTGTTTTTTACTATATCCCTAAATTTACAATCCCCATCAGGTTCCCCGATATACTCAAACAGTATGGCGTCGGATGAATAAAGATATTTTCGAAAAATGGACACAATATTATCAATTCCTTTTTCATTCTATATACAGTAAACCTCCCGTGCAACGCGAGTACCTACTACGTGAATTCCTAAAACGCGCTCAAGATATTGCGACGAGTTTCTTTTTATATGACACGATTCTCGTAGAACGGGCTATATAATAAAATGCTGGAATTCCCCGATAACACGATTTCGTACAACGCGTGACGTATTAACGCGCTAGAGGGGAGTCTACTGTAATATACGTTATAATAGGTTCTTATGCAAAAACAACACAGAAAGATTTTTGCTGCATTACACTTATAGAATAGCTTTGCCCACATGGTAAGCGCAATGACACTGAACGACCATTTCTAGCGGTGGACCGTAGGACACGAGGACCGTAGAAATGTTCAAAACTAATACGAACACGTTAAGAAATGGCAGTAACAGGGTCGAGGCATATTTTTAGCCAACCAGGGCATCAGCCTTCTTTTTATTACACTTTCGAATCGCAGAACCAGCTGCTCGGTGGGTCGTGTGTGTGTGTGTGTGTGTGTGCTCTGATACGCAGAGAAAATCAAAGAAAAATAATACCCAGACACAGGGATAAATGAGGAACCCAATGGAATTGATTAATTAAATAATTCACAGGCGAATCTCGTTGAAATAATTTACGTTCTCGTATGTACAGGAGCGCTGTGATTTGCGCATTCTTGCTATCGCTTCTTGAGTCTGCCTATAATTAGCATGGCATCATGTCAGATCGTCAATAATTATTTAACGATATTGGCAGCACTTAACCAGGTTCACTGTAGTAGCCATACTATTTATAAGAGCATCGCGTTATTTACTATTTATCGCTTTCAACGATATTTCGTAATAATGTTTCTTTCTTTCTCGTTTCTACACTGTTGTGCATGGCACCTAGGATTCAAAAACATAAGGATTCTTCTTCCTTGCTTTTCTTCCGCATTTCATATTGAAAATCGGAAATGGTATGTCAATAAAATAGTAAGCTTCCTTGCAGATACGAATCGCGTGAGTATTGAGTAGATAAAGATGTGGATTAAACTTCAACACCGAGTACCCTATCAACAACGTATTCGTATCTCTTTGGCTCACCATTTGCATTCTCTTCCGATGATTTTGGGTTTCCTTCTTGACCATTTTCTTTAGTTCGCACACTCGCGTCAACCGGTCGTCCCTTTGCATTCACTGAATTATTTGCACTGTTCGTTAAACCACTGTCTGTTGAATTCCTAATAACACTAGCGTTATTAACTGCGCCACTACCGGTCCTTACAACTGATGCATTTACAGTTTGCACACAATTCGATCTGCTCCCCAAATTTGGAACCACATGGACACCACTTTTTGTGAGCGTGGATTCACTGGTTACCGGTTCGGATGCATATCGCCTGTGTTGACCAGATGGCAACAATGTTGGCGGTGCACTTTCAAACGGTAGATCATCCGGCGGAAGTACAGGAACGTTCAAATTAACTCGTGTAAAGAAGGCCATTTTTTCCCTGTAAAAGAAAATACAAATACATTTAGAAATGTTGACGGTACGTTTTTGCAAACACTTGCGCAATGCAATCGTCGAAACATATGCATATAAGTCTCGATTACTTACTTAAAGGATATGATGTCAGGCTTTCCCTTGCCGGCTTTTGTTTTTCTAAGTTTGTAAATTTCCTTTGAAGTCTTCTTTAACATCTTCTCTACTTTCTTATCCTCCGCTGTCTTCCCGTTCTTTCCGCTCTCGGCCTGAGCTATGAGATTTTGGAACTTATGATCTTCCAGTACCCAACTTGCAAGATCAGTATCTCCTTTTTCTCGAGCTTGTTCGAGTCTTTGTTTTAATTCCCGTAACCTGCTTAACTCATCTTGAAGATTATTCAATCTCGCGTGCTGCGCTTGAAGATCTAACTCAAGGTCCAATGACGTTCTTGCAGTTGGTGGTAAATGAGTTGATTTCTTTGATGTAGTTTTACAACTTAACGCTGATGAAGGCCGTCTCCATCGAAGGGATCGTCTTTCGACCGAGTTTCTCTGGAAAGGACCACCTCTGCGATATAATGGCATACTACTATCACTGTCACTTCGATTGAGCTGCAAGGAAAACATTGAATACGATGATAAGCAACGCAAATGAAACAAGATAGAATATTTCAACAATCAGATTCAGCTAACAATAAACACTTACACGACAAATGTAATGATTCTTGCTGACCGCAGCACTGGGGGAAAAGGTTTGGCTTCTTTTGATTACAATGGAATTCTTATCATCGTGTACAGCACCAGGCATCACACCAGCCGCCGAAAGTTTTCTCTGCTTTCCTTGCTCCGGAATGAAGATGCACTCAGTGTTTGTTTCCTTATCCTGAGTCTGCCTCGCTTCCTCACTGAGTTCTTCCTCCTCCTGTCAAACAATGAAGCAAAAGGAAATGTTATGATATAAACATTTACGAGGGATTACTGGAGCCTCTATCAGTGAGAATAATATTTACCTCGTGCTCCAAGACATCTTCCAGAACATTGTCTTCCATCATAAATTCCACTATTATTCCTTCCTCGTCGCTATCCTCACTTCCGCTTTCGCTACCACCGTCCTCGTCTTCTTCTTCAGGACTACCCAGGCAGTTAGCCAATTCTTCCAGTCTTAATGTAATTGCTGTTTGCAGTTCGTCGCACCCTTGATTTCTTGTCAAGGTAGATGTTTGTGAACTAATTATGGTACTTTCATCACTGCTTTCTTCCTTGATGTTTTGCCCACCGCGGTAAACTGATATGTCTGATTCTTGTTTATCGTGTTTTCCTTGTTTCGCGACACTGGTGGAAGCACTGTTGCTGTTACTGTTGCTGCTACTGGTACTTGGACCATCAGACGGTTGCATGAAGCGGAAGGAGAGTATGTTATACCACTTCACACTCGGCGATTCTGGGCTGAAGTCTGCAAGGGAGACTTGGGCAGATCCCTGTAACAAAAATCATGTTGTTACATAAACCTACAAATTAATACCGTATGTCATACAAACATGCATCATCATTTTAGTGCCAATCTTGACAAATGTACAAAAACTACAAATAAGAAGGAAGTATTGATAAAAAGATGAACATACCAAGCACTCCTCAGACTCATTTCCAGTGCACCAAACGTTCACTTGCAGTGTCTTCGTGTACAGTTTATTGAGAGGCACAGCAATCGGGAACGTTTCGCCGAAGGTTGGTTTTCGTAGGTCCACAACAGGTTTCGTACAACACATGTGATTAACGGGCGGTTGCATCGGAAGCAATGCTGCCTTTATGTACCTAATACATTCAAAAGAAAAAAAGGGAACTGTTATTTCCAAGTATCTTGCAGCAGCATCTACTCAATGTAAATTTATCCGAGTATCATCACTCCGTAGATTGATGTGATGTGTGTTAATTACTGTAAAAAGGATTATCAAATGAAAGCAAACGTCGTTGATGCAAATGATCCTCTTTCTTTCTCTTTCATCATTGATCGGTGGAACTGAAAGGCGTTCCTTTGCCAGTTGTAAAGGGATGGATCATTAATCAAATGTCTCGTGTAACTATACATTAATTTGTCTTCTTAATCCGTTCATCTAACAATCGAAGCATTCGCGAATTTATGAGCACCAGTTTCTACAATAGACGTAGGAATAAATTCCACAGCGGCTATAAAGCTAATTGCGAGACGGTATCGCTGATAATAGCGAAGTTACGTAACGAAGGTTAGCGCAGATCTGGTCAATGATCCATGCAAGCGAGTATTTCATAATTGCATTCCAATTTCAGACACGTCAGTAGCTAGAACATGAACTGACCAACCCGGGTAACGAAACATATCCGGCAATCTTATCCAATGATTTCATTTGTAGATACTAGAATGTATTTGACACGGTAAGAAAATTCGAATACCAACGGAATGTAGATACTCGTTTAATTGAAAATATCGTTTAGGAGGATAATTGAAAAGGTTTAAATACTTACACTTGCGCGTTGTTGGGAATAAACAGTGCAGCCAAGTTCCTCGCACGTTCAATTCCAACGTGAAGTAAGCCATCACTCACGGAATATCTGAAAAGTGAATAATAAATATTCTTACTATTGGGATTACTATGGAGTGTGAAAAATCAATCTTTATACAATTACAAACAATACATGATCCTAGTATCTAGATAAGGTAGAAGACAAACTATCTAAATGGGAAATACGGCATACCTTAGTTTAATCTGCACCTGCGCAGTCTCCAAGCTCATTTCTCCAGGTGTCAACTGATCGACATCCCCGATAAGACCCGAGAGTTTCCTGCGATTGGATGCCTCGAAGACACCCGAATCACCAGCAACACTCTCATCGGACACAGCTGCAGATACCGACCTGGTATTAGTACCAGAACTACTCGCTCTTGATCGAATTCCAGTTGGTGGTGGTGTTTCACTGATAGGTGATAAAGGTGGTGGTTCTTGTGGCAAAGAAATAATCTGATGCGTCATCGCGCTTGCAGGCCTACCAAGTCCACTGCCTTGAGACATATTTCCCAATTGTAATTCTACAGGTGGGTGAGGTCCAACAACAAGCTTGAGGCGTTCTTGAGGAACGGCAGATGACTGCTCTTGTGAAGAAGTCTGCTGCTGACTAAGTCTCAATTCCGCAAGCCTGTCCTCTAATTGATTGCCATCTAAATGAGCACTCGACGGAACCGTTGATCTCTGATGTTGTCTCCTCTGCATTTCTACATGCTCGTATGCAGGAGGTGGGCCCATTGGGGCATTTTCATATAGTGGCGATACCGGTGGACTAACACTAGAAAGGCTCGACCTCGGCGAGAGACTTGGTTGAGATCTACCAGGAGAAGGTGTACCGACGAGATTATTTTGTTCCGAACCTCTCAGCAACCTTTCAACGCGTCTATGTAGATCCACCATATCAACCGGTCGTTCTTGTTGCGAGGTAACTGGCCCCAGACATTGCGGACCACCGTAAATATCGGTGAAACTTAATCCAGAGCTGAGAGAACCTTTGCTACTAGTCGTACTAAGGCTTCCAAGACTGGAACTGCTGCTTACCGAGAGTGTACTAGCACTAAGAGTCTTCAGTTGACCTTCCAACATAGCCATCGATCGAAGTGCATCCCTTAATTGCTGCAACAGCAATTGTTTCTCTTCGTGCAACCGTACGCGATCGGTTATAGTTTTATTCGACAATTCAAGTGCATTATTCAAGTCCTGTTCCAATCTGCGTATTTCACACTGTATTTTCTTCATATCTTGCTGGGTTCTCGTGCGAGGTGTGATACTTCGAAGTTCCCTAAGCAGTTGTTCCTTCTCTTGGAATAGTAATAACTTGTCTTTGTCGCTCTCCGTTTGTCCAGGTGTTACCTTTTCTTCTAGATCAGCCAATTGTTGCTGAATATGCTGTATCCTCTTCCTGGCTTCGTCATACTGCAACCTCATTCGTGCCATTTCGGCTAATCGAGTACCAATTGGTACCAATTCGCCGGACAGATCAGTCTGGGATGCTGTACTGAGCTTTTCTTGTGGCAGGCTGAGTGTGCTGGCTTCTGGGCTGCCTTCGCATAATTGCAACCTCGTTAACTCATCTTTCAATTGTGCCAAAGACTGCATCAGTTCAGCTTTCTCCTTTTCACCGGAACTCAAAGACTTCTGTATATTACGAAGCTCCGTCATAATTGCCTGAGCCTCCGTAATATTGTAACAGCCTCCATGATGGCCGCTCAACTTTTGCTCAACACTGAAAGTACCAAGAACAATCGAATTAAAATACATTAACACAATGTAACTCCACGGAATTAACCCTAGAATTTATGCTTACACATTTATTTACATATCAATTATTCGCGTTATGTATATCAAATAAAAGTTTATTGAATATCGACCATTCCTTTGATAACTGTATCGTATTGCAAGGTTTAATATTCTACCGGCTAAGTTCGGAGGTACGTAAAACATTCAAACAGTGGAATTAATAGAATTAATCAAATTAATAAACGAGAGGCTAGAACTGCGATACCGAATAAAAAAGCTGTACTGTATTACTCTTAGAAATAGGCAGCATAACATCGAGGAAACGATATGAGTAAGTATCATCGGAATTCATGCGATTGTAAGATAAACGTTGCTGCAATACCTTGCAAGTGTATCTACCCCTCGCTGCGTACAGTTCATCTCTGCACGAATCTGCTCGAGTTCTCGTTTCAGTCGGGAAACCCGACTCCTGGCGAGCGCCACATCGGATTTCAGAAGGTCCGGATCGTACTTTGTACTTAATGAACTTGAACTGGAACACACTGAAGAAGGAAACATTTCCTAACTGCTTTCACTACCGATTTCTAGTCTCGAACGAGACATTCAATTATTAAGCTGGCCAATATATTCGTGCGGTTTTATTATGTGAATATAAAACGATTTTTATTTAACTTCGTAAACTTCTTCGATTATATTTATTCAATAAAATCGTATTTATAAAAACATCTCGATTTCTCCGTAAAAAATTGATACAAGTTGCACGGATTTTTTAATATGCGTTGTTAGAAAAGTAAGATTGGCGATATTAAAGTGCACTTACAACTGGTACGCGATGCGCCGAGCGTTGATAAAGCGTTGTTGAGGTGATTGTACTCATCCTGGGCCAGGCACAGTCTCTGCTGTTTTACGTCGTAGATCTCCTTTTTCGCCTGGAACAGAATCATTTCGAAAAACGTTCACAAATCTGAGAAACAACGCTTCCTCTTCACGTCGTAACACGAAATTCCAGTAACGCGATACTCGTCCTTTCACACGAAAAGTAATTTGAACGTTCATTCCCTCGCAACATAAGAATACAGATATTGGTAGTTTCAATTAATGAATTTGAGTAAACTTTCTACTTTTTGTTCGCCGAGTGTAACAATGAGATATATGAACACCTCTGATTCTGCTAAATCATACAAATCTTCGATATTCGATGTACAAAGACATCAATGCATGGAGACGATGGAAAATGTATCACCTGGTAAAAAATAACGGAAATGTACACAGTTGTATCATATCACTTCACGTTATACGTAGACATGATTAACTGACATTTAATATTATGATTGACATCATTGAATTTCAATGAGCTTTTGTGTTATTGTATCATTGAAAAATGATCAATTACGTGGTGCAGTATATTTGTATGTAACATAGAGTTGCGTGAAGAAAGGTTAGGAATTAATTTATACCGTGACACGAGAGTTCGATAAAAATCATAACGCCATACGTAAAGAACCCATGGTATTTATGGTATACTTTTTCTATGGTGGTAGCTGCTCTCAGCGGAGTAGAAGATTTGTACGTCACATTGTGAGAACTGGAAGATCGTTTAGAGTTTACGAGACCAGACATTATAAAGAGGAATAAGAAAAAGGTAATGGTATACTGGAAGATGCTTGGAATTCACAGTACCACTTCCCCATCCCTTCTCAAGTTTCCATGGAATTTATACCACCACTACCCTACTCCAGTCGATGTATAATGCTACATTTCAAGCGATACATGTAACCCTCGTAAAACGCACCACTTATATACAATGCAACTTCGATAAAACGCGATTCACAAATCCTGAGGATCCTTGTACAACGCGGCACTTCTGCAATGCAAGAGATGTGTATTATATATCAGGGATATGCTTCGGTAGATAAACAACCACTCGGAACACAGCTAATTTCTGATGCACCAATTTCAAGAAACTGAAAGAATATAATGACAGCAATCGCTGTAATGAAACCTACGACACGCATGTAAATTGAGTAATACTCTTTAAGTATGCGTACCACTTTTCCCTACAAATACACTCTTTAATGGTAATGAGCCACAGTGCACGAAGTATGCGCCCCATTTTATATTCCAGGTCCATCTGAATGGTATCCTGTAAGCGTGTACCGCACAATGTAATAACACACTTGATCGGGCGTCACAGAGTAACCATTGGAATGCACTAGTTCCTAGTATGATAAAAATCCTGGCATCCTTACATATTCACAATAGTAGTAAGCGGTCGCGTCCGTGTCATCGCGCCTGTAACACTGTTCCCAGTAGAATCGCTGTATCTGCTCGTCGTTCTCGTAGTCGTTATGGTAGCACATCTTCATCCGATATTGAGAGACAACGTTCTCGTAGATTTGCTCCTGTTGTGGCTGCTCGCGCCTACGTTGCTGGGACTGTTGTTGCTGAGGATGATGGTGTTGCTGCCGGCGCTGATGATGCGCCTGCTGATTGTAATTGTCGACGTAAGTGCGGTACTGGTGCGCCGGTACGAGTACGCAGAGAGTGTACTGACGGTCCATGCCGGGTACACGGTGGACTGGGCACGGTACGCGATGCCTTCCTCTTCTTCTTCTTCTTCTTCTTCTTCTTCTTCTGCTTCTTCTTCTTCTTCTTCTTCCTCCTCTATCCCGTCGGGCGTGTATCTCCTCTTCTCCTCACCTCATCTTCGCGAAGGCCTCCTCAAGACTGGCCGGTTTACGGGGCCCGAAATTCCGATCCCCACCTCCGTGGGTCTCAATTTTTAAGGGATCCCACCTTTTTTCCTCTTTTTGCCTTCTCTTCCTTCGCTTCTTGCACCGCCCGGTCGGACCATTCCTCCCCTGCTCTTTTCCTCCCTTCTTCGGCCAGTACCACCCTTCCCCCACTACAACGTGATATCCTTCCTCTTTCCTATCCTCCTCATTCTCTCATTTCCTTCCTTTACTCCTTTTACTCTTTATACATTTCTCCCTTGTTCACGATGATCCTGGTATCTATCTGACTTCCTCTTCCACAGGCAACATGCAGGGCCTTTAGTTTGATCTCTCTGTACTCGCGTTCTTTCTTCTTCTCTCTTCTTCTCGCTTCTCCTTTGGCCCGCTCCTTCCACTGTCTTTCGTTCATCTCGCTCCAACGAGAGCGGACTTGAACGCTTCTTTCTTACCCGGCGTAAAAAGGCGGGCCTCATCTCGGGCCCCGCAGGACCGTCGCAACATAGCCCTCGTGCCCCCACCCCTTACACTTTTTCCTCTTCTCTCTTTCTTACTTACTTTCTTTCTAAAGATACTATGCTTCTCCCTACTCCTTCTCTACACGTTTCACGTGGTATTCATTCCTAGCGAATCTAGTTGATATTAGAAGGTACACAGGCATGCAACTTACAACCAGAGAGTACATATAAGTTCAGCTCGTACTTGATCTTGCTTTTAATGTCCCTCCATTTTCAACACGCAACGAATTTCCTTGCAGATTGATTATTCATTAATTTTCCGTTAATATTAGTTCAACCACGATTCTCAAAAACGGACTTATTCTTCAATAAGTATTCTTGAATAACATACTCCATACGCCATGTACGAATAACGTACATAGAACAGTGATAACATAATTGCAATTTATGGATCTCTCTTATCACTATCATCAAAGAACAAAGTGAAAGTAATCATAAGAAGGACAACCCCAGGAGAATATAAAAATCGCATCAAATTGGAAAAACTAAAGCAACAAAATACCGTTTCGCCTTTCAAATAGATCCTGTCAATCGTACCAAGTTACTTCCAGCCAAACCCTTCTATGTCCAATAGCTAAGAAGCATTCAAAGAAACACATCCCGCTTTGCGAATTCCAATGTCATATTCATCATCGAAAGGATGCCCCGAGGAACGCACGTTTTTTTCAACGATGCGGAATCTCTTGGCATGCGGGCTTAAAATGCAGGGTGCTGCGGGGCAAGCGCACGATCCTGTCGTTGGAGGAACCGAGTATGCAGGGGAACGAGAGGTGGTAGAGGGTAGGGACTGAAGAAAGAGGAGCTGAGGGGAAAGAGGGCCTGGCGAGGTCACGGTAGGACCCTGCTGAACGTGGTCCCATCTTGGACTCTCTTGGTCGGTAGTAGAACCGACCTTGAGTCGCGCATTATGCCCCATCCTTGTTGGAATTTCTGGGGCCACTACTGGCCCATCAGCCGTGTCTCTGATCATCTAAGAGCAGACCCAGTGTACCTCAGTATATACCCCCACTTCTGGCACAGAGGCATTGCTGTGCATCAGTAATCACGGGACCAATATCCTTGCACATTGATATTTCATAAGAAACCAGCCATTTTACTCAACTATTTAATTACTCTATATTACTATATCATTGATATTTTATAATAATAATTAAACAGTTTGTTTCCGCCCATTGAGATGCATTGGTGAACCAAATAATGATATAAGAAGTCGCGAAAGTCGCCAATATTGTACAGTCATCTTGTACGACAGTTTCTGAACTTAGGGTGCATTTCCAAAGCAAATAGAACTCATTATGCACAGGGAAATGATTCGTAATTAAATTGCAGTTCAACACTCACAATATTAATGAAAGTATGCATTAAAACAAGTGTGATAAATCAAAGCACATAGTAATCGGCAAATAAAATGCAGCTACAATATTAATGTCAAGTTTATAATTATTGGATTCCTTCCATTTGACTATGCATTTACGTTGATGTATGTCTCATCTTTTTTTCCATGTATTCCGTATACCACCTCCCTAAAATCGCCGAAGGATCCACGGGGCCCGGACCCCATGCGCATATTTCTCGGTCCACACTATTATTGTCGGAGACCCCGCAGATGGTATCGAGTACGAGCCGGTTCGCTTGCCTCGTGAAAAGAGGGCCTTATTTTCCCCTTTCCTCCCCGCGGACATTTCAAGCCCTTTCCTTACCCTCCACACCTACACCTTTGTACTTATCTATCCCCTTTTCACCCTTTGCTTCAAGAGATTCTCCCTCCTCCCTTTCACTATATAGTACAACTTCTGATATACTTCCGCCTTCGGTGCTTTTTATGAAACAGCAGAGTCAATATTGTCGGAATAACACGATAACATTCTTTAATAAGAAAAGAATCCTTATCGGATTGTATTCGATGAGATTTGCTTCATTCATACCACTCGGAGAAGTTAAGTACACTAAACCCTACTATAACACGGTATTTGCTTCTATAACGTATAAAAAAATGATATTTATTAAACGCATGGATCTTTATCGCCTTTTAAAAACTTGAGATGGAAGTTCTATTTATTATCAAGGAAGTATCGAGTGTTTGTATTTGGCGAATGGTTTTTGCCGTAGGTGCTTCGTGCGAATTATGATCCTGGTGCATCGATGAAGTGAAGATAGTAAACAGAACTGCATTCTTCGTTCGGTTTGATTCGCAATCGTTAAAAGGATATTGAAGACGCGGAAGAAGAAGGTTCACGATACGGACGTCTCGGAACTCCGGTTGGAACGAGACCAGGATAAAAGGCGAAGAAGGTTGTCCCGTGATAGGCACATTCCAATCGAGTGGCCTAATACCATCCCATAGCAGCATAAAAAACGAACGGGCGTCATTGTACAGAAGAGTGAGACAGGAAGGTTCGATGGGATGATGAAGAGAGGGAGAGCAAGTCGAACGAAGTTCGTAAGAAGGGAGGCGAGACGAAAGGGGCATCGGATATTCCGTACAAACGGCTGCGATTTATGCCGCCTAGCTTGACTATCCTAGAGTCGAATGCCTAACTGATTGCTGAATTCCATTCCATCAGGCAATCTTCCTCTCTTTCTCTGTTGCTCTTTTGCTTACTTTATCCAGGGAATACCACAGAGAGCCTAGACACATTGTTTGCACCGGCTCGTGAGCCTCTATATATCTCCCGGACAGTTTTAAAGTGTAACTTCTTGCACGAATGCGCATGAGTCTGTTGAAACCAAATATATATCATTGATTTCTTTGAAATGAGAGTTAAAGGTGAAGTATAAAACAGAGACAAATATATTGGGTTGCTTCGTAATTTCTTAGGGTTTTGTCGAATCTGAAAACTTCCGTTTTTCTTTCAAAATAAAGAAAAATACTAATACTATCAATCAATACCAAGTCAGACACTGAGATCTGATATACTTTCATTTGATATACGTAACGCAAATAATTGAATCGAATTCCCATTCGAAAAATATTATTCAAGAATTCCTTCGTATTACCAGAATGGGAACCACCATAAAAAATGGTGGGACAAAGGTATTAGAGTTACGTATGCATTTCGATGGATGGTCCACCACCTACGATAATTCCCGAGGAACTGCGTGCACGCACGTACGCAACGCGCACTGGCATCCATGAGCATATATTCATGCATACATATGTGCGTAGCCCTATCGATACCTCGATCTTGAAGCTGCAAGCAGAATAATCTACCTTTTCACTGAGATGAAGAAGGAAAGGAAGAAGAAAGAGGCGGAAAGAAAAATCAAAGATAAAACGGAATACGAAAACCGACAAGGAAGAATTTGAAGAGGGAATGAGGATCAGCCGAACATGAGACAAAAACTCGGAGACCCGCATTGGAGTCAAACGAATCACTGAATCGAATATCTTTTGCGAGTCTAGTAAATAGGGTCAAAGGAAGAAGAGGAAGAAGAAGAACGAACGAACGAAACGAAACCAAAGACAATGTATCTCTAACTGTGCAGGGAATCGAGGATGAAGAAGATGGCACGAGGAACAGTCGATCGTTGCACCGAAGTGATTGTTGGTAGAATGAGACGCATGAGAATTCGCACGCACTGAGAAGAAGAAAGCGAGATAGAGAAGGAAAACAGAAATAGAAACGAAGGGATAGAAACGAGAAAGAGATAGAGATTCTGAGGCACATCGATGAGAAATTCACGTTGCACAGAATAGTAGTAGAGGAAGGAAGGTTTGTGGATGGCAATGACGATGATGATGGTAGTAGTAGCGAGTTGGCGGAGGAGGAGGGATTGGAATGCAGCCGAGTGAGGAATTCCGGCCCCTCCCGCATATTTATCTGAGCAGTGCTCGGCGGTGGCGGCGGTGGCGGCGGCGGCGGCGATTCGGCCCGGTCCGCGGGGCCCAGCTTCGAGTGAGGGGCCCCTTTTATAGTGCGCCAACCACTATGCCGCTCGCACCGTGTGGAAACTCAGGGAGGGAGGGATATCCATCGGGCCAGTGTCAGGCCACTATGCGTATAGACTTATTCAGGAATCCCCGCGGTGTTTTCTAATTGGCCAAACTTACACGATTTTCCATTAAATATGCAGAGAGCAGAGAATTCCGCGTACAAAATATTCATCAAAGATTGAAACTGCCACTCTACAACCGTACGGATTCAATTAAATGACGGTAGTAGATACAAATAATAATCAGTGAAAGTTTTGATGGAATGCATATTAATAGGCGAATTATGATAATCTTTTTAAAGTTTACAAATACTACCTTTTCTAAATCAGAAAACTCTGAACAGACTAAACAACTTGATGAAACAACCATGATGAAATATGTACTGTCTAGAATCTAATAACAGGTAGATCTAGTTATAATTGTGTAGAGAAGATATAAGGACGACCTTCTAAGGTTCTATGGTTTCCTGCGGACATGTCTTTCGTGGAATTTAGTCCGTATCCAAGTGATCCGAAGCTTGATGGGGGCCCAACGGTAACCGCGACAACAAAAAGAGAAAGAAAACGAGGGCCGAGATTAAAATGACTAGCTTTAGAGGCTCGGGCGCTACCGGGCCCTCACGTGATCGCTCCATGGCTACCGAATTCCGTATGAAAAGGGTCTCGTGCTTCGCTCGAGGGATCCCGCGAAGTCTAAACAAACCGACCCTCACGATCCTCTGCAGCCCTACAGGAAACTTATCAATTTAATTATCTATTCCAGAATGCCTACGCAACAGCAATTAGTATGCAACAAGTATAAAGATACCCAGATTAAAATCCAATGCAGAAAATTCCATGGTAATTCTAAATGATCATAATCACTGTACAGAATTCCTACTAAAAATGGTGTGGAAACTCATTCCAAGTCTATTTTCGATTTCGCGAAGAATCAATCGCAAGAAGTGTATATCGAAAAAAATAAATCTTCGAATTTTAAATCATTGTAAACTGACAAAATACAAGAGAAAACGAGTTCGTATTCTGACTTCGTCGAAGTGGTTTACTTTCGTCGTAACTTCAATTGCACCGCGCTCAGGTTATGCAAAAACATTCTATCTTTCGTCGAATACAGCTTCCACGAAGGGATGCCATAAGGTTGATCATGATTCTTTTTTATCTCATCGTGCAACGTAGTCCCCTGCCCCAATCATACTTCAGTGAACGTCCACACGGTTCTGCGATCGTTGCATGCCGATTTTTTGCATGAAGGAAATATGCATTCGTGTATTGCTAGAAAAGGATGCACGTGAGATTAGTGTGAACCGATTCGGATTTAGAAGTAGTAGCGGACGTAGGAAGAAGAATCTGCAGTAACCGGGCTGACGGTCGAGAAAGGAATTTCTTCAGCCGGACAGCTGCTGCTGAACAAAGGCCGAAGGATATAAAAGAAGAATTTCTCGAGGCGCACGTGGCTCCCAAGAGAAAGAGAGAAGAAAAAAGAAAGAGAGAATCCATGGCTAATGTAAGGACCAGGGTACACACGCGACCCGTTGCCCGGCACCCTTGTCGAGATTCCTCTCTTTCTGCTAATTTCGTCTTTCCTGTTGGATAGCATTATACAGTTTTTTTACATAATCCTACGGAATCGATTATTTTTATTCCACAACTTGCTTGCAAATCATTGAATTCAAACCGGACGGATGGAATATATACTCGTATTAAAACCTGATTATACTGTGTAAAATATAATGTCATTTCTAGAAACACTATGTGCTTGCAGATATTTGCTATTCTTTGGCGAAGTTCCTTTTGGGCCTTATCGGTCCTGTAGCCCATTAGTTTACGCCAACTTTACCACGAAGTACACCATCGTACTCGTAGAAGTCGCCACGATCTGTGACTGGTAGTATGCTTTAGAGCTGTCACTACTTTCAATCGTTTAATCACGATAAATCGGTAACACACCCAATCCCAGATTTCGTTATCACCATTATCAGATGCGCGTTAAAAAATCACTGAGTCTTGATTGTATTTCAAATCCAGTGGATGCACGTAAATCTATATGCAACATGTTACTTTAGATCGAAAGCAAAAGAATATCGAAGATCAATTGATCCTTAATTAACACGTATTTATCAGTGCCCCGAATCAGGACGTACTTCGTAAAATACTTGCAAGCACTGCACTTGGAAAAAACTATTAAAACAAAACATCAAATGAATGAACTTCCGAATTACATTCTCCAACATCATTCGAGTCTCGATCCCCAAGGATTCCAAATTTCATTCAACCTAAGAAAGCAAAATACCGTTGCATTCCTGGAACTCGCGCAACTCATGGAAATCCAAGTCTAGAATAATTAAGTAGAATAAAGAAGTATTCTAGCGACAAATGATTCCATGACACTGGAACCATGGAGGGATTAAATGTATCGTAAGAAATCCATAGGATACAGTGGTTACATAAAGAGAAAGGAAGAAAGGTAGAGAGTCCAAGTGAGAGAAGAGAGGAAGTGAAGAGCAACCAGAAGGAGAATGTCAGAGCACTCGAGAAAAAGAAAGAGGGGACTCACGCACACTTACGCACGAGAACGGATCAAGGTACTGGCGCCACACGGCGTATGCAATTAACATAAACGCCAAGGCAAAGATGTATTTCAGGAGGGGCATTCAATTTCGACAGGAAGCTAAGGATACGGCATCTGCCTTCGTCGGTTCTACGATCGCAAACCTTAGTGCGACCACCTGTCCTCGCAACCAAGGAATCCTGCGAGACCTTGATTCCTCCTAGAAAGCGAAGGGAAGCGTGCACCTGCAGAAAACAGAATGTCTCGTAGCCCTAAATACGGAACACGATGCATCGGAACTTCACGCTTTCCCTGTGATAACGTCAACTACAACTAGAATTACATTATATTGTACACGTTATAATCAACCGTTTTACATTACATTTACTTTCAAAACAATCAAGCAAAAACTGGATTATGTCTATTGTTGTTTATGGAAGTAGCACGAGATAAGTACAACAGGAATGATACTACACGGTGTAGCAATTTCGATGAAGTGTGACGAATTTACAAGCTATGTGCATACGTGCATTAGCAGTATCTAATTATGTCCGCCGGTTGCATTATCGGTCTAAACCTATAAATCGTACGTGCCGGTGGAAACGATGCATTGAAGAAATGCGAACACACAAATCTGCAAGTAATGTTTACTTGCGATGATTTATATGTTAGTTATTGGAATCGATTGAATTCTGTTGTAATATTTAATGTTTAATATGAATGTCCTACGATTTGTAGAAACGCGACACGTATCTTGTGCAGTAAATGAAAAGTAATTCTACTTGAAATGATGCTGTAAGAACTTTCTTTAAGCGCGAAGCGGAAGTGACATTACGTCGGGATGACCGATGCAATTTAGATTTATTGTACGATTAACGATTAGACTGATAATTTAGAGTGGCTTAATCGCGACTATGAAGATTTTCCTCGATTATAAGAAGTGGCCTATCGACGTGAATCGTTCAAAGCGTGTCGCCGAAACGGTGCGGCGCAAAACTTATTTTCGCACCTGTTTTAGAGAGAGATAACGCGCCTGATATCTCCCTGGTTGCACGATATCACCGAGTCGTACCGCATTCCAGAACGTCGCGTATATTTCTGAACACAAAACAAGCTAAACAATAGTGTTGCCACCGATACAACATGAAGAGCCACTGATTTATCATCTATAAATATGATAAACATAAATCTCATCGAACAAGTAAAATCGAGACGGTTCATGCAACGAGTATCTCCGATCAGTCTGCAGTTATTTCACTGCACAATTGTATCGCTATCATTCTGATATTTTCAGATATAAATATATGTGTGCCCCTTCTTTTCCTGTGATATATTCTTAGTAAAAGAAAAATGAGATATCAAAGAGTTTGCTGTAATAAAAATATTTGTAAATTGTTCTTCGTAATAAAATCGTAATGGGGATTCCCAGAAATCAGTATCCAATCGGAAATATGTAGGATTACGAGATGAAAGGAGATACGGATAAGCTCTCTTTAGTATTGGATATAACGCGGTTCAGAAATTATAGCGATCCTTGTATAACGCGGAACTTATACAATGCACCTTCGATATAACGGGTGTATGTAAACCGAGTCTAGCATAATGCGATTTTTATAACGCGACCTTTCTCTGGAGCCTAACTAACGTTATACGAGGATTACCTGTTTAAGAAAGTACACCGCGAACAGAGAAAGATGGGTTTTATAATTCTATGATATACCGTATGTGTTTCTATGTGTATATATAGTGGCACCATTACCTTATCGGCGAGATACAGCGAGATTTAAGGAATTCCTCTCGGCGAAAGTTCTCGGTACATTTTGCGTTTGCCGGCACACGTACGCGCTACCTTTATCTGTGTATTATATGCAGCAGACGTAAAATCACTCTCACAATTCACATTCCATGTTTGCACATAACTGCAACGAGTAGAGATCGCTTTAGAACCTTCTCGTTAGAAAACGTTCGTATGTACATGTATCATACATCGATTTCAGCTAAACCTAAAGAAATATGAATTTCACCTAACCCTAATGCATAACGTAAAGCAAAGAGTGAACCAAATCTTAACTTAAACTTCATAACGAATACAAGATGTTACATAAACAGAAGTGCAGAAAGTAAATGAATTTAAATAATTTATGCATTCCATTAAACCTGATTCCATCTAATAACTTTGCTACGTATTTCTTTAGAATCGCATTAAACATTGTACTCTGGTAATTGAAATAAACAGTTCGGTATCACATGAAATTCAAACTCACCAACATTCCACCATCTTCAAACGAAACGGAATTACAAGATTTCTCAAGATAACCAAGCGCAGATGCGCAAACTGTTCATTCAAGATACGATTCGTATCCTGGGGCATCGTTATCAATTCCTTACACTTCTCGCAACATCTTATCTCCCTCTAATTGCATATTTAATCAGGAAATAGTTAATCTAACTTCGTCGAAGATAAGTTTCCACAAAACTCTTTCACCGGTCATAAACTTCGTCAGATTGGAATGCGCCGTGCGAACCAAGCGGCATGGCGATCGTGCAGCTAAAGGTGTGTTCACAACCGCGTGCGCGGCTCACGATGCGTGGAGTCAAGGGAAAGAGAGAACACACTCATGGAAACGAAGAAGATAGCGAAGGATAGAAACGAGAAGGGGGATGAAAGAAGGAAAAAGAAAGAAGAAGATGATGAGGGGAAGAGAAGGTAAACTACGGTGACCGAGCAAGCGATTCTGATATGAATGGAATGCGATGCTATTATCGCGGTGTACCCGCCGATAACTCGGTGGTCGGGGTTCCAAGTGGAGGTGCTGACGCGGGGAGACAAAAGGTCTCCTAGCTAGCAAGCTGTGCGCATTTACGAACACACTATGCCCACTTCATCCGGATAACATATGGCGGAAAAGAAAGTCTGACGCTGCTGCTTTTCGGGAAAATACATGATAACTAGATTACGAGACATGCAGCTGTTACTATCACGCCTATTCCGGTGCACTCTGCACTGCGTTATATCACCGAGCTTTCATCTAATATATTTACTTGATTACATTAGATTGGCAATTAAATTCGCGACTTTTCTCTTGTGCCTTCTCTTTTTGCTTGTAAGTACCATATTTATAGATTATTTATACAAATGCACAGCAATTATAACGAATCACATAAATCACTCACGAAATAAGTCTTTAATACGCCTTTCATATTATCATAGGTTATAACGAAGCACAGTAATTGAAAGTCTAACGTAACTCGAAACGATGCAACGAATTTATGAAACCAAAGACATTTAGGCTTTTCTTCTAGCTAGTCGATTATGGAATAATACTCAATCATTTCATAGAGCTGCATATTTACGAAGGAACCTATTGTCTCTAATTCCAATCATTTATTATGGCTATTGAATCTATCGATTGCTTTGAAAACAATATTCCTCGGAGAATTATTTATAGAGCTTTACACGCTTTCAATTCGCACTACACGTAAAACATCCTCCTTGCACGTTGACCATTCCAATTACGGTGCACTATAGAAACAATAACCCTGATCGGCGTTATATAATAATTCGATCAATATTATTGTTCATTCTCGGAGTCGTATTACGTAACCGTTTCCCTGATGTGTTTGGTAAATTATCAAGGATACGTTGATATCGTTGAATGCATTTTGCTTCCTCCATAAAATACCAGCTGAACGTTGTCGATTATTGGCCGGATTTCTCGAATACATATCAGACATTAATTAGAATAAATGGCGACTCCCGAACTCGCCTTATCTGCATTCTAGTTTACTGATAAGCTAATAGCAGTTCCGGTGTTATCGGCACAAAGAATTCCTGCTTTCGATGTGATTCTTTTATTGTTTAAATAATTATTTATGCGTACATGAGAATGCTGTGATTCACCTTTACAACGTTATCTAGATTCTTTAATGCCCATTCACGAAGACAGTTTTATCGATCGCGTGATGCATTACGAAAGAAGCTGCTGATTAGCGGTAATGATAAGGATTCTCGATCAATGCGGCGATTAACCTCTGTCGGCACGTGTGTTCGGCTTTCGCGAGATTCATTTAACACGTTGAATACCATGGCGGGCATCGGTGACCGTCGATACCAACATTGAGAAAACTCGACAACAACGGGAACTGTTAAAATGATCATTGATTCGTCGGCAGAATATTCCGATCCAAAACATGTTTTGACTTAAGATTCGTTGGAAGACAAGCAGCATTTCTTCGGCTGTGATAATGAATATTTTCATTCAGAGTTCCTTTGAATTATATCATAAAATGTATATCATAATAAAAAATGATAATAACTTCTTCGAGTATTATTCAGAAGGAATATTGTTAGCTTTTTATACGGAAAATCGTGCTTTAGATAACCGAGAAAGTCTCAGGTATTCGGAAGAAATATCACATTACAATCCTATCTCGTTCAGAGAAATCAGCATCTGATACCCTCAGACATTCCTCCTAGATGACTCCGCAAGACTATATTGGGACTTCTCGAGAAATGTCTTATCACGAAAACGAAGAATACGAGACACATCAAAACACCGAGAACTATCTTTAACGACGAGGATGTCGTGCACGGAGATATAAATAACGCGCGTATTACGAGCAACTAGATTTATTACACACCGATAACACATTCTGGTATTCCATGTTAAACGTGATCGTTGAAAATCATTCAAGAACATTGAATTTCGATTTCCCCTTACAGCACGATATAGAATAACAATAATGAGAAATGTTTCCGTCGATCAAATAATACCATGGAAATTATGATTTACTAAAACCACAACAACTCGGAATTTCAATGTAAACGACGATTTATGTATTTCGAATTAATACTTCAAGAATGATTCTCGCGAATTCGTTTTAATCTGTTTATCAGCGAAGCAAATGATATTCGTGAAAGAAAGGAAGCACTGCAATTAACATATTAAAAATATTGACAATTTTACGAATATTAGCGATACATTTAATAGTTTCCTTTTTCCAAAAAATGGACGTAGGCCACTTTAAAAAATGAATGGCTCATATTCTCCGCGGTTCTACTGTTAAATGGATCAGTTTATCAAGTTTTATGATACGTTAAGGATATAAATAAAATTGTTTTCCAAAATCGAGAATTCCCGTAGATATACCGGTAAACAGTAGCAAGATCTGAATCTGGAGTATGGCATTTGGCCGGTGGTTATCGCGGCACGATAACGTTTTGATAATCGCACTTCGTGCATTCCAGACATGATAAGATCCAATCATATAGTGACTCAATACTGGTGTCCTACGATTCGAAACACGTACGCACCCCTGCGAGCGAAAATCTGGCACACGAATTTTGTTCACGGACCAAGTACACATATAGAAGAACAAACCATTCAAGAGGATCACTCTCGCTTATCGAAAGAAAAGTAAATATAATAAATAGCTTGGTATGCAAGGCCTATTGAGTCCTATTGAATGTATAAAAAGGAGCCGATTAATCGGATATCTATTGGGTAACCGTTTTATTGTAACACGTGCTCCGCGTGTCTCATCGTTCGTGATCAACTGGGAGTCCTCATCCCGCAATTAGCAATTATAATCTTGTCTACCGTGTGTGCTTTAAATTTCCAAGCACGGAACATAAGCGTAGCTTGGCTTTAGATTGAAATATAAATCACTGTTTGATTATAAATATTAAACTTCGATCAGTTATCTGGTACAGAATTAATATCAAGACTAAATGGAATTCCATGGAATTCCAAAGTATGAAGAATGTACGATTCTATTAACACCGGGAACTACCAGCGAGGTCAAAATGGCTTGTCCGCCATTTGTAGTTAAATTATAGGAATATATATGTGTGAAAGGGGTCTGTGCGCAAGTGATAGTACGTTTTCTAAAACCTGTAAGATTTCATTGGCGAAAAGCACGCGGATAGAGATAATATTCAACTAGCGTCATCGCGGTAACATCCCACTTGCTGCCAATGATATGATTTCCCTGCCCGGACATCGAACTCTCGTCTGCACTCTACGCGCGTCTCTTTGAACCTACGCAGTGCACATTGCACGCGAGAAATGTATCAGACGATAGTAGTACGGAGATTGCAATTCCTGCGAAACGAGAAGCCATCATTTTTTCGGAATCCACATTCCCCGCGCTTCCCGCTCGCTCACTCGTCCGATACAAATTCAAGCCCTGCAAAGACTTTATTAAAGCGCATCTCTTCTAGAAATGTATTACGCTTCGCTACAATTATATTTACGTCTCGCTAAAGCTTCAATGTAGTAATTCATGATTTATGATTCGAATAAAAAGGAAACAAACGAGGTTATCAAAAAATACAAATGAAAATGTATGTAATAAAAACATAGAAATACTATAAAACGTGAAATGAAATTTAGAGAGAATTCCAATGCCATAAGCGTACGGATGCTTTGGAATTGCATGGATGGAGAAAGATAGGTGGAGGAGAAAAGGAGAAAAACAGAGATGAACAGAGGGTGGTGGTATGGAAGAGAGAGAAAAAAAGGGTGGAGAAAGAGAGAAGCGTGAAATTCCGTTGGCTACCCTAAAAATAGTCGGTTACAAAAAGGAATAATAACGCGGGTACGTGTATATCTGCTCGCCGGGTAAAAGCGTCGGCCTATTTATGTATCGCCCGGTAGAGATGGAATCCCGATCCCTTCGCGTGGTCGTTAACATTGTTTGCCCCTGGAAGAGAGCCGTAGGAATGTGAAAAGCCACGCCAGCAAACAGCGAGCAGCGAGCAGCGAGTAGCAGCGAGTAGCAGCAGCAATAGCAGCAGCAATAGCAGCAGTATTGCCGCGAGCAACGCCATGAGATTGAAGTCTCTCTGTGCTGCGCTACTGCTGATGCTCTTTTCCATGCTATATGAGACAAATCCTCACTGACATCCACGTGGGAATTTCATGCGGGATGCACCCGGTTCACCTCCTCGGAAGAACGAAAATAATCGTAGAAGGTCGGTATGCAGAACATGAAAGACCGGAGGGAAGCGGTTCGAACCGAACTTCCTTCGGAAATGAGAAATTCCTGGGAGGAAATCGGACGATGCCTGGCATTCTTTCCAGAAGTATTTCAAACGAGACGAGCAATGCATGCTCATTAACGATAGTTTCACATGGTTTCTTGTGAAATGGTCGAGAAACATCACTACATTCGTATGAATTTCTGTAATAAGCTTGGAAGAATGGTAAGAAGAGCAGTAGAAGGTAATAATTTCGATATTATATTTCTAGTGGATATCGATATCTTAGATTCTTTGGTCATTTACTTTTTCCGTGGATGGTTGGTGTGGAAGGGCCCAAAACATGCTTGACTCGTAGCACCGCGTGGCACCATCGGGACGAGTATCAAGGGACAGTAGCACATCCGCTCGTACGCCCTCGGGAGTCCTCGTGACTGTTCGTGGGTCCGTTCGTGGACCGCCTGGGGCCCTACGAGCGTAACACCGGTAGCCACTACGCCAAAAGGGTCGCATGGCGCGAGAAGAAAGAAAAGAGAGAGAATCAAGAAGGGGGACCAAGGATGGAGGATCCAGGGCCGAGGACCGAGGACCGAGAGGACAGGACGGCGCGGCTTGGGGAAACCGGCATCTTTTCTTCACGATGCATTCAGACTCGAGAGAGGAGTGTGTGGGCCCCAGCGATGGGACTAATATTCTCGTGTGCGATTTTGCAAGACTGACATACATCAAAACAGTACCAATGTATATATTCCACTCAATTGATAACAGAAAATAAATGCAAATATAATTGAAATTGCAATCATTCCAAATTAAATTCGTACAACTTATTTTCACCGAATTCGAACAGACCGAACCGAATTCGAACAGACACCAAAATGGCTGAAGCAGAATAAAAGGATTTTCAGCGATCCCAGAAAAGCTGCGCATTAAACCTTACAATGGACATAATATAGGACATAATATTATTCTGAACAATGGAAACGATAAAACACTGTAAACAAATACATCGGTTTGCACCCATCACTGGAGCTCTATTCTATCTCTCTTTGCCTGTTTCTCTTTTCCTTTCCATCGTCATCGCAGCCACCACGTACCGGGGCCTCTCTTTCCTCGGAGGCCTACACTATCTTAGGCCCAAGCGAGACCGAGGAATGGGGGGGCCCCGAGGAGCAGAGGGTAAAAGAACAAGGAGGGAAGTCACTGGCTGGGACCAGCGTGGAGGACGAGGGGAGAGATTCGAGCGGACGGGAGAGACATTCCAATCTCTCGTGGCAAGCCTGCCTGCTTGCCTGCCTGCTTGCCTGCCTGCCTTGCATCGCTCGCTTGTCTGCCTGCTTTGCCCGCTTTCCAAGGCACCGGCCTGAAGCCGGCCCACGCTACGTCGAATGGCACACGGGGAATCATAAGCATGTAATCTCCTGCTACGATCCATGGTACTCGATTTTTTCGGGATGGTAAACAGGACGACTGATACGTTTCCTGGAATGTCCGAAAGCGTTAGAGATCGTCTTAGCATAAGAAAGACTTGGATCAAGAACGAATAGGAAGTATGCATGCTGGTGGAGTCGAGTGGTGGAATCGAGTAACATTAAAAAGGGAATGTTTATCTGTTAAGTTTACGAGTTATAAAACTGGTTATAGCAAACTAATCCCGCCACTATTTCCTGGTTATAAAACTATCCTCATGAAATGTTTCAAGAAGATCTTCGCATAGCTAAATGACTGTGCGATCATAATTTGGCTAGAAGTCGTCGATGACGATGTCAATGACTCCGACTTCGGTCCGAAAACCGTTATGATGCGCATATATACATACAAGCGTGTCTCTCTCGCCGTGCACCGTACAGTAAGCGTTATTTTAAGCGGCACGATACCGAGATACGTTTCGGTATCTAATGCAATTTCTTGTACCACCAGATTCGAGCGTGTTTGCTGTGCCAGTAGCCAGGACTGCTTTGGGCCAGACATTACACCTGTCGGTGCGTTTTAAATTAACGGCGAGCCGGTTCCTATTTGCAGAGAGTCACGACATTTCCCGTTTCGTGTCACGGATTAATGTGGACGAGAATCATTGGGACTGGTCAGTGACGAAGAACCACACGAGAAGCCCAGAGCCGTTAGCAAATCTCTTAACAATTACCAATGACCTAATTCACAAATACCGTTCGTTTCCTTTTCTAATTAATATATACTCTATGCTGGACTTCGAGTGTTATGTAAGCTACTACACAATCTTAGGTATGTTCTTTGGTAATGAACGTATAGAACGAATGTTTATTTCCACTGGTTCCGAAGAATCAATTGACGTCAGTAGTTACTAGGCATTCGTAGGAAGAAATTCGAGATGTATGTTGGCACAGTTACGTTGTACAACGTGCGCAACGATTCCGCTTTGAATTCCGCGAGATCGAAGGTGGAAAGTCGGCACCTCCGCTTTCGCGCGATCTTCAAATTGTATGATTTAAGGCATCAGGATCTGCAATCTCCTCCGGCGGTGTCATAATCGGTTTTGTATCTGTCCGCGCGAGCCGACGAGCGGCGGTACGAGGCGAGCGGGCAAAAATAAATGGCAATTAACATTCCTCTCGCATCTCGGTGCCTCGCGGAGAGCCGAGAACGAAGGGAAAAGAACGGGATGGAAGTGAGAAGGAACGATACTGGAAGTAAGAGAACGAAACGGAAAACAAGGAGAGAGAGAAGACGACGGAGAAAGAAAGATGAACGATCCATGCGCCTAGAAGCAGCCAAAGCGCGGACCATAAAACAAAAAAAAATGTCAGATTCGAGCCAGAGATTCTTACGGCGGACAAAATTCGAAGAATTCATGGACCGCGAGACCGCGAGGCCACTCGGACTTTCGAGTTTCGGGATGATATTTCTGCCATACCAATCGTCTACGTACATAGATTTTCCGGAATTCACCGGCTTTGTATTGTGCGGAACGTATCTCAGAAAAATGTCCTCTACGCTGGCTGCGCTGCTCGATGAAATATACAAGGAGAGGTAGGATTTAATAAAAATTCTATCGGTTGAGGCTACCCATGGATTTCTCGAATTCCTTTCGTAAATGAGAATTCCTCGAGTTCGGGTCGACCATAGAATTCCAAGCTGTCCGAGCTACTATTGGATAACTTCAAGAAATAACTCTGACCTACTTCGATCGATGAATTATTAAAGCAGGTAAGCTAATTATATTATTATAATCCCTCAACATCGAACCGATACTAATTGCTCAAACCCAAGGGACTTCTTTAGAACAGGTATTTTCAAGGCCTTCGATTTACAGAATTTCCAAGAAACTACGTTACTCCGTTATTATTGAATTCAGGGTGGAAGATGGCAAAATGCAACGGGGCATAACGTATGCAATTCAGAAACCGATTATACTGTTGTAATACTGTAAAGTTAAATAAACTTCTCCTACCAAGGTCAATCTACCGCCTCGCGAATTCCCCTCGAAACTTTCAAAATTCCACATGATTACGTCACAATCCTTTCGTCGAAACCTCGAGTCCAATCATCATTGGAATATGAAAAGCAGCAACCGCGAGGGACCGGTTAAGAGTATTACCGATACTATACGTTGCCTGTCAAAACCGCTTTAAATCAAGAGAGAATCTAGCCGTACAAATCCACATAAAGTTATGCATAAACACGTATCTTGTGTCAAGAGGACTCCGACGTTGATAACAAAAAAGTAGCGATATCAGTTCGTCTTTTTAACGGAATATTAACTCGTTGAACACCGCGATGGTGGCCGGAGATCAGCGATGCCAATATTACTAGAACTGGAATTAAATATATCGCCAACATGCCTCAAATTTCCAATATTTGACAAATTTTATACATATTTCGAGGTACCGTGTAACTCGGATTTCGGCGCGACGCTCAAAATAAAAGGAGAAAATAGGAATGGAATAACCGATTTTTGCATGAAAAGGCAGAATGCAGTGACGAGATGCCAGTGGCTACGGGTTATCCATCGGCTGACAGAGAACGGAGACGTTCGCGATCCGAGAGAAGGGGTTAAAGGAGAAAGAGAGGTGCAGAGAAGAAGGGAAGTGAGGACGTGGAGGAGAGGGCCATTTGCATCGGAATGCATGCCTCGGCTCGGATAGCGCTGCGCTCATGAGAGCTGCGTGCACGCACTGCGTACTGCGTACCTACTCCTCAAACTTCCAAGGAAGGAAGAGCCTATCCCGCTTCGTATTTCTTCGATGCGTGCCTCAAAAGAACCACGTGAACTTCCACGTTCCATTCCATGAGAAACTACGCTTCCCACTGTTCTAGTCATTTTTCACGCGTAAATCTGCCGTTCGTATCAATTCATAAAAGAATATACAGTCGAGCCTTTCTTTTGTGCATGCCGTTTTTAATACGCTCTTGAAGTTATGTTTTGAAGCAAAAAAGCAAGGAAATATGAGGGAACCAAGAAATCTAGAAAGTTTTAACAGCGTAACGCGCTAATTCATTTATGTTTATTCTTCTTAGGTTTTCCACCTGGGAATTAAGAATGAAGAGAATAATAAAGCATTTCTAGTTTGAATTGAAAATCTTTTTATGATCCCTAATTTCGCAAAGGAAGCTGTATCTTTTTTGTGCGGTAACCTTTTCAATATTTTTAATGTTAGGATGGCGATGTAAAGATGTATATACAGATTTAGAATACCGTGTTATTGGAAACCTTTGAGGTCTACCTAGCAATGCAGTACAAGCACTGTTTAAAAGCGGTGATTTTAAAGCAAACTCGGTGCCTCAGTGTGTCCTCAGCGAGAGGACCTTCGAAAGTGTAAAACGTAAGACGATGTTTAGTCTGCGAAACGATTTCTCCTCGCCCCCGCAAAACGACGCGTTCGCAGCTGTCGTCAAGAAGTCTCGGGATGATCTCGAAACTAGAATCGAGAGACGAGCCAATCTCGAAAATCGACGGTGACATCATGCCGCCAGTATTTCGCCCGAAATAAATAAACCGTAGATCGACATTCTACACCAATCCGAGGGCCCTCGGCCACGTGAAAAACCTATGTCCTTCATGTGGCAAGAAATCGCGACAAATATTATCGTACTCTTCGTTTACCTCGGTCAAACAATCCTCGGCTGATATAAAATCCCACGAAATCCGTACTTCTCAAATACATGATGTAAGAAACGAATACTTTTATACTTCTATACAAGCAACATAATCCTGCGCCGAAATCCGTGTTCTACGATACATTGGTTACTTTATTGCATTCCGAATATCAGCGATATATTTGATTCGACTTTTAATAATATCGAGATTGTTGACCACCGATGACCACCGTGGTATTCAACGTGTTGAAAAGGTGATTCCACAAGTAATATCGAAGCCCGGTTATTTTCGTAGCCGACGAAACGGCACATTTAGAATCGTACAGATTAGAAATAGTGTTTCGGTTATTTTGAATCGCGTATGCGCTGTGTTTCACGAAGCATGAGAGTTATGTATGCGCACGAGGTAGTTAGGGACTTTAACTTTTCCCGTGTGATATAACGCTCGGAATGTATTACGACCATCATACCGTGATAACCGAAGAGGGACACAAAAAGAAACTAGTTAATCTAGTGTTAATCGTCGCCCCCAGCTTGTAGCGGCGGAGGGTTACACCGAGTGACCGGAAGTAACATGATTTCTCACGGAATGACTTCCTGTCTAGAACTCCCACCGTCCCTCATTTAAAAGTCCACCGGTCCCTCGCTCATCGTGATCCCCAGCCGACGAAGGTTCATTGGCATGAGAATTAGGAGACGAATGCCACTTATTAATAGCCATTTAATGGCACCCGGAGGAACGTTAATTGAACAGAAAATATCACTGCCCTTAATATATTCGCAATATTCGATATCCCGTAAAGAAACTATTCCGTGATATTCCGAGAAAAAGTCGCTCGTCATTCCACGTTTGCAAAGTTATCTGTCCTCATATTATGGCGGAGCGAAAATAGAATTGACTATTAATGATAGACAGAGAATGTCGCGTACATCGTAGTTAATAAAACCAGATATTTACTGTCGACCTGGAAACTATTCTTAATAACATTCCTTTCTTCAGATATTTTGTTCATACAACAAGTCAATGAGATATTACAATATTAACACTAGAACTACCAGCGACATATTCAGCTATATTTGTATATTTGTGTACGTCCTTAAAAAAGGGATGAATGTAAGAAATAAATTAATGGATTTATTTAATCCATTGTGCAACGAGAACCGCGAAGTGTCGCAGAAAATGGGACGTTATGAATTTGTACATTTTTATTCAATTCAAAGTACCCGCCATTTTGACTACTTTGGTAGTTCCAGTGTTAAGCCTCGAACAAGGCAGTTAATGTGAAATCGAGCATCGCAACATCCACTCTGACGAAACTCGTTAAGTATTCAAGTCTTTGTCATCGAGTCGCATGTTTTAAGGTCGACGAAAATAATTAAAATGGCCTTCCGGAACTTACCTCGAGTACGTCCTGTGCGGTCTGAAGATATTCCCGAAGCATCGCCTCCTGAATTGCACGCCATTCTTGCCTTGGATCCTCAAGTTGTGTTGTTTCTGAAGCAAAGAAATCCAAGAAATGCCGTTACCCTAATGTTTTCCTCAACCCTTCTTATGAAAGTGACCTAAGTCCATTTCTCAAAATGAATCACGCATCTTATCTTACATTATTCATTTGAAAAAAGAATTTCCTTGTGTACACTTTGATTACCGAAAAATAAGTATAGAAATAACATTTGTTGTTGCAACGCGTTTTTTGGTCAAATTCACTGCTGTTAGAATACTTTTTATACGCAGTGTATTTCACTGGCGATAATATTTCGTTTCTTGTTACGGCGTTTACTTAATCTGGTGTTCTGGAATGTCTGATTTCCTCGAGTGTATCAATCGATAGTACAATTTGCAGAAGGATGATATAACATACTCGCGTTATCACGCGAGACTATGTATGTATATAGAGAACTACGCGTGAAATGACTTTACTTCACGCCAGAGTACCGACTGCGAATTTAATAATGTTCGTTACATACCCGAGACTTCTTGCGATGTTTAAGAAAAACATTTAATCGCTTCGTTTTTCATATTCTCCACCTAATCTATGTAACGCGTTTAATAACTTAATGCCGCGACATTACGTTCAAAGAAAAAGTAATCAACAGGTGTACCAAGGTAAAATTCATTACAGTTTCAGTGGAAGAACATGCAGGAATCAGTAAGAAACAAAGTCCGCGCAATCTTTGTACTTAAAATATTATGGATTTTCAAACTACAACACAAACAGCAATTGTACTTCTGCATTTCAAATCAAATTGTTTGTTGAAAAGCATAAATGAGCCATTTCTTTTAAATTAATCTAAATTCGCAGTTGAAAATGAATGGTCACTAGATTTACGTTTTAGGATATTCTTGTAGACACGACAAAACAAATGGATTATAAAGAGTTAAATGAGAAAATGATATTTACGATTAACATGGTTGATGTAGTAAGCACCCACGTGCTTATCATAAGCCTCCTCCCAGCCAAGAGGGAGCTCGTTTCCGATGCAGTCCGCGAAAGTCTGTGGTTTCGTAAACCTGAAACAAGAGACAAGTATTTTAAGAAATAACTATTCTATCTAATATTTCAAGACAATCGAATACTTTAACCCACGAAAATTCAACGGGATTCCAAACTTCGATCAAACACTTCAATTATTCCTGTTACACTTCAAATCTTTGAGCTCGATTCAACTGAAATTCCGTAAATATAAAAAATGTAGTACTACACAACATATGCGAAAACGAACAGAATACGAGGGAGACACCTACTTAGGGGTTTCTTGTTAGGTTAGTTTTCTAATCACCGGCATATAAGTGCATCCATAGAAGTCAAAGGGTTAATGTTGATCGGCATAACTTGAATGTACATTTTCCAAAGCTATATTATTTTATATAGAAATGATGACACGTAAGGAAACCTAGCTTCGAATATGCACTGGAAACAAGTATCCGTGTGTCTGTAAGCGGCGATAGAATGGAATGCAAAACTTGCCGGATGAAGACCTTGCTTTCCGGAAATCCTCGCACACGCACGCGCAGTCATAACTGCGTGTGCGTGCGACGCATGACATGCATGAAAGAATCGTTTTACATGCTATAAAAATACCCTTCGTATCGCTGGCAATATATTCCTATCGTTATAGGTATTCGTCAATATAATCGGGCCAATTGGACCTTTCATTGTTAATCAAATATAATTATATGTAATATACATTATGAATAATACAGAAGTCAAAAACGAGCGATTATAATTGAGGAATATTTGTTGATTTCCTGATTAATTACGAATCTTTATCTGGGACAGTTTCCATCAAGAAAGAATCTGTTTCGGAACTATGAGTTTGTATATCTGTCATACAATACGTTATTACTGTACTCTTTTATATTTTTAGCAGCACGTATTAGGCATCAATAATTCATAAATTGAAAGAAACCATAGTTATTTAAGTATTTCAAACGGCCTACATAATGCTAGATTAAATACAATAATGTTTTAAACAGTGTTTCATACGGTATCCTCAACATTTCACCGTAATTCGCAAAGTGTTATTATATGAAGTATAATAATACAAAACTATGTTAATAATAGTATTTAACATGAACCAATATGAGGTTAACGATACCTGACGGTGGAAGAAAATCTTCTAAATTTCCATGTGAATAACGTTCCAGAAACAAGAAAACGATATCAGTAATGATAATAATTACTTTCGAAAAGGAGTTTATAAGCAACGCCAAATTAGCGGTATAATTGGACGTCGAAGGAAGAGAAATCCATGGAGAAACAACGAATAATCGTGGCACAAATAATAAAAAATACTTGCGCAAGATTGATGATCGCAAAATTGCTACGACCTAGTTCGACCATTTTTTCTTTTTACTAACATCCACGCATGCGCAATAACGAGGGTGTATCTTGCATGTAAAACAACCTGACCTCTAGAGGCCACCGACCGAGTAAGAGTTTATCGCGGCGAAAGTAAAGTGGAGTCTGTAATCGGCGTTTTTCTACGGAAAAAAATGACGAATGCCGGATGAATCGTGCAATAATAAGTTTAAGCCAGAAAAATCAAATGCGAATAATATTGCCTTTCGCATTATCGTCGTGCCACCTCGACGTATTCTTTCATCGGAGCTTAATGAAGAAAATTAAAGATACAATGGGAACGTTAATTATTATTACGATATTATTACGACTGGAAGAATAATTATTCTCTTACTTTCACTATTATTGTTTAACAGATAGTGTTACCGTAGAGTAAATAGAGTAAAAACGTAAATACGTCGTTCGAAAGAAATATTCACAGTATTAAGACGTATTATACGATTCCGAGAACAATTCTCTTAATTCTCCTTCCGCCGCATGATTCACGATTTTATTCCCTTCTACCGACATTCCACCCTATTACAGTAATCTCAATCAGAGGAAACATAAAGTCCCTAGCAAAAACACTGGCAACAGTAAGACTCAAGTTAAAACGTCTCCTGTGATACTCTACTACTTCGATACGCCATAGTTTATATTCTTTAATTCCAATTCTATTTACTATTCGATTAAAATTCGTCGTTTACGAAACCGAATGAATCGTTCGCCATAGCGATCAAATTTATTAACAATTACAATAACCAATTACATTAAACCACGTTATACGACAATTGCCACAATTTGTAGACCGCGTTACATCGAAGCCGGGTTGTATAAGTGCCGCGTTGTGAGAGTGTTACCGGTAAAAACAAATCATTCGGCGAGTGTTAGGTCGTGTATTATACGATTTCAGGGACAATTTTCTTAATTCCCTTTCCGGCGAGTGATTCACGGTCTTGATATGCCCTTGGCCTTACCACGTTGTACTGTCCTACTATACTGACCAGTAAAAAAGCGAGAGGGGGAGAGGGAGGGAAAATATATATGGAGGGTACATCATTATGAGGAAGAAACGCGGAGGGAAGCATACGAGGGACAAATTAAACGCTGAAGTGCGCTATGTCGACGCAGCTACGGTATGCCAAGGTTAAAGCCGACTTAGCAAACTTTAACGAGTCTGCCGCTGATCAACTCCAACCAGCCTATGTAAGGACACATGTCATGCATATTATTTCGTTATTCTCTTTTAACCTTTTAACCGCGGAGTTATTCCAGAAAAACGTCCACGCACGAGCACTTTCAATTCAACGATCAAAGAAATCACTGGCGATATATTTCTAATGACGATATACGAAATTGATACGTGGGACAAATCTTGATTTAATTGGCAACCTTCGAGACGAGCGTAATTAAAACTGTAATTAACTGTGATCTTGGAAGGTAAATTAATTGAGTTCACTTTGTGCAAATTTGTCAATTCTTTAATTCGTATAATAAATCGTAATCGTAATCGAACGGATAATTGAGACTCCGAGGAATGAAACTGATGAATTCTAATGTTTACAAGTCTCTCAATTCGGGGTTTTAAAAATTGACCAAACTTACAAAAAGTTGACTTGATTCATTTGCAATCTGAGAGGCTCGAATAATCCGATAAAATTCCATAAATGAGGAATCTCGGGGAGCAGTGCACTGTTTTGAAATCCTTCACACATCTCGACGGAATTCGGCGCACGATCATTTGCGAGGATTAAATTGTTTTGCGCTTCGCCGGAGTGCCGTGATTCGAAAGGAACGCCCGCGTTACATTCGCGAAACCGAGGACAGAAAAGAATGCTAGATACATTCCAGTGGTTAGCCTTCGTTCCTAAATAATCCCTGATCTTACGAATAAGAATTTTGCAACGAGAGAGAAACAAACAAACGAGCAACGTGATTTCCCGCGCGTCGAGATTCCAGAAACGTTTCGTCATACCACGCCATGCTTAACTTCTCCCCTCGTTCCTTCCATCCTCTCTATTTTTTTTGTTCCCTCATCGTCAACGTAATAAAACGAGATTCCCAGAAACTTCGACTACCAAGCAACCCTTCTACTACTCGCCGAGTAACTGGCATCGAGTTCCCTCGGAATATTTCCGAGATGACAAGACAGAGGATCATTAGAGGAACCCTGAAGACGAAGACGAAGACAATTCGAAGCAGATGCTTAGCAAACGAGGCATCCCGTATTTTACGAGGTGTTCCACGAACCATTTTTCCATTACCATCTAATTATTAACCCGCTGACTGCAATGGTACTTCTGCATTTCAAAACAATTTCTTTGTTAACACAAACTCGTTTTTCCGAGTTAAATCAGGTAACAAGATCAAGAGTTATTATGAGTTTCATGTTTTTCAATATATCATAATTACAAACACTATAAAAGTATTTTTATCACAGGTGCGGAGATCAAACTGTTAAAACAATATAAATGAACCGTTTATCTTGAAAAATGGACTTAGAACAGTTTCGAAATAAACGGCTGATATGATTCATAGAGCACGGAATGCGTGGATATAATGAAACACGAATATAAATGATCAGAAATGACAAGTTTTTCTTTCGCAAAGAAATAAATTCGCACCTGAAAACCTCAAAAAGGCGTACTTATGGTGTCCCATGTCTCTGACGAAATCTCAGACAACATTATGCGAGTTGCATTCATTCCATGCTTTCATGCACTGTAATGCAAATCAACAGTTGCCCCAAAGATACGTGGCCTTTTTATGTGACCACGTTCGTGGTTTCAATTCAATATCTTCCGCGAACAATTCTCGTCTTACTGATCGAACAATATTCGCCCTGCAACGGATACAACTCGCATCTTGTATCAAGATGCGTCAATTACTAGACAATTACAGAAGCCAAACTCGAAGGTGGAGGAATAACTTTATGGATTATAAAACACACTGCGTTATGTAAACCAACTATGCAACCGCATTCCATTCCACTGCTCGTCTTTTCCTACGTATCCCCTCCACCCGATAGATCTGAGGATTACTGTTTTTTTAATTCAGAAACGAAAAAGGATTCTAGAAAGAAATAGTAAGCGATTCGTCAAATGCAATTACAGAATATGTATACAATTAGAGGAATTAAAATCGAACAAACTTTTCCGTTACCCAACAGTTAGTCTCCAACTATGATCTCGTCCTTTGGTGGATTAGCGAGATAAAAGCGAAGGGCAGAACAGGTGTGGCTATTTGTTTATTGGCTAGGTGCGACATGGCCCTGAATAATATCATTCGCGTGTAAAACGTGCACTTATGCGTGGGCATATAAATCGCGTGGGTGTCATCGGCTACCTGGCTCTGCCCCAAGGGCACAACTTGCGCATTACGTACGGCGTGCACGTCGTCAATATCGCTCACGTTTTCGCACTTTTACATTTCGACGATGTCGGCCCACCCCCGTGGAATCGGTCGTCTAAACAGAGTTAAAGGAACAACGTGCGATCCAGCTATTATCATGCCGTGCAACATGTCGAATTATTCAAAGCGGTAATCAACGTAAACGCGAGTCTTAGTGAATAGTTTACGATGTGGTTGCATTTCGAGGAAGGATGACCGCCATGATAATCGACGTAAGATCCGTAATGATTATTTGCACGGAAACAGTAAATTATTATTGAAATTTGGAATTAAACGTTATACTTATTACCGTTACGTGCGATGTTTGTGTGCGAGAGAGAGAGAGAGAGAGAGGGAGAGAGAATTGAGTAGAATGTTGAAATTATATGGTCTCTCCTTTCTCCAAATATAGGTGGAATTCCGTGTAAGTAATTACCGTCGATGCCCGATACTTTATAATCAAGCATACACTCCCGTGAGCATATAAATCGTGATTACGAATAATGATAGCTGAAAATATTTTTAACGACATAATGACCATTTTGTCGATGGAAAGAGAGCTCGGTTTACCGAGCGTTTAACGTCGGAGCGTAAAAATTCTGAGAAGAAAATAATGGTACTCAGCTCGCAGGAATCTCCGTTTGCTTCGTCCACGGTATGCGGCTGTGTCACGGCACAGGAATGTATCGAATTTCCAAGTTTGGGAACACTGCTGCCCCGTAATTCGTGCCATGGCTTTTGGTCACGCACGTGTGTACGCAACATCACGCTTCCCTGCACGTTAACGTCACTCGTATGTACGCACCAACAAACGGAGAAAAGAAGCAGAAGAAGAAGAAGAAGAAGAAGAAGAACGAATGCACCGAATGAATTTTTATACGAATTAAACCCCTCCTCGAATTCTACGTCTCCACGGAGGCTGAAACAATTTTTATTTGCATTTTATACGAGGCATTCCGACCAAAAATATGATCCTCCCGAAGAACTTATGTTTGTACTGTGTTCCGAAGTACTTTCTGCCGTGTTTATTTAAATCTCATGACATGTGTGAATCACTGGTAACACTCTTTTATTCCTTACCCACACTGACGCGAATCAGTCTACTACTGTAAATCATGAAAGCAATTCGAAAACAATGGAGTAAAGGTTTCATTAAGAAACGTATGTACCAATCAGAGATGTATTCTAATCAGGTGTTAAATAACTCGTCCGTATTGCGAGGTGTTCGTTCATTGTTCTCCAAAATAGGAGAAGTAACATGTTCCTCGTTCCTAGTGTATGACGTGATCCATAATCTGATATCTATTTCTACTTTTACTTAAACATTCCTGATGGTCTTACAGATCGGAGATTGTAAAAAGACGAAGGTATGCCGCAAGTGAACTGGTGGCATGTGAGAGGATAATTCTCGAAACTCTATATGACGTCAATAGGCAACGTAGAAAATGAAACGCAGCTCGAAAGTATTCTAAGGACAGTGAAGTTAATATTGCAAAAGTGCATTTCGACGTTCGCGAGTTATTTGGTAAAGTTACGAGAAGTTTGTGAAATATCAAGTATTTTGAAAATGAAAGACCCTCGATGATATAATAATCCAAACCGATTCGAAAAGGTATTCGTAAATATAGCCGGTATACCATAAACACGTCTGGTATACGGGGGCACGTTTTTAACCGGTCAGCGGAATGCAACGAGAGAGGGAGAGAGAGAGAGAGAGAGAGATTTTTCTAAACACAGATGGCGAGCAGATGCCGCACGTTGCAACGTGCGGGATTGCGTTATGGAAAACGCGTGAGGGTGTGTCTACGGTAAACTGAAATCTCCTAGAGGAACGAAGAGGAGTTTAGCGAGTTCGGGGAACGAAATTTCAAGATTTCAAGGAACGAAAGTCGATACGCGGAATGCGTACACCGGTGTTATCCGCGTGCCAAATGTGCAAACAAAAACAGGAACCGGCTCGTATGTGAGCCGAGTAATGTGGGACCGATAACTCGTAATAAGAATCGCGAATTAACAACCCATCTGTACATTGAATTAAAATCTACATTTCTTAGAAATATTTCAGCCGTTTACTTCGAAAGTGGCCTAACTCCATTTGTCAAAAAATCAAACCCTTGAAACCTTACAAAGTAACTTTGTGTACTATCATAAACGTTAACATGATTCTTCTTTCTAAATGAACTTCGGCATGATTTTATACAGTATAGAACCCATAATTATTAGAGTATACAAAGCGATCTATAATCGGTTCCTTTAATCGGTACGAGGATACCAAATGGAGTAAAGTATCTTAGAAACAAATGACATCTTCAAGAATCTATCGTAGCTGCTTCTAATGGCTAGCTTCGTTTAGACCGGAATTATTACGATAAGGGATTTCTAGATTTCGTCATCTCTTCTGAAGGAAGTTCGACATAAATGGTATTTTAATGGGAATGCGAGGCGGATGAAAGGCATACGTAATGAAGAGGTATAGCGCGACATCAAAATCGAAAGAGTAATACCCTCGTACCATCAAAGAATGCACTAAAAGGAGGCAGGGTCTATTTTTAGGTACCGGTCGGTTGGATGTACGTTATATATCGGTTAGCCCCGTAAGATGGTACACTTACACACTACAATCAAACTGTTGTACACACACGACGACACTTTAACCCGTACGCAAGTCGGCACGTGGAACGTGGTCCATGTAGCCATGTGTTATAACGAGAACTTATTTTTTTGCTTGATTCTGACGAGCACCATCTGCTGGTCAGAACGCAGGAGCAACTTGTGAATTCGGTGATTTTTTTCGATGATGCATTCCTGCATCGTTTCATCTTAAGAAAGTCAATTTCGATCGCAAGAACAACCTGTCAATGAGACAAGATGCTTGTCTCACTGATAGGTTAACAAAACTCTTATATCGAATGTTCTAATCCAATTTTCTACATTCCATATAAACAACCAATTCAATGCAAATCTTTAAAAACTGACAATTTCGTTTATGGTATTTATCAGATTTCGGAATTTACCAAGAAATTTCTTTCTCAGAAATGTTATGTCGTTATAACGTTGGTGCAACTGTATGCTCAGATGGGGTTCGTGTATACGAATAATATATCATTGCGTGTGACATAATAGCGGGCTTAAAATGAATGCATCTAATTTATTTGCATGCCGTGTTGTCTACACATCTTTTTTAATTTCTATAGTTATTTAAAAATATCAACGGTAAATATTACTTGGACAGAAAAGCAACACGTATATTATTACTACTCTCTGCAGACTTCAATGAAATTTATAGAGAAATGGCGGAGGTATTTCTTTGAAAACATCACCAGAGAGTTAAGAAGATTATCGGGAACGTGTCTTCAGATAAAAGAACTAAACGTGTCTACAATAATAAACAGAAAAGTTCTTTGTCTCATTGACATTGATCAGGATTTCGCTAGTGTTGATTCATTAATTAGTCACAGAAGAAAAAGCACGCGATGCATTATTTTATTGCAATGAAATATGCAGATTCTTATAAACCCTGTACGAAGTTATCTATGTATGTCTCCATGTCGTAATAACTCGTCGCAATTAGAGAAGCCACAGATTTAACAAACCTTTTATCATATTCCTATTACAGAGAATCTATAACCGCAATTTGTTTCGACATTTAAATCAGTGCCTTAAGTCACCTGTAGAACCAACTCGAGTACACGTAACATAATTGCAACGAGTTTATCATTACATCTTACACATTCACTTACGATACCATCATAGGGACTTAATGAGAATCAAATTCCGAATCCTCTTTCCCATTTAAAGTACAGGATGACTATATGTCATTGCCATACTCGTTGGCAATTAAAGAGAGACAAAATATGTAACTGGTCAAAAAACAAACAATCGTAAATCTATATAGAAGAATAATTCCAAGATTTCTCGTCATAGTTTCAATTTCCCGGAGTTCGCAGCCCGCCGACCCTGATCGTAAGATTTCTCAAGTTTTTCGCCGAGAGTCGCGGCGGCCCTGGCGACTGGAATGCGGGCGCGGCGAGTCCCCAGTGTATGAATATACGCATACGCGCCGATAGCACACACTCGCAGGACTAAAGGGGCGCTCACACGTGAACACAGTTAACGTCAGAATTCTTCACGTGTTTGTAAGTACACACGGCCGTACTATACTACACATGCTCAAAGAAATCGTACACCGTTGAATCGCTCGTAAGAAGAAGACTATGGCTTTTCAGATAGCAGGTAGAGGGGCATAACTTAAGTGAACATACATGTTTACACACGCACGTACCCACATGAATTCCATGCCGGCGTAAATGTGGTATGTGTGAGCGCACGTTGAAGAATTAAGCGAGCAGCATACCTGTCTCTAGGATCGATCCACGTCGTTTTCCTAGTGTTGTGATCGATGAAGTAAACCTTTCCATCGAAGTCCTGGGCGACGTCCCACCCTTCCGGAAGCGGTATCTCCCCATTCCGTCTCCTTGGCATATTTCACTGCGCTCTAAATCCATCCAAAACTCTCTATCACCGAGCAGTCGTCGACAGGCGCATATCTGTGCGCGCGAGAGCACACACTCCTCGAAGCCACATACACGCCGTAACAACGCGAGAGTAAAAGAGATCGTCGCCGTAAAAAAGGTAGAGAGGGAAGATTCCGATGGCGAAGA
Organism: Nysson spinosus; assembly: GCA_910591585.2. Lineage (NCBI taxonomy): Eukaryota > Metazoa > Arthropoda > Insecta > Hymenoptera > Crabronidae > Nysson > Nysson spinosus. The sequence goes on along the minus strand of OU342852.1, from coordinate 2,082,770 downwards.
GAGGGCACACGATAGCAATACACGCCGTTAAGCGGAGAAACGAAGGTAGAGAGAACGTATTGCACACACCACCGGCGAGGGGGGCATGTATTACATACACACGCGTACACTTTACATGCACGTAATATATGTATATACACACCATATACACATACATATATATATATGTATATATCTATACTCTTGCTACTCCGCCATCATGAATACCTCATTATCATGAGCGGAGTGACGTCAGAGTCCCCGCCTTCAGATTCCTCTCGAGCGGAATTCCACCGTTAACATAGCTGCTGATCGTCGAAGAAAATCCCGTCGTTCGTAATCTCGTCCCGAGACGATATCCACGATCTTACATTCGCGCGGGCGCACGAATCAGCACTCGACACTGTTGTGACACTTTTTTCTTCCAAATAGCACACCGGTCACATTTACGATCGAAAGAATTACGAATATAATGGCACACTTTACGAATCGCGTTTTACACCACTAAAAGATCCCCAACTTGTATAACAAACACCCACCCACCCTCCACGTTGCACTTCTTCCTGAGTAGGGGCTGCCGTTTCGAACCCTCGTGGTTCCCACTGATATCTGCACTCTTGACGTTTTGGCTCTTCAGCTTCTTCCTTTCGCACCCGTATTTCCTCCGTTATTAATGCACCATTCTTTTCATTCCAATGTGTCTTACGCTGTTCCTCTGTACATTGATGAAATGCAGGTTCTTCATAGAATACTTACGGCACTGTGCCGGTAGATTGACGATGAACACACTCGTAAGATCGGTGCACGTTTCATTGACGAAGCATCCTAAAGAGCACTGGATTTACCTCGATCCGTCTCGATCCGTCGCGATCACGGCGTTCTCTTTTTCGTGTAACACAACGACGATGGTGTATTTCTTCGAGAAAGAGACGGGACAGCATCAAGAGTCTGCGACCCGCTTTAAGCAGTACACGCTATCGCCGGCACCGTGGTGCACATTTCACCGTGCTCCCTTTTCCTTCTTGCACTAAAAGACCACGATCCGCGGTAAGCGGGAGGCACTACGGGGGTTCGCTAACGTTTCCTTCGAGAAATGTCAGAATTCACCTTCGCGATCGTTCCCCTCGTAACGTTCTTTCGTCCTGCTTTTATTTCTTTACCGCACTACTATTCAACTATTTACACGGAGGACACTGCGTTTCCTAGTTCGTCGATCGTAATCGAATCAGAGTTTATCAGGATTCCACACTATGTCGTAAGTCCGTCGTTTCTAGTGCCAAGAATACGCACAAACCACTCTTTTGTTTCGGCGATACTAGGACCTCGCGCCAGCTACAAGCATGCCGAGTGTTTGAAACATGCCACTGATCGTTCATGCCGTGTGCGCTTGGCAATGTTTCTCGCTCACTCTCTCTTCCTCTTTGCCCCACCGTACTCGCGCACGTCGACGAGAACCGAACGCAATCCCCTCCTAAACTATTCGACAGCTTCGCGCGCGCTCTTTCTTTCTCTTTTTATCTTTTTCCTTCTAAAAGACTACTCTCCCTCCATAGACGAAAGCTCTCGTGTCTCTGACCGCTGCGCACGAACGGCGGCGGGAACAGGCGAACGCGATGCCCTTTCGAGAATTTCGCATATTTTCCGTGACGTTGCGCCGGAGGAGCCACCGGACAACTTAAGAACGCAGGTGCACTCGAAAACATTGAACATCCTGAACGTCCAAGAGTTAAGGAAATCACTCGGCGCCCCCTCGGGTACGGCGCTTAAGCTTCCTTGGCATTCGCCTGTATTACTTCCTCTTTTTCTTCTCTTCGTTATTGAATAGGTCGGAACTGTGCATTCAATTTGCGAACAGTAACGTTCATGCCATTTCTTTGCCATGCGATCTATGATAATTGTCGATCGCTCTACTCCCGATATAGCAACCCGATATCTTCTTACAATTTCGGAAAATAAGGGGGTCAACGATGTGACCTTTAACAACAGTATCTTTAGCAGCGTGACTAATATAACGGGCCATTTATGGATGATATTAAAATCGTTCTATCAATTACATTTTATAATTTATATTATTCCCGAATATAGTTCGATATCTTGTCTAATGCAGAGTGCATGTAAGTTCATTGCACCTGAACGCAATACGCGAAGTTGTTATCGCTTGAAAATGATAGCCCCATATAGAGACAGGGATGGTGGATGGATAATTATGTCGTTCATTTCTCTTCGTCGTCATTTCTCTTACTGATGTCCCAACTACAAAATGTCCCAGTACAAAATTAATGGTCCCAGATTACTTTGGTGTCAAGGATAGTGGAAATACCAAAATCAGACGATACGCGATATTTCTTTCAAGTCTAGCGGCCCTGAAGTGCTTCTTTCGCATGCGCAGTCGTCACTCTAATGCCACGAAAGCGCACACGATTTTATTGGAACCTATATATACCTAATTGCTATATGTTCAGATGGACACGTGATCAGTGTGCTTGGCACATACGTGTGCTGGATAAGTGTACGATACATGTCGTAATATAAACGACTCTTGAAGTATAAAACTCATCCTAGGGTAAACAAACGCGATTGCAGTGCAAGGATTCGGTAACCGTTCACAAATTATTCCTTATTCTTGGGAAATAAATCTGGCGTTAATAACGAGATACTATGGCAACGTCTGAAAGTGACGACTTCGAGAGTGCCGACGAAGAATTGAATCAGGACATTCCGGTGAAGAGAATTGGCCAAAGACAACAATGGTCTTCACCGGCAACGATAGGCTCAGAATCCGACGACGATACGGAATACGTGCCGCGTACGCAATGCACGAATATAAATTACCATGAAAAGTCGGAAAGACATTTCTCAGCCAGAACAGCTGCAAGGGCAGGTGGAAGGACATCTGCCAAAGATACAAGCAGAAAAGATGATAATGATACGAGTATCGTAAATACTCCGGAAGATAAACCCTCCGAGAAATCAACACAGAATGTCAAAAAAGAATGTAAGGATATTAAGGAGAAAGATTCTACTTCCAGTATACAAGAAGCAGAAGAACCAGTGATAAAGACAGATAATAAAAGTGACAACACAGCAGAAGAAAAGAGGACAGAGGAGAAAACAGCACAAGTATTAACTGGCAAAACACTTGCTGTACAGGAATCATCAATAAAATCAAGTGGTGAACCACAGGGGAAAGGAAAATCACATAATCAACGAAGATCTGAAGGATCTCAGCAATTGGGAGCAAAGAAATTAGGAACTAGGATTGTACAGACCACTAATGTCAAGCCAGATACAGATGTTGCAACACATTCTGCCATTAAGAATGAAGATATATCAGAAAAGCTGGAAGAACTATCAGTTGAAGATTCTGTGGTTACAGATAATCTAGATTTATCAAGACTTCCCAGTAATGTTGATCAACTAGGAATATCAATAAAGGAAGATTTGACTGAATCAGATATGCCAGATGAGTTAAAGTCAAATAAAAAGTTTAAAGATGTATTTAGACCAGAAGGTTGGGAGAAGCTAGGCAAGGAAATAGAATTACCAGAAGAATTGACAGAAGAGAAATTGCAACCAGTATTAGAAAAACTTTCATCAATAGGACAAGAATTGGACAGTCCTAATAGTTGGGGTGGTTGGGGCAATTGGGGTGTGAGCTCTTTAATTAATACTGCTACTGCAGGGGTATCAACTATAAGTAGCCATGTATCACATGGATTTACTCTTCTGGAGGGATCTATGGGAGTCCCTGATCCAACTGAACTTGCTAAAACAGAACCTGAAGAACCAGTGAATGATGGTACAGTATTCCATGAAATTAAATGATTCAATTCATCAGTGGCATGACACAGAAACTGTAACAAAGCATATCCTACATTGGCTTAGAGTTAAAAAATTATTTTCCATACATCTTTAGTTTCAGATAAACAACTGGAAGTGGCTGAAGAGAGTCAATTACAAATTCCTTTTGGATTTGGCAATCTTATGTCAAGTGTGTCTTCTATCACAAAGCTGGTTGAGTCTACTGGTACTAAAGTAATGACTGGTGGTTTGGATGCATTAGAAACCATTGGTAAAAAGACAATGGAAGTCTTGCAGGAAGGTGACCCTGGTTTAAAGAAAAAAAGAGCTTTCTTTATGAATGAAACAGATAAACCAATCTTATCTCAAGTTCTCAGAGAAGCAAAAGAAAAGGCAGAGACAACAGAAAAAACAGTTGAAGAGAGGGAAAGGGCAAGGAAAGTACATTTTGAAAGTCTATTTGATGATTATCAGGGTCTTGTTCATTTAGAAGCATTAGAAATGCTATCAAGACAAAGTGATATTAAGATCCAGCAATGCTTGGCTTGCTTGGATACAAATGAATTAACTTCTGTTCAAGAAACACTAGAGGAAGTTAAGGAACTGTGTGATTTAGGTGATGAGGATGATAATGATGAAGATCAAAATGAAAAAGATTTGAAACTTAGGATGAAGGAAACATGTGATGACCTTGGTGTTAATATCAGTTATGAGAAATTATACACTGTAAGTAGGTACTAATATAACCATAGCTATGCAACAGCTATGTAATATAGATTTATACTATATAAATGGTGTCCCACCTAACTTGAGCATCTTAAACATCTCTCTTATTTTTCATGATAACAGAAAATATCAAAGAATACTTGGTTCAAGGGGGCAAATATTATGGTAGATAAACAATTTTTCGCAAGGACATTTTTTCGAGATTTCAAGATCATTGAATTTTTTTTTAAATGCAACTATATGTTTCCACCACACTGGTATGATAGCTGAGGTCAAAGTGAATCCAACGACCTTCATACGATCTTGAGTACAAAAATTCATAAAAGAAAATAATAGAAATATATGGTCGCATTTAAAAAAAACTTCGGTGACTTTGAAATCTCGAAAAAATGACCTTGGGACGAATTGTTTACCTAACATAATATTTGCCGTCTCGAACCAAATATTCTTTTCCTCTGACATTTTTTGCTATCATTAAAAATAAGAGAGATATTTAAGATGTTCGTGTTAGGTGGGACACCCTGTATGATATAATAACTAATAATATTATTAATTTTAGATCTGGGAAGAATCCCAGTCTTATCTCGTGCCGCCTATAGAGCTTACTGATTACGAAATATTTGAATCCGCGATATCCGCGATGGCACAATTCACGGCATTTTCTGTGGAAAGATTTCACAAAACTGCCGAATTGTTATTAATTAAAGAGCACAGAAGCACCGTCAATGAAGCTGACGCGCTAGTTCAACTCACAAGGATTTTGTCTAATCAAGTCGGCACAATCGCTAATATTTATTGCACCGTGCTAAACGAGAGGGTGAAGACTTCCGAGAAGCCGGAAACGAGTGGTAATATAACAACAGTCTTCATGGAGGTATGCAATAAGATTATAAAATTTTATTATTAATATCCGTAATATACGGCACTGATTATTCTCTTTTCTTTATTATACAGGCTACAAATGCAAGTTCTTATATTCAAGATGCCTTTAGATTATTAATTCCCATAATACAAGTGGGTGCTATTTAATCGGTAATTGACTGTTTCTCGAACATTTTTATATATATATATACAATTTGCAATTAAATTAATAGAGAAAATGAATAACTTTGTTTATGAGAGCATGAAAAACACCATTCGGCTGATTTCCAGCCTGTATAAACAAATTTTAATATCACTCTATTTTCTGTTCCGCCCTTTTATTATTGGGACCAAATCACATGTTATTAAGTTAATACTTTCTTTTTATAGATACATCGATCTTATAAATATTTAGGTGCACTGTAAGATTACACCATTTCTATCCCAAACTTTTACAACTTAATACATTGTAACTTAATCATCAACAACAAACACTAATCATTGGTTTAGTATATATTTACTGTTGAGTAGAAACGAATAACTTCTGTTAAGAAAAACTTTAACATCGTAACGATGTCGTATAAAAGATTATGTCCTAATATAAAAAAACGACACATCAAAATAGATCTGAGTGCTAAATACTGAGTAGCCATGCTTGTTAATCTACTTTGTGATGATCTGAGAGACTATATCGATACAAATACTACGGTATAGAAAATCGATTTGCCACTGAGTGTATAAAAAATATATGCCTATTAAATATTAATTTCAGTCTAATAATCAATGGCAGTTGTCGACATTAAAAGACGGTCTAAATTCGTGTGAAATAGATGTACAAATGACGTCATGATAAAAAAACCGAATAAGAGAAAGGAGAATAAACGGGATTTAATGTTTCCCTCTTTTATTACCAGTGGGTGGCTTTTGAAGTTGGAAACTCGAGCTCGATTCGCTTGTCGGCAAAGGCGCGGTAAGATTTGTCGGTGTATTAAAATTTAAACTTGCTGTCGGTGGTTTTAAAGATGTGCCTATAGTTATATTAGAAGCAGATGGTGTTGGCATTGCATTTCCCCAAACTGCAACATATTATTAAAGAATTATGTTTTTCATTCATTTCACAAGTCATTTATTCAATATGCGGGTACAACATCCAAAGCGATTTAAAGGGACACTAGTGGAATGAAATTAGTTCAAATATCAAATATATCCTTTGAAGTAATGTATTATTTACAATTTTCGTGGTCGAACATACCCAATGATATACACGAGTGACTACACTTCTTTACCCGTTTTGCTATCACCTACTTGCCGCATCATTTATCATGATGCAAATACAATGACAATGATATCAACTACGAATATTCTCACGTGTAACGTAAATATGCCGAACAGCAAATCCATACTGCCTTATTTTCGTAATCTTAATCAATGCATATTTCTTCACAACCACCCACCAAGAGAGAAGCAATCAAAGCACAGACAGAATATGTAGCCATTCCTTACAAAGCATGAATTCATATTTAAACTATACTTCGTTATTTATTAACGCAAAAACCACACAAAAACGTAAATAGTATTTACATTACAAGAATTAAATAACGACTTCATTCTGTGGACGTATGTTAGGCGAGTAAGCTTTCACGTCGTTCCCCCATAGATAACAAGACAAAAAGAAACTAAAGTAAAAGTTGAATACCTTACAACTAAAATACAGCCTCTACTCTTTTCCTGGAAAGGCAAAATGAAAGTTAAATAAGGAAATAAAAACATAAATCAAAAATATATAGAAAATGCTACTCTATTTAGTAAAAGGTGTTACATGTTAGTAAATCTACCTCATACTAGATCCACGCAAGACCTGAAGGTAGGAGATGTTTATGGGGTAGTTGTAACAACAAGAAAATGTTGTTCAAAGGACTGCTCTCAGCATAAGGATATATTAGTATAGTAGGATTCCTAATAAAGTGTGCGATTTATTTACCTAAAGAATTCCGCGTTTCGTACGATCCTGGACGACTAGAACTTAATGCTGTTGAAGATAGAAAGCTTTTATTTCCTGTAACAATGCATGTATTATACGATAGACATCAAATGTATGATTTTAAACTAATCACGGATATTACCTGGTCCAAAAGGAGTTGGACCGCTCGTGACTTTCCCGACGCTAGTACGCGACGTTTTACCGTCGGCTTTAATATCATCGAACACATTCGTGTTATCTTTTAAGACATATTTGCGGAAATTCAAGTACTGTTCTTTTTGCTGTTGAACTTTTGCGTGTACTCCTTGCAATCTACCAGCAACAGCTACGAAGGACTCAAGGAGTTTACTCATTGCCATTGTCAATTCTGAAATTTTAGTGTAAGATATCGTTTCATTTTGACCATTTGAGGGTCAGGGCGCGATCGCGCTCCTCCTGTTCCACGAAGAAAAATGCCAGCGGATGTAGGAAGAAACTTCCATCGCAAGTTTTTAAAAGGCGATAAAAACCCATACGTTTAATAAATATCATTTGTTATACGTTCGTTTCAAGTGCGAACCTTTACATTAGAAGGGACGAGAAGGAAGTAAACTCGACATTTATGAGTAAAGAGGAAGTAAACGAAGTCTAATTACACGAAAGTCGACAAGCGAGATCGTGCCGTCTGGCATTTTCCGACCGTATTTTAAGGAGATTTAATGAGAATTCATTTTCATGTATGTTACCCTGTGGTGTAAGAGTTTTGGGTGCCATCATTGTTTGAATGTGTTTCTCAGTCGTCTCAATCTGTGATCTAAACAACATTAAATCGTGTTCAAAGTTTTCCGCTAATTCCATGAAAAATAGTAACGGCGCATTATTTTCATATTGCAAGCCGGGCGGTGTATCGTGCGTTCGTTGTGCTATTTCCGCATTTTGCAATGCTTTCGCGGTATTCTGCTTCAACTTATCAGCCGCGGAACGATCGCGCTGAACAGAACCCGCTAATGTAGTTAAAATTTCCATTAACGAAGCGGTATCTTCCGCGCAACGATTTAATGGCCGCGCGGAACCTCTCGCAATGTCCGAGGATAACACTTTCTGCGCTTTTACAAATTCCCTGTATGTCAAATGTACATTATGAAAATATGTTTTTTGTTCAATGTCAGTTATTATTTTCGATATATGTCCATTTATTTACTTGAATTTATCTATTGTTTGCATTAATTCTTGTGGCCAAAGATTATCTTTAGCAGCTACTGGACTATTACTTCCTTGAGATAAACCTTTATTGCTAATAGATACATCTATTCCCCCTAATCCTTTATTTATAGTAGTCGCGGTGGTGGTGGTAGTAGTTCCAGGCTTTGAACCTAACAAACCACCACTCGAAATAGATCCAAATAGGGATGCTAGAAAAACATTATTATATATCTTCTTGCTTAATTACTCCATAATATAATACATCTTGGTCCATATATACTTGTAGTACTCGGTGGTCCAAAACTTAAACCACCAGTTGCAGGTGTTACAGGTGTTGCACTAGGTGTTGCACCAAAACTTAAGCCAGTAGTTGATGCAGGTGTAGCAAAGGATAAGCCAGTAAATAAGGGAGCAGAAGTTGTTGGTGTTGGAAATAAGCTGGGTGTAGTTGTAATAGCAGTAGTAGTAGCTGTATTGGATCCAAGAAGTAAACCTCCTGGTTGTGTAGGTGCAGAAGTTGCTGGTGTACCAACAAATCCAAAACTTAAACTACTGGTTGTTGCTGGTGTTGCAGGGGCTCCAAACGTTAATGCTCCAGTCGCTGGAGCAGCTGTACCAAAGGATTGGGTGCCCAAACCAAAACCTGTTGCAGGTCTAAGGGCCATTGATTTTACACTATTTGCGTATTTCCAAAGTCAATACATTATGGAATATGTATCAGTGTATAAACTGTTTATAATTCTTCTTTAAAAGTTGTGTAGAATTCATTTTGACTTAAGGACATTGAAGTATAACATATAAACATAAACCGAGTGCACTTACTTTTGTACACCGAACCCGAATCCTGTATTAGCTGCCTTCGCAGGCGTTCCAAACGTGAACGTGGACATGCTTGATTATAAATTAATTAGTCTTATATTAGAACGTTTTTTATAACTTAAAATGAGCACTGTCACACGAATACATTAAATCACTGTTGGCGGTAAACCACGCTGTTCTCGGAGGAAGAAAGACGCCCCCTATTGTAAAGCACTGGAGAAGTATTTTAACCGCATTTTAATTCAACCCGACTAAAGGTGCCCTCTGCAGAAGTAGGAAAAAACTATGAACTACGCAAACTTAGCAGGGTACACTGAAAGAAACATGACCAGCGAGGTATACCTTCCAATACTGTCAACATTTCGAAGTCGTCAATTTTGTTCTAAAACGATTTAAATCGATGGTAGATGGTCCCTAAACATATTCTAGGATGATTTCTGGTCGAAAGAAGTGGTTTAAAATTTTTTTTGGGCGAAAAATGGGTCAATGCAAAATCGCAAAAATGTGAAGGGGTATACCTTCAAAAATTTCCAAAAATTAAAAGTCGCCAAAATCAATTCTAAAGGACCCAAATCGATGGTAAATGATGTATAAACATATTCTAGGGCGATTTCTGGTCGAAAGAAGTGGTTTAAAAATTTTTTTGGGCGAAAAATGGGTCAATCGAAAATCGCAAAAATGTGAAGGGGTATACCTTCAAAAATTTCCAAAAATTAAAAGTCGCCAAAATCAATTCTAAAGGACCCAAATCGATGGTAAATGATGTATAAACATATTCTAGGGCGATTTCTGGTCGAAAGAAGTGGTTTAAAAATTTTTTTGGGCGAAAAATGGGTCAATCGAAAATCGCAAAAATGTGAAGGGGTATACCTTCAAAAATTTCCAAAAATTAAAAGTCGCCAAAATCAATTCTAAAGGACCCAAATCGACGGTAAATGATGTATAAACATATTCTAGGACGATTTCTGGTCGAAAGAAGTGGTTTAAAAATTTTTTTGGGCGAAAAATGGGTCAATGCAAAATCGCAAAAATGTGAAGGGGTATACCTTCAAAAATTTCCAAAAATTAAAAGTCGCCAAAATCAATTCTAAAGGACCCAAATCGATGGTAAATGATGTATAAACATATTCTAGGACGATTTCTGGTCGAAAGAAGTGGTTTAAAAATTTTTTTGAGCGAAAAATGGGTCAATCCAAAATCGCAAAAATGTGAAGGGGTATACCTTCAAAAATTTCCAAAAATTAAAAGTCGCCAAAATCAATTCTAAATGACCCAAATCGATGGTAAATGATGTATAAACATATTCTAGGACGATTTCTGGTCGAAAGAAGTGGTTTAAAATTTTTTTTGGCAAAAAATAGGTCGATCCGAAATCGTAAAAATGTGAAGGGGTATACCTTCAAAAATTGTCAAAAATGAAAAGTCGCCAAAATAAATTCTAAACGACCCAAATCGATGGTAAATGATGTATAAACATATTCTAGGACGATTTCTGGTCGAAAGAAGCGGTTAAAAAATTTTTATAGGTCAAAAATGGGTCGAATCCAAGTTGAAAAAATGTAAAGGGGTACACCTTCAAAAATTCTCAAAAATTGAAAGTCGCCAAAATAAATTCTAAACGACCCAAATCGATGGTAAATGATGTATAAACATATTCTAGGACGATTTCTGGTCGAAAGAAGTGGTTAAAAAATTTTTATTGGTCAAAAATGGGTCCAATTCAAGTTGAAAAAATGTAAAGGGGTATACCTTCAAAAATTCTCAAAAATTGAAAGTCGCCAAAATAAATTCTAAACGACCCAAATCGATGGGAAATGATGTATAAACATATTCTAGGACGATTTCTGGTCGAAAGAAGTGGTTAAAAAATTTTTATTGGTCAAAAATGGGTCCAATTCAAGTTGAAAAAATGTAAAGGGGTATACCTTCAAAAATTCTCAAAAATGAAAAGTCGCCAATAAAATTCTAAACGACCCAAATCGATGGTAAATGATGTATAAACATATTCTAGGACGATTTCTGGTCGAAAGAAGTGGTTAAAAAATTTTTATTGGTCAAAAATGGGTCGAATCCAAGTTGAAAAAATGTCCAAATGATGGTAGATGGTGGATTAATATTAAATTTCACGAATGGGTTATTTTATATTTATAAATAAAATGTTGATTCCACTTATAAATGTGAAATAACCCGCAGCTGATTAGCTCGAAATTATTTACGGTGTAATAAGACCGACAACTAAATTATAACGTTGGTACTTCTTCTGTAACTTCTTCCGGAATACGAAATACTACGAGCTTTAGGTGTTATAATTCTACATAAATTTGATACAATCAAACAATGCCTTAAAATAATTCTCTTGTCATTATTACACGACAAATAATTCCGATTGCCCAGGTCTCACCACGTGGAGGTTGCTGCTTCGAGACCCGCCCTGTGCGGAGGGCGGGAGGTAGGATTCTACCTCCCAATCATTTCAACAAAATTTTAACTCTAATTTATATTCAGCATAAAAAAGTATATGCTGAACTGAACAAAATTCCTTTTTTATATCCATGTAAAACGCCGATAAAGCGCTTTGCACGAGTTATAAAAAGGTACTTGACTCGATCTGCCCGAGGATAAGCTATCGCGAGACCAATTATCCTGAAATCGACTGGCAAAAGACTGTGATCCATTGCGAATATGGTTTAAACATACGAAAAAATTCAAAGTATACTACAGGTACCTTTTAGCGGTACATTCCTCGAACGCGCATCCATTTACTTCATACAGGAGCTCTCTGTACGAAGTAACTGGAAGAAAATCGACTCTACATCAAGCAGACATAACTTGATTAAAAGGAAGCTACTTGAGATCGAAGACTACGTATATTCATAGTCGACAAAACACACATAGTCCAAAGTAGACTACGGTTTAGTAGACTAAATCGGACGGCTAAAGTAAAGAGATTCACTTGCAAGCGGGGTAAACCTCGCAAGAAAATTGACCGCTTTACCAAAACTACAAAAATCGACGCAATTCCACAGAAATGACCGCACTCGCACACATGTGGAAGTACGTCGTGCACGGATCTCCAAATCTCCTGCCAGTCGTAGATTATGATTAGTTAAAATACCAAAATTAAACCATGCCCACTGTCCGCATCCATCCGATTCACATCCGAGATCCACGGCTGACTGCGGACCGGGCAAAATGGACATGGCATAAACTACGATTTTTATCCCGGACCGATTTCGAAATGGAAGTATAATAAATAAAATGGGATTCTCGAAATATCACCGGCTTCAGTTATGTCAAATAAATGCTGTCACGATTTTGTGACAGAAGAGGCGGAAGCTCGACTCCTCAAAAGTTTCAAGAAAGAGACCGCGGCGCCGCGACAAAGGGTTAAAAAATTGCACTCTCGTGCATGCTTTTACATGCAATTGAAAATTAACATCATCCATGACTCTACAAGAAAAAATTTCCGTATACCTTCCCAAGAAAGGAAATCAAAGCAAAGCAAGAATGATTGGAAAGCACGTTATTTTGGAACGAATATTATGGACAGAATAAAATTACTTTTGTTGAAAGGTACTGAAGGCTAGAAATCTACTGAAAATCAAAATGCCTTTTTTACTCGATTTTGACTTTGACGATAATATCACCAGGTCCAAAATTTTATTCCTATCAAACTCATTTAATATCAATAAAAATGAGTAAAAAAGTGTGTTTCATTACTGCTTGAAAATTAGTAAATACGTGATGAAAGCACGAAAAGTGCAAAAGACAGAAAATTTGATGATAAACAATCAATAATAAGATATTTCAACAATCATATGCATGAAAATCAACCATTTACAAACGCTTGGCTTTTTACATATCGTCATTTTGACGATTATATCATTATTCATTGAGCTAGCTTAACTCTCCAGAACCTCCTTTTACGCTTCTTTACATTTCACTTCATTTCCATTCTCAAAATTAATTTCATTAATAATATCAGTAAATATATGTATGTATATGGAATTAATTACACCTTCTCTCTCATCAATATATAATCATCATATCATTATTATTCAATTTTACAGATAGAAAATCTGTCTTGTTTACTTGTTACTTGTCTTGCTTTTATACAAAATGATTGTTCTGAAGAGCTAAGTGAACCGGTTCGAGTGACTCGTCAGTTAGCTTTTACAATCGCTACAACCCCCTCGGCACCTCGAACTGTTCCGATCAAACAAATCATCGAGAATTTTCGCAATGACGGTCCGAACTCTATCCGGATAGAGTTGCCACAGTGGACTCCGTACAACCCTCTCAATTGTTTAAATCGATCCAGTTCAAGACCTGGAAAGTCTACGACAAACCGCCCTCGGAGTTTATACTCGTGCAATGAACCAGTTCTCCTACGTCCCCCCAAAGAATTTTGTGCAAACAAGGCTTAACTCTCCGGAGAGTTCAAAATTCTCATGGGGGTCCCTTCCTTCTTGTGCCTCTTTTTGGGCATTGAACTCCTTCAAGACGCTTCATCGAAAGTATTTATTGGGATACGTTGCCAAGTGCATATTAGATTGGGCAAAATGTATATTGCGATACAATTCTTCATTTATATATATTTGCTGGATAACAATTTTTATTCGCGCAAGAATTCCAACAAAATTCATCCTCCATACTTTTCAGCATAAATTTCAACTATATATTTCTATTTCTATATACATAGTTGCAATTTACGTTAAAGAGCTGGCAGACAAATATTATCTTCCACCTTGGGATCTTAAAAATTGCAATGTCCAGACAATATGTGCCAGAAATGATATTTGAGTATGCTCCATATATACATGGAACGTGAAATCTATTATTTTGCATTTAATGCTTGATTTAAGTAATATTATTAATCGTTATAATAATGAGTCTTGAAGGAGTTCGTATTATTATATTCTCCAACAGGCCTTTCTATGATGAATTGGTTGGAACTATCATTCAACCAATTTTAGGCCTTATTGTCATATTCCATATATGACCATTCCAGATATAATGAAAGCCGTAATTTCAGCTTTCGTGTGTGAACCCTGGGGACGCGGGGCAACGGAGTTCGAACACTACTAATTCAATAAAAATTACTCATAATATACTTCTTCGAAAAAGATTTTAAATCATAGAATCTATAAATATAAAAATTGACTCGATTTCAATAATATTTATGTTACCTAGAAATATAAAAACTGACCCGATTCTAATAATATTTATGTAATCTAGAAATATAAAAATTCACCCGATTTTAATAATATTTATGGTGTTCCAATAATTACTTCGTATAGTTTGGATTTTTTAGGAAGGGTGTCTTTTCGGACATTATGGGTCACCACATAAGAGACGACTTATGTCGCAAGACAGCGCCCCGTGGTAATGCTGTGTAGAGAGGGATACTATACGAAGCAACTGGAAGATAATTGACTCTATCTCAAGTTATTTATAATAAAAGTTTGCTTGAAAGAGTAAAAACTTTGTAGGGATATGAAACTATTATTGGAATAAATATAACTTTAATCAAATTTCTTAAAGATTCGCGACGCGGATGTTTGCGTCCCAGGTTCACAAGGGTGTATGGGGGTATGGGGGCAGGGTGGTCAGAATAAAATATAATTAGCGAGCATAGCGACTTAATAGCATAAGAATGACGATCCATCCGAAGATGAATCGTCATTAAATAGGTCTTCGCCACTTGGGCTCTTCGCACTTGGCTCTTCATCCCGCGTTGCGTGAAAAGGATTTGCTCGGACATTCCCTTTTCGTACAAAGAACTGGTGGTTCCACAGAAACGACGAGTGTTCCGGTGCAATAAACCAGCTCATAAACTACATTTGCTACATTTACATAACTTGAATTATTCTTGAATATCCGCGAACATTCATCCGTCGAATACCCTTTAACATTCAAAGATTGAACGTTCTCCGGAATATCCTGCGGTGAAACATTCTCGAGTACCCACGAATAGAATATTTTCGGTGCCATTCTCCGAAAAATACTTGAATTTAATTCAATTTAAAAGGATAATATTGAGATTGACTTTACTTCGACAGAAATTAGATATGAAGTTAGATATATTAAAAAGTTTACTGGTATCCTAGCACAGAGCACGCCCAGCCATTTCATATTAACGAAATGGATGCTCGTACCTGTACACATTTAATCGAATGTCCAAGCAGAATACAATCCACGTGCTGAAAGAACAACCTTACTAGTCCGTGATTTAAGGACTCAGCGAATTCAGAAACCGGTGTTTAAGAACCACTGCAGCCTGTTAAACTACGTGCGTTCTAGGATTAATACTTATGAATACATTAACACTTTAGAATATCGGTGATGATATACTAATTTATTAACAGTTCCCAGGTGAGGGATCACACCTTTACAAAACAACGCCTATTGCTAACCGAAGGTGAGTCCTCAGCCCTGGCCCTACCTACTTAAAATTAACTCATAATCAAGCACACAAAGTTAGAGAAGATATGCTACCTGCCTCCCTCAAGCTATATTTAAAATGGCAAAAAGCAAATCAGGCACACCAACACAATCAGCATCAACCCACTCCACGGTTCTCATTCATGAGCCCTGGGTGCAAAGCCTACACTAGGGAGAAGGTCCCGGGACCCCTCCGACACCCGAACTCGATACCAACTCATATCACGAAAATGTACGTACCCTTTTTCCTGAAATCGACTGACAGAGGCTGCGTCCATTGCGAATTTTTATGCTTTGAGCATATATGCAAATATAAACTCGCGTTCCAAGAATTACTTCGTATAGGCTATTTTTTAGGAATAGGTATTTTTGGAGGGGTCACCACATAAGAGACGACTTATGCCGAAAGACGGCGCCCCGTGGTAATGCTGTGTCGAGAGGGATACTATACGAAGTAACTGGAATATAGTCGACTCTATCTCAAGTTAATTTAACTTGAATAAAAGGAAGCTACTCGCGTCTAAAGACTATGAATATTCATAGTCGTCAAAGTATAAAATATAGCAGATGACTATATTTTAAAATCTATTACGACATTATGAATAGCAAAAGTAAAGAGATTCACGTCCAAGTGAGGTAGACGGACCCCTGGGGGCTCGCCAACCTCGCAAGGAAGTTCATGGCTTTACTTAAAAGTTAAAAACCGACGCAATCCCACGAAAACAACCGATCATACACACGTGTGGAAATGCGTCGTGCACGGACCGCGAAATCCTCCGCCAGCCGCCACACATGAATAGGAAATATTAAAATTAACCCATGCCCACCGCCCGCATACATCCGTATCACATCTAAGATCCACGGATAATTGCGAGCTAAATAAAATGGGCATGCCTTAAGACTAAATAAATGAACACAGTACACAGGAGCTTGAGGTTTGCTGAAAATCCTGACTAAATAATCCACTTAACAGAGTGGAAGAATAAGTATCTGAGCGGACTAAATTGACTTTACTTTAAATCATTTGGGGCTGAAGAATTGATTTATACGAGGGTAGGGAAGGATGTATTCTTTATTTCAGTGACGCGTATCAAAGGGGTATCACAATATTTCATTTAATATTCAGAAAAATTCAAGTTCAACTAATATATATATATGAAAGTACGTACTGAAAAGTACATACGGAAATTGAAATCTCTAATTGTAAGTAACCTCGGGCGACCCCTTCATCGAAGACATTACATTCGTCGTTCGACTCCGGAATCTACCCGTCGCGAACTGCCTTCTTGCTCATATCAACAAATCATTTTTTGCGTCAAGCGTACGAACGAAAATCGGACGAAGCGAAGTGCACATTAATGAATACATATTCATGTATAATAAAATTAATAAGGACTGATATATAATATCAAATCGGATGCATGATCCAATTTTAATCGAATAAAGTGAAATAAAGTCGCAATTAATTCATGCGACTCACGTATTCGCGATTCGCGATTCGCGATACCGCGGTACGAGACTTTACATTCGGCGGAAATTATCCGCGCATGCATATTATAATTGAAACCCCGAAGCTACAAAGAAGACAAGAAGGCCTACCTCAGCTAATAAATATAAACCACATTCAATGTTGATGCTACCCACGAGCAGATTCCACAAGTAGAATCTGCTCGCCGTCGCTATGCTCGTAAATATTTAGAAACAATTATAACCGGCACCCCATACCGATTCGGATCAATCGTCCTACGGCATAGGATACCGGGGGGACAAGACTCTAAATTTAAAACTTTGAAAATTGAAAATCGGGTCAGAGGGTATAAAAAATATTGAAACCATTGTGACTCACTCGGTAGATGTCTTGAAACTGCCTGTAGTAGGTTGATGTAGTAGGTTGATGTTGAAGATGGTGTTGAAGACAATGATGAAGATGATGCTGGAGCAGCTGGAACTTACGAGCGTGAATTTAACACTCCCGAAACGGATTTTAGAGTCCATTATGTAGCAAGTTTTAAGTCGCGGCCGACTTTATTTTCTCCGGCGAAAAAGATGCACTCCCGATATTTTATCCTGTAACGAGAGAGAAGAAATTCATGATAAGACAACGTTCATAAAAATACCCAATATAATGAAAGATTGATAAAGAGAAATAAAAATGGATTATGAAACTTACCGATCCCTTCGCTGCAGCCATGCCCGATGGAGGACCTCTCCGCAGGAATCGCCTTTTGACTCTAATTATCGCGGACGAGCAAATTGTAAAAGATTTTTATAACTCTGAATACTAACATCTAACATCGCGACCGTATACTTATTTCGGGCGAACAACACTGATTCTAATTTTCGCGAATTTTATCTAAGATCGCATTGCACGCGATCACAAAATACGGAAATCAAATAGCTGGAACCTGGAACCTACGGACTTGAAGTTAACACTCGCGAAACGAATTTTAGAGTCCATTATTCAGCAAGGTATAAGTCGCGACCGACTCAATTTTCTCCGGCGAAAAAAATGCACTCCCTATCTCGCGATATTTTATGCACACACTGATGAATCCTGTAACAAAAGAGGAGATAGCCATGTTAAGTCAATGGAAACTTAGAAGTGAAAAAGAGAAGTAAAATGAGGATTTTCAAGCTTACCGGTCCCTTCGCTGCAGCCATGCCCGATGGAGATCCTCTCCGCAGGAATCGCCTTTTGATTCTAATTATCGCGGACGAGCAAATTGCAAATATTTTTATAACTCTAAATACTAATATCGCGACCGAACTCTCATTTCCGGCGAACAACACTGACTCTAATTTCCGCGAACTGTTTTTCGGAGCAAATGACTAGGATCGCATTGCGCGCGATCACAAAATTGCTGAAAAGAGGACTTATTAGTGTACACAAGAAATATTCAAGCCAAGCGTTTGATCGGTTCAACCATCTCAATAAAAATTAAATCTTTAATAATTACCGAAAATATAATATAACGCCATAATATGTGTAATAGAGAAAGTATTGCCCATATTAATATGCTATTACATATATTCTCAATTCTTGGTGTCTGACTATCGTCGTAGTCAAAATCGAGTAGGAAAGCCAATGTTTTAAATGAGGAAATAAACCGGTTTCCTCGTTTTTCAAGAAACTTTAACTGGCAAGATCAAAGTTTCTTGAGAAGACGTACGGAAATTGGATTTATGTAGACAAAAGATGTAAATCAAAAATTCAATTGCACATTAGACACGCGAAACGAGAGTGAGGCGAAATGTCGCTAGTGTAATTGCGCCGCGCAGAAGATTTGACTTTGAAAAGTCACGAAGGTATACGAACCAAACCGCCTCGTTAAATTGCGTAGTTGACTATCTACCGTGTTCCACACGAAAATTGGAAAGTTATTTTCACGAAAACTACGAAAATCGGGCTTTAATTGATATTAGAACGGTGAAATTACTTGAAAATTGGAAACGAAAGGTGCCGGACCCCCCACGACGCTTGCGAAGTACGTCGCGAAGAAAGTGACGCTACGTCGGAAAATGCGAAAATTCACTAATTAATAATTAAGGAAACTACAAAACCGAACCGAGGAAGCTTCGTGACACTTGTGGAAACACGTTTTGAAACGAAAGAGTTAAATTTTGTAGAAATAAAAACCGAAAAATCGGAGCACACCGACAACACGTCTGCACTACTCGAGGAACGACCGGCGAGAGACTTTACCGCACCCCGCGCCTAAGGTACGTGCGTAGCGCGCATGCTCAGAGAGTGGGGAGTCGGCGTGCCGAGCATGTGGCCCAGCGGTTCTCAATCTTTTCCAGCGTACCACTCAACCAATATATGATCAAATAATTTACCAGTTTGTAGGTAGTTCATATTTTTTGCTAGAAAATGTTCGATGCAAAATGCAAAAAAGTTATGGTTAACAGACAGACCTTTTGTTTATTCTCCTAACTTTATTTGTGTACCTATTAAATACTATATCATTTTTAAATTTTATATAATTTCGTGTACCACCTGAGTATTCTAAAAGACCAGGTGGTATGCGTACTGTAGGCGGAGAACCGCTGATGTCCTGACCTACGTAATAGAATGACGTCACGCCTTTGGAATATTTCTTAAATAATTAATTTTAATGAATTATAAACAAGTAATACATAACTTGTTAAGGAATATGCCTTGCATTATACGCCTATTTACTGAATTAATGTGTATAAACTTAAAATAAGCATGTTTCAAGCTAAAATTATTCATATAACGAACTTAGAATGTTAATTGACTATTGAAGTACTTAAATTCGTATAATTTATTCATTTATACACAATCTTGCAGTCTGACGCTTCATTAATTATCATCTACTCGAAATAAATTGATGAATAATGCTTAAATTAGGAATAAACAATAGAACATTTACGACGCAATCATTGTTCTGGCACATCCTAGTAAAAATATTATTAATTACCAACAAAATTCGACAGTTTGAAGCTTACACAGATGGAAAACGACTGTTAGTATAAATAACCATATATTTATCGTATATTTCCACGAAATCTTATTGAACATAGGTAGAAATCTTCATAAACAATGATATAATTGCAAATATTAGGTATTTAGGCCTAAAAGTGAGAAAATGTAGAATATTCTAACAACATTTTAGAGGCTACGCATATACTTTGCATCCTTTTAGAATAAAATCGATAACGAATTACTTACAGTACACTGAACATTACCTCAGTTTCAAGAAATCTCAATGTTTTGATGTGACGTACCTAATTCGGGCGTTATCGACCTGTTTGCACTTGGGATCACTCATGCGGAAACATCGCCGGCGTAGTACAGAATTACAGAGCCGCGCCGCGCCGCATACTTATCAGCGACACCACGGCGCAGGTACGTGAGCTCCCACCGGCTTTATAATCTCTTCATTACTCTGTAGTTATTAATTAAATACGTAACTTTTTTATCATCAGCGTTAGAATAAATAAAGCCATTATTATTTTAATACCGGCGTAAATTAAGTTTTCGCAATGTTACTTTAAAACGAGAATAATACCAGTGCGACTCGAAAAGCGAAATAAATTAAGTAAATAATATTTAGCTTAAGCGCCTGAAATGAATTGGTAATTAGCAATTAATATATCAGCCGAGTTTGTGTATCACTTGGCACGTATCTCATTAAATTAACGAAAATTACGAATAAAATAGATAGTTGAAGTTGTTTAATTAACGCTACATTGATATTCGTTTGCGTCGCTTAATGAGCGACTTTAATAATAAATGCGATTTACGCTTATGAAATTTTCTCATATTTACTATAAATTTTCTTTCGAATATCCAGTAACATGTATGCTCACAGATGTAAGAGTTTTTGCAAAATAACTCCATGCTTTATTTGTGCATGTTTAGTATTGAAAATATGAATTAATTCAAGATTATCGCGGACTCGCTTGAGTCTAAATCGCGATTATAAATGAAAAATGTCTAGGTAATATTTCGATTTATTATTAAATGTGCCTACATGATACAAATCAGAGGACAACACAATCTCATTATCACTTCATAATGTAGTAAATACGATCTTTTCTTTGCGTGTACGTGACAAAGTTCTAATAATCATACAGTTTATCTATAGCAAATGGGATTAATTTAACGAAGTTCATTAGATTCGGTACACAGGCTATCACAAAGTTGATTGCTGGTTCAGGTTCGTACATGGGCGTTTCTAAAATGATCACAGCCGCGCAGACTAAAAGAACATGTCTAAAAACGTTTTCTCTTTTTTTTCCCCTTTTACTACCGATAAAATTTTCGTTTTTAACATTTCCAATAGTCATATCATATTCTCCTCCATTTTCTTTTAATAACCACTTTATACGTTTCTTTTGCACTAATACTCGTCTTGAACATTTGAATGGGTCTCAGTCTCACTTAGAAACAATAAAAAGATAAAACGCAGATCATAATTAACGCTTGTATACAGTTTAGAATACACCCGGTACACAGTATCATTTAAAGAGTACAAGTCGCTCAATGATCATGAAATGACACCACAATATTACGCTCTATGATACAAATACAATGAGACACCGTCTTCTTTATATATTTTTTTTCCTTCACATATTAAGAATATATTCCTAGGTACTTTTGCGATGGCGTGCGATTATCTTAAATATTCAATTGGATTTTTCATTATGTATTATAATAACTGGTGTGCTCAAACGAACGGGAAAAGAATAGTTTCACAAGTTGCGAATATCGATCTCGAAACGATATCATCGGGATGTTTTTACAATCATCATCGACATATACCCATAAAATATTAATGGTTATATCGATATCACTTCAAAGAACTCCCCTCAACCCTTTGACTACGAAATACGTATATATACGCTCTCACATATCCATGAATATATACGACCAGTAAATTTTGCTCGGTACCACGCATTTACTTTTTTTAATAAATTAATAACAATCTCAATAACTCCTCGATTTCTTATTTTTATCGACACAATTTAGTGTCAACTACTGTCACGCGAATATCGCGTGGTACGATGTTAATGGTTTTTGTTAGAACACGCCGCAGTCAAAGGGTTAAAATTCATTGTCATAATAATCTAGACGAATAAATGTTTCGCACGTCACCCTTCGTATGTCTTGTTCCTGATATATTACTAACTTCGCTATACTTTAATTCACTATGTTTCACCGTCCAGCTTATTGTGTTAACAAAACCGTATAAGCACATGCAAAACAACTCGAATTTACCACAAGCGGTGTATAACTTATATTAGCATCTCCCATCCCTTATTATAATAAATAATTCCTCTTTATGTACAAATGGAATTTTCTCTAAAACGTTCAAATCCACAGAGACAATTTGCTAAATTACTCAAAACCCACACTCCTCGCGCGTTCTTAGCATTGTGCATACCGTACAACGTCGCTGTTCTCAGAATAACGGTTAATCATCATTGTATTCTTGTTTAATGCTTCCTAATATCTTCCAATAGTGCAAATCCATAATTCATCAACATCTATACTCCGTTATTCTCATAACAGCAATGACGCCACAAATTTTTACATTTTAGAATCGAAACATCTTTATATTATAACTTTGTTGTTTTCGGTGATAATACAATATTTAAAATAGAGTACTTCTTTTTATCTTGTTCGAGGAAAACGATTATATATATTTCATCGTGACATGCGTATGGAATGGGCTTCTATAAAATCATTATCGGTTAACTATCCGTTTACAGTTCTTTATTACACTTTGGTATGGCACTAAGGATTAGCTTTTTCGTAATTCTTTAAATTCGATATTATGTAGATGCAAGTTTATGCTTAGTACAAAAACGGAAATTCAGAGTCTACTTTATCCAATAGCATTTAGTCTCTTCCTTAGTGTTTGTATTTGCATTCATGCATGTGCAACCCGTGTTTAGACTTGCATTGAGAATGTACACTTTCTTTACACATACAATAGAATTACATCATAAAATTACACTCCCATATATACTAACCAATTTTTCTTGGCCCATAATCATTAACATGTCGACTGCCATGGATGACCAACAATGCGAATATTATTAAAACACGAATCAAATATATTGTTAATGTTTGTACAACTTTCAATATCTTTAATGTTCCCATAATGATGTAAAGTAATTAACGTATCATAGAGCATAACATGGTTTTCAGCCTGGCAGTCAACATGTTCAACTTTGTGCAACTAGTTTTCTAAAGAATATGCAAACAAAGCGTACCACCCCAACCCTTTGTATTTTACATTATTCAAACTACAGTTTTTTCACCTGTAAATGAAGGCCACTCAATACAGAATCTATGGCAAACATTAAGAATATTCCTGGAGATCATGTTCTTCTGAATTGATTACAATTAGGTAACTTTTAATGTCTTATTATCGCAGGTATTACATGTTAAAACTCACTTAATCCTTAAATCAAGTCAGAAGAAATTACCTCCTCTCTGTTATAAACCTATTGGTTTTTTTTTCGAACGTCCCACTTTAACACTAAAACTACCAAAGAAATCAAAATGACTTGTCTGCCATTTTTAGTGAAATTATTCGAACATACCACGGCGCATTGTTCGAGATTTTACATAGTTTTATTGGATATACATAACGCAAATAATTGAATCCATTAATTAACTTATATCTTTCATTCGTAATTTATATATAAATAAATGTGTAAGCACAACGAAGTATATGTTCGGTAGTTCTAGTGTTAAACATTGATTGCCTGAACGTATTTATTACAATACGTACACCGTGGATCCTTCATGTATTTATAATATAAATCAAATATTTCAAATCGATTCAAATGAAATATTCATCATTAGGCCACATTCAGACAACTAGAGTTGCTGTTCTGAGATCAAATAATTGGAAATAGTGTTTGCTTCTTCTTCTTTGTACAGGAAGCAATCATTTACAATATTGAAAAATATGTTTCACGAAAATGAAAGTAGTTTCAATGCCAAGTCACTGGATAAATATATATATTCACAATGCAAACAGTTGCTGTTTAAAGAGCAGAAGCAAATACACCGATTGCGTATTAAATAAAAATTTATTCGATTAGAAACGATAGTGCCAATAAGTCTTATCAATCATTATTTCGCTCTTCGTTTCATTCTCGCCACATTTTTAATCAAACAAACGGACTCGAAGCAAGTGTGCATTTTGTACAATTGCTCAAATAATGTTCGCTGGCCTCCCATTGTTTTTGGGATATTTCTTTTATAGAGACGATTTGTCGCGCTTTTTAAAACGCTATTAGCTGATCACAGCATTGGATATTGTCACATCACCACATTCAATGTATATAGAGAGCGTCAGAGAAACTTTTGATCAGATACAACTGTTATCAAAAGAATGTCTCTGTGCCAATTGTACCGTTGTCTGAAGACATGGAATATGGCAGTTTGACATTAAAGCCAAAGCAGTGAGCTTTCCACAGAAAACTGGATAATTGCTGGCTTACATAATATACAATATAAATAAAGGAGAATTTGATTCAGTCACGCTAGCTGATATATAACACATATCTGAAAGTAATACAGGTAACCCTCGTACAACGCGATACTTATGCATCACGGTTTGGATATAACGCGGTACTCATACAATGCGACTTCCACAAAATCTACTGTAAATGCGATGAAATAATTTAATGACAAATTTTAATTATCGCTTCTTAATTCACGGTAACACATATGAATGTATAAATCTTCTTGATTATTGCATCAACGTTTTTGAAGTAAAAAAGGGAATGCAATACTGTATCGTAGCGTTCGATAAATAAAAGCTATAATTATTTCGATTATTAGTCCGTATCCGAAAAATTAAGAAACAGCACAGATACGCTTAAAGATGGAAAAAAGTTTCTGCAATATTTAAAAATTCTTATTTCACGACCGGCTGTTCCAGTATGATAATTATGGAATATCATACGAATACAACTAACCCGCTGACTGCCATGCTTGCGCATGTATGAAGTTTAAAAGAACATCAAACGAAATCGAATGCAATAAATTATATACGAAACAAGCAATCATATTTTGTTTAAGAAATATTTCACACAAATCTATAATACAGGCAAAGTCAGTTATGTATACATTGCATAGAATGGCAGTGAACGCGTTCAGATATTGTAAAACTTTCAGGAGAGATCTTTGGTTCTGCAGCTGTATGCTACGCCTATGTTTAGCAACAGCACTTCATTCACTTATCAGATGTTAATTAAGAAAGTCAGGATAAGGTAAACATCCTATGCTACGGTGAATATTCAAAACCCACATTTAACTGACTAGTCCCACTCACATAAAGTATTTCAGAAAGGTTTGGATAAGTTTTTGTTTCCAATAAACCTGAAGAAAACATAGAGAGTTAATGATATTTTCGTAATCATTAGACTATTTTCTAAACTTGTATTTCCTTTTATATTCGTTTAAAGTTGAATGTTTAACCGATTATGAAAAATTAATTTACTTAAATTGTTGTTATTCTTAAGAGTAGTAGCATGTTTCTAGAAAGTTTATTTCTGTCTTTTTTAAAATGCTTTTTACGTAAAATGGGACTAGAAAGTTTGATGTTTAAAATGTGGATCCCGAACGTGGCCTTATGTGTACGAAAATCGGATCGACATGTGATCGGTGCAAACTGGAGATGTTTCGATCCATAATCGTACTAAATTCTAAGCAATTCCAGAAACAATGTGCATAGTGTTCACACATTCTTAATCACTTCTAATCGTTTCAGTTTACTTATTATTGTATAATCATTACGCTTTGTCATGTCTTATAATGCTTAAGTGTTAAGTTGAGAAAATAATTTTTTTTATATAACAAGCAATGTGTTCAACTTGATTTTTTTTTTCATAAATATTCGATTTTCCATTAGTCTTCTTTACGGATCAACGGTTCCGGTGAAAGTGTTTAATTTGCACGCAAGTTTCAAAGTATCTCCACTCTGGTTAGATTACTGAATAATCACTATCTAATCGAAAGAAAATATGTTTTTAATCACTGATTTGAGAACCATCGAACATTAACTGTTACTTATTGTATTATGTCCAATGCTGAGCTTGTTGCAATGCTAAAAACTTCCATAAGTTATCATCAGCTAGAAAGCATGAAGAACTATCCCCAACAATCTCAAGTCGACTTACAGTGCGCTGAAATATTTCTAGCTTGCATTGGTTTGTTCTTAAACCACTCAATGTAGATACAATGGATAAGAAACTGCTGCCTGAAACGCAGTTGCGAGAAAACCATTCTCTTTCTATAATATTCACTCATAACACCAATTAAATCTTCACGTAATTAAACGGGGACTATGTAAACCCTCGACCTGAGTATCAATCTGAGGACAATGTTGTGTATCCGGTGGACCCCAATCATGTAGGTTTCCACTGTTAGCTAATCTGTGCGTGAGTCGATGTGCTATTGAGAAACCTCCGCTACCTTCCAATTGTGTTAAGACTATGATGACTTGTCTGGAATTCATAAAGTTGTACATATCTTTCTCTTTGTATACGAATAAATCATCAAATTGGTAGATGATTTACCTATGTAGTGGGGGAACACTATCGGCAGTTCTAAGTTGTCCTCTGGTGGAAACAACATTATAACTCTCATGGCAGTCGCATTTTACATGTATCCATTTATTTACATGGCGATTTTCCACCATTACTACAAGGCCAGCCCAACCCTTAGTTAAATAGTAAGCAGTCATACCTTCCCTGCCCTATAAATAGGTATTAACATGTATTAATGAAATCGGTGAAACGGGCAAATATTTGGGTTTCTCGAGAAAAAGTACTTACCTCATGCCGCTGGCCTTTGGCCAGGGTTAAACTTATAATAGCATCAGCCAATACAAATGCTGGCGGTGAGATCTGTTCGACTAAAAGTCTTTTTGAGCTGTGAATGGCAAGAACGTATTCGGGATAACTGGAAGTGTCTTCCATTCCCGTATGCCAATGATTAAAAGCTAAGCATACAACGATATACAAGTCCCTTTCTAACATTTTGTGACAACCAACAAACCCGCGTACTTGACGCTTACTATGTTCGACTAGACGTCCCACTTCCGGTGCCGCTGGAGATCGCGTACGAAAAACAACTACACACAAGTCCAGTTGAGAACGTTGCGATTTTTCAGAATTCCTATGCATTTAAGAAATCGGTCAAATAAGTTATGAATGTAAATGGGGCAAAGCTATGTCGTTCAAGTAAAATTCCAGTTTACCTTTGTCCTTCTTGGAACAATGTAAACTCTGTCTCTGTAGGTTCTAATACAGTTAAAAGTACACATGATAAATGTCTCAGAGACGACAAGGGAGGAAGAGTTCCTCTTAATCTTACTTCGCTCCACCCAACTCTAGTTTTGCAGATGTCAATACAATCAAAGTACTTTAATACATCATCAAAGGAAATCCAAAAAACACCATCAGATGCACCATGTGGCATAAGCATTTCCCGTAATTGCGGCGTCCATATAGGACTATCGTCAGACCAATCACCTTTCCAACTGTAGTGACCCCAAGGATTACGTAATTGTAATAATCGTATTCCCTGCACGTCCCGTACATCAAGAACTGAGTAGGCATGTCTTGAAAAAATGTAGTTTTTGTTAGTTAAATCGGAAGGGTTCATTTCTTAAATGCAAACGTGCGATCAATTTACCTTGGTCTTAGGCCCTTACGTTGATATTCTTCTTCATCCACTTTCATATTACCACCCCCACAACTAGCACCCATTAGAAACATAGCTTGCCTCGAGGACAAAAGTTGTGCCCAAATTAGGTCCCTATCAAGGTCATCTTCACTTGGTAAAGCCGATGGTTGCAAAGGCACACTCTCACAAGGAGCACCAGTAAGTGTCGCTAGACCTTCTATAGCACGCCCGGATACTAAAGCTTCATAGCAACCATGTATTTTGGCAACCGCTTTCTCGATCAACGGTACCCAAAGTTGTTTCCTTTTTGCCTAGAATGGATTCGATTGAAGTTCGTATATCGTTTGCAGTGATAAAAATCATTTTTGAATGTATTCATTTCAATCTATATAACGGACCTGAGAATAGACAAGATGACCTCTCTTATCACAGGGTAACAAATCATCGACAAGTACAGTGGTCCATTTTCCGTCTTTGCATAATCTAACTTGGTATGCACCCTCAGGGCAAGTTTCTCTCATTACTAGTACTCTCCTTACAAGTTCGTCACTTTCAGCTAAAACAGCTAGAGCTGAAAGTAGCCAACAGTTCCCTAAGACACCTTGCGAAATATCAGAAGGTAAAGGCGTTCTAAAGACGGCCCAAGGCAGTTTAGAGTCAACAGTTGAATCTACATTAATTTGATGTGGTCGTCTCCATTGCACAACGTGGTTATCTTTTGTTTCTGCTGGATTGTAGTAGAGTGATTTCGGGGCTGGCGGAAATGAGTCATCCACGAAAGGTTCATTTGTCTAGAAGACAGAGAGTTTCGATAGTGTCCAATGAAATAAAACTGCAAAGCTGTGACTAAAAAAATTACCTCTTTACAATAACGCACAATGCGTTCCCATTTTTCTAAAGCTTCTCTCTCTTCTAACTGTCTTAAATTTTCCATAACTACACTCTCTTGCCTCTGTATTGTAAGAGTACTAGTGCCAGACTCAATGATTCTAGGCCTATCACCTGATATCTGGGATAAGGTCTTTGAGCTTTGGCACATTTCACAGATTCCATTGGTACTTTTGTTTTCATAAGTACACAACTTACATTGCCACTGCAATGATTGAGAGAATGTTATGTGATTGAATAGCTACGGATACACAATTCTAGTTTTAAGCAAAAGACCATACTTGAGAATGTGTAGAATCTTTAATTCTGGAGTGCCTTTTATCTCCAACAGAGGAGCCATTTCTCCTGACAGAATTTCTGTGCCTTGGTGTTACCAGCTTTGAATTAACTGGGGTTGAACAGAGCCTTGGGCTTGGACTTCTTTGTCCAAGTGCCCTAATATCTTTTGGTACATCTAGAAAATCTGCTAATGTTTTACAGGCATTACATGTTTGTGCTGATAGCGGGTTTCTTAATGTACAAGATGGACACACCCAACTTTCCCCTTTTCTCAATGTTGCATCTTCTAAGCGCATTATGCTTTTAAGTTTTGAACCGCCGCATGCATCACATGTCGATCTTGAGGCAGCATTTAGTAATGTGCATTTCTTACAAGTCCATGCAGGAGAAGGTATATCGATCTGATCGTCTAAATCAGATTCTGCTGTAGCCAAGGTGGCAGTCTTTTGTGGGATATATCTGACACTATCCCTTGATACTACTATTGGAGACTGTGCATGTGTTGAACAGCTTGTACCATCTTTTGTAACAGTTATTAGGCTAGGTTGTGTCAATGAGGGAGGTGATCTAGAAGATCCACATATGTCACAACCAGTTGACCACAGTGGATTATAGGCATAAGAACATTTCCGACAAGTCCACATGCGCTTCAAGGGGCTTACATTTGGTACTTCTCCAACTGGACTTGTCGCCTCGCTGTGTGCTTTTGTGGGTACAAGACCCAACTTACTGCTTTGTTTCTTTGGCAAAGGTGGTGGTATATCTGGATCAGTGATTCCAATGTACGAATATTTTGGCCTTGTGTTAAAACCGATCGAATGTGGTGGCACCGCGGGTGGATCTTCGTTATTGAGACTTCTACGATTCACGGTTTTCCGTTCAGCCACGTTTGTAACAGCTTCAACATCCGAGAATGATCTTCGATACGACAGCGGACCTGCGGAAGACAGAGCACGTGGCTCCCAAGCAGGAACACTGATGACTACCCCACTGCAAGGGGCTGGACTCCTAGGGGCCTCACATGCTTCACACTGCTCTAAACCTGGGGCATTATCAAGTGTGCAATTGTCACAGCTCCAGAGAGCATCATCTTGTCGTGCTTCTGAGACTACCAAACTGGTTGGCCTCTGAATACCATGTTCAGACAATTTATGCACAACAGAGCCATTAGATAAGGAGCGACTAACTTTCGATTTAACTCGCTCGTACATTGAGGGACTGTGCCTTTTCGGCGAACGTTGAGAAGTATCACTACCATCTGTGTAGGGAAGTGCTGTAGACTCCATTGTTTCAATTGCCGGTAAAGTCCAGTTTTCACGATCAACTTGTCTCCGATCACTGCGACTTATACTTGTCAACTGGGCCATATCTGTAGAGTAAAAATTCAATATATCTTCCTGAACTTTTATTCGAAAGGGCGATGTTTCGGTTCCGGAATATAAGAGTGGACACGTTTCCGCATTGAAATATCGAAATAACTAATAATCATATTTTTTTTATTTAGACCTCAATGTTGTGCCCTCTGTTTGCAGAAGGTATAATTTTGCATTTTCGCAAATTAGAATATGATAGCATACATGAATTCTGTTTGGAAACATACCTTTATTAGTAATGATTTTTTCGTTTGTGCATACAATTGTTGTATCAGGGCCATCCAGAATATTAGCCAGAAGCTGAGAAGTAGCTTTAACACGGTTTATCTTACGTAAATTCAATTTTTTACTTTTCCTTGCCCCTATCTCTCTTCTATCAGTCTCAGCTATTAAAGAATTAGCATCACAAGCTACACAACAAAGTGCAGAGCTGCAACTGTTATCTAACAGGCAACGAATACAAGTCCACTGTGTCACTAAAGAAGGTAGAGAAGCAGATCTCTTAAATGCTTCTTTTTCACAGGGGTTTCCACTCCAGGAACCATGGTGTGATTTCTTCTTAAGAATAGAGGATGCAGTGGAGTTTACATCTAAACTGTAAATTAAAATTAAAGAAAAACAATGAAATATGCAACAAAAGAATACAATTCTATTTTAAGATAAAAACATGAAAAACATTCCAATTATCAGGTAATGCATAATAACTGATATCATTTATAAATAGATATACATTTCTTAATTAGAAAACTACAGTTGAAAGTAGACATAAGATGCCTTTCTTGTAGATGCAATAGTAATTGTGTTATCTACATATTGATAGGCATTTCAAGAATACATGTAAGTAGCCATATTTATATTCTTTATAACATGTATT
Source organism: Nysson spinosus (assembly GCA_910591585.2). Taxonomy (NCBI): domain Eukaryota; kingdom Metazoa; phylum Arthropoda; class Insecta; order Hymenoptera; family Crabronidae; genus Nysson; species Nysson spinosus. Next base: position 2,051,382 of record OU342852.1, on the reverse strand, counting down.
CTGTTCAGGGATTAGTAGAATATATACATTGAAACCTTATCAGTCATGTAGAAGGTACCATTTGATATAAACATTACAGTACAGCATTAAAAATAAGCATTGATGAAACCTAGTAGATTGAAAGCATGTCAAACAGTTATGTTTCAGGGACACAAAAAAAAGTGGTGATAAGGACTCCATAAAGTCATACACTGGCCAAAGTATTTCTACACCATAATCATTCTATACTTATTCCTTACATTATTACTTACTGTTCAATGCAATATCAAGTAACAATATCTATTTAACAAATATAATGTTACTGCTACATTAAAGTAAGAAAAAATAGTATAGCAGAGGTTTCTTCCAGAGAAGCTTTGGGGGTGAGAATACTTTATTGGCTGATGTATTATGGAATGTGTACAAAACACAAGAGATACAGGGGGTTGGGAGGAGGGAGGGAGGCAATGAGGATGAGTTAACGACTCCCTCACCAGTCTAGGAGGTTCGTATCGTTGTTCTCATTAGTCAGCAGAGCCGTCGGACGCGTGACGTCCGTTTCTGCTGGCTTGTCGAGACGAAACCTCGGCGGGGGTGTTGGTGGTACGGACTCCGAGGAAGAGCAACCTTCCTCCTCGTCCCCTTCCCTCACTTTTAGTGACTTTTCCTGCGAAACTTCTCCGTGAACAGTGCTCAGGTTGAGCCTGAGGCCTGCCTTCTCATCGCTCCTGAGCCGGGAAAGCCCGCACCTGGCACATCGCGCGCTTTCCGTCGGATTTATCAGGGCGCACTCCGAGCAATGCCACTGCAGCACCGATGCAATCGAGCCCATTCTCTACGCGTAGTCATGGCTCCTTCGCTCACAGGATCACTGACTCTTGTAGCCACGATCCCCTGTTTGCACGATCGAAAAACCCCACTCAATCTCCAATTATCGATGGAGATTTAACGATACCGCGAAACTGTACGTCGTGAAGAAATCCACGACGGCTGCGGCGATAGCCCGCCGTTCTTTGTCATATGTTTCGAGACGGCCATCTTTTTTAATTCACCCCCTCTCGACAACCCTTTTGCTGTCACTTCCTAGCACTTGCTTTCTTGATCTGTTTTTCTCTCTCGTTTTTTACTGTCACGCACAGCAGATGCACAAATGCACAACACCCAATGTTATTTTAGTGTACTCTTGTATTCTCTTTCTAATTATGTTCATCTATACTGCTTGTTCCCTTAGGATCCATGTTTCGCATGCCACCTCACTGTACCACCATTTCTACGCGTTTACGAATAGGCTGTGATTAATCACTTTCGACTTATTCCATTGCACTTGGTTTTTTTCGGGAAAATACAGTAGTACGAAATACGAAGAGCGCGACGTACGGACTCGCGGATTTGGGTCCGTATAGGCGCCTCTACATCGAGCTGGTTGTGTTGACTACACGGGTTGCAACACAGGGCCGTATCTTTTTAGTGTACCAAAACAACGATCGAATTCTTTCTTAAAAAAGTCTACTTTAACATCATATTCTTCTAAGTTCTGAAAGATTTACGGTACACTTATCAACCATCGGTCATCGAGGAATTGCTTGTACGTCGAATCACTTTTCTTATTCTTCCATTCGTTGCATTGAATATATACATGAAAAGAGTCTATTATTAACTATAATCATATTACAAATATATATCTGAGTGTGTTCCGACGTGACACTGCAATGTTTTTTCCGTTTGGAATAAATAAAGTTGAATACGAAAGATTGGAAGTAGAACGACTCAACTATAAGTCAGACGCGTAACTTACGGTTGAATATGCGTTGCATGTAGTTCCCAAGAATGAAATTTTCTGTGGCTTTTACTGATGTTTATCAAAGTATTCCTTGTATAATTTCTTTAATATACAAAAATACTCTTTATACGGTACTGTTTTACGTTAAGTAAGTTGTATACTAGTGACATCTGCTTAAAGAATAAATTGCGCTTCGTCTCGTGTATCATAGTTGCGGAGAACTTGAAACCGTCAAGTCCCTGTGGCGCAGAGGATAGCGCGTTGGACTTCTAATCCAAAGGTCGTGGGTTCGATCCCCACCAGGGATGCTCTCTCAGCGAGGTTGCAACAAACAATTGTTTGTTGTATTATTTTTTGAACTAGAATGTTTATTAGATTATCCCCATATAGCCCATTGTTTGTCGTGTTTAACACATTAAACGCCGTGCGGATCACCGGTGGTTGCCGATGCCAATATTACTAAAACTCGAATCAAATGTATCGCTAATATTCGTAATATTTTCAATATTATTAACAATTTCAATATTGAAATCCAGCTATATCTTTGAGTATGTGTATAATTAAAGCCCGGCGCTGTTTCCTCCGATTGACATACTTGTTTTATGTTTATGTACCAACTTACGGAACTTGTTTCCTCTGAATTTCGTGCAGCCTGTCTCTTTTTGGACAGAGCCGCGGCAAAGCAACGCGGTTTATTTACGGAAACGTCTCTTCTTTGCTTCTTACTGAGAACTGTCTTACTTTGACTGCACTGACTCTTAAGATTGTTTTAATTTTAGTTGCTTTCGGCCTGGAACGAAAATAATACTCGCGAGAGAGAACACGAACCGCGTAAATCGGGGTGAATAGACTTCGCGTAAAGATACGCGGTGACCGCATCGCTTCGGTTTCTTATAGAAAACAACTCTTTCACTGTTAATTAACTCACTCATGTCTCGCTCATTAATATCCTTATCTTTTGTTAATGTACTCTCTGCAATTGCAACTGCATCACGACAACCAGTTTGCAACTATTTCAGCATTAAGTGTTACAATGTAAATTCAACATTTTTAATTGTAATTCCAGTTAGAGTAATAATTTCTTTTCCATTTTCATTGAACGGCTATAATGTAATGCAAATATGTAGTGATATGAAGTCGTCTCAAGAAATGTGCTTTCTAGAATAGTTTATTATTAAGCAGTCTTATCATTTTTATTGACGATGAAGTCAAAGATCGACGATGGGGGATTCTTTTAACTTCTTTTTATTGCGACGAAGGACGTTGGTGTAACGTCAGAAGTGTCAGGAAGTTATCATTTCGTGAGTGGTTTGATAATTTCTGGAGACAGAAGTGCGGCTGATCGGTTTTATGTTTTATCGGTGCATGCTTTGGACAACAGCCAACCAGATTTACGGCCAGACAGCTAGACGCCTCGTTTACGATTTCATCTCGTAGTCATAGAGAACCTTCACAAGTAACTAGTATTTCTTTTTCCTGTAACGACATATTGAATATATTTGCATACATCAGAAAAGCTGCATCTAAATTTCATGTGGAAATGACGTTATTCGTTTAAGAATATACATCGATCTATATCGAAGTAGTTTACTTAACATTCTTTTTGAATATCTATCTTAATCACTTGGCTGTTAATGAGAAAAGAAAATATTTCCGATAGTTTGCTGCTTTTCACGAATGATAAACAAAGTGTAATAAACAGTACTTGTTTGTCCACTTATTTTAGATCATTAGTTTGTATATTTTCCATCTTCGCCGAACATATCATTATATCGTACCTTGTTTCGTTAGAATATCTGTTTATATTCTGAAGATGAAAACAACGCGCTATAATCACTTAAAAATAATAACTATTTCTGATTCTCGTCATTTTTATACGTTATCCACGTTCCATTTACGACATTCGAAGCGTACTTCAGGTGTGTCCCTCCAACTTTAAACGCAGTATTTAATTCCAGTTACATTTTTAAATATTACCTATAAATATGTACATAATAATTAAAATTTATCAGTCAACATTTATCTTCAACGAAGAATGTTGGAACATTTTAGACTAAAGGAACTCGAAAGCACTTGCATAAAACTTCGCTTAGACATTCATTTTTTTTCTTAAACTTTCCTTGGTCGTTCGCGGTTAAATGTTTACTCCACCCTCGAAGTCTGGAAGACGAAAATATGTTATCTCCTCGACAACTTTCGACCTCGTCTGGAGACTACTGCGACGTAACGCGATAAAAAATGCGGGTTATGTTGCTACGCGGATAGGTTATCGAACTACGCAGACCCCCGAAGACGAACTTTTCGCGATCAACGTTTGTTTCGCGCCATAATTGTACATAAATCGATTTATCGATATCGCAGGTCAGTGCCATCGAATCCGGTTTCCCAAGTCACGTGCTCCTCGTCTTTTGATAGTTTCACACTTTTTCTACATTTCTCTGCTTGTCATTCATAAGTGTGAGTAACAACATCTAACGCGTTAACGAACATAACCTGTTCTGTGAGTATGATTATTATTTACGTTGTAAATACTTGTACCATAGCGGTGACTATCCGTTAGTAACGTGTGTGTAATTAATCCTGTGAATTTCCAATAATGAAAACCTAGAAAATGTGAATATTTATGGAAGCTTCTATTACGAAACTTTGTGTTAAGTAAATTTACTAACAAAGGCTAACATAATGAATACCAACGCATCTCGTGAATATAAGGTTAGTGTTCAATTGGTTTATATCCAATAAAAGATCTTTTATTCTCACAATTTCGTGGAAATGATTAGATACCTTAAGATTCTCTAATGATTGGGAACAAAAGCATCTAATCTAGATATAAATATCGTCCTCATTGAATTTCGAGGACGCAATCGATAGCATCGTACAAAGAATGTGCCATTTTCGAATTGCAATTTGCATCAAAAAGTGATCGTCTTATTTACGATGGCCTTTTTCGTTCCGTATAATTTGATGACACGAGACTCCTCATCGTTGAATGCAATTATTTATACAACGATAGTACGAAGTAGTGGCATGCAATTTTAATACATGAGTCAGTCATAAGTGTTTTTGTTTAGATGTTCGGGGAATTCTTGCCATAAAAAACAGATATCCATACGAATCTAAGAATCAATAACACCTTATTTGTTTCCGTAATTAATATGGTGCGAGATTTAACTGCACTGATAACAAACATATTTAATCGAAGATTATCATTATGTCTTTCAATCGAGCAACGACGTCATTTCTCGTACATTCAAGATTACCCTCGTACGAAATTTACACGCGTATTATCTGCTGCCAATGAATCCATCGTTTTACAAGTTTCTTTAATTACTCGCGACATGACCTCATTTTCTTATCAGAACACACGCGGTGTTCGTAACAGTGATCACCAAAATACTGGCCTTTAACCCATCCCAGAGGCGAATAAAATAAGTATAATTGATATTGGTGTCAAATACCAGGGATATATACTTCTGCCAATTACTACTCGGAATGTAGTAATTTAATCAAGTGGCGTATCTAACGATAACGGCGTCGATCGAAATTGCTCGGTCAAAGTAATTACATACGTGGCGCTACGATTCTTTAAGATTTTGATCTCGTTAGATAATCTGTTTTTTTGAGTTGACACAAGTGCTATTTTTGTATGATGCGAGAAAGCATTGGATTAAGTGTTCGTAACGCGTTACGGTCTTCCAATCAGTCCGGCGATCATTTGCAATATAATTCAGTCCACGTGCCCGCGAAACGACGATCGATGTATCATTAATTATTAATGAGAACAATACCACACACTTTCGTGTGTGCACGTGTACGTGTATCGTTGGATACCACGTGTTCCCTAAGCTCGATAATACGTGGGTGATTGCTTAATTAAATCCCGACTTTTAATGAGCAATCACGCTCACGTTTTCATTAACACGAGAACTAAATCGGCACTGTCCTTCTACTAGCACCTGTGGAAACACAAATTAACATGTTGCCTTATAAATATGCGGAATTAAGTAAACTTTGTTGAATACATTTCATAGCCTACGAGGTCTATCATACTTCTAGTACAAATATTGTATAATTAAAGTGAATGAGTTATACAATGAACGCGATGGCACTGAATCTTAGTGAATCACATTGGAACATGATTAACACTGGAACTACCGAAATAGTCGAGTGAGTATATTTTTGGTAGTCGAGTGTTTAACAAGCCATAAATATATTTCTCTAATTCAGCAATCCGTTGGTTGGGAAGTGATATATTATTTTTACAAACTTAGGATGTGGTTGGACGGTAAAAGATATATGCGAGGTAAATATTATTCGTACTTGCAGATTAATTAAGATGTATAAACTAATCTTAAGCGTGTATTTTATTACTCATTTCCTTAAACGAGGGCTTATAAATAATCTAAAGTTAACAAAGAGAGGACAATATTATTCGCCTCGGTATAAATCGGTTGGATTAGGATGCTCACATTGAAATCCGTCAGCATGACGAAACATATTATTCTAGATGAGTCAGTGCAAACCAAGTATCGATCTACTTACACCGTTTCTTCGTGTGCTAAACGATAACCAAATGCAAATTACGGTCGCAGAGTATGATTCACTTCACAAATTCATTCTTCTACCGTTTTAATCACGCATTGTTTGTATATAAGACTGCTTGGTATGTAAAAGTGCATTTGGAAAGACGGATGTTATTCTATAATATTAAATCACGTCATTAACGAGAATCTAATTGACAATATATTCTGTGCCAGGGGATTTCGTGATACTATATGTTATAGTTGCCAGAAATACTTGTGAAATACTGCGATATTTAATACTTAACTCGAATTAAAACAGCGTGTTTAATACTACTTCCACCGCGGTTTTATGTGTGCAGAACTTACCTTTCGCTTGGCCTTTCGAGTTACGGTACAACTTATAGTCTCTAAGTTACGGCACGTACAAATTATTCCTTCTTCCACTCACTATAGTTTTTCAGAATCTCTAGTCTCGGTAATAGCTTGAACAGTGTACTTAGAAACCGTGTCTTGGAAATGTATAGTTCCTTCGATAGTATATTGATATAATTATAAATTGAATATGGATTTATATTATATTATACGTAGTTAACTTGAAATTCGTAATACATAAAACAATTGACAAGATGAATCGCTTACGTTTATGTTATACAAGCTGATTAGACGACAACAGACCTTGATTACGTTCTTGCGCAACTATTGTTTCAGCGATGTCCAGCATACAAAATATCGGAATTGTAGGGTGATTATGTAAGAAATCATCCTACGCGATGACGTAAAGATACCTTTTCACCTGAAGAGATTCGAAAGGTTACAGTCCGTGTATGCAGAAACACTTTTTCACCTCGATTTACGGTGTGTAGATAATATATTTTTATACTGTTCATGTTTCAAGTAAAATGCAACTTAAAATATCAGTATTCAGTAATCAGTAATCGACTAGCATTCAGAAAGTATTATTAGGTTGGCCAAAAAGTTCGTGTCTTTTTTAATGTATAAATGGAAAGCAAATATTAATCAGTTTCGTATATTCTTTCAATGCTCTTTATTTAATTACTGTTAATAAACATCCCTTGATTCCCCGCGAAGAAATAATATAAATCGCACTGAAATTTCTGGCCAAACCAATACTTTTTCTTATCCTACTCGCGCTTGATTGCTTTATATTTAAGTCCTCTCAATAAAGATTGATCATTTATGCAACAAGCAATGATGTAACAGACGAATTGAAATGTTATGCTGTTCGCAGTTCGAATATTTGAATACAGTCGTTGTATAAAGAGTGGAGTAAAAAAGAATTGAAAGTTTCTGAGGTGGCTAGAAAATAGGGAAAGTGAAATTACTGGACGACAAAAAGTGATTGTAACCGACTTATCCAATACCCGTGTCATTGAAAGACATCGCATACTGGCTTTGGAATTCGGTCCGAAAAATCGTTTATGTTAGTCTATATTGACGGTCAGTGTACGATAAAAGAGCATACACTGCCAACACTGTGTAGACTGTGATAGAATAGAAAAGAACGATAAAAATCTTAACGAAAAACTTTAAACCACGGTGGGATTCGAACCTGCGAACTATGCGTTACGAAACAAGCACTGTAGCCACTCGACTACATCGCATTAATAAATTTCAAATTCGTCTGTTACTGTTCCAGAACCTCCAAATAGAATTAATGAATTTTCACGAAGAATGTTTAAACAAATAACATTGCCTTCGGTTAAAACTGATATTACAAACAGAATGCAATCGTCGGTAAACAATTATAAACACATTGAAACTTTTGAAATTATAACGGATATTAAAACAAGTGTTCTATTTTTATGAACTGACGATTCCATGTTTAACGACTTTATATTTTGTGTAAAACGTTGAGAGTTTGTTTTAATGTTTTCATTTGAGCGGAACGCCTGGTTAAGATTGATTGTAGGAGGTACAAATATTCCATTCGTACAACTCATTTTAAAAGTCATATTTCGGAAGCTACCGTCATAAATCACTCGCTTTATTGACCTGGTGACTTGGGACTAACGAATTTGACAAAATTTATTGGATGTCGTCATGGGGAATCCCCTATTTTCTATCTTGTCTTCCGTTCAATAGATTACCAGTCAATACATAGCCACGGTTTATGATATGAATAGATTTATTATTTGAGGGCTTTAAATCAATCTACGGACATTCGCAAATATACATTTTACGTATTAATCCTCCGTGACTCCAGGTAACTTTGAAGTCACGCACTCGTTTACCTGATTCTTCCGTTTCGTTTCATTTTTTTCGTTGCAATAATAATTATAAAAGTACGCGCAGCAATTGTCACCTTTTTCAATGTGTCCAAGTAATAATTTTCTTACTATTTTCACGCAACGTAGCTTCTTTAGATACACTTTTCTCTTAGACACTAAAAAAATAGATTCCAGAGTTATTATTATTTATTTTCATCATTTCTGATAATAATTAGGACAGCGCTTACACGGATTAGCTAATAATTAGAAACAAAAGTCGTCACCTTAAAAGGGGCCTTTTACATGGAAACCAAACTTACATCTGTAAAGTGAAAAAATACTTTAATATTTTTAGCAGTCTCATAAATATATTTCTGAGGTCGAGGTAATTTCTAGGTATTTTTAAACCGTATGGCATAATAAAGTAATGCCTGACATCGCGTCAACGTAACATTCAATTATGGTTGTTCCCCTTTAAAACCAATTTCACTCGGTTTTACCGATGATGGCTCATTCGCACGTATTCTCAGAATTCTGGCAACATCCCGATCTCGACTACGTTGAACGTATCTCGTTTCATTCCCGGTAAATGTTACAAGTGTAACACGAAGATTCGGCATGAAAAGACCTTTGTAGATTTGACGTCATTCTTCTCGTTGGTAGTGAAAGTGACGGATACCAAGCGAAACGGTCCGAACATAAACTTTTGACTGCGGCATGTTCTAACAAAAAATCATTAACTTCGTACGATAAAAATAAGAACAATCGGGGAGTTATTAAGATTCAGTTATTCGGTCGCTTGTTATGTGACATATAACAGTATGTTCCACATTATATTAATTTACTAAAAAAGTAAATGCCTGGTTCCGAATCCATTGATTAACTTAAATCCTTCAGCCATCATTTATATATAAATCAATGTGGAAGCATAACTCGGTATATGTTCGGCAGATCTAGTATTAATCCAAAAGCTTTTTGGAATTAATTAACTTCTGGAGCATAGTATAATTCACTAATTATTCCTCAGGTGTAGAAATCGTTGTTAATTATATGATTGCATCCTTTTTGTTTCAATGCAGTCACCTGCTACCATAGACAATTGCACTTAAGAGAATAAGGAAAGTGGGTTAATTAAATCAATTACGTTCCGCGTACGGTATTATGTCCCTTTAATTAAATACAATGCCATGGAATAATAGGCATGAATCATATTCCACACAGTTTTTCTCTGTATTTCATCAATTATTTCCTTAAAATATTATTTACATAAATACCACACTTTACTCCATATTTATTTCCAAATCTGTAATTTTGTTTAATTGTAGATATTAAAAGGGGAAACCCGTAAATAATTAAATAAATAAATATATTACTTTAACTCGTTATATGACTCACGTGATAAGGATTATTAAGCTTCCCGCGCAGAATTCCGTTTATAAACTATATTTATTAGCATAGTTTGGTAGACTTATTTGTCGTGCATCGAATAAAAACTAGTAGACGCGTAAAGTAGTTTGAGAACCCCTGTCATAGACTATTACTATTACATCTAATTAAAGTCAACCGATATAAACTACTAGAGTCCAGCTCCTAAATTCAACATAAGGTTCTAGCGAGACTCGTGCTAATCATTCTGTTGACCGGACGTAAGTGCTCTAATGAATGCTGTTACTAACACCGATGCACATACCAATCGCCATAAGAACATGAACGAATAATCTATTATCTAGCGGCAAAAGTTTCTGCGGATTTTTCAATTCACATTCAAATCTTCGAGACATTCTGGAAAGTAATTATATTTGACGAAGCACTCACCATTTGTTTCTACAATTCTTTTCCAACGTTCTACAATGTTATGCATTCCTTTTTTGCACAAATCTGATGTTTACTGCGGCAACTTGAGTGGTAATTGAGAAGCGATATTAACGCTAGAACTACGAAAGAATTCAAAATCACATGTCCGTCATTTTTAGTTAAATTATTCGAATATACCACGGTGCATTGTTTAAGATTTGACATATTTTGATTTGATACACATAATGCAGATGATTGAATCCATTAATTAACTTACATCTTTCAGTCATAGTTTATATATAAATAAATGTGTTAGCATAACTGACGATGAGTATACGCTCGGTAGTTTAGTGTTAAGATTTACCACCAGTTTTTTTTACTGGTCGTTACATTATCGACAGATGAGGTAAATTTTAACCATACGATTATCTATGTAATATTTCATGTTCCAATAGTACGAGTCATATGTTGCGACATTACGTAGTGCATGCGACTCGGACAACAATTGTAATCGCAAGTAATACTACACCGGAATCACGTGACTAAATGAGCACGAGTTTAACGAATGCTACTTTGAACCGCGTACACGTATCCAACATGGCGGCCTAGCACGTGCACGTTGCTAATGTACCTCGAGAAATTCATTAACGATGTGAGTTGTTTATGAGGAAGACAAACACATCGACATTTTTCGGATGCCGAAATCCTACAAGGAGATTGCAGTTCCCTTTAGCGAGTCGCTTTTCCTTTTCTCCCTTACGTTGGCACCTCGCTAATCTACGGTAACCTAATATTCTCGTAACACGCGGGATATCCGTTGCACATCCGCATAATTGTAATATTGGGTAGTTTAATTAGCGAAGATAATATTAGTTGTAAAGAAACGATGGCGCAGTGACTTGTTTCGTTGATAACAAGTTTAATATTACGTCTTAGAATAGATTCTTGATAAATGATAAAGGTGAGAGACCAATTGGAAATCTCGCGATCTAATCTTTTAATAGGAATTTTTTGAGATCCATAAGTTTCTTGAGTCAATCTTCTGTTGTTTAGATATCGTATAAAAAGTATAATAATAATGCTTCTTGTATGAATATTCTTTGTAATTAGGTTGTTATAGCAACGTAATTATGTAAATATATAATTAACTTATCTGATGGATCTGAATACGTAACCTCGATTTTCGTGTAGTTCATAAAAGACTCGTTATTTTGATTGCAGATGTATTGCAGTCCAGATTTCTACAATAGAAAAATTCCCATGAAACGTGAATCCATCTTCCCGTCAGAATGCCTGGGGGTAAGTGAGCATTGTGTACACCATCATTAAAAAATATCAGTCTTGTGAAACTTCGCTTGATTTCCTAGTTTTATTAGCCTAGTATTATTGCACGGAAATCGCAATAGGAAGTGTCATTATGTAAGAAGTACATGTCCCACGATAGTAAAAATTATTAATTTCAAAGAGACCGTGGGACATTCCCATTATTATATCAAATAATTTTGTTATATTAGAAACTAGGTAAAGAGACTTATATCGTTTGAAATTTTCTTTTAATGAATTTCAATTATCTTCAAATATCGATGAACGCAAAAAATCAGGCGCCGAAATGTCTCGCTTTATAATGCAAAGAAATATGTAATTATAATTTGCGATAAGAACGTATTGCAGGAATTTAAGACACGCATTAATAATTGTTTGTGTTCTACGTTATTATATTCGTGATTCATTGATTCAATTTGCATTTTCTGGTGCACGAAACTTTTCCTGCGACATTGTGTGGAAAACTATTAAAATCGGGAGCTTAAGTTTTATGGATTCCAATTGTTAGTAATACGCGGCGCGATATAAATCAGCCGCGATTTGTTCAAGCATCAGAATTTCCCGGAAAAGCATCGTGTACCATGCACTGGAATTAAATGCAGACAATCTGGAAAATTACGCGAGCGACGAGTTTTCTGACGTCAAATGCGCGAACTCGATAGAACTTCATTGGTTGTCATCTGCACTTTATTAGATCCGTATCATTGTACTTATTAAAAGACTTCCCTGGCTCATCAAACCCTGTGCCATGTTAATTAATCTTAACAAACACGTTGCGCATTGCACGTGTTCTCTTAATGCACGGATTGTGCATGTTAAGATGAATTAACTTCTAGTATACTAATATCACTTGTTTCAATCATTTTATATATATGAATTTAATAATTTTATGAAAGTAAACTATGTTTGTTTTTGCAAGTGGTTTTCTATTATTGGAATCGGCCGGTGTTTAAAATATTAAAACGTTTCGATTTTAAAGATCGTCTATTTTCATAAATTGAATTATTAGATTTGTTATGAATTAATCGGAATTAATTATGAACTAATATAAACTAGATATAAACTATTCTGAATTAGTTATAAATTAGTTGTAGACTAATCTAATAATTAATTTGATGAGAATAGACGATCTTTGATTTAGGAAAACCGCTTGCAAAAATAAACAACGTTCACTTTCATAAAATTACTCAATTTATATATATACAATGATTGAAACCAGTGATATTATAATAATATATTATTTGCCAATATAAACGCGGGATAAAAGGTTGTCTTAAAAAGTACTTATTAAAAAGACATAGAACGTTACCGGTTACCAATTTAGACACGATTCTGGAAAAAATTACTCGAACAGAGGAATGTTTGGAAACTCGAGGAGGAAAGAGAACTTTTTGGCGGATCGTTATCAGAATGCTTTCCGTCGAATCTCGATAAGAGAATAGAGATACGAGAATATTTCAAACGACGTTCCACGGATAAGGCAACAAAAGTTATGACATTCTGATAAGACGTTAATTACATGCGTGTCTTAAAGAAGCATTTCTTAAAAGCCTGTTGTCTGCGCGCGATAATACTCGAGGCATAAAATTAGAATAGCACCGCGTGATATTTTTATACGCATTTCTGAAAGATTACGAAAGATCCGATCGTATGATTAACACTGCATGCGTGTTAAGGAGAATTCGAAGCGACCGCTTTGTCGTGACATACAGTGAGTGTAAAAAGATATTATATATAACCCTCGTACAACGCGGGATTTAAATTCCAAAGCAAGATCGCATTATAACAATCGCGTTATATCGAAATCATATCTTCCTATTTTCCTCGCAAAAAACTAATGTAAATTGCATGAACTTTCTGGCCCACCCAATATACTGTATATTATTATAATAATATATTATCGTACGTTATTAAAACGAGAGAAACATAGATAATATATTGTGGTAAATCAAAATTCGACGAACTAAGATGTTCTGCTTACGTATTGATTTTAAAGTATTTTTGAAAATTTGAATATCAAGGAACTAGATTTTGTCGCCTGCTTAATGAGACACGTCAGCTGATCGTTTATTTTATCTTGGTGCTTGATTCAGGGCTTCCGTTTTCTGAATCGTTTGGAATCTTTCAAAAACAAGTCCAAGGTACAAGTCATTCTGGAATGTGTATTCCAACCACAATGTTTCTTGATTACCTGCTTTTTCTTTGTATCAACCCTTTGCAATATCACGTCTTTATTATTATCAATTCGGGATTGATATTCCAGCTTATCAGTTCACTATTTGATGAGAACTGTTTCATTCAAATCGTCTCCATTTTTCGATAGACTTATGTAATATCATTTATATTCCATATATTATATTTTAGTAAAATTCATAAGAATCATTCAATAAATTTAGTAAATTCACGGTTGGTTAACGGGAGCGTTAATTATTGATTTTTAATTAATCACTTGCCACTTCATACTTTATTTTTTATACGACACATGGTTTTATACAGAGTTTTGTAATAAAAGTTGAAGCCCTATTTTGTAGAAAATAGTTTCATTTGATGTTAAGGATCAAAGAAGAATTGTGACTGATTAATTGAGAAGGGGATGCCGACATCGTTTTCTCGACGATCTTTCTGGGGGTGTTTAGTTGCCATGACAACCTGAAGGGTCTATGCTCTCTAGTAACCTCGAAGCTGACAAGGGCGCGTTACCAAGGGCTGCCGGCTACGTTTCATCCCTTTGTAAAATCGAGTTCCTCCCCCCTTACGACCAATATATATACATACATGTATGTATATATATTAAGTTTCATATAGCATATTTTAGTTTACGAAGTGCAGGGTGACGTAACATTTCCATTTCGCATTTACGTAATTAATAAACGTTATTGTTATGTGGAAAGTATTGCAAGTAGAACATAATTAGTCGCTCGAAGCGGAGGACTCCAATTAGAGATTTATCTTTGAATGTCAGCTGTGCTATGAACAATGAAGTATTTTTATTCTCATTGGTTGCGCCAACACGTTTCCGCAACAGCTCCGCGGTATATAATCATACACTTACCCTGATATACAGGGTGAATCACGAAGCGCGATCAGCTTAGATTATTCTGTTGTTAGTGGGAAGATCGAACATTTTAACTCGCAACAAGGTTAAGAAATATGCTACTCCATTGTTATTAATTTATTAATCTTAAGTTCGAAATTCAATCATTTATTACGATACATAGTTAATAAAAAATTTGCGACAACCCCCCCGTTCCGAACTCGGGGACGGCTTGACCCCGACTGATGATGCGGGATGGAGCGGGGAGGTTTATGGGTGGGTAGTATTGCGCAAGTGCGAAAATTTAAAGGGCATGTAGGCAATACAACATGGCTGCATATCCACAGTTGGGGTCCCGACGTCCCCGACTTCAGAACGGGGGAGCTCACGCAAATTCTTTTCTTAACTATTCAGCATAATATACGATTGAATTTCGAACTTGAGATTAATAAATTAATAATAATGGAGTAGCATATTTCTTAACATTGTTGCGAGTTAAAATGTTCGATCTTCCCACTAACAACAGAATAATTTAAGCTGAGCAAAAGTTTATTATGAAATATCTTCCGATCAATTTTTAAATGACACACATTTATGCATACTACACATTAACCACTTGGGTTAGAATAACGTGTCACACACGTGATAGCTACTTCGAGCCAAAATTCTTGCACGTTAGTACAACGAAAAGAAGATATGGATAGATGAGTATGTGACTTTAAAGTTACATGGCGCTGTAGAGGGTTAACCTAGAAATAGAAAGGGCCCTGACGCAATCCTGGAAACTGGTACAAAGAAAAAAACTCGGCCGTTACGTTTGGCAAGCGGCCGTTGGGCAATGGTTTCTATTTTATCTCGGCTTCAAATGAATCTTTTTCGTGGATCTGTTTCAGTTCGAGATGCAAATCGACTAATGCATTTCCTATAACAATAATACTTTTAAGATGAAAAGAATAGCAGGAAGAGTGGTTTTAGAAAAGTCTGATCTCTCATTGGCAGAATAGACCGTAGAATGGATAAATGTAGCTGCGTGAACAAAAGATTCCCGGATCACCGAACCTCTTCTTCGTAACCCATTTTATCTATTCTTGACGTAAATCCACTCCCGCGGCTTATCTAGTGATGTCGCGACCTCAGTCGATGATAGTGATCTTTTATTGTGTCAGTAAATTGAAATTCAATATGAAGCCTTTCGTCTCAAATATTCCCGGTTTTCAGAATACACTTTTCTCGAAACTATGTTTCCTGAAATCGCTATTATAATATCTCACGATTTATTTGACGGATTAAAATTTAGTATAAAATGATATGCAATTATTATCGATAACAAAATTCTACGATGTTTTTGTTTAAATCCGCTGCTGTACGAAGACTTTTTACACTCACTGTATCTCCGCGGACAAATCTTAGTTTCATCTCATTTTTTGTTATCCTTGACGGCTTCATCCTTGATCGTGATACGCAAAAGGTGTGTGACACATATTCAATGAAACTGCTTTAATCGAATCGTCACTTCCTCGTTCTCGTTACGTGTGAAAAAAAGACCTCCCATTAGACAAGGTCAAGGTTTCTATTCTTCTTTTAGGCATTACACGTTTCCTTGTACGGTGGACCAGTTCCCAACGTTCTTAAAAAACCAGTGGGAGCCTCGTTATCGTTCTAAACTTACGCTTAGTTCGCATAAAAAGTAGAAAGTCGAGTGGAGCTCGTTAACCCACCATAACGCCATGTTACTTCGAAGTCACACACTCGTCTATCCACATATTTAGTTTCGTTTCTTTATTTTTGTTCGCTGTAATAATAATTATAAAATTACACGGATTGTCACCTTTGTTTTTAGTACGCATAGATAACAATTTCGTTACAAATTCGCGTAATGTAGCTTCGTCAGATTCGCGTTTAACTAGTTTCGTGTTATACGATTGTACGACGTGTAGTTTTAGACACTAAACAATTAGGTTATAGAAAGTTAATTGTTTCCGCAGAAATCTTAATATAGTTAACATCTCGTATAACGTGGGAGTTAGGTTCCAGAGAAAGGTCGCGTTATAAAAATCGCGTTACGCGAAACTCTGACTGCATCCTATTATTAATTGTATTATTATAAACACAGCTTTAAAGAGTATTGAAATATTCCAAATATTAGTCTGAATATTTTATTAAAATGTTATTTTGACCAAGTTTTTTTTAATACGAATTCTAATCGCATTATTTAATTCTCCCCGGAGATATTCTTCGTGATATGATCGTATTAGTATCAACTACTAATACTATATTAATATGATAAAAAAGTGAGGTCCAATATAGAACTTACATTAACATCATTTTTTGTCATGCCCAGTATTACATAATACGCGGAAGGCTCTCTTACATAATAAGAAAATCAGTTGCGTTAATAAAATTGTATCCTCGGTTATAGCTTTTTAAATACCATCGTAAATGGTATTTAAAAATGCTCATAAATACTGGATATTTAATGCACTTAATATCTGCACTATGATTCATGACGATGCGTTTTCATTTGCGCGCATTCTCGTTACGTCACGTATCATAAGTCCGTGATCGTCATCCATTGTTTTTATCACAGAAACCTTCCGAGTATCGCGCTCCATTTTGACTCGACGACGATCACGAGTCTCCTTGCATTTTTTTTACCGTTTTATCGGAAGTCCAGTGATACCAGTGTTTTATGCAACGCGAGCAAAAGTTCCTTTCAGTCACGTAGTAATAATCGTGTTGATACTTTACTTGTCTCGTGTCTTCCAGTATTTTTTTAGCTAGCATTGGTTTTGTAAAAACTGGATGTTTCACTCGCAAAGAATGAATAAAATTGATTCTCACAAATAGAAATATGGATTTATTAAATAAATAATTCCGGGACAGTGTTCGAAGATACCGCAAAAAGATGGCGGAAGTGAATGTTCTCAAATCACGTATACCAGACAATGATAGTCTATTTTTGGAACGTAAAATATTAGATTGTTTGTCAAGTTTTATACGCGAGATCGATCAATCTTTTTGGTTTGACAAGGAATCGTTGTTTTCCGCGAGTCGCATCATTTTTTGCCATTCGTATTCACCTGCGTTAAACGTCGGCCGGCCTTTGACCTTCCGTTTCATACTCTTTCATTGTAAGATCGGAAAACACCTTTTTGCAATATTATCCCGTCGATCTTTGACGTAGGCAGCCCTGGATAAAATCGTTGACGTACGTGGCACACCGTTTGCTGATTCGACGTATGCAAAGTACAACTTGTGCTCTCAAAGGATCGACCCAAACGAGTCATCGCTTTTGATAGAGTACCGTAATCGCATATTAATCATTTCTACTCTGGAGGCGACTCTCAGTCGCCAGTCAGTTGGTTGCTGCAGCACGAGATGCTACTGAGAAGCGACATTAACATTTACTCCAGTAAGTTTTTCTTATTGAATATTAAATCACTGACAATTGGAGTAAATCTTAATGTCGCTTCTTAATCGTTGCTCGAGTTTTCATAATAAATTGAGTGGCGACTGAGGATCGCCTCTGAGTGCAAAATCTGAAGGTTTAAAAGGTTGCTGGGCAACTTGAATATCCAGCGAGCGTGCACGGTGATGCAAAAGTATAAAGGTTTAAAGGTGAAAGGTTACATTAAACCCGAGGGTTTTATTAATAAAAATTCCTCGGGGACTCTGGATGCTGTAATGCTACGGAAACTTCATATTTTTAGAAGCCTTTGAACGGTAATCGGTTATCGGAATTTTTTCTTTATACCATTGTGAATCAACTTTCCTGCTTTCTTCTCATTCATGTATTATGCATGATCACAAGCTTCTACATCCTTTTTTTAATCGTGTTGCACGGTTTGTTTTGAAACTGTTCGAGCTTACGTTTTGATGTGGAAGATAAATTTTATAAGTAAATGAAACCTTTAAGACTCCTTTTTAATTATAAACGAAGTGGATTCACAAGAAACGATATTTATTAATTGGAAAAGTTATAGCAGTTATAGCAAGATATTTATTAATTGGAAAAGTTATACGCGCAGTAAACATTTTATATTAATTTTGTATAATTCCAATATTCTTTGCTGTTTAAGCAAACTTATTTTAATGAATAGATTTGATAGATTAAGACAAACAAATAATACATATATCAAGTATATTAATATTATATTAATATTATATTAATACATGCAGTTTTATGCATTTCAGTTTAAGTACAGGCTTTCTCTTTTTCTGATTTAAAACTTGCCATTTCACAACTCGACCGGCGATTAATTAAACCTGCATTATTTCTGCAGACATTTCTTCGGAAATCTACATTTTGCCAGGAAACAAAGTTAACTGTAACGTTTGTAAGTTAGAGGGACAGTTTTCTACGGAAAGTTTTCGAAGTCATTCATGATCGCGGGGATTTTGTCTTTAGTTTTGACTGCTGCAATTTATATCGGCCTGCAAAGTTGGCGGTTCTGCCAAAAGGCGATTTGCCAAATATTCTACGTACTCGTTGATTCCTCGTGCTAAAGTTTCGGTGCATTTCGCGACACGCGACTTCACTGTCACTTTAAATAACACTTTTCCAATATCTCGTTGTCAGTGGAGTTTGTGAACTTCAACTTCAACAAACTTTTCATTTTCATTATTTATATAAAACAAATATATGTAATTTAATACATTTTTGAGTGGACCAAATTATCGTGCAATCGAAAATAAATGAATATTATATTAACTTTTATTATATTATATTGTACGAAGCACAGATTTATTAACCGTGCAATTCAATCCATTAAAAAATGTATAATAAAAATTAATATAATATTTTCAAGGAAAACAGGAGCGCTTAAACTATTTTTTACATTAGTCGAATATGATTAGCTGTTTTAATTGTAATTTTTACAGTTAGCTATCGGCCTTTTTATAATGTTGCCATGTAAATTAAGTAACTGCTTGAAAAACCAAAATGTCATCCGTTCCTTGAAACGTTTACTACGACGAGGCCTTCGAGTTATTGTTGCCAGGATCAAGGTCTGTGTTGGTTGGCACGGTACTGCCAACTTTAAACCTCTAGTTAAGACTTGTTTCACCTGGCAATTTTTAATACAGGAAAAACATTGTCTAACATCATATGCGTGTCTTCGATAAACAAAGATATATGTTATGCAATGTTATCGTAATATGCTCAAAATCTCAGTTTTATTGGAACCCGCTGAAATAACAGAAACATTTTCGAGTTATATCTGTCGCGGACATTTTCGTTAAAATATTACGGCGGCGAACCATTTCGTAGAAAAAAGACATCCGAGAAAAGTAAGTTTACGTGAACTAGTTTGCCAACTGATTTTCTTCGAACTTTTAGTTCGGTAAATAAAGTGTTTTTCAGGAAGTCTATTAACTCGACATTTATATTTAGAAACAATTAATTGAGGCGTTTATTTAAGTCAATTTTACAAAATGAACACAATTTTACAAATGGCTGTAAAACGCGTTAACTTCTTTATAAACGTCTTACAAATTAAGTTTGTGTAACTATTATAAACGTTAATTTGATTTTCTTAAAAAATGGACTTCGGCAAGTTTCAACTTAACGGCTCATAAAGAATATTTAAAACGTGTATCCATAATTAATAATTCTAACGAATTATAAATGTTCAATGACATTCTTATATAGTACATAACATAATTAAATTCCCGTAATTAAATTCATTGATTAACTTATATTCTCCAGTGATAATTTATACACAAATAAATATGTAAGTATAACAGAATACTTGTTCGGTAGTTCTAGTGTTAACTGCACTCTCGGAAGTGCAGGTATACCATCAGTTCACAGTCCATTTAGGTAAGGGAGAGTTCATTTACAATAGCTGCCAACCTTCGAAGGGTATGGTGGCATATATTTCTCAGGTAACTAATACAAAGCCTGGTTTTCTTTGGCTTTTGATCCTTGGACTCTGCAGATGCGCGAAAACCGTTTCGTCAATAAAAGAGGAAGCTTAGTTTCGTTTTATCTCTGTACTCTTGACAGGTCCTCCGGAAATACGCTTTCCCGCAGTTCCTCCTTTAAACACCTGGTTCTTCCGTTCTCTTGCGAAAACAAATCCAATCTTGCGTGAACTTATTCAAGGTACATTTTATACCGAGAATCATTGATGGTTGTCCAACGTAATGGTACTGAGTTGTTAGGTATGGAATGTCGGATATTTAGTGGATAAATGAAACACAATTTAATACATTTTAAGATAACTTTATTAATTAATCAAATTTATTAATCACTGACCTTGTTCCTCGGATTTGCAAAACGATTTTCATCTCTTTCCGGCTTTGTGACTTTATTTGTGGAACAAGCAATTTACTAATTAAGATAGTGTCAAAGAAGGCTTTATAAATATCATTGCCAACCCAACAATTTCATATCATTTCGAAATGAAGCTATACTTCATTGCCAGGAAGAGTTTATCTGAGTGGAGGATTAAAAAGAACTGCACGATATTTCACCTGTCTTCTGGTGCGGTTAAATAAATATCGGAGCGGACATTTTCTCGGCGACCTTACTCGTTAAAATTAATAAATTATCTCCTCCAATGCCAACCGCGTTCAAGCGTACGAGCAGCCAACCTTTTTCCATGAAAATTAACGCACGACCAATCAGTTATCGATTTGTTAAACCGGCTTTTAAAAAATTCACCTCTCCACGCAATTAATCAACATTATTTCTCGGGAACCATTCGTGTAAACGAATACAATTTCAATCACCTCATTTTACATCGAAACGTCGATTAAATTCATGAAATTTATTACATCCATTTTTACAGACAATATCTATAACTATTCTCGCTTATGAAATTGTTTATTTATACTTATTACAAGACCCTTTTTTTGTATTAATGCCGAATACTTGGAAAATTGGTTTCGTTGAAAAAAATCATTTTATTCAAAGTTATATATTTCTTCCATAATATATTGTTCGTTTTGACTTAGAATTTTATTTCAATCTTTTGATATATTCATAATTCCACGTTCTTAAAAATCCCCCTAATTCCCCGGAAAAAACTGTTGCAAACTGTACGAATTTTCTGGCCAAGCCAATCATTTTATTTATAAGTTTCATAAGTTCTTTGAAGTTTTGAATAAATAAAAGTCTAAAGGAAGCACATGGCGGAAAATTCCGTGAGTGATAACCGCACTCTCTAGAATGATATATCGGTAGAAATGAATAGGGTGGGACGTTCATTATGTAGCAGGTACTTAATGGATAATGGATATAATTAAAATGTATCGACACAAAGTACGTCACCGCTGAATGGAAGTCCATTAAAGTATGTAAAGCAAGTAAACTTAAAACATGAAAGAACAGGATGACGTACATTGAATGAA
This sequence comes from Nysson spinosus, assembly GCA_910591585.2. Lineage (NCBI taxonomy): Eukaryota > Metazoa > Arthropoda > Insecta > Hymenoptera > Crabronidae > Nysson > Nysson spinosus. The sequence goes on along the minus strand of OU342852.1, from coordinate 2,029,365 downwards.
CTATCGATTCGCGAAAACTTCAGCTCCAAGATAAAACTCTTACGTCGAAGGACTAAAAACGTTCTTATTAACAATTTATATTAACACGACAACTGGAGTAAATTTTAATGTCGTCTGTCAGTCGCCACTGTGTGGTTATCAAGAGTTGTTTCTCGAGTGTAAAAGGTTAATTAATTGAAATTATTTGTAAATAAAATAATATGAAATTGTATTCTCTGGAAACTTTGCAAGGTGTTGCGTGTAACGGTAAATCAAGTTCGCGTAATAATGCTGTAATGAAGAGGGGGATCATTTTAAAAGATATATTACATTGAACTCGAAAAGTTTCCTTAGACGAACTGATTATCGAGCATAAAACGGTGCTTCGATGCTCGAGAAAGCAAAACATTTCGCGGTTATCGCATTCGAAGCGCGTCCTGTTTATTTCAACACGATATCGTGACTCGAGACCCACTGAATAATACGGAGACAGCGATTTCTTCCTTTCAGCAATCAAAAGCTTCGGTCTACGCAAAGCGGAAGTGTTCTCCAACCGGTTGTAAAACAAGAAACCGAACTCAGGTTTATAAGAAAAATAAAGCGCTTAACTGTTTGAATGGTGAACGGCATTCGCAAAAATCAAAGCGAAAAGCACCAAACGCGATCGCGCTCGGTTTTTTATTTCAAAATATATACTCTGATTTTGGAGAAAATATATGTCATTGGGTTTCAGATGGATTTCATAAATTTCTTATGTATTTATTTGCAATGTGAAATGTGGATTCGAATTGCACGATGTCAATTTGCACGGCATTCTCGGGGAACCAATCTAACCACTCTATCTTTTGTAATTAAGTATAATGTATACTAATTAGGTGTATCGAGTTGCTAATTATAAATGAAATCAAGTAATATCATTGATTGAACTTTGAAGTTCCTCATTAAAGGCATTCGTTGCTAAGTTAATTTATCATCTCACCAAGTTTTACAATGCTTTTTCAAGATAATACTTGGAGTCTTTTACGCTGATATTTGCCGAGAAAATTAAGTGTTTTCTTTTGTCGAGCATTTCCCCACCACGTGATAAGAACGAGGATAATGGCGGAGCAATTAAGTTTTACATTTAATGGTTGCCATTTTATAGATTACTGTATTTCAGAGTTTACGAGCAGCAATAGTCAAGTTGCGATGCTTTCTCAGAATTCCTACTTTTTACGGTGATAAGGTTTTATCAATATTTGCAACGGCGAATGCAGTCACTCGCGGTAAAGCATTTCTTATCTTATTAGGTTACTTACCGAGTGTTACAATATCTTATTTTTGCTGGGAAATCATTTTTAATAACCGTTTCTTCGTCACCGTTTTTTCTGAAATACTTGGAAAATTCTTTATACTTCAACTTGAGAATGTTTTCGCTGCATGCGCGCGAAAAATGCGCAGTGGCTAGCGAATAGTTAGCACAAATATGCGTGGTCCGCAAAATGTTAACCTTAATGTTTCGATGAACTTACTGAATGCTGTTTTTTCTGGATTTATAAAACATCGATCGCATAATACAGGTAACCCTCGTATAACTTAGTACTTACACAACGTGGCTTCGATATAACACGGTTCGCAAGTTGTGGCAGTCTTCGTATAACGCGGCACTTATACAATAGGTAATCGAAATCGATATAACACGTCTACGTAGTCCGAGTCTCGCAAAACGTGATTTTTATAAAGCGACCTTTCTGTGGAGCCTACCTTCCGCGTTATACGAGGGTTACCTGTCGTCGCTTTAAATGCAATATATAAACAACAGAACTACACGAAGTATTGAATGATAGTGGATTAATTTAGTAATACTTCACGAAACTAAAAAAGGAACAGGAAACGAAGGACAAGTAGAACCTGCACCCGTATGGCAGCCATATTGTAACGTATTTTTCAGTCCCCGATCTTCACCTGCCTCTATAAGCCACTGTTTTTCAACCTTTTCACGGCAGAATTGAAGCTATAGTTATTTTTTATTATATTATGCATATATTTATTATAACAATAATACACTCGCATAATCAATTTAACAGTAAGATACTCTCGCGGCACACCGGTTGAAAATCAATGCTATAAGGTGCTTATAGCACCTTTATATTGGATAGAGAAGGGGTTTAAGATAAATGAAGTATGGCGAGAAGCTCTAACGTTAATGTCATACATCGTATTAGTGGATTAACTACGTTCTTCAATTGGGAAGTCTTAAAAGCGCTCTGCGATGCAGATTATAATACTAATAATGGAATATTGGATACGTTTCTGCTGATACAAAACCCCGTTACGTTACGGCTGCAGTGAAAGTATACCGTGGATGCCTGTTCCCTTGCTATACGCCGTGTTATAAGAATACTTTATTACCTCTCCTTACTGAATCAATAGCACCTTGATAGCCTTGAAGCAAACAATCAGTTGAAAGTTAACTTTGTTAAAAAAGTATTGAGAAACTATACTGCCTTACTACTTTAAGAATAATTCCTTGAACATCTGTTATTATTGAATTTAGGAAATCAGGATTGTTTGCCATTTTGGTGATTGCAATTATTCATGTTTACTGATCTTCCACGTTATATATTTACTGCGGCAAGAAAAACGAATATTATCTCAACGTAATGCTAATTGTATGAAGTCACATTTTCCTTGGAAAAATCTAAATTCACTAATAATCTACTAGGAGACTATGATTATAATCCAATAACGGAAGCCAGGTGTGCTTGAGACTTCCGAAGACAGGAGGCGAAATAGGATCGGGGATTACGTAACTGTGAATTCAGAAAGAACAGTGGCAGATGTAGTTTTCAGACATTGACTACGTTTATTCTGGCAACATATGTATGTATATTATGTACAAAGACGTATCTGTAATGTGTTTATATATATGTTAAACACAGTCACGGATCTACGGTTCTTAAAATTATCATACGTCAACCCTAAACGGAAGAACTTGGAAATACCATTGTAGTCATGGTCTTATCAAAAATTCGAAACCTAAACTAACTACCTACATTCCTAAATAGTATTCTACTAGGATACACGACGAAGAAGATTCATTCTTTTTCTTTTTATTCATGTAATCAATCGTTTGATATCAGGCTTCCCATTTTCGATCATTCATGGCCACTCATTCAGGGTCTATCTAATATTTACAAGAGATGTAATGAGTGATACGTGTGTAGGTCTCGATTAACATGTAAGTTATGTGTGCATGTTTGGAACTTATTCATTCCCCGTGCAAACAGAGTCCAGGAAGTATCGGTTACAATACTGAACCATGTTTGATCGTGGAATCAAAGGTGTTAAGTTAACGCAATGAAGACGACATTTGTATACTGATTACTTCCGTTACTTCACTTTCGAGAATTGTACAGTTTCGTGTTTTAACTTCATTGTAAACGACTCAGCTACTGCACGACATGTCTCGATGCCTATTGCAACGACGCGGTGCCATCATTTATGTAATATCACAGACAATCTTTAATTTTACCACAAAACGATGGTTATATTCAGACAGATACTATCACTAGATCGATTCCCAGATATCCTAATTTCGGTTAGAACTTTTGATCGGATACACCAAGGCGTTATGTATAAATGTTGGTGTGAAATCAGGGAATCTATGAATCCATTTAGCTTTCAATATATCCAAACAAAGTAGAATATTCTTCGAAAGACTTTCAGACAGAAGAACGATTTCACGGAGAAAGAATGAATCAAACACCCTCGAAATCTTGCGTCGACACTGATCTTCTTCGATACTGGATGATAAGATATCGCGTATATGTTCTGCTGATATCAATTCTTACAAATCATTAACAAAGGTGTTGCTTCAATCGAAATGTTTTAACAGATTCATACAAAAATTATGCTATGTTATCATCGATTAAATGGAAAGTCTTACGAGGAGTGTTTTAAAATACAGAAAAGTGATCGAGGTGTGTACCCTGCCAATACATAGATATGTAAGGTCAACCATTTTGAATATTCTAACAGTTGGGATATTCATACTTCTCCGGATTCATGTTCGATATAGTTAGTTGGTCTTGATGTTATTAATACAATGACAAGAGAACCTTTCGAAACGATAACTTGTGGTTTGAGAAGATAAGAGGGAATGATTCGTAGGAAACTCGAGTATATTGAATAATACCAGTATTGTATTGTTAACGAAATGTAATATCTCCATCTTTGTCGAAACCACGTAGCAGAGTGCGAGACGAAATGAAGTAATTAAAGGAAAGGTTCTCTTGTTAGTATGCATATAGTTCCTCGGAGGTCCTCGAACGTATCCAAGGACGAAGAGAAAAGGACATGAAGTGTCCATTCTTGGCAGTCCTCTTTTTTTTGTCAGTTGGAGGCGTGCGGAATGGGAACGTTTCATTCATTAAGATTCAACGTGATCAGGTTCGATCCGATCTGGTTACAAGGATAATTGGTCACTCGAGGCCTCTTCAAGGTACCCGAGGGTGCCGAAGCGTGCAGCAAACGGAAACGGGAGCGCGGAAACGGCACCGCTCCCCCTTTTTGGTTCGATCGGCTGACAAAAGGAAGTTCTTCCTGGCCATAGATCAGAAACACGGTGGCTCACGGTTGCCAGGTCGAAGTTAACGGTAGTTTTCGCGCAGAAAGAGAAGAGCCACCGCACGCTCGTCCTCTATAGGTTGTTCCATAGGAAAAATGTTAAGCTGGTCTGACTCTCTCCCTTTTCTTCCTTCCTGCTCTACCGTCTCCTTCTCATTTTCCTCTTCGTTCTCCTCTCGTTCGTTCGTCCCTCACCACTACCCTCTTCATCCTTCTCTCGTGCTCCGGGTAAAAGGTACGCTGGGATTGGTCACAGCTGGCTAGGATCGATGATGCTGGCTGCTAGAGCCTAGTACCAACATGGCCTCGTCATATGACTACCTGAACTTTGATCACGCTTATCAACCATTTTCACCAACTCGTTTGATCCTTTTCTTCGACCGATTATCTGTTAGAGACTCCTTCGAATGAATTCAATCGGAGACTGATCGTGTTCATATTTACTCATCCATGGTGGATGTAGAAAAGGTATTTATCCGTCCTCGGACGCTTCTGGAACCCGGAAGGGTTTGTCTGTAGAGTACACTGAGTATTTCATTGTCAAACCCAGCCTTAACTGTAGTAGTTCCTTTTTGATTCTTCGTAAAGGAGCACTCGAGGAGGAGGAGAATTTAGGCTCTGTTCCTTTCGAGGTTCCTTCCCTCTCGTGATACGAGATTGATCGATTGGCTTTCGGCCGTCCGTCGTGAGAGACGTATTAACACGACGCGGTGGCTTTGACACAGAGATTCCTTTTAGATCTCTTCTTCTTCAACGATTGGTAAGCTACTCTGATGCATCAGAGGACTGGTTCTCGCAGTAAATGCAATCATCCAGTAATCAAGTTCCTTCTTATTCTCCATGATGAAAGTAAGAGCAATCGGTGAATCGAAACCTTTCTGTCTTACAAGGAAACCTTCGTCACCATATCGCTCGATCATCGTGTTCCTCAGGTTCAATACTCCCAAAGGCCGGCATACCTTTTTTTGTGGATAAATGACAGCAAAGTGTTCGACGCTTGTACGGTAGACCTTCACCTGGACACCTTGACGATGCCCATTCGGACCTACCAAGGTCATATAACCGCTCATGTTTTCAGTATTCCAGCAGGAATCGACGTTCGAGTCGTTCAAACTGGACTGGTTGAACTGCAGGAAGTTGGTATGCATTGCTACGTCGGCCGGCATTTCGTTCTCTCTTCTTATAGTGACTTCAACTTTTTCTTTCTTCGTTTTCCTTGACTTCCTCGAAGGTTAATCACCAGTTCTGTCTTGCAAGGTTGTCACGATGAAGACATTTAACACGCAGAAACAATTATTCTTATGCACTTATACTTTAAGTTTAGTAAAAAAAACTCAACACCTCCACTTTAACGACCTGCGCTCCACTACTGTCCGCAGTGAACTGCCCGCGAAACTTTCACCGCAGCTATTTATACGAGCCGCGGGTTTCGGGGAACCGCGCGCCGGCGCAGTGGAGGCGCGCAAGCGCTTCTAAAAGATGTCACCGTAAAAGATGGATATCTACATGCGCTATTATAATCCAGAAGCGTAGCAAGATATTGTGACGAAAATAATTCAAGTACAGAATAATTTTTAAACTCAACACGTGTTACATTCTTTGTTCGACCAGTTTTCCGTGTAGAGAGATTCAATAGTTTTTTGAGTACAGTTTTATTCGAAATGAAAATGATTCTTCTTTCAGATTAATTGTTAACTTGTGTAAAAAGGAAATAAGGAAACATGTTATTCCAATTTGATTCGAAACACATAGCAAGTGTCTTTCTCGAAAGCATACATGCTCGATTAATTACATTTATTAATAAATTCGCCGATGCAATCAGTTTCCAATTAACAGTTCATTATAATTCAGCAGACAGTGGAAACCGGAAGAATATATATTTCTGCTTTTCTAATAAAGACGATACTTTCTCTAGGAATTACTCAAATTAAAATTGCAGATGCACATCGAGATGCACTTTAATGTTAATAAAATATGAGTCCTACGGATGAAATAAATAACACTAAATATCAAACACGTGAGATAAATGTGTAACATTTGCTACTTAAATGTCGACTTGCGTTCATGCGACAACTTTATGGCGTGCAAGAAAACCAGGATAAAAGTCACAGGGAACTCTTTAAATATCTTCTTCCCCATCTTTCATAAGTTTCAAATGATAATATATTTTGATGTTTCCACAATACCTAACAATAAATACAGCAACAACAAAATACATTCGGTTGCAAATGCGCCTCTGGTGGTTTTCCTGTTGTCGTAACTTACAATTTGTATAATTTTTTCTAAAAATCGGATGTTTTATTCGCAAAGAATAGTGGCATCTGAAAACGCATCGAGCTCCACGGTAAAACAACGAGTTATGTAACCACCGCGATTACACTTTTGTCATTGCAGTGCGCACGAATTGCAATATCGTGAGATTGCACTCCAAATAAACCTCTTTGCTTTTTGCAGTTAATTTGGAGTGCAGAAAGATGAATATTATCTGCAAAACCTGTATCAGGTCATTGTACTCGAGAATTTTCTTTAATGGCGGTCCATGAAGTAAGATTCGCACGGGGTTACTGTTTGTCACGAAGCACTTCGTGGAAGAGTACTTTTGGCGCGTGGCTGAGTTTCTCCGCAGCTTTGCTTAGTTTTCGGAATGCGCCGTTTGTATGTTGAGGGAGGAGGAAGGTACGTTGAAAGAAAGAGAAACGAGTTCAACGTGTGAATCAGAGTTCAGAACTCGTGTGTCCCTTTGCCAAATAGTCAGTCGGTAGACTCATCGGTATTTATTGACCATCAGCTGTCTACGTTCTTTCCGTCGAAGTAATTGCATCCGTAATCTGAATATTCATTCTCTCGACTCGTCACTACTCATCTTTTCATTCTTGTTATCTACTCGACATTATTATGGCGTAGTGTTTTGCAGTCCGATCGTTTATTTTCAACGATTCTGATTACAGAGCTTCAATTCACACGACTCGTTTCTTTGCCGATACGACGGAAACCTTTGAATCATAGTTTGGAAGGCGTGAAATGTGGCACACATAACCTCGTAAATCAGCTGACTCTGTCGCCAGTTGGAAATGGCAGTTTTCAATGGAAACCGATGTAATAATCTTCGAGGAAATTCGTCGTAGAAAACAACGATCGCCAGTAACGAGAATAATGGATTATTCCCACGATCGATATAAACGTGAACCTTGTTTTTCTTCGTGTATTTTAGCATTTTAGTATTCCGACAAATATTTGCCACTGCGCTATTTCCAGCGGACAAAATAACCGATGCCAAGGCCAATTAAGCCATATTATTATTAACATTGATCAAAAACGTTATGGTTGGGAGGTTTTTGTTGAAAATCGTTGCTGTTTGAATACTTTCTCACTCGCTCTATATTCTTAGCTGGGTGCATACGAGTTCTGGACACTAAATCGCATTGGCGTAAACCCGGGGAAAACCCAACTAATTGCAAACTTATCTTTCCACTGTGTCATGCATGCAGGAATAATAACAGTTTTTATCGGCTTTTGATTGGACTAATTAAGTAAGCGATACGGGGATCAATTATTTCTGGCCGATGGTGGACTATCAATTAAGACGTATGTCTTTCGTCAGATTGATATTATTGGAATTATCGTAGATGATAATTAATGTAATTTGACTGGTAACATTAATAACTGAATTCCGCACTATTTTTTGGTGTTCGTACAACTTTGAATTGACATTATATAAAGTTAATGCAGGTGTAAAAAATATACATATTCTGATTAGATAGTTGCATTAATATCAATGAATAGTTATATACATTTCAATTAAATAGTTATAGTAATATTCACTTGCTCTTCTGGAACAGTGACGTCATAGCTCCCTTGACATTTTTCCCCACAGCATAGTATTTTCGCCCTTTTTTATACGACGTTCTTATTACACGAGAGTGAATCATCCTACCCTTAAGTCTTACCGTCACTCGAACCTTAGTCACTCACCCCCTAGCTGTGGTGGCATAGCAACAGCCTTTGAAGATACATTCATCCGAAGTGCAAACGTAATAAACAATCTAAGAGACATGTTTGGAAACGGATTATCCCTCAATAGCCCAATTTTGTGCGTGTCTAAAAGGAAATCGTGTAAAGTAAGTCCAGATAACGCGAAGCTATATTACCGACACGAGAATCGGGAAGATATAGAAAATGGAATAGAAATCGCTTTTCCATTCGTATGTTAAAAACCGCACGAACTTTTTCACCAAACCAATACATTTACTAAGTTATTATTTGTAGTAATATCCGGGTTAATTATCGCGGTTATGAATTATCGCAGAACTGCAGAATTACATTTTGCGATAAGAGAATATAATATTTGAAGGATTAAGTGAATAAATTAATAAAATTAGATTAGATGAAGTAAAGTAGAGTGACGGTAAAATAGTTGTTTAACTGGTCTGTGCCAGGTAGAATAAAGTGCAGATGAGAAACCGTCTTGGGGAAACTTACCATTTAATGGTAACATGCATAAAACATAAACGTTGCACGGTAAAAACTCCTCGAAGTGTATTCCATTCGATGGTTATATGAGGTTGCATTTCTTATCATTAGTTTTTGTATTAATTATGTTTTAAATGAATGTTTCATTTTTGTATTTTTAGGACTGGAAACATAAGAAGCAGCTATCACAGAGAAGATATGAGTAGACCAAGCACTAAATGGACTTTCGTGATTCCACGTAAAAATCAATGCAGCAAAAGGTACTTCCACTTAATGATTAATATTCGTTTGAGTCGCTTAATAAAACGCGAGTTAATCTGGTGAAATGTTTCTGTATTTGCTATAAAATTTCCTTGGAATATCCAGGAATATATTGCTCACAGATGTAAGAGACTTTGACAAACAATATTGTCCAACAGAGAAAAAGGTTTTAACAACAAATATGTGATTCTTTCAGATTTCGACGTGCTGAAAACGAATCCGCAAACCGCTTCTCTCCATCACTCATAGTTCTCGAAGAAAACAATTTTGAAAAACGGGTGATTTATGTCTCTTGAATAGGATTTGTGAAGAACAGTTTAGACAGTTAGACAGCTAGACAGTTATACATTTAGATAGTTGGCATTTATTGCAAAACATTCTGTGGACTTTTGCGGACAAAATGATATAAATTACATTTGCATATTAAATTTGCAAATATGTTTAAACATTAGTTAAAGTTGGCGAGCCAAATTCTTCGCACTAATCTTTCAAGACTCTTACCAAATTTGTTTAAACATTCTGACGTAAGTATAAAAGTTAGACAATTTTTCTTGATTGCAAAAAATTCTGTTGACTTTTGTGAAACAATCATATAAATTACATTTGCAAATTAAATTTGCAAATATGTTTAAACATTAGTTAAAGTTGGGAAGCCAAATTCTTCGCTGTGATCCTTCAAGAGTCTTCCCAAATTTGTTTAAACATTCTAACGTAAGTATATAAGTTAGACAATTTTTATTTGTTGCAAAACATTCTGCGGACTTTTGCGAATAAAATGATATGAATTACATTTGCAAATTAAATTCGCAAATATGTTTAAACATTAGTTAAAGTTGGCGAGCCAAATTCTTCGCTCTGATCTTTCAAGACTCTTTCCAAATTTGTTTAAACATTCTGACGTAAGTATATAAGTTAGACAATTTTTATTTGTTGCAAAACATTCTGCGGACTTTTGCGGATACAATGATATGAATTACATTTGCAAATTAAATTCGCAAATATGTTTAAACATTAGTTAAAGTTGGCGAGCCAAATTCTTCGCTCTGATCTTTCAAGACTCTTTCCAAATTTGTTTAAACATTCTGACGTAAGTATAAAAGTTAGACAATTTTTCTTGATTGCAAAAAATTCTGTTGACTTTTGTGAAACAATCATATAAATTACATTTGCAAATTAAATTTGCAAATATGTTTAAACATTAGTTAAAGTTGGGAAGCCAAATTCTTCGCTGTGATCCTTCAAGAGTCTTCCCAAATTTGTTTAAACATTCTAACGTAAGTATATAAGTTAGACAATTTTTATTTGTTGCAAAACATTCTGCGGACTTTTGCGAATAAAATGATATGAATTACATTTGCAAATTAAATTCGCAAATATGTTTAAACATTAGTTAAAGTTGGCGAGCCAAATTCTTCGCTCTGATCTTTCAAGACTCTTTCCAAATTTGTTTAAACATTCTGACGTAAGTATATAAGTTAGACAATTTTTATTTGTTGCAAAACATTCTGCGGACTTTTGCGAATCAAATGATATGAATTACATTTGCAAATTAAATTCGCAAATATGTTTAAACATTAGTTAAAGTTGGCGAGCCAAATTCTTCGCTGTGATCTTTCAAGAGTCTTTCCAAATTTGTTTAAACATTCTGACGTAAGTATATAAGTTAGACAATTTTTATTTGTTGCAAAACATTCTGAGGACTTTTGCCAATAAAATGATATGAATTACATTTGCAAATTAAATTCGCAAATATGTTTAAACATTAGTTAAAGTTGGCGAGCCAAATTCTTCGCGCTGACCTTTCAAGACTCTTTCCAAATTTGTTTAAACATTCTGACGTAAGTATAAAAGGTAGACAGTTTTAATTTATTGCAAAACATTCTGTGAACTTTTGCGAATAAAATGACATGAATTAGATTTGCAATATATATATGAAAATACGTTTAAACATTAGTTAAAGTTTGAAAGTCACGCTCCGTGCGCTTATTTTTGCGTTGATAAATACTTCAAAGAAAATTAATTCCAGGCTTACAACTGCCTTCCTAGTTAAATAACAAATGATTTTTGTTTAAACATTTCTTTTCTACGTGCTCTAATAACCGAGATATTTAAAGAAATCATTTTGTGTTTTTTTTGCAAATTCATGGGCAGAAAAAATGCCGTCCATCTAGCGGCGGAAAGGTGGAACTAAATTCGCCGCTCCCCTCCTATGAGTACCCCTCGGTAAGGTCAAATTCATGGGCAGAAAAAATGCCGTCCATCTAGCGGTCGAATGGTGGAACTAAATTCGCAGCTCCCCTGCTATGAGTTACCCTCTGTAAAGACAAATTCATGGGAAGAAAAAATACCACCGGTTCCATCTAGCGGTCGAATCTGGAACTAAAGTGGGTAGTTGTAGGAAGGTGGTAACAAATTTAGTTCCACTTTTCCCCGGTAGATGGAGCCATTGGTATTCTTTCTTCCCATGGATTTGTCCTTACAGTGGGTAGTTGTAGGAGGGTGGTAACGAATTTAGTTCCACCTTTCCCCGGTAGATGGACGACATATTTTCTTCCCATGACTTTGTCCTTACAGTGGGTAGCGTAGGAGGGTGGTAACGAATTTAGTTCCACCTTTCCCCGGTAGATGGACGGCATTTTTTCTGCCCATGAATTTGACCTTACCGAGGGGTACTCATAGGAGGGGAGCGGCGAATTTAGTTCCACCTTTCCGCCGCTAGATGGACGGCATTTTTTCTGCCCATGAATTTGCAAAAAAACACAAAATGATTTCTTTAAATATCTCGGTTATTAGAGCACGTAGAAAAGAAATGTTTAAACAAAAATCATTTGTTATTTAACTAGGAAGGCAGTTGTAAGCCTGGAATTAATTTTCTTTGAAGTATTTATCAACGCAAAAATAAGCGCACGGAGCGTGACTTTCAAACTTTAACTAATGTTTAAACGTATTTTCATATATATATTGCAAATCTAATTCATGTCATTTTATTCGCAAAAGTTCACAGAATGTTTTGCAATAAATTAAAACTGTCTACCTTTTATACTTACGTCAGAATGTTTAAACAAATTTGGAAAGAGTCTTGAAAGGTCAGCGCGAAGAATTTGGCTCGCCAACTTTAACTAATGTTTAAACATATTTGCGAATTTAATTTGCAAATGTAATTCATATCATTTTATTGGCAAAAGTCCTCAGAATGTTTTGCAACAAATAAAAATTGTCTAACTTATATACTTACGTCAGAATGTTTAAACAAATTTGGAAAGACTCTTGAAAGATCACAGCGAAGAATTTGGCTCGCCAACTTTCACTAATGTTTAAACATATTTGCAAATTTAATTTGCAAATGTAATTCATATCATTTTATTCGCAAAAGTCCGCAGAATGTTTTGCAACAAATAAAAATTGTCTAACTTTTATACTTACGTCAGAATGTTTAAACAAATTTGGAGAGAGTCTTGAAAGATCACAGCGAAGAATTTGGCTCGCCAACTTTAACTAATGTTTAAACATATTTGCAAATTTAATTTGCAAATCTAATTCATATCATTTTATTCGCAAAAGTCCGCAGAATGTTTTGCAACAATTGAAAACTGTCTAACTTTTACACTTACGTCTGAATGTTTAAACAAATTTGGAAAGAGTCTTGAAAGATCAGAGCGAAGAATTTGGCTCGCCAACTTTAAGTAATGTTTAAACATATTTGCGAATTTAATTTGCAAATGTAATTTATATCATTTTATTGGCAAAAGTCCACAGAATGTTTTGCAACAAATAAAAATTGTCTATCTTATATACTTACGTCAGAATGTTTAAACAAATTTGGAAAGACTCTTGAAAGATCACAGCGAAGAATTTGGCTCGCCAACTTTAACTAATGTTTAAACATATTTGCGAATTTAATTTGCAAATGTAATTCATATAATTTTATTGGCAAAAGTCCGCAGAATGTTTTGCAATAAATAAAAATTGTCTAACTTATATACTTACGTCAGAATGTTTAAACAAATTTGGAAAGACTCTTGAAAGATCACAGCGAAGAATTTGGCTCGCCAACTTTAACTAATGTTTAAACATATTTGCGAATTTAATTTGCTAATGTAATTCATATCATTTTATTGGCAAAAGTCCGCAGAATGTTTTGCGACAAATAAAAATAGTCTAACTTATATACTTACGTCAGAATGTTTAAACAAATTTGGAAAGACTCTTGAAAGATCACAGCGAAGAATTTTGCTTCCCAACTTTAACTAATGTTTAAACATATTTCCAAATTTAATTTGCAAATGTAATTCATATCATTTTATTCGCAAAAGTCCGCAGAATGTTTTGCAACAAATAAAAATTGTCTAACTTTTATACTTACGTCAGAATGTTTAAACAAATTTGGAAAGAGTCTTGAAAGATCAGCGCGAACAATTTGGCTCGCCATATTTAACTAATGTTTAAACATATTTGCAAATTCATGTTCCAAATGTAATTTATATTATTCTATTCGCAAAGGTCCGCTGAATATTTTGCAATAAATATCTTTATTGCAATATTACATATATGAATTAATTATTAGCGAGCGATCCGATTACATAGTAGCAAATTAAATCGAAAATGTATGAAAAAATATATTCGAAAAATCTTTGAAGTTAATAATTATACGAATATTATCCATAAGGATCGAAGGAAGTCAAGTATATTTCAAGAAGGTTGCATGTTCCTGAAAGGGTGATCGGGATTGGCCAGGGGGTCGACCCCACCAATTTTTACCCCTTCCTGGTTCCTGAAGAACCGTGGTGGCATGGTTACTCCCTGTACAACAATTGTTCATTCCGCCGGATGCACTCGGGAAGGAAGGAGGTGAGACCTGTTAATTGGTAATAATTGCTTTATATGTACTGTTTAATTAGAAATTAGATACCTCCCTTTGCGATTAAATTAAGAACATCATCTTCTCAATTTTATTTCTCGTGGGTGTCGGCACTGCAATCCAAAGCGAACCGAGCTGCAAGGTTTGGTTTATTAATCAACTGCATGTTTAAACACCTTAATAAATAATTTCATTAATTATACTTTAGTTGTTAAATGTTCACAGCTCTGCTAAAATATTAACTATTTCATACAGCTTATTTTAATGAAGTAGTATTTTGAACGATTACTTTTAATTAAGTAATATTTTAAGTTTCGTACAAAACTAATTGCATTGCTTTATTAATTGTTACAGGGTGAAAGATGATGAAGACATGAAAGATGATAGAAGAAGAAAGGTCCATCGTCGAGATATTTGATTTACAAGTTTACATTTATTGTATATATTTATATATTTATTATATTATATTTGTAAGCCTGTTATATTGTATAGCAATTGTTGTATGTTAATAAATTTACAATATTAATAAAGAATTTTATTATGAACATATGGTGTTATAATTTATATTACAACTCCCCGAATATTCCGAATCATATATGTATGTCCTATGAATATCCTAGAATTTTGCTAAAATCTAAGAATCTAAGAAATGACGTCATGTTCCAAGAATTTCGCGATTTCCAAGAAATGACGTCATATTCCAAGAACTTCGTAATTTCCAAGAAATGACGTCATATTCCAAGAATTTCGTGGATTCCGAGAAATGACGTCATATTCCAGGAATCGATCGAATACCTCCTCGCACGTCATGTTCTCCTGATAAATTTTCTCGATTTTGGGCAAGGAATGGGTGGCAAAAAGGCGGGAAAAGGGCGGGAAAAAGGCGGGAAATGGGCGGGAAAAAGGCGGGGAATGGGCGGGGCAATTCCAAGAAATGACGTCAAATTCCAGGAATTAATCGAGTACCTCCTCGCACATCATGTTCTAAAGTTACATTTTCTCAATTTTGGGCAAGGAATGGGTGGCAAAAAGGTGGGAAAAGGGCGGGAAAAAGGCGGGAAAAAGGCGGGAAATGGGTGGGAAAAAGGCGGGAAATGGGCGGGGCAATTCCAAGAAATGACGTCATATTCCAGGAATTGATCGAGTACCTCCTCGCACATTATGTTCCCCTGACACATTTTCTCAATTTTGGGCAAGGAATTTTAGCCAATGGGTGGCAAAAAGGCGGCAAATGGGTGGCAAAAAGGCGGGAAAAGGCGGGAAAAAGGCGGGCAAAAGGCGGGCAAAAGGTGGGCTAATGGGCGGGCAGTTCTAAGAAATGACGTCACCTTCCTAGAATTCCGCGAATAGAATACCGCCCCGCACATTATGTTCAGCCAATAAAATTTCGCGATTTTACGGCAAGTGTTTAGGATAAAGGGGTGTCTGGATATTGGGTATGTCCAGGAAATATAAAATACAGCACAATATATTCCTAATAAACTAATTTATTGCAATTGTAAATTTCACGAGGTACAACAATTTTCGTGCAACATTACATAGTAATAAATAATATAATATAACAAATATACATATATAAATATGTTCGCAATAAAGAAACACTTGTGAATAAAATATCTTGACGATGGTCCTTCGTTCTTTCATCTTCTTTAACTGCGGACGTCCCACCGAAGCAAGCAATGGCCACCCTGTAACCATTAATACAAAACCATATTAGTTAACAAATCTAATAAATTAATTAATAAATTAAAATAATTTGAGGCTTTATCTTGTACACTTTTCTTCTACATATTATCTGTCGAGAGATTGGACAAGCTATTACCCTTAAAAAGCATCTGGTCGTGCGAAGATGCCGCTCCATTGTTCTTCTGCTTCACTTTCCAACCCCCTCCATTTTGTGTGCCGATTCGTACAAAGAAAATTATAATATCTATCTATCTATCTATATAATTATAATATCAATTATTACATTGATATTATTTAATAAATTATTAAACCAGAAGTACAATGTGGCGGCATCTCCGCAGGACTACACGTTTTTGAAGAGTAACTCTCCTCCAATCTCTCGCCAGATAATAGAAGAGAACTATAAAAAAGAAAGCCTCGAATTACACCATGGTTTAATTATAATTGTCAAGTAAGAGTATAGAAATACATTTTACGAAAACTGTATTTATATATTAAAATATAAAACATAATTAATTCATACTTACTTGTACTTATAACCAACAGCAGATCGAAATATCACGAGACACTTTCGTTACGAGTGTACCACGGTGTAATAACACTCTTTTCTTCTGCTGTATGTCCAGTAAGAAGTTTGATTAGCCTGTCGAAAGACTCCTTTTTTTAGGGGGCAAGTCTCTAAAGCGGAAAACGTCGGGTGAATTTCCGCGCGGGTCGTCGCATTTCTGATTTCCCGGGGGACCTTCTTATAGAAGTTTCAGGACGACAAAAGGATCCGCATTCCTTCATCCCTCTCTCCTTCGACCTTTCCTTTTTTCGTCTGTCCTACCTCGATCTCACCTCGTCCCTTCGCTTTCCTTCCCTTCGAGTTTACCCACCGAAAATCTCATAGAAATTCGTAGTCATTGCCACCAACGTTACAAACCACTTCCCTGATGGATTCCTTCTACTAGGAAATCATTCGACAAACTGATTTCTTCCAGCTTCCTCGCGACACTGATTGTAGGGGGATAAGTAATTTGTCGTGTCGCGAATCAATTTGTGTAACAAAATACAATTCACATCATTATAAACAATCGGTATTCTTCACTGTATATTTTACAGTGGTACTTCGTACTTCGAACTTTATGATTTTTATATTAAGAAATTATTCTTCACTTTTATTTCTATGTTGGAATTTTTTAAATTAATAAAATTGACATCACATTATGTGTTGAACTTTTTCTAAAGTTATTAACGTTCAAAAACCTAAAATCTAAAGGCTTGATTATAATCCGCGTTATGAGATGTTCAAGTCTTTATGGGATACGAGATGGAACGCGTATTATTCGTGGAACTATTCGATGAAGTGAGAAGAAGTCCTGACGCATCCTTCGGGACACCGTCGAATCGACGATCGTTCGAAGGAATAGATAGGGAGGACTCCTAATGAGATTTGCGGTGACCTCAGGGGGGATCGAATCATTCCAATAACGTCGAGATTATTGGCTCGATATCGGTCATTGATCCATTCGATCTTCTCAATTCTTTTATCTTCATTGCAATGATTCAATACAAGATACGAACATTATTTGCGGCTTGTTTTGTTCTATTGGGTTGTCCGGAAAGTTGATGCCCATTTTCAATAATTTTTCGGCAAAAAACCTGACAAGTTTTTGGGAGAATGGAATGATCAAGTTGCGTAAAAAATGATGCATATATAATTAAATAAATATAAATCGACATGGATTTTTGCAAACCGTATAATATTTTCTTTATCATTTGTGACAAAGTTAAAACTTATTTTTTCGTGAAATGTGCTTTGTCACCATTTATTCTAAGGAAGAACTCCCCTCGTTCATGAATCAGACTATAGAAATAGGGAAAAACCCCTTAGCAAGCGGTTAGCATGATTTAATATTAACGTGCGTTTTAGTATAATCACATTTAATCAATGTATAGAACTTGAGTCATTACGCTATCATTTTCCCAAGTGTCAAAGACACTTCCTGTTTTATAAACTCATTAATATTTGATGATAATCATTAATAAGACATATGAGACTTCCTTAAGCGCTTGGCATAAGATCACGTCTGGGAGACGTGATTTCTTTCGCTCGGAAGTTGCACATGGATACATTATTCTCTGCTTAAATTTCTATCAATTATTCTCTTCTGTATTGCTTTACTTTTATTTGATAATTGCACGTATAAATTCCATAGATTCATGTAAATAATTAAACGAATTACATATAAAAAGTACAGTTGGGAGAACACGTTTGGTTTGTGAGTGTGTTAAGCGGTATGCAAGGCAGCCCGTCGGCGGGTTACTCACCGCGGGCGACGCTCCATCGATCGTGTCGGTCGCGGGGGGATTCCCAGAAGAAAGAGAGAACGAGAAAGTGAGGTTAGGTCTGATGGGGTCGTTCGAGGTGGGAACCAGAGACGAAAAGAGAGACAGGGAACGATAGAGCAAACAGGGTTGAGAGAGAAGGGAAGGAGAGAAATGTGTGAGAGATCACGATAGAGAGAAACGCAAGGAAGGTAAACCCTGCCATGTCGGCTCTCACCCCTGCAATGCCGTGGCTCTTGAAGGGTGTATTTTATAGCGGAACAACTGGGGAGGGGGAGAAATAGAGTTCGAGAGAGACAAGGAATCGAGAGTGGAATACGGTGAGTGAGAGACGGAAGAACGCAGACAGAAAGAGAAGAGGAAGCCGACAGAGGAAGGGTGCAGGAGAAAGAGAGAGGGCAGAGTACGGACAGACAGAAAAAGAGAGTCACGATGAAAAGCAAAGAGTAATATGCTAGGAGAAATATGTAACCGAAGTGAATAGAGCGATGATGATGGAGTTTAAGAACATAAGTAAGGATCTAACATTTGCCAAAAGGTGAATGTGATCTGCAAAATGATTAATTTGGGGTGTAAAAGGGTTGATTTGGGATGCAAAACCTGTATCGTTGTCAATTGATGAGAGATTAATAATATCAGACTTAAATACAAAGAAATTTGCGGGGAAAAATCAAATGAGAAAAGAAAAGAAAACCATTTGCTATAATAAGATTTGAACTAAAAGAATCGGGGCAACATAGAGATATAGTTAGCAGTCGATGTGCATGCTCAGAAGGCATAAAAAAAGGGTAAAACGAGAGTCGGCTAACGATAAAATAATATCAATTCGAGGAATGTAGATAGTAATCACAGAAAGGAAATGATGAAGTTAAGAGAAAAATAAGCCAATGGAGGTATAGTACTCTAAGATAAAGTCCGTACAGTTAAACAAAAGCTGTAAAAGAACGAACGATAAGAGACCGGGAAAAGGGAAGTAAGTAGATTAAGCTTTCAAAGAAGACGGTTCTTAAACTCCGATAAGTTTAAGGAACAAGAGAGTAGCTGAATGGAAGGAAAGATAAACTACAGGTAACGAAGGAAATTGATAATGTAAACGAATGAAAAACCGAACAAAAGCCAAGGGGAAGAAGTGAAGGAATGAAAGAAAAGAGTCTGTGAAGTATTTGGGACCAGCAATGCGTTTTCAAGTACAGTGAAGTGAAAGAAGCAGAAGTAGATTGAGAAACGAAATTCTAGGGATCTATTGGAGGAAAGTCTGAAGAGTTCCAGGATAGTCTTCGGTTATAAAAGAACCACACGGTTCTAGTTTGCAGACGCCATTTATTTAGGAATCAATCGATCCTTCCTCCTCTTCACGGAATACCAAGCTAACTCGTTAGAGAAGAAACGCCAATTTACTACCGACTTCAAGTAATACTTCATTAGAGGAATAGAACAATGTTCTTCGGTTTCGTGTCTAATGTGTTCGGTTCTATTGTGGCTTATCAAAGTAAAAGATTGAAACGAATAGAATTTATGTGCTTGTAAAACCATCGAATATATTTTAACTGTCCCCGGAAATTAATGGATATAAATAAATCGATTAATTTATCTCTTCCATCCTTCCTTTTTTTAATGACGTAGATATAAATATACAAATATCAATGAATATATCACCGATAGTTCTGGTGTTAAGTTATAATAATCTGAAGATAAGTGTCTAATGTATGTCTTTTGCAAATTAAATGTTAGATTGTTCAGGCAAAGGATGAGAATCCGTTGATTCTACTACTTCGCGTCAGCCAACTTTCTAGTAGTA
Source organism: Nysson spinosus (assembly GCA_910591585.2). NCBI lineage: Eukaryota > Metazoa > Arthropoda > Insecta > Hymenoptera > Crabronidae > Nysson > Nysson spinosus. Next base: position 2,009,374 of record OU342852.1, on the reverse strand, counting down.
CAGGTCGACCGAGAACAGGCAGACGAAACTCTATCACGCGGTTGCAGATCTCAATATTTATACATCACGTGGTTAATTTCAGTATGTAATGAAATAAATCCGTGCGATATGTTTATAATTATGTCATTTATACAGTGACTGTAAAAAGTATTCGTACAGCAGCGAATTTTATCAGAAACCTCGTAGAACTTTCAGTTCAGTTCAGTTGTGTTTATAATATTGAATGAGACATCCTATTTTTATGATGAAATATTATACTTATATACATTACGGAAAGTACATAAAAGTTACCATAAATCCATCGTAAACTTATCGTAAACCCTGGAGTCCAACAGCAGCTGGTGGAGAATCTGTAAATTTGGAAATGTCGAAGAAATCAAGTCAGTTCTTGAAGCAAACAAAATACTTTATTGTTAGATATTATAGTACAGTACGTGTAGCCCGTGACACATTAAAACAGACCATTTAGTTATATCCTAAATAAATAGCCCTCTTATTCCATAACCAACCTTGATATGACCTTTTAACTTCTCTCTCTCTCTCTCTCTTCTCTCAATCTCATGCATCCTCTCATCCTCTCTTCAACATTGTTCACAAGCAAATCGTTTAACAGCATCAATTTCGTGCGTAACAGGGTAGGGGGAGGGTAGTTTTCCATTAGGTTTCAATTAGTTTGTTTTTTTTGTTAGAAAAAATATTTTTCGCACGATGCATCTTGTCCTTTCATTTTATACCTTTCCTTGTGCATCATCATTCTCTCACTTCCGATCGTTCTTTTGTTCGCAAACTGATTTTAGGTTAATCGTGATTCGTCTTCCTTCCCCTTCGTTCACTTTTATGCGGACACGAAGGAGGCGGTGTTGAAACTTGCGGAAGCATCTTATTGGTTAGAAAAAGGAAGTAATGGACAGAACGATTCAGTCACCAAAAGGAGATATTCAACGTTCCCGATATGAAATTGATTCGCGGCGAACGCCATTGTTTTCAGTCAGTCAAAAGAATTCTGAATCGTTCTACGGATGCTTCCTACTTTCTTTAAAGTTTCACCTTTTCGAGTCGAGTCGAAGCATGCAAGAGAGATTTGCTTTTTGATATTCAGACGAATGAAGACACGTCGATGGAAACACGGACTTTTCCGTTCAACATTCTTCTTTACTTTCCATTTTTATATTGCTCTTACTTTCTTATTCCATTGTCTCTCGTATACACTTCGTCCAAAATCGAATTCACATAACTCCGAGAAACTGAAAGTCGTAAAATCGCCAGACTCATCGGATGCGCAAATTATTCTGCGTTCACCAAAGATTATAACCCTTCGTATATATTACAAAGATATAAGATAACGTAACTTCAAAATGTATTAATTTTAACACTAGAACTACCGGCGATATTTTCAGCTACATTTGTTTATTTATCTGTGCGTCCTTAAAAAAAGGATGGATGGAAGAAAGAACTTAATCGATTTATTTATGTCCATTGTGCAACGCGAATCGCGAAAAATATCAGAAAATGAAACGTTATAGATTTTAATATTTTTATTAAATTCCGGGGACCCGCCAGTTTGACTGCTTTGGTAGTTCTGGTGTTAATAAATCAATCTACAATACGTAATAATTATCCTCATCGTATAAATGAATAATTACAACTGTAATACGAAGGTTTCATGTAGAAACTCATTATAAAAATAAGTCTTAAAATTGTCAATTTCCATTTGTGAGAAATGTTGTTTCCAAACAATTCGACCGTTCTCCGACGGTGTTCGGAAATATTATGAAATTCCTTCACGATTCTCGACGTAAGTATACATATGATGATGCTCACGAGCTTTCAAAACTTTAGCAGGACTTATTGTTAGCTTGACTCGGCGTGACTTTTTAACCTTTTTTTTAAACCTTATGCACGTTACGGTACGTATGTAATAATAGCTACAAATATAGTCACAGGCCAACATTTCGTAGTACAACACAGCACAATCATTGTCGTTATCATTATTTTTTTTTCCTGTCCGATAGGTTTCACATTATAATATTAGGGTATCAAGTTTAAATAATATAATTGTAATAATATATAATATATATAATATTAAAATTGACCAGATATATTCTATTGACTAGGCACACTTAGTTCATAACAAGAAAAAAATTGTCTCTTTTTCCACCGTTTCCCGTTGTTCTTACTGTACCGTTAAAACATTTCCTTTAACATACGCATAGATATAATTATCCTTTCCTTATGTTTGTTTGTTTGTTCCTTTCCGTTGATCTGCATTCAATGCAACGCATTAAGTTCAACTCAATGATTCTTGGATCTACAAACCCTCGTCGATATTCCAACCCCCCTTTTCTTTCCATCCTCGTTTCACATCCTATTACTTTTTCCTCGTTACCGTAATTAATAATAATAAGTATTGGTATTAATCATGCCTTGTAACGCGTACTTATGTAATCGTAGCAAACGACTCGTTCACAATAATTATTCTTAAACAATACCGTCTGTTCTTCTCTCGTTTTCTTTCCACTTTCATTCGTCTGCACAAGCATACACTCCTTTTCTTCCACGTCTTGTTAAACTCATTCTTCCGTTACACGACACACACTATACTTGCCATAGGCGCACACGTATTCAATAGTAAATATTATCGTCCCTTATCGTATTATGGAAAAATAGAAACTTCTGACAATAAAAACCAAACAAACGTGAATCGCAACCAGTAAGGGGTGGCATTTCGTACTTGCATGCGCAATGATATTAATGATGCAAGAAATGATTCACGGGAAGAATACGACTCGAACTACACCTCGAAAAAACTTGAGTCATGTAACATTTTAGTGCAATTGTGGATGGAAACGTCGCATTATTCCTATGATTCGATACAATTTGAAAATATATCATTTGATCGATTTCAAAATTGGAATTCTTTCGTGCTTTCAAGATGTCTATGACATCCGTGCATCCTTGTTTCCTGTTAACAATTTTATGCCGATTTCTTGAAGTCTTGTAAATGCCTTGCTCGCGCACATCGATTCGCACCCCCCTTCGGCGCTTACTTAACTGCTTACAGTATCGTCATTATTATTATTATTCATATCGTTTCTTCGACCTTACGTTCCATTAAAGTTCACGTTTCTATTTCTCTGCTTCCTCTTCCGTTACATGGTTCCCTTTCTCCGTTCCTCTTTCCATTTCCATTCACACTTTATCGTCGTAACATGCAAATTTGATTCCTCGAAGTAGTGTCACAATCAACTTACATCCTACTTCTCCGTGTTCTTTTGATAATAATAAATATATATTATATGCATATAATATATGTATGTATATATATCATATGCGTGTATGTATGCATACGCGACTGTGTCTGTGTGTGTATGTGTGTTTATACTTATACATGTACATATGTACGTAAATATTATGTAGACCCCTTACACGGTTTTTCGCGTGGGTACCAGTGGCATTTGTTCCGTGAGTGTGTGACTTCGTGTATGTGCGTAAATAGATGTGTTTCACACAAGTTTATATGTGTACGGATTCGGTTGAAGTGTTTCAAGTTATTAATAACCTCCCGAATCACTCAATCGATTTATTGGAGTATTTGATTGGCTTATAACCGATCAGAGCTTTTTCGGCGATACATACTCTTCGAAAGACACCACGGTGTCCAATTTTTTGGTTCACAATTGGAAGGAGCGATGATATTATAGGAAACTTGTGTATGTATCACTCGTTATCGTGTATTTATGTGACCGAGTACGTGTGTGTGTATTTGGTGTGAACTTCCTTTGGCCGATATTAACGCTAAGAGACTTAACAACGTCAGATAAACACGATATAAAAGAATTGTCTGTGTTGTCGACTAATCTGCATTTCAAATAAGATTGCACAGTGCTCGCGCAGCCTCCACTATATTTGTCTCGTCTTCTGTGACGTCACATGGGACTAAGACCAATAGCGTGTTCGGAGCAGGGCACAGTAGTGGGGGACATGCGCACAACGAACGAAAATTCGTCCGAGCACCAGGCAATCTTATTTGAAATACAGGATAAACATCCGGGGAACTATCCTCACGCTTTATTTCCATCAATCTTTTCCCCACATCGGTATTAATTGGTTTTTGTTGTTGCTGTTGTGCCTGTCCGAGTACCATCTTTGCTTTCTACGTTCCCTATTCAGCTCCGGAACTCCTACGTTTTACACGTGCAATGTTAATCATAACAAGTGCTCTTTCTCTACATTCTCATTCTTCCTTTTTTTTCGTTATTCCTTTGAACTTGCCTGGCCAGATCTTAGGAAGACCTCGATACAAATTGTCGAGGTCGAAACTCCTAAAGAACATCTAAATTCTGGAGAAGCAACCTGAGTGTTTACGACGATGAGATTCCTCGTCGGAGAAAAGAAACTTGACTGTTGTGTATACGTGTATTTCCTCAAAACATGCCCCCATTTCTCTGTCTGCATTCTTTTGATTCTCTGAATCGTTCCTTTTCGAAACGAAGCGTAATATTGGATTGAGTCATAAATAAGTTTCACACTTTAAAGTGTAGTTTATTCGTTAAGAAAATAAACCACACTGGATTTTAATCAAATCTATTCACCGTCATTATTAATAACTTCTTACCACTTTTCAGGCAACTTGACGATTCCTGTTTCCACAAAACTCTGGCGGTTTTGAATAAAAAAAAACTCCTGGACAAATGGAACTTGTTTATGACTCGATCCAATGGAATTGGACGCGAGTTTGTTCTTCTCGTAGTCTCGAAATTAATTGAAGAACGATAAGAACATCGCAAGAGGAACGTGGAGAGCAAAAACACGGTGCTCTAATTTCAAAAACGGCCTAATAAATTCGATTCGCGGGTCCATAATAGATTCATTTTGTTTTGTGCATAGATAGTAAGAATATCTAAGTACATCCACAACGTTTACGCTATATATCGCTTCTTAAGATTCTCCTTACCGATTCTTCCCCCTTTCCGTTCATCTTCCTCGTCTCTTTCCTTTTTTTTGTAATTTTTTTCTTCGATTTTAAGTAATACGCACGCTTACAAAGTGCGTGGAACGAGTAGCAAATTAGGACCGATAATAAAAATAGACTCGATATTTTATGAAAAAACGAGCAACGTAATGTCAACCTCGAAAACGTAACGCGAGCCATCACTTCCTCACTTCACTTTTTCTTCCATTGGAATATCATTTCACTCTTAACCACAAAACTTACAAGATATTTATATATATATAATATATATATATATATACACATAATATATTATATATGTATATACCCCCTCCCCTCTCTTCGCCGTCGTCGTTCACTTTCCCGTCGACAACATTGTCTTTTTGTTTATTTGCTTCTTTTTTTTGTTTATTCTTCCTTGTCTCCCGCAAGCACGGAACAGCGCTTGGTCAATTAGAGCTTACAATTCAACGTACAAATATAATTAGAAAAATATAATCGGTAGAAGAATATAGAGATAGAATAGAGTTAGAATCAATCGTCTTTTTTTTGTTTCTCATCCTCATCTTCTCGTTATCGATTAAGTTTCAATAATGTTTTTTTCTTGTTTCCTCCACATTTTCACTGGAATGTCTAAGTCTCACCTTGGAAAATGTACACCGCTACATGCTAATAAATATATACGCTAAACACTTATGACATTCATACGCACAATTCTTCTTTCTCTCTTTTCACTGTCGAGTTTATTCTCACATTCGTACATCTCGTTCGATATCTTTGTTCCATCTTCCCTTCTATTCACGATGCAACCCCCATCGCCATTTTCGCGCGTGTGTTTCATCGTTAGTCTGACCGATAGGTCCCTTTCCACTTGTTGCCTTTTATAAAGTAAGCTGTCGAGTTAACGTTAACACTAGAACTACCGGCGATATATTCAGCGAAAGGGGATGGATGGAAGAAATAAATCAATCGATTTATTTATGTCCATTGTACAACGTGAACCGCGAAAAATCGCGGATAATTAAACGTTATAAATTTAAATCTATTTATTAAATTACGAGGACCGGTCATTTTCATTCCTTTGGTACTTCTAGTGTTAATCGGGAATGCAACTTCATAGATTGGCTAAGAATATTCATTCATTCGAATGGTATTTAATCTTCTTTTAAAGAAACCAGATACGAGATAATGTTAGAATATATGATTACGTAATACATTAAATTAATTAGTCGCATAGTATGCAACTAGATTTGATTTAATGAACTCTAAAATTAATGTGCAAAAATAATCTCCATATGGCTTCGAATTAAAGATCAAGCCATGCGTGCAAGGTTTTCTTGAACATTTCCCTTATCAGCCTTTTGAATATGTTTAATAAAGGAGCTAGATTTCATGTGCACCTTGCGCATACATTTAATTGTATTCTGATTGTGCATTTATGCGTGTATGTGCCAGTTTGCTTGCATGTATGGGTGCCTGAATATTCATCAATTAATACAATTTCGCGTGCACACTGAGAGGAATATTATTCATAATTTAATCGTTCCGTATTTGAGTTTGCTCTCGGAAGGGTTTCAAGAATATGAATGCTCGCTTCATATTTCTGGGGCAAACCAATATTTTTATACAACGAACAAAAGGTATAACAGAGAAAGGTAAACATTGTTAATGCAAACAGTGTAACTTCTAATCGCAATAAAATCTAAAGCTTCTGGCATGACTATTTTTATGAAAAGAAAACAGGTTGAAGTCCGAACATAATAAACATTTCATTGAACATGAAATTAATCACCCTGAAGTTGATTGCAAATAATTGCTTTAAAAATACTCCATTCTGAAGATTCTTCTTAACATTCCCAGTGCATAATATCTTGTAATATTAAATGATGCAATTAGCATAAGATTCATTATAATTATCAAGTTCTGGGTAAACTGGTTAAACTTACTGATTAGTATTCATTGACGTATTAAATAAAAGTCATGAATTACTTTAAAAAATTGACAAATCGGAATGTTATACGAAAGTCTCTTCGTTAACTTAAAGAATTAACATTAAATTATTCTCCCACGCTAAAAGACTAGTATATAGAAATTAAACATAGATTATTTAATTACATTAAGTAACGAGTACCCAAAATATACAATGCCAGCAAAGCAGGTCAACACAGAAACTGAAAGTCTCGTTTATTCGACGGAATTCAAAAAAACACTTTTTCCAACATGTGAACTACACAGCATGTTTCAAATCCTTTCGTGTGTCGAATGCATATTTTTGTTATATTTTTGCGAATGTAATTTTCAAGTCAAATACTCATCGATCCGTTACCAAAAACCTCGTAGAACTTTGTTTGTTTAAAACATTTTATCAAACAAGTGGTATGTACATATTCTTCGAGATCTTCGCAATGAATTTCATAAAAAAAATATTATTTATCCATATTCCTTATGGAAATATTCACAATTGTTTTCGGAAACAAAGTTTTACGAGGTTTTTGTTGCAATTCACTGCTGCTAAAATACTTTTTGCATTCACTGTTTGCATGAACTGCATATAAACTTAATATTACTTGCTGTTTATATTGGAAAATATTCATATATCTTTGGATAAACGTTTCGACTAGAATTTGCGATGAATTCAATAATACTGTACGCTGTATAGGGACATGTATTTGGCAAATACGCCAGGAGTGCCAACCGATCAATTTCCTTGCTCGTGTAAACCCCTTTGGGACTCCATGTGAATTTCCATAAACTGGTCTACGCTTTTTTTTCAGATTCGCGCATTTCAATGTCCTTCTACGATTCTATAAGTGAATCTGCATTTCGAAGGTGATCAATCGAGCGACTAGATTAGATAAAATGTGACTAGATTGACAAACTATCATCCACGAAAACTTCAGAAATTTGTTCTCGAAGATCGAGAAACGAGAGAATTCTTTCGGGGAGTGATATTAGATTATCTTTTGCCAGCAATTCTTTTCTATTCCCTGATTTCGCGTAAAATATTGATTCGTCCCATAAGTAATGTCGTTTTCTGACTCTAACTCTCAGTGCACATTTTTTTCAAATGAAAAATTTTGATCCGACTGCCGAAAGAATACTCTTTATGACACGAAAAGAGAAGTTCCTGTAATCATATCAGCGAAACATGATATGAATGTTCATATATGGTAAATAAAAAGCGACATTATTTATGGGATGATGGAATTTCGTTTGGTTGAAGAGTAACGCAAAAACTATCGGTGATATAAGCTTGTGCTTCCATGGCTCGAATAAAACAGACTTACTGTGCCGATGGGAAATCATGGCGGTGACAATCTCCCTGACAATCGACGCCAGGCGCAATAACAATTTTCAGGAGAAGTACGCTTATTTGCATTCTTTTACGATATCACTTTTTCCCCCGTCACTATCCGTTTCTTCCTCGCATTGCTGGGATTGTGCGTGAACGCGGTTTTGTGCGATTCCTCGAGAATTTGGAGAGGAAATTTTGGTAATTTGAAACTTGTTTGGTGATTACTTAGAAGGATCCTTTCCGAAGGATCTTGTTTTTTTTTTTTGGCAACAGTCGTTTGAATAGAAAGTGGTACTGGATCCTTCTGTCAGTGAATGTTTAGTTTAAAAAAGAAAGAATTGCGGACCAATTTGATTGGGAACCGTATTCAGTAGCCAGCTATTCTTTAATGACAAATATTTGTAAGTATTGTAAGATCGGGGTTCTAATTAGAACAAGTAATTAGTGCGCAGCCGCATCGGGCGCGCAGAGTGTAAAAGGATTAAATGTACAATGTTCGAGAGTGGTCCCAAAGTATCCGTGCTGTCAAACTACGTAAATATATATGATTAATTCAGAATGCATCATTATTCAATAATGTTTAATAAGTAATCGATATCAATCATCGATCGTAGCCATGATAATAGGAACCTGTAAAATGACAAGGTGACTGATAGCATTCCGTTATCAGATACCTAAAAGATTCAAAGGACGACACAGTTTCCAAGTGTGACGTTCGATAAGCCAATACATAATTCAGGGAAAGTATTAAGAATGTAGATATTAACTTTCAATTGATACGAAGATCATTATCGTCTATTGTATCGTAGGCTTCGTTGAAACGTCCATTGGATACACGATCGACTAACCTTCTTAATTGGCTTCTTTTTGAGCATCTCAAAAATCCAGTTTCTCGTTGGATTCGAAGGGGAGGGCTCTCCGATTGAACTGCTAAACTACACCTCACTATTGCTAAGCTACACACATCAACGTGGTCATCCCATGGACAACCCCGCCTAATAATTACCAACCAGAGGAAATTAAATGATTACGCTTATTCTAAGTTACATATTACACGATTATATGCCAACACTCGCGAGCCCTTCTAATACGGACTTCTTCTAAAAGAGGTTCAACTGTTACAACGCCTTACAACAAGTACTTATGACTGACGAATCACCAGTAATGCTTGCGCAGCTAGTTCGCGCAGCCGTTTACGCGGGATACTTGGCGCAGCTAATTTGCGCAGGTAGTTTGCGCGGGCTAATTTGTGCGTCGAGCCATTCTGGATTCTCGATCGTTGATTCGACGGTTAATCAAGCGACATTTATTATCGTTAATCTACACAACGAGATTATACGTACAAGTAACCCTCATACAACACGGTACTTATAGAATGTGGATTCAAGTTTTTAGAGAATTGAATTTTTAACGCGACCTTTCTCTGCAACCCAACTCCAGCGTTGTACGAGGGTTACCGGCAACTTTCTACTGGCAACTGATTTTAAATACCGTATTTTCGGATAACATTTTATTAAACCGGAAGTAGAATGCTTTAAATAAAATTTGAAAGTCGGAATAATTATTAGTAGAATACAATTGTTACTTCCTTCTTAAATTCCTTATGTTATCATCATCTAAATTGGAAGATGGAATAATTCTTATGGAAATTATTAATTGACGTCATAAATGAGGATGCTTTTCATATAAAATTAATATAACTTTTATATGATATTTCTATAAGGGACGAAAAATATTTCATTCGATATTAAAGTAAACACATTGCATTATTTTAAAAGATAAACAAATTGGAATGTTATACGGAACCTTTTCTACTTAAGTGCTCTTTAGATTCGTTAGTAACTCATTTATGAAACAAAAACTACATAAAGCGCATCATCCATACTTAGTTTTAAACGTTTAAACATCTTTATCGATATTACGGAATTGATTAGAAAAATAATCATTTATAAAGTGACTTAATAAATGTCCTTAATGTTTCACAGTTTTGATCAGGAATGTAGGTTCTTCTTTACGCCTGTTTTCACGAAACACATATTTTTATACACATTCTACATCAGCGGTGTCCAACCTTTTGGCTTCCTTCTGCCAGATTTGAAGAAAAAAAAGGGTTTTGGGCCTCACATAAAATATATGAATTCCAACGATAGTTGTTAAGCAAAAATTTCGTAATATTACAACGCCGTGTGAATTTCAAAAACATAATCCAAATAAGTATGTACATAAAAGTCTCAATGTTAAGGAAGATACGACTTTATGGTGGGCCGTATGTGGCCCACGGATTGGACAACACTGCTCTACACAATTAGACTGTTATCGTAACATCGAGTTTCACATCGAACAATTAAGTTTGTAATTATCTCGCTTGGTTATTGTCGTCTCCGATTGCGAAGAATGGCGCGTGCTAAATCAGCATTGCCCCCCAAAAAATTGTGCGCCCGTATATTTAGTTCGGTCCGGTAGAAAAAATAAAATATTGTACCAAGGGCATCCGTGGATCCTCGTAATACACGGTGCCCTATCGATAACAAATCACCGTAAAACATACGTCACGCCATTTTGCCAGTATTCCCAAAGTTTTAACGTTTCTAACAAATGTCAACGATGCAAAAAAATATCATTTGTTTCTTATACCAGTATGTCGAACAATATTAACTTCTGGTTAAAGGTTGGTTTTCATAGTTCCACTGATTATTATCAGTTTCCGAGTAGCAAGTGGTGCATTTTGAATCTACTGAACATTTATTAGCAATGTTGTTTAATCATTATTTTCAGAATGCCTAGAATTAAAATTAAGTTTGTGAAAGCAAGTTTATACTGCTAATTGAGTGTACGTCGGTCCATTATTATTTTATGTATTATTAATTCACTGGTTTAAATAGTTCCATTAATTATGAATTTGAGAGATGCATGTTGTGCATATCGAATCTACTGAATATTTATTAACAATGTTGCTTCCGTTTTGAAATCCGTTTCCTGTTGAAATTCTGACATTGATTTATATTTTGATTTCTCCGAACTTCATCGATTCGATCTCACTTATTACTCTATTAAATGTTTGTTGTCTTAATTACCAGGAATACAATAATTAGGAATAAAATAATGAAGTAATTAATATAAATATCTGTCGTCATTTTATCATTCTAAACTACAGCGCGGTTTTTGAGGGTACAAATTTTTGGAAAATGTCTCCCGGTTAGTCTAAGGGGTCCTGGTAGTTTTGGTCGTCCAGGTTTTTTAGAAGAAGAACTATATTTTCCAATAAAAATATTTGTACTTGATAATAGCAACGGACGTATCATACACGTCGCTGAATATTTTTACGATGTTTAAGCATCGATGTTCTTAAACTCTGCCGTCGTTCGAATACTTTTGAGCCGTAGTGTATGTCGTTAAAAAATGATTAATAATTAAAATCGAATCAATTAAATTCGGAGAACGAATGCACGAAATGTGTCGTGAAAACATTATCTTTGCGAAATGTCGGTACGCGCAGCTGTTGCGAATGTTTCTCCTCGACTGTAAGCATCGATCTGTTTACATTGCCGCGATAAGAAGTAGACACATTGGGTAAAGCGTCGTAAAGCGATGCCCGAGTGGCAAACGAAATGTAGCTTAAAGGGCGCTTCATAGAAATCGCAGAAAATAGCATTGCGTTCGAGTGGTCGCAATAAATTCAACGGCGACCGAAAGTCGCCGGCAATTTCATTCTATCTTCGAACAGCTTCAACGTGTTAAAAATGCGTGACTCCAAGGAATAAATCGAACCGAAGGACTCTTGAAATAAGATGCATATTCAATACGCGACTAAAACGATCGCTGGATCCTGACGAGAAATTAACGAGTCGTTTTAATTTCACGGAAGTGTCGGGACGATCGTGTTCTCCTATTTCACTAATTGTAAGATCTCTGAGAGTTAAGACTACGCGGCTATTAGCATCGATAAAAAAGACGTTTACATCGTTACAGCTTTGGTGTTCACTTACAGTTCACGTTACTTTCCTCCGTTCGCGGTCCTCCTAGTTTCTAACTAGCTAAAAGAAAATCCCTGGTTAACACTAGAACTACCGAACATATTCTCGGTTATACTTTTACATTTGAAACTGTTTACATAACTGTATTACATAAGACTGTTACACAAGCATTCAGAATTTATGAAAGAATGTCAATTTTACTAGCTGGTCCTCATAATATATTTTTGTTTAGATGCAAGATTTAATTTAAGGAGAGAAGTACACATAGTCAGACAACATGTTTTGCGACCGAATGCCTCATTTATTTCTATACAAACTATGACTGAACGGTGGGATTTTATGTGCATTAAATAAAAGAACACGAAATCTTAATCAGTTGCTATGTGTTTGAATAATTCTATTAAAAATTGGAGATAATTTATTAAAATTTTGACTGCCTCGGTAGTTCTAGTGTTGATTGGTTCCTTCTCTGTTATCCTAACGCACCTCCACAGATTCTATTGTAGTACATGATAAGGGTCCTTTAACCTTTTAATTAGGGAGTTTTTTCAAAAAACGACATCACAGGAGTACATTGAATTTAGTGATAAAATAAAAACGTACGATATACAGTGAATGTAAAAAGTATTCCAACAGCAGCGAATTTTAGCAAAAACCACGTAGAACTTTCTTTATTTAAACCATTTTAACACACAAGTGGTATGTAAATATTCTTAGAGATCTTCGTAATGAATTTCATATAAAAAAGATATTATTTATTTCTACTTTTTTTTGGAAATATTCGCTATTTATTTATTTCATGTGGAAGTAAAGTTCTACGAGGTTTTTGCTTAAAATCGCTGCTGGCAGACTTATACTTTTTACACTTACTGTATTTATATTATTTATATTGACGAGTTAACTCGTCATCCCCAATTAAAAGGTTAAACCGGAAACCGGCCGATTTCTCTTTTCTACATTCAACGATATTTACACTCACTTTTTTAAATTCTTAACACTAGAACTATGGATAATATATTCAGCTATAATTATACATTCGCGGATACGTCCTTAAAAATAAGGATGGACAGAGAAATGAAATTAATCGATTCAATTACGTTCAGAAAATGGAATATTATAAACTTGAATGTTTTAATAAATTCCGTGGATCCGTCATTTTGACGGCTTCTGTAGTTCTAGTGTTAAATTAATGATATGAATCGTTTATTTTGAAAGTAGCCTAAGTCAATCTTTCGCAATAAACCTCTCGTATATTTAACCCTTTATAACCGAATTTCTTCCTAAAAGAAAATCGTATAACTCGAAACTAATTAAACTGAAATCTAACGAAGCTACATCGCGCGAAAATGGTACCGAAATTATTACTTAAACGCACCGAAAAAAGATGACAATTGTTGCGCGCACTTTTTATAATTATTCTTACAACGAAAAATGTCTTCAAAATTACACCACGTTATAAAGGGTTAAGTTTAATTTATTAATTAACTCTGTATTTAATCGTGGTGCGTTCGATCGTCCATGTTTCTTTATATATTCATGCCTATGTATTATTATCTCGTGTGCTACATACACTTGTACATAAAGATCATGTATAACATGTTCAACACATATGTATATATTGTATATACGTAGGTATATTATAACACACATAACATTTATGATTACTGATTGTTTGTTTTTTACATCCCGAGTATAAATACTTATTTAACACTAGAACTACCGAGTATATTCTCAGTTATACTTACACATTTATTTACATATAAATTGTTGCTGGAGGATGCAAGTTAATTAATAGATTTAATTATCCGTGGTATATTCAAATAATATTCAAATAATTCAACTAAAAATGGCGGACAAGTAATTTCGACTCCTTTGGTAGTTCTAGTGTTAAGCAAATAAAAAGCTGCTTCTAAGATTCAAAGAGTCCTAAACAATGCATATTTTCTGGTCATTAATCTCGAGATCATTAATCAGGATAATCGCGTAGAGATTATCTCCTCGAAGGTAACTGAAACGCTTGGAATAATTCTACGAACTGGTTAATGATGAAAAAAAATGATAATAACCTAAGTTAAGTATGTATTTCAATTGTTGAGTTTCTGTTCCGTTCGTATCGTGTTAAATGATTACGAGATGGTGCTACCGTGAGAAGAATCATGGCGTCACGATGCCTGGACGTATTCCAGGATTGATCGTTCTATCTTGAAATTTACAGTTTAATAACGAAAACTAACAGCCCGGCTTGGTTAGTGATTAATCATCGGCGTGTAATGATTTTCACCGGTGATTTCTTGTTCGCCGTTACAAATGTAACGCAAGCTATTTCCTGCCATTGAACTGTCCTCGTAAAAGAGGAGCGCCGTGTCGATGAACTTTTCGCTACCTTATCGTCGTTGCCATCTTTTTTTTTACGATCCTCGCTGGGAATTACGGTAATTAGAATTGTTTCAGATTCTGTTTGCGCGGTTAGTTGCATCATGGGAGAATCCATACAATTTGGAGTGGATATCATACAATTAGAACAGTGGATATCATTGTTCAACCTTGGTTTGTTTTCGAGTTATAGATCTACTTGAAGTGATACTTAAGTTTGCGACAAACTAAAGAGCCAAAGAAATTGAGAATTTCGAAAAATGAATATCATAGTTCAATCTTGTTGCTTTCTAGCTATGGATCCATTTGAAGCAATACTTAATAAAGTTATCTGTTACGTAATATATATAATATTAATTATCACTTGCACAATATCTGTTTCTCGCAGAAAACACGTTTCTGTGAATAAATCCAGGAAATGTTTGTTTACGTGCTGTTTCTCGAGAATTGACAAATGTTGTTCACTTTCTTCCAGTCTTAAGTCAACTTTTAAGAATCCGTATTATTTCTTTTTGTTAAAAAGCGAAGCTTTTGATTATGTTGATTCGATTATCAGTTATCAGTGTAATTATGTTCGCAATTATAATCACGTAGGGTTCCTAATTCTCGTTAAATGACGACGTTTAGATCGATTAATAATACGATCATAATAAACGATTATTAATTAATCACATCACTTTAATAACGTGGGTATACGTGCTACCAACAATAGTACAAATATTTAAACATTACAAAATTACCGGATAATTGTTGATATTCGTAACCTGCACTAACATCACGGACGCACAGTGCTACCACACTACAGATCATTTCAATATCGATTTTACTTCGTTCACATAGCCGCAGGAATAGTTGAATTAACGTAAATACTCGACATTCGACGAATACAACACGAATCTTTCCATACGTCTCGTTTTACTAGTCTTTCTCATAAAAACCTGACGAATCCTTCATTCACGCGTGGTTTAAAAATCTAATTTATATTAGGAATACCGGAAAGTAATCAATTAATTATTATAAATTAGTATAAAAATGTATTATACCCATTCTACTCCAGGGCACTGCCCGTTAATAATTAAATAAATAAATAAATTCGAGAGTGCAGAATTTGATGGATGTCAAGAATAAATTAATGAATATAATTATGTTTATTATGAAACCTGAGCCGCAAAAAATCTCCGAAAATGGAACATTATAAATATGAACTTGTTTTTATTATATTATTAAGGTCCGTCATTTTAACGGGTTGGGTAGTTTTTTAGTATTAAAGAAAACGATAAAAGCTCGGACGTACCACCATAAAAAAAGTTCAGACTGCTTTTGATCTTCACTTTTAGATTCACTCGGTCAAGAAGAAGCAGAAACAGTGGAAGAATCGTATTAGTAAGTGGATGCACATTAGTTAAGTACGTTAAAGTGGTAGAAAAAAGATTTCCGGAATAAAAGGTTCTCTTTTGTTTTCTCAGTGGTTGCAAAGGTTTAGAATCACCCTTGTCTTTGATGTTCCCTAGAGTAATTGACATGAAGATACTTATAGTTTACACCTTCCTCTAATTATCTCTCACAATCTAATGGCATACCAAAAAACCCACCCATCTTAATTCATTCTCGGAAAACTCTTCGTAAAACTCGTCAATCGTTCCCTTGCAACTTGACGCACATAGAGTAAACCCCCGTACAACGCGTGTTTCTACAACACGCTAAAGACATTGCAACGACTGTTTCCATATAACGCGATTCTCGTAAACCACGCTGTATAAAAGAATACTGGAATACTGGAATTCGTTTACTTTAGTCGAGCGTGGCACAGCTTGTTATCTCCTATTTTCCATAACGCGATTTCATACAACACGTAACGTATGAAACGCGTTATACGGGAGTCTACTGTACCTCGTCTTTTATTGGCCCGCGTATACGTGATTCTTTTGCGGAGGATTCCGTGGAAAAAAAATTAACAACGATCACTGCTTTTTTCACCATTTGTCGTTCCCTTTGTTTTATTATAAAAAAAGGATCCACCTGCACTGCTAATTGCAACCGTAACGAACCCTCCCTCGATGAAAGCCCCGAAAGTCCCGATGTCGCACTTTCATTTTTGTATTCTCTGTACTCGTCCTTTTTTTAACCCTTTGATACGGGACGTCTACCGATGCGTTCATTGTTTCGAGCTTCGATGTTAAACGATTCTAGCTGGAAATCTCGCGCAACAGGATTCAATGGGACTTTTTTGTTTTATGAAGCGCCACGGGAAACTCGATTTTGCATTCTCTACTGTCACACTGATAACTTTCGATATATTAATACAATAGTACGGTGTCAATGTATAATAAAATATCTTTGTAAACAAACATATCTATGTTCGTTAATGAAAAAGGTATTAAATATCGAGTTAATAATATTTGATTCGAAGGGAGGAAACGGTAGCATTAAACTTTGAATTCGAAAGATATGTGCGATAAATGAAATTCGTTGTATCGAAGTCTTCTGCACGATGAATTTTATAAACTATTTCGATATAATTTTAACACGGACCTTTTTAGGTGAAATGGTAACTTTCGGCGATTTACGTTAGAGTACAACTTTGGGGATCGAATAAATGATTATCGTGTAGAGAAAATTGCAAATGAGTGATGATAAACTAGGAATATTATGCGATAACAGCGACAGGTAGAATTCTGAGTACAAAGTTTATTAAAAGCGCGTATACTTCGATTGCAATAACTTACAGCTGCCTCTTACATTATATGTATTTATTATTAATTAGTAATTTCTATAACAGAATTCTCGTCCACGCGAGTGAAAATATTCTATTCTGCAACGATGTGACTTTATACTTTCACATATAATAGAATTTCAAGGTTTAGGTAAACTGTTGTTTCATGTTCGTGATTGAGTCTTTTTATATACGAAACGTAATCGACTGAATCTAATTGTACAGTCTGCAGTTATGAATTATACTTTTATCTGATTTCACATACGAGTTAGCGTTAATTTGTTGGAGAAGAGATTATACAAAGATAACAATACGACCGTTGTATACCTCCTGGCATAAACCGATACGTAAAGTTTCGTAATACAACCGCCATTTTCTATCAAACTTGGAAGGTTATAAACAGAGAGTAACAACTCAGTTTCAAGTCCCGTATATAATCTATATTCGCACGTTTACAAAACTAGTCACTTTATAAAACTAAACTACATTATAAAATCAAAGCTCGATCGTTAAAATTATGAATACAATTCCCCCTTGTATGACTAGCATAAAAAACTCCAGTGTACTCCATATTATCCAGGAATAAATTTAGATTGAAAGTTTAACTGTGCTTGGATTGAAATGTATTCTTGACGAGAAACAGCCAGTTCTCGAAGCAAAATGATTTATTGAATATTTATTGAATAATGAGAAGTTAGGAATATACCTTGGACCGAGTTAATGGACGATCGAAACATTATTTTAAACTTACGTCTAGTAAAATGTACTTTGAAAAGTTGGGGTAAATAAGAATTCGTTACTTTTCCGCACTTATACAGTAATTAGATGCAGAGCACTTACTTGAGTACGATTGAAAAATTCGATTGAAAACAGTTTTAATCTCCGTTCATAATCATTAAGAATTATGAACTTTCTTCGCGATCAATTTTATATTCTTAATGGAAATATCTGAATCTTTGTTTACGAGAGAAACATGCGAGGTGTCCACTAAGTTTAGGAGTTTGAATATTATATTTTTCCATAATTTCTAGGATATTTGAAAGTTCTCTCCAAACAAGTGCTCAGTGGCAGCGATTTTTTCAGATTCGTGTTATCGAAGTACACAAACTGCTTCGAAAATTAGAGGACATCGACGGAATGTTTTTGTATCAAAACCTATAATCCAGCGCGCATAACTAAGGATGATATAAGTGCGAGGAAAATTCGGGAATTACTATTTACCGAAATACGATGATTGATATACTTATCGTAGTGAACTACGCAATACTTATTGTAGTAGAACCAAGAATATTTTCTATAGCTTAAAGTAAGTACAAAAATATTGCATAAAAGAGATCATATAAACTCACATACGTAGTTGGTACCGCACCGATAACCAAGATAATTCGGAGTGCACTGTATCACTAACAGTAAAATAGTCGTATTAAATAATAATATAAACCTCCTCTCCGCGTTAGGAATATACAACAGTTCGTAACAGAATCAGCCCTGGTCGACGAGGATCCCGTGACGATGATCTTGGCAAGATATCGAGAAGTAATCAGATATCGGAATAGAATCGAAGTCGAAGTCGAAGTCGAAGTCGAAGTCGAAGTCGAACGCGGAGCCGAAATCGAAATCGAAAGCATACACATCGGACCGACGTCCCGCAAGCGACTGCCAAAGCGTAAGAGCTCTGTGTTTCCCGAGCGATTATCCCTTCTCGAATTGTATCGCGGCAACCAATTTCGAGAGACGTTGGTGTCCTCAGTACACGGTAAATATTAGTTAATAATAAATAGTTTAGTACTACATAATATAGAGTTCTGTTCCCAGGTTTTATTATAATCTTTTTTCGCGTCACCCTCCCTCTTCTTATCTGAACCTCTCGCACCCGATACTCACACAACGCTTCGCTTTTATTTTTTTTAATCGTTCAATCTTTGTTAGCATCAAAATTTAAAAAAATACATATATACTCTCAACCGGACCGCGCTAGTCACGCGAACGCGGTCTAACTATGTTACTTTGTTTCTTTTTTTCATCTTTTTTTTCGCCTTTTTTCGTACATTTCTCGTTTTCGTAAAACTTGTCAAACAACGCATCTCGTCTGCTGCACCCTCCCTGTACTTCACGTTTTAACTTCTCTTAATAAAACCCTACGTCAATAATCTATATATAATAATAATATATATTACTTTTTATGTATATATAATATATTAGTTTATGTATGCTCATGTATATTATGTATGTATATATCTATATGTGTGTGTGTGTGTGTATACGTGAATACAGACACACATATACGTATATATGTCCTCACGTGTCTGTATAATGTGAATTAGCAAATAGATATGAATAGGATTTATGCGGAGTATAATGGCGACTTTTAATAATAATGATTGGCGATGGCTTTCGATGGCACACGGTATGCCGATCACAATGACAGCGTGTCGTAATAATAATACTACAATAATGATAACTAATGATAATCGTAATAATCGCGTAATAAATATAATAGTAAAAATCGTTAATGACAATAAGTACACCGGCGAGGAATCGATAATGAGAGCCGACCGTTACCGAAAACCCTTTCCGGCAATGTCAATAAATATAAATTCATAAATATTATGCAATGTTAATAATACTCAATAGATAGTAATCGCAATAATCTTAATAGTGGCAATGACAATGAACCATTAAAAGACAATAATAATGGCAATAATGATCAATAATAAAATAGTATATTTGGCAAATAGCATTGCTGATTGAGAATCTTCATTATCCGACAATAGTAATAATCATAATAATAATTCAATAATCGCAATAATAATAATTTCATCATTTAATAAGAATTTCATCATCATTTCATAATAATCATAATAAATATAGTTGAGGATGTCGCGTCATGACGATACGCGAAATAGTAAGACCTCCTTTTCTCATTACCCCGTTACAATAATAATAATGTCAGAACTTCGTGTGTTCATATATGTGTAATGATTCTATGTATTTCCCATTACGTATGTAAGTGTGACCCTCTGTGACTGTCCATCCTCAGTAGTGACTTAGTTCGATTAAATTAAGTTAATCAATTAGTTGCGTCTTTGCAATTCAATCACGCGCTCCGGTGTTCAATCGCGTTCGAAACGCGATGCGAAGTAGCAAAGTTGTTCTTTCATCGAGAGGCCATGACTAGACATTCAATCGTTATTTTAAGACTTCCACTTTACGACCTTACAATAGTATAATAACAAGATGGCGGGCGGCACCAGAAAAACGGTCGACGAAAAAACCCTCGACACAATGATATAGTTCTGCTTCTGGTATTTTTCACATTTTCCTGCTTTTTTTATACATCCCTACTGCGCTACCTTACTTTCAATATTAACTCCTTAAAAATCTTAGGTAGATCCCCGTTCGCGGCTGGACGCCTTTCATCGTGGGGCCAGCTTAGCTCGTTTCTTTAATAAAAATAAAAATGAAAGTGTACTTTTTGGGTTCTTCTTGCCGCGCGGGGGTTCGGGTTTGGGGGTGGGCGTGTTGTGGGGCGGGGGGGGGGGGAGGGGAAACGATTTCACGATTACGATACAGACACCATGGAATACTGGAGACTTCTTATCGCTAACCATATATATAGCATAACGTTTCGTTCATTCTCTCCCGACAAATGTATCTATGGCGTACACCCATCTCGACACTTTCATACTTCGTAAGAGCTAAATCTTAAAAACGAACGAGACCTAACCCTAGAAAAATGTACCTTAGATTACAACACACACCGTACTACGTGGCTGTACAATCAACGGATCCTATGATAACCTACATACACGACTTTTCCATCTCCACTTCTCGTAATTCCTCCCTCCTTTCGCGATTTTTCTATTACGAGAAAAAAGGCAGCGAGCGAAAAGATGAAAAAAGAAATTGTTCAAACGAGGATCAACAATCCTGACGTACGGGGTACCGAGTATCTTTCTTCTCATCCAAGCCACGTGACTCTTCGTTTCATCGATAAGAACGAAAGCCCTTTTCGTTATTATCTCGACAAGATAATTCCGTAAATATTAGAATAAAATTGTTTGATCAAGTTGAAGATTCGATGGATAAAAATCGAGATTAAAGGAGCCAGGTATGTTGGAATTGATTCAGGATTGAGTCCTCGTTGGATGAACAAGAGAATCGTAACTTCGTCTATGTACCATTTGCCTGTCAGACATTTAACCACGATAAAAAGTGTTTGATTGTAAGTAGAAGCGTCAATAATGTGGATCGTCTTCTCCAATCGTACTTTGATTTGTCAGTCTTACCGAAGGATTTCGATGGCGTACTTGGTTTCTCCTTTTTAAGCTTTTTCCATTCGACTCTTTATTCAGAGAAACTCCTTGCATTTATTCACCTCTCTTTTTTTTGTTCTCCAATCCGAGACGCGCCTACTCGAACCACGAATATCTTCGTTGGATCAGTAATGGCAGAATTGATCTCGAATATCTGCTTCTCTCGTCCTTTTAGAAAATCTTGTTTCGATAATGTTACTTCTGTCGTACGATAAGTCTACTACTTGGTAGTTTCTATGTACAAGAATAGGCTTTGCATCGATGGATGCATGAGAATTCCGAGAATCCTATTATCTTCGAATGGTTTCACGAATGGGACACTACATAAGAAGATCTCAAAGAACGTAGCCAAACAACGCGTTGTCGTTGAATAGAAGAATAAGTTTCTCTTTAGATCTAACGTGTACCGACTCTCACGAAACTCATTACACGAGACTTTCGATTTCCACGAAAACCTTTAAATTCGTCTCCCATTCATCCCATAAACCCACTCGACACTACGTCTGCTTCTGTTCGTTCTTAACCCTTATAGTACCTTAGAGCAGACATATCGGCTTTGTAGGATTCCCAAAGAAATACCTTGAGCCGATATATCGTCTTTCCATTTAGACTATAATTTAAACACATGTAATAACATGCGAAAATTATTACCTCAAAAATCACATATTCTTCAAAGTATTTTTGACCGTACCCCGGAAACCATGCAAGGTACTATAAGAGTTAAACGCGAAAGTAATTCCCGCGCGTTCGGTGCCTTTTGCCACTTCCGGCGGTCCTTGAAATCCGAGAAGGTTGAACGAGGAATAAGTGAAAAAAGACATTCATAGTACGACAAGCACTAGTTCCAATGAAACGATGAATACATTTTTCTCGTCTACTTTACGAACATGGAAATTGTTCGTATTATATATTTTCATACGAAATCAATCTCTGAAGATTCTTCCGATCGAATTCTTTCATGAAATTTTTCAAGATCTCTTTTCTTCCTCCACCTTCCCGGCATTTCTTTTCGACCGTCGATTGATACACCTCACGTGTACTTCTACACTTTCGTAATAATAATAATAGTAATCATCATCATAATAATAATCGTAATCATAATCATCGTAACGATATACGTGTACAGTATGAATCAATAGTGTATACCACTTACGGTCTAATAGAACGATCGGGCGCAACGCTATTGAAACCTGGAAACCGAGGGAACTTTAGTTCCGGTCGCGCCGAGCGTTCGTTAAATCGTTAAATCGTTAACTCGTTACTTCGTTACAATCGTGTAGTATTTCACCAGTGTTTTAAAACGTCATCTTCGACTTATAATACGAATAACTAGGCATGCAACAATATCTGGAGTGATTATTTCCGAGTTAAAAATAGCGTTTCCAACCATTTACCGATATACCTTAACTGATTTCCACCATTCTTTCCTCGATCACCACTTCCTCCATTCCTCTTTCACACACTCACGCATGCGCGATTACACTTACTCTTCCTCTCACACTTCGCTTACGACCCTTTTTACGTCCTCTCACTTTAATCGTCTCTCTCTGTTTTTTTATTTCCTCGTATCTCCTTCAATTAAGTAACATTACTTGGGCCCGGGGAGAGTGTAATTTTTTGTTTTCATTGTTTTCTCTCTCAATTACACACAGAGTCGCCGCGCGCCGCTAATGTCTTTTGTATAGAATTTGTTCTTTTTATGAGATTATACATTTCTTTTCGTACGTGCGTCGCATACGTGATTTCATTGGCCGGGTGAAGGTTAGGCAGATCATAAGAAGAGTCTCCTCGAAAATCACGATTATTGCCTTCCCTCGTTTGGTTCTCTATTTTTTTTAATACAGGAAAGCTCCATTTCTTTTACTCTCTCCCTCTCTCTCTCTCTCAGTTTTATTCTCTGTTTTGTTTCATTGAACCATCTACGATCTTTCCTCCAATGGCGCTCGCCACGGTCGCCACAATTACGCACACTGCGAACGTACAAAAATATATTATGCAACATCTATAATCCGCTATAGGTTTCTAAAAACTCGTTATTTTTTCGTTATTATTAATTCACCGGCAATCGACAACGTCGAGCGCCATGGAGTTCTGCAGAGGGCATCTTAATTTTGACCAATCGTTATCCTTACTTTCCGCCATATTCTCATGTTTCATTTTAAATTCACCCTTTACTTGATAGAAAGAAATATAAACACCAATTATCCAGGAATATATTTCGTTTTAAATTCACCCTTTACTTGATAGAAAGAAATATAAACATCAATTATCCAGGAATAATACATGTAACCCCCGTACAACACATCGCTTACACAACGCGCTATCGATATAACGCGGCACTTATACAATCCAAGGCTTGCATAACACGATCTTTCTCTGTAATCTAACTGCCGAGTTGCACGAGGTTACCTGTAATAGTTTCCTTACCGATCTTCTTTCCTTCCGATTCCTTTAAAAGTTTAATCAAACTTACGATCAACGGTCTTTTAAACGAACCCAAATAAAGGGTTAACCGTTCATCAGCCGCGAGACTTCTTTAAAGTGCATGAAAGATGGAAAAGATATCTACCCGCGGATCATTTTAATCGAAATAAACCGGTGTTCTCGTTACAAGGATTCTTCGATTTTAAGTTCTTTCTAATAAAGGTTCTAATCTAATGAAATTGATATCGAAATATTATACTCTTCAAGACTGCGACGTGGGTTTTACCCATTTTATTATAGAATATTATCAATTCAATCCACAGCGAAAGGGTTCATTTATCTTCCTTTAGTTGGCTTTACTTGGATGCAGTAATGATATCGTTGAAAATTAATAACGAAGTACAAACTGATATTGTAACGAGAACACGTAGCTGAACTAAATTGTACTGACTAAAGAAATAACTAATTATCTATAACTAAAATAAAACACAGCACTACTGAATACATTACCTAGGATGGAATGTACGGGTTGGGATCAACGAGGAGGATTTCCTTTTTAAATCACATTTTGACTTCCCTTCTTCGGAAACGTATCATGAAACGATGTCAAAGTAAATCAAGCTTAAAACAAATCTAAGGAAGTTCATTAAATCTTCTTCGATAAAATACTGGAATTTTATTATCGAAGTTAACACTGGAACTATCGGCGATATGTTCAGTTATATTTATGAGTACGTCCTTAAAAAAAGGATGGGTGGAAGAAATAAATGAATCGATTTATTTATGTCCATTGTGTAAAGTGAATCGGGAAAAATCCCGGAAAATGAAACGTTATAAATTGGAACATTTTTGTGCTTTGATAGTTCTAGTGTTAATTATTGAAGTTCACGGTCAATTATTTCTGTGTGAAGTTGAAGTAAATCCCCTTTTTCTACTTCAGATTTCGAAGTAATTTGATAAAAAAAGTATTACCTGGTTGAATAAACTCGACCGACATCGAGTTAGATAAAGTGATTTGCTTTGGATTCGTGGTGAAGGAGGTGCGTGGGAGTCGCCGGAGAGATATACATATATAAAAAAATAAAATCACACCAAAAACCACCAGTGTCATGTAATGTGAACTGAAAATATTATTAAAAAGCATTTTACAACAAAAAATAACTAAAAAACAAACAAAAATACGATTTACATTTAAATTAAGAACAATCGGGTTGTGTCGTCTAAAAATAATAACATAACAAACCAGTACAAAAAAAGGAGAGAGAGTCGCGTGTTCGTTTCTTCTTGGCTTTGTGTTTTTTTTTCTCATTCTTCTGGATGCAAGGAGCGCGCGCGCATACAGAAACCACACAGATACACATACACACATGTACACCTCGTTCCTCTGGGAATAATTGCGTAAGAATGGAGTTCGTTTTCTTTTCTCCTCGCGTTTTCTTTCCCCACACGTGCGTCTCTTGAAAGAATTGACAGTGGTATTAAAAAAAAACCGCGGAGGGGGGTGGCCCGGAAGGGTGGGCGGGGGTTGGTCGAGATTAGCGGTAGTGGCGGCTAGCTGGCAATCGTTCTCATGTTTTTTTCACGAGTTTCAGTAATTCGTTGCGACTACACAATCGTAATAATAATAATAGTAGTAATATAATAATAATTAATAATGATATAAGAATAATAATATTAATAATATTAATAATAATAACTACGAATCAACACAGACATACGAGATTTAAATACTAATGGACATAATACGTCGTGATGCGATCTCGATAATGGAATAAACACCCTCAAACACGTGAATTAAACGACTCGCGGAGGACAGGGGGTTGAAGATTCTTTTTTTTGCGCGAAAATCTGGCTACGAATCGACTGGAATCGCGAGCCTTCTCGTCTTTGTTCTTTCCTGAAAGGTGTTAAAAAAGAGAGAGGAAAGAACGACAGAAAAACAATATAGGAAAGAGAAGATTACTGATCGTAGACCAAAACTCGGTAAAAGTAACGAGACAGAGAAAGAAATCTACAGGACGAGATTTCTCGACACGCTTCGTGTGTCACCTTTCAATCGTGTCCAATAGTTTCATTAGGAACAAATCTAACATGAATCGTATTGTAAAACGTGTTCAACGGTCCCTTTCCTCCATATTCGGTTTACAGTAAACTCCCGTGTAACGCGAATTCCTGCAACGCGTTAAAGATATTGCAATGACTTTTTCAATGTAACGTGATTCTAGTACAACGCGCTATACAGTGAAATCCGGGAATTCCCCGATAACGTGACTTCGTGTAACGCATTATTAACGGGAATCTACTGTACTTCGCAACGCTCCATAACGCTCTATTCTTTCGTATCTTACTTGTCTGTCAAACACATTTGACGCTTGTTGAAAACTTGTCGCGAGACTTAAGAATCGCTGGAATACTGCAAACTTACGGGATTACTACGGTATTACGACTTTACGACTTTGAGGTTAGGACTCCCGTGGAAATGAAAACGACGAATCTTTTCGAGGATTCTTCTCCGAGAGTTCGACGTGGACGAGTGTTACTGGTTGGTACCACTGTCCTGTTTAATGGACACGTCGGAAGGAATACACGGAAAGATTAGTCGCTCGAATTCCTTGTAACCATAGATGAACAAGAGATCACTTTGATGCTTGAGTCGACCGAGAAAAGAATCCATCTTTGAATGATCGAACAAAGCGCGTTGTCGGGTGTGGTCCGTGTTATAAGATACACTAAACGAGAACCTCGTGTCAAGCGATCAACGATGACAATTTCCAACGAATTAATCGAGGATCTTCGATTCAATTTATAATACATACTATGTTCATAATAATCGATTACTCGTCCAGTTTGATAAGTATCCATGATTAAAACTAGTTAAATTCAAATGTCGTTACGAAACTTTGAAATCGATGTCCAATTATTATAACAATTCTACAAACTGTCAGAGCAACTAATCGATCACGGATAAACTTCAAACGATTATAAAACCCGGAAATCATGGACCGGCTTAGAGACTTTCCAGAACTTCCGGGTGCATTTTGAATTCTATCACCCAGCATACAATACGTGTATACCATCGAATCGTGTGATTTCCCATAGAATTTTAGAAGATTCTCGTAATTCGTAAATTCATTAAATTTCGACATCGAGGTACCCGGTGCGCCAGCTAGCCTTGTTTGCTTTCTTTTTTAACAACATACCATACGACGCTTTTTTGGCGGGGAAAGTTGATTGGGCATTTCGTGTCGTTGATAATAAGGCTTCGAAAATCGTAAGAGGAGCCTTCTATAGCCTCTGGCAGTGGAGGCGTCTCGATAATGATTAGATAAAAATAAAAAATCATAATAATACAATAATAATAATACATACATACAATAATATTAATAATAATAATAATAATAATAATAATAAAAATAAAAAATAATATTGTAATAGTAAACATGCATGAAGTCGCGTGGTAGAGTCACGTGGGACTCCTGTCATCGCCGACTCATCCAACAAAATATATTAATACTATACATTCCAATGGAGAAGAACACTAGGCGCAAATCGTTTTTATTGGTCGTATTGGAAAAAGAGAAATGATCAGATTGGGACAGGATTGGCTTTATTCTTGTCAAGTGTGATAAAGGTGCATTGGTGTGGTTGGATAAAGAAAAAAAGGGGTGGATGATAGAGAGAGAGAGAGAAAAGAGAAAAGAGAAAAAAGAAAAGGGGGACAACAGACGTTGAAAGCGGCGATGAAGACGGAGGAAGGAGGAAATCAAAAACAGGCATAGAAAAGCGGATGGAAAACATAGAGAAAAGAGAGCAGTCGATTTGAAGAAAATCAATCCTTATACGGTTACTACACTCACTACGGCTACGCGCTACGTAAACACTACTATAAATAAAAAGAAAAGTCAGATCGAAAAGAGATTGAGGGATAGAGATATTCAAACGATGACGCGGCGGATGTTTGATCCGCGAGTTTGATGTTCTTTTTCTTGTTTTTCTTTAGAAACAAATCATTTTACTGTCCTCGAGGATACGAGTCTTCCACGTGGAGCGTGCATCGACCTTCGCTGAAAGTAGCTTGGCCATCTTTAAGATACTAGGTTTTCCATCGTGCATTTCTCTCTCTCGGAATTCGCCCAAACAACCGACTCCTTCGAGGAAGTCCAACGAAGAAGCGACTTCCTTGGTCTGTTTGTTTGCTTTTTTGGTTCGTCGCTTCTTCTCCTCGGGACGTCATTCTAGTTATATATAAGTCTAACAAGGAATACTAGCTTTTATCCTTCTCTTATACATCTTCCCTGAACTCTTTATCTTCCTTCACGGCAGATTGTCACCGAGCTGCCGATCGTCAAGGAAACAAAACGAGGAACAGGCAGAAAGTAAGTTACAATTCGACGCACGCTCCGAAGCTGCACGCGGTGTTTCGCGTGTTTGCAACCGGAAGCTGAAGCGAATGTCTGAAAAGAAGGGGACGAGGGAGGCGGGGGGCGGGGGGCCAGGGGGGTAGGGGGTCAAAGACGCTATTAAAAGAAAAGGAAGAAAGAAGTAACAACTGAAGCGAATGAAGACAACGTCATTGGACCATAGGTCCCTGCCATACTTTAAATGCATCTCAAGTGCGAATCTCTGTGGGAGTTGTCGTTGATCATTACAAAAAAAAGAAGAACATATGCTTAACCACCTAAAAAACGATATTTTTGGATAATAAGAAAGGATTAAAGGGGAAGGGGAAGTCAAATGGCGTTGATCAGTCTAGTCTGTGAATTAGAAATCATCGTCTTTCTGATGACCCATGATCAAGGACTGTTGATCATACGTTTCTCACGATGACACCGATCGATGTTATTCTAAACGGGGCTTCGATCTGCCGTGGATCCAAGGTTTAAACATCGATCGAATAATCGCGCGTTTTCTTTTTCAAATTTCGCGCACACGTGAGAGAGAGATAGAGAGGGGGAGAGAGAGAGAGCGACGAAATGAGCCCTCGCATAACATTCATTCTCTGTCAGGGTGATGATATTAGTGATGGCAATTGGTTACTCGTCTTGCAAGGATTCTCTCGGCTTGGATTAGGATGATCAAGTAGAAAGTCAGGTTGTAGTAGGTGTTGGTTCACCAGGTTCCAAGTCCCAAGCCAAATCGGAAGAATCGACGATCAGGGAAACCGTGTTTCATCTGTACCGACAATACTTGTCCGCACGACCGAGAAGAAATGAGTGTATGCGGATGAAATAAGGGGGATACTTGAAAAGGTATCCCTGTAGATTTCAACTGGATCAAGAAGATGACAAATAAGGGAAGTGGGACATCAGGAATCAGGAATCAGGAAACAGGTGGAAATAGGGATTAAAGGGGTCCGTGGAAGAGTAGTAAAAGGAATTAGGCAGGGAAAAGTGACTAGCGGCGGCGAGCTCTACAACTAAACAACAACAACAGTATTTTCAGTTATAACAACATCAACAAGTAAGTTTCTTTTTTTTTCGCGCGCGCGTATATACGTCTACACGTCCTCGTGTGTCTTTCCGTGTGTCACGCGTACGCGTATACGTCTTGCGTGCACGCAACAAAGTGGCTCTTTGATTGGCCTGTTAATTTCATCGTGTCTTTTGTTTCTCATCTTCCATTCGAACGTTTTTGCACGCGTGCGCGTAAACACGTTGAAAAGTATCGTATGCGTGCAAGTCACGCGAGCATTCCCCCCCAACGATTGGGATTAACATCTTCGAATATGCCGAATGCCCGTTTTGTTTTGTCTTTTTGGATAAAAATACGTGTTCCCGCTGGATGTACGTTTTGCAGCGTTCACTTCTGATACGAGAATTCAACACGCGTGCAATAAATACGCGGCTGCTAAATCCACTGGCATCGAAAGAAGAAAAGTTTGTCTGTACTCTCAGCGGAAGTAAACGTCGTCCGCGTGATTTGGGTGCCGCGAATCTCGTACATGCACGAGTGTACTTATCACGTGTAGATTCTCGAGGATGTTCTACCTCTAAGATCAGGCCTTTGATTATCATATTATCGCTCGCGTGTGCTTGCATTCCTCTTCTGATAATCGGCGTCTCGTAACGGGGAGTGGGGCGGGTCGAGCGGGCGAAAGTGGACAGACGAAGTGAGCACGAGCTGTGGTGGTAGATGGGCGAAGAAGAAGATAGGCGAGTTATAGGTAAAAAAAAAAAACGATCAATGAGATCTCGGCCTTTGGGCCGTCCAACGATGGTGACGAGAACAACGACGATGACAAAGGTGTACCACGATCATCATCGTCGTCGTGGTGTGTCGTTGCTCTACATGCCAATCGGCGGTACTTGTACGTAGCGGTAAATATAAAGACGGTAATCCTTGCTGGCCAGCACAACTGATCCGTCGTCCATTAATGCGACATCGAAGCATTGGGCATGCTTGACTTTACTCTCGAGGGCTGAAACCAGTTGTCCATCCTGCGTGAAGATCGTCAGGTTGAAGTTGTTGTGATTGTCTGCTATCAGTATTTCGCCCACAGCATTGATGCCCACACCGATTGGGTAGTTCGTAATCCCCTCTCCGCCAATCTGCCGTAGATATGCGCCCTCGTAATTAAAGACCTTTACGCAGTGGGCACGATTGTCACTTATGAAGATCTCCTGCTTGTCGTTTACGACTACTCCATTCGGGAATTCCAGGTGTTTCGAGCATCCGAATTTTTGAATAACGTTACCGGCTTGGTCGAATATTATAACGCGCATCACTTTGCACTCGACGACGACAATGCGTCCCTTTGAATCCACCGTGACGCCACGTGGATGCTGGAGAATGTTTGCTCCGAATTTACGCACGAATTGTCCGTATTGATTGTAGATCTGTATCTGATGCGTCGGCGAACGTTCGGTAACAATGATGTCGCCCGATGTCTTCACCACGGCGACTCTGTTCGGATAAAGCAACTGACCGTCCCGTTTGCCGCACTCCCCAAATTGGAATTTGAACCTTCCCTCCTTGTCGAAGATCTGGATTCGATGATTGTTCGTATCTGCCACGATGATGTCGTTCTGCGCATTCACAGCCACTCCTGATGGCTCGGTAAACTGACCTTCCATTACACCGAACTCACCAAACTTGCAGTGGTATATCATTTTCTGTCGTTTGATTTGCGATTTCGGCGGGAATATAGCCGCGGCTGACATAAGCTTTGAAGTTAGGTCGAGGACGGAGTCACCAGGTGCAGCATTGGCTGCAACAGCAACAGCTGTCGGCATTGGAAAATGATCATTCGTCGTAACGACCGGATAAGCATCGCTACCACCATTACTCCACTTCTCATAAGGATTGGCATTCATACCGTTCAAATTAAGATCGGTAATGGTTGTCGAGAATGGACCCAAACTGTTCGCCGAGCTGAACCGTTTCGTGATTACGCTACTGTTGGCGTCAAACGATGGCGAAGTTGAAGATGTGCATGATGAGTTGGAGATCAGGCCATTGCTGTATGGTCGATCTAGAAGAAGACCTCCCAAGGAGCCTGCACTTCCAGCTCCATTACTAACGTTGTTACCGCCGTTACCGTTACTCGAGAGTGCCGTTGGTCGTGCAATCGGCGGTTGCTTGCCAATAGGTCCGGCATTATTTTCACTATTGCTGCGTACATATCCAAAGGTGTTTCGTACACCGACTTGAATGGCTTGGTAATTACTGACAAACTCAAGATCCACAGGTTGATTGGAAATATCTGGCGAGTAGTTCACCAGTAACTGAAGCTTGGATTCCAGAAGTTTCTTCACCATTAATATCTCAGTAACGGTTGTGTACTTAGTCAATCGTTCCACGGATTCGCAGGTCTGTAACATCTTATCCGCCATGTCGCTAGCTTTCTGAGTGAGTACACCAAGGGAGATTTGCTTCGTCGAAAATACCGATTCAAGTTCCTTCAGCAATTCTTGCTTACGTTCTTCCAGCATTGATCTATAGAATTGGAAGGTGTCGTTGATCTCGTTCTGTGCTTTATGATATTGAACCTGCAAACGAGCAGCACCATGATCCGCAGTTTTAATGGCAGACCTAACATCAGCAGCCTTACTTCTACATTCTTGAACCACTCTCGCTATCGCTTCAAGCTGTTGCGTACAAAATTCCGAGATGTGAACACAATCGTGTAACGGGCCAGGATGATCAGAGATTGTGCATTCCTTGCATACAGCTGCTGTGCAAGTACGACAGAAGTATTTGAGGAGTTCTTGTTTGTGTCGTGGACAGAACACCACCTTCTCGCCGTTGTTACTGCCGCCGTTGATTACGAGATTATTTTTCGGAATTTCTGTGCTTGCTGAGCTCGTGACTGTCTCAAGTTTGGAGTCACCCAGGTTGAGGACACGATGGCCCTCGAAGCAGTGCATAAACTGATGAGCCATGACGCAATTCGGACAAAGGAAATTGGCGCAATCGAAGCAACGAGCTACTGCGTCGGATTCCGTGGATTTGCAACCGGTGCAGCGTACGCCGCCGGCGCTTCCCAATCGGCAACGGGGGCAGGGCGCCTCTCCAGGTTTCTGTGAGTCAAGGCAAAGGTCGCAGCTGTCGACGTCGCAAATCGCTGAGTCGCTCGCAGGTGGAGAACTGCCGCTCACCGTTAACGGGGACAGTGAGGCCAGGGACCCGATGGAATTCGCGCGCGATTCCAGCGAGAGTGTCGGCGAGGCCATCTTCAGTCAACCGGCATCCCTGAAACAGAAATACCGAGTTTACATTAATCATAGTCCTGCCACCCTGCAACCTAACTTCACTCTCTTCAAATCTCTACATATCTATCAAGATGCAGATGGCAATGCAACCTGGCTTTATTAAGTATCCTTAAAACAGTGCAAGGTCCACTTGAAAGTCAAACATTGTACTACAAAATAAGTTTCATTAAATAAATACAGAAATGTAAAAACTGATAACTTAGATAGAATCCATTCAATTTCACGGCGTAGATAAAATGTTTCATACATTTCTAAGAAAGTACATCTTTTATAAGGCATGAAGACCTATCTAAATCTACAGACCAAAGTCAGGCAACCAACCACCGTGATTCCTTACGAAATCGTATCAATTGTTTGAAACCATCAGTAATCAAGGTGATGCTGACGCAAGCGAACTACGGCAAAAGTTGCCGTAGTGTCGCACACCATGAATTATGGCGCAATCAATGATCATCGTTTCGACTGTTTGCCATTCGTTAATGCTTCATCCGTGGCGAAACACGCCGGAAATTGTTTTCATCGATCCAATCGATTGCCAAGTTACACCCACGCGACCAGTGTATCTCTTTTAGGATACCTCTTTTGCTTTTGATTAAGGGTGTACTCTTACAGTGTTACTTAGTCCGTTCTAATTAAATCGGCCGAGCAACACGGCCATGTTTCATGGTACGTGCTTCAGGGCTGACATATAAACGCAAAAAGGATCATCAAGGGAAAGGTAGCGGCGTATGACTACCTAGAAGAAGCAAGGGATCCTGCAAGTCCAAGGTCACGATTGCGAAGGTTATCGTACCTCTTCCACTCGGATCGAGTGAATTTACCGAGTTCCACACGATGGTGTTTCTCACTTTTCTGGGAAAGACGAGGATACTGAATAGATAGAAATACATGGGATCAAGAAAGGAAGAAGACAAAGACGAAGACATGGAGGAAGAATTGAGAAAGAACAAAGAGTGTTTCGCCGCTCCAGGAAACACTTTTGTAGCCGCACCAGCTACTCTCACCAGTACGCGTAATGCCTTCGTGCAGGAATTTCGATCGAGTCCCGAGATAAAAGGTGAATGCTCCTGAGGGAAGTACTCGCGGTCTCGAGGTCGCCGGA
The DNA here is from genome assembly GCA_910591585.2 of Nysson spinosus. Taxonomy (NCBI): domain Eukaryota; kingdom Metazoa; phylum Arthropoda; class Insecta; order Hymenoptera; family Crabronidae; genus Nysson; species Nysson spinosus. The sequence goes on along the minus strand of OU342852.1, from coordinate 1,975,515 downwards.
AACCTGCATTTAGCATACTGAAACCAAAGTGTTCATGCTTCGGCTATCGTGTGACTCCTCGAACTTTATGTTTGCTACAGGTTACAATGGAGAGTACTGATTACAATTAATCACTAAACTACATTGCTTTGAAACTAATCAATTCCAATGCTAAATAAACCTCAACACCTGTACTTCACTAATGTGCTTTAATACTTCATTATTTTCTTCCTGGCGAATGGGAATGCATAATGTTACATCAGTAATTACTTAGCATTCTGGTCTCATTTGCATGAGAAAGGTGTAGCTCCAAGGATCAAGTTAATTAGTTTCACTATTAAAAACAATCGAATATATTCACCTACCAAAAAGTCAACTGAGAGATAATTAATTGTAATCGCTAATCGATACTAAATCCGGATATAATCATCGACAGTTTTATTTCGATTATTATAGATGCGAGCCAATAAACGTACGTCACACTTTGGACGAATCAAAACTAATCAAAACTAATCACATCACAGGAGCGTCATAAATCTTGTCCCGCGAACCCGTTATAGTATAATTATACATACGATGTAGGAAATAATAGTAGAGCGATAGAAATGATGGAGACTTTAGAGACATTTAGGGGTTGTAGTCGGGGGGGTGGTAGAGAAAGGGGGGATGGAATCGTGAGCGCAATACGGAGGATAAGCAGGGTGCGTGCACCCCGATCGATGAACGCTCTTCAGGGGTCACGCGGTGTACTTCCCTCTTTTGTCCCCCCGCGGCTACCCCTTGCAACCCTCACCCTGGTGTTCGAGTCTATCAACCCTCCACCCCCAACCGCTTTCTCATCGACAGGCTGCCAACTCAAGGAGAGGGGCAAACAGGATTACCAATAGTATAGTGTGCTACGATCTACGACCTTGGACGAGAAAGGTCTCGAAACAGCCTCGAAACCCGTGAGAAAGTTCACCCTAACACGTCGACTAGACGCAACCACTTTTTGCAATCATTCTTGGGTATAGGTTAGTCAAAATGACTCTGCGAGATTATTGGAATAACGTACTGTTTATGCTTATTAATATATAAATTATACCTGTAGAATGGCTCCAGGTATTTCTTGTTATTGGATTTTAAATAATCACCAACAATCAAGTAATTCTTAATATCGCCTCTCACAGGACACACCATCGAGTTACCACGCAAAGTCAGAATAATAATAAATAAATGACCAGTGTAAAGGGTTGAAAGAAGTCTTGGTATCTGTGGTGTCTAGTTTGCAGGGTTACGTTAAATGTTCTTCTCTCTTTTTCAAGTGGCGTGCTAAGTGTATGGAATCACTTTGTTTCGTATACTTTGTAATAGAATAACCAGTTAGTAAGACTGGCGGTGTAAAGTCTCTGACAGGAGGGCTCGTAAGTTAGGTGTCCTCTTATTTCTCTTGCTTCTGAGGAAGAAGATAGCCGTGTATCCCGAGGATAGATTTTTTCCAAGAGTACACCAGTATGGCGTCTACGTTACGTGCCAACGGCATTAATTCTACCCGGCTGTCTAGGCGATCGGATCTCCACGAGAGAAATACTCTCAAGGGCGCACCATAAATCTTGTCGCCCCTCGCCAGGTCACCTTTGTAAGTTGGTACCCACCAATCGTAAGTAAGTGCAATCGAGAAAATACGAGGCAACTAGACAGACTTGTACATACAAACCCAGGCATATCAACTTGCGTATAATTAAGCGGAAGATCCCCAATATTACCGTGAACTATGTTATTACACCTCGTCGATTAATGTTGATGAACTCTTCTTGATATTCTATTTGTTTTTCTTTAGTTTAATTAACAAGCTTGATATACGATGATTTGCAAATGAAATTAATAGTTTGATGTCCAATTTCCTTGGGACTTCAATTTGAATCCTGATCAAACCTTTTCTAGTATATATCTTTATAACTAAAACGAATATTACTAAAATTCGAATTAAATGTATATCGCTAATATTCTTAAAAATGTCAATATTTTTAACGTTATGATAACGATGTGAATCTTAAACGGATAAAATTCCACGGTGGTGTTCAGGGTGTCAACAAACGATCAAATTAAATTAAATTCCAACACTAATGGAATTTCCTAGCGAATTGAAAATCTTGGCAAGGTGATGGAGGAATTGAAAGAAATCAGATAATCAAGAAGATGACTCCTGTTGCTGGGGCAATATCAGTGCGTATTCGAGTAAAGACTGCAACCCTCGGTTGAATGCACTGTATGAAGGGGTGGCGGACGGCGCGTCTGGTTTCTATGGAAACACTGCATCGACCGCCCCAACCCTTCGAGCAGGGGGTTCCCGACTGGGGTTCCAACAAGGGTCGGGTCCGTCATCGGTGATGGTGGGGACTCAAAAGAAGGGGTAACCATCCCTGGAGAACGCTAACCGCCGGTGCATCGCCCTTCGACACAACCACGGGGATGCTTGTTTCACGCCTACGGGGTGAGCAGAAAGTATCGGTGAACAATTCATCCACCGAAATAATTCACAATTCGTTCTTCCCATCATATCTTACCGTGAAGGACTTCGTTAAATACTCGGTAAGTAAAAGCTGCTTTCTTCGAATGTGTTAACCCTTTCTCTACTGAACTCGTACGTCGATGCTTGAAATTAGATATCAAACTCGTTCGTTTTATATAAAAAGAATGGTGGATTTAAAACGCGCTTGCAGTTTCGACTACACAGGTTGATGTCGAAATATGCTTTTTCGCATTTTTTGCAGAATATCATCGTTTTGATTAATAAAGTTAGGTTAATAGAAATTGCAAATACTATGTCAATGTTTTCTGCACTCGAGGTTGCATGCAATGGTCGAGTTTTTTGTCTTTCAAGTAAAAAGTAATCGTAAAAACTTGAGATTCGCTGGCGGTGTGCAATTTCAATGTCACTGCCGGATTATATCTCACCCGTGCAACGAGAATGCACTCCGCGGTAAACCTCTGTTTCCTTCAACCCTTTCCCTTCTTCCCTCGATCATTTCATTAACGTTGTTCCGTTCGACCAATGACCGTTGGTTAATCGATACATGGGCAGTGGCCAGTCTGTACTGTCTGTTTACTCCTCGCCATTGGCGGCAAGGCTGTACATTTTGGTTCAAACAAGAACAGATTGGATGGAGCATAGGGAACGACTGACAGTTGGTAGTCCTGATGCAGTTACATTTACAGTGCCGTGCCGCGACATTGTACCCGGAATTTTAGGGGGACGGTGGACAGTGGGAGTAAATTTAACACTCGTGGATCGATAGATTCGCGACCAGACCAGAATATGAATTCTGGAATATAATTGTGGGGTAACCATAGTTATCAAGAATGCAGGTTTTGCAATCGAAATTAACCCTTTTGCAAATCAAGCTCTCCTACAAAGGTTGAATTTCTTTATTAACACTAGAACTACCGAACATATACTCATATATTTATTAGTAGTTCTCTTAATACTCTTAGTAGTTCTAGTGTTAAATATCCTAGCTGATATATTCCATTCAGATTACCGTTCCTCTAACAATAAAAGTTAACAGTTCTTTTGTGTCTATCAGGATACAATTGCAAAAATGTTCCTCTAGGAAATCTGCCATTTTCTTTGTCATAAAGCTATTCGTATGGACCGTGCAGACGAGCATGCCAACCAAAGAGTTAAAATAATAAAATCCAATACGAACAGTTACCAATGCTCGAGTTCTTCTCGAATATCGAAAATGTAACTGTATACTGCGAGGAGAGTAATGGTAAGTGTACTTTCCACATCGTCGAGCTAGCGCGAGTAGCAAAGAAGGTCTCTCGCGCGAGTGCAGAGCTTTCCGGAAGTGGCAGTCGTTTCGCTGTGGAAGTTTACGAGCGTCGAGGAGGTTAGGACGACGGTGCGCGCCGGCCGTACTGAATGTTCCAGAGGTCACTGTACTCGGCGAACTTCACGACGCTGTAAGATCGGTCCGTAACGCTACACGATACGGAAAATCGATTCCACAGCCCGATCTTCTCCGATAACTCGCTTGCTTCCTCCGGGGAGTAAAGCTGGACCGATCCACTGGATGCTGGATGCTGGATGCATACCCCGTATAATTTCCAATTTCTGACTTTAACCCTCGCCGAACTACTCCCCGCTCATTTTTGATCTCACGCATGATTAACTAAGAAAATCACCGTGAACACGATCGGTCTCTTCATTTGCAATTACCACGTAATCGTATTATTGAATTGAGTCGTAAATAAGTTCCGTTTATTGTTGCAAATAATGTTTAATCTCCTTAAGAAAATGAACTGCAACGGAGTTCAATCTAATATAGATTCGCAGTTATTATTAATAACTTTTTGCCATTTCCGAGGCAACTTTGAAGTCACGTACTCGTCTATCAGTGTATTTCATTTTTAGTTTTAAAAGTACAGTTTTTTTTAAGGCAATATTAGTTTTTACACAGGAAAAGAATTGGGTCAAATACTAATTAAATACTGCGTTATGTATGTCAAATAAAAGTATATCAAATCTTAAACAATGCGCCGAGGTATATAAGTATGATCCAATTAAAAATGGCGAGCAAGTAATTTTGATCCCTTTGTTAGTTCTAGTGCTAAGGCAGAGAGGAAATATTAACATAACTCGAAGTTAATTTAAGTTCCGAACTTCTGTAAACGTTCCGAAGTTAAATTCTGTAATGTTAGACTAAAAAGCACTATTAACAACTCAATTTTCCAGGTAACGTTACTCATCAACCGAACTCCGATGCCCGGAAAGACGCTTTAAACTTCGGTTGAAATGAAAATCAATACTTCAATCACCTCGGCAACTTCTATGAAGTGCCTCGAAAATTCACCGAAAACTTGTCAGATAAATGTAGTAGAAAACAATCAGCAACCAATCAGTAACATACAAATTGTATCAACAAGAAAAATCTCATATTTTCCAGAATTAACGAATGACGCATTGCACTTCCAACCACAACGAATAACACCGGGTGTAACTCAGGACTTACTAACTTCAACTGAAAGAACAAACACCTGAACAACCTTGTTTTTACGTCGAAGATCAGCGGCGTGAAAATCGTAAAAGGTTTCAGACCGACGCCAATAAAAATGGGAAGCAGGTAGTTAATTTTTTTGTTATTAACAGCTATATATAAAACGAACGAGTGTAGTGGCGATCTCCGGTTGTAACGCCTGACCTCTCCTCTTTGTCCATGAGACTCTGTCGCCGTTCCCGGAGGGTGAAAGAGAGAGAAAGAGAGAGAAAAAGAGAGAGAGAGAAAGAGAAAGAGAAAGAGAAGGAGAGAAGTAGAAGGACCGGTGGAAAGGAGTAGAGCAGAGAATAGTAAAAAGAGAAGAGAGTACAAGAAGAAGAGGGGAAAGGTTCAAGCACCATTTGACCGGTCTCTGAATCATCGTTAAGCGACCGTTACACGACGGCTCGTTAAATCGTATCGCAATGTGGGTGGGTCAGATGATTCGCACGGTTGGAAGAACACTACGTTTATAGAATTGTTTTCGAGAATCTCACCATCGACTATCTTTTCTCTCCTTCCTTGAGAAACATACCGTGAAGCAGTTTCTTGTTAACACTTTAACTCGGGAGCATTCTGGGTTTAACCCTATGCGGTTCCACGTCGAGTGTGGCTCGACATTAGATTCCGTTCGAACGGGTCCTATGTCGAATTAAACTCGACATAGACATTTTTGTTTACTGGAAAGGCATGCGAGTTATTCCAAGAATATTTCTGCATATATTATAATGTATTATATAATGTATTATTGTTTGGTTTTATTTACTTGTACAAGTTGAAGGGAATGTAGCTGGGACCGGTTGGAATGCAATTGCGAAAATATCGTGCAACTAAGTTACGATTATAATTCTTCAGTTAAACCAGATTGAATAAAATAAGAGAATTATTACTGTTTTAAAAAGGATTTCTTAATTTTGTGAGAACTAATTGAGATGTCATTCGTGAATGGAATAACATTATGCGAATGATTGGATTTTTAATAAAAATATTTTTCAATCATGTTGCAGCGACATTGGTGCGCAGTTACCTGCGATTTATCAGATTGCATAATATCTCATGTCGTATCGATCGTGTTGTACGAAGATGTCAACAGGACGCGGACGGCTAGGGCAGGGAGAAGAACGGAAGCAGCTAATTTCAGAAACGAGCTCAGAGTGGCCTTCTTAAGTAGGATTTCAATTAAGACCATCATGTAATTAATGTTCCCTTTTAAAACTCTGAGATCGGTTGCCTTCGGATTATTACAACTGCCACTGTCTTCGCTCATGAAAATATTTCGTCTCCCTACTCAGTCCTACCAATCAATTCCCCTTTAATTAACGTTTCGTTTTATATTAATGAATGCAGCAGACCAAGTTACATCCCACTAATTAGCACTGTTTATAATATTCAATTTGCAACAACGTAGAATGTAAAGTGTAAATTATACTCATTAATAATATATTTGATTCGAATTTTAGTGATATTGACTTCGGTGTTTACAATTTCCATAAAAACGGCAGGAAAAGAAATATGGCATTACATTTTGATGTGTAATACTGGAAAGCGTTATGGGAGGACTAAAGTCTGAAGTTACAAAGGCGTGTTGTAAAAGTCAGAGTGAGACGTGTAAAGGTATGAAAAGCTTTGCGAATGGCATCGACGAAAAGCACACACCTGTGGCACGCTAACAGTTATCCACTGACAAAGGGAGCTTTGCTAACAAAAAAAGGGGTATTCCGAGCAACGGCTAATTCCACCATCATCGTGGATTATGGTTACCCAGGATACGACAGCCAATCAGATACCGGATCGTAAATCTTCGCGATGGTTGATATTTATTAAGAGTGAAATTCGCGGATGATCAAAGGCACTGGCTGTTGAAGTATTTTAATGGGATTAGAAATATTGTGTCTGATTATAATTTAATATAATTAAATATGCGAAATCCAAGTGGCGATTTGCAGAGTGCTGAATTACATATTGAAGGATTTCAATATTGTTTCTGTGATAATTGCAATTGTAATTAGACGCAAATGATGCAAGTTTTGCACTCCAAATTAATATTCAACTTCTTGCAAATCAGATTCACCCATTAACGGTAATTATAATGTTAATAATAATCATTTTTGGCATTAGATATGTATTTTATGTCATTTTATAATTAAGTATTAATACAATTTTTATTTCGGCACAATAACTTTGCATTGGATTAGATTCTGATTACAATAATTTAATCAAACAAATTTGCGAAAAAAGCTTGATTTGCAGAAAGGTGAATTTCATTTACAAAACCCGTATAATTAACTATGTACCATAGATAATAATAATAATATTAAATGAAATATACAAGATGATCGTAATTGGAAAATATTAGTTTTTCCCCTGGCAAAGTAATTCCCGTAGTTCCAGAAGGTATTCCAATAAAAGGGAATTTCCCGCATTTAATCTTTTTTTCCTTCGAGTTCCCTCATCAGACGGCTGGATATCGTACCAGCGTTTAGTGAATTCCTGGAATTCCAGCTGGATTAATTTATGACTCGGGGACGTCGGTTTCTATTGGCCCTTCGACAAGATGATGGATTTCCCAACCCTTGTGGAATTCCAGGTATCGTCCTTGGCTGTCACGCCCTTCCTTTGCCATGCCAGGCAAAAGAGCCTGCTAATGTCGTGTGCCACCGAGAGGAATTGCAAACGGGTTTGAACAGTCTCTCTTCTTATCCACGGTCCTTTCCCCACCCCCTGCACCCCCGCCCTTTCACTCCTTCCCCCCTACCTCCACCCTTGATATACAGTTCGTTGCACCTTCGCCTTTGTCTCGAACCCTATCGTTTTGCTGAAGCTAACTTTGCCGGGGACTAGCGGGAAAATCTCAAACAATTTTCCACGATACGAATACATATCCGTGTGTTTTAACCTTTTCATCCCCTTCGCATTAAGATTTCCGCCAGTTATATTTAGTTGCAGAATTTTAAATCGCCGGAAACTGGACTTTTAACTGGAATTTTAACGTCGCCTCTCAGTCGCTATATGAATGGTCGTAATTAATTGAAAGACTGAACTTACGGTCATTTTATAGTCACACGGATGCATGTTATTTTTCACACAATAATGGAAAGATCGAAGGAAAAAGTAAGCGGTTCTTTCATAAACGAAGCTGCCGCGACGGGTGAATATAAATGCTGAGACCATCCAATGAAATTCCAACGATTTTACCCGGAATCTCATATTCCAAGAACGGAAGCAACCATTCGCTTGGCTAGAAAAGAATTTATCCTTCAAAACGGACAACCAACTGGAAAATATAAAAAAAGCCTGACACAGATCATCACTCAGAGTCTCGGTTTCATCAATTAAGCTTGCTTGTAACCCCGTGCACTCGGTGGCGACTCTAAGTCGCTTTTTGAGTGGAAAGGGTGAAGTTCCGTGGATGGTTCGACGAAGCACGTCGGTGGTTCGTTGCCCTGCTCGGCATCCTGGTAACCCCTTGAAGTACCGCACAAAGCAATTCGCCCCTATGTTCATGCTTCACGGAACGAAAGAAGGGGAGAGAAGAGAACATGGACGTAGGACGTACTCCTTAATGGCGAGAGAAACGTAATACGGAAACATGAGGGAACATTGTCGTCTGACCCGCATCTCTTATTCTCCTTACGCGCGCATTTTTCAATGTCCTTCGTACTCAAGTACATAACCTCACTTTTTAATGTCGATGTTTATATGTGAAGGGTAATCTTAACAAATATCTCCACGAAGTTACCGATACTCGGAAGAGAAGAAAGGAAGTGCTGGTTAAAAGTTTCGGATCACTTACTTCGTCTTCATTCTAACGTTTAAAGTAAACGCAGGAGAATCTAGGGATAAATCGAGAATAGAGAGGATGCAAGGTGACAGAAGAGAAAGGAGGGAAGAAAGCGTAGGAAGATATATGAGAGAATGGATCGGGAAGAAAATGAGGGTGGATAATTTGAGCCACCCTTACCTAGATATAAGGTTGTCGCAGGAAGTGAACCCCAGTTAACTCCCCCGTGTCCTCGGTGAATCAATAACCCTCTCACCCCACGACACTTCTTCCACACTCCCTTCTCCTTTCGAACCTTCCAGACTAGCGTTGCCAACCTAACCCGATCTCCACCGACAAAAACCTGCAAGTCGCATCCACCGTTTCTGCCCTTTTCGTTTCAGAACGATGAATGCCGTGATCGATGATTTCTTTCAGCCACTTCGGAAATGAGCTTTCGATTTGTTATCACACTCTGATACCCGCCACGATTCCCACGCATTTCCTTGCGTCAATCTAACAATTTATATATAAATCGCATTTTATCTTTTCAGGGAAATGAATTATGTTTGATTTTCTGGTTTTAATCGCGATTTAAATATATCGTTTTATACTTATATCAAAATGATGTACTTTATTAATCATCATGGAATCTTACGCTTCCCCGAATTGCCTCTTTCGGGTACCAATGTTTTAGAGTTTTAAAACACCTCCAATTAAACGGCAGAATGGCGGCCGTCGTTTGGAGAAAATAAATTTTTCCCGGCTGTCGGCCGTCGACGAATCCTGGAAAACGGCAAGCTTGGAAAACGAACCGCCCAGTAATTTCGCGTGGTAATTAAGAGTGGTTGAGGGACAAGGATGAAAGAGAAAGAGAGAGAAAGGGGGGGAGGGGAGGGGAGGTAGCAAGAGAGAAGGTGAAGCACCGAGTTTATTTGATTTCCACGAAATTTGCGAGGGTCCTTTCTGAATTTACCACTGGCTTCGTCTCTGTTTATCCACCATCCACCATCCACCATCTTTTTTTATTCTCATTCCCACTTTATCCTTCTCTAACCTCGACCCACCACGTCCAATTTTCAGGGTTTACCTTCGCAGATAACTTTTTAATGAAATTGGAAAATGTTGTACACTTCTGTTTCCCGGACAGTTTACAAAACACTGGAAGTATAAATGAGCCTGTGCGTGACTTCTGCTTGGTTCATCTTCACAAAGACTGATACTACTTGTTCATTTTTTGTGCGGGGCTAATGTTCTACGTACCGTGGAAGGGATGATGAATTATTATTATAATAATATTATAAAAATCATCCTGTGAGACTTGGATTATGTACACGCGTTATATCGAAGTCGTATTTTAAAAGAAGTATCGCGTTGTATCGAAACCGCATTATAAAAGTACCACATTGTATTCTATTCTATTAATTCATTCATTACGACGATGCTGCATTTTAATGATACATTGTCAGTAAGAAAAGGATTATTAAAGAACATGACTTTGAATGATCTACCGGAAACTGTATGCATTTCGAGTAAAAACCGGAAAATATCGCATCCCCTAAACTGCAAGTAGAAATTCCGTGCTGCACCATGGAAACCGAACTACGTTTCACGATAAATCTTTCAGTGTTAACTGAGACTTGTAAAATTGACTTTCGCGTCGATGCCGAGTATATATTTCACAATCGAATGTGTCGCGAAAAATCGAAATGGCCACCGTAGCCACATAAACAACTGAAACTTTAATGTCGGAATATCGATAATCCTCCGTGTCTTTCCAGCGAGTCTTCTTCGTTATTATTTTACAAACCGCGCCAATTTTATTCACCGTCTACCATCGCGATAAAACTTTCATAATCGAGAATGGAAACCTGGAATTGCCTCGTAAAACGCGTTTTCCTGCTGGCTTCCTTTTTACAATTAAAACAAGTTACATTTTATCGCGATAAGTTCACGAAATTATTACACGCCTGCTGGCTCGAGATATTAATCATCGTGGTTAGTCTGTTTTTTCCCCTCTGAGGTTATCTACATCTTTCCGAGATGTAAACACGGGTGTGTGATGTAAATACACGATATTTAAGGTTGGCCAAATTTGTAAGGCAACGGTACATCGAATTATTTGAGTTTACTTAAGAATGTCAAGTCTCGAAATTTTATTATCATTTGTATATCTTCATAGATATAAATTGATCACTTTGGATTTACTTAAAAATATGAAACCAATTTATGAAACCAATATATAAAGATTTAAGAAAAAATATCAAATCTTGGAATTTAGAACAGTGTAATAAATTATTTAATAAACTTGTGCGATTTGGTATAAATTAGAAAGAACCGTTAATTCAAATTCAAACGAATATTCAAATTCGAAACCCAAAGGATCACGGAAATTCTGAAAACGCAGATACGTCGAGCGATGTAAAGCATTCGAAATGTTCCCAGGCAGGCTTTTTCCGGGACAATAAAACGGAAGTGGTTCTTCTTCAATTATTCGAAACCAAGTGACGGCTGCCTTGTCCTTAAACGAGCGAAGGTAGTCGCATTTACGAAGACAATTTAAGGCGGGTTTTCAAGCGGGAACAGTGAACGGCATATAAAATAGTGAATTGTAAGTAGAACGGTTTCCTACCCTGAACGAAATGGTATGCCATCTTTCTTATCTCCGTCCGAACATCATTTACAACCGTTATTGCTACTTTCAATGTTCTCAAATCGCTATTATAAAATCCCTATAACGATCCGTTGAACCTTTTCAAATTTTACTTCGTCATTACGTTTCTTTTATTGGCTTCACTGAGCCACTCTCGTTGTACTCGGCCAATCTTCCGTTTAATTATGAACAATAAATCCATTAAATATTGCGGACTATTTTAAAACAAATTGAAACAATTGGTTGGCGAACTTAATCACTCGTTTCATTTGTTTTGTAAGATTTAACACTGGAACTATCAAAGGAGTGGAAATAACTTGTCCGACATTTTTCTTAATTTATCCAAATATTTATACGGCGTATTGTTTCAGATTTGATATACTTTTATTTGATATACATAACGCAAATAATTTAATAAATCAATGTGTAAGCATAACTGAGTATACACTCGGTAGTTCTAGTGTGAAATAAATAAACTTATAAAAAATGGTCAATCAACTTTAATGATGATATGGAAATATTTGTTTCGACGGTGTTAAATCGAAACTCAATGATCACATTTATTTATACGCATTCGCACTTGAACACTTTAAGAATTAATGGCCGCCGATCGATTTAATGCTGCGGATGTATCACGACTGAAAACAATTGCGGCACTCGATTGCCGATAAAACACTCGCACAAATGGAAGATAAAACTTCGTTCGCGTCAACGAAGGCTCTGACACTATTCACTTGACCTCATATTCTGACAAAAGGAATTTTAAACGAAAACTATTCGGTTGTCCGGAAAGTTGATGGCGATTTTTAAGGGAAATACAAAGGGAACATTTTCATACATCGATATACATTTATTCCATTACGTATCCATTGTTTTCTACCACAACATTTCTCCAATTTTTCTCGTCAGTTTTCATCTCCTTCTTTTTCTTCGTAAAGCAAAACCAAGAAACAATTTTTTAATACAGTCTGCAATGTTTGACATAAACTATGGAATATGTACTCAGTTATGTTTACACATTTATTTATATATAAATTATGACTGAAGGATTTAAGTAAATTAATGGATTCAATTATTTGCATTATGTATATCAAATAAAAGTATATCGAATCTGAAACAATACACCGTGGTATATTCGAATATGTGAACCAAAATAGTTTAGATAATTTAACATCGATATTAATATCTGATTTATGAATGCTGGCGGAATAATTTCGTAGTTTAACCTTGAATTAACGCAATGATTTGTTTGGTGGAATTTAGAACGGCTTCGTCTCGTCATTGGTCAAATGAAAGGCCAGTTCTGATTCCGTGGATGAATTCGAAGGGTGCTAAATTTAGTACGAAGGTGGGAGTCGAAGTGCCGGAAAGAAAATCAGTGTTCAGCAATGGCATCGCATTCGAGTGGAAATAATTGAAAATAAGAGGCTTGTGAGGGAGGAGCTTCCTACTTATACCGAATTATTTGTCCCCTTGTACAGCCAATCAACTACGCTCGTAGTATCGCACCTCGGAATTTAGTGATTTCACTGATTTATCACTCCATTTCCTCGACGGTGTTACGATATCAATAAAACAATTTCTAATAATTGCCTCTCGCGGTTTTTAGATGACACAGTTTACGTACTTTCTTTGAAAGGAAACAAATGCAATTTGTAAAGTTGAAATGTAGCGAAAAAGCTTGTAGATCGATGGAATAAAGTTATAGAAAATAATGGAGAATATTTGTGTCTAAAAACGATTTTTCTTAACAAAAACAGATCAAGCTCGTTTGATTTCATAAAACGGGGAGAACTTGTGCACATACTTAGTCTATAAAATGATGAACATAATATATAAATATAAATGATGAATATAATATATAAATATAAATGATGAATATATAAAATGATGATATATAAAATTATTTATTAATTTACTCCGGCAATGTATTGAATTGAAACTGTTAATATCAGAAAAATAATGAAACAAATTCAGATTACCATTTTGAATAATTGCTAGAACTACCAAAGGAGTCCAAAATGACTTGTCCGCCATTTAACTTCACTCATTCGAATATTTAATACACAAATAATTTTTGTAAACAAGAATTACAAAAATATTATAGAAATATCACTTGATATCACCGACTTGCGAATTCGATGTTTAATTGGGAATTTGTAAGACAATATTTAACAGAAAATACGTTTAAGTAAACCATTCAATAAAGGACAGTTAATTAACATTGAATTAAGTTATTGATTAGCAGGCTATAAAACATTTCATAATAATTTCCAAGGATTATATTAAAAATGGAAAGATACACGTAGAGGATCGATCGTCTCCCACACATAAGACGTGTTTCCAGGGTATTAATAAAATATTAAACCTGTAAATGAAACGTTTTCGCGACGTGCACGCAATGTTTGTCATGAGTGTAGCCGCGTGTCATATTTATTTACCGTTTATCAGTATGGCAATGTAATCCAACAAAAAATACACGAACCAGAAGGCTTACAATATCGTAGAAAGTAATTTATCGAGGACACTGATAAGCAAAGATATCTAGATCAGAAGCTTACACACTTCCGTCTGAACCTCGAAGTAACTTCCGGTCAATGCTAAAATTAGTTACGTTATTAACACTAGAACTACGGAAGCTGTACAAATTTAATTTTTTAATTTAACTTATTTTACGGGTAATGACCCTTAATAGTACAAATTGTTTGACAAAAATAGTATCACAACACATATATATATATATATATATATATAAAAAAAGAAAATGATACAAAGTAACATACAAAAAAGATAGAGTGATAAAAACATAAAACTATACCTACTGACAAAAATGACGTTTCCGTGGAATTGAATAAAAATATTTAAATTAATAATGAAATCGATTTGAATTTTAGAATTTCCGGCGTATACCAAGTACGGTATCGTGTAACACGGACTTGCACCCGGCACCCAACGTGTCAAATGTATAATCACATTTGTCTAGAAAAGTAAAAAAAAGGAAAGGTGAAAACTTAGGAACGTCCGTCCCTTCGTTAAATCCACGATGATGGAGAAGCTGAAGAACGAGAAAAATGTTCTCGCGGGAATATATTTCGTGAACGAGAAAGCACTCGTCTCGTCGAACGAGAGAATATTCGATGCTGCTCATAAATTTTCATGGAACTCCTCGGCTATGTGTACCCTTCTTCGCCCCCTCTCCCCCCTCCCAATATTAAAGACCACCCTCTTTTCGACATGAAGATGGCCTCACCGTTTCCCCGGCTCTTAAAAGACCCCTTCTCAGGATGACCCTCGTAACACCCTCTCTTCTACCGTGCAATTTTTTCCAAACAACGTCAATGTATTTTTAACCGCAATCGCGTGCAACCACCGCAATGGCGGCCTTTACTTTTAAACAGAAACACTACACCGTGAAGAATGCAACAGTCAGACTTGCGTTCGCGAAATAATTGTTTCGTGGAATATGATTTACGTTTAAATCGTGGAGGATTTATTAGAAGCATCATTTTGAATACGTCTAGGGATTATTCAGTGGGAATGTTTGATTAAAAGCTAGAGACTGGAATGATCAGATTTGAATCTCTATTTTTAGGTAAAGAACGAAATATGTTCGTAGTTAGGATTTGAGATTTGTTCGTGTTATCCGTCTGCGCGAAGGGTAAGGAATTCGATGTTTATTGGTAATTACGATCATTATTGGGAATAATTAAGAACTCGAGTAATACCAACTAATTACAAGCTGATACAAAACAATGAGATGCTTTGTGTAATTGATGTGTAAAGGGGTGTATTTGATTTGTAACAAGTTGAATTTGGAATGCAAAACCTGTATTGCTGGGCACGAATCGCTAAACGTTTGGTTTGTCCATTTTCTTTTTCTTTTTCTTTTTCGAGGAAAGTTTCTTTCGTGGGGTGTCCTCGACGCCTGGCGCCGCACGCGTCTACGTTCCGCATGAAGGCACGCACGCAAACGACGTCGGCTGGAAATACAAGCCACGCTGACCAACCTCGAAGAGACACCCACATATGCATTTTACACGAGCACTTACCGTGCGTGCAACTAACTATGCATATCTACGAGCGGCTTACCCTCGTAAAAGTTTCGATTAATCGATACTGAGACAACTTCATGGAATTGCGAAATATATCTATCAATTTAATCTCTTCAGAACCTCCGGCACATACATGAACATTTACTTTAAATCTTCTAGAAAAGCTATTTCCACTCGTGAAAACATTGCAAAGATAAATATACGATATTTACGAAATTTTGTAACCAAAAAACTTAAAGAATTAATGATTTAACTGATCAGTAAAGTTGAGAATTGCAAAGGGTTAAAGGAATTCTAGATACATACGTATGCATGTAGCAACGCACAAAGTGGGTCTCCATAAATTTCGCTATTTGATATTCCTACTTTGATATTATATTTTATAATAATGCAATACTTCTATTCCCCGATGAATGGATTCTATATACAATTTGTATTCCATTCTATTTCCATCTCGTGCTCGATAACATTCGGTATTGTATTCCAGATACCATGAATATTTATGTTCCTCTGACAACAAGAATATGTGTGTTTCATGCCGAAGTATTATATCATAAAACTATATCGAACAATATTAATACAAATATGTATAGCATGACTTGTTTCTGCAAAAGTAAACTGTTATAAGAATAGCTATTCGCAATTTTAAAAACGAGTCAGCATCGCGTCCCAATCATTTATCGATTAATAAAATTAATAAAATTAATAAAAATTGAATTTTCGAGTTCCTGTACTTTCTTTGTAAGTCGATTGAGTCATTCATTATTGTTATCTTTGATTGAATATTTTCAATGGCACGTTAGAAAGCTTTCTTGATCGTCATACTCGAGCAGTTAAGCATGCTTCACATATTTGCATACGTGCGTCACGGTATGAACCCGTTGACGGCACTCACGTCGACGGGTTTTCCTCCGTCACTCGACGTACACATGTGTGTGCATTCTATGGATAAGTATACTTTCATCTTGCAGTGCAACCAACCCTCGAAACCGTTCCCAGGGTCGGCGCTAGGCAAAGTTTGTCAGTTATTTGTAAGATTTCCCAACAAGATTTTGAATAGACATGGTACGAACAAATTCACGGACAAGTTTCAGTATTTATCAGCCACGAAGGATCTCCGAGCTTTTTATCGGCGACTTCATTTGCGATGAAAATTTGTCGTTCCCAGGATAATGACGTCCTTACAAACTCTAGTTATTAAACCTACGCTCAACCCTGTTATTCACCCTTTGCGGCAGACAGGATATCATACATCTAATCCAACCCTTATCTAAAGAGGGAAAATAAAATACAAATTTACTTTCCATCTGAAAATACAAATGCGTGCTTTTAATTTCTAGCAGCAATTTCTATTATTTTATTCTTAACTTTATCGCGAATAGAAATATCTTTTTTTCGGGACATAAATTAACTGCACAAATATGTGGCGAATGGGAAGAAGAGGTCAAACATATTATTGGATTATTTACGGGTGCAGTTATACTTCATGAATAATTTTACTGTTTTGTATAAAATAATGAAAGAGACTCATTTCTGACGAAACACTAAATCATTTTCGTTTCACTCAACTGTGGTAGTGAATTCTATGGGAGGGTTTGTATGTGTATGTGTATGAATGTACGTACAGGAAATCACTATTGAATAGCAATTCGCGCTATTCTACTGTGTGCACGAAGATTAAGAAGATTACTTTGCATCGAAGCATTAAGCCGCTTTTCGTTGCGCGGCATAGCGCGATAGAAATTGCATCTGAAAATACTACGCAACGGTACAATCAACTTTGAAGCGAAATTGACACTATTGTAAGCGCACAATAGTGTCAAGGGGATTAAATTACATTGAAACATCCATTTGTGTCTACCACTCACACGTTTACCGCAAAGGATATACGTGGGAAGGGATCAAACCAAAACATTTCGAATCAAAATATTTCCTTTACGTTGAACTGCCCTTTTTCATTTATACACATCTCTCTATTTACAATCTTAGCGTATTTCCATGAGAATGCCATTAGTTTGCTTTGACTTCGAAACATGCCAATGAAATATGATTTCAGGAAGAATTTCGATTGAACATTAGAATTACGGAACCCGTTAAAATGACGCACGACATGGAATTTAATAAAAATGTTGAAATTTATACGGTTCAACTTTTTGACGTAATTAAATCGATTAATCTACGAAAGCATTGTTCCATTTAGCGGAGACCACTCACTCGGAACTTTTATAAATGAAGTACAGAAATGGAATATCAAAGATTAAATATACCTTCCAATTAATTCAAGAAAAAATAAAACACCTCTTAGAAGTAGGAACGATAAGGAAGTAAGTTATATTAATCTCCTTGTCACGAGGATATTAATTACCGTAGGTTCCCATCGCGGAATATTAACAATACTAATTGAACACTAATGACGCCGAATCTAGTATTAATAAATACCATTTGCTTAAATTTCGATTCCCCCCCGGCGAACACTGATAGGCAACATAATTATGGATGCCGCGGTGCAATATTTGCAAACATTTATTCGATCCAATCTTCCGGAGGCTGATTTACAAGAGTAATTGACCTCGCGTTGAGTGCAACATTCCACGGAGTTCTCGTGGAATTACGGAAATGCAAGAGGGTACGCCTTTAGATACGCCCTGGCAAATAAAAAGAAAGGAACCTATGGAGTGCATAGAGTGCATAGAGTGCAGCCTCCTATCGCTGGAGCGTGAGATCACCTCGGTTCATCATATGGTTACCTGGATCTCTTCCAAAAAAAGACTCCCAACACGTTAAAAATATTGAAACTTTGACGAATATTAGCGATATATTTGATTCGAGTTTTAGTAATATCGTCATCGGCGGTCGCCGGTGACATAAATAAATGATATAAATGAAATTAGATAAATCAATAAATGCGGTTTGGAATATCCGTTCAATGCATACAATTTATGCGCGGTATATTTATGTATATTTATGTAATCGGCCCTTGCTGACATCACACGAATATAATTTATTATTCCGTTGATTTGCAACTAGTCAGTTGCATGCAGCTTGTTTGAGGTAAATCGATAACGCGGCTTATGCAAGGGGAGTATAATACTGGGAAGCACAAAATGGAATTGTTAATGAAATACAATAAAGCCTAGAATACTACAAGAAATTATGTAAACTTGATCCAGATATTCAATACGTAACACTGCGCTTCCTGCGGAGATTAAAATAGAACTTAATATATCAAATCTAGTACAGAATTACTTATTAAAGGGCTTTTCAATGATTTCTTCATGATTATTTTGCACTCGAGGGTGATTTCCGAAGGAAGAAGAAAAAGAAGAGATGTTAGGGCATCGTATAGATAAGTTATACGGGAACAGGTTGCAGAGTGGATGCGCAATGGTTTGCTGCGCAGCTACATGTTAACCACCGCATATTCACGATTTATACTCGGGGCGCTTTTATCCACCGGTGCATTACATCTACGATTTATGCATTTCTACGTCCGAAAAGTGTATGTCGACTGGCAATAAAACCTGTCTCCAGAGTCGGTAACTCGGGTTAAATGTATTACTGCCAATTAATACAAACACTGGTTAGTGATTGTTCAATAAATTACACGGTACATCGCGGATTAATAAGTTACGCGTGTAAATGTGCGCGGGTAACATGTTACACATCCTATGTTATGATATACATCGAGCATTATTATTACGATTTACTTTTGCGCCGCCTGGCAAATGATTTTATTTGTTTGACAATTATCGAGATTGCTGTAAATGGCCTGGTTTGCGGTCAATTATTTCCAGACTAATTATTAGACACAACATTTCTGCACTGAAACTTTGTGGCGAGTGTATTGTTCGCGGTATTTGTGGATGGCAATAATTGTGTTCTTGCGTTCATTGGAATGGTAAAGTACGCTTGAGTGTGTACAATTATAATTAAGTAATTCCTACGTCAATTGTTTCCGAATGGCGAGAGAAATAAATCAAGGATTATTGTTCACCGCAATGCTTTCTAATAGCGTTACATTAATTATTCTCGTATTTTCTACTATAATTTGATATTTACGCGAACGTTGATATATCGAAGACGCATTGTATAAGTACCGCGTTGTACGAGGGTTACCTGCACGGGGAAGCGAGTACTCTAGGGAAATGATCTAGGAAAACTTACCCGAGAGATTCTAACCTCGCAAAAGGATTATGTAGGTGCGCTGCCTCTACGTTCTCAGGGCTCCGGGAATGCAACAGGATAAAAAAAGGAGTGAGCAGAAGGTTCGCAGGGCAATAGCCAACTTGCCAGAAGGCAGAGAAGGAGAAGAACAAGAGGAAGAAGAAGAGAAATAAGAATCCGAAGGAAAAGAAGACTATGTAGACGAACTATCGTGAGACATGGCAGTCAGGAATGTCTCTACGTATCTGAACACCTTGTTCCAACCGAATTTTCTTCTTCACCAAGATGCGAACCATTTGCCAAATAATGGAACCTACTTAAGAATACCATCATTATAGAAATAAAATTTGTAAACTTACATCTTCATGCAAAATCTTCATTATATTATATAATATAGTTTATAGAGTAATTAGACTGTTAGGAGTTACTTGTTAGAAAACTGAACGTGGCAAAGGATTCCAACGATACTGAAGCTACTTCTTCGGTGAACAATAACTGTATGTGACACGAGATTTGTCGAGTGAATTGAGATAATATCATGCTTGCCAACAGTATTCAAGTAGGTAACGTAAATTCTCGTTTGTCAGATATGTTCACGGTAGTAAACGGAGGGCTAATCATTTTCACAGGGTAATTTCTTCCACCCTAATTCTTCCGCGTAAGTTTCAGCATCGTTGGCTCGCTTGCCAGCTGTTCAGTTGCACCAACGTAAAGAACTGCCACGGAACTAGCCGAATTAAATGTCACATCGTACCATCGGATCATTGTTGATACAATTTGTTTATCTAACACTCACAGAGACTCGTGAACAATGTAATATAATTTGTCCGGTGCCCGGTAAATGTGTTTACCGAATGCAAAAAGTTGCAAGATTTTTACAACCTGTTGCACTGTGCGAGTATCGCGAGGAAAATAAATGGGAGTTATGTAACTGAAAGAATAATTATAATGCCACGTGAAACGTGAAGTTTGCTTTCGTAGAAATATTATTCTGTTACGATATCGGATTACGTAACATTTATATTTTATGAAAATATGAATGCGAGGAACGTATTAAACATAATAAAGCCTGATTTCATGGAATCCTTTATGTTTCCTGACTAAAGAGACTGGCGTTAACTACAGAAATAATGAATCTCCAGTTCTGCGAATTTTATATATCGTTGAGCGCTTAAACTGTTTGATTGTTAGACGTTGCTAACGCGTCACGCACGGTATCGTATAACACGGGTGTTCTACGTACGCAAAGGGTATTAACACCCGATTCACCTTACGACCCAAGTCATGCACAAAAAAGTATTAATACCCTTCGCGCACATAGCGCGTTAATAAGCGCGATCCGCGAATATAAATGTGCGGTGTTTTAATTGCGAAATTAATTGATCTCTGCAGGCTGAATATCAGTGTATACTGTGTTAACTGTGTGCGTGTAAATCAAGGGGCGATTAAACGGCGTGTCAAGCACGGCTGTAAAATCCCTAGCAGGTGCACTGACCTGCCCTACGGTGATTAAGGAAAGCTCTCCTAAGAAGTGCATGGTGGGAAATGCAACGGCGGAATGCAGCGCGCATCGAATAATTGATGCCGGCTTCCACTGAGAAGCCGAATGTCCGAGATTATATGCGAAGCATATGCCACACACGTACCAACCGTGTAATAAAATGTCCACACGTATGCCGGAGCGATTATTACTTTGACAAGCGAGATACGGCGACTATGCAAAATCCTTCTTTGCCCTACTCAATCGAGCGGAACAATACAGCATTGTGTCGCGATGCAAATTTCCGAGCTATGTGATGAGATGAATCATTTTTACTGGGGAATCCTGACTTGATTATTGGTTGAAAGGTTTACCACTTTCTTATTCAGGCTTTGCCAGCCGCATCCTTTCATTTTTTTGATTGCCGACTTTATACGGAATAGGGTGGAAGATTGTTGACACGTTGCATAAAAGGATTGCTGGATTAGAATTGAGGTTCTAATTCTTTTCTAAGTAAAAGCTACATTACTAGGCGTTTGTATACTCAAATCCTAGAATGTAGAGAATACTGTGTGAGACTATATTTGTATACATATAATAGTAGTGTAGATTAATTGTTAGTTAGTAAAGAAGAAAATGATTGAGGTTTAGTAAAAATGTTGTATTAAATGCCTATACTTTACCCTCTATGTGTAACCCTTGGAAACCTCTCAATGGACTCGCAGATTTATCGTTTCGAAGCAGGACCTCTCGACAATAGCACAGGACTCACCTGAAACCACAAAAAAAACAATACATTAGTATAAATGCAAAAGCTTTAAATAACCTTAAAATCTTAGCAACTGCATGAAACGAGACAAATTCAGAAGCTCGGACAGACTAAAACTCTTGCGTACACCTAACCTAAAAAAGTGCTCGCTTATCGTTACTATTAGATTCCATATCTTCCGAAAGCACCGAAGGATATTTCAGAATCTCAGAAGAAGCAACAAGCAATTAAAGTGCAATTACGTCTCATCTTCCTCCAGGAAGATTTATCACGCGAAAGGCGTCACAACACATAGTCCGATTTGTACTTCCACGAATATTATTTTCCGAGAGAAGTCAGGAAAAGCTAGATTAACCGAACGCGACAGTTTCCACGGACGGTTGGAAATAAAGTGCATCCATTATAAGCGGAGAATCTCGAAGCGATTCGGATCATCAGAGGGTTAATTAAACCGTGGATATTAAAGAGATAATAAATGAACGAATCTATGAACGCAATATAATTAAAGGAGATCATACTTTATAATTGATGTGGTATTTAAAAATATGTTTATACTTTTCTAATAAATTTTGTATGCAAACAGGATTTATACCACTTTTAATAATAAGAGGATTATTATTATATATTTACAAAAGGAAATTGCATTAACATTTTATACTAGAATGTTACCACTGATATGTAGAACATTTAATAATTGCAAAAACAATTGTTGGTTTTGCTAATTAGAGTGTTTTCTACGAGGAATTTTTAATGATAAACCTGTGAAAGTCAGTTCCGAAGATGGCGGACTTTTCGAGTTTTATCGCTGAATGAGAAACGCAAGAATACGAGGCTCGAGAAACCAAGAGATGATATTTCGTGTCGCATAAATTCATTGTTAGATCCCTTTGGATAGCCGGAAACGAGCAGCGAAGCGAAACTTCCGGCGAAACCGACACCCATGTAGCGACTGCGGTGAGCAGAACAAAACCGCATGGGAGTTTACAACGGCCGATATTTCGCGGGTTTGTTAAACGCTCAAACAAACTGTTGGAAAACCCATCGAACTCGATGAAATACTAAAAAACAACAGCCACGAACAACCTTCGGTTTCCATTCAGTTTTACCTTGTTTTGCTTCCAGATTTTGTTACTTCAAAATAATTAATCCGATAATTCATGCCAATTTTCAATAGTTTCTCGGCAAAAAATCTAAGAATTTCTAAAAGAATGCATACAAAATGGAGACAAGTAGTTCAAATAAAACGGTGCATAAATAATTGAATAAACATACATCGACATATAAACTTGTTGCCTTTAAATATTTCTTAAAAATCGACTTTCCGGACAACCTAATATTTCGAAGGGAAATTATGTCTCATAAAAGAGTTAACGAGAAAGAATAGGAGAATTTCATGGAAACCCGGGGTCTTAAATTTATTCAAAGGAAAACTAGTTTCAAGCTGGCGTGCACGATGATGGAAACTAAGCGCGCGTTGATAAATGGCCGATGATATATTTCCATTTGCTCGGTCGCTTAAAAAAACGATGAGATCGAACCGCGCGGCATTATGTCCTCGTGGAAAGGGGAATTGATGAGAGCAGAATAAAACGTACAGGTGGTTAGAATAAAAAAAAACAGGACACGTGGGGTTAGGGTTTATGAACATTCAACAATCCGGAGTTAATGGCGGTTTCGAAGGGTTCCCAAGTTTCCGAGGTATCTCTATTTGTTGGTTTATATCCGTAACACCTGTTTCCTTTTTGTTCGTGCGCCACTTGTTCTCATACTTCTCATTGTCGAAGATACAAATCAAGATCGCGTGTTAGAAAATAGAATTGGACTTATATTACTTTCAAAAAGAAAGGCAAGAATAATGATATAATTCAATTTAAATATACAATGAGCTTAATGCTCGCAGAAATTACCTCGGTTCGCCACATTAAGATAATGGCATTGAATGTTCCCTTCTTCCCATGCAGTTTTTACTTCTCATTGCGTTATAATTACATAATAAAAACATTCCGTGAAAAACCGGTGACGTAACAGTGTGGATAATAAATGTCAAGGTGTGCTCTCGAAAGCGTTACCAGGAGAGAAATTACAAAATTTCATTTCCAGTCAGACAACCGTTAAATCTTAATTATTTATATCGTTTCTTAGCATTTACCAGTACGTCCATGTTTAGTACAATAAATAACGCGTTAATGATTATTACGTATTAAATTCTGATATTAAGGGATTAAAGAAAACAAGAAATTTGTAAACCTAAGAGATAAGACAGCGTAGTATTTTGCGACACACCCGGTATATATTTTCTATATACTATCTCTTAGGTACTCGCTATGGAAATGAATACCTCCACAGGCTAGCTTCAAGTTTCCTGCAAGTGCACCGATATCTATGCAACTCGCATGAGTTGCAGCAACCTTTTTTCCCGGAATACCGGATATCTAGGAAATATCTTGACAGCCGTTCCGTAAACCGAGCTTGTAAGAAGCCTGTAACGGCTGGCGTAACCAAGTGATGCATACAATCAAACTCGGATCTCCGATGCGTTACCAAGAAAGCCGAATAATAAATAAAGAAATAATCTCATTATAATATTAGCAGCTTCAAACTGGAGACCAGTGTATTCCTTTTCCTGTTTTTCACACGTTCTGTTTAACCAGTTAGCTGTGATTGACGACTATACTCGTCACGGAGAAGTGGCACGATTTTGTGTCATGACGACTATACTCGTCATGCGTCAAAAGTAGTGACCATTGGCCATTTAAATTGTAATTTTTGTGAAAAGTAAAACATATTCTCAAATGTCAAGATGTTTAGAATATTTTGAGGCCCGGCCGGAATAAAACAAACAAATAAACAATATTCATAATTTGAGATGAACTTTTGCGTTCCCGTATGCACCGGCTGAAACAGCTTATCCGCGACACACATAAATGCGCGCTCTGAAAAGAGTACGCCATAGTTAACTGGTTAAACGTTTTTGTTAATTGTAAGACGAGAATAATCGTGCGAGAAAGTAATATCAAACTTCATTTGTTAATATTTATTATTAATATTCGTGGAACACGGTACTTATTCAATGCGGTTTGATATAACGCGGTTTACAAGTTCGAGTGTAAATTAGCTCTCCGACGGATTAATTATCCGAGCAGTCAAGATCCGTTGTAGAATCGCGCGATATCGCGAAAGGAAACCGAAAATGGTGGCGGTTTGCACTTATGTATATAGGTATACATACACGTTACATATAAGTGCACTTCCATCATGGAATTATCGTTGTCGCTTGGTTAGTTAAGGTCCTCCTATCAAACGGTAAAGGAAAGTCCCCGAGGAGTGATAAGAACATTCTGACACCCTGTCCTCGGTGGGTGTTGACGAAGGAGGTAGAGAGAAAGAGGGATAGTCCTCAAACTCTGAACATAGGTCAAGAGGTCACAAGCTCCGTGAGAATTTCTCTTTAGCCGCAATCGCACCCAAGCAAAGTGGTAAAAGGGTTCCCTTATCACTTAAACGAGCAAAAACGAGATTTTACAAAATTTTGCTAGCCTTGGATTCATAATTTTCCATAGATACGCATTTACATAAACCAGAAAAAATGAACTTGATGAAAGTTAATTAATCCATGAGGCATAACTTAATTATTATATTTAGTAATGTCAGTTTTCTGTTTCTCGTTTTTGGGGCAAAACTTGTATAAATGATATGTTGAGGAATATTAGATAATATTTTTTGAACAGATTGAATTTTATTTTATTTGTGTATCGAAGGGTTAACGGAGAGATCTGATTCCACCTCGTTCGATATAATGTATTGTTTACCTGATTTATATATTTAAGAAGTATTTTAAGTAATGTACTATTATTAACTGCTTATATAATCATCTTTAATATCCTGTGCTAATATTGCACGCTATTATGCAATGTTGCGTAAATGTTCATTTTAATTAATCTTGCACACTTTAAATTTAATCAACAACAATTGGAATTTTCGGTTTCGCTTCATTTCTTCATTGCAATAATAATTATAATAACACATTTTTTTACTCGAAAAAATTGGATTACGGAAGATTAATATAGAAGCCTTCGATTACAAGTTAAATGACCTTTTTAAACTTCTAAAAAGTCTTTTGCGCAAAAGTGTATATTTTGTTTGTTTCGAAAACTATCGATTTCATAGATTTCTAAAATTCACAGAACAATTCCCAATTCGTGGTTCTGTCTTCTTGGATTCCCATGCTTCGTTGGGAAACATGGAAAACCGTGTACCTAGTAAATCGATGGGAATCGGAGTAATAAATCCGACATGCCATCCGTACGCGCAGAGTACTGATTTCCGGTATCGATAACACGTCTTCCTTTATCATCCGTTCTCTCTCATAGTGAAATTCCATGTTCACAGTGTGATTCACGAATGGAAATGTACGAGACGGTTAAAAGTTAGCGAATTAACCGCGACACGTGAGAACTGATAAGAATATCACATTTTTGGTGTAACTCGAAAAAAGCATGTCGTAATTGCTGCTAAAATTATCAAGGAATTATTCCGTATCATGCTTCAAAATGGCTGTCTCAATTAATAACTACTTAGATGTAACATTATTATGATACTAATATTAATTAATAACCGGAGTCAAGGGGTTAAAATTCACGGTAATTTATTGATGAGGATCATTCGTACTGATATAACTGCGCAGTACTCCGAAAATTGGCAGCTGGCAACGGGAAACGGAAGTGGGTACGGAATTAACTCGAAGAGACTCACTTGAAGAGGGGAAAGAGAAAGGCAGGTGGGGCTCGACATTTCTCGTGAACAACTTCAAATCCACTTTTGCACGAATATATGTCGTACTTATGTACATATATAGTCATTGACATTATCGAATGAATGTTTTATACGTACATAAAAGTCTCGACTAAAACCTGATGTATTTGTCCAATTATATTACGATGTCCCGCAACTTTCTTTCGTTTATTATACAAGGAAATAATTTCTATTTGTAGTTTTTGGGTATCTGCTGTTAATAGACCAAATGTATTAACTACTAATGTATTAACTACATTTGGTCTATTAACAGCCGATACCCAAAAACTACACATAGAAGTTATTATTGGACCAGCAAATAAACTATTGACTACAAGGAAATAATAAAAGAATTGATTAAAACGGTGAAATATTATCGAAGAACACTTCTGGTGTTCTGCTACGTTTCATAAGCAGGATTCACTAACTGACAATCATAAATTAATAAATAAATAGCGTGGTACCCTAAGAGCAATCTTATTGAATATTATATTACAAATGTTATTCATGTAATCACTTATGTCAGTGCCCTCTTATTCTGTCCTTGACTGTACGAAGGACATTGTACACACATGAAACACGTGCGTGTTAAGCAAACTTGGGTATTCTACAATTAAACCACCGGTTCGCAAATTAGAAGCCGTTCAAAGAAGCCAACCAGTACTTCTCGGAACCGACGCACTCAACCCCTCCGCTTTTCAAGTTCTTTCTCACGAAGAGCATAACGTACGAGCACAGCCGTTACAACACGAAGAGAACCTATCCCGGCACTACAATAGTCAAGAGCAAGATACTTTCAAGAAGACTAATGCAAACATTAGAGTAATAGTACCATGCTCTTTATACGTAGCACGAAAGCATTCCTAGGGAAATGTGAGTCATGAAATACAAACATGCGAAATCAATTCCAAGCATTTCTGGTGGAATATCAGTGGCAGGAAGTTTAGCACGTTCTACGCCGCGATTATTATTTCATTATGATATTAATATACGAAGCACAGATGACGAACATTCGATAGAATTAACCCATTTGCATCATGCGTCTACTTCAGCTGCCGTACTCAAATCTCAGCTGCGTTTAACTGACGACTGTCACGTTTCACCGCGCGTGGTCCGGGTCTTATGTGCAGTAATCGAGATCCAAATTTGTCGGGGAGTTCATTAAAACTTTACTGTGTAAAACGATTGATACACAATGTTACATCGCTAACATCGCATTTGACATTTTTCAGTATTTTTCAGTATTTTTTAGTATTATAGAATAATTAATGATAGTAGACAGTCGCGGTCTCGCGGAATATTCCGTTCGTGGTGATAGTAGACAGTCGCGGATCGCGGAATATTCCGGTCTTGGATGCAAATGGGTTAAAAATACTTTGAAATGTCATTTCTATTAATATTTATTTTTCTAGTGGAAAATATAACCAACGTTACTCGAGTTTGTAAGATTGAATTCAATCAAGATCAATCTACGCGCTTTACTTTCGCGGGATTGGAATTGGAATGAATCAATTAAATGAGGAAATATATTTGATATTATATTAATCCTTTATCCGGGGATTACGACATTGGTTCGTTAAGGGTTAAGAAACTCCCTTAAATGTTAGCGGAAACTCTTTTCCTGGGACTTACATTCTAAACAAATCCGTATCCATAATTCTCTTCGAATGAAAAATATTTTCAACCTGTCCGAGTAAACTCGAAAGACTTCCGGTCCGTCAAGGTTTAATATGATCATCTTCGCGGCTGATCAGAACAGTATTCCGTAAGTAATGTGCCAAGGTATTCCACATCTATCACTGACTAGTAGGAATGTCAAGTGCCTGTTTACATGCCAACAAATACGTGTGCATTGCGCATGTCGAGTAGTTAAGTACGAATCATGAATATATCGAGGATCGATGTCCGATCAAGCAATAACGTTCTCGTTCTATTCCCACCAGCGTACCTAGACCCCTGGTAGACCTAACTGAGACCTAACCGAGACCTAACCGAGACCTAACCCTGTAGAAGCAGCACATGGAACCGTACCGAATCATGCACCAGTTACACCAGAATTCGATTATCCATATTCTACGTGATTGGCTGAACAACCAAGGCACAAAGATTAGATCGCGATTGGTTATCGTGAAATCAAGGCACCTACAAGTTGAATCGCGCCGAGCAATGCATGGTATTTGTAGCTAGGGACTTTCCTGAATGCTTCGTCATCAACGCTCGAAACTGGCAGCCTGCCAATCGGAGACTGGCTGCGAGGACTTAGCGAGTTCAGAGGGACCTTGTTTATATGACGATTTAACACGTGGAATGCAATTGGGATTAAGATATGATGATTTCAAATGAGATGAAAGAATTGGAGTTATCTGGATTACATTTCAGTTTAACTTCGCCGGGAAGAAGAAATGAAGGAGTCCGATGTGGATCTGCTTCATGGTGGAAATTAATGAAACACGCTAATTGAAACACGAAGAGAAGCGACGCGAGTTCTTCACGAAACGAAGTGTGCTCTCCTTGCTTTTTATTTAATATATACAATTATACTTTTATTATACTTTTTATTTTTGAAGGCTTGTTTATCCGCCGAGATTACGGTATCCTTCATCCGCGTAATCTCACGGGATTGCACGCCTTTTTATTTCCCCCGACTAGTTATCACCTGCAATTTCACCGACAACGAGATTCTACCGCGAAGAATCTAGTTTTTATCCCCAAAAGAAACCTCGAAGTGATTAAAACGTGGATTCAGCCGTAAATCGATGATCATTTTCATTCGAAACATACGAAAAATGAATATTAAATGAATATTATAATGATATTATGATAGATACGTAGTACGATCTTTTAGTACACGCTGTTATTTAATTAGAATAATTAGATTAAATTAATTCAGATTAATTAGAATTATTTATATTGATACATGTATTAAAGAATTGAATAATAACTGGTTTCATGTGAATATTTCGGATGAAGACGTAGAAAGAAGGAAGTATATGAATTTTACGAAATGATTCGAAGTGCTGAACTTACTGCCACGATTACGCCATGTGGGGCAGACTTAATGATGATTTCAAAGAAGCAAATGACGTCATGCCCGGCGGAATCGTCAAATTCCATTGCTATGCTGATTCGCGAGTGCACGCAGACGACACCGTTGACATTATTTTGTGTCAGACTACTTTCAACGGCGATGGAAAATTTTACTTCTTACGAACTCCTTTGCTGGGTTCACTTTGAAATAAAGTAGCTTGCAATCAACGAGTTTCTTTTATTATTTGTATAAGTATTCCAATATCCACGTTTGAGTAAAGTCAAGTCTCTTTTTACGGGCAGAAATGTTCCACGGAATTCCGCATTAAAAAAACCGCAACAAAAAGATATAGTTTTCTCGGTAAAATTAGGGATAAAGTTTGAAATGGTGGCAGCGCAAAGGAAGTAACTCACACGCCTTTTTTATGCGGAAAAAGATTTGAAATTCGAAGGAGGAAATTATTTTGAAAATGGCCTAAGTTCTTTGTTCAAGATAAACGGTTCATTTATGGTTTTTAATAAACGAGTTTGTCTAAAATGCAGAAAAACAGTTGCAGTCAGCGGGTTAAATTTTATATTTATTATTACAACAAAAAGCTCCAATGAAATTAATGATACGGATAGACGAGTATGCGACTTCAAAGTTGTTTAAAAAGTGGCGAAAAGTTATTAATAATGACGGGGAATATATATCAGTTAATTGTGAAATAGACAAAAATAAATATAAACATGGAATAGTAAACTTGAAACTTAGCACCTTCCATGAGAATATTAGATCGGGAATCTTTTTAAGTATTCCATGGAGAAAAAAGTCCGGAGAACACGGTCTTAGGTAACGTGTTAGAAGAGAGAAAGGAAATGCCTGTTCGTAGAATCATTCAATGCCAGTGGTTTCGGTAGACCGGAAACGCTCGAGCATCGCGCGCATCTTAAAAATGGCACTCACCCATCGATGACCTCCCGCATAATGAGCCGGTACACAGAGCCGAAATAAAGGACACGGATTCCCATCGTGGCATTTTTTCACGTGAAAAATTCCACATCTATTACGTCAGTATCCCATAGGTTCCAGTGAGAAGGTCAGAAAAAACGGTTAAAACTAATATATCATTCCAAAATGTCGTTGAATATTAAACTCATATATTTTCAGACTAAAACTCCTTTCAACCCGAATCTTTACTAAAAGATTTCTTACGTTGTAATAATAATTATAAAATGTAACGCGGTTCATATATTAGGCGTTATATGAAATCGCGTTATCGGGGAACTCCAGGATTTTATTATCCAACGCGTGTAGCTTCCTTAGATTCGAATTTCGCTAATTTCGAGTTATACGATTTTCTTTTAGAGCCAAATAAAAATTGAATTACAGAGAGTTAAAGAATTTGAAGGAATGAAAATTGAAGATTTTTTAGGCCTTTAGTTATTCACTATGGAAAAATAACAGCTATTTTGGTTCACGGTGAGAATGCACCCTTTTTAGTCGTAATGTCATGTCGGGAACGAAGTATTGACAGAAACGTCGATTTAATTCCCGCCGCTGTTCGATATCTATAGCAGTTACTTTAGATAAGTACCGACGCTGCATCACTTTTCCCTGAATCCATTTCACGTCGCTTTTCTGTCGTACATTATTTTCCTAATTATATGACAACCTGATAGAATCACCGAAAGGATAGCATTTTCCAAATTACTATCGTTTAACCCCTTCGCTAAAAATGTCCCTGACTGAGAGTCTCCTCTCCAGTGCAATAATAATATTAATGTTTAGTGAGATGCATTTATATCCCAGTTTACAGAGAGAATAATTCTGATTAATTAATTCTAATGAATAATATAATTCGTTGGTTTGTAATATAAATGAAACAAATCAGTTTCCATGTGTACGGCGACATATGTGGTCCTGCGCGGATCCTGTATATCGCAGAGCCCGAATGACATTATCGCCGGAAATGGCCTCCACGTTTCCCAAGTCCTTGGGTTCGTTATTATCATTTGGGCCACGCACGCAGCTAACGTACGTGCTTCTTGCCATAATGAGCACATACGATTCCTCGGTGATACAATGCACTGTTTCGCGTGACTTATTTAGTGCATTATTTATGTACTTTCTTTATTACATCTGCAATTTGCTTTGCTGTTAACACGTTGAACGCCATGGCGGTCACCGATTACCATCCATGCCGATACTATTGAAACTCGAATCAAATATATTAATATAATATTCGTTACGATAACGGTGTAAAATAAAGCGTTGTAAAGTAAAGCGATGTAAAAGTAAAGCGATGTAAAAGTAAAGCGATGTAAAAGTAAAGCGATGTAAAAGTAAAGCGATGTAAAAGTAAAGCGACGTAAAAGTAAAGCGACGCAAAGTAAAAGCGACGCAAAGTAAAGGCGACATAAAGTAAAGCGACGTAAAAGTAAAGCGACGCAAAAGTAAAGCGATGCAAAAGTAAAGCGACGTAAAGTAAAAGCCATGTAAAAGTAAAGCGACGCAAAGTAAAAGCCATGTAAAAGTAAAGCGACGTAAAAGTAAAGCGATGTAAACTAAAGCGACGTAAAGTAAAGCGATGTAAAATAAGCGCTTAAACAGTTTTATTTTCCGAAGTTAGGTATATAGACCTTACGGACGCGTGTCGCGAGGTATCGTATAACACGGATTTCAGCGTGCTGCTGAACGTGTTAACAAAGCTTATCAATCAGCACTGAAGAGAATGCACACTTCGGCATGAATTAAATCGATACAAAGCAGCAGGAATAATGGAATCAGCTTTGTGTGCTAGATAAATAGTTGCAGCAAGCTGGTTAATTATTTACACGGTAAATATGGTGGAAAGCCGTGTTTGTTCCGAGTGCGACGATCGTTTGTTACTTTATATTGCATTTAATTCACCAAACAAACCCATCTGATTATGAGACTTGCAAATTGCTTTATCGTAAACGATGACAATTATAATCGCAATATTCCTAATTAAGTATTCCCGCCATATTTAATATCCTTGTCCTGTGATAAAAATCACTGAAAGAGTAATTCGACTAATGAAACACGAGATGAATATTCTTCTATTTTTTATTATTATTATCATCCGTTTCGTTTCATTTTTCTCCGTGCAATAATAATTATTATCGTAACACAATCAAGATACCGATCTAATAATTCCATCGTAAACATTGGCGTAGGCGGATCGAGTAATTTATCAGAAATGATGAAATATTTATTCCCGAACGAAATATCGATCTTCAATGTACTCTTTCCGATTTCTTGGAAGACTTTATGACGCTATTATTCGAGGTTGGGCAAATATCGAGATAAGAGTTAGATCGGTATGGAAAGTCTTCGGCAAATAATGGGATATTTTCGAAAATGATCATTATTGGTAACACATCATAAAACTACATACTATAAACCTGAAAAAAAATGTATATACGAATTGTCGCATTATATATATTTTTTAAATATATGATTTAATTTACGCCGAATTACGTATCAATTAACTTATGTTATAAAATCCGGTAAATAAGTTTCGAATTTAGTCATAGAAAGTAATGATATTTCAAATAATTGTCACATGTATTTCTATCCCGTAGAATGCGCAGTTACGTAATCTGTGGGATTATCTCTTTTTCTAACAACGGCCTATTCATTGCGCTTTACGTAATCCCGAATTCGTCTCGAGAAAGTGTTTGATCACACACGGTAAAGATCGTTAGGCAATCGGCGGACATTAGACATGCGTGCACGTGGCCTAAGGCAACACTTTGGCAACCTCGTAACTCGAAATCTCCACGAGAACGATATCGCAAAGATATGCAAAAATCGAAAAACGGACACCCTTTTCTCCAAACGAGATATTCATTCGGTTGTAAAACATGGAAACTAACAAAAAGTAAACTTTTGTGAAATTGACGGTAAAGTTTTGAATTAAATTTTCACTTCATTGATGACAATAACTTAATTTCGTAAACAATGTCAGATACAATGTTTTACGATCGAATGATCAAATTATAAAAATCGCGTTATGTGGGACTTGGTTTACGTACTGGCGTTGTATCGAAGTCGCATTGTACTAATTGTAAGTGCCGGGAAACGTCTTTTATGTAATAAAGTGCATTTCATGATAGAAACAATGATCTAAAAATATAGAAATAATAAAAGACAAACACGTATCATAAAAAGAAAGATAACCCCTCTGAACATAATTGTCGTACAATGCAAGACCTTACGAAGCATGATAAGAAAAGAAGGAGAAGAAGACAATCAAGCAAGAGAAAGTGTGCCAAGGTCGAAGATTCGTTTGCGAAGGTCGAGAATGCGTGACGAAGGATGATCGAGTGATAGAATCGATTGATCGATTAAATAATACGAATAAACATCTTGAGACAGATATCATACTCATCGAGAAGAGAATTCCAAAAAAAGACTAGCCTCTGTGAAGAGTTCGGGAAATGACCAGAAGAACACCGAAACCGAAACTGTTTATAAAGCAAAAGAAACGAAACACTGCCGGAAGCACTTCAATCTCCTTTCCTTTTTTGCTTCCACCTTTCAGAAACATGCCATTAAGACGTTGACACAAACAGCAACGTAAACTTTCCGCCGTCCGTGTGGAGCAAAGATCGGAGCTACCTTGGTACCCTGAAATTGATGTCTACTCGGGAAAAAGTGGACAATGATACAAAACGAAACTGAAACAAGAAACAGGACTTCGAACGTTTCCCGTTCGTATCAATGAATTGTAAAGCGTGTTACACTGCAACAAACAGTGTACAATGCAAGAGAAGCTATTTCCAGTGTACTACGGAAACTATTAACATTCCGGAAGTGTACAGTTTCACGTGTTCACGAAGGGCGTTAGGATGAAAGGGACTCGGTGAGTTCCAAGAGTCAGGGTTTTCCGATTCTCGGGTGTCGTAGTTGAAGAAGACATGAAGAGGCCGACGATACCAGAAGGAGACCAGATGCGATCTGAAAATGTCCCTATGCTAAGATTACGAACTGCTGCGTTGACTGATCTTCGTGGAACTCGTAATCTAGTGAGCTGTTCTTTGATTGGTTGGTTTGAATGGTACGTGCGTATCCTTCGAATAATGCTCGCTCTAAGTTATACGTATCAAGTATGCAGGGTACCACGGTTACTTTTATGCTGTTTTACAAGCGTCGCGCCTCGGCCACTGTGATCGTTCGATTAAAAAGGACCGGTTCGCAATTAATCGATCGACTCCCCAGCCAGACTTCGTACTACGTCCTTAACCCAGTTTTCGTAACCGTTACCCATAAAATTACGATCCTCTCCCGTACGGCAAGCAATTTCACGTATGCCAGTGAAATTAGACGAGACACCAAAAGCACCGGAAACTTTTTAATCCCGTCCCGCTTGCTTTCACTTTTTAATGTCGGATAGACTCGGCAACGGCAAATCCCTAATTCCGAGATTACGCCAGGAGGAAATGAAAGTTAACGTGCAACCGAGGTATCACGTAATTGGACATAGAAATCAACGAAAAGAGAAGAAAAAGGTGTACCGGTATTAGGAACAACTGTTCCAATGTACGTAAAGCACTGAATGGCATTGCTCTGATGTAATACGCGCGTTTGTGGAAATTATTTACTTCGAAATGTGGCTAATTATGGTATTAAGGAACATGTCTTTTTTTAGTCACTTAATTTTATCAGGGTTTTTATGATGATCATATAACTCGACCAATTTCACACAATTCATTTCACCTGACATCAGAGCGAACTATAATCGTAACTTATCCCGAGTTAACTCGTTGAACGCATATATATATATATAAAAAATTTTTAACCGCTTCTTTGGACCCAAAATCGTCATAGAATATGTTTATACATCATTTACCATCGATTTGGGTCGTTTAGAATTGATTTTGGCGACTTTTAATTTTTGACTATTTTTGAAGGTGTACCCCTTTACATTTTTTGACTTGGATTCGATCCATTTTTGACCAATAAAAATTTTTTAACCGCTTCTTTCGACCAGAAATCGTCCTAGAATATGTTTATACATCATTTACCATCGATTTGGATCGTTTAGAAGCGATTTTGGCGACTTTCAATTTTTGAGAATTTTTGAAGGTATACCCCTTCACATTTTTGCGATTTTGGCTCGACACATTTTTGACCAATAAAAATTTTTAAACCACTTCTTTCGACCAGAAATCGCCCTAGAATATGTTTATACATCATATACCATCGATTTGGGTCATTTAGAATTGATTTTGGCGACTTTCAATTTTTGACAATTTTTGAAGGTGTACCCCTTTACATTTTTTCAACTTGGTTTCGACCCATTTTTGACCAATACAAATTTTTTAACCACTTCTTTCGACCAGAAATCGTCCTAGAATATGTTTATACATCATTTAGCATCGATTTGGGTCGTTTAGAATTGATTTTGGCGACTTTTAATTTTTGACCATTTTTGAAGGTATACCCCTTCACATTTTTGCGATTTGGGTTCGACCCATTTTTGACCAATAAAATTTTTTTAACCGCTTCTTTCGACCAGAAATCGTCCTAGAATATGTTTATACATCATTTAGCATCGATTTGGGTCGTTTAGAATTGATTTTGGCGACTTTCAATTTTTGACAATTTTTGAAGGTGTACCCCTTTACATTTTTTCAACTTGGTTTCGACCCATTTTTGACCAATACAAATTTTTTAACCACTTCTTTCGACCAGAAATCGTCCTAGAATATGTTTATACATCATTTAGCATCGATTTGGGTCGTTTAGAATTGATTTTGGCGACTTTTAATTTTTGACCATTTTTGAAGGTATACCCCTTCACATTTTTGCGATTTGGGTTCGACCCATTTTTGACCAATAAAAATTTTTTAACCGCTTCTTTCGACCAGAAATCGTCCTAGAATATGTTTATACATCATTTAGCATCGATTTGGGTCGTTTAGAATTGATTTTGGCGACTTTCAATTTTTGACAATTTTTGAAGGTGTACCCCTTCACATTTTTGCGATTTGGGTTCGACCCATTTTTGACCAATAAAAATTTTTTAACCGCTTCTTTCGACCAGAAATCGTCCTAGAATATGTTTATACATCACCCACCATCGATTTGGGCCATGTAGAATTGATTTTGGCGACTTTCAATTTTTGACAATTTTTGAAGGTGTACCCCTTTACATTTTTTCAACTTGGTTTCGACCCATTTTTGACCAATACAAATTTTTTAACCACTTCTTTCGACCAGAAATCGTCCTAGAATATGTTTATACATCATTTAGCATCGATTTGGGTCGTTTAGAATTGATTTTGGCGACTTTTAATTTTTGACCATTTTTGAAGGTATACCCCTTCACATTTTTGCGATTTGGGTTCGACCCATTTTTGACCAATAAAAATTTTTTAACCGCTTCTTTCGACCAGAAATCGTCCTAGAATATGTTTATACATCATTTAGCATCGATTTGGGTCGTTTAGAATTGATTTTGGCGACTTTTAATTTTTGACCATTTTTGAAGGTATACCCCTTTAAATTTTTTCGATTTTGGCTCGACCCATTTTTGACCAATAAAAATTTTTAAACCACTTCTTTCGACCAGAAATCGTCCTAGAATATGTTTATACATCATATACCATCGATTTGGGTCGTTTATATATATATACGACATCGGTAATCCGGTAAGGGTTAACAGAAAATTCCCTAGCCAACCTACAGTCTAGATTAGTGTACTTTATTAATTCGCACGTGATATTAATCCGCATCAATGGCGGAGGTTAAAAACCGTCCCGCAAACGCGAATGATGCGTGATATTGATCTCACCCCCGCGAGTGGGCTTTACACACCTCACACAAACAATGTAACACAGAAAAACAAGTACAACTCGATACTCACACACACAATACTAGTTCTAGTCCCCTCGGAATCTCTAAGTATTATAAATCCGTATACGGTCATATATTCTTTTCGTTTCACGCGTATTTGTGAGACTCCCGTACATATATGTACCTCCACGAACCAGTCGATTTATCGAGCAACACTAACAAAGGAACTTATGACAAATGATTGGGAGTACACGTCTCGTCGATGCACATGACATACCGTGACATTTTCGCACATAACACTTATCGTCCTAGAATAAATCGCCATTTTCTTATCTCCGTCTAGCCTGCTCTATATGCCCTGATAATGTCTTATAGCGGCGCAAATATGATGGGAATACTCGATTAGATTAATTCCTGATTGAAGGAAATTTATTCCTTGGTGTCGGAAGTCGGATCTACCGAAGCAGACAAAATGGCGGGTCCTCGTTTATAGTTTATTAAATGTGTTAAACATGTATGATGTTGCTGAATGGATATTAATAAATTGATTAATTCTTTTTGCAGTCACAGTATGTTACAACTCGAAGATCGATATCCTGACTTCAACTGCATGTTTTTTATTCTACTTCGAAATATAGTTATGAACGGCAGAACAAGATGTGAGGTAACAGCACACGCGGGAAGACATACCCTTTCACTTTGGCATTTCACTCTCACGAGACCCGGGAGGCTACTGAGATGGCACGAGCTGACAACCGGCGAAAGTGTAAAAAGCAGTTCTCCAAAGAACTCTCATCAGAGAGATATATATTCGAAAATATACAGCACGAGCGAAGATTGATATGATTTCTTAAACTTTCTTTACGTAATCAACACTCACATCATCCTCGTTTCACGAACGATATGGACACAGTTACAAACATGCTACATGTTTACTTGCAATTATTATTATCCGCTGATCAATTATCATTGTAATTCGATTATTATGTAATGCGAGACAGCACCGTGTGTGCACTGGGATAATGAATGTAATAAATCCATGCCAAAAGTACAAAATTTGTTCAAGAATTTCGTAGTTGAAATTTATTAAGGTTTCGATGGCTGCATATTTTACTGGAAGACTTTCATTGAGAATTATAAACGCTAAAAATGCTTGTCAAAATTGAAAGGAAACGCGGAAACTGTTGAAACGAATTAACAGAGAAACGTCAAATCTGAATCGTTTATATAATTCCGATGTAAAATTCTTTGTTTATTGTTGGCTTCAACAGTGTCTCATATTCCGCGAATTACGCAAATGGCAGGGGTAGTTTGGAGGGTGTAATAAAGATGCTGAGGGGGAATAAGTTATATCAGTGACAAATTCCGTGGTTTTCGGTGAATAATCAAGGCGGTGAGTAAGTAACGTCGTTATGTAAACAACGTTGCTGGAGATCGCGATAATTAAGCCTCTTTTTAAGCCGGCGACCAATGTCTGTTCTCCGTTGTAGTCAGATATAAATGCATAATGCGGATCACAGATTACCTTGAATCAGTTTGCAATGCCGTTACAAAGGACACATTCGCATGAATGGATAAAAAGAATTGACACAGTCCACTGTGCTAACATTCGAAATTAGACGAATTATTCGATATTTATTCAACGGAGCTTCATCAATTTACATTTGTTATACTTGCAAATATCTTCCTGCACGTCACGTGATATTTACGAATGTCGATTAATTAGAACGCAATTAATCCACTTCCTCTTTCAAGTACAAAATTAATTGAACTTAATCCACGGACTAAATGCTTTCTTGCTAACCCGACAATCTAGATTCGCCGTAATAAAATGTCGCGTTACAAAATTCGGTTTATGTAACGATAATAATATCGCGAGACCATTCGATTCTGAGAATACATTTACAACGAAACCGAAAGCGAGGACTTTCTCAAAGTGAATCTCAAAAATCCTGTACAAATGATAGACTCTATATACACGTACTGATTCAACACGTGAGTTCATTAACTCTCTCTTTCGCCTGTATAAACTAGTCATTAAAGAATAAGTCAGAAATCGGTGGAATACGGACATTAAAAAAGCATTAATTTCCAAGAGAGTTCAATTAAATGTGAATAAAACAAGGGGCGCCATAAATGCCGCTTTATAATCTGTAATTCATTGTTTCATATAACACGATATTAAAACGGTTATAAATTAACCATTATAGGATATCTGTGATTCGGTATTAATTCAATGAATGCCTCGATAAAATGCTGGGTTATAAAAGATGTGTGAAAAACCTCGTTTAAAAACGTAACGGCAAAGAACCCACAGAACTTTCCCACAGTGTGAGATCGAATTGCGATTAATTTAGCTTGCCGCTAATTGTGAGGTAACCCAATGATCTCAGACGCGTAGGACAGAACGCAATTGGCTTTCTTGCAGACTGCAATTATGTAACACACACCGTGTAAAAAGTACACACATGTTTTTTCTTTCGAACACGAGATACTTTCGTCTTTCGCGGAGGAACAACGACGCCCGTTTACTTTCGCTACTTAAGGCGCGTCCACATGTCGCGCTAACTAAATTGCAATCGCCACTGAAACGGATTTCGTGCAAGGAAATCTCTTTAATTAGACACGCCGTACCTTCCATCTATTCCCCGGAACAATGGCACTTCTTTCTGCCGAAAAACATGCGATTTTTGAGGTGTCTATTAATTTTGAAATTATATTGAAAATGGAAAACCCAGGTATTTCTGCGGTAATTTCGGCTGGAAGGTACTGAAAGTGTAATCGCGGTTATTGTGAAAATAATACACTACTTTTGGACGGAGACGTTAATGTAAACAAGCTTAATTTGTGTATTAGTGGTACAAGGGCTTGCATGCCACCCTGTGAATAGTGAGTTGACAATCTTCTATTTAGAGAGAGACATAAATGTGAATGTAAAATGGTAGGCAAACAAGAAAGGTAAATCAGTAAGTGACAGGGCCATGGAAAACGAAAGAATGTTGGTTCAGAACTATGATGTTCTAATACCTCCGAGTGCAGTTTGGGAAACTGACCATCCGATTCCAAGAAAAACCGGTTTCTCTAGTAACAGAAGAAGGCTGGGACTTACGATTAGACCTAAGCATTCTGCACGTCATTCAGGAATGCAACTCCCTTCGTGAAGGGAAAAGGCCTAGAAAAAGGCCTGGAAGGGCTTTTAGAAAAGATTTCGCCCGAGTTCCAAAGGAATCCAAACGGGAAAGTGACACAAAAGAATTGTAACCGTCAAATAATATCACAGAACGTTTCTATATAAGCACACTGTGCCCCTGGAAACGTAAATTCAAATGCATTTCCATAAAGTCCAAGCTATTAATAATTTAAGACTCCTCATACAAAACACTGAAAGTGCTAAAACTAAATATTTTGTTTACAGTTTTATTACAGAATTCTAGTGCAATTTCCTTCAGCAAATATTTAACTATTGCACTCGAAACGCCACTCTTTATCGCCCGGTACTTTCTTACGGTACTCTAAATATTGGTTAGAATCTGCAGATTTTACGATCGTTATGATATCACGTTATTACGATGCCAATTTGCATGCTGATTACTTCTTTAACGTAACCTAAAAGTGTGTGCATCGAAGGAACGATCAAAGTCAAGTTCAACCAATGGGATGTGACATTCAAACAAAGAGCAGACATGAAAGAAACGAAAACAGATAGGATCGAATGCCGGGCGTAACTTTATCCATTTAATCAGCTGGCAGAAGAAGATAAAGCCGATCGATGAACAATTAGGTGGTCACGTACACGCTGGATGAATTAATCATCCTCACTATTCAATATGGCGGATGAATATCAGACATATGTCACGAATCCAATCTCTACGAATACGATTGTCATTCAATAATGAAAGACATCATAAGAAGCGCACACGAAAGAGTTTACTGGATATCAAAGAATACTTTCACTAAAATATAAAAACACAAAATGTGTCCTTCAGAAATGCACGACAAACTTATGACGATTAGTTAGAATACTTAGTTTCGAATGTAAGATGTTTTATGAAATCGTTTCTCTTCGATGAAGATATTCGGGTTGAAGTAGAATTCAAAGTTAGGTGTGAAAGAAAAGATTACGATTTATCAAGAAAAGATCATCGTTATTAATTGAATACAGAGTGGATAAATAGAAACGAGCTCATGTTCCGTATATTGAAAAATACTGATTGAAAAAAGACTTGGAGAATATAGTTTGCTCGATTAACTTTAATCTGCAATCTTATATGACACCGGTTCTCACGATGATCTTTATTTCTATGTTCAGAGGATGATCGGGTTATAAAAATCGCCTCGATTTGTGAACCGCGTTGTGTAAGTACCGCGTACATCTATTTTGTAGTTAATCGCATAGTTCATTCATGATTGGAACCCAAGTTTGATGTCATAGAACAGAAACCAGAGAAGTACATGTTCACTGACGGATACTTGGAGTAATTGCATTCATGTGTTCGGGAAATTGCAATTAATTATAGCTGCAGTAAGTGCGGTGCAATGTTCCCGGTGTATGTAATTAAAATCAATATGTGCAACGTTGTTTTTCTCGTGTAACTCGCCATTCCGTACGTGACGTAACCGTATTTAATCAGTTTCCGTTGCATTAGAGATTCGCCGAAACGATAGCCGGGGAAATCTTGCACGGATCGATAACTGCGTTACAATGGAAATACCAGTTCCTTACTCAATGCCAAATTTCACCCTTTCGTTACTAACTACGACTGTAGTCATCCGTGGAAATGTCGCATTGATTGACAATTTTGGTAGAGCAGAGTATACAGGTAACCCGGGTACAACGCGATACTTATACGTTGTGGTTTCGATATAACGCGGTACTTATTCAATGCGCTTTCGATATACCGCGGTACTTATTCAATGCGCTTTCGATATAACGCGATACTTAATCAATGCGCTTTCGATATAACGCGATACTTATTCAATGCGGTTTCGAT
This sequence comes from Nysson spinosus, assembly GCA_910591585.2. NCBI lineage: Eukaryota > Metazoa > Arthropoda > Insecta > Hymenoptera > Crabronidae > Nysson > Nysson spinosus. Next base: position 1,933,021 of record OU342852.1, on the reverse strand, counting down.
ATAACGCGGTACTTATTCCATGCGGTTTCGATATAACGCGATACTTATACGATGCGGTTTCGATATAACGCGGTACTTATTCACTGCGGTTTCGATATACCGCGGTACTTATTCAATGCGGTTTCGATATACCGCGGTACTTATTCAATGCGGTTTCGATATAATGCGGTACTTATTCAATGCGGTTTCGATATAACGCGATACTTATTCAATGCGCTTTCGATATAACGCGGTACTTATTCAATGCGTGTACGCAATGTACTTTGCAAATAACAATTTTACGGAATAATAACGATAAAGTTGGTGATGATAAAATTTGCTAGTTACAAATTGATGATTCAACTGATTCACAATGATTCGCAAAATTAATCACACACGTGGCATTTAATCATACCAACGAGGTGCTCATGAATCACGAAAATTTCCAAATAATTGCCAATTATCGGAGTTCAATATACATAACTGGAGAAATGGAAGCTGAGAGAACGTACTCGAGGTTGGTAAACATCAAAGGCCGGTCACTCGGCAGAAATATTAAACGATACATGAGAAACGTAATAACGGCTTTATGCGGTGGAAAGCACGTTTTCCGTGTATGATTCTGTGACACGCGACGGCCATGCGATTAGTTACAAGGAAATCGTTTAGCTTTCTGCGTAACGTCAAACACAAGTCGAGAGAGTCACGGAAGGATATTCTCATGGAAGAACAGATTTTACGTGGAATCACGTAAAATGACTCACTACGTGGACAACGTATGTCATATATCTCCGGCTTATGAATGAAACGATTCTGCAAAGTTAATGGTGCTTATCTGGAATTTCGTTGCGTATACTCGATTCTCTCCGGTAACCAACCACATATAAAACGATCAGCATCTATTTCCATCGACCCTCGCGGCGAACGTATCACACGCATTCGGGTAGACTTAAATCTGCATGGAATCTTCAGTGATATCACTTGCAACATAAAGATACCGAAAACCTGGCCAATTAACTAGAACTGCGGATATTATATTCAGCTATATTTATATATTCACGTGTACGTGCTAAAAAAATTAAGACGGACGGAAAATAGAAGTTAATCGATTCAGTTACGTCCACGGTGGAACGTGAACCGGAAACAATCTCGGAAAATGGAACTTTATTAATTTAAAGGTTAAATTGGTAAATGGATGTCTATGAAGTTCTTAAAATATATTTAATTATCAATTTAAACGTTAAATGGACATCTACGAAGTTCTTAAAATATATTCAAGTTTTCTTTGATTATACTTTATGGAATATCATCGGACATAGTCGAAAATTCCAATAAGCTGCGAAACAGAGCAAATAATCGCGGCGCTACTAGAACTCGGAGTATTCTGATTTCATTGGCAAAGGCGAGGCGGGGACCAGAAGTTTAATTAAGTTCTCATCGCGTGGAAATTGACGTCGCGTTGAAGACTCTCCTTTTCCTGGTCTTTTTCGTTCCATTCGATTTTTCATCTCGTTTCTTTTTTCTTTTTCTTTTTTTTGCCGCGTGCTCATCGCTATCAAGGATCTCACTATAAGGGGAATCAATGCACACAGAACTCACGGATGGGGCTGCATTATTTCGTTCACGAATGAATCATCGACGCAAGTGGAAGATACTTGGCAGTGCATATAAAATCCGCCCGTTTCGCGAAATCCCCTTGATCTCGATGGATCTTTATTGCCGTTTCTCGTCGAGTGCATTATATATTGCCGATTAACCTTGCGGGACGCGAAATCGTCGACGCCATTTGTAATTTCAATGGCGAACACTTTGTGGTCCTGTAAGCGAGTCTACAGGAGAATCATTATTTCTACTACCAATTCTTGGAATCACTAGCTAGAATCACTTTCCAATCGGTAAACTAAATTATAATATCAAATTTCACTCGACGTAGGACCCCAAAGGGTTAAAACCCATTGCCGCACAATTTTCTATGTTTAGAATTGAAAATTATCAAATACTTCCCTAGTTTTTCCAGTAAAACTCTCAAATACTCTAACCTTTATTCCGTACTTATAATATTTCTTCTTTAATTAATAAAAGTATGCCAAACGACTATAACCGTAGTTTGCCTACATATCGCCAAAAATTGGACGTATATAGCCGTCGTTTGAGGCAATGGGTTAATTGCAAAAAAATATTATATATACGATGTAGTAAAATGATCGTAAGTGACATGCATTTCCTTCGGCACATACGATGGAATAAATTTATTTCCATCGTTCTATAGGTACGTCGTTCGACGCTGTCACACGTCGGGTGTCAAAGACTGCCACGTTCTCATTAAACGGTTTCAGAATACGCTTAGCTGTTTGCAAGCAAAGACCACAAGAGACTGGACTCGTAAATGTCATAAGTGTTAATATGCAGGTTGCTTAATAACCAAGCAGAACAAAGAAGTTCAATGACCGTCGGGAATTGTGAACGCAGCCAAAATTCACAAGTTCCAAGTAAACTTATATTTCACTAACGGCAAGGAACCATCGGAAAAGTTAGGTTGATTCATTGCGTTTGGATCAAAATCTGATAATTTATTTGCAAAGAATGAATTCATTGCTGATTTGATTTTGGTATCATTTTTAATACTAAAACTAGCGACATTATATTTAGTTATGTTTATATGTTCATATATAAGTCTTGAAAAGAGGAATGAACGGCACAAATAAATTAATTGATTTAATTATGTATATTATGTAATGTCAGTGCAAAAAGATCTCAGAAAATGGGATCTTAGTCATTTTTATAATAAAACGTGGTAATCAGATGAAGATAGGTCAGGAATGTAAGAATGTGGCAAAACTTTCCCATCAGACATCCTTGATTTTCGATTATTATCTTGAATTATTTCTGATATGTTTGACGTTTGATATGAATGACATTTTCAATCAATCTCCGTGTCGTCGGTAGAGATTTTCGAGTAATTAGGGTGACTAAATCACGAGATTACCTAAAACCTGGTAGTAACGCGTGTCAAAGTGTTTAGTTAACAGCCCCACTTTTGAATAATTAACTGCTGTCACCGACAGGAGGTAAACGTCGCCTATACTCGAATCACCCGAACGACGTCTAATTAACCCCTTCTCGCATCCAAACTAACCAATCCACCTTCGAAACCGTCACATACGTCGCTGCCAATACTTCGAAGTAATCTACTTTCAATCTATCACAATCACGAGATCACGATTTTACCATTTTCTTTGCACATTCAACGATGTACTGACTTATGACAGAGAATCACTGTCAAACATAAACGTAGAACGAAAATTCTTTTAAGACGTTGACCCGCGTCTTACGCGGAAATTGATTTGAAAAATAAAACTATTTACATCGTTATCGTAACGTTGAACATTAATTTAACCGAAAAACGACATCAATTTATGTATATATTTATTTATGTGACAATCGATTTAATAATGAAATATATCCGTGAGGTATATTATTAATTATGAAAGATTGAATGCTGAAACGACGTCCATTAACAGGTAAAATATGTGGAACATGTTAATGTAAAAGAAGGGTCTATTGTTGACACTGGTTTCTGCGATATCTAATCTGATATCGATTTCTGTGACATATTTTGTCACTTTATTCATGTACAACGACGCTGCTCGATCAATTTATTCCTGGCTTGAATTAACGAAGTTGGAGATATATGTATTTCAAGGAAACGAGGAAGCTATTTTTTATATTAAACTGCCGCGTGATGCTCAGCGAGAATGCTAAGCGAAACAATTCTTCGTACAACTGAATTTCAAAGCCAAACTCATGAAAGTTTGACGAAAACGTATTCGGACAATGACGAATTCTACGTGAATTTGAAATGCTATTACGTTTTCGAACTTGGATATTCATCTGAAGTTCTATCTAGCACGAGTATATACCATTCGCGCAACGGCAAAGATACAACTTTATTTGTCATTGACACGCGAGAAGTCAGGGACAATAAACAGAATCGCCACACACAAACATCACCCGAAATAAGTTACCCGAAAAGTTTTCCCCCGAATAATCACTCAGGTTATTCTAGAAGCTTCGTCGAGGAATTTCTTTCTTGGCACCTTGCATGAATCATAAAGCGTAAAGAAAAATATGAAAGGAAGAGAAGATATAAGTAACGAGACAACCGACGGCGACAATATTTCGGAAACGGATCGTACGATCCACTGCTGCCTTTTTCAGTTGAAGCATCAAAATGTCGAGAAGCAGAAACAACGTTAGCATTAAAACTCACCGTAAATACGAGGATAATCCGTTGGTTGTGTAGAACGGAAGAACTCTCCTTCAAGGAATCCTCTGGTTTTTAGGCGTGCACTTTGTTCTCGTGGCACATGTCACACAAACATGAACTGGGCGAAGCGGAAAAAAAGGACAAGTGGAAAAACCGTCGCTTCTTCGAGCAATAACCGGTTACATATATCGTATCGTCTATACACGTCGTCTCTCCTTTCACTATCCTTTGACGCGTTAAATGTAACACGCGGTTGCGATCTCGGTATTTTATTTCCTTGCCTCTGTTTATGCGACGATTGTTTTCGCTCGTCGATGTCCTATAGTAAGGTTAGGACGCCGGCACGTATCGCACGCAGGTAAAATGTATAACTACCGATCGAAAATCTTGGCCGGCACGAGTGACCTCTCTATATCCCAGTTCTAATATTTACGTAGTGTCGCAGGAAAAAAAATCACCGAAACAAAAGCACCTCAAACAGTACACACGCGTAATAAGCGGACTCCGGCACTCCCACGTCTGCTCCGAGATCAACGTACACAACACAACTGGTAAAGGCGCGACACGACAGAGGAAAAAAATACGCTCAGCAAATTTAAACGTAACGTAGACAGCCGAGCCAAATATATGAGTTTCGATGGATAAAAGTGACTCGCGATCGGAGCACGAAAAAAGGAAAATAATCTCTCTCTCTCTCCTCTTGACAAGGGTCTTTTCGAATACCGTTCAATTCAATATTCGTACATCACGATGAAGCCAAGAATAAAGCGCGTTCATATGAATCTTCCGTTCCTTTTTGTTTGTATTTAAACCGACGGTCGTAATTCCTCCGGAAAGCCGGTTAACAGACGCACGCTTCTCGATTCGCTCTCTCTATCGTTCTCCTTCCGATCCTTCCCGTTCTTTGTTCCACACGGCTCGGCCGCTGCTACGTGACTGAAAGCTTCGTGCACGCTCGTCGCGTACGAGGCGTACCGAAGACGAACGAAGGGGGACCGACGGTTCGTCGATCGGAAACGACCCTCGGCTGAGGGAGCCTTCCTTTGTTCAGGCGAGACTGAGCGGCACGGCTCGTAACATGCTTCTCTTCCTCTCTTTTTTCTTTTCCTTCTTTCCTCCACCTCTCTTATTTCGATCACCTTTCTTTTTTCCTCTTACACGCGCATATATACACACATTTATAATACTATCCAGTGTCTTCTCTCTCTTTCTTACATACAGGCGAAACTTCTATCTCGCGCGCGCATTCACTCTCCCTCTTCCACTCTTTCTCTCTTTTTCGCTTCACGGACGATTCTCCGATGCGAACGGTTGCGCGGTCTATTGGTAACTGAACGGCGGCTACGGTGGAAGGCGAGTTCACACACGGCGTCCCGACGTCGGTGGCGGCGGCGACAGCGTCCCTCCTCGACGCCGCGGCGCGATCACGATCTGAAGGGAAGGAGAGAGGGGGTATACGGACGCAACCACCACCACCACCACCACCACCACCACCGGTTTAGTACTCCCGTCGTGTCGCCCTTCGTGATGCCGTTTGCCACCCTCCATACCCCACTGATATTCTCCCCTCGTAGCATCACCCTGGCGCCTATTGGCGGCCGCAACAACGGGTGTCTGAATTGAAAGAAATCGCTCCGAAGTTAATCATCCAATGCGTTTTAATGCAACCAGCTGCTTTCATATTATGTTCAACTTTTTCAATGTTCTTCCCGTGAATATTCATTTTCATATCAGATCTCGTTTTAGTACTTTCGCGGTACTCCTACTAGTTGATTTTCTACAAATGCACAAAAATCATCCGAATTTGAAGAGAATACGAAGCATGATAAGTTCCCGAAAGAGATGAAATCATCACAATGCATTACCATGAGTTATGATTACTCTATAAAACTAATTAAGTCACAACCCGGTTTACGTTACCCGACAAAGTTGACAAACCTTATAAAAAGCATACAGAAGTCGTCATAGAAAACCAAAGCGACAAATAGTATCCGTCTAAACACGTCTATTTAAGAAAGATAAAAGACATGCTTAAGGTTTGAATCCAGATCTTTCCGTTTCACATGTAAATCGTAGATAAAAGAATAGATATCAGACTTCGGAGAAAAAATGCAATATGGGAGGTAACAGAATCTGTTAAAAAAGGCTTTTCACTTCGTTAACAACACAAAGCTCCCATGTTTTACGTGAAAGTAAAAGTGCACGAGTTTTATCTGGCACACATTCGAAATCAGATGAAATGCAGCCGATTAAGAGTTCCTCATTTATTGATAACATTATGCTTCTCACTGACGCACAAGGGTGTGTGTGAAATCAGTACAGCATGATAAAATAACGCGGAGCATAAGAGTGGGAGTATGCGAATGGTATCGTAAGACCGTATCCAATTATCTAAGGAAAAAAAAGTTTATCCATACCGTAACCTACGATACGCCATACTTTCTGGTGGATCAATAAAACCTCTCTGTCCTATCTCTTGCAAGGGACGATGATGCGCTATCATATTGTTTCCCAGGATTTTCCATGCTCGGCACAGCAACGTATTCTTATCTAGCGATATAATAAAATTCCATAAATCTACGAAAAACCTATTTCACAGTAGCCCCGGAGAAATTTCCCTCGCATAGTTAATTCTTGCGCGATTAACTCCGGGGAAAAAATGGCCAGGATAAAAGTTGAGTATCCACGTAACGTTGATCCATATGAGTTACCTACGTTAACATTTCATTTTGCAGCTCACTTCCTCCCGTCCCTTTTGTCCGCGGATACAATAGCAATCCGGTTTTTCTAAAGCGTGAAAAATGTATCAAGTCGAAATTGTTTTCCACATAACTGGCTTCGAATACAAAGCTTGTTTTTTTCCAGATAGTATACGCCGTACAGTCAAGAAAGAGTCAGGATAAATTAGTAGCACGAAGCGTTTCACGAATTATGAAAAATACTAGGTTTCACGTGGATGATGTGTGAAGGGTGATGGATACTAAATTAAAACCAATGGTTACGAAGAGGGGACACGAAATGGGCATCATCAACTGTAGATAAATAATTAAGGACCCGACGTCCGTGAGAAAATTCCATGGAAAACTGCATATGGTGGTTTCGAGGCTGACGTGGAAATCAGCCCCTTCATCTTCTCCCCTCGTGCGACAACAAACTTCTAATCCCTCACAATATAAACAGCTAATTTCATCGTGCTATAATGCCCCCCCTGCAGCCGGCCAATAATTTCCCTCACATCTTACGCACACAATTCTTTCCTACAAGAAACAACATCGCTTCACATTTACGGGGAATTTCACGCGTCAATTATTCTGTGGACTCATTTCTATAATGATACTGTATTTCTAATGTTGAAAATATGAGAGGTAGAAGCCTCTGTAAACTGTTGCAATAAAGAATTCCAACATTGTATATCTGCGTTCCCTCATTTTTCCGGATGCCCGTGTTAGCTTCTAACTACTCGGTCATCGCCGGAAAGCAGAAAAAAGTGTTATCAAGTCAGGTAGATTACTCGACAGGGGAGAGAATATATGACAGGGGTGGGTGCTGTGAGGGAAGAAATCGGCGAGCGCCGAGGAAACAAATGGCAGGGAGTTTTTCGATGGATTTCAAGGGGTGTGTTATCTTGACGCGTCCAAAGAGGACATCGTTTGTTTGAAATAAGACGAATCAGGCGGTTATGAATAAAGGAATAAACCGTTTTAATATAAATGGAAGTATTGCTGCTTTCTTTTCAGTTGAAAATAGTGGTCCAAGTGGCAGTGAAAGTGATCAAATGAAGTTAAAACAATGAGATTCTCTAATGTTTCTTTCAGCACAGGGGGGCCACACGTGATATGAATACCTTGTTATTTGTCATACGTGGAAAGTAATAAACCTGTTTCTAACGAGAGGCTGTTTTGTTAACGGCAACGTCGACACGTGTCTTTGAATTTAATTGCTCGTGTGACACCGTCTCGTTTCCTTAATTGCTGTATATAAAGAGTTTCTATATTGATTAAAAACGTCATGTGCCACCTCATTTAAGGGGATCCAATTAAATATGGAGCAAAACCTTCATTGCGCGTGTGACGAAACGGAAAGGACAATTATTTATGAATGAAAATTCTCGAGAAATTTCTTCTGCTCGATTCGCATGTTTTTCGAGAAAATCTTTCCGGCAGAATGCTTCATTTGGAGTGCAAAAGGGTGAATGTGATCTGCAAAGGAGTTAATTTCGAGTGGAAAACCTGTACAAGGTATAATGTTAATCCTTGTGGATTCCGTCCAACTGGAATTTGTCAAAGGGACTTTTTCTGCTTGTATTATTCTCTGTTACTTTTCCTTGTTTGATATTCCTCTTGGGAAAGCAAAGTATTATCAAGAGCTATACGGGGCAGGTAGAAGTGAATCGAGCTGAAAGAAGTAGAAGGTCCTGAACCAGCATCTTCCTTGACAGAGGAAACTCTTCAGTCAGCCCGATTTCTAAAGGGTAAAAAATGAATCGGCTTTGCGGCTCCCCGACCGGAATACACATCGAGATTCTTACAATAAGTCGAACATCTCTCGCCTGCTCAACACAGATACGTGGAAGACATAATATTTCAAGCAGAAAAGAAAATCTATCGAAACTTGAAAGACACGTTTGTCCGCATTTCGGACGCAAATTGTTCGAATTACATTTCAATTAATCGTACCTTCTACGGAAATAATTATTCGACGGTGTTGCTAACGTTTTGGAAATTTCTAGGATGATTAATCGAAACCGCTTTGTATAAGTACCTCCGTGTTATAGGATTACCTGCACTATATATTTTGCAACGGAGACCTATTGCCATTTGCATTGAGTCCGGTAATTCAAGATGAATTCTAAAGTTTGAAGTACAGATGAGATATAACGATTTAAAAGCTCCTTGAGTTTGAACTCCGGTAGCCTCGGGAAAGAGTTAACACTTTATGATAAGCATTATCGTCCTCCATGTGTGTATACCCACAAACTATAGTTTATTCATTTCGCTTATACGTGTCTTTCCAATATCTAGGTACAACTAGGTACAACTAGGTACACATTGTGTGCCACTGTACTTAGTTATAATAAAAGTAGATGTAAAGTAGCTAAAACAACCGGCAGTTTTACTGTTACGTACACGTCATTATTACATCTACTCCACTTTACCGTAACAGTTTTACTTTCACGTACGTTTTCAGAATGTCAGCACGCGGCTCTATTTGCTTTACATTGCTTTGCTTTACACTACTCTCTTACAATCTAGCTTCCCTGATACGCAATGTTTACCGGTATTCCAATGGTACCTTATACTGGTATACCTCGTACAACGCGATACTTGTACAACGCGGTTCACATATTGTGGAGATTGTGGTAGATCGTGGTACTTATACAACAAGGTTACGATATAACGCGGTACTTGTATTGTAAGGTTCTGATTTAACGCGGTACTTTTTTAACAGGATTTTGATATAACGCGGTACTTTTTTAACAAGGTTTCGATATAACGCGGTACTTTTTTAACAAGGTTCTGATTTAACGCGGTACTTATATAATAAGGTTCTGATATAACGCGGTACTTATACAATAAGATTCCGATATAACGCGCTACTTCTACACAAGGTTCCGATATAACGCGTTACTTCTACAACGCGGTTTCGATACACCGCGGTCCACAAATTGCGGCGTAATAACTCTACTTCGCACGAATTTTCGAGCAATGGAATTACAAAATGGTCATAGAGTTTTTAAGGTTGAGGGAAACGCGGACGGCCCTGAACCGCAACCGGCCAGCAAGGAGCACCTGCTCCAGGACCAAGGGACGTTACATGCTATGAACATACCCTGTATATTTTCTCTGGTCGGTTACGTTCCGTTTCATTCCGTTTCATTCCGGGCAACCGGATACAAAGGACAGAGGTTCTCAGCTCTTCATCGATTTACAGTTAAAGATCGTTTTGGGACACAACTTTTTTCAACTTCTTTGCATAATCTAAACGGATTTCGGCGAGGCGCTCAACGTGTTAAAGAATCGCATTCGAAACTTAACCAGCTTTATACCTTGACTCCAAGCTTTTTTCCTTTGCCGTGGTACATTAATTGTCACGGCGGGAGCCAGGTCTAGTGTGTGTCAGGAAACAGCTGACTTTTCGAGAAAGTAGCAGCTGGAGGTTACATAGGTGTGTTTGCTTAACGCCAGAAGGTTCAAAGACGACTGATATTTTTGCTACCTCCGATCGCAATTTTCCATTATAATTGTCGTCCTAGATTAACGACAAAAACAGGTAAGAAATAATCCCTGATACTTTTTGCAGCCGTATTTTATATCTAATTACAAGAAGCAGTGTTCTTGTACCCACAATCCTCAAATTAATTAAATATCTTATCTTATTTATATATAAATGATGGCTGAAGGATTGAAGTTAATCAACGGATTCAATAAACCGCGTGATCTACATAAAATCAAAGTAGGCTCGAATAATATCACTAAAAATGAATTTGGTTTTAAGGAAAATCAAGCAATGACGAATATACTCGTCGAACGTATCGAAGTAGTATTTTGAATTTACGTGAATACTCTAAATTATTAAAAAGTATGCTTGACTACGCGTAGTACACCGATTCATATTGGAGTGCATTTAATTCTGTAATGCAACATGCATCTTTGTAATACGTCAGCTGCAATGCTATTAGAAGATGCAATTCACCTCAGTTTCCACAATGGTTTCCACAATCGGTAGTTCGTCTTTTTCACGTTGCCTTTTGCCAGTGTTACCTTTTGTGGGCTTTCTCATCAATCGGAATATGTCTGGAGCCGAGGAATCATGGCACACGTCGGAAAACAGCTGACTTGTACTTTTTCGTTAGTCGAGCAGCTGGTCTTCCAACCCGTGGGCCAAGAGCCGTCTGCGTTCCTTATACCGGGTGTCTCAACGGTTAACGATCCACCGGTTAACGACTCGCACCTTCCATCAAAGCACTTCAAGGTGCAAGCATTCTTCTGCGCAAAACCTTTTCCCTATTCACTGCGACAGGATTCGAATAGAATCTATTACTTACGAAGATACCTAGCAACTGTTCCTCTACCACTTTTTCCTCGACGTTTTTGGTAATGTCGTAAACTATTAGGGATACTGGAAAGTAATCAATTCTTTTTCACATATTTGGAAAGTGGAAATGAAAATAATCGTGATTTTGTTATCAAGTTTAAATTCAATGAAATTATCATGCAATATGTTATATTTGCCAAATAATTTTGTTGTTTCATAATTCTGTAATAAAACGTGACAAAATGGTTTGAACTTATTTTCCTTGTTATTTGTTTAATATTAGGGGTACCGGAAACTACTTGTTGTAATAGACACAGCGGCGATTGAGAATCGCCTTCAAGTGGAAATTAATCGCAATTCTATTAACAAGTTTCATTGTTCTACAAAGCCACACGTAATAAATACACGAAAGACTAGCTGTAAGAATATTACGTGCGGAATCCTCGGTGGACAAAGTTTGACTAACTTCACGCAGTTCCAACGTATTCTGCTCGTATTATTCCCAACGCAAGAAGTTAAGTGCGTCGCGTTCATAGAAACGGCAGAGAAAGAAGGAATAAAAGTATATCATTCGCTGGTAGGTTAATTACAAAAGTTTCGCACTTTCAATCGTTATTTCCGCACGGCACCCATCGACTTTTTCTTTGCGGCTCTATTTAACTGTGAAAGAAAGAACCAGCTTGAATTTACCATTGGTCCATTACCTCTGTCGACATTAAGGGTAATGGAAACTAGGCGAAAGGGTGGTCGAAGGTACGTGGCCATAAAAAAACTTGAATAACCGTGTACACTAAGTGTAAAAAGTACTCGTCAAGCAGCAAATTTTAACAAAAACCTTCTACAACTTTGTTCATTTAAAAGATTTTAACAAACAACTGGTATGTACATATTCTTAGAAATCTTCGCAATAAATTCCATACAAAGTATTATTGAAAATATTATTTATCCACATTTTTAGCGAATTTTTAAAAAAACCTGGTAGAACTTTGATTCAGCATGAAACAAATTCCGAATATTTCCATAAAAAATATGAATAACTAATATTTCTTTTATGAAATTGAAACAAAGTTGTCAACATTCGCTGCTGTATGAATATTTTTTACACTCACTGTATCTATAAAAAAATCAGACATTCAATTTTCGCGAAATTTTGGGATGAATGTGTTAATTTGTGGATCAGTAAAACCGAATTTTAGAAGGTGGATAAACTGGAGGATGAAATGAATCCCCAAGTTTTTTACGGTGGACAAAAGAATGGCTTAATAAAAATTTATTAAAATCGCGGTTTGATTAATAAGCTAATTTGCATTAGCTTCTGCGGATTTTCCTGCCGGAAGTAGTTATTATGGAGCAGAATTTTTGAAGGAAACGTATAATCCACAGAAGGATTATCGGAAGGATTAATTATGCACCGTTCTCACGTGTTATTAAACCTTTTAATATGGAATCGTTAATAACACGCGAAAAGGGTAAATTGCCAATTTTCTTCTATCATGCAGACTTAATTACCCGATTTATATATCGCACGTTATTATGCGTAATTACATCGAATTATATGGTTTCGCGCTGTAATTATTAATCCAGCAATAAATATTAACTAACCGATAACACGACTGACAAATGTAAATAAATAAAAACTGAGAAATTTGTGCATTCAGATTCAATAAAAATATAAGCCGTTTATTTTGAAAGAAAATCAAGTTAACGTTTAGTTTAAAATATCTTAAAAAATATACCAAAAACGACATATACTGTAATATTCGATTTAAAAAAAAATGATAATCGAAATTATTGGGTTGAATCATAAATAAGTTTCGCTCGACCGGGAGTTTTTTTTTTTATTAAAAACCGTCAGAGTTTTACGTAATGGAAATCGACAAGTTGCCTAAAAAACGGCGAATATATTCGCTTAAAATTAGAATTCGCTTGGATTGGAGTTTATTGTGGTTCATTTCATTGACGAATAAAGTTGATTTTAAAAACGGAACTTATATACGACTCGGCTTAATATAACGTACAGTATATATTTATAATTCATTTTCACGGATGATTGATAAGAAAATTTTCCATTTAAAAATCCTGGCTTATGAAGGAGGAAAGGAGTGGTTAATAATTCAATATGCGGTTATTTTTACATCGACGTATCTCGGCTGGTCTTTGCTAATTCGCAACACGTACGAAGCATTAAAGCTACGTTATCGCCAATTGTGTAAACCTAAAGATCGATGCAACTTTCGTATTCGCATTGCGTATTTGTAGAACACATTTCGCACGTGAAAAAGAAAATGTGGCTCGATGCTGGCCACTCCTTTGACCTTCTACCCTTCGTTATAATTAACACGTCGCTTCCACCCCCCGTTGCCCAAGAACGTCTACTTGAATCCCATGGAAATACAATATCAGAAACACTGAAACACCTTGCCGACATTTTTGCGATTGCAAGTTTTGATTGGAAAATTGTCTGCAATTACTGGAATTAGTAATTCAGTAATTCAGAGGACAAATAAATAAATAAAATATGGTACGACCATATCGTTGTTACAAAGGTAACATTTTTATTTTATGTTACGTTGATATGAAAAAATATTGTTGGATAACAGAAAGTTACAATAATAAATGCGAAAAGGTGTTTCGATAAAATACATTAAATGTTAATGAATTTTTCTTCTATAAAATTTAATTGTTGATTTTTATGGCGTTAAATAATTAGTGTATTGTTATTTAAATGAGTTTCAAAGCAGCATATTTTAATGGTTGATTATCATCAATGAACTCTCCGATTTTAAATCACCGTGTTATTTTATGCATATTTCAAGTATTTGTATTTAAATGCCGTTAATGAATCGAGCCGATTCAATGTTCCGTTTTCAACAATTGTTAAAACAGGGAAAATTGTTGTTTGCAGCAGAAAGCTATCAGGGGTTAAGCACCGATAATTTAAGTGCGTATGCGGTATATTTTTAAATCGATTCTTTGTGTTTGTTATGTTTACCAACGTCATATTAATTGACTTGATAACATTTATTCATACATTCCATTAATTAATGAGTTACTTTGTTATTTATATTATCATATATATTTCAGAAACATTCTGACAATATATTATATAACTACAAAACTATTCTTATTACGTAGCAAAATAAATACAGCTATTATTTATATTAATATAGTGATTATTTCGAATGTATTCGTTTATATTGCAACGACATTAACGGAGAATATTAATTTTAATAAATACGGCGTACGTAATATTCACGGTAAAATGGTATCCCTGACCTTTCGAATGGGCTTTAATTATTTAATTATCGTTCTTGCAGACTTCCTATGCAAGATAAATTATACGCGATGACCAGGCTTTAATTTGATTAGCCGACTCGCTGTTATATTATAGAATATCAATATTTCACTGAAATATATACGATGGGTGCAAAATGTATTCTAACAGAAACAAATTTTAACCTCTATTTTTGTACGGCAATGTTCGACGCGTACTGCGCGCAAAAAAGAATGTAAACAGCACTGCGATTTGTGTCTGCTGGTGCTTTCGACTATGAAATTACATCAGAATAGAGTTAAAAATGAATAAATCATAATTCCTTTATACATTTTCATGTAAAGAGTTTCAAAAACCTCGTGGAACATTATACGAGTATGTAATTATTATAATAAACGTATACATAATATAATACAAAATATATTGATCCTCATAAATTAAATATACCGTGGAAGTTTAACTATAGGTTCAAGTACACCGCGGGATAAAAAAAAGGTTAAAAAACACTGTTGAAAATGATGATCGATTTACGATTACATTTCTTTCGTGTTCCAACAATAAGTCCAGCGGATACAGTTGGTACCGCGTTATACGAATCCCTAGATCCATTTACGTAATTGGCAGAAGAAGAAAGTCCATGAACTCCCGAAAAACTGTTTAACGCCGAGCACCAAACCATTTATCTAACCTCGACTATCTCCCCGAATTTCTCCCCTGGTTTTTTGGCCGTTTGGCCATCGAAATAAGGGTGAAAGTGATAATGAGATTGCCAGAACTTTGCAGAAGTTAAAACACGAAAAAATGCTTGACTTATTGGTGAATGTCATTTTGTAATAATTAAGTTAACACATTGAACATGGTGGTCGAATATGTTTGATTCGAGTTTCAGTAATATTGGTATTTATTCCATCGGTTGGTTAAATGGAAGAAAAAGATTATAAATTTTCAAATTTCAATGGCATCGTGTACTCCTCTTTTCAATGTTTTCCAGTCTTTTCGTGGATAATTCGTTGCACATAAGAGATTACAGTTTTATAGCAACGATTAGCAATCTTTTGAAACTGTAATATGTCAGAAGGAATAAAATTTGATTCTGGTATTCCATTATTTGCAGAACGACCTAACGAGGCTTACGCCGATTCGCTGGTAATGGAATTCCGATATCTGATTGTACTATCAAATGCATTCCCAATTGGAACATTTTTCCACTCATGCACCCCGTAAAACATACAAGCATAAAAGAAACAATTAAAGAACAGTAATAAAATTGGGTGTACCGAGTTTTACGGATATTCCGACGATCGACAAACTGCAATATGTATTGTGCAATTCCGTTTCATAAAAGGTGTAATTAATGACAATAAACTAATTAAATTAAACCGTTTCTTCATAAAATTAAGAAATATATTCTGCATAGTGCAATATTTATAATAAAATGCCGTTTAAAAAAAGATGCAACGAATGACAATAAACGAATTAAATCAAACTGTTTCTTCATAAAATTAAGAAATATATTCTGCATAGTGCAATATTTATAATAAAATGCCGTTTAAAAAAAGATGCAACGAATGACAATAAACGAATTAAATCAAACCGTTTCTTCATAAAATTAAGAAATATATTCTGCTTAGTGCAATTTTTATAATAAATGCCGTTTAATAAAAGATGCAACGAATGACACTAAACTGATGAAATCAAATGGTTTCAAGATGAAATGAAGAAAAATGTCTTCGCAATACGTCTTCCAAAGTAAAGAAGTGCTCCCGGAAGATCGTAATTTTGTTTTTACCTGTAAAGCTCGAATTTCGAGGATTTTACGGTGGTAACCTAAGCAAGCCGAAGTTCAGGTAGAATCCGAAAAGTAGGGATAGCCAGCTGCAGAACAGGAATTTACGATTTCCCGAAGAAATTTCCCTAGAAAGTAATCGATGCCAGAAGGTACTCCGATTTTACTAGGCAACTTGACCGAGCAAAAGATCGCCTCATTAAATTCTTCCACCGATTAAACTCAACCCTTTCATACTGCTCAACGAGCATTCACCAATAACAGCAAGACAATCGTTATTCCACCTAAGTCAGATAAAGAACCAGATATACTCGACAAATGATTATGTTGTACTTCTTATTATACCGGCCTTTTCATTTCCTTTAAACCTAATTCTGTTAGCTTAGGTTATGATTCCTTGATAAATAATGAAGATCTATTTCAAGGGTTCCCTCGCGTTGATTAGTTAATTAGCATTGCAAATCAACTTTACAACCCTGCCGTCGTTTCACGATTTTACGTAAAGTCTGAATTGCTGCTCGATGTTTGCGATTATAAAATAGAATGTTTATTAAATCCTGGATTAATAATTGAGCCGCTTAACAGACTAATGACTTATTCCATCAAATAAATATCAGAGGAAATAGATAATTAGGAAATGTTAAGCACCGATCATACGGTTTGACAGTAATACAGGTTTCGCATTCCAAATAAATCATTTTGCAGGACATGTTTACCTTTTTGCAAATCCAATTCATTCTTTTGCACTCCAAATTCACTCGTAGTAATTTTAAATTAATATAAAAAGCTGAATTTGATTTGCAAAAGGGTGAATTTGGAATAGAAAATGAAAACCTGTACAAGAAATACGGGAAATACGGGAAATCCGGTGAAACATTTCCCAACCAGAAGTACCTGGTAATCGACATTAAGTATATTCGGAAAGGTAGTCCCTAAAGGGCTGGCGTAAATAGTTTCCACGAAAGGGGCAAATCCTCGGGTTGAACGTGGAAAGAGTAGTGGAAAAGGATTTTTCGTGGTATCGGTTTTATTGCCAGGCCGTATACAAAACGGTAGGAATCCAAAAAAAAGGAGGACGAACGTAGGCGTAGGCGGAATATACGCGCGAAGGGAAAGAAATTGCTTGTCTCGCCTTACTGGCAAATTGTCGTCTGCGCAAACCCAGAGCGGCAGGATAATAATATATTAAACGACGGTAATTCCTAAGGCGAATAACGTTAAACTGCGTGGGTGTTCAGAAATACACGCGAGAAACGGATCGTTACGATTAACTGTGTTTTATGCGTGTATTGTTTCGCAATGACATGAGAGAATATTTGAAATGTTTTGTAATCAAAATTGCATCAGAGTATGCAACATCGTAGACCATCGTAGAACGTAATATTTGATGTGCTACGTCTACGTTAATTACTTAGTGATCATAAAAATATTATAATTATTAAATAATAAATCATATTTACTACATAAACTGAAATATTAGACAGCAAGTTACGAAAAGCCAGATTATAAAATCAACAATTATAAAAGCAAATATTAAATCATATTTGCATTATATTCATAAATGTTATTCAAACACATTCAATCCTGTTTTCAAGAACTTCATTTAAACGAATTTCTCAGAAAAATTTAATAAAGCTTGAAATAAAATTCTTTTTATTTTACAAAAAATAAAATAGATATTCTAAGATTTCCATGGATACGTTATAGTTTTTACATGCATTTCTTTTGCAAGTATTCTTGCAGACAAACTCACAGAATTCGGTGTATTACGTGATATTCTAATTCTCAAGTACCTATATTAATCTTTTCAATGAATTTATATTTTAGATATAAATCTATTCTTTTAATGGAGGTCTACGTAAGCCGTTCTAATAGTGATGCATTGACATTCATAAATTTGGGAGAATACTATCTCGTTCCACGAAGAAAGTATGCATTACGGTAATTTTACGTATTAAACAATTTTTTTAATACAGTCTCCCATATTTAATGGGTTTATTCTTCCTAATTAAAAAGAATGTTGGTGGAGTACAACGAGAGTGGCTCAGTGAAGCCAATAAAAGAAACGAAACGGCGGAGTAAAATTTGAAAAGGTTCAATGGATCGGTTATAGGGATTTTATAGTAGCGGTTTGAGAATATTGAACGAAAATAATTAAAAAATTAAAAAAAATGATCTATAAAAAGATCTTGTTGCAAATGTAACATTTTTGCGAATTGGAGGCTATTGCTGGTCACGTTTATTCGAAAGTTTCTCGGAAATTCCAGAATCCCGGGGATGTGAACTTTCTTTTGTATGATATATTGCCCGTAAGTTTCTATTTTTATTTTGCTATATATTACAGTAATTACTATTACAGGGGCGACAGATTTATTACGTCATAATTCACTACAGTGTCTCCTTTTAAAGCACACATGCATGCACGGAAAAAGAACGCGAGGATAATTCGTTAAAGTGCATTCACAAAGGAAACGAGACCAATTAAAAGGACATACTTAAATCAAATCGAATTATTTCGATTATATCTTGATAGGAGTTCCATGATGCAATGTTTCGAATAAAATCAAATGAAACTTTTTTTACAGAGTAACATTGCCATTTGAAGCGAATCAAATTATCTCGATTATATTGGCGATAGGAGCTCCGCGATTTTATTTATCGAATATCACGTTTTCTAATCTTTGACACAGAAATATTGGAATTTAACTCCACTCGATTTTGACAACATCGCGAATTGGACTTCCACGATGAAATTTGTCGAATATGAATTTCTGCAATCTTTGACACAGTAATATTGGAATTTGAATTGAATCGAATGACTTTGATTATATTGCAAATAGGAGTTCCACAATTTTCTTTATCGAGTATCATATTTTCTAATCTTTTCACACACTAATATTATACTTTGAATCAAATCGAATAATTTCAAATGTAACTGATAACAGTGTTTGGATGTCAGTGGTTGATTATCATGGATTATTATCGATTATCCAGCCGATTATCATTTCGCTTGTCGCAGGATCGTTCCATATGAACGAACAAGTGGGCATATTTATTCGAGGGACGCCAAGGCCACTACGAACGCAAGGAAGAGACATAAGGAAAAAAAGGTGTAAAAAAAGGGAACCAGGCTATCGGGAGTGAGAGTGAGAGTGAGAGTGGCCGTGTCGCTTTGACGATTTTTCTTGCGGTGAAAACGAGCCAAGGTTACAACGCTTTGTTGCGCTGTCCGTGAGCTCCAATTTCTTGTGCAATTCGTTATGTCGAATCGCCATTCAAAAGGACTTTGCGTAATCCAAACAAGAGATGAATACCCACAGATTCAACTATTATTCGACAAATTTATATCTACGATACCAAAGTCGTTAAAAATCATTCTCATCTTGGCATTTGTACGTTAAAAGTCTAATATGTGTATCAAGTATGAAGGGTTTTATGTCCTTTAACCCTTTGCACTCGAAGAATATTTCGGTTATGAACGAGGACTAATTTTAAGACGTTTTATGATGCCGTTTAACGAATTATGCACGGTCTTTTTCCATGGAAACTGACGAATGAATTTTATAATATAAATATTATATGTTTATTTTCGTAATTCAGTTTGTGTAATAAATGGAAGACTTGAATTTGGAATTTATTGCTAAACATATATTCGCGTCGGACATTTTCGGCCGAATGTTACTCGAGTAACGAAGCAAGTTCGCGGAATTTCGCTAAATAAAGTTCTGTTGACAAACAATGCTAGGAACACCAATTTAATCAAAACGTACACAAACTTTTTCAGACCGAAGTGTAACGTATCTAAAGACTCACATTTGAGTATTCCGTGTTCTGATAAAGAATTCATCCGGCGAATGTGTTGATACTCTAACGAATATAGTTTAATACTTTTTAAAGCAATTCTTTAATAATCTTTTAAGCTGTGGAATTGGAGATCGATCGGAAAGTTGAAATGGGGGAATTTCCCGAGATACTTTCTGGTGAATGTGACTTAGGGTAGGTTGTTTTAGTTGAAACAAATTTTACGACTGCTGTGAATTTTACATAAAAGCATGTCAGCCGTGTAAGGACAAAGTGGGAGATCGAGTTCCGAGAGAAACGAAGGTTTTTGCCTTTAAACGTGTATTCGGAGGCCGAAAGAAGAGGAGAATAACGAGAGGAACGTTTATCGCTCCAATCCGTCACCTCCGGCGCACATGCTGAAGAAATTAAAATTTTTTTACCCATTTCCTCGAACGAAGTACCAGCTACGTTCCATGGTGAATCGCCGTGAGATCTCGAGGAGAAGCAAATCAAAAATTTAAAAAAAAGTGGGAATACGGGAAGGCATCCAATAGCATTATCGCACGATGCTTTCGGAATTCATTAGTGGGAACTGTTTGATTAGAATCGCGGATGTTGATTGACGCTTCTCCTCTTTGGTTGGATACGCGAATACGCGGATGACTGAGGACAATGTACGTACCTGAAATCAAAGAATGACATTTTGTTAGTTAATACGGAATTTTGTATAATATATGTTAAATATAATATTGTAAATGATAATGATTTCTTGTATTTTATTATCCATTTTCGTAAGTACATTAATGTTGGAATTAGATAACGCTTTTATTTAATGCTGGATTTTTTTGGCTCGTTTACGTACTTACGTAAACGTTTACGTACTATCTAGGGTGAAAAGTTATTAATATGTTCAAGACAGTTTCTTATATAACGATTCCTAACTTAGCAGTAATAGGATGGTTACACAATAGTTGGAATAATTAAATTGTTTTCATAAAACGTATCATAATACTGAAATTAATAAAACATCTCGCAATATCTCGGCCATACTTCGAGAAGAATGAATCGTATGATTGAATAAATAACATGATGCATGTTCCACGTTTACATTAAAGTGGATGGTAATAACAATAATGAAGGCATGCTTATCAGATACGCATTCTAATTTTGTCACAAATATCGAGTGTCGGAACAATAAACCGCACTTATCTACGCGAAATTGCAAATGCAATATTTCCGGATCAAAAACAATCGGCCAATCACGCCTTAACCACCGATGCACTTCCGCTCTTCAATTACTCGATCGTCGTGTTTAAACTGGAAATGTAATCGCGAAATTGTTTCGCAGACGATAGCATTTACGTTCAACCAAACGAGTTCGATTATTTCCCTTAACAATGAGAAATATCAAATACACGGAGACGACGTGGAAACAGAGTTGTGTCTGCATTTTATGAAAAGAATTTCCGAAACAATAGAAAAATCCTATGCTATAATACAATGGCAGATTACGCGACTGCGACAAACAGATCAATTTGACCTCGGTATATATTAATGGAAATCTATAAAACGACGGAGATGTATTATTATCTCACCTCACGTGGGTTGCCGCAATTGTCAAATAACCCGACGAAGCTTGAACGCCACGCTTTGAAGGTTAGGTTTTCGCCGGTCAGGAAATACAACCGCGTCTTCGCGTTGATTTACGTAAAACACACACGACACGACACTATTTCAGTTCCCGGAACTGATAATTATTCAATCGACGATCGTACGAACGTATAATACTCGACATAATCAGAAAAATACTCACTCGACAAGAATCACTTCGTACTACGTGCGGAGCCGAACAGTATTTGCACGCTCTCGTGGTAAATTCGCGCAACTTCGTACTTTCTCGGCCAGGTGCGTGCTTTAATCCGAGGAAACCACAATTTTGTCAGTAACTTAATAGATTCTCGTCGTAATTTATTTTCCCGTTTTAGCTCTTGAAATTCCAGGAATTTTATCTGTGTTTAGAAACTCTTAACGGAGAGTGATTGAATTCAAAACCAATCGATGGAAGCGAAGAACGAGCAAGTAATAGATAGAGAATGCGCGTAGAGTTCATAGGGAAAATTAATTCTTGAGAATTGAATATGAAATGTATTTATTAATAATAAATTCATAGTAATTAAATGCCGAACTGAATTATTGATACGTGCATGTAGATATTAAAAGAGTACCATTGTTTTTATGGGCAACGCAACGATAAGACCTCCCTTGGAATTTCATTGCTCAGAGTAGACTCGTCTCCGCTCTTGGAATGCAAAAAGGTCTCGAAGGGAGAGAAAAATAAACGAATCAGAAAAACAGTCAGACTAGGAGAGCGCGTACTTTTTTGCCGCCGCTCGCAAAACTGCACTTCAGAAAGGAACACGTGCAGTTGGGGGCCAAGTTAAGTTCTAAATTCGAATCTGCCTTTGCGAGACAGGCTTCGAATGCTCAAAAGATAAACCAAAGAACTCGAACCCTTCATTTATATAGAAATTATTGTGCTCAATGCACTCATTTGTTTCGCAATTGAATTGGTTTCAGCATCATCCATTCTCACTTTTCTGGGTTTTGGGACGGCCATTTCAATGTAGTACAAAGTAGCATGTTTTTAACAAGTTCAACGGTGTGGTTAAAAAAGGAATGATCACTTTCGCGTGGAATAATACTCACTTATTTATTCTGTACTTCCATTGATGTTAATAATTCGAGATATTACACAATTTGGTGACACAACACATTTCAACATTCCTACGGTGGTCGAAAGACAACCGATTCCATTTTACAATATACTACAGACTGGCTAATATTGCTATCCGATCGAATAGCATGAAGCCGATTGTTTCCTTTCAAGGACTATTCGTTGAGGTTATGTTACCGCGACGATTTAACGGTTGATCGAGCGCCCGCGATTCCTGAACTTTCTACGGTCCGTTTCAGTATCAGGCCCAATGAGATTTACGTATCTGGCAAATGCAGAATGCTGTTACGACCCATTTTATGAGGAAATATACCATTCCTTCGATAATTCCTTGTTTACTACTCCATCTTGTACATTCCACTGATTTCTTTCCATTTGCAATATGGATGATGAATAAAGATATTGTTCAAATTGCAATGATCCTTTTTTAAGGACGTACACATAAATATAAAAATCTAGCTGAATATATCGCCGGTAGTTTGAGTTAAAGTAACAGAGGATGAAATCCTAGCTTTAGAAAATAGGATCATTTAATACTTAAGAAACTTTTTGCTCCTTTAATTCTTTCCTTTCATTCATTAATCCGGATAATTTTACACCGAAGAACTTGCTTTCTAGGCGGACTTTACTTCGCTAATTTACGTGCAAAAGGTATAAAGTTATTAAGATATTATATTACGGGTTTATTCTCGTAAACTTGTAAGACATACCGGCACTAGAAAAAAGGGGAGGGTTTAAGGAAATTGTTTAGCCCGATACACGTATATTAAAACATCAAGCGATTTACGAGCGATACTACGAGTGCTGTAATGCACGAATGTCGTCGAAGTACTTAACCCGACCTATTTTAAGTGTAGTACACCAAAGGGACTTAACTTTACATTAATTTTTTCGCGAAGGCACTCTGATTAAAGTGCACACTTCTCCACGAAAGACCCTCGTGCCATTTTATGTCCATTATTTGAATTTACTTTCACTTTACATTGGATTTTATTTTTATCAGAATAGCATAAGAAAAGAAATTTGTAGACAAACTTGATTGGCAAAAGAGTTCATTTGGAGTGCGAAACCTGTGTCACGTAGAAGAATCTAATAACGTGGATTATTACGATCCGATTCTGCAAATTCTTGTCGAGAAAATTCTTCTTTTAACGCGATTTCGTACGTCGCCGTGAAATATCAAGAAAGATAATACAGGATTTTTCATATTCGACAAAACCACGCACGAACTTATGGAAGAAACCAATACAAATTTTGATTTCGTCATCGCAATAACGGTTTATTTTCGCTTCTCGCGGAATTAACCTCTTTTCTGAATCAGAACCTTTCACCATGAGAACGCGAGTTCGGATTACGATACGGAGTTATATTTATGACATCACGAGGCCGAACCAGTGCAAATGAAAGTTGCAAGATTACTCTTACTCTCGCCGGGCGCGAAAGGAAAACCCGTTTGCAATGTGTTCCACCAACACCGATCGAGAATTCTTCTGTTCAGAAACAGTTGGATCACCTGGGAATACAGTAGACTCCTATATAACACGGGTACCACATTGAACGCCATGAATCACCGGTGATTACCGATGCCAATATTACTAAAACTCGAATCAAATATATCGTTAATATTCGTCAAATTTGCAATATTTAAGTAACGATGTAAAGTAACCAATGTATCGTATTTGCTTAAACATTTTTTTTTGAGACGTTATATACACATTACAGACTCGCATCGCGAGGTATCGTATAACACGGATTTCGGGCCAGCGCCCAACGTGGTGAAGTACTTGGATAATTCGTAAGACAGTATAATAAATATTTGAATAATTAAGTATGTTACGTGATGAGACATTAACAAGTAGATATTTAATCGCTGGATATCGATGGCACGCATGCGTCACTAACTTCCCCGGCTATGGTTTCCCCTCGACTGCATTTAAGACAGCGCGAATCGTATTCCGGTTTAATAATTTCCTTGGTGGAACCAAGCCGGTTCGGTTCGGTGTGATGTATCGGCTACGTAACAGACCGGAAGTAGTTTCGTAGTTAAAATTTCTATCCCCGGAAACCGCAACGGTGAAACTTACGATCGCCTACGTTCGAGGAAACGCCATTAACAATGTGCACGTGTTTCACCATAAAGTGGATCATATTAAATAAATAACTCACATGATTCCTGATATTTTGTTCATAAATATGAAATAATATGAATTCCGTTTCAGACTGTTACAGTAATTTGCACTAATTCTTTAAAGCGAACCATTATTGATGATAAATCGTGTTACATTGCACTTATTAATTAAACCTAATATTTCATAGTTCACTAAAACATAGTAGAGATTCAAGGAATTTGAATCAATTGAAATATTTTTTAAAGGGAACTTAAAAGTCCTTTTTGAGTCGACAAGCGTTGGTTCAAGTTCGAGACGAAAGTTCGAGGTAAATCTGGAAAGCAAGAAGCAACCGGTGGTTGGGAAAAAGGTCACGCACTGACACCCTGGTCCTTCTAACCCTTTCCCTTTGATACAATTTTGTGTCCGAAAGTCCTAGTCATATTTGCGTTATATTTTATCCTGATCCTTATCTTCCAACATAATCAATCATACACAAACGATGCCAATATTCTGCCAAAATACTCAAGAATTCTTTTACCGTAACCTAATTTTGTAACCGAATTTCGTAACCAAATTATTTAAAACAAACCGAAACAAATCTCTAATGCACTTCAGTTGGGAATTGAAAATATTTATTTATTTATTTATTCGTTTATTTAAGAAGTTAAGAAGTTCTAGAATTACGATCTAACATATTGGCAACGTAACTGGGCCAAGTAAAACTGGTTATGGAAAAGCCTTGCCCCGACCTGACTGCTTTTCTTTCGGAAGATGGCCAAACTGGTTTTGACCTCCTCGGGGATGTCCTTGGTTAGAGATCCGCGTTAAGATCTGACGTTAATACCAGATCGCATTCTTCGCGTTAAAGAATGTGATGTGCCACAGTCAATTATCAGAAAAAAAAACCCTTCAACGACTTTTTGCACCATTGAACATCCTTTACATCAATCACGCTTGAATTCCAATTAATTTAATTGAATTACATATACTTCGCCGGAAGTGTAAGAAATTGAATCCATATTATAATTATTGAGGTAAAATTCATTGATGAATATTTGCATATAAAAATCACGACTTTTAAAACAAATGGATAAGATAAAGTTACATGAATTTTGTATGCTTTTCAAAGAATAGTTTTGTTTAACTAATTGTAAGTAAATGCAAATTATTCTTCCGCTGAATTCTGGGCGATTATTTCATTTGTAAAGATAGTTCATAATATATGTATATAATATTGCAATATTGATTCGATATTGATTGAATAGAAACTTCGAGGATAAATAAATGATATCGAGCAGAAAATAAATTTACAACTCCGGTGAAAGGCAACCTGGAACTGTATTGAAAGTAAATAATTAAACAGCCATATCTACTGTTTGAAAACTTCCGTCCGCCTCTTTGTTTGCGATAAATATTTTACTATCCGAGTACAGTGTGAATATTTATCGAACTCTCATCGGATCCATCAAGAAATCATTAGTGTTATTTAAAGAAGGTAAAAAGTGATAGATGAAGAGAAGTTCTTCGGGGGATATAAAAAGTGTAAGTTGAAGTGTTTTTTACTTGGGATAAGAAATCTAAAGAGGCGGCTCCTGTAACAAGCTCGATATTGGATATCGACGAAGAGGAGTCCTGGAAACACGAAAGGGGCATTGACACGTCCCGGAGGAGTGGAAGGAAGGCAGGAAAGGCTGGTTCGACTCCTTCGGCAAAGATTAAGCGGCCTGTGCCGTGATATACGATGGGCCGCCATATAAGGGGTACAATAATATGAATTTAAGCCATAATATCGTCTGCGGCAGCTCTGCACTCTGCAAGTTCCTTGGCCGGAGAAGAGGACTCGTGAAGAAGACCGTGGAGGTCCCACTTCGTGGAAGTCTCACACGACTACAGGAGACGAGAGCACCAGTTCGTTTCCTCCCTTTCTCTTCCCAACATCATCCCATCCAGTGGTATTCGTCGACCTTCTCCTCCCTCTCCTCCCTCTCTTTCTGACTTTCCTTCCTCCTCTTCATACCTCGCCCTGTCCTTTTCCATCTGACTAATACACTGCTCTCCTTCATTTTCTTTCATCCTGTCTCTTTCGACCCGAGGAACGTACCAAGTTTCTCCCTTTTCTTCCTCGCCATTATATCTCTTTCGTTTCTTCTTGCTCTTTTGATAATCCTTCTTCTTTGGATTCTTCCTTCTCGACGTTCTCATCCCTCTTTCTCTCTTACCCTTTGCGTATCAAGTAAAGCGCGCTCTTTTCAACGCTAATCTTTTTCACTCGCTTGATTTTCTTCTTCCTCCTTCTACTCGTGCCTCTCCCTTTCTCTATCTTTCTTCTAAGTCTGCATCTTCCTTTCTGCATCGTTCTTCTTGGTTCTTGCTTTTCACTGCTGCACTGGCTACGCTGTTTCTCGACTGCGATGCATTTTGGTTGGCTGCACTGTCTGCAGCCTGCACTCTCTCCCGCGCAATGCAATGCATCCACCAGCTAACTGCATTCCACTCGTCTCCAAGCCGACGACGGATACGTCGACAGGCATCCTCCATTCGAGGAAGTTTCACTAGTTTAGTTCTCGTATTCTTTTCTAGGAATATTGTTCAAGTTTCGGGAAGCCTGGAGTACTTCAGTCGATGAATGTTCACAAGTGATTCCGAAAACAACCCATTAAGTTACTTGTCGGATGTGAAAGAACTTTGCCTTGTGTTACATTTAACTAAGAAACAGCACAATTGTGTTTTTCGCCATTTTTTGACTTGGTATGAGAGAGCTTATTTTATCGGTTAAGATATCACCCTGCTGCATTGGAGTTTAACCTTTTCAAAATCTAAATGAATGTAGCGTGACGGAGTTGAAGGGACTTTTTGAGGAGCCGAGGACAGTTGCAATTAGTAATATATTTCTTGCACTAGGGTGTACCACTTTGTAACGACTACTTCCTAGAACCTTTCTTCCCAGCCGAGATAACCGAAAATACAAATCTCTTTCGCTCGTACCATTACAATGGGGGCCATTAGTTTAATTCCCCCATCGAATCGGCAAGACTTCTCTCGACTACTTGTATGTGATCAATCGAGACATCGTGGGATCGTGTTTCCCTGTTTCTCGGTGCATCGAAGGCCCCGTAGTTTGTCACAGAAGGGAAGGAGGAAGGTAGCGAGTTCAAGGAAGAGACTCGTAGAGACCTGGAGTTTCTTCAGAGGCTGACGGGTCGGTCCCCTCAGATTGGCAGAACACGAGAAGTGAAACGCTGACGGTGGGCCTTAGGGCTCTCCTGATCGCTATTGGGGTCCCGGGGACTGACAATAGAAGACCGTTAGACGTGCCACGGGATAGGGATGGAGGCTGAAACCCACCATGGGAATCCCTGAACGAAGGGTAGACGCGAAGAACCACGACCCAGGCCGACGGTCCCGCGAGCAAGAAGAAACTGGTTTACCTGCCTCCTTCTTTCCTCTTCTTTTCTTTTCTCGCCTCACCTCCGAAGAACCGACGGTGGTACAGCGAAGAATGCAAAGACCAAGGAGCCAGGCCTTCTTCGAGAATGGAAAGAGAGAAAAACGGAGGGAGAAAGAAGGATGAACCGAAGGACAATAATCGTCCAGATATCCTCGTATTTTGTGCTTGTTCTCAACCCACGAGGAATACCATGCGCAACATGAGATAATCGAAGACACGGATTTAAAGTGCTGCTTGTATGCATGTAAGTACGTACGACACTTTTGATCGCGATTGCAAACCCCGGGTTACCTATTCTTGGCTTTATGTGCTCGTTTGCTTTGACTTTTCAACCTCCATCGTTCTGAACTTCTAGCTTTTCCAATTGGACGTTGGGGAATCTCAGGTAGCAGTTTCTAAGTAAAGGATAGAAACGCTTCGTGTTTCACGATGAATTTTAAATGCTTGGAATATGTTAACACATTCGACAAATATTAAAAGTTTTACAAATATTACCGATCATATTTCATTCGAGTTTTAATAATATTCGTGGTCATCACTGACTGCCATGACCTTCAACGAATTAATTAATTGCGGAAGAACGAATCGTGGGATTCTTTTGTCCGTCGATGATCTTATAGAGACAAGTCCGCTCTTTCGAATGCACTTTGTTGCATCAAAAAATATTCACGGACTCCTTAGTTATTAACGATTATTCGGCGACTTTCATTCAACTTTATTCGCGAGTGTAACCCACCGCTCGGAGGAGGTCCCGTATTTTTAATTATTACGAAAGAACGAATCGTGGGACTTTTTTGTCCGTCAATGATCTTATAGAGAAAAGTCCGCTCTTTCGAATGCACTTTGTTGCATCAAAAAAGCTTTACGGACTCCTTAGTTATGGACAATTATTTCGGGACATTCACTCAATTTTGTAAGTTAATTATCTAATAATTAAAAGATTCTCCGATCGGCTTTCACTGACTTGTTAAAAGGAGTTCCTTCGCTGATACACAGATCGTTATCGATCCCCTCACTTTTTTATGAAAAGAAACAAGCATCCAGCAACAACGTTGAATTACGTTTCGTACATTTCATTTCTAAGTTCACATTAAAGGCGAACGACTGCTATTAACAGACATCTCGTAAGTCTCATAATCCAATTTTAATGCTTTGTAATTACCGTCACTGGTATTACCGGGACTGACACGTGATCGTAAAAACCGTTAATGATCATCTCCGGTTTTATAAGATCGCATGATTACGCACCAGGCGAATTGTTGCGTGTTAAAAAGTACAAAGTGCCTAACAGAAAACGCTTACCACTTTGATGCCCGGTGTCACGTAGATGTGACTTCACGAGCATTTCAACCGAAATGATATTTAATTAATAAACACAATTCTTCTGTTCATTTCTGCGCTCTAAAATATCTAGATATATAATGCAATGTGAACAAATCTTTATGTTTTTTAATGTTGCAATGTGGTAAGACTGGGTTTGGAAGGGTTAACCCTTTGCTTTCGAGTCGCCGCAATAAACCTAGTGGCGACTGGGAATCGCCTTCGAGTGCAAAGGGTTAATACGCGGAACTATTGCGTCGGAGAAATAAGTATTCGAGTTTATAAAAAGTATATGGGAGATGCAGCGAGCACGGTGTGCTAGCCGATGCATATAAACATGAGATGCATTTTACGGGCAAGGACATCACCATATGCAGTAGCCATGTCCGTCTCTCTGACACATTCGCTCGTATTTGTAAAGCTGCGCGGGTGCATTGACTATATCGAATGCGTCACTCGATAAGGGAATGCCGATAAATCGGTATTTCTTCTTTTTTTAATTTCCAAGGGGTCACTTACATCTGTTGGCGAGCACGTCGATTAAATTAAAGTGGACGTAGTGGTATGCAAAAAAAAGTCACTAAAGAAGATCATGCATTTAGAAGCATTATGTGGTACAGTTTGCAATTATGTAGTAGAGAAGATTTCAGGTTTCATTAATCTTATATATTAATGTAATAAACATATAATAGAATGATATTATAATATAAGGAAGGTCTTAACACTTTGCTATAATATAAGGAATATTAAGTAAATATGATTTAATATTTGAGTTTATCATTCTTCATTTTATAATTTGCCTTTTTTAACGTGCTTTCTAATATTTGAATAATATTTAGGAATATTATGTAAATATGATTTAATAATTGTGTTTATCATTCTTCATTTTATAATTTGCCTTTTTTAACCTGCTTTCTAATATTTGCAAATAATATTTAGGAATATTAGGTAAATATGATTTAATATTTGATTTTATCATTCTTCATTTTATAATTTGCCTTTTTTAACGTGCTTTCTAATATTTGAATAATATTTAGGAATATTAAGTAAATATGATTTAATATTAGAGTTTATAATTTGCCTTTTTTAACATGCTTTCTAATATTTGAATAATATTTAGGAATATTAGGTAAACATGATTTAATAATTGAGTTTATCATTCTTCATTTTATAATTTGCATTTTTTAACATGCTTTCTAATACTTGATTTTATAACTTTAAAAGAACATTACCGAGTAAGAGATTAGAAAATCGACTTTTAATGGCAATGGATAGCTGCAGTTATTAGAATGCATTAAATATACGAGCCGCGAGGATGTTGCTCGCTTCACGTGCCAAATGATCCTCATATTACACGGAAATCCGAAACCCAAAACTCACAACCTGACGCTGGACGTCTGTTCCATTGACGAAGCCAAGGATCAGAAATAAGTTGAATGAAGAAAAGGAGAAAGACGGGAGATACGAAAATTCGTATACGCGTGGTTGAACGCGGCTTACAGCTGACGTTTTGAATGGTCCCAAAATTTCCATCTCCCTTCTACCTGACACCCTTCTCCAAAGAGGGGCGGGGGGAAATTCCTGTGGAATTTTTAGTTAACCCTCTATAATCCAATCTCTTTTGTTTCTGGAAAGAAATCCATATCGTAAATCTAATTAACACCAGAACTACGGAATCCGTCAAAATAGCCACTCGGTTTATTGCGGCAATTCGACTGGCGACTGAGAGTCGATATTAAAATTGATAACAAAATATAACTGGATAATTGATATTTAAGATTAATATCGCCACTCTGTCATTTCGAAAATAATTAGAAAATTATTACTTTGATGCAATGAAAGCGGTGATAATTGTTGCATATACTTTTATAATTATTATTCCGAGGAAACAGTGAAACGAAACGAAAGATACGGATAGATCAACATTGTAGAGGGTTAAACAATATTGTTATGTAAAATTCGTGGTTGTTCCAATAGGTGGATAACAAAAAGTTACAAAAGTTAATAGAGGTAAACAACAAGCTTGTTCCTTTTTCAAAATCTCGAGGGAATAAAAGAAGGAGGTACCCAATTGATCCTCCGGTTTTGGATAATCCTGGGTTAACGATAAGTCCTCGATAAAGAAAGAGAAATCCACGGGAATTTTCCCCTCGAAAAAACAAAGCTGACGTGAATAACTTAACTGCTTACTAAAGGGTTACACCTCCGCATTATTATTTCTCGTGCAAATACGTTTATTACCAAAATGACTGCAATCACGACAAAGTAGCAAGCAGAAATTATCGATTACAAACTGCCACTCAGAAAAACGAACTTTCTGATTTCTCTTCCTCAATTTCACCCGCTCGAAAAAAGACGTAATAGTTTCAATATTTAACCGAAGCAAAAACATTCGACTAATACACCTGAAACTGCTCATTATTCCAATCTCCGAGTCAAGCAACATCGTGTTTTTTAATAATCCAACCTACTATTAAATATAAACAACAACTATACACATCACGTGATCACGCGTGGATGCTAACAATTTTCCAGTCAAGTAGCATCGTGTTTTTTTCAAAACAAAAGGTACTATTAACACTAAAACGTCTAGTGTTAAATATAAAGAACAATTATTAGGTTAATCCACAAGTTTGTGCTGTTTTCATTTCATGTTTTCATTGAATTATATCTCGTAAAAAATTCCCTATAAGCTATGTATTACTTTATTCGACAGTTTTTTTTATTCTTTTGTGTGATTGTTAAATAATGATGGCGAATACTTTGTAGATTAATTCGTATGAAATATTTGAAACGGATTTTTTTATTATACATTCGACAAAATCGCAGGAACTTATATAACAACCTGATATACAGGTACATCACACGATCACGTGTATAAACTAACAGTTTAATTCCGATTAAAAAATACAAAACAAGCAATATATATTATTAAGTGGATTGGCAAAATAGTGGATTATTTGCGTGTGTAGATTATATGTTTCTATGTTTATGTTTCGAGGAAAGGCCTATCTATCTATCGTGTTGCGTGATGCGAAATGTAGGACTAATTACAGGGTGAAACCACTCGATCGTAAAATAAGAACCACTACAGACACGGTTTCCACAAATAATTCGACGGGAGGATAACCATCTACGAAGTATGAAGTAATTACATCATCAAAAGAATCACTAAACTTCAATGGCACCGATTTCATTAAAGTTTGTCTACATTTATCCATGAAATCATGAAAGCATTTATTTCCCGGTAATTCATATTAAATATTATCCACGATTTATAATAATAGGTATTGCCAATTATTCTGCATCTATTTATGAAGTACGAAGTAATTACACCATTAAAAGAATCACTAAACTTCAATGGCACCGATTTCATTAAAGTTTGTCTACATTTATCCATGAAATCATGAAAGCATTTATTTCCCGGTAATTCATATTAAATATTATCCACGATTTATAATAATAGGTATTGCCAATTATTCTGCATTTATTTATGAAGTACGAAGTAATTACACCATTAAAAGAATCGCTAAACTTCAATGGCACCGATTTCATTAAAGTTTGTCTACATTTATCCATGAAATCATGAAAGCATTTATTTCCCGGTAATTCATATTAAATATTATCCGCGATTTATGATGCGAGATATTGTCAATTATTCTGCCTCGATTAGCGTATCGATTTATAGCGCGCACTGAACGCATAAAGATAATAATCACCGCGATTCGATATGGTAAGTGAATACCATCGAAATGGAAATTTTGTTATGCGAAGTGTGAATTAAAAATGATGAAACTGATATTCAACGACGGAGATATTATCTTACGGGATAATGTTCATCGAAAGTAAAAGTGAACCGAACTTTCATATTTCACCTCCGCCATACTTTATGACGTTTAATAACGGAATCTCGTAAAAATCATTTTTACTTTCGTTAAGTCATACGCAGCTGAGA
This sequence comes from Nysson spinosus, assembly GCA_910591585.2. Taxonomy (NCBI): domain Eukaryota; kingdom Metazoa; phylum Arthropoda; class Insecta; order Hymenoptera; family Crabronidae; genus Nysson; species Nysson spinosus. The sequence continues at coordinate 1,899,329 of OU342852.1, read as the reverse complement.
CTCGAACAAGTTTCATAACGCACATATGTTATAAAACTTTTCGATGTCTATTCGTAAAACTAAATCCATCAAACTTTTGTACTTTGAAATGATGAAAGTACAAACTCATGTCAAACCAGGGACAAAAAGTGTATATATATATAATATATATATTAGCTCATCCCATAAGTAATGTCGTTTTTGGATTCTATCAGTGAAAATATTTTGACCAAATAAAAAATATTGATCTATCGAAAGAATATTAAAGATTAATGAATTTGAACTTCATTAAAAGGAGGAGCATAAAAGGAAGAAAACTGCATAAGGAAGAAAAAATCGTGACATTAAATCACCTTGATTAAGATCTAAATGTCGTGATTTGTTGATCCACGTATCAAATGTACAACCGTGCGTATGATATCTGCACACGGTTTTGTTAATGCACTGAATTAACATTTCTAATTTATGTACTCCTGAAATTTCCGCAATGCGACGTCCGTGGTTTTGCCTAGTACGGCTTGAAACTAGGTTCCCATAGGCGTAGAATGGGCGCATCAGGATATAGTGCGTATACTTGAAGGTTGAAGAACTAAGAACACATCTATTTCTGAGAGTTAAAACTAGTCATCAACCTTGGAATCGAGGTAATTCTATTTCCAATGATTTTATCGAACAATGAGTCGACCCTTTCGTGTATTTCGTGACGAGATATTTTCCTGATAACATATTTGATAAGAAAGAAACATGAATTAGTGGGAGAACTTATTAAATCATGTTAATGTAAATACTATATTTGGTACGTGGTTTTGTATACTGTGGAGAAGCATGATTTGATGTTTTCGGATGAATTCTTGCTTAGTAACGAATGTTCATTTATCATCATGGATTTTATTGGAGGCCATTATTCAGGATTATAAGGACAATAACTTGAATGATACTTTTGGAGATTGAATTGATAATGTTCTTTCAAGTTAAATACTTTGATACTGATCTTAAAGACATATTTATATTTATATGTTTATATAAATGTATAAGTATATTGATGGAAATCTTATGTCACTGTGTCATGTGAAAATATATTCCAACGTGATTATAATTAATATTGAAGGTATCAAAGTATTATTATCATGATCACATTGATATTATTACGAAAGTTGTTATAAAATAAAATTAATATGTAATGTGTAGTTTTTTTGCGGCTATTAATAAGGCTATTAATAAGGCTATTAATTGGCCTTACATATTAATAATATTACGGCCAACTTCAACCTTCAAGAAAATTATAAAATAAAATTATTAGTTATTATGAAAAATATTGAAATTTCCCAAAGTTTCAATATTCAAGAAAATCTATCTCGCGGAGAATATCGGAAGCGTTAACAGTTGCAGTTCCTCTCGAGTTTCTTTAAGAGTGCAGTAAACGTTAGGAAATTAGCAAATTCGAACCACAGCAAAGTCAAGTGGCAGAGGGTCATTGACAGACTGACAGAACTTAGGATGTTTAACAATCTTGGCAGCAGTACGGAAATGCAGATCCAGGGTTACCTTAGTTTGGCTGCACTTGCAAACGTACCGAATGTGTCTGTCTTTCTATTTTACTTTGTAGGTGTGCGCGGTATTCCAAGCTGGCCGTTTTGCGGTTGTAGTCCGCTGCAGTTGCCAGGATCCTACAAGTGGTTGACCCTGGCCGCGACAGACTGTTCACATCGAGACGCGCGCCAACAGTGAACCATGCACTCGAGGTTCTTTCGAGACTTTTCCCTATGATTTCGTATGAAACAGGTGTACGATGAACAGCATATGTGAACTTAACACGGTGAACGTCATTCCGAAATCCGTGGTATGCGATACCTCGCGATACACGCTCGTATAACGGCGCTCTATATAACGGCGACAAATCAAACTGTTTCTGCGCTCTGCGATGGGCTGGTTATTTTACATCGTTACATCGTTACATCGTTATCGTTTTTAATATTGAAAATTTGAGTAATATTGGCGATATTTGAACCCTAATTAAACTAATTGAAGTATATTAAAAATATTGACATTTTACGATTAGCGATATTTTGAGACTATAAATTTTAAGGTTGCCTCTAAGTTGCTACTCGAGTTGCAACAATAAAGTAACTAAAGTAACGTTATACTGAAAATATTGAAAATTGTACGATTCCACTGAGTGATTACGAATCACTAGGTGGAATGTTATCCACGCCTCTCGAGATTCCAGGTTAAACAATCGACCACCCTCGTCGAGCACGGTATCTTTCGTGGCTTCGAGACGAAGGATTTGGTTTCGATAAAGGTTTCCTTCTAAGAACTAGGTTGGTAGGAATGACCTTCGGGATTCTCTCGTAATGGCCGTCAAAGATATGTCCCGACACATGTTCTGACTCCAGTGTTTTACAAAAAAGGAATGTATAAACTTGTAGAACGTCGGAAAAAAGTTGTAGAAATAAATGATGACTGCTTCGTCAAATAGGATTACTTTTTCCGGAATGTTCAGAGTATTTAAATTTTCAATTTGAATTCAGAGTTTGGTGTTCGAAATTCAGTAAAATATTTATATGGATTCTGATGAAATATTAGCTACTTATGAAGTAACCTGCCGACACACCTACACACCTATACTGGTAAACGAAACATCGTTATAAAATACCAAACATGGGTATATCGATGGAAGAATAAGCACCGGTAATGACATCATCTCGTCGCACGTGCACCATCTGCGGTGCACCTGCACTTGCACTTGCACTTGCACTTGCACCGTGTTTGCACCACGTTTCACGACTTACATATTGCACTTTAAAACCAAGTTTGCGTTACTCTTGCGGTGCTTATCGCTGGACTGGTATGTCGCGACAGTGTTATATGAACCGCGATGTTTATTTTCATTTCGATGACACTTATCCTCGCGGTAGGTCTTCGTCGTCTATGATGAATAAAATGATTCGCATGCCATTCGAAACTAGTTATAATACAAGAATTTATTCATATTGAATTAAATTATCTCAGGGAATTCCAATTATTATTCTACGTTCGAATCTCTGATAATTACAGTTTGGGTGTTAATTGGAGCGTATAATTGTGCCAATCGTCTCTCTGGTAAATCAGCTTTGTTCGACAGGGCCTTATTAATATATAATCCACGTTCTGTCTTATAAAAAATGTAGACCCATTAACCAAGTTAGTTGACCCACCGAAAGTTTACCCGAAGTCGTGTGAATTTTTAAACAGCCCACAGAACTCTGGAAACCGTTATGCAATCTTACTTTTTATATACTCATATTTTCTTTCTACTTTTAATATAGTCGCGTATGAAAAATAATTTCAATTAAATTGTATTCATATGAAAAATAATTTCAATTAAATGGTATTCATATGAAAAATGATTTCAATTAAATTGTATTCATATGTAAAATAATCTCAGTTTAATCGCGCGTCCAGGGGTTAATGTTAAAAAACCCTCCAAAATATTTTGTTCCATCACAAAAAAATACTAGTTTTTACTGCTAATACGACTTCAGGTACATCAAACGTATCGATAAAGGTCGAAAGAAAGGTTTCCAGTTATGGAAGCCGATATAAAATAACTAAGTAAATAGTGCCGACTTATTGTCAGTAGGCGGAAAGTTAAAATCAATTTCCTGTGAGTCTGTCGGGAAGTTTTCCCACCGATCCGGAGAATAAAAAGGAAGCGGTCTGCTTGAAACTGTGAAACGACCGTATTGGATTACGTTGGACTTTGACCGTGTGGAGCAACCACTCCATCACGTGTGACCATTTCCTCTGCTTGCGGTTTAAACCGAAACTCTTCCCTCCACCATGTTTCACTTCCTTTTTCATTTTCTTCCTCGGAAAGTCTTTCAAAAATTCTCCCACCGGCTTTCCCACTCGCGTCGTCTTTCACTCCTAAAGTTTCCTTAGCCATTTCTTCAAATCTCCTCGTCAATTTTCTTTAATTACCTTTCCTCTTCAAACTTCACCGCAACTTTCACCCTCTTTTTAACTCGATTTTCGTTCGATTACGTTCCATTCTTACATTTCGGATCAAACTTTGGAGTTAAAGTCCAAAATCACCGAAAATGATAGGAAAACAGAGAAATAGCGGAATCAGCAGATTAAAATTCCTTCCGAGAATTTATGTTACTTTTGGTTTGTATTTTGAATAGATTATAAGAGACATTATTATTCTCGTTGAATATTGAAAAATGATTTTTTAAACATTAATTATTTCAAGATATTGGAAACGGTGTTCCTAATTCCACTTAAGTCAGCATGTTAAATTGCAATGCAATTGAAACATTATAATAAATCAAATTATATCGTTATTCAAGTTTACTTCCCTTGGAACTTCAAGAATATTCATTTTTTAACACTAGAACTACCAAAGCAGTCAAAATGGTGGGTCCTCGGAATTGAATAAAAATGTTTAGATTTATAACGTTTCATTTTCTGCGATTTCTCGCGGTTCGCGTTGCACAATGGACTTAAATGAATCGATTAATTTATTCCATTCATCCATCCTTTTTTAAGGAGGTATATATAAATATACAAATACAGCTGAATTTATCGCCGGTAGTTCTAGTGTTAACACGGTTCTTTTAACAGACAAAGTGACGATAACACCGCTTATGGGCTTTAAAACCTTTTCCAATCTGCTTTCTTTCTTTCTTTCTTTCTTTCTAGTATCTATCCATTTGTTCCTTTCCAATATGATTAATTGACCGTGGCTTAAGTGGTTCGAAGAGCCTCATTTTCAAGCCAATTTATCCGGTCCCCTAATCGGTGCTGGGACACGGCAAAAGGTTTCTCACGAGAATTATATTTTTATCGCCCCTAACTTTCCTTTCAGCGGATTTTGCAAACGATGATCGATGATCGAACCTTGCAAATTAATAACTTCGTATCGTCATACGAATCACATATAAATCTTACACACTGTGGACGATAGAAATATTATAACAATAGGATATAATGAAACGATCGTACCCATATAATATTCTCGGATTTAAGTAAAAGCACGGCTGATTACCATTTTGCACAATTCTGGTATAGGATTTTGATCGATACAAATATTAATTAATTTCTTATTTGAATTTGAATCGAGTTTCATTTTGTAGGCCAGATTTAATGTTTAAAGCAATTTCATAAGATATTCGATGTCAGTAAAGCATTTTAGTGTCTTCAAGTATTGCCACATAAATATTATATTATATTCATAGATTATTATATTTATAAATTCGTCCATCTTGAAGTGACTGCATAAATCCATCAAAAATAATATTACAAGTTATAATACATAAAATAATATATAAGCTATTCCAAATAAAACATCTCAGAACTTATTACGTGGCTCACAAATACAGTTTCAAGGAATAAGCTTGAATAAAATGAATTACACTAAAAGGGATTTTAATTCATGATAAAAAGAGTCAGGCAGAGCAGACAAAAAGCATCAAATGAGAATGCGACTCGGAAGTGAAAATAATTAGGAATGTTAATTGAAAAATACTATTCAAGAGAGGATTCCAGTAGTATTGTTTGTAACCTCGGTAGCCCAGTTGCGCACCTTCGTGATAAACCAGGTATGGGACTGGATTTACGGAATTAATTAATTAACGCTCGACACTAATAGGTACTGCCCTCGAAAGCCGGATGACGGTTTACTCAAGGCGAGTAAGCACTTCACCAACTAAATTGGCTATTATCGTGACGTAAACTGCCCTTTGCTGTTATCGTTATATCGTGAATTTATCACGATGGTACACCTACATACCTCCCATCACCGCGTTATACGAGGATCGCCATAATTCGCGAATCGCTTTTCATCGAAATTGCATTATATAAGTATCGCTTGATATGAGCCTCGCCAGAATTTGGGAATCGCGTTATATCGAAGTTGCATTATATAAGTATCGCTTGATATTTAGGGTCGCCAGAATTTGTCAAACGGTATATCAACAATATTTATATCCTCGAAATCTCTTCAAGATTTTCTTGTTCCCAGGAGCCATAGATTCTTTCTTGTACAAATTGTGTATTTATGTATGTTCTTAAGTTTCCTTTGGTTTCCGCCTTGGTAGAAACATATGCATTAGAGAGGAGGCGTGCAATCGCAGTACTTGACTGGGTACTTGAGAGTTCAGAGAGCAGATAGTTTGAGTACCGACTACTATACAAGTAGCTACTACTAGCTACTAGTGTATGGACCAAAGAGTGGGCCGTTATTCCTCCTCCACTATTGGTTCTCCCCTAAGTGCATTAGACTGGCATTTACCTTCGGACAGGTTCAGATGGATGCCTCCAGTTATCCTCTCATACCGGAAAAGACAACTCACTGTTTTTTACAACTCCAACATTCATTAATTCCCGCATCATTCTCCCACAGATCTCATAAAATACTTGTCACTAATTGAAACAAAACTAACGACGAAAATTTCTGAGTTGTTTGTGAGACTTTCCAACGAGGTTTTGAAGAGGCGTACAACTAATTCTATAGCACACCATTTTTAGATGCGATGTTCCAAGCGTGTATCAAAAAAGGGATTTCAAATTAGACGCGATTTCCATAGATTTATGCGTAGAATGAATTCCGTTCAGATGCAGAAATATATTATTAGTATTACTTTATCAACGCATCAAACTGGACATGTTTGAAAAGTCATCGAACATGTTTTATGTCATTCGGCAAAAGGAACGTTATCGGGTTAACCAGGCTTTGGCATCCGAATGTATATCCGACTTTATAACTCACGCCATTCTGAATACCCTACGAAAAATGCCAGTGCTCTTCCTGGTGTCGTTAAAGTGGCCGTAAAAGTATGGTTTCTCAAACATAAATCATAATCGGCCGACGCCTTAGAGTTCCGTCGGTTGTTCGCGTATTTTATGGGGGAGGTAAGATCGGGGTAAAGACATCTGCCAGCAGTTATTATGAAAAGCGGAGATTGGGTGAACATAAGCGTATCGAAACAACGCGGAAGGCGTGTAATTGAACGCGACCGAGGTACCTTAGTTGCGAGCTGATCTATAAATACGATGCGACTACCGAGTCTCATAAGCTTCGCTTTATTAATTCAAACTTCCTCGTGTCTCTCGAACCTCCTAGTTTGTCACATTACGAAACCAGCAATATTTGCAACCATCGATATGCAACTTCTCTTGTGCCTGTTATACAATTATTCTTATTCTTATTCTTATTCTTATTCTTATTCTTATTATTGCAAATATATTATTACCATTTTTGGCCAACCGAATATATCTAGTGTTGCAAAACTAAATGTTGTCCTCTACCTCGAAAAACCTGATGATATTTCAATAAATACAATTGATTTGAATAGTAGGAATGATTACATTATTTATTATAGTAATATAATTATTATAACAGCTGCTCTGTTATTTAACGGTGTTATTATTCGAGAAAATTGATAACAGTTTTCCCGAAAACTCGTACGAATGAATGGCAGTGTAAATAAGTTTAGCGTTTCGTAGCAAAGAAAATCCAAGTCGTTGCATATCAAACAAGCAAGTAAGCACAGAAGGAAATACGAAGCTTTTAAAAAAGGAAACTGCAGTAAAATGAAAGTATTATTGTAAAGGAAGCAAAGGCGAAAGAAGAAAGTAGGACGACCTCTGTAAGTTGATTTAATCGCCTGGATGGAAAATTCTTGGCACACAAACAATATTGTGTGCCTTTTGTATTTGATTCGAACACTGCTCTGCGTTTCTGCAATTTCGCGATGTATTGTGATTTATAGTAATTGTGTTCAAATTAATAAAGAAAGTATAAATCATAATTATGATCGATATTAATAAATGATGATAAAAGGAGTAAATATCAGAAAGTAAATTCACCGTAGAAAACTGTTCACACAATGTACACTGACTTCAAGGAAAGAGTAACTCAACAAGGAAGTGAAGGAAACTAGAACGATCGTGCAGTCGGACATAATTGGTGCGCAAGAAAATTCCTAGGATGCCAGTGTACTTGCGCCTGATTGTATCGCGTTAAGCAATTCCCTAGGGGGCCATTGATCACCATGTTTCTTGGCAAAAGAGAAACTTCACGATTTGAATACGAAATGAATATGAAATTGTTGGTTGCTTGCATAATTTTTTAAAGGTTATTACGAAATAAGTGATTTAATTCGTGGCTATTAATGAACTGATTAAAGTCTGGCTGTGCCAAGAATTGGTCTGCAGTGGGCATAACAAGACTAAGAACTACGCTACTCCATTATTATGAATTTGAATTAATTTATTAATCGCAAGTTCGAAATTCAATCGTATATTACGATGCATAATCAAGAAAACAATTTTGCGTAAGCTCCCCCTTCTAAACTCGGGGACGGTACAGCCCCGACTGAGGCTGCCGGGGGGTGCACTACTCGCTTGGCCTTGAAAAAGTCGGTAGCATTGCGCAAGCGCTACTTTTTCAAGGGTAAGTGTGTAGTGCACCCCCCGGCAGCCTCAGTCGGGGCCATGCCGTCCCCGAGTTTACACCAAAGGGGTATCACGCACATTTTTTTTAAATCGCCCACACGTCGTAATATAATTGTCTGCAGAGGAAACAATACGATTTATAGTATCGCTGCTTCATTATTATTAATTTATTAGTCTCAAATTCGAAATTCCATCGTGTATTACGATGCATACTTACTAGTAACTTAGGCCACTTTTATAATTCGTAGTTATGAATGTATTTAATGTAATTAATGTGCTCGTGCACGTTTATTGAGGGCTGATTAGGTTGGGATACGTAATTTGGCGAGGAATTAAAACTGATCGGTGACAGTGGCTCAAGAAGGAAAAGTTGCACGGGCAATTCCATCGATTTGAATAGGAAATCGGTAGCTGGTTCACCGTTCTCCACTGATGGAGAACGTATGTATTACGCGGCTTAGAAATTGATATACGTGTACGAGACGGTGGCCACCTTCGCGATAACCCAGATTCGCTGGCACATAAAACGGAATGCGATCGAAAGCGGGGAGGATATGAAAGACAGGTTTTCAAAAGGACTGAACCTCTTTGAACGTATTGACGTACTATTACGGTCGTTCCAAATTTCCACGATTTTCAACTCCCACTTTTCCTTGTTGTACAGAATTATTAGGATCTGTTTGGTTTCTAAAAATGCATTTTTTACTTCACCGCTGCACAGACGATTGTCGCGAAATACCTTGAGCCGATATACTTTGCATTTTTAATATAATTGAAATACATGCAATGACATGGAAACATTAAGGTACCTCAAAAATCGCATATTTTTCGATTTATTGCTCGGAGAATATTTCTGGCGGAATTGGAAATATATTTGGTGAAACGGCGTTATAAGTTTGAAGCGAGGTAAATACTTGTTTATATGATCATAGAACTCTGCAGGGAAGAATATCGATAGTTCTGAAAGCAATAAATCTCCAATATTGAGAATAAAGCGGTATAAAGTCAAACGAAATATCAACTTCGTAGGATACCGATGTTATTAATATTATATTATATATAAGGGCACATTACGTGAAAGAATACTATAAAATATCAACGCTATTTATTCTTCATACGTGTTTATTTAAAGAATAAATAAACTAGTATCTGGCCGATGATTTTTGCGCGCCACTGTTACCGTTATATGAGCTGATGTTTTTATCAACGATATTCTCAGACTCTTATAAAATGGCACATTTTTCAAAGTATATCTTAGCTTCGGTGGGAACAGGCATCTTATCGTAAGGCTTTAGTGGTTCGTATAAATTTTTCTTCATTTTCTCACTTTCTTCGTCCCTGACCAGGTCATGAAACATAATAAGATTTCGATGTTGCCCTTACCGAGAACCCTCGTAATTTCAGTTACTTTATGAGCAAATATAACCTCCACGGATTCCCGGGATGAAAGCACTGCATTATATAATGCATGCCGGTGACATTATTATGTTTACTTAGAAGATACGTCCTGGGATCTTTAAACTAATCATTTTGTATTCATAGGAACAATTTACTTAAATATGCAATAATCATGACATTCGTCTTATTACAATAAGAATACTTCAGGATTTCAAAAAGAAGGAATAGCGACACTAGAAATGATGTAATTATACTTGAATATTTATTCCACGTATTTCGGAAGTTTACTACCGTGTTTTACGGGGGATGTATGTACTTATTATTTATTGTTATACTTTATAATGCGGGGATAGAGAAATAATAATGGAGGGATGGGAGCGTCGGTGACTTGTAAGTAGGTAATCAGATTTTTATGAGAGAAAGCCAATTTTTTCGGGGAAATTGTAGTAGAATGCAGGAAGTTCATCAGATTCGAATCATGCAGCGTCTATCAAGGTGAAACTCATTTAAAAGTGGCCGCTTTTTTTTCTGCCCTTTGTACCCTCCGAGATTGACTGGAAATTCAATTTTCATTTTAAACCCGTTTTGTCGGAGCATCATATTTTTCGACACAAGAGATATTTACTTCTTTCATTTCAAAAAGGTTCTTCCACTGTGCTTTATTTATTTTAAACTTCCCCTAAATCTAACAAATTGTTACGTGTTTTCTTCGAAACTTCAACTTTCCAAGAAACTATTTCAAAAAGTATTTCCACTCGGCTCGGAAAACTCTTCGCATTTCTGCGCGGCAAAGAAAAGCCGAAGAAATTCGAATCGCACTTTAAAACACTCGAAATTTGATTTCACCCATCGGACTCCGGAAATCCGATTGAACCCTTTGCACTCGATGGCGACTGTCAGTCGCCACTCAGTTTATTAAATAAAGTATTACTATTCTCTACTTCTTCCAAATAATTAGCCTTTTTAATAAAACAAAGAAAACTCCTCGTTAACTTCCATGAAATATATGTAGAACGATGTAAAAGAAATATGAAAGGCACCTGTTTTCAAAGTTACCTTCATCGTCAGTTTATTTAAAATTTCCGCAACAAACACAAAGTTTGTAAAACTAGGTTGAGGTCGTATTTGAAACAACATTGTTGGGTTTATTTACCTTCCCTTTGTAGACGAAATACAAAGACAAATCTGCTTGCATGAATTTCAAGTGATATAATAATTAATTAAAAACAATACGTACAATAAATGTCCAAGATTAATTACATCATTTCTAGTAGGTAAACATGTGAAATTCTTTTGAATAAGTTTCCTCGAATTTATCCCGGTTCTAATTAGTCGGTCATTAATTTGCAAAAAGTTTTTTATGATCATGTCCTTAAACGGCCTTCCGAAATCCTATTTTCCCGAGTTTCTGCAGTGTAGCAAGATTTACTTGCGAAGCGTCGTTAGTAAGTGTAATAACAAAATCTCATTACTCTCAGTGTCCTCGGAGGAACCGCAAGATCGCAAGAACAGAGTAGTATCTCCTTTCATCCTTATTTCACATATCACATCTTTTCTATGCAATTTACATGGCTCCGTTAAAACCTGCGGTTTCAAACATTTCGCCGAGGCGACAGTGTTATATTAAAAGATTAACGGAGTCACTTTTCGTACTGAATTCCCAGGGATTTCGTACAACTCGGAATCCTGTACTTCATCCTACTTCTCAGCCCTCTCATATTGCTGGCGAGAAAAAAATTCACGGAATAAGGTCAGTCCGCAGTTTCCTCGGTGAAGCCAATTCCAGTGCACTTCGGCCACCTTTCTCACGATGTTTTCGCGTTTACGCCAAAGGAACCGCGAACGTAACAGTGAAATCTTATTACGTTCCATACGCGCCGTGGATCCGCAACCGCAAAGACGCAGCGGAACGTTTTAATCATTATTGTGTCCCGACGCCATTTTCACAATGATTTAAGTCCAGTTACTTAACTGGTTTATATATTCCACATCTTTTTACAAGGTAAAAGTGAATTATATTGACTCAATAAAACTGTAGTAAAAATATAGAAATATAGCTGAATATATTAGGTAGTTCTAGTGTTAAAAGTTAAACGACGTTCATTAATTACGGAAGAAGAAGAAGAAGAAGTATTTTGCAGGAATAGCTGATACGTTTTCTACATTATAAGCGACGCGAAACGAGAAGCGGGTGGATGCAATGAAACGTTTTAATTACTCTTCCAGACGTGCATTTTCTCAAGATGCTTAATTTAGTTCGTGTGGGATCTGTAAGGCCTTCTAATCCGGGATAACGAGGGCAGCTTTGCTCCAGTTTCCTTTGAATGATTTAAAACCGTACTTCATACGATTTTCTTGCGCTCAATATAAAATTATCGAGTCTTCCAAACCGCGGACACCCCTCTTTCTAGGATAACCAATACCGACCAGTACAGACTACTACCGACCACTGCTGACCACTGCTGACCACTGCTGACCACTTCTGATACAGCCGATCTCAGTTTATTAATTGCAAAAAATTAGCCCTTATATGTTTAATACACCTTTATCAGTTTCATAGTCTTTAGAAGTTTGCTACAAATCTAATAGAACTAAATTTCTATTAAAAATCCGACACCAAGTTAGTCAGATATTTTATACTTGACTGCAATCTAATAACCAGTTAGAAAGATAATATTATAGATACACTAAACTATAGATACTATTATATATAAAAAAGATATCAAAAAGATAACATTATAGATCGTTTCTTTGTTCCTACTAAATTATTAGCCAACATTGTATGTAGGTTGGAAGCTGAAGATACTTTGGAATGTTATCACACCTCTGATTTCCAACGAGTTTTCTTGAGAGTCACAAAGGTAGCTGACAAGCGCAAGAGTGGAGTGTTATTGCGCCTTGGAGCGCAAGAGCGAAGAGGAGCATAACCTCGAGAAGACTTACTCCGGTGTGCAGTGCTGCACGGTCTCACTCTCTGCACCATGATTCATCCGGCTTTCATGAGAAAATGCAATTTTTACGGGGAGACCAGGCGCGGCCTTATGTCACGCGCTATAAGAGCCCCTATTACGACCGTCCCGGTAGACGATGCTGAGACAAAGCCAACCGGTTGCTCCCACTGCGTTACTCTTAAGACTTACGAAATGGAACGAATAGAAATTTCCACTGTATTTCACCCCTCTCCTCAGATAGGGATCCCACAATCTTGACTTTTCTATCATTAAAATGTTTATATACAAATATCAAAAAATACGTGTCGCTTAGTATTTTTAGAACTACAAACATATGTGAAAATGAAAAAGATCAGAGGCGGACAACTACCTGGGGTTTCTCGTCAGTGAATTTAGTATATTTCTTCATATATATTATACCATATATTCTTTCTTCACTCTATTATATATTTATGTCCGCAAGTTACCTTATAGAGAAGAGTCCGCTCTTTCGAATGCACTTTGTTGCATCAAAAAATATTTACGGACTCCTTAGTTATTAACGATTATTCGGCGACTTTCATTCAACTTTATTCGGGAGTGTAACCCACCGCTCGGAGGAGGCCCCGTATTTTTAATTATTACGAGAGAACGAATCGTGGGATATTTTTGTCCGTCAATGATCCTATAGAGAAAAGTCCGCTCTTTCGAATGCACTTTGTTGCATCAACAAATATTCACGGACTCCTTAGTTATTAACGATTATTCGGCGACTTTCATTCAACTTTATTCGCGAGTATCACCCACCGCTCGGAGGAGGTCCCGTATTTTAATTAATTCCGGAAGAACGAATCGTGCGATATTTTTGTCCGTCAATGATCTTATAGAGAAAAGTCCGCTCTTTCAAATGCACTTTGTTGCATCAAAATATCTACACGGAGTCTCGAAAATAGAGAGAATATATAGTATACTTTCTATGTATTTTTATCGCAAAATATTGTCGTGTTAATCAACAGTGAAAGGGGTTAAAGCATCAACCTCTCCCTCATAAACTTCATACACACAAAAATGTTATTTACCGTGATCCATTACAGAATAATAAGAAAACACAATCACATAACTCAAGTACACGGTGTCATCACGCGGCATTATATCAGTCACGTTAAACACTTATGTCGTTTTCAACCGCAAAAGAGAACAGCTTATGAAAGTGTCGCTTTACAGCAATTTACCACGGCGAGAATGAGTTCACCTGCGTAAATTATAGAATTTCAGAAGCCCCAGTTAACACCAGAACAACCAAAGAAATAAAAAATAACATATCCGTTTAATTATTCGTTTTTAAAAGTTTATCCACTTTCTGAATGCAACCTGAGTCTCGCAGAATGTGATTTTTATAAAGCGACATTTTTTGGAAACTATCTCCCGCGTTATACGAGGGTTGCTTCGTACGGCGTAGAATATATATTTATAAATGCGAACCCCGACTTTATAGCAAAGGCGTCATATCGATGGTGTTTTAAAGAATTCTTTGCTTACATGGATGTTTTTTGTGCGACAAAATCGCCGGCGTCTTCGTGATAATAAATGCAAATAATTATCTGGAACGGTTTGATTAATTATACGGATAGAGAGGGACTTGAGTAACTTGGATTACGTCATCGAGAGTCATCCTCTTCCAAGCGAGCGACCTCTCATTTAATATACAGTTCGCGTAAAAAGTATTCTAACAGCAGCGAGTTTCACTCAAAAACATCGCAGGACTATGTTTACGCATAAAACACACCGTGAATATTGCCATAAATAATATTTCTATTCACCGCGAAGATCTCCAAAAATATGTACATACCACTTGTTTTCCTAAAATGTTTGAAATGAACAAAGTTCGACGAGGCTTTCGGTTAAACTCGCTGCTGTTTGAATACTTTTTTCACTCAATGTACGTCTCGATTCTCATCCTCGGGTGAAACTCACTTCAAACGATCGAAGGCCTTTTTCTAACATCGTTCTGGAATGTCTGGAATGCAGATTCACCCGTAAAACCAGATGTCTCGCGGATCTGAATAATGCACTTGGAACTCGGGGTTTCCTTGAATCGCAGTGATGCATTTTCAATATGACGTCGCAGGGTTTTTGCGGTTGACACAATGATATTTTTATTCTCGTAAGACATTTCGGTTGGTGGTCGCGTATTGTTTCTAGGTTGCATATAAATATGGATAACCAATGAAACAGTAATTCCTCCTGGATTGCAGCACATATCATTTATGCAGAATGCAGGAATACTTGGAAATATTTGACGCTTTTTTATCAACCAAAAAATCAAATTAGCATTCGACGAATATTTTACAAAGTAAGTAATACCTGGCTTATTTCTTTTCATAATTCATCATTTTAATATAACTGACGTATTTATCAGCATTTAATGCATTATTAATTGCATCACAAGAATCTTCATCGGCTGGTTAAAATGCAAAATCCCTTTGCAGTCGAAAGGCGACTCTCAGTCGCCACTCAGTTTCATCACATAATATATTAACCACTGAATACAATATATTCCGTATCTTCCATTCTCGTTTGCCAGGAATAAGAATACGATGCCACTTTGCATCAAGCATCGGTTCGTTCCAATTACCGTAAAAACCACGTCATTAATAATCCAAAGTAATTATAAACATCCTGGTCTCATATTTCGTGTGTAAGGAATTACGTGCGGTCAGAAATGGACGAATGCCGGTGCATCTTGAAAGTCAACGGTCTTCAAAGCGTTCGTTAAACTTCCTTCGGAGAGTGTCAATCACTCGACACTAATTTGTAACCGCGTAGAGGCTGGGTGGATACCTCTCAAAAATTAGAAAGCTGCCTAATGACGTATCGTTTTGTAGACGTCAGTTTCTACTGCACGGTAAAGGAAGCCCTTCCCGGCTTCTTACAAACCACCTACGTCCAGATGCAACTTCGTCGGATCTATTAATATTTCAACCCTATTTCGGTACGCGGTGTGTTTACAAGTTCGAGGTATAACGCGTGGTTAACGGAAGTACGGTGAATCACCGGTGCATCCAACCGCACGATGCACACCACTCTTCTTCAGGTGAACGTTCCTTTCGCTTGCATACTTTTTCCTCGATTTTCTCGACTAGATAACACTACGCTTCGCATTTCATGATTGAAATACAATGCACTGCATTTGATTTAGTTTTCACGCCAAGTGGTTTGCAAAACGATGTTCCAGATATCACGTGATTACGGAAAGATTGATTTTTCTGGGAAACGACTCGTGCGAGTTTCTTTGCTGTATTATTATTTATCGATATTCTTTAATTGGTGTGGTTATAGTAATTGGAACGATGTGATGTTTGACACAAAGTGGCATCACATTCTTATTCTTGGCAAATCAGAATCGAAAGTATGCAATAAATTGAGTTGAGTTAGAAATAAGTTGCGCTTTTTAAAAATCGTGCTTATTCGTTAATAAAATCAACTTGGACTTTAATTTAATATATTTGCCTTGCTACTTTTGATTCGATTCAGTTTTCACGTGAAGCTTCGCAAAACGACGTTCCACGTATCACGTAATTGGGATACCAGGCTTGCATTGTGCAACCCATTCGATTTTATTACGTCACGCATAAAGTCTTGGCGAAAAGATATATTTCCCGTTAAAACCAACAGTTCGAGTAAGTTTCTTACCCATATCAGTGGCATCAAGAAAAAGAAATGAATTATAAATTATTACTATCATCTCAGATATTAATTGCAGTCTCCAGTTTCAATCTTGTTCGTATTCTTAAAAAAAACATCGTTATTTTGATTCGTTAAATTATTTCCGAAGATATATACTTCCGATGGTGTTCCATTATTCATTGCATGCTATTAGCTTCTAAACGTGGCAGCTTCAAGTAAACACGTTACATGTACCGTCTCGCAGTTGGCAGAACTGAAATTGCTCGGAATCAAGCTTGCCCCGAGAGTGTTCTGTATTCGTAAGAGTAAAAGGCAGCTAAGAGTGTAGTTGCGTAATGTTGGCTTACTGTTCGCCTGAGGAGAAAGTCAGCCTTACGAAGCCTGCTACTCTTTTATGCACTCATACTGCAACACTTTTATGCACTCATACTGTAACCCTTTTATGCACTCATACACGAGGAGATTGGATCGAGTCGTAAGCCTCCGTCTGTTCTGGAAATCGTGATTATGAACACCGCGGATTTCCATCCTGTCTGTGTTTTTTATTTATCGGTCTTACGCTTAAGAAACAGTTATTAAATTAGCTGGAAGATAAGATTAAATAATCGGATATTCCAAGCTTATCTTTGATAGAATTAAAAGCTGAATATTTTGTGGGTTGTGGATATAAACATGGATTTATTAAATAGAATTATATCTTTATTATAATGTGATACTAAAACAATGCTGATTTTAACACCAGAACTACCGAAGCAGTCGAAGTGACTGGTTTGCAATGTTTGCGAGTTTATGTAACTTTGGTTTATGTACATAATATACCTAATTATATAAATTAATTCATTATATCATTAAATGTATAAGTAGAACATTATAAAAGTGAACATTAAATCAATCCTGGAAAAGTGAATATTACTCTGGGAATTGAAATTAATGGAAGAGCAGTGAATGTAAGTTGATAAATAAATACCGAAGCTACTTTATATTCGAGAATTTGTATTGTATTAACCCTTTGTACTCGGAGGCGGCAACTCGAAAGACGATTAAGAGGTGACATTAAGATATACTCTGGTAATTAAAAATTGTGGTAATTTAAAATTTAGTAACAAAAAGTAAGTGGAGAAAATAGTTTTTCCAAAAAAATTGGAATCAGATTTATTGATGTCCATTGTACGACGTAAACCGCGAAATATCTCAGGAAATGAAACGTTCTAAATTCGGACAATTTTTATTAAATTCCGTGGACTCATAATTTCCATTCCTTTGGTAGTTCTAGTGTTAATAGAATCTCACTTAATCCCGAAATGTCTCTGTTTCTTTTCCAGCCAATTAACCGAGGTTTGCCATTCAATGAAAATCTTGCTTCTCTCGCGCTCCCTATAAAATCATTTACGGTGAAATGAGCGCGCCATTGTACGCGGCTCAAAAAGCTTTTCACGAATGTCGAGAGGAGGAAAAGGTGCAGGATGCCGGAAAAGGAAATGAAAAGATATCCACACGCGAGGAATGGAAAGAACAATGAAAAATAACGTGTTAAACTTTGCGTGACGTGTGCGTGGCATGCGTGTACTGGCTGTATTCGCATTGTTTCGATACGACTGACATACGATGACGAATTACGTCCGCTCATTTCATGAGCACTCTTAACCATCATCATCGTCATCATCATCATCATGACGAATTGGAGGAGTCAAAGAGATGGAACCTTAGGGGTTGTTTCATTATCAGGATCGAGTTTTGTACAGAATAGAAAGTGACACCTTGTCAAAAGCGAACCTTGTACATCACTTTTAATTAGGCATTCTTGTACATCTTAATTGGTTTCAATATTAAAACAATTATTAGAGCATTCATATGGGACGCCAGTTTTTATTAGGCATGTACAGGTCACTCTTGTACAACACGGTACTTATACAACGTGACTTTGATACAATGCGGCTCACAAATTCTGGCGATTCGGAACTTACATTGCCGAGAAGAATAATGAGATGTATGAAATTAATTTTAAGATTAGATAAATGATTTAAAATGAAAATGATTTCATTATGAAAATCATCGTTCTGCTCGGCGAACTTCTGTTTCGGTAGATGTTGCTTCGGCAAGATAATTAAATATAAATCTGTTATTATAATTGGAGAGTATTAATTTATTTCCCTAAACTCTCCCCTTGAAATAATAGGAAAGCGGTGGTTCAAGAATCATGTTCGGTTAGAATATGCAGTGACCTTGAACTTGCTCACCTTAGGCCAGCCATGCGACGATGTTCCTTCGTTACTTTCGCCACGTGACGGAGGTCCGAATAATTATCACTGTTTAAACCCAATAAAAAAAAAAGCATCCGAAAAGTCCAAAAGATAAACTCGAATGTATCGAAGCACCGTTCACGATCGACCTCGAAGCGTAATCGAAGAGACGCGCGAAACCCAACGACGCACAACTCAATTTACTTAAAGGCAAACAATCGAAACACTAATCCAATCAACAACGATCAAACAACGCAACAGAAACAGATTTTTCACTGTCAACAAATTATTGGATACCCGTGACGCGCTGTTTTTGTTGGAAGTTTGTTATCTGCGAAACACGTGGTAGAACATTGAAATAGTTTGTTGCAAGTAACGTATGGGAGCCCGTTTACGCACCGTCACATTCCACGTCGACGACGACGACGACGACGACGACGATGCTCACGACGCCAGTCGACGCCTGGCGGGGATGGAGGACACTGAGAAGGGTTGAAGAAGGGGATGGTGGATGATGGTTCGCAAAAGGGGGTTGTAAGTGATATGAACCTGAGCGCAGGTTCGTGCGCTCCGACAAGTAGATACAGCCGCCAATCGAATGCACTTCAACGCGTTCCACGAATATCTCCGCTGACAAGTACATGTTGCATCTTTCAAATCCAATTGAAGACACTTCCAGCATTATGTTCTTTCGAAAGATTTATCTTCTTCTTTTGTATACTGTTTTACTTCGGTTCGTTATAAATGTTGAAGCTCATTGCAAGTCTGCATGGTTACACAAAGACTTTGTGACTATTATAAACGAAACCTGAGTTTTCTTGAAAGACGGACTTAAGCCACGTTCAAAATAAACGGCTCATATCATTCAAACAAGTCGAAATGTTTCAGAACATTGTAAAGTAAGGTTGTTTATCGTGATATAGCGAGATTTGTAGCATTTCTTTTCTCAGATATCTTATTAGAGGGAAATACGGAAACGATCGCGGTAAGTAGCTTAGGACAAAGTGGACAGACAATGTTTAATTAAACGAACTCCGAGTTACAAACATTTCGCACATAAAAATAAATAATTATCTTGCCTTCCCGTTGAGATTTAATAAAGTATATAAAAACTGATTCGTAATATTTAATCTACGCCAGTTGCATATTAATTCCATATTAATTCCATATTAATTCCATATAAATTCCGAACCTACTCCAACTCCTTCCAGATATTCTATACTTATATAAACCAACCATTCACTCACAATACTTGTATACAATTCTGATCGGTACATTTTCATTATTCTATTCTACCTCGGAACGCAAGACTGAATAAGTCAGCATGCCAATTTACAAAATCTCGTGATTCATCCATTCCGCTGCACAATCATAACAAGAGTATGTACAATTAGAAAGAAAAGAAGTCAAAGTCGGCGTCTGGAATAAAGACTGACAATAAGACATTATTCGCCGTAATTGAGAAAGTCCAAAAGACAGGGAGGTAGTCGCGCACCCTTTGTTATCAGTGGAGTTTTACGAGGGGAAAGTACTGCAGGGAAGATTCATGGTGGTGTCTACTCTCGGTGGAGTGGAGGAGGAACCGGAAGAAAAAAAGTGAGAGAGTAGGCGCATGCGTGCAGTTTCGTTGAGGGTTTGCACCGGGTCGGTTGAGGGGTTTGGGTTTTCGGAGGGTTGACGAAGAATATTGACGTGTCGCAGGCGCACCAGAGGTTAGCAGGTGGCAGAGGCTTTACTGAGGCCAAGGGCTCCTAGGGACAACAGAAGGGATGAAGAAGAAGACTTCCTGTGTTCGTTTACTACCGGTGGATGGACCTGTATCTCCTTTTGTAGAATAGAATCGGCCTCCGGGATGAAAGCTTTAAGGATGTTACGTAATATCCTCGTTTCTTCGAGTATCCCGCACGTTTAATTATGGACAATTTCGCCTTACCGATGTAATACCGCCATTGTTTTATGAGCACGGAATTAGCTTTTCGATCTTCGTCAAAGTACTTCGAGAAGCGCTTTGAGAATTAGGGCTAATGTTGTTTCTCCTGCAGAGTATTTCAATATTTCTAAGCTTGGATGTCTTATATTTTCCGATAAAGCTGTTGATGAGAGCTACAAAGCATTCCGTAATAACTGTTTCTTGATGGTTTGTTTCGTTTTTCGAACAACAGTTTATAAGCAATGGCGGAGAGTAGGTGTTATGTTAGGATAAAAGCGGGTAGTTTTTCGAGACAAGTTAATTCGAGAAACATTAATTTACTACTCAATTTATAAGGTTTATCGGCAGGCCATTTAACGACCTCATTTTATGTTCCATCATTAACCAAAACCACCATGGAATTAATCCTTACCTTGTAAGACACGATTCATAGCATGTAACGATTTACAACTTCCTGTTATAAAATTATACAAAATTGTAGAACCATTTGCGAGCAATAAATTGAATGAGACTCGCCTTCGAGATTCCGCAACAAACTGAATTCATTTATTTACAAAATACATCTGGACTTATCGTAGCATTAAATTTGTGTTGCATTATTTACGGATGCGAATTTTGTATTCCCTCCTTTATTTGCACTTCCACGAAGATACATCGATGATAAACTACCCTGATAAGAGGTTCAATTAATCATATCAGAAATACGGGAAAACAAAACCTCGACAAGGAAATTGCAGAGGAACGATGTGATTAGTCGAGCACACCAATGTTCCGAGGAAAATGAATAAGATTTCCCTGAAGGGATTTTCTCCCGTTGATTACTAAAATTGCTAATTACAACCCGATGCGTTTAATTCGATAAAACACAACCCTTCCACCCCACCCCCTGCCCCTTCCATTTAACGGAGATATTTCCACGTAATATTCCAAGCGATACGCATTGTTAATTCAACCAAAGCTACACTTCATATTCCATTACATTAAACATTCATTGCGCTACAGTTTTATCAACTTTATCCTGTTAAATATTAAATGAAACGGAATAAATTATATTGGTCTTTTGTAAAATGTAATCGGACATGACAGTGCTTCATAACATCGATACTCCCTGTTAAATATGATTTTTAATAATTATTACTTCATGTACTGTGACCCAATTTTGTCGTGTCCAAAAGACAATTATATAAAATGAAACTAGTTAAACGCGAATCTAATAAAGCAACATTATATTAAAATAGTAATGAGATTAATCGTAGCACGTGTTTTTTATAATTATTATTATGAAATTCTGGCTTTAATACATTAATTTACTTCTAATTTGATTACTGTTCATAATTATCTTCGAAACTACTCAACGCTTTTTTAAATGGCTTCCCTTTTCTGCTTCAATCCACTTTAAGTATTTCATTCCCATCGGAAATTAAAATATTTACTTGATGTATATATTTTAGTTTGCAATATAAACTTCGTGTTTTTATTTATGGCTGGCCTTTTCCGTGAAGTCCTGCCAATTTGATGGGAAGTAAAAAAGTTCCCTAGACAAATGATGAATCGAGGAAGAGAAAGGTGTTGTAATAAAATGTAAAACAAGGGAGGTGGTTCCAGCAATAAAATGTAAAACGAGGAAGACGAATTACTCAGGAAATATTAGTGTGTATTTAGGAGGCGAATGATTGATTGGTAGGAAAGATGAGGGAAACATTTTCAGCATAGAAAAGGAGGTGTTTCCTTTTCTTTTTTTAGGAGACTCGATGTTAAGGCTACATATACTACGTGCGAAAATGATCCTTTAACGCAGAGAAGGATATCCCGGAATTCTCCTAACGAGCTGTCACTCGCAGCCAACCACCCTCGAGAAGAACGTACGTGTGCAATGTTCCCACTCGAGTCCAATTCGAGCAAATCGACCAACTGTGACAAATAGAACTCCCCTATCGTCCTTTCGACCTCGGACAGCCCTAATCATTCGCGTTTCCGTCCATATCTATTCAGTTGGCCAGAATGTCCGTGCGGTTTGCATTAATCTTTTGCAGGGAATCAGAGGGATTTTTATAAACGGCAGACTATGAATTTCTCCGAAAACTAAGAAACTATTAAAAACGAAACAAAGAATTCGTCATTGAATAAAGAAAATTGAAGAAATATACAAAATCATCCGCATTTCGAACACATCTATTCTTTCTTAATTGTTATTGCAAATAAAAAATCATCTGAAATGAAACTGATAAACGAGTATGTGACTTTAAAGTTACATGAAGCTATGAAGGGTTATGTTTCCAGCATCGTTTTGTAATAATAACCGGTTTCGAGTAAAAAACTCGCTATATTAAGACATGCACAGGAATCCCTAATTTATATCTTCTGTATATCATTGATAACTATGAATCTTTTTTCCCATGTTTGAAAAAACATGCTATTAACGTTCCTTACGATCGTCGGCGTTTGTAAAGTGATTCGTAATATTATATAAACGAAAAGAAAAAATCTTGTTTCCGTCGATTCCTGTACGCATGCAATTAACATCAATTATCATGGAGTAGTGTTACGTTGTCTAGGAAAATGAAGTTATTCGTCCATTTACATGTCATTTAAAATTCAAATGTTTGATCTCGTTCTTAAGTTGTCTGTGCGGATATCGTTTCAATATTATTCTATCAATTCATTACTAAAACAAACAGAACGGCGCGCAACTGTTTGATTGAGTACTGTATATGAATATACATATTTCTACTCGCCTCTATATAGATCATCGCAAATAACTCAGTGTACATATAATATGGTTGTTATTCGCAATAAAACTACCGAATGTATATGTTTTTATATATTTGTTTATATGTAGATCATGGCTGGAGGGTGCAAGTTCATTTTTTGGTAAAATTATTTAAGACTGGAACTGCGAAAGCAGTGAAAATGGGTCCACGGAATTTATTATAAATGTTGGACTTTATAAAGTTTCATTTTCTGAGACTTTTATTACATTAATAAATAGATTAATTTATTTCTTCTATTCATTTCTTTTTTTAAGGACGTAGATATAAATATACAAATATAGCTGAATGTATTACCGGTAGTTCCAGTGTTAAAGGGGAGTAATCCGTTTCCAAAAATTTATATGTTTCTTGTCTCTAATCTAAAGTTGTGGTTTTTATGTTTACAGCAACATTGCTTTCCAATTTCGATATCTTTCGGACTACGAAAGTGAATTATGTAAAATGGAATATATTCGTAAAACGATTTCCTTTGCGAGATCAAAGTGTTCCAAGAGAAATGAGCCTGAAAATATAAGAACAGCTATTCACCCTTACGACGCAAGAAATATGCTTGGAAAATGGCTCGTAGAAGGAAGTGGTCCCTTAAGCGTGGTTAATCCCCAGTTTTTCGGGTTTCCGGTTTCAAATAGGCTACGGGTGCAAGTGACTCGTGTAACAGGTTCGTCACAGGTCACGATGAGGGTGGTCTGATAATTCCACCCTTGCGCTTCGGTCAAGGTCACCGACTCTAAAAGATTCTGATAGCAAAGTCCAAAAAACTTGTTCGACATAGAGTTCCTAAGTTGATGCACTCTTGTTTATGAACTTTTAATACGTTGAGCGCCCTGCCGACGTCCGTGTTATACGATACCCTGCGATACGTATCCGTAACTTGTATATAATGTTATCGTAACGTTAAAATATTGAAAGTTTGTCGATTATTAGCGATATATTTGATTCGGGTTTCAGTAATATGAAAAAAATATATGAAAAATGGTACGGAAAATTTGACGAATATTAGAGATATCTAGGTAAACTTTGGCTTCCGACAGAGATTATCTTTGTTCCGCAGAACATATAGATTACTAGTATTCCAGGTTCTTCCATTCGCCCGGCTCTTTTTTTACCCTCCCGATTTCTCCTTAGGTATACTTCCTCCTTTCTCGTGCAAAAAAAGAGAAGAAGACCGTCTAATGGATTTAACTCCCCACGGAGATCGGGGTGCGGGGGTTGGTTTCAAAGGAAAGAAGATTCTTTTTCGGCGGTCGGATCTCCGAGAAGAGCTCCTACGCTACGATTGAAAGAGTGAATAAGTAAAATCGTGGGAAATGCTCTAAGTCTTCGAGCTATCCTTGTTGATGCGATGATGGGGACCAGCTAAAAAATCAGTGACAAGGGTATTCTCATGATATCCATCCAGCTTACTACAATAAGCTCACTCAATTTGGATTTTCAAGCTAAATATTTTCCTTCGAGATTTGGGACCCAGTATTATACGCGATTTACATATTCCGAGTAACATGAGCCACTCAGTCGTAAAACCGGTAAATCAATTGCTAAGTTTTGATTTAAATATCAATCTTTTTTCTTTGAAACAGTGAAAATTCTTCATAGATAATTATTATATTTTAATGTAATAGATTTCTAATCCAGACCTAACCCAATCATTTAGTAATATACTTCAGTGTGATAGATTTCATTTCGCGAATGCAGGATATAATTTGCGCTAGCCGCGAAAGTGTTAATTAACGACCAGCATTACTTTTATTCGCAATGAGGAATAAGGTGAAATGAACGAAAAGAAAAAAATCTTGTTTCCGGTGTCGCTGGTCGATATTCGATAGAGCAATTACATATACCATAGGGGTGTGCCAAACAACGTCGATTCCCGAGTGGTCGAAGATTCGAATTTGGTGGGGTTGCTTATCGAATTTCGTCGGCCATACCCTGGGGAACCTGTCGGGATCGAATTCACCCTCCCGTATTTATACGTTCATATATTTCTGCAGGAGGACTAACACTAACTCCCTATCAAATGCGTTCAAAGAGAGAATACAGGAAAGTAACAGGAGATATCCCCGTACTTTTGTTATTCTTCATTTTCTTTTATGTCTCTGATGGATTTCCGATTTCTAGCGAGGTACTAATCGTAGGGTAACAATGAAACATTATTGCCTAATAAAGTTCGTTGTTACGTAATGTAGTTGTATGCCGAAGGGAGACATTTCGGGAAGATCGCATTAGATTTCGTGTAATCACAAATATGTTGTTGGCAATGCAATCATTCGAAAGTGATTGTCGTTTGGAAAGATCATCAGTGAGAGATAATGCTGTAATTGATACTCTTTTGAAGGACATGTACATTTATTAGGTTGGCAATTCAATTCGTGACCTTCTGTTCTGTGCCTTCTTTTTTTTGTTCGCAAGAACCATATTCGTAGATTATTTTTGTTCGATAATATCATTCGGCAGCCGGCACTTTTGCGATTATTTTCATACACACCATTTTTATTTCTATTAATTGAGATTGTTTAATTGATGTTTATAATGAAGGTCGCGATGATAAGAATATAATACCAGTAAAATTTGCAAGTTTTCTTTTCTTTTACGTTACATTTGCGATATTTCTGGCGCAAGATTTCGGTATAATATTCTTATTTCTGATGCAGCCACGTTTTCAGGAAGCTGGACGTGAATCGGGGAAGTTGGAGAGAATAAAACATTGAGTTTTCTGTTGGCGGCCGTGAGGAAGGCGCCCTGAAGATTTATCGAGCAAACAGAAATGCAATTTTCTGCGATGAGTCTACCAGACTTAAGTGACACGGACTGCAGAATATCACGCACAGTAAAGTCTTTGTTGTCAACTGGTTACGATGCTGTAATCCTTTCAGCAAAACTGCCACGAATACTCGACGAACTGACTTTATTGTTTATTATTGGCGTACTTTCATTCCTTTATGCAGACTTACAATAAATGAATCTAATAATGCGCCGTTTATCTTGAAACTGGCGCAAGTTAATTTAAAATATTTACATAAAGTTACTTTGCAATGTTTTAAACGTTAACTTGATTTTTTTAAATGGACTCAGGTTACTTTAAAATAAACAGCTCAAGTATTAATCTTGCATCTCTTCTTTCTAATTATTCTACCAACAAAAACAGTTCGGTTTCAATTATATTCACGAATGTAAACCAAAATATTTCTAATTATTCCAATTACTAGAATCAATTTAGATTAGAATACCCCTAATAATTATTAACCATGCAGCACTTCGTCATAATGATTCAATGATGAAATCAATTTTAATATTCCACGTACAGCAATATTTCCTATATCCACCATATTCCATATTTATAAACATAAAGAACTGCATCGTTCCATATCAGTGGGAATTAATTCTGTTATCTGCATATTCTATCACGGCGCAAGATACATATACATAAATATTTGATTACCGCTGCTCTCTCAAAGAATTCACTTTATATTGGAAATATATATTCCCCATTGGCTATCGGAACGTTTAGAAAGAAAATGAAGGGAAGTATCAGAAATAAATTGCATTCGCCAGTGCAACGGATCTGCATTCGAATATTCTTGGGAAAAGGTATGATACTGATTGTAGAGAACGTATATGTATACATTATACAAGAATGCGGAATAACCAATATTCTTACGCGTTCATATTATATGTTACAATATTCCTATAAATTGTATGCGCGATACTGGCAAAGGTATTCCGCTTCCTTGCAACAGGATCAGCAAACCTATCTATTCTCATAATCTACAGGAATATCGTATCACCACTAACCTATGAAATTCGTCGGACGAAAAATATCATCTTCTTTCCGTTAAAAAGTACAGTCGAATTTTCACAAGAACCTGGTAGAGCCTTGTTTCCGCAATGAAACACATTATGAATATTTCCACGAAAAAGTATTTCTTTTAACACACGGTTTACTTCGCAAAGAAAATTACAGAAACGGTTTACATTTCTCTTCTATCATTTATCCTTTTATCAATGTAAGGAGACAAATGTATATTCAAATTCATTTTATTCTGACTTTAATCCCGATATTTTCTATGGTGTTTTCTGATATTCTCTAATTGACGCGTTTACGTAGGGATAGGTATACAAGAAATGTTTGTAAATCCAGTGTTAATGAAATTCAGTGCGGCGATGTCTAAGAATTGGTATCCGTAAATCTGGAGTCATATTCCCCTTCGATCATAGACAAAATCCAATCCGAACAAATAGAACGTGAGGGAATTGTTATTAAGTGCGCGCCACGGTACGATATAAAGGAGGATCAGAGGGAGAAAATGTGAAGCGTGTAAGGCGAGGTTTCCGCGATCGGGGTATATCCAGCGATTCGTCAAATATTTAACGAAAATCTACCCGGGGTGGTTTTTCACCCGGTGGAAGGAAATTCTCACCCTCGCCGCTACAAGTCATTCGATTCAATTCGGGGCAAGACGACTCGATTCGAAGGGTGGTCTGATTAAATTCCTTCCAAGAGAGAAGCCTGAAGCAGAGATGTAGAGGAGAGGAGAGGAGAGGAGAGGAGAGGAGAGAGGGTTGGAAACGAGCGTGGGAAGATGGCCGACGAACCCTCGAAATCACCGGAACTAGGGAGCCTCGTTCGATTCTTGCTACTCTTTCGATCGATTCCTTTCTGTTAAAAGGACAAAGAGACTCGAGCACTTCCGGTTCATGATCCTCCTTTTATTACCGTAGACACTTGCCAACCACGTACACGTGGATCCTTCAAGATGACAGTTTAAGTTGTAAACTTTCATCGAGCGAATGAAGAGATATTCGAGGTTAATTATTTCCTGGAATTTCCATCCCCTTTTCAGTTTTATGCAGTTGTATCAATCATGCGGAAGCTTCTTCGAACTTCTCGATTTATCTTCATCCCTTTCTACTAATGGAATCCGCGAGGACGAGAATCCATTCGTTTTAGGGGTGGAATTAATTTTTCATGAACCCTTGCAGCTTTATAAATAATTCCCTACAACTAAGAACTCATGTTTTTTGGGGTACATTTTCCTGGAAAATATCACCCACATTTTTACGATGATTTTTACCCTGAATATTAATGTGGACTTACAAAAAATGCAAACTAATTGCAGCACTTAAACAGTTTCATTTTAGGACGTTATATGGACGTTACGAACGCGTATTGCTGAGTATCGTATAACACGAATTACGGTACAGCACTCAACACTTAGGCTAGTGTTAATTATTAATATTTGTGGCAAATGTTTGACAACAACTTTAGGAGGTATTTCGTGTCAGGTTACTAATCGGCTGAAACAGGAAACATTTTATCCGGTGATATTAATTCGCAGAGGTAAAATACTATTCGTGAAGGTAAAGATAGGGAAGTCAGTGAAGATTATGAAAGATGTATTCTCTGATAAGAAGATATCAGGCTCGATCGCGAACACGTAACCCAATCGATCAGATTGAGAACCCTCTTCTATCGTATCGGGAATGATGGGGTGTCGAGTTAGTACAATGCTTTACTCTTGTTACGATCTTCACCCAGCCAATTACATGGCTGCGCCAAAAAGTGTGCGAAACATTCTTTAACGCCAGAACTACGGAGAATATATTCAACCTTTTAACCTGGGAGTTCTTTCAAAAAGCGTCATTTAAATTTAGAAATTTGGAATCCGAATAACTTAGATTGTAGAAAATGTTGAGATTATTTTCAACGGTTTTACATCTTTAAAATGCCATTATTTATGAACCACCAATCTTCACACGGTCTTAAAAAATTGTATTATTTATATTTTAATAATCAGATGGCATCTAAAACATCTCAATTATCTCCTATGATAATTAATAACACAGGCATCCTACGAATAGTTAACCCAGGGCTAACTGGGAGTAGATACAACCCCCGAAATGACAGAGGATTAATTAATAACTCGTCATTTTTCACACCCTCCCAATTATCCCAGCACACTTGCCTATCATTCCAAGGGTGGTTGATAAAGCATCGGAAATCTGGACACGAATTACACCGATCGTAATTGTCGATTGAGAACCCCCTCGTCACGTAGCGTATCAGCAATTACGGGATACCACGTTAGCACGATGTGTGTTCTCTGATGGCGGTCCAACGTAGTACGTACACGGTACCGTGCTCAGAGAGTACTGTATACACACGTAGAGATACCAACCACGGAGACAATGGAGCATGGTTACACCATTAATCCTACCGATTCCCGTGCATTGTGCACAGGATCGGCAATGGATGTAGAAACGATCGCAGGGAGGCTGCGAACTCCAGCAGATCGGAGGACCATCTCGACAATACACTCTCTTCCTCTCCTTCGAGTGGAGTCCACCCGATTAGGAGAACCGATTATCTCTGAACCGAACAAAAAACAGTTTGTCCTCCACGCACGATTATGCTAAGAAATTTTAGTTATGTATGTCTTCGTTTAACACGTTGAATGCTATAATATTTGTAAACATTGAAATGTTTTTAATGATGGCGGTCAGCGGTGGCAATCGATGCCAATATTACTGAAACTCGAATCAAATATAAATCAAAAGTTGTGTTATCCTTTCATTAATAGAAGTTAGAAAAAGTTAAATGAAAACGGATAGAAAGCTCGAGAATTTGGTGTGTCTTCGTGCAAGAATACTAAAGATCAAGAAAACGACACGGTATTTTATAATCGCGACCGGAACTTAAAGACTCGCCGCCTCGCGGCAATGTCCGGTTTCTTTCGCGAGGTCGTCCATGCATACCGCAGTGCGACATCCTGGCATAGTTTGATGCAGCTGCCGCAACAAAAAAATTCGACCTTCCGCGGATAATAAAAGTGACATGATTGCTTCCAGTGTTTCCTGGAAATTTGTGCAAGCCGTACTGAAGGTGTTACACGCGATCACCGATTGGTCCCCCATCAAGTAACCGATTAAATCTATGTACAGTCATAGCTCGATAAGATGAATCACCATAACTTATTTGAATCATGCTAACAACTTGATATACCCTCGATTTGCACGGTAAATTGGATCCACCGAAAATTGAAAGTAAATTGAAATCGTGTAATTCGAATTCACATTTCACATTGAAAGTAAATATTGAATAAATTTCACAAATCTATATGAAAGAATATTATAATTTAGTCGCGCAACATCATTTCATTGGGACGATCAATCTCCGTAATTATTCCTTTTTCACGGTTGCACTTTTAACAGGCAAAAATGGAGATTCCGATGGAAGCCGAGATACCAAGGTAGAATTTAATCCTTCATATTCATTTGTAAAGTGGTCTGAGTGATCACGGCCATTTGTATATGCCATGAATACACGGACCAGTGCAGTTATCGTTGCACCGCAGAAAGGACTGCATTTCGTTCAATACCACCTGCATTTCCAATTTTTTTTTCCTCAAACGCACTTTGCCCGGGCTAACAAGGTCAAGTTTCCGAAAAAACGAAATACATCTCATTTGATTCGAACCCGGTGATTATAATTACTAGAACATCTGCATGGCACTCGCAATTCGATAATACAGGTTTTTGTATACCAAATTAATTCTTTTGCGGATCAAATTCACCCTTTCGCAAATCAAGTTTTACGACACATTTGTTTCCTTAAGCTATTTTAATAATTATGGAATCCAATATGACATAAAATTAACATAAAATACTTACTTAAGACCAGTGATTTAATTTATAAATATCTTTGGTTTAAATAAGTATTTTTTGTTAATTCAACACAAAATAGGAGATGGGTGACAAAAGGTACCGTTAAATTAATTCAAGAATTATTATAGGAAAAGTAAAAGGTCAATCGAGGAAAAAAGATTAAACTTAGAAAATAATTTTAAGATAGAGTTCTATAAGGTGTCTTTTAACATCTGAATTATCTGAATATTATCTGCAAAATGGTGAAGATAATCTGAACAATAATTAATTTGGAATGCAAAAAGGTGAGTTTGATCTGAAAAAGTATTAATTTCGAGTGCAAAACCTGTGGTTTCCTACGTAATTATTATGTAATATATCTCGGTTACTTAGTTAACACTAAGAAGGTGGAGGAAGTTCGGACGAGCGATGACATTCTTGGCGGAAGAGAAATCGAACCAAATCGGATTTCCGTGTACGTGATAGAACCGGGATCGGATATCCGGCTGGAAGGTTAAACCGCAGGCTCTTCCCTTCCTTCGAAAATAAAAAGTATTTCCATCGAATCTCAACGAGAATAGCTAAGTGCATGCGTTTACCGTTCGGATAGTCAATTCTATACGAAATTCATTGAATCTACAGTTTTGATAAAATATACGATCATCACTTTTTAACATCATCGTTACATTGAATTCAAATATTTCCTGACACTAATTAATATCTCAATATATTAGTCACTATTCCAATTTTTGTATAAAACATAGAAGTACCGTTTCATATATTAGGGATACCGGAAAGTAATTAATTCGGATGTGGAACATTCTCTCGCATCGAAATTTGGCAATTTGATTTGATTAAAAAGGGAATTATGACTTTGGAAAATCGTAGGTCAAGTTTATTAATATTTCATTTATAAATAATATTTTCCAGACGGTTCCCACTTCGTATATTCTCAGTTTAGCTCGGAAGATAGCAGCCTGTATAAAGATCATAATCGTTATGCATTCTAATTAAAAGTGGAAGGAAACATAAAAGACAAGAATGGCCGAATGTAATTAAAGCAGTTGTTCTTGCCGGCATTCGGAATGCGAGCTGAAATGAATGCGCGCCGGGATCGTGAAAGTGTGTTTAACTTTTAAATGCATCCCCAGTTTTTTACTCTTATTAGTAACGAGCTATTCAGTTTCTAGCATGTTTTCAACTTGGCCTTCCAAGAAAATGAATTCGTTCGCAAATATATCTTTTTGCTAGATATCCATTGTTCTCGGAAAACTCATGAATTTCATGCGAGCCTAGAATCCGAGTCATTTTTTCGTGAAATTTCCGAACAACTTTTATTATTTGTTTATTAAACTTCAACATTAGAACTATGAGATTGATTTTTACCAGGAGTTTTTATCAGTTCAGCTTCTCGATATTTTTCGATTTCATTTGCCATTCATAAATTGTTGACTTTCGATTTTTAATAAAGCATTAAAATTATATTTTACTGTGACTTGCACGACGGAAAATTTTGCATAATTTTTGTTTGGAAATTTATCATAATTATAAATGTATACAAACATTACAATAATAGTTATGTTATTAGGAGGGTGATAGAAATGGTTTAATAAATATTATGACATAGTATACTTTCTAAAAATTACGGCAAAATGCGTTAAAAAGATGCGACGGAACGAAGCAAATTCAGATTATTTTAATTAAGAATGTATGGCTTCAACGTCGGTAGAAATCAGGTTAAAAAAACAGCTGTACGAGGTACACCTTCCGCCTTTTTTTAGGAGAAATGTAATTATCTGGCTGTAACGTAGAGTTACAGGATGTCATTGGATCCAAATTGAACTTTGATTAGCCGAAATCCGAGGAAGCAATTATTGGAATACGAACGCAAGAAAACTCTGCTGATTGTATTGAGGAGTGTCATAATTTGAGAACCGCGTTATATTGAAACCGCGTTGTATCGAAACCGCGTTATATTGAAACCATGTTATATTGAAATCGAGTTATATGAAAACCGCGCTATACTGAAATTGAGTTATATTGAATCCGCGTTCCACGAAATGATTATATCACACGCAGCACTTGTTCGTTAAAATATTTGAGATAAACAAAGTTCCACGACGTATCTGTTAAAATTCACTGCTGTACTTTATACACTCCCTGTACATATTTTTAATATTCAAATATACAGTATTATCATCTATTCCAATTCCGTGGCACATATCGAGCAATAAGTAACCCACTATTGACAGATAATAATAATATTACACGTCGTAGCCGGCGATTCGTTATACGAATGGCATTCATCGAACCCTCATAAAAGAACATTCGGATTCACAGAAGAGAGCCGAACTAAAAGAAGGAGAAAAAAAGGGCCCGAGGAGAAGAATAATTTGAAACTTGTTCTCCGAGGACGACTTAAATGCTTTGAGTATCAAAGATCCCTTGTCGAAAGGAACCTGAGGCCTTTACAAGATGATCGTCTTACTGTTTTCCTGCCCTAAGGGGGTGGAATTCCACCCACGAGACAAATAAAGGTGAGATCAATGTCCACCCTCCATTGGTTACGTACCCGGAAGTTGGATGGTCACGTCCGACTTTTCCCCTTCGATGGGGCGAGGGGGAAAAGAGGGAAAGTTTCCCGTGGGTTATTTTGCCTTCTCTTTTACGAAGGTGTACTTTCTTTCGCCTCGTCTTCCGTTCTCGAAAACCAGACAAGTAAAAAAAACGGAGGGGAGAGGGAAATAGTGACCATCCCTTCGACCTTACGACCCCAGATCGAAACTCATCGGGCTAATGAAGCCAAAGAACTTTGGACCTTCCTTAGTCGACCGAGAAATCGTTTACGCTAAAAATACTTCCTTTCATTTCTCCTCGTCTCCTTTCCTAAGATATTACGACGATTCCTTTATAACGCGATTCTCGTACAACGCGTAATATATTAACCGCGTTATGCGTCTGTTTACTGTAGTTGTTGGTACATAAAAAAAAAGAGCGGTGGTTCGTTTAATAAGAATTAAAATCTGTGATTTATGAAGAGGGACCTTGAGTACGGTGTCACTATTAATAATATCATTTTTAGTAAGAGGGTCGGTGTTAGATGAGAAATTTAATATCCATTATTAATGGCCGTGCTTTGATGAGAACCAGGTTCGAAAACGTACCTAAAAGGGAAGCGCGAATCGATGGGTATCAAGGGGATGATAACTACCCACTACTCCCAATTGACTCGTGAAACCAACAGCCAATTAACGAACACTCTGAAAAAGACACGCGGTAATGATTTTGATTAAAGTCATTACGGTCAACCGCAATCATTTCAAATTTCCTTTGGCAGTAATCAAGTGGATGATAAAACGTAACGTCTATGTAACGTCTGATAATAAATCTTTTTTAACTCTCTATGATAAATTAGTTACTTTACATCTTTATTCTAACGTTAAAAACATACAAAAATCCTACGAATATTAGCGACATATTTTATCGAGTTTCCGTAATATTGATATATTATATTCAACGTGTTAAGCATTAACTGCGGCACGTATTATTGGTATTCCAATACTCGATTTTTCTTTTCCAAGTTTTATCGCGTACCATAAAAAGTAGGACCTAACGATTGTCCCTAGAAAGGGACACTTTACAGCTTTTCCTTCGGCTTTACCTGCAAAACAGTTCCACTACGATTCCCTCCAATCACATAAACATACGCAGATCCTTGGATAAGTATTTCTTATCCCATGTGAAACTACGAAAAAGGATATTCATGGTGGATTTAACAAGATCGAAGAAGTCGTAGCGGAGGTTGAGGGGAGGATACTATTTATCGATGTGATAGGCGGAAATAGAATTTGGACGAAGGATTTTTTGACATACTTGGAGGGTAAGTTATACGCACGGACAGATGGTTTCGCGGGGATAATAATAAAAAAGAACCCTCCTGGTATGGGAATGATAGAACACGTCCATAATTTCGTTCTTGTACTTTATGGACCATCGCTGGGAATCCCGCTTCGATATCTACACTTTTTGCAAGCCACACTACTGCTTGTTACACATTGTTTCCGTAATCCGATATAAAGTACGTAATAGAAATATGGTTAGAGTATTAATCATAAAGAGAATATATATTCCTTTCAGTTTATGGTGTTGTTATTCGCATTCGATGCTACGAAGATACGTTTCACTGCAATTTCATTCGAAAGTAGACGACTTCAATTCACGTCTACTAATTTGATTTCCGTGTTTCTTATTCTACTTAAACTTTGAAGATTTGAAGTTAATTTAAACTTGAAACCTTCACAGTTTAATAATATTAATCTAATATTAATATAACGCTATTAAATTAAACTAATATAATATTAAATTCAATTAATATATGTGTATATATTATTGCATAAATCTAAAGTCTGTACGATTATCATTAAATATGTAGAAAATAAAAGTACAATAAAAATGTCTATGAGTTTCGAAATAAGTTATTTTGTTACCGTTATATCGAAGTCGCATTGTATAAGTGGCGTGTTATACGAGGATCCACACCATTTGTGAAGCGTATAATATCGAAACCGTGTTGTATAAGTACCGCGTTGTACGAGAATCGTAACAATTAGTGAACCACGTTATGAGAATATGTGCGTCTAACTGAAGTAGGAATATCCGAGCGACTGAACGATGAGCGATCGAACGAGCTCGGCTTGTGTTTACATTTGGCTCGTCAGTTTTTGTGCGCTGAGTCTCACTGGTGCTATTCAGGTTTGCCACGTAAATACACCACGAATCTGACGTAATATTATACGACAATTAGTTAACTGTTGGTACGAATGCCGCTTGGAATTGAAATGATCAAAATTTTTGAATTCTTTCAGGTCGTATTTTCCGTAAATGTGGATGAATATAAATGATATATAAATCAATTTCTTTAACCCTCTGCAGCTCCATCGAACTTTAAAGTCACACTTTTTTGTCTGAATTTTGTTGTTGTAATAATAATTATAAAAGTACGCGCAAGGATCGTCGCCTTTTTCAGCGCGTTTAAGTCATAATTTCGTTACCATTTTCATGTAATTTAATTTCGGTAAAATCGTGTTTAAATAGTTTTACGTTATACGATTTCCATTTTGACAAGAAAAATTATAGGGGGCTATAGGGGGTTAAGTTAATTGCAATAGAAGTAAATTAATTGCAATAGAAAAAAAGCATTGTTATAAATATCCCTTTCTTCGGCCGGCAAGAATTAATAAACGAATGGGATGCACATATTCATTCAATTAAACATCATCGCAATGAATTTCATGAAAAAAATATTATCTATCCATATTTCTGATGGAGATATTCATAATTTGTTTCACGCGGAAACAAAGTTGTACGCAGTTTGTTTTTTGGAAAATTCGTTACCGTATGAATACTTTTTGCATTCACTGTATGTCGTGTGGAAAGGAAACACAAAAGGAAAGAAGACTTAATAACGTCCGGAGGGACAGTGTGCTGCCATTATCTTTAAGAGCATATTCCCTCTAAAGTGCCAGGAGTTTCCGCACACTGGAATTCCCGTAGAAGAGAAAAGGATCAAAAGAGGAAGTGAGGAGCCAAAGTCCTCCACCGGTAATCACGTCGAAAGGATAAAAGTGACCGTGTATACTCCTCTTTGCCTTCACCTCTCTCTTTCTCATTCACTTGCCTTCTCTTTCCCACCCCTTTTCTTCCGAAATTTCACGTACATCCGTTCGAAAGTGATGCATTATTTTACAGGAATATTTACGGTATTATTAAAAACGGGTTCCTATGAAAAATGTGTTCGTTGAGAGTGAACTTCTCGAGAGAATTATGCCCTCATACTTACTGGCGTGTGCGAAAATATATGTGGGAATTCCTTGCTTGAATTCGGATATTTATGGCCGGTGATAAAGTAATACTCTATGAAGTGAATTTTTTACAAGATTTAGGAACTTCTCGCGTGAAAATTGTATGATGTGTTCATATTTGTATTAACGATTACAATGTCATTATTTTTTGGAAGAATTCTAATTATTCTAATTATTCTAAGAAATATCAAATTTTACAGGAAAGAGAACAAATTTTCCGAGAAGCCACGTTGGGGTTCCCAGAAGTACAATTTTTTATCTTTATTATTATTTACAAAAGGAAACTGCACTAAAATTCTGTACCACGGTATTAGAACTTTAATCGATTGCAAACAAAATATTTTAAATGTGCCACTTTCTGTGTTTTCAACAAGGAATGTTCAATTATTAACGATAACCACATTCGATCAAGTTCCAATGAGAATCTGGCACATCTTGTTACGACATCGGTAACAATAATGTCATTCCGTGCAAATACTGATAGATAACGGCACGTTGATAAATTCATCAAACGTCCAAGAGTAATCGGATCGGTGGAAATGGCCCTACGTCATTCAACACACCCTCCCCTCTTTTGCCCTTCTATTACTTTTTCACATCCATCGCTAAACGTTTCCTACATTTTTCCCGCCACAAGAATGGATTGGGGAGCCAACGATATTTTCCTTGCCGGGACGTTGAAGAAGAACTTGCCATATGGTTCGACGTTTTCACGAGCGAAGTATATCGGATACAGAAACGACAGATTTTAAATAGGTGACATAAATTAAGCGGGAAATTGAGCAGTTAAAATGTACGAAATCTGGCACATAAATTACAGCACCTTCCTCGACTTAAGAAAAGCTAGGAATTCAGCCGTTATTTCACGCAGATGTGATCCACGAATTGAACCATTCTTTCTGGAAATGGTAAAAGTACCAAGAAACAATACAATCTGCAAGTACAGCAAATAGTGACAAAGTACAGAAGTATCCCCAAAGTACTAACGGAGCCAAAAGATTACATATTCTTTAGTGGAAATGATAGCACAAGATATAATACAAATGTAAAAGTACCAATTCCAAGAGAATTATAATAAACAGATTTATCCTAGCACATTAATATTTTATTCCACCACCTGTTATATTAATCCTTAATGATTATCATGGATGCTAATTTACCCCACGAATCAACGCCCGGTAGTTCTAGTGTTAAAGTAATCAAAGTACAAAGAGGATCCGGAATTCTTTTTATCGCGTTTCTTAGTTGGTTCGACGTCCTTTCATTTTCTAAAGTGCTCCTCTTTCCAGGCTTGATTGTTTATTCATTCCGTATCCAGGCCTCCCGTAAAACTAGTCCTTTTCAAAGAGAAATAAATGAAAGGTTTGTACTTGACCTGTCAGACATTTGGAAGTTATCGTATTCCTTGAGTGTGCCGCGTAAAGAGTTCAAAAAAAAGAGAGAGTAGCTACGTGTCCTTCGTCAGAATTCTGTCAGGAAAGATAACCGCTCGTATTCTCACCGCCACCGCCAGTAATTCTTAAGGCCTCTTATCTCAACCACCCACGAGGGGCCCTAAACAGTTTTCCGCTGACGTAAACATTAGCACATGTCACCCTGCTCGTTTCCACTAACTCAATAAAAACCAATTCTATTTTCAGCCCGCGAATGCATTTCACAGATGAAAACACCAAAGAATGACTTCCGAATAATCGCACGAAAACTGCATGACTTCCCTATCGAGATTATGATCAATCCTTATGATCCCTGTACTTCATTCTATTATTCGAGTCTGAGTTATTACAATCAACTGACTGGCGACTGAGCGTCGCCTTCGAGTGCAAAGGGTTAACAGGTACTCGGTATTATTCGTGTATACCTAATTCAAGGATTTCTATTCGTACATACAATGCAATTTCATCTGGATACATCTCGTATTGCAATAGGGACTCAGAGTTTGCATTCGGGCGGTCAGCTGGCAGCGATATGCTTGTCAGTACGTGACGAGGTACTCGCCAGCAAATATTCACATATATCCGGACACATCAAAGAGGAACGCTGGAGGCTTGTTAGCATGGCCAACCTTACCTATCGACGTATCTACCAACACACCGATACCAAATGATATTCTCATCTACATACACCGACTGCGAAATTCCCTAGTGGTACAGGACTCCTCACAAAGTCGGTTGTTGCAGCTTCCAGCAACGGCAACAGCTGCGACGACGATGCAATTTATTGGTGGAACGATGAAGCTTGTTTACAGTGACACTGAAGTTCATTGAAAAATAATCATCTAAGAGGAAATCATTTCTGTGATGATTTTAACGCGAGCACCGTCGGGAACTCTGACGTTAATCGACAACCGTGGGATACTCATTTCCCTGGTTCTAGGAAATTTGATACCAAAACATGAGTTGGCGCGATAAATTGAAGGTCGACTGATTGACTTGCATTCTGCAGTCAGAATTTATATATAAATAAATGTGCAACTGAATATATATTCGGTAGTTCTAGTATTAAATATCGTCAAGTATCATCATAATGGCTACCACACTGAAGTATTGATAGAAGAGATCTTTCATTGCAACAAAAAATCGGTTCAAGCAATAACGATTCCTGGCAATCATTTACAGAGAAACGAATGCGAATGGAAGCGAAATAGCTGAAGCAACAGTGGCAGAAGCCGTAATTGCTTTATGTCAGGTAGACGGTGCGTCGATTCATTGAAGAAGCGACAAAGCTTGTTTACCAACGTCGTCTGATAGCGCGACGAATGACGGTAATTGTCGGCGACGTTGTTCGCGAAATCGTTGGTTTAGTGTCATTCGCGAATGCGCTCGACGGAGTGGCAAAAGAAGAGCAGAAAAGAGATGAGTACTGTGTTAACAGGAAGTAGAAAGAGAAAGAGGAAGCAATGCCAGGGAGAAACGTGCGAGTTTGAGAAAGATGGAGTCTATGAATAAAGTCGAGACCACTCGAGAAAGAAGTGGGTGGGACGATGAAAAGGTGGTGCATAAATGTACTTTTTAATTGCATTATCATATACTGATCCTTCCTTCCGTTCTCGCGCTCATCTCCTTCCGCCGGTCTAACCGGAAGAGGTTGGTCCTGCGCAACCTGTTATCTTCCGGATGTACCGGTTGGATGTTAACCCTTATAGTACCTCATAAGTTTCATTCTTGTGTTTCAATTATATTAAAAATGGATATATCGACTCGAAGGTACTAAAAAGATTAATACTTTTAAAAGCTTTATCTAACTATAATATGTGATTGATAAAAGACATGTAACTAGTACTAACGAATTCTTATACTACTTAATTATATCTTTAGCGCGTTGTGGGAACTCGCGTTGTGCGGGAGTTCAGTGTAAAGTGGAGTAGCATGAATTTATGGCAACCGAAAACGTCCGTCGAAGTATACACGTGCCATGTGTGCCATGTTTTACATCGGCAATGTAACTTTATCGTATCGGTGTGACGAAGAGAGTATGGAAGATAGAGTCTCTAAGTTTACGTATTTTTACTGACTCCTGAGTATAACGCAGCTGTTGCTTGGGAAAATGGAAAATGCCGCAAATGCTGGTGCTATGACAACTTCCATCGACCTATCGCTATTCTTTTCAGAATACATTGTAACAGATACACGAAACAGTCGTAAAAGTACTTTTGTATTTCATGCATTGAGATAACAGAAGAATTATGTGAATAAAAGAATACCACAAGATACGATTTTCCGTAATATTATTACGATCCAGTAT
Organism: Nysson spinosus; assembly: GCA_910591585.2. NCBI lineage: Eukaryota > Metazoa > Arthropoda > Insecta > Hymenoptera > Crabronidae > Nysson > Nysson spinosus. The sequence continues at coordinate 1,858,712 of OU342852.1, read as the reverse complement.
ACCACATTTCTTCCTATAGTGTTGCGATTTATTATTTTTTAAGAAGTATCAGAGATCGATGATTAATAATATTGAAAGCATTGGAAAGTATTATTGATAGTATTATAATATGATTGCAAAGTAATTCTTCCATCCTCGAAGACTTTCATGATACGATTTAATCAGAGTGAAATTACTTTTATGTATCCTTAGTTCAAATATACTGAAACTCTGCCAATCTTAATTAATGTAATTAATTAAATCGGGTGACTTTACAGAATTAAATTCCAAGCTTTTCCATTTAATTCGAATTAATTTAATTATTTAGTAGCACGAAATATTCGAGCTGCATCCAATTTTACCAAAAACCTTGTAGAACTTTATTTCCGCGTGAAACAAATTGTGAATATTTCCATAAAAGATATTTTTTCTATAAAATTCCTTGCGAAGATCTTTAATTGTAAGAATATGTACATACATGCCACTGGTTAATTAAAATCTTTGTAATAAACAAAGTTCTTCGTAGTTTTTGTTAACATTCATTCCTGTACGAATACTTTTTTGCACTCACCGTCAATCCCAGTCCACAAACTCTATCGTTCATCGATTCCCATGTATATAAGTTAGTGAACCGTAACACATTCAACAAACAAAGTTTACCGGAAGCAGGAGAATCGATCTAAGAAAAAAAAAAAAACTATCGGAAATATGCATGAATTTAAGTATGTACCAGTTGCATCTGTTCCGGGCAGTGTGTGTCTAACAAGTAAGTTTAACTTCACCCTTTTACGATTCACTAGTTACAAATGCCCGTCTCTGTTTCCCCTTATTCTATGTGGCACATATCTCTTAGCATATTCATAGAGTCAGTAGTTGGTACGCTTGATGTCCGGCGAAGAGGTTAACCGTGCGAAACTATTCTCATGGTATATTTACGATGACTTATAGACACGCTTTCCCCGGGAAATCTCGGAAGTTCGTAATAATCGAATATCATTTAGGGCCGCCATTAAATCCAAAACATAACGTAAACGTTGATATTGATTTTTGAGTGAGAACTAACTGCATCAGACGCATACGCAGTCTTACGTTTATCTTCCATTATTCAGTAGCGATTAACTGGGTCAGTATTTCTGTTTCCATACTGGGACCTTTATGAGTGTAAATCAAGCCGCAATGCAGCGTGGTATTTGCAATGGTGAATATGATTTCCTAGCAATATTTATATGAATATAATCTAATGTGTTTTATAATAAGACAGGCATTTTTAATGAGGTAAATAACTCCGAAGATTAAGCTCCTTACATAACGTTCTAACTAGATGAACAGAGTTTTATTCGCGCAAACGCTTTATTACGTGTCGCGAGCACAACTTATGACTCACGATCCGTAAGTGCATAGATAAAGAAAGTGGACGGGTGCATTCACAGAGAATGAATAGGGAAAGTATTAAGTTAATGCAGCTTATTGAATATCGCCTTGAATGCAGACAGTATTATACAACCGGTGAATGTCCGCTACGATTTAATCACTTTCACCAGTTTCTAATTCATAATACTTAACGTGTATCCTAAGAATAGCATTAACCCCTTGACACAGAAATGAAATGGAATTCGATGCATTTTAAAAATACTATTTATATAAATATTATTAGTATCATAAAATAACGATGGGGATTATATAATAGAATAATGTTTGATATAAAGAAATAAATGGAGTTTCTCTGAAATAAATTGATTACTTTACGGTACCCCGAATAATTTCGAAATATTTTCACTTTCTCGACTCATCTTATCGCACGATTTTGTTGGAATTTAATGAACCAGCATCGAGCTGGGTTTTATTTAAACGAACGGGTAATGCGTTAAATGAGTAGTTCCAGTTAAAAGCGCAGCCAGAAGTATAATTCGTAGAGATATAAAACTGTTGAAAATTAGGAAGCACAGAACTCGTTAAAACCGGGCCGGATACGAAGCAACTACAAAAACGGTGGCAATCTTCAAGATGCTACTCATAAACAGGTTTAACTTGATCTTTTTCCCAGCATTTTAACGATCTTTACGTTTTTCACCTCCGTAATGGATGAATTACTATATTCAACGTAGAGATTGATGTTTAACGAACCTCTTAACAGTGGAAAATTATATATTTCACCGGGATTCTTAAAGATATTTATACTTGCCATCTTCCAAAAGGATTTCTAAAAAGTCATTGGACAACAATAGTTCGATAATTGCTAGATTTAATTTCTGCTCGTTAAAATCTTGTTTAATATAATTATGATATATTACTTTGCATATTTCCATTGAAAACTATGTAGATTAATTTTTAATTTCACTGCTGTATTTAAATGTTTAACGCGATATTACGAAAGCGTTTAATGCTTCACGTATTATATCCTCATATTAACAAGGTTTTACCAGGAAATCATAAATATTCTAACCAGTTAAAAACATCTCACTTTACTTTCCCCTGCAATGATCTATTAACCTACATTAATTATACATAATATTAAATGAATAATTACATCACCTTCCTCGCCTTTCCCTTTTACAGGGAAGCAATTTAATAACAATTATATATTAACCGTAGTTTCTCATAAAACGACATTAATTTTAATGACTCCTGTAATGGCATTAAAATTTATTCTCGACTCAACATACCCCACTTGCTAGAAACTCTGTAAAGCTCAAGTATTTCTATCCACAATTTTATAAAAATAGACTCTATCAGTAATTAATATGAATTACACCTAATTCTATTTTCCGGCGAACTATATTTACACGAATATTTAATAAAAATGTAATAAAAGTCAGAATAAAATTCTTTTTATTTTAGAAACACCAAAATGGATATTCTAAAGTTTCCATAGACACAGTATATCTCTTTTACGCGAATCTTTTTACACGCATTCTTTCGGAACGTATATCGTGCAAAAACAGAATTGGGTTTATTAGATATTTGCGAAAAACGAAGGGATAACTTTTAAAGCAATTTACCACAATACTTCCATCTCTTTTATTACGTATAGAGATGTGTAAGGCCTATAGAATAATGGAGGATATTATGGTATAAAGAGGCTGGTTATAAAATAGTCAGGAAGCAGGAAGTGGTAGAAGTTGAAGAAATAGGGCAGGTATGTTCACTGGTTAAGTTAGCTGCGTTTAACCCTTAACAACTCAGTATACTTTTTCACCGTAACTGACCAGTGAAACATGGTATCTGACTACGAGTACTCATCTTTTTAAATTAAATCTTATATCAACCAAAATATTATTACGAGTAGCAGCTAGGCAAATTTACATTCTCTAGCAAAACATAAACTAGATATCAAGTATTGAACTTCAAAATTTAAAGTTTGCTTTCTGTTACTTCCCACGTTTTACGACCGAATGCCTCAAGTTATGAAGCACACGTATATCAGATTACGAATTAAATCCCCAACCACCCCAAAACTTGACACTTCCATCATAACTTGTCAAGATAACATGACAACAATTTATTAACCGATAAATGGAAGTCAAATATACGTAATTGCAACAATGCCGTTAATAACTCGGCCAGATAAATCAGTGAAGATGCAATTACAGTAATAATAGAAGATAAAGGGTTAGTAGATCAGCGGTGGAACAAACAAGTGGCGTATAGGTAAATTCTAAGTGTGATAGATATGCAAAAAAATGGCAGCAGATATAAACTACGTGACGTTCAGGGTATTATCTAATAATGGAATTTAAAGCCAACCTAGTTTCTCTTATTGACAGAACGGGTATAATATTCTTTCTGTATCCATCCACGTGTCTAGCTATTTTTAAACACGAATACCTGTGCTAGGTTGGCTTATAGCCTATACTCATGATGTCAGATAAAGCTCGTGGAGTGTAGGGTTGGTGCCACTTGTTGCTGACTACTTCTACGCCCGATTAAAGTCCCTAGGCCTACCTGTCTACATATTCTCCTTCCATGCGAAGACTGGCTTATTTTCTCATGGATTGTTGGCTGGGAAATCTAATTTTAACTCCTTGGCTTCCTTCATCTTGAATCGAGGACACTTGATCTGCAATGAAAACATTCGCCACTATTTATTTGAATTTCATTCATTTATTTATTATATTAATTGTAATTTTAGTTTCATTTCAATTTCATTCATTTATTATATTAATTGTAATTTTAGTTTCATTTGAAATTCATTCATCAATTTATTATATTAATTGTAATTCTAGTTTCATTTGAATTTCAGTTTCGTAGTTGATTTAATGTTAATTGACTATGAAAAAGGTGAAAAGTGTAAAAGCGCGAAGAAAAAAAAGGGAAATGTTGATAGATAAGTCTACTTTAGAGAGATGCAGGGTGAGATAAAAGGTAAGAGAACGAAGCATAAAATCCACGGAGAGATACAAAGAGAAAGTTGGAAAGGGGATGAAAGGTGGTGTAAGGGATGGAAAAACACAGGGAAACAGGGGAAAAAAGTGAAGGAGACAGGTGATATCGTAAAACCCACGAACCTGCCAGGAAAGTAATGACGTTCCTCTATGTTTATGAGCCATAGTAAAAGTGAAATGACTTCGTTGGGAAATTTTACGGATCGCGATTCCACCCTCGCACTTTTTCGCGCATTGCTGAACTCTGACGTACAGGACACGATGTCAAAGAAATTTATTGCTTTCCAAAATAGCATCACTAGATGCTGCCTATTATGAAAAATGATTATGAAAAATGTAAAGCGTCGGTCGAAATCAAATCCAAAGTTATAAGTTTCTGATGATATCTAAGAGACATTTCTTAACGACTTTAACTTTAATATTGCAGGGAATTATTTTTATATAAATATGACTAATAATGAAGGGTAAAAATTCCATTGTATTATACTAAGAACACGTAAAATAAGCAGGTACTGAAAAGAAATCCATTCTTTGACTTCACAAGTTGGCATTTAACATAAAACATTCATTCACGAGTGTCAAATTAAAATCAAAAGGCAGAACAGCCTCCATAAACGTATTCGAAAACAGTAAACCAGGGTTTAATAATGCAGACTGTTTGCAAAGCAAAAGTAGTTTCTTTTCACGGCAATAACTTCATGAAAAAGTATTGCGTTTCTGCAAGGAGTAAAATCGACATTTTGATGTTTATTTCATGGTTCCGCTTCCACCGAGCGTAACATAATTTATAAACGAAAATAAGGAAGGAAAATTCCGCGCGGCATACGAGCCATTTTGAAAGGAGACCTTTGGTCTCGTCCACTAATTTGCATGTTGCTGCGACAGATGTCTGCGCACCCCAAGCTTTTTTTTCTCTCCCTATTCACCCTCTTCCTTTCACCTCCTATATGCTCTCGTTCACTCTATATACGCCAATCTCCTACCACTTCCTTTTTTATTCAAATTCCATCTCGCGGAATAATAAAGCGTCGGTCCCCTTCACGGGGCACACAGAAAATCAGGGCGACCCTACGCTTTCTACCTCGCCGAGGGAGTAGCACCCTACAATTTTAAAATGGCTCATCTTTTCAGAAAGTCATTCACCAAAATCCCCGACGATCTCTGTCGAGTAAAATCGATGGAAAACGTACGTGTCCTGTCGAAACCTAAACCGCCCGGAATAATTTTGAAACAGAAGATTGATCGGTAAAGTGTGTGGACCATGTTTTCGATTTTCTCAAAAATGGAATTATGATCGATATATTTATTTTCCTTGCAAAATTTCTCCTTGTGTTCCTTTTTCTATATTTATCTTAAACCTGATTTTTATTAATGTTACAAGGCAGTTATTGCACGAAGTGATGAATATGTGCAACAACAGTGATTAGGGATTGCTTGGTGATAACTTGACTGCACCATTTCTCACGAAATTCATGTCAACAGATGGAGGACACATTTGTGACAGTGACACAATATCTTGCTAGGTTATAGGACATGATAGCTTCATAGGATTAGAGGATATCCCATGAGATATGATCCAATCGTGGTCACTGCATCATGCATCATCGGACGATCTAATTAGAACCACGTGTACCGGCTGAGAGATGCATAAATCGGTGCATAAACTGGAAACTCCATGGATTAAGATATCTAATGGAATAGGTACACGTTCACCGTCTATTCAACTAAATCTAATATCCTGATTCTAATCTATCATTAAAGAATAATTTAAGTATTGGGTTTTAAATAAAATTATTCGTCGATAAAATGCACCATAATGAACTTTCATCTAATATATTTGCCGTCATTATTAATAACTTCTTGCCATTTTGAAGACCAACTTGTTGATTCCCCGGATGTCCGAAGATTTTAACATTTACTTTGATTTGCTTTACTTTGATGTTCAATTTTGAATACAACGGAAACATCTTACTGTATATTATTACTAAGTAATTATTTTACGTTACATTTTTAATATACTTAGAAAAGATATGGATAAAGAATACTTTCTTTTATGAAATGCATTCCGAAGATCTCCAAGAATATGTACATACATATCATATGTTTGTTAAAATATTTCCAATAAACAAAGTTCTACGTAGTTTTTCGTCAAATTCGTTCCTGTTAGAATACTTTTTACACTAACTGTAGGTTCTTGGAGGAGGTTCAAAGGAATCTGGTCCCAGGTCTGTTGAATGCAACCACAGGTCTCTGAGGTCAAGGCAGCGAGGGCGTTCACCAGAATTATTCTCCGCGTTTCTTCCTCCTCTTTTTAACCGGCTTACCGTCGTTCTCCATGCTACACTACCGTGCTATACCTTCCCTTTACGCGTAGAAACTGTTTGAGTCAATAAAATCTTCTCTTCGGACTAATGGAAACTTTCCACGTGCAGCGACCACCCTCGTTTATTTTTGTTTCTTTTAAAACTAGGGGTCAAAATGACTTATCCGCCATTTTTAGCGAAATTATTCGAATATACCACGGGGCATTGTTTGTGATTTGATGTATATAACGCAAATAATTGAATCCATTAATGAACTTAAATCCTTCAGTCTCAAGTGGAACTAACAAAGAGAGTCCAAATGACTTGTCTGCCATTTTGATGTATAAAACATAAAAATGATTACACTTCCAGCCATAATTTATATATAAATGTATGTGTAAGCATAACTCTTCGTTATGTAACACAAAATTCATTATTGTCGTTTCTCTTTTCCAATTTTGCACTCGGCAACTCTAACAAGTCGGAAATTCACGGTATAAGTTAATCAATTAGTAAATCAATGCACACAACTAACAGTTCCTCGCCCCCCGTCTCTTCTACCCTTATTGTCTAACCAACTATGAATCAGGATCGTAATTACTCGATCGCAAACTTTGGAAACAGCTTCCTTCCTTCAGCGAGCCGCTGCAACTGCAGCAATTCCGAACCGCTTTCCAATGACAAGTTTATTCTTAAAAATCTCATTACCATCGATTAAAAATCCAAATTATCGAATACTCTGTGTACCCTCTTTATACGAATCCAGTTTTGCGAACAATCATTATCATCCCTCTGACAAAGTCGTCCCTTTCGAGAAGAAAATTGAAATAATTATTTAAGAACATAATTGATTACTTTCTGGTACCCCAAATAATGTCAAACACACACTGAACACGTAAGTTGAAATGTTATTAACAACGGATACAAATGAAATGAAGTAAAAGGACATTTAAGGAAAGAAGTAAATTTGTCGAAATTCCGTCGGTTTAAGAAGCGGTTGGCAATGTCGGTTAAAGGAATATTTACCTCGGATGGCAGAGAAAACAAGGGAACATGGAAATGCAACTAAAATGGCATTCTGCAGGGGAAAAAACGGGACAATACGGAAGCGCAAACACGCGTGTACCAAAGCGAAGTACATTTGCCATCAAATATTTGTTTCTTTCATCTTTGATCTACCAATAAAGGAAGACACGGTTTAGCTTGACAACGGCCAGGCAAACCTATCGATCCAATGTTTCATCATCCACGCCTTTATTCCGGTTATGTCATACTATAATACTTTCGGTGTCTAATAATTACCAGTTAACACGTTGAGTGCCACACCGGAATCCGTGTTATAACGAAACATTGGTTACTTTACATTGTTATCGTAACATGCAAAATACTGGGAATTTTACAAATATTAGCGATATATTTGATTCGAGAGACGTCAAGTGAACAACTAACGAGGATTGGGTAGATAATGTTATTTAAATAATAAATTCACCAATGGGAAGTGCATATGGGTGAATTCTCGCCTGTACTGACAAGGATGATAGATGAACGCCGTCCACTTTGCACTCATAAATTCATAAGCCGCCATGAATTCATTTGAATACTTTACATTTTATATCAACACAGTATAAGAATATAAAGAAGATAAAGAGGAAGTCCACCCTCGGTGGACACCGCTTATTTAAAAAAGAAACAACTTTAACCCTTTGCATTCCGTAAGCTCCTCCACGGAGCCTTCACGACAACTTACTCAAAAATGAAGTCTTGCTTATCGTCACAGAAACTATATTAATAAACTAATCATATAGAATTAAAACTGTAAAGTTTATTCGTCGATTGCTAAAAGAAGACGGTTTATAATTCGCAAATGTGTGACACGAAACCGCTTGGAATAAGAGATCGTTTGCGAATAAAATATTCTTGGAATGCAAAGAGTTGACAAACAATTTCAGATAAAATTTCAGTTAAAAAAGGAGTGGTTTGGGATCATCCGGTTGGTGGGGATTCTTCTGCTAACAGAACGATTGGCAATCTAGGATCATCGAGTATGATGATTGTACAATCGAATCACAAGCCAGCTCGTTATCGATGCTGCAATCGGATGAAAGACGAGGCTATTGCAAGTGATGAGAAAAGAATCGATTATGCCGTATAAAAGAATGGCAATGCCAAAAATGGTCACGTATATAATTATATTATTTAACGGGCGTAACGGCTCGCATTGTTAACTTAACTACCAGCAGTATTACGAGTAATATAGCTAATATCAACTTTCTATCGCGGCCTGGATTACCGGTTACCCTACTAGGTAATAGATCCTTCAAATGCTTTCGATGATGCAAACTCACCCGCTTATCCTCTACCTACAAAGTACAGTTCACGTAAAAAGTCATTGTCAATTTAACAACAGTGTTTTGGAAGATATTTTGTTGTAAATTCAATGTTAATTGTATCATGTCTAGAAAGATAATAAGCAGAATATTATAAACATGAATGTTTCAAGGCATTCATATTCCCAAAGTTGATAGCAGTCGTTTTCATGCAGCATAATAACTTCGTGAAAACGAAACAGAGAATGCAGAGAATGAAACTGGAAAATGTTTTACGCGCGACGATATTGACAGGAATATTTAAAGCATCCGGAAAAACATATTATATCCATAACCCCGGCACACGTGAAAACTTCAGTTTAAAATCCAAATTAAAAATATTGGAAAGCAACGAAATAACTGTGTCAGTTTTTTAATAATTTTTCCATATCTAATGTTTTTCGTTCTGAAAGAATGAAGCGCGAATCGAACGAAGTTACATTACGTGAAAATAGTAACAACATTATTAGTTAAACCCACTGAAAAGGGTCATCATTTTCGGTCGAAGTTTTTCGACTGAAAATATATGAAATCGAAACATATTTTATTTTACCACTTTCAGTAGTTTCTGGAAGGAGTCTTTAATGTACGACATTTCCTGCGTGGGTGGACAAATACTTATGAGTTGTAGTGTAAGTATGAAATTCACTTATAGTTCGAGGGTATACTTCATCGACATGATTAACGACGAACCTTATGGAATCTCTTTTAATAGTTACATTAAGAGTTTAATTACTTCACGTATGTTCATTTCTCACGTATCACGATCTCCGCTAGCAGGAAGTACAATTAATCATTAACATTGATTGATTAAAGTACCCCACGCAATAAGAGAAAGTATAGTGTGCGAATATTCCAGGGAACGAAGCGTTAGTGATAGAGATTTGCTAATACGACTAACGACCAAGAATCGGTAAGTACCGGAGTTGATTTCCTTACTGACATTATAAATTGTATCGACCATTCATGATTGCTCGATTCTATCGACATGTAAATACCGATTCGATCCTGATGAACTTTCGACAGCCGTGGAGAAACTCGATTGGGAAAGGATCTTTCTCAAGATCGAGGGAGGGAGAAGCTGGGAAAAGATCGGTAAACAAAGAGGAAAGATATTGCAGTTCTGCATTAGCGATCTTGAAACTGGTTCACACTACGTAACGTAATCGGCAATGATTCTTCATTGTGTTATATGTTGTATACTGGTATTAAACTTGTATGGCGAATGATATAATTAAATGAACACGAATATATTAAATCGGTTTACTAAGTTCGGAATTATATCGTGGCACATAATAATAAAAACAAGTAACGCGTCTCGTGACAATCATTTTCTTGGAGAAGTACTTCCGAAATGGCACGAGAGGAAATAAAGATCAAGAAGTTTCTCTTGGCAAACGATCGAGATAATCTTGCTTAAGTGCACATTAAGTTAAGAGATACGAAATCCGAGGATGTTAGGGAAATACAAGCATTGTATCCATGCATGCTAGATTCTGGAGGTAAACACTAATGTATCCAATATGGTGGATAAAAAGATGGTATCAAGATGTCGTACAATTACGAAGATTGTAACGGTTGCTTTGATAACACCAAATGGATAAATATAACAAAAAGGAATAAGATTAAAAATATGTTATTATATGTAATTACTATACTGAACACCTCACTGTATGTTATTACTATAGTAATTATTTTACATAGCATAAAAAGTATTCAAACAACAAGGAATTTTACCAAAAACCTCGTAGAACTTTGAATATTTCCATAAAAGATATGGATAAATAATATTCTTTCTTACGAAATTAATTGCGAAGATCTCGAAGAATATGTACGTATCATTTGTTTGTTACAATGTTAGTGAAATCAACAAAGTTCTCGTGTTTTTAATATGCGATGTAATCTGTGTTTAAGTAACTCGAGAAATATATTTGTTATTCATGCTAGTTGAAATTGCATACATTTTAATGGATTGAAGTCTGAAATTGTTGCTGTACGAATACTTTTTACACTCATTGTAGTTGTTTACTTTAGTTGAGTCGATTATTGTGAACCCAAACGCGTAAATAGTAACAGGTAGCTAGTTTTGTAGTCCACTTTGGGGAGCTATACGTATCCAAGTAGTAAGCTGCTTATTCTAGTCAGACGGTCTGATAAACAGGAATCGTCCCCCTGATACTTCGTTTGTAGAATAAACCGTAACTTCCATGCGAACATCATTCTCAAAATAACATGAAATGTACATCCCAAGAACAAACATGTGCTCGGTGAAGTACAACAATATAAAACTATGGATTGCACGATTCGGTGACATAGCTACAGCTATTTTAAATTTCATTTAATTTCAGATTTGCATATCACTTTTTTTAAATTAAATATAATTTACTTTACTTATACGACTCCGTGACATAGCTATAGCTGCTTAAAATTTCGTTTAATTTCAGATTTAAATATCACTTTCTTTCATACAAAGCTTAACAAGATATAAGTGTTTTTTTCCATTATTTCCAGGAAAAAAGCACTGGGCAGAAGTATATGTTCTTTAAATACACGTTGGTTTCTATTCATAATGTTTTCATTATTCGATAGCCCCGATCAAAAATTCTAAACGCGAATTATTATCGTGATAGGGAAGAATAATTAAAAATGATCAACGGCAAAGTATAAGAAGAAGGCGGAATAGAGGTCCATGAAAGGGAGAGTAAAAGAGGAGTCTGGGAATATCGCGGAGCAACTGGAAGTTTAACGAACTCGAACAAAGAGAAAGAAACGAGGGAAGAGGATTGACGAATGGGGTGCTACCAGCGGTTCTAGCGTTGGGGTGGAGCGGTCGGGAGTACACGTATATTCTCTCCACCATCAGGGAATGGCAGCAACCCCCGTGTATTACGAGCAACCAACCCCCATAGCACTACCCCTTGGTGCTGTATCGATCCATCGCCATGCCAGATTCGAGCCCCTCCACGCTACGAGAAACTTCGGCATCCCGCGTGGCGGGCACAATTTAACAAAGGAAACGCAACTCTGTTCACCCATCTTGGCTTCGTTTCATTGTTTTTCTTGATCGCCGATCTTCCACGATCTTTTCCTTTCTATCCTCATACACTTCGAAAGATTACATCCTGGCGAAGGATGTCAACTTCGTTTGCCTTCGACGACGTGGCAAAACGTCCACTCAACCCCCTCTCATTCGAAGTCGCGAATCACAATCGTGCAAAGTGATGATTCATCACCCTGGATGTGTCGGTACCCTCCAATCATTCGTTTAGCACATTTCAACGCGATAAAATCTCTATTATTCGGACTAATTTGCGCACGTAAGCGCTTGGAAAATCGATTAAACTTCTAATGGAATAACCGATTCTTTTTGGTTTAATGTATTCTTAACACTAGAACTACCGACGTTGTTAAAATGACGCATCCGTGGAATTTAATAAAAACATTCACACTGATAAGATTCTTTGAATATATACAAGTGACCTTCGTATAACGCAGGGTTTAGGATCCAGAGAAAGGTCAGATTATAAAAATCGCGTCATGCGAGATTCGGATTAAGTACACGCTAGAATTTGTGTATGAACCGCGTTGTTCAAGTACCGCGATGTAGGAGAGTTATCTGTATTTAAACAAAACTGTATACAAAAAGTTCACGGTAAATCTGGGAAACTAGTAATTTGAATTCAACTCCTTCCACGAGAAACCAAAATTCTCAGTAAATCTCTGTTACAACTAAGTGTTTTATCTCTGTGCGAAAGATCTATTCTTCGGAAATTCGATTATCCGAAAACTTAAGACTTCTGATCAGTTCGGATAATGGAAGCTCCATTGTACTCCTCTTTTGTTGTACCGAGAGTTATAATGAAATAAATTTCCAACCTTCGTCTTTCTTGACTGAAAGCTAATAAATAAGATCAATTTCGAAAATATATTTCGTAGATTATGAAAAGATTTAATATCATCCGATCTTCTGAATTTTTTGATGGCACGAATTCTTTCTAGATTAACGATATTAATAATATTTTTATAAATCAGAATTTTAATTTGCAAGAAGATATAATTTCCATACACACTAATTAAATAATCTCAATGAATCGACAAAAATGTCAAAGTTTGAACTCAATGACAAACGATTCTAAGATTTCCGCATTGTTTCCAGCACTACACTCGCGAAATAATTAATCGAACGATAATAATTATGAAAGATCTATCATGACAAGAATAATGAGGTTCTATTAACGAAGCACATGAAGTAGAAATATCGCGATTGTAATCAACGTCATGACCTTTAACTGAATAATTTAATGCAACTCGAATGCCATACGGAATGAGCCCCAGGCTCAATACAGCTGAGCCGAGGTTTTGTGCGAGTTAGACAAATGAGTCCTTTTGGAACATTGACTACCGACAACGTATTTACAAACCACCACTCTGCGGACGGAATTGTTTTGTCAGCTTAGTTCTGCACCCGCAGTGTTTTGTTCATTCGAGCTTACTATTATACTCACTTCTCTTCCACGTTCAAACTGACCCTTGACTCGTTATACCCGCACTTGTTACCATTCCTGCTGGAATCTTAAGCGTACCATTTGTTACAGACCTTCCACATGACTTTTCCTGCTTTACTATATGTGTACCAATTACTGCAAGCATCCGGAAAGAAGGCACGTGGAGTTTACGGGACTTTAACAATTTACTGTTTAATGTCAAGTGTGACTCGACATCACATTTCGTTCCAGCATTCCCTACATGTTCAGTTAGACTCGATTTTCTATTCAGATGAAATTTTCGAATTTTATGTAAACCGCTTCGCTTTTGATTGACAACTTTCTTTTAATTTTCCGTTGACTCTTTAAATACAAAGACGTCTGGATCGTGATCTCGAATAATAAATACTTCTCGAAGATCGAATACTCTCGGTCTTTGAAGGAAAGCAATCACCGTGTAAAGAGATAAAATTCCAAGCGGGGAAAAAAATGAAAATAAAAGGAAAAGTAAAGTGTATATGCGGAGCAGTATTTGTAAAGGGTAGAAGGTATATTCAGTAGATACCGGGAGTTTTAGGAGACCCATTAAGCCACCCTCGTCGGGCTTAAAACTACCCCTTAGGGCAAACAACTCGTACATATCGCAGGTTCGTAGACCGTCTCTATATTTTTCCGGAATATTTCTTCGCGCCTACACGACAAGAACAAGCGAATCCTATTAGTGGTAGTTCGTTTACGTGAATAGCTCAGGTATTTCGCACTTGCGAATTGGCCTAAATTTCTGAACCTCGGCCCATCGGTGCCATGTATTACCACATGAAAGCTAATCAATTTCAGTGCACGCTCGATCGATTTAATCGATAGTACGTCGTGTCGAGTCCCATGAAGCGGATCAAGAGGCAAACACCTTCCCCGAAAGATAATCGTTTCTCAGATATTCGACCAGAGATGCGAATACTGTTATATTACCTCAAACAAATAGAATACCGTAGACTTGCAATTATGTTTACATATTTATTTACATATCAATTATGTCTGAAGGATTTAACTTCATTAATGGATTCAATTATTTGGGTTATGTACATAAAATCAAAGTATATAGAATGCCAAACAATGCGACGTGGTATATTCGAATAATTTAATTAAAAATGACGGACAACAAAAATTGTAAACAGACAAACGCTTAGAGTTATTCCAATAAATAAGTAGATAAGGAGAATGACAAATGAGTGGAATGAATCAAATTAAATTGCATCGGAAAGACAAAAGGATGTAATATTTTGAGAGGTCTATTGCTGAATTTTGGATCTCTATTCCTGGATTAAACCGTAAACGTTAAATTATGGCGGCTTAGAGGAGCCCATTTTCACCGGCGGATTGTTACAGTTTATCTGGCTGCGTCATAGTCTTATCGCCGTGAAAGCTTCCCCAGAATTATCGTGACTCATTTTTGCGCAAACTTTGTTTATTTCATGATAATTAGCGAACTAGCAACGCTACATCGTGCTTTAATCTCGGTAGTTTAATGTAAACTTTCTATTTCGTGGATAACTATGCTCCTCGAAAGTCATGTTCAACATTTTCAATGAGAAATATGCAATTTGTTAAATACATTTCCAAGCAGATATAACAATTTTGGAATTAATTTATTGAATGGTATGCAATTTCAATTAACATGAATAACATGCATGTTTCTCGAATTATTTAAACACAGATTATATCGCATACTAAAACCTCGTACAACTTTGTTTATTTAAAACATTTTAACAAGCAAGTGGTACGTACATATTTTCAGAGATCATCGCAATGAATTTCATAAAAAGGAATATTATTTATCTATATTTTTTATGGGAATATTCATAACTTGTTTCATGCGAAAACAAAGTTCTACGAGATTCTTTATTAAAATTCGTTGCTGTACGAATACTTTTTACACTGGCTGCATATAAAAACAGGAATTTTTGGTGACCGAATAGAATTGATATCAATAAAAATGAAGGGAATGACAGATATATTTTGAAGGGGATTCAGTTCGTTAGTTACCTGGTGCGTGATGCATGTATTACGTCGTTAATTATCTCGACTCGCATACCGTGAAGCAAATGAAATTATCTCGTAATGTAATCTGTCGGTGCGCGACGAATTATGCAATTAATCCGGATTGACTTTAAAGAGAATCGTCGGCCAGAGGTATTTTCAAATGGATCCCCAACAATTCTAGGGACTTTCTTTTTGCCCTCGAAACCTGCCCGGCTATTATACGTCTCATTAACCGAATAGAGTACCTCTGCAGAACCTGCGTCACAATTAACAATGGCTCACCGATTAGCCCAGTATCCCGGAATCTTTTCCAGAAAATAATCTTCTTCCTTAACCCTTTCGTTTCTAACGGTAACTATAGTCACCCAACGTTTAACGTTCTCCTTTCACAAATGGCGACTGTAACCTGTTAACCTGTTAACCCTTTACAGCTCTATATATTATAACTTTGAAGTCGTATATTCGTCTATCTATGTATTTCGTCTCATTTGATTCGTTCGTTGTATTAATTATAAAAGTACGCGGAACAATTGTCACATTTCTCGGTTCGTTTAACACTAGAATTAAGGAAGCCGTTCAAATGTTAGGACCGCGGTATTTAACCCTTTAACCCCCGCGTATTTTAACGGAAATATCAACGCAATAGTTTGTGGGGAAATAAATGGAACCCAAAATTTCAATGAACGTTTCGTAAGAACTTCGTGCCGCACACGTCGTGTCACCTAATGCAAGTATAGACATAATCATTTCCGTGCTGATAAGATTGATAAGAACTGAAATCCGCACAGCTAGCATCACGTTTACGCCCATATTTTTGATCAGTCTGCCTTGGTGTCTACAAGTGAAGCAACGACCGCTTTTTTCTCCAAAATTTATTTATTTCTGCCGGGTGAAAGTGTACTTTTTTAACACCAACATGCCTGGTAAGTGATTCCATCATGTATCAAGTTATACAAATTTTTAGTGTTAAAATTAATTGAAACATATCGTTGATAAATCAAATTCATTAACTACTTTTTCCCGAAAACTCATTCTTGTATTTATTGCTGTAACTTTTTGTTAGCCATCTATTGGAAAACTCGCGATTTTTACATGGAATTGTTAGTTAATGAATTTTAGTTCCATAACAACGATATATTTAATTAAATATTGAGCTTAATGCAACAAAGATAAAGTCCTAAATCATTTATGGAAGTAAATCGATCAAAAAGAATGGATCTTTTGTGTTACGCAAAAACATATTTGCTATTAATTAGATTGATTTCATTTTAATTTTCATTTCCGAGAGTGTAGTAATTATCTTTATGCATGTTTTTATTCGCTATAAACAATGCACGAAAGTATTGAATAGTTCGAAACGCGTGTTCATATTGTACGATTAAAAACGCCAATGAAAAGTGTAAGTGCAGAATTGACTTCTGCAATAAGAAATAAATTACGTAATTCCTGAAGTTGATACCTGCATTCGAGTACCTGGATGTGTTTTATCAGCTCAATCCCGTGTTATCAAACAGTATATGGATACTGATTGAGCTTTATCTATAACGCATACATGATATCATATTTATATATAATTTCCAGCTTGATAATAAGTAACGAACAAACAGCCTACATCCACATACCTCAAATACGTGTTAAAAAAACAAATCATAACTTTAAAACCGCATTAAAAATGTACGCATAAAAAGAGACTCGTACGTCAAAATGTAAAGTTTTCATGCACGTAATGAACCGGTGAATTCCACTGGGCATTAGTCAAATTATAGTAGCCATTTTATCAGTTAATTTTGGAATATTCCTGATCATCGATCAAATGAGAATTTGTATCGGTGCGTGATTCGAATTCTGGAAATTCAATGAGGTTGAAAATGATGAAGCAGGGGGACCATTCACTTTGGGAAATATGATCAGAAATCGTCGTCAGTGGCAACCACTGTCACTTCCAGGTATCGTGAATAATTCTATGTATCAGTGATACCAACTATTCTTGGCATAGGATATAAATGGGTTCGAAACACGGGTGCTCGTTATTGGGTACCGGGAATGATCACAGTAGGCAGAGACTTGGATGGCATAAATCTCGTCGTCGGACGAGCTATGCACCAAGATGACATACTTCCGGCAAAGGTAAAACCGGAACACGGTGTGGCCTACGTTTCTCATGGAGGTGTTGAACACACGAAACACGACTACGAGGTAAAACTATCAAAAGTTATATGGATTCGAATCGAACTAATATCCCCGTAAAAGTTCCATTTCGAAATATTAACATCGTGAGATCAAAATGATCGTTAGATCGTCACTATTCACGATCTTATTATTAATCATATCGATACTTATCATTCGTTATGGTTCTCAAATATTACGTATTGCCACATGATCCTAAATCCTATCGCCCTTTATTTGCGGTACACTCGATCGCATTCGTCGGAATCAATTTCTCCGGTTTCTATTCCAGTAGGCGTGACTGATCGTGAGTCTAATTACGGCTTCACCACGTCGCGTCGGATAATTTATTTGCTGGGTGTATTAAGGGGATTAGAAGGGCGAAAAGCACTCCCTTTCATCTCGGGGTATCTTCTTATCGTGAAATCACTGTGTATATGCATTACGCAGATGTTACTGGAAACTTACATTCCCTTTGATAGGTCCTAATGCCCGCCGATTTTAAGTGGATCCGTGCAGCCAATGGCCATGTACCCCCTGATGCTGTTGAAGCTGGCAGAACAAGGGAAGGAGAAACACTTTACGTTGGCCGTGCTTATCACAATGGTGCACCGTGTGTAGGGAAGGTAAAATAAGATATGGATTATGGATTATTAGAATCGAAGACCAAAATCAACATTACTTATGGCATGACCTAATATTACACGGTTAAAGAATTAGAATTCTGATATTACTGTGAAAGAATTAAAATCCGAATATTGCGATTCGCACTCCCAATGCAATATACTGGCTTTCAAGGGTTTGTGGTTCCCTCATTATTCTCCACGTCGATATATTTCATTATAGATCAGAATTATTTACTTGGAATTAATGCAGACCGAAAATTACTGAATGATTGGATCTATGTAAATTACGCGATAACCCCTTCGCCATAATCGAAAATAGCCAACGTTGGTCAGACATGATGAACGTATTCATATAAATTCTAATCAGCTGTGAGACCGAAATTCAGTGATATTTAAACTTCAGTTGTTTGATTCAGACGCATATGGAAATGAAATCGATAAGGATATTTAATGGCGAACAATTCTTCTAATATATATTTAACTGGTTTCGCGTTATACAATCTTCTTTTATAAGAAACTTGTTGCACCCGAATATAGTTATAGTTATATAAATATAACTATTTTACAGGTACACAGAAGTCACCGTGTCCTATACATTCCCTTCGACGGGAAGGAAATTCCGTTCAGAGAGTATGAAGTTCTGACACAAAGTTAATTTCTATGTAAACCAAAAACCAATCATTTTCTCCAATCCTTTTTCCGGAATACGCAACTCAGTAACAACACAATGACTTTAACCCACTTATCAAACATCAGTAGATACTGTAATCAATGTAAAAAGACCTACAAATACAATAAACATGATATTGATGATATTTAATATTTATAAATGTCATTTCGAAACCCATCCACTTATTCCTAAATTATTTTATAATAATTACTTCTTACATCATGGATAATAGGAGAAGTTATAATGGAAGATGGAGTTTTATCATGGATTATACATCACGGAAGCGAGCTATTCTAAATTGTGGATGCAAAAAATGTGGTGTGTCTAATTGCAGAAAGCAGAATCTTTGATAAAGTGTTCTCCAGGAAATAGTCTTAAAAAGCAATTTAGTAAAAGCGGCCGGGGGGCACGTTGTTATCTACTTGGCAAAAGCACGATTAGTATGCGGAGAAAAGTAATTTATCGAGCCTTTGTTAAACGCGAAGAGAAAAGGGGGGGCTTCAAGTCTGCAGGCACCCCATCGAATACGATGGTTTTACACGGTCGCCCCCCTTTTGATCTGATCCCTAACTATAGTAGATTATAGCACAATTGTACTGCAATATCTCGCAGGTGGTACTACTGCCGAGTTTTATTTTCGATCCTGAGTGATTTCTCAGGAGACTTTTGAAGAAAACTTCATCTTGCCGTTTGAACTTTGAACTTTTTAATGAAAAGTGACTGTCGGTTGATCGATTGCTCCGTTGGCAGTTTAGCCAACGGCAGTTTATGCCGTAAAAATGTCACGAATAGAATTCGTATCAAAATTCACAATTAATTATATCTCATAACTAACCAGACTCATTAAAGATTAATTCAATGTAATGAACTTTTAATTAAAAAGGTACAATACAAATCGGCTGGTTATAAGATCTTTAAAAGTAAATCTTTCAGAAGAAAACACTCTAGAATTGCAAGATAGAAATCTACATTTTTGAAAATGTCACTCAGTTGATCTAAAAGATCCTGATAGTTTTGATCGTCCAAGTCTTTTAGAAGAGGAGCTATATTTTCCAATGAAAATATTTGTATTACTGAATAATGGCAATGAAGGTGACATATACGTCGCTGAATAATTGTATGATGGTTAGTAATGAACAAGTATGTCACATCGCTGTACATTAAGCAATCAAGAGAATCAATAACCTTCTGACCAGCGACATGCTTCAATCGGTTGTCTCAAAATACCGATATGTCGTTCAATCTCACCCTAGTCAATTACTGACCTCCTTGGCATCAAAAACCCAAACTGCTTGTCACCCCAGTACAAGTAGCGTGACATCTACATTTTTTTCAATGAGCATCGAAGTAGGAAAACCAGGACACAAATGTATGTCACAGTAAAGGATGAAAAGGGGAACCAAAGGATTCATTGGTATAAGGAGCAACCGGTGGTCGTTTTCTGTCGGCACACCCGTTAGTTTGTGGGCACGTGTCCATTGCGGCATTATATTTCCCATGGCCGGCACGTGACCATGGTTCGGTACCCCCGAGTTCCCTTCGTCTAGCACGTAACCCCTAGGGGCACGGCATCTCTTATTGTTAGGAAGCCGGTGCCCCGCTCGAGGGTTGGTCGCGCTATTTAATATTTTGATCGAAGAGCAGCGTCTGCGTTTCGCTCGTCCACCGAGCAGTAGGGGTTTTTGGCCCACGTGCTCGCGATCGTTCCCTTTTGATTAATTTCGGTACGGATCGGTTGGCACGAACGTGGATGGTGTTCGACAAAAGAGAACGTTCGAAAGGCGATAGACCAAGGGGAGAGAAAAAGAGAGAGGAGAGAAAGAGAGTAGAAGAAAGTGGCAACAGCTGGCACCGCGGCGAGAATCGGCGACGAGACACAATGAAACCTCGATATACGGGGGAGGAGTTAAACATCCATCCCTTAGTTTGAAACGCGCCCCAATCGGCACACGGCTTGCACGCGCTCGCTTACCGATCATCCTTCTGTATTATATAATCGGGAACACCGAGCAACTTGCGTAGAACGACCGGAGGGAGAAATATCGTTAATGATCCTTCATTCTCATCGACGAAACGAAAACCCTGCGCCTCGGATAATGCGGAACTCTGTTCTCACTGACATGGGGGCAGGGAGAGGGAGTTAATTACAATGAAGGGAGGTATTATCATGCTTACACTTCAAGCGCTTCAATTTTCCTGCTTAATCCTTTCACATTGAAGATCAGGTTTTCGAGAGTAATTACTCTGCGGACTCGAATTGTCTTGTAATTTTGTGGGACACCCTGTTGAAGTGATATTCAAACCGATAGTAAGTACTACTTATCCGCAATTATTATGTCTTTAATTTATTTGTTTTCATTTAACGCCGTTGCAAGAAAATATTCGGTTATACGTAAACGTTTGCATAGAAATAAATGTACAATATAAATCATGTTACTATATCAAATTACTATAATTCTTAATTGAATTATATATGGATGAAACATTCAAATAACGAGAAGAAATCATTTGAGAGTAAACGCATCACTTTGTAGAACCACTTTACCTTTCCACTTTATATCGTACCATTGATTCTCCTTTCGCTCTTTTTTTTTCTGGATGAGTATACAAACTGAGTAGAAGTGATGTGCCTTTTCTATAGCTACGATTTGATAAATCCACGCTTATTGCGGTTTACGTCAAATATATATCAGCCATCACCATTGAAATACGACGAGGGATCGAGTACCTAGAAATACATCTCGAAAATAACCCCCAGAGATCATCTTTTATAAACCCTATCTCAACATGTTTTCGATATTTTCACAGTAACGGATAAATAAGTACCAATGATAAGCTTCCTTTATATCGTTGTTTTATATACAACTATACTAGAACTTCACTAATAACTTTCATACGAGAAACTTCGCAATGTGCTACCGCGGGTACTAAAAAGGTTGCCTGTACTTCGAAATTTCAATCTTCATAAATGAAGGCGGTTTAACAATGTGTGCTCGGTGTTCTCGTATACCGTTATGACGAAATATTCGAAGCGAAACGTGAAACGGTTATTTTATTTCAAGAATGTGCTTCCTGGAATCTACGGGCCCACTTGGTACGAGGCCATCCATATGGCGCGAGAGACACGAAAACCAGAACCAAAACCCGAATCAAGATTCGGGAACGGCACGAGAGGACAGCTGCTCTCTCCTTCATCGGAGAGAGTTCCGCAGCTGCTGTTGCTAGTGTTGCTACTGCTGCTGCTACTTCATGCTGGAGAACCGATGAATGACATGGATGAACATACGTTTGTAACTCTAATCCTAGCAAGTTTTGAGACCACTTGTAATAAAGGATTGTTTTATCAGCTGATAAAGCACGGGGTGATATTTATTACCCATCTAAACTGAATTATCATCCAAGTATTTCTTGCTCCTACAAGATATTAGATCGTGTAATATAAAATATCGGACTCCTTATAACTGTTTATAACAGAAATATTTTCCGAGTTCAATGGGTTAAAAGAGATTGCACGGTGCATAATGAGTTACATTTACTGTACAGCTCTTATGTAGAAGGTATCAACTCATTTCCGTTTCCTGGAAACCTTTTCAAGGGCAGAGTCATTATTATGATGATCGTACGATTTCTATCATCCACAGGTTCCATTGCGTATGGGGTTTCAGACACCAAAAGCTACGCATGGGGGCCTTTCTGGTCGATCACGGGGGTTGGGTGGTCCCTACGATACGAATGTGTTCTATAGCAGCTCTCCCTCATTTCTCTTTCCCTTTCACTCTCTCGCCCTTTTCTGATCTTTACTCTCTTTTTCAGTTGCAGCTGCCCGGCATCAGGCCCTATGCCATCTGCCATTAGAGGCTACATATGCACACGCGCCTCCAACGAGACCCCAAGCTTCGTAATAGCCCCGCTACAATACTGGGTGTATAAAAGTTCCAAATACTATTCTACCTTGTGGTTAATCACTTCCCGCACTATTAGCATTTTCTAGAAAATGATACCATCCGCCAGCACTTTCATTATCTTACGGTTTCTTTGTTTCAAGTTCTTGCTTAACACGTTTGCAACCGGATGAGGCTTGTGTAAGTCTTTGGGATTATTTATAAGAACCCGAGGAACTCTGATGTGAGTCTTTTGATAGGTTACACTTCGGTCTCAAAACGTTTGAGTAGCATATTTTGTCAACATAACATTATTTAGCAAAATTCTGCGAATTTAACTCATTACGGGCAAAAAATATCATGGAAACAATAATCTCCGCGAAGAATAATATTTGACAAATCTTGCTCAAATATATATAAAAATATGGAAAATGAATTGAACTCGCACTACTCTTGGAACTTGAGTATATCTTCAATAGTTCCAGTGTTAATACTAACGCTTAACAATTATTACACGAGTGCAGGAAGCAGCAAGAAAAGAAAGAAGTATTTGCATAACAAAACAGCGAAATGTACGGCAACAATAGAGTTGCAAAATTCCCAGATAAATCTCATGATATAATTTCAAACGCAGCAAGTATATTCATAGTGGCCGCCCTAATATTTTCATGGTGGTTCGGTTCGCGACAATGGAAACTGGCATTTATATTCAAGGCATCCTCGTGCAAAGCGTGCTTGAGATAGAGGTTTATGATGGCAGTTGCAGAAAAATTATCATAACGGACATAGGATATAGAGAAACACGTGGTAAGGGAGGAGTTGGGCCACGCACCCGGCACGCGACATCAGGGTTGCAACAATACAAAGATCACTGATCCTCTTTCAAAAGTTTCAGGCATGGCTGCAGGCATTTTCGAAAAAGTTACTCTTTGTTAACCTCTCAATCTTGCTCCCCTTGTGATCAACTCCAGGGAACGTTAACCCTTTGCACCCGAACTGGCGACTCTCGATAGCCACTCTGTTTATTGTGGTAATTCCAGGGACGACTGAGACGCGACGTTAAAATTGACTTCAGTTGTCGGTGATTTAATGTCCACTAACAAAATATTACTAGGGAAAATCTTAATGTTGCCTATCAGTCGCACTCGAGTGGCAATAAGAGAACAAAGGGTTAAATATGTATTTCAATTTGCAGATTGAAGTACAAGTCTTAACAAATAGACATAAAGAAGATACTAATATGGTAACCATACAACAACAAAAATGAATAATATATTCGTAATTAATCACCAATGACAATTTAGAGTATGAGATTATTAATGGAATAAATATATATCGGCATACAATAATGTTGCCCTTAAATTTTCCTTAAAAATCGGCATGAACTTTCTGAGCACCCCAATAAATGACTAATCTAATTGCCGCGAAATATGATACAACGCGAATTCCGTATACAACACAATAGACGATCGTATACTTTGGTTTCAATTAACATTGAAAATTGCTAGCCCGCCGTCGAGGATAAACTTCCGGTTTGGGATTAACCCCTTTGTATGTACTTTAGGAAAATTTCCGGCACAGTACACCGTGTTAATTTACTCCGACACTATACTAGTTCTGTATAAGCCGGCAGCCGATTCTCGTGGTATTATTATCTAGCCGGGTATTATTTGAAAATAATTGAATAAAGCCCTTAAATAATTTCATTATCCGACCGCAAGTGTTTATTGTTAAGCGTAACATAATTACATTACGTTAACGTTGAAAGACATCCACATTGTGCAAGTGACCCCAGTCGGAAATTGAATTTATTAGTTGCTACTTAGATTTACGAAGTTCATCGGTCAAAGTAAATTGCATTACAGTGCAGTGGCTGCCGATGGCGCACACGTTATTCGATTACTAAACCGATATTAATAAATTGGAAGTTTAAGCCAGACAATACGCCACGACAATCAACTTAGGATGCTTCATTATAATATGAGTGCACTGATTAAACTGATTTATCCAGATGCAGATATGAATAATACATCAATTATCTTGCCAACAAACGGATATGCATAAACGTCCGTACGTAAACGAGATGCATAAACGTGCAAATGCCATTTCCGCGATTGAATGGCTGGGCTTTAGTTAGTGCAACATTTACTTCTATAATTGAGGTATTCCGTCGTAAAACATGGTATTTCACTGTGTGTACTCCTCTTCGTAATTCAATTTTATATCTAAATAATATATTATAATTATTAAAGATAGAAATTTCGAACGACCTCGATACAGGAAGGAAGTGGACAACCGAAAGAGGGAAGACTTACATCGATCAGCGTGTATCGAATGGAAGTATAATAAAAGTGCGTATGTCACGTGGAAAGTAATCGATAAGTGTTACGAGGGAGAAAGTAAAGTGAGAAAAAGAGGGTTGCATATGTCACTTTCCATATCTCTCTGGCAACGTGAGCAGGATCTTTTCTGAGTGAATCAGAAACAGGGGGATCCATCTTACTTGTTTGCACAGGCAGCCATCGTGCCTTATGACTCCGCGAGTTTTAAGACTCAAAACCAGTATAAAGTGATATGCGTGCCAATATACCATCGTTTCGTGTTTTAGTTTGAATGTGGAAAGTATCACTATGCGAAAAGGGACGTCTGAAGGACTGAGATAAAATTCGGCCCTATGCCCCATTATTCGAGGGTGGAGATTGGTTCCCCGAAAGTCGAGCTGCAATTTGTCGGTGTTAGAGTGAAGTGACTTTCATCCGGCAGAGGAGACAATGATAAAGCTGCAAGGAGTTTCGAACGAAAGTATCACATTTCTACGAAAGAATAATATTTCGAAGCTGAACAGAATACGTTTTAATAACGAAAGGGATATTTCGAAAGTTAGTAATTGAAATACACGCAAACCCAATAATGTCCGATCATTAGCTAATTAGATAAGGGGTTCCAAAAACGAGTTTAATAATGTGTAAAAAGTAATTCAAATATATTAAAGTATTAGACTCCCTAGTAGCGCAATATGCACATAAATATGCATGCCGAAGGAGCGGTGGGAAAAAGAATATTAATAATCATAAATCAGTAATCTACCAAAATATACGGCTCCCTCGTGATTCCTCAATAAATCATAATAAGAAGAGGGTCTATTCGAGGTCTGACTAGTAACTAATGTTCATTTTAACCCTCACTTTCCATCCGCAATGTCTTCCGACATGTTGCAATATTTAACTACAAAATAACAGCGGAAAATTGGCTTAACGAAGGTATCATTATACTATCAATTCTATCATGATTTTTATTTACCGCGAATTTTGGCGAGGCTTTTGTCGAGGTGCTCGTTAAAATTTCTGAAAGCACTTCCATCTACCTTTGATCTTCATCGTGGAACGATCAGGACGGACCGATGGCTCTGAATATTTCTAACAAGTTCTTTGATCTTAATTAACTAGTCTGTGCTGAGAGTATTTTCCCAGCATCAAGATAGGAACCAAAGATATCTAAAGCTCGTTACCGTGATGCCTTCGCGAGCTAAGGATGTCTATCTTTCTCCTAGTATTTCTGTTTAATAGACAATGCCTACTGCCAAGTTTCCGGTAGTTCCCGAATCGAATGTAAATTCCAATGAAATTGTTGAGGTGAAGTGGAGCATCCAGTCTTACAATTAGTTATTCTCCATCTGCTTTACACTCTCATTCTCTTTCTATCTTTCTATCTTTCTATCCGAAATATCCATTTATCTATTTCGATCTATATCATCGATGGAAGTATATAAATATGAATAAAATATGAAGTTATTATTATCAAGCATATAAAAAGCCGCTCAACAGCGAAAGTGACTAACTCCATTAAACAAAAATTAGGGAGAATTAATAATTCTAAAACGATAAGCTCAAACAATGATAGGAAATAAAAAAATAATTTATATTATAAGATTGATTCGTGAATTTCCATAGAAAAATAATATGAAATATTCTTCGAGTGTGAAGGGTTGAAGTTCGAAATGTAAATCATTACTGTATTTGAACGGATGATGTATTGGATAGAGAATATTATATAATATTTCGCGTTAGTATTACGAGCAGTTATTTCTTCAAGGGGCATAAGAATATGATCAAAATTTATACGTGATGGATCTTCTGAGTATAGAATTCTCTTGAGGCACTAAACTCAGTATTACTCAGTAGACTGTAAATCTTATGTTACTATATAATGTACACCGGGAAAGGATGAAATGTGGATAAGAACGGAAACGCAGGATTTATTTTCTAGCGGGAAAAACCTTGTGCCGGATGACTTCATATCAAAGGAATCTTATACTTCATTAAATACGGAGTTTCAGAGAGGTGCATAATTAATTATAACCATAGAATGAACATAGTGCAGATGTTAGTATACGGAATAATTAAAAATGTGTTTAACACATTCACTACTGGACCGAAATCCATGTTATACGATAGTTCGCGATAAGCGTCTGTAACATGTGTATAACATTTCAAAATAAAATTGTTTAAGTGCTCTATGATACAATTTTTGCGATTTTGGGTCGACACATTTTTTACCAATAAACATTTTTTAACCGCTTCTTTCGACCCAAAATCATCCTAGAATATGTTTATACATCATATACCATCGATTTGGGTCATTTAGAATTGATTTTGGCGACTTTCAATTTTTGACAATTTTTGAAGGTATACCCCTTCACATTTTTGCGATTTTCGATTGACCCATTTTTCGCCCAAAAAAATTTTTAAACCACTTCTTTAGACCAGAAATCGTCCTAGAATATGTTTATACATCATTTACCATCGATTTCGGTCATTTAGAATTGATTTTGGCGACTTTCAATTTTTGAGAATTTTTGAAGGTATACCCCTTCACATTTTGGCGATTTTCGATTGACCCATTTTTCGCCCAAAAAAATTTTTAAACCACTTCTTTAGACCAGAAATCGTCCTAGAATATGTTTATACATCATTTACCATCGATTTCGGTCATTTAGAATTGATTTTGGCGACTTTCAATTTTTGAGAATTTTTGAAGGTATACCCCTTCACATTTTTGCGATTTTCGATTGACCCATTTTTCGCCCAAAAAAATTTTTAAACCACTTCTTTCGACCAGAAATCGTCCTAGAATATGTTTATACATCATTTAACATCGATTTCGGTCATTTAGAATTGATTTTGGCGACTTTCAATTTTTGAGAATTTTTGAAGGTATACCCCTTCACATTTTTGCGATTTGGGTTCGACCCATTTTTGACCAATAAAAATTTTTTAACCGCTTCTTTCGACCAGAAATCGTCCTAGAATATGTTTATACATCATTTACCATCGATTTCGGTCATTTAGAATTGATTTTGGCGACTTTCAATTTTTGAGAATTTTTGAAGGTATACCCCTTCACATTTTTGCGATTTTCGATTGACCCATTTTTCGCCCAAAAAAATTTTTAAACCACTTCTTTCGACCAGAAATCGTCCTAGAATATGTTTATACATCATTTACCATCGATTTCGGTCATTTAGAATTGATTTTGGCGACTTTCAATTTTTGAGAATTTTTGAAGGTATACCCCTTCACATTTTGGCGATTTTCGATTGACCCATTTTTCGCCCAAAAAAATTTTTAAACCACTTCTTTCGACCAGAAATCGTCCTAGAATATGTTTATACATCATTTAACATCGATTTCGGTCATTTAGAATTGATTTTGGCGACTTTCAATTTTTGAGAATTTTTGAAGGTATACCCCTTCACATTTTTGCGATTTGGGTTCGACCCATTTTTGACCAATAAAAATTTTTTAACCGCTTCTTTCGACCAGAAATCGTCCTAGAATATGTTTATACATCATTTACCATCGATTTCGGTCATTTAGAATTGATTTTGGCGACTTTCAATTTTTGAGAATTTTTGAAGGTATACCCCTTCACATTTTTGCGATTTTCGATTGACCCATTTTTCGCCCAAAAAAATTTTTAAACCACTTCTTTAGACCAGAAATCGTCCTAGAATATGTTTATACATCATTTACCATCGATTTCGGTCATTTAGAATTGATTTTGGCGACTTTCAATTTTTGAGAATTTTTGAAGGTATACCCCTTCACATTTTGGCGATTTTCGATTGACCCATTTTTCGCCCAAAAAAATTTTTAAACCACTTCTTTAGACCAGAAATCGTCCTAGAATATGTTTATACATCATTTACCATCGATTTCGGTCATTTAGAATTGATTTTGGCGACTTTCAATTTTTGAGAATTTTTGAAGGTATACCCCTTCACATTTTTGCGATTTTCGATTGACCCATTTTTCGCCCAAAAAAATTTTTAAACCACTTCTTTCGACCAGAAATCGTCCTAGAATATGTTTATACATCATTTACCATCGATTTCGGTCATTTAGAATTGATTTTGGCGACTTTCAATTTTTGAGAATTTTTGAAGGTATACCCCTTCACATTTTGGCGATTTTCGATTGACCCATTTTTCGCCCAAAAAAATTTTTAAACCACTTCTTTAGACCAGAAATCGTCCTAGAATATGTTTATACATCATTTACCATCGATTTCGGTCATTTAGAATTGATTTTGGCGACTTTCAATTTTTGAGAATTTTTGAAGGTATACCCCTTCACATTTTGGCGATTTTCGATTGACCCATTTTTCGCCCAAAAAAATTTTTAAACCACTTCTTTAGACCAGAAATCGTCCTAGAATATGTTTATACATCATTTACCATCGATTTCGGTCATTTAGAATTGATTTTGGCGACTTTCAATTTTTGAGAATTTTTGAAGGTATACCCCTTCACATTTTTGCGATTTTCGATTGACCCATTTTTCGCCCAAAAAAATTTTTAAACCACTTCTTTCGACCAGAAATCGTCCTAGAATATGTTTATACATCATTTAACATCGATTTCGGTCATTTAGAATTGATTTTGTGGACTTTCAATTTTTGAGAATTTTTGAAGGTATACCCCTTCACATTTTTGCGATTTGGGTTCGACCCATTTTTGACCAATAAAAATTTTTTAACCGCTTCTTTCGACCAGAAATCGTCCTAGAATATGTTTATACATCATTTACCATCGATTTCGGTCATTTAGAATTGATTTTGGCGACTTTCAATTTTTGAGAATTTTTGAAGGTATACCCCTTCACATTTTTGCGATTTTCGATTGACCCATTTTTCGCCCAAAAAAATTTTTAAACCACTTCTTTCGACCAGAAATCGTCCTAGAATATGTTTATACATCATTTACCATCGATTTCGGTCATTTAGAATTGATTTTGGCGACTTTCAATTTTTGAGAATTTTTGAAGGTATACCCCTTCACATTTTGGCGATTTTCGATTGACCCATTTTTCGCCCAAAAAAATTTTTAAACCACTTCTTTAGACCAGAAATCGTCCTAGAATATGTTTATACATCATTTACCATCGATTTCGGTCATTTAGAATTGATTTTGGCGACTTTCAATTTTTGACAATTTTTGAAGGTATACCCCTTCACATTTTTGCGATTTGGGTTCGACCCATTTTTGACCAATAAAAATTTTTTAACCGCTTCTTTCGACCAGAAATCGTCCTAGAATATGTTTATACATCATTTACCATCGATTTCGGTCATTTAGAATTGATTTTGGCGACTTTCAATTTTTGAGAATTTTTGAAGGTATACCCCTTCACATTTTTGCGATTTTCGATTGACCCATTTTTCGCCCAAAAAAATTTTTAAACCACTTCTTTCGACCAGAAATCGTCCTAGAATATGTTTATACATCATTTACCATCGATTTCGGTCATTTAGAATTGATTTTGGCGACTTTCAATTTTTGAGAATTTTTGAAGGTATACCCCTTCACATTTTGGCGATTTTCGATTGACCCATTTTTCGCCCAAAAAAATTTTTAAACCACTTCTTTAGACCAGAAATCGTCCTAGAATATGTTTATACATCATTTACCATCGATTTCGGTCATTTAGAATTGATTTTGGCGACTTTCAATTTTTGACAATTTTTGAAGGTATACCCCTTCACATTTTTGCGATTTTCGATTGACCCATTTTTCGCCCAAAAAAATTTTTAAACCACTTCTTTCGACCAGAAATCGTCCTAGAATATGTTTATACATCATTTACCATCGATTTGGGTCATTTAGAATTGATTTTGGCGACTTTCAATTTTTGACAATTTTTGAAGGTATACCCCTTCACATTTTTGCGATTTTCGATTGACCCATTTTTCGCCCAAAATAATTTTTAAACCGCTTCTTCCGACCCAAAATCACCCTAGAATATGTTTATACATCATTTACCATCGATTTGGGTCATTTAGAATTGATTTTGGCGACTTTTCATTTTTGACAATTTTTGAAGGTATACCCGATTTTTGCGATTTTGGTTCGACCCATTTTTCTGATAGAAATCTTGCTGCACTTCATTTAAAGGCATAAATCATTTACATAAAAAAGGAGAGTAGAATTTGTTCAAAGGAGAAATTGAGCGGAGCGTGAAAACAGATTCATGAGATACACGTTTGACTATTACATAGAGACTTTGAAATTACTTGTTTCACGACTTGTATACTTAAAGGCTGTTTACATGCCTGCAACACTGTACGTGTTACTTAAACATACAATCATTGCGAATCCTAAGTTACATCAAAATTACAGTTTATGTAAAAAATATTCTAACTGCAAGAAATTTTATCAAACACCTCGTTGAACTTTGTTTCTGCATGAAACACATTATGAATATCTCCATACAAATATGGATACATAATATTTGTTTCTATGAAATTCACTGCGAAGATCTTTAAGAATATATACATACCACTTGTTTGTTAACATGTTTTTAAACAAACAGAATTTTACGATGTTTCTGGTAAAATTCGCTGCTGTCAGAATACTTTTTACACTAACTGTATACGAAACGTCTGTTCTCGTGATGCTTTACCTGTGTTTTTATTACCTTCGACGTAGGCAGTAAACTTTATTGCTTGCACAGACAACAACGAAATAAGTTCGCCTTACCAACCCTTTGGGTTTAAAACTTTTGCGCAAAGATAAGCTATGATCGCGTGATTAAATGTAACGAATTATAGTATAAATATTCAGCGATGTGTATGTCACGTCCATCGCCATTATCAAGTAATACAAATAATGCACCGTAAAAATGATTAAAAACAAATAAAGTGGAAGAAAAAAGGGATCGAATCTCTATGTGCACTTCTTCGGAATCCACTGAATTGGATTATCAATATACAAATTGTTACACACAAATAAATTGAAATAAAAATGAGATTGAATCGCTATGTACACTTCTTCGAAATTCCGTAAATTCGGTATTTCCGCGATGCCAGACATAATAAATTGGAAAATAAAACATTCATTCAGCGAAGAATGTAACCGGTACTTGAAAGGGCTCGGTAAAAGGCGACAAAAGAGCGCAACCTTAAAGAGGGGTTTTTGAACAACAAGAACCAACTTCTTGCAAAGTAGCAGAGGCTCAGACTGATTACTTGCTCGTTCCTTGTCGGAAAAGGGAAGGGTAAGTCAAAGGCGAAGGGTTTACGCCCTTCCGACGATATCTGTTTTCGACTAGGGAACAAAGGAATCGGCCCACCAGCGTGTGTTATCGCACGGGATTTAATTAAAGAAGTTTTCGCGAGGGTTCATCGACTGCCTTACATTTTTCTTAAGATGCTTTAAAAAATGTACTGATACCTAAAGTGGAATTCTCGATTTATTAAAATATTTCATAAAGATTTAGTCCTTTCTTACTTGACGACGCCTTTAAGCTTATCAAAAACAAAATAATCTCTTGTTATCAAGATTTCATTAACGTTCGACATGTTACCCGTCATTTTAACTCCAGATTACGAAAGTATCGTAAAAATTACGATCTCAAAATACAAAATTCTTAGTTCTACATGTCGCGAACATAATGTTAATGTTTGTCTTGGCTTTGTTCCTTAATTGTTTCAATTATTTCTTAAATGTAGGTCTTCCGAAGTGTAATTATTGCAAATATTTGTACCGAAAGGTCAATAAAAACAGTATTTCCCCAAGTTACACATGGTTATCCTTAAATAATCAATTTTACGAAAGTTTCGTAATAACGCAATACTCAGTAAAGTATCGTAATCTAGTATCGTAGTCCTTTACAAAAAAGGAAATGTATAAGCTTGTAGAACGTTGGTAAAGAATTGTAGAAATAAATGGTGACTACTTCGTCAAATAAAATTATAAAAATAAAATTATTTTTCGGTATGTTCAGAGTATTTCAATTTTGATTGCAAAATCTGTACGAACTTTTTCCGGTAGCTAATAACAGCTTTCTATATTAAGGAATCTTTGTTGATATCGGTATCGATCCGCTGTTGCCATCCCACCTTGAACTAATGTATATACTTCTGAATTAATGTTACTGTTTACATCCAGTATGACGCGAAGAGATTCGCTTACGATATTAAACACTCGTAATATTTGTAATATAATAAATTCGTGCAATTCGAATCCACATTTCACATTGAAAATAAATATGTAATAAATTTACCAAATCCATACGAAACAGTATCATGTATGTTTCGTCAAAAATTAGAGCACAGATTTAGGAAATAAAAATTCATAATAAAAATAAATAAAAATTCAAGCAAGATATACATAACATAATGCAAAAGCAAATATTTTCTTCCGCATTTCTTCAAGCGTGTTAAACAGAAATCATGCAATTCGAATGTCGTATAAATCGAGGGCTAAGTGCATATATATTAAGACGTTAGCACACTTTTAACAAAAAATACTTAAATCCTTTGTTAAAGTTACAAGGATTTCTCTTTCAATTTCGTCGTGCTTTATATTTATGAACGTATGTATTTATTGTATCTCGTATTATTCATACACTCCGAGATTTTCATACGAACACAGTTCATCTGATTTATCTGTACCAGACGATTTCGGATATTTTATGAATACGAAAATTAAAATATAAGTTACTGAAATAATACATGCATAGCATGTACGTAAATCTTATTTATTATCTTTCCCCTGTTCCATTTTCCATTCCACCTGGTATCACACTTCGAATTTCTTACGAAAAATGGAAGACAATAGAGAAATGTAATCAAACATAACGCATCAATCAAATAAAATACCTGATACTCCACGATAATACCAGATTTTCAGAAAATCGTAACGCATTGAACTTTCACTTAGCGAAAATGAAAGTGAGGTTAACTTAACAACTATGTATATCGGGATAAACGCTGGGATATGTTTCGTTCGCACAGATTTCCAAATCAAAATTGATATTAAATAGTCCTACCTTATACGTTGAGGTATCGTTTCGATGCTATCGGTAGTTGCAACGTTAATGAAGAACAGTGACAATTGAAACCCGTCTTCCTCGGCCGAAGTTTGCACAAGGTACGCCAAATATATTCGTCACACTACAAGTTTCAACAAAAAAGTATACGTTTGTAAGATCCTAACTCTCTCTAACTACGTAGATAATATGAATAAATCACATACCTTATTTCTTATCTCGTGGTTGCTCCTGCCCCTTCCACTTACTCGCGCACAATGTCGTAGGAAGTCACCGTTTTGAAAACAGCCGGAGTGACGTGTTGAGAGTTCGCCCTGTCGGTGCGCTGCGTCGCAAATTCCGTGTCAGTCGAACTATTTCCCGCGTTAAGACTTCACTCACACCGCTCTGCATTTCGATTAATTACTGTATTTATAGTTTCATAGTTATTTTATGGTATTATTTTACAATTACATAGTCACAAATTGTGTACTCACTATTTATAACTCGATCCTGTTTAATTTCGTGCGTGAATCACTTGTTAAAACACTAGTTACATGTAACTTTTTACTCTTAATTGTCACATTCCTTTGCGCACACTCTATACGCACGGATGCAGAGTCAATGTACGCCGGAAATAACATTTTTCGCGATATAATGTACTTTTTAGATTTCACTTGATTCACACGACGTACTCCTACCACACTTGCACGTTCTTTATGCACCAAAGATATGTCGTGTGAGTGAGGCTTTAGTAACCGATACATAAAGGACAACTGTTCTTTAGTGCGTGCGTGCATCGCAATTATCTTCACTCGCGACTTCAAACCGCTTTTAAAGGTATTTACTTCTTATTGCTTCATACTTTGCGTTAATAAACGAAACTTATGCGTGGTAGTTTAGTCGGTATCATTAGATAATGTTTTCCGGGGATGCCTAATTCGCATCCATCTTCGTTAACCTGTACGCAAAGCACGCGGAACTCAGTCGTTTCCGTGATTACCCCACATTCCACATTAGTTAATTAGATTTTCAAATACCAATTTGCTCTGAATAAATATCTTATAATTGCTCGCATTTTCCTTGCGTGTTTATCCGAAAACTTTTTGTATTACGTAACCACGACTGAACGGAAATATTTCCACACAAGATATGATGTTCTTCGCGGTATAGTCGATTCTCTTTAAGTTCCTACATAATGCAAAACCTATGACTAAAACTATATCCATATCAACGTAACTCTTTGTTGCATTAAAATCGTTTACAATTGCAATAATGTTATAGTATTATAATGGCATAGAGCGATATTGCAAAGAGTACTTTGTCGTGTTCCTCAATTAATCACACTTTCTTTGATTCATTTATAATATCTCCCTCCTAAAAAACGTAATTGTGAAGCCGGCTTTGTACATCGGAAACCTTCTCAGATTGTCACGAATTCCCACTTTCTTTGATTTCCTAATCGTGACATTTCGAAATTTTAATATGAATTACACATATACTTATCAAGTAACGTCCCTCTTTCTACGGTTATCTTTTAACATTTCAAAATTTTCGAACTGAACACGACAGACGAATATATAACTTGGCATAAAATTCATATGCCATTTACGGGATGCGAAATGTATTAAATTGGAATCTGGATTAAATCCATAAGAAAGGTACGGTCACATTTTTTCGCAAGAAACGACGTGAAAACTATGAGTAAATTCAACGAACAAACACAAATTCAGCGTTTTAACAATCCGATACTGCACCGGCTACTTCTGCAATCGACCAATGCCCACTGTTAAAGTATCAACATTTATTATTTTGTCATCCACGGTTTACGTTTTGCTTTTGTTCCGAGCAGCCGTATTTTCAATCTAGTTTCTGTGCATTATTGATTCTTCTTTGCATTCGAGAATTAGCTTCATTCTTGTCAATCCAATATTATGCTACCATCGGAATTGAATGAACAAAATATGGTGATTCGAGTATATTGTTGTGTATATTTCTTAAAAGATAAGTAAAATGGACTTATTAATCAAATACAAATGAAAAACGAAAGAAAGTAACACAAGATGAATGAACGTGGATAGTTAATGGAAAGAGATAGATACATCGAAGTTAAGAGCGTAGAAGAATAGAAGGTGTCAAGTGTAAAGTAGAAGACCATGAAGTGGAGAAATGGATGAGATAAGTAGGATATAGTAAAAGAATAGAAGAGTACCAGACGTAAAAAGAAAAATATTAAAAGTGGGAGAGAGGAGACAGGCGAGAGGTGCAGAAAAGATGGGTGAAAGAGAGAGTGAGGGGTGTAAGATGTGATAAAGAAAGGGATAAGTAGAGGCGTGTGAGAGGAAGAGAGACAATAGAGAAAAGATAAGGGAAGGCGCGAGGGGTGGCGGTTTCTAGGGAGGGTAAAGGGAGAAGAGGGTGCTGCAGACGCGGCTCGACAAGGGTAAATGTACGTACGAATGCACCCCGGATTGGCTTTGGGGTGGTTTCCATGGAGACCAATTCGCTCAGCCCGGGGAAGTCCCCGCCGCCAGTGCTACCACTAACACCGACGCCGGACGTTTCCTGGAAAATCGCATTGCGTTCAAACTGTACAAAGTTCAAACGACTTATTCAACACGTGCATCTGTAACTGATGCCTCTCACTGACCTGTAAAAAATCGTGCTTAATATGAAGCTCCAGAAAATAGATGATGCAGAACGTACTCGGTGAAAAAGTAACAAAATGATTTTCAACCTTGTTGAAAACTTTTAATACGGGATGCTGTTAAATCAATCTTTTATTCATATAAACAAACGGGTACCCGGACTAACATATCAAAATTCACATTGTTTGACATTGTTCAAGTTTCCAAGCTGATGAACACAGCTCAAAGTAGGTTCATGCTTTGTGGTTTCAATGAATGGAAAGTAATTATCCATGTGCCACGTGACATTTTAATTTACCGCATTTACGGTGCGTCAAACGATGGCGTATCTATTAAAACATCCCCTGTAAATATCTGCTGGTGGTTCATAAAAGGCTCTTAGATATAGGTGAAGTAGTCTAGCTACAATAAGTAATCCTAGAAGCGTGCCAGCTTGATTCCTTCCGACCCATCTGGCTTGATCGTACGGCTGGTGCAAATAAACGGGGGTTGAAATTGTGAGCCAGGGGAGAATCACCCTTATCCTGTTCAAGCGTCAGGACATCTGCGATACAATCTCGTTGAAGCCCCGCGAAATCTTTGCGAACTCACGTTTTTGAATTCGTAAAAGCTCTAATTATCAAACCCGGTATAAAACAGAATGGCATCAAGGAAAACATGTTCTTTTGGTACTACACGACTCTTCCTACATTAACATGTTCTACCTTACATCATTTCTTACATCTTATTAATTAATTTCAACCTTATTGGTGTTCATTAGTTGTACTTTTTATAAGAATACATCATGGTTCAAACTTGGATATACATGGGGACTTTTTCGTAGGTTAAATTGTTTCCCTTTTGAGACAAAATAGTTATATGGATTTCTCGATTGTTAGCAAAATACGTATCATAGTTTTTATATAAAATGGACGATGAAGCAGGAACTTGTCGTATCTCTTAATGACGGCACTAGTCTCGAGTTACCGATGAGATTAGCTGATTTTACTCCTCATCTACTGCTGAGGAAAGCTCGTAGCTTTAGCGTCTAACGTTTAACTGTGGATTAGCGAGAAAGATATGGCGGTGGGAATTACGAATAGTATTTCAGTCACTTAAAAATATTTAAGACGCGTACTCTGGAGTTCCAGGAAATATTAAAACATTATCCTTTAAATGTTCAACACGATAAACGACTTATTTCGAACGCAATTTATTTCAGTAGATACCAGATTTATGAATTTCAACGAGGAGACTTGAACACAAATCGTTTTTAGATTAATAGTTAGTAAGGACTAGACTTAGATTTCAAAAATTTTGATGGAAAGTAATATTGAAACGTATAAAAAATCGAACGAGTTACCTGATTCTATGTAGCCCAATATTTTCATTTATGTTGGATTTATTCAGGGAATATAAAATTTCAACGGAAAATAATATTATATTTCGAACTCGAATAACTCGCATGTACAAATTGATTTACTACAAAACTTTCAATTGGGTATTTTAATTCAATTACATACGAATCAGTTCTTCCTATTGCCTGTTAATTAATAATTTAAAAACGAATTCAAAGT
Source organism: Nysson spinosus (assembly GCA_910591585.2). Classification (NCBI taxonomy): domain Eukaryota; kingdom Metazoa; phylum Arthropoda; class Insecta; order Hymenoptera; family Crabronidae; genus Nysson; species Nysson spinosus. The sequence goes on along the minus strand of OU342852.1, from coordinate 1,820,302 downwards.
TCAACTAGTTAAAATTCATGTACACTACTCTTTTTCGAAAAATGGACTTAGACCACTTTCAAAACAAACGGCACAATTACTGATCTTTAATCAATTTCGTGGCACATCGGTTGAAAATCCCTGTCCTAGAAATTCGGAAACATTCGAAATTGAGGAACCAACGATATGAACGTCGGGAGTAAAAAAAAATAAAGTGAATCACGAAAGTCCTCTGACTGAAGTACAACAAAAAACTGGAAACTAACGAGTTCGCCACATGTTCTACCTTGTGTATGTAGCACGTTAACAGAAGTTTGGATGATTTCGTTCGTTTATTTAAATAGTTGTAACTGATCCTAATGTACTCACGTGCGAATAGACTGAGTGTAGTTTACTGAACACGGAAGTCCACTTTGACTTCCTGACGTGTACCATCAAACTAATCAGAGTTTCCGTCGACAGGATTACCAAGTACTCTTTACAAATTTAGATTGATATAACAACTTTAAATTCACGATGAGAATTTCTAGCAAAATGTTGCTTGTCAGTGTGGATATTAATTTATAACTCTTTTATAACCGATAATTAAAATGTCTCTTACTTCGTTTAAAATTCAGGCATTTCCAACACCAGCTACCTGATTTAAACCTGCATTTTATACTTTGATAGTTTGACGTTTCTGAATTATTGAAAAAATATGGATTTTGCTAAAAAGACGTGACTGTTATGAAATGATTATTATTAGTAAACTAAAGTGTTCTTTACTAGCCGGGGAAGTATATTAAGAATAAATATGAAAACGTAATAAATTAAACAAAATATGTAGTCAATATAAGCGTCGTCTATTTGTTGGTTTCTTATGCATACTTTCTAAACAATGTTCACATTATCACCGTAGGAACAGTTTAACGGTTCAACGGTTGGTAAATTTATAATTATGGAACACCTGTGTTAATTAGTCGGAGACTACTTAAATTGTTTCTTCTCGTTGGAATCTAAATTTAAGACATTGCTAGAAGAACAGAGGCGTACGATGCTGAAGCTTTCACGATCTGTAATCAAATGAAATTTTGTTTTCCATTAAAATAACTATTGCATAATAAGTTCCATATTAACACTAGAACTTCCAAAGAAATCAAAATGATGGGTCCTCGGTATTTAATAAAAATGTTCAAATTTATAAGGCTTCATTTTCTGAGATTCTTCGCGATTCACGTTGCACAATGAACATAAATAAATCGATTAATTAGAGAAGCGTTTTTATTTAGCTTATGACCATGTGCATATTTTGATTAATAATATCTTTATCTCAATTAAGGAAACAATATTAATAATAATAGTCTCGGTATTAATGTTCGCCATTTTTAGAAGACATAAAGCCGTGACTACAACATTCATAAGAACATGTCTTAAATAATTAATAACTTACAGTTGCAAAGCTTTCTAACGAAAGATTTGTAAATTTCCCGATTGAAATTGATAATGCCTTTTGTGATCTTAATACTAGAAGTAAAAGCAGTTTACTTTTTTTCGGTGGCGATTGGTACCACATTGATCCGTAAGCCGCATTTCCAATCATTTTACTCTAAAATTGGAATAATTATGTTAATCGTTCAGAGAAAAGAATTGTAACTTAACGTGTGAATATTTCAATTAAATTGGCTTCATTTTTATTCGGAATTATTTATGTTGAATATGATATGAGGCGTTATTTTTTAAAGTGGTATGAGTAACATTTTTATGCAAACTGAATTAAATATAATTTTATGCCACAGATTGATATATACTTTGCACGTTTTTACTAAATTCCGCAAACCCGTCATTTTGACGGCATTCATAGTTCTAGTGTTAAAATCGAAAGAACAAATGGACGTATACCACTTTCAATAATAACTGACCATTTATTAAAACATATATTATGGAATAACCTTATTTGTGAGATATTCTCCAGCGAAGCAAAGCATAAATGCTTCTGTTGCAATAGATGCATAAAATAAAAGACATTTTGTTAAAACAGCAGATGCATTTTCCGTCCCGATTGACTGTGACATTTTAATATCATAAATTATAAATATAACACATACATACGACTATACATATTAAATATTTCTATTCGATTATTTGTAAAATAAAAAGAATTTTATAATAAAGAATCTAGTAATTGTGTATAATATTTGATTGATTTCACTAAAAAGGGAATACTACAATAATAATATTATAACGAATATTATGGTTTAAAGCAGATCACTCTACTTTCCGTAAATGTTACTCACTATCATAATTAAGAATCCTAAACAGCAAATAATTAGAGTGTTCGACAGAAATTGCATTAGTGCTATATACGTGAAAATGTTCTCTATATTTTTTGTAAAAGAAATAATCCGTTGATGTCTATCAATAACAAATTTTAATTGCTCATTACTGTTGAAAGTACTTTCGATCAATTTTTCACATATTATGTCTATCTGACCTCCCACATGAAGTACCTGAAAGGATAAAACTTATTAAATAATAAATTAATAATACGTACAATAATTACAAATAATAACTTCTCTGATAAATAATAACAAAGCTTGCTTTGCAAAGCAAGCAAAGTTTAGAAAGCGAAGTTAGTACTAATTGTAATATTATAAGTGTAATATAATATCATAACTGTTATATTATATTATGTAATATGAAACTATGACATTAACTTTAGTAATATTATAATTAGTATTAACTTTGCATTCTACCAGTATATCATATACACATTTTAATTAGATACGCGAGCGAAATATGCGAACACGGCGAGAAATACATTACATGTTTACATCGTGAACTCAATCACTGTTTCACGTTGTACAGGATTTTCTATCCTGTTTATACAATGCAGCTACCTACAATATGATGTAAACATCTGCAAAATGTACGCGGGTTATGCAGTCGTTTCATATTAAATTTCTGTATTTACATAAAACACCTGCATCTGGACCTCCGAGAGATGTTAAAACAGTGCGGAAAATCACGGTTGGAAAACATTTAACGTAGTTTAATATGTCGGATATAAACGTTATAACTGGAAAACTTTCATCGCGAAACAAGTTTATTTTGAAACACGTATTGAATTACAGTAAGAATATATATATTTTCTTCTTTATGCCGCTAATTTCTAAAGAATTAATTTATTATTTGAGTTGATTTCCGTAATTTTGGCAAATTTATTTTGCTTTGTCCAGTGCGAATGGTAAAGTGATCAATGCGTTAATATTGCAAATTTTACATATATTAGTGATATATTTGATTCGAATTTCAACGTGTTAAATAATAATTTTCTTACTATTTTCACGTAACACGTAGCTTTTGCTTCGTTAGATTCGCGTTATACAATTTTCTTTTAGACACGAAAAAACTGGGTTATAGAGAGGTGATAATATTATTTGTTTTATATCAATAATTTGCAATAACGTTGTTTACGTATTGCAAAATAATATTTACTATCGTCAGGAGCGATTTGCAACTTACCATTGTCACAAGTAATGCATTGACAATGCCAGCCGTAGTGGCAGATGCCAATTGATGAAGAAATTGTGTGAGCATCACAAGTTCGTAAACAGGTGATTTACTGCACTCAAATGGTAATTCCATTTTTAAGAGAAGATCTCGTGAAGTTGCATTATCCTGCTTGTTGCTGTTCAGAGATACAAGCACACCAACCCCGTAAAGTATCACTGTCGTCGAGTAGAGGCCAATAATAGCGTGTGAAAAACGATGGGATAGATACGCGGTTTTTATCATTATCACCGAATCTACCAGAGCATAGTTGTACCAATCACTAGCCATGGATCTTAGGATACTGAAAAACTCTCTGAAAGTAATTCATTGAATCATTATATCAAAGAACGGTGGATATTATTTTTTCTTATTATATATTCACCATTTGGTAAATCAAGCTTTTCTAAAAATCTGATTTCTTAAGCTATAATAATAAAAATCAAATCCAATGTAAAGTGAAAACTTAATTTGGAATGCAAAACTGAGAGTAATTTGGATAGATTTTCTATCTAAATAATTTAGATCCGTTTGATAAAGAATATTGTAATTTTACGATGTCCTGTATGAAATGCCTTACCTTTTATTCATCCAAAAACTAACTAACTTGAAGAACAACAAACTGAAGGGTAAAATGGCGCACAAATTATCCACGAGACTAAAAAGATTGTCGGAACCAAAATGCAATATAAGGTGCCAAAACTGAAAGGTTTGACATAACAGCAAAGACGAGAACCAAAGGAATTTATATAACCCCGCAAATTGTGTCCCTGGCCACATTCCAATAAGATAAATTCCAAGTTGAACCGCGCGACTAATAGTGCTGGTTGGTTTCATTATGATATTTCAAGAAAGAAAGCTTCGAATCAAGCAATCGATTAATAACAAATATTCATAAGATATTTTCAAGCTATCAAATAAGTAAGGATAATGTTTCAATGGTCGGTGAATGATTATTGGTTGGGGGAAAGAAAAGAAATGGCTTGCGAGGGTGTTATCATCCCTCCCGACAAACAACGTCTCGGCCGCGACTGCAATCGTCTGTTATTTCCTTTAAAAATGCATAGTGCACATCCGGTCTTGAGACGTGCAAGTGCATATTGAATGAAAGTCATGAACCATGGAAAAGTTTTGAAGTTTTAAGTTGAGGGGTGCGTTCAGGGGTGGTTTGAAGAGGGTAGAACAGATCTTGGAAATTACTCCAAGTTTCCTTGCGCGTAGATTCGAAAGCAAATTGAGGATAGTTTGTTGATGTACTTTGTTATTCTACTTTGTTACTACTTGTAATGGAGTTTGAAATTAAAAGTGGAGTCGAAGGAGAAGTAGTATTTTGTTGCAACTTCCAAAGGTTATTTATGCATGCATAAAATATTCAATAATTATACGTGAGTGTTTTATAACTTATAACAATGATTACGCAAAATGTGATGGTGGTAAAAAATAACTTATTAACGTTAGAACTACCGAACATATACTCAGTCATGCTTGCACATTTATTTATATATAAATTATGGTTCGAGGATTGATGTTAATTAATGGACTCAATTATTCGCGTTATCTATATAAAATAAAAGTTTATCAGATATCGGACAATGCGCCGTGGTATATTCGAATAATTGAACTAGAAATGGTGGACAAAAATTCTAAGGAATGGCGCTTTTGGATTTTAACTGTAAAGTAATCTTGAGTTGTTAGATTCATTCATTATTTACATTTCTGTATTGTAAATGGGACTTAACAAAGGCGACGAGACTTTATTATTTCTTTTATTTGTTCTAAAATGAATATCATAATTCGCAGAAAGGTGCAACTGTTAAAAAACCTAAGAAGCCAATCTTCAAAAGGTTTTCTGGGTCTTAATACATCGCATGTAATACAGATGCGTATGATGCAGAAACTTTCATAATCTGTAATGAAACATAAATTGAAATTCAACATGTAGAATATCCAAAAGTTACAAGAATAAATGCAAAAAACTGTTTTTGAGGAAACGTAGTTAAGAAATGTTATGTCTATCATAACGATATAAAAATGAAAAAAGTGATGTAAATACAATTAGTTAGTCCACAAGTGATATTGTGAACCCAAAATCAGTATAAAATAATAATGTATTAAGCAAAGAAGAGTAGAAAAATTACTGTTATATACATTTAATAACCCTTTTTGATATATTAAATTCTTTAGTGGACAAAATTGAGTTTTCCAATATTCCAAAAGTTTTCAGGAAAATGATAAGAAATAATTTCTTTGTTTTCTGTTATGATTCAGGACGGATAAAAGAATCAAATAAATCTGCATGTACAGCAATTATCTTACACTTGTAAAACCTTCTAAAGTCAAATCCATTATATTTCCCGCAGTAATTGTTAATCTTCTCTGAGATCGCAATATTATAAATAATAAGACTTGACAGTCACTGGGTGACATATTATACCAAAGAGATTCGTATACCGCATCGCCAATCGAGTTACTCTGTAAATAAAAAGAAAATACTGTTCTTTGATTGGCCAGAAAGTTCGTGCACTTTGCATCAGTTTTCTTCCCAGTGTGATACCGATTAACAAACGTTTTTTTATAACAATTAACGAATAAGCCTTATAATATCAATCACATGTATTTATTTTATTAATTCAATTTATGTGATGATAACTTAATTACGAATTTACTTCGCGCTGTATTTTTATCGTCTGCGGAGTTCAAAGGATTAATTATTTAAAATGTCCCAGGCCTTTGATCCACCCTGTATATTGTTAATAATTGAAATTCAGCTAGTTTTATGTCATAAACAAACCTTAGCACTTAAATATTCACCGGCATAACAGAAAACGAAAGCTTCCATGCTAATGGCTATATAAAATGTCACGGACTTCGTCAACATTGTTGGCCCTTCTTCCGTGCCAATCGTCTGCGATAAAAAAATACTCAATTTTATACAGCGAGTGTTAAAAGTATTCGTATCGATCTCTTCATTTTTATTGATACCAATTTTATTCGATCATCAAAACCTGCTATTTTTATATACAGTGAGTGTAAAAAGTATTCAAACAGCCGCGAATTTGATCAAAAACCTCGATGAACTTTGTTTCCACATGAAACAAATTGTGAATGTTTCCATAAACGATACGGATAAAACATGTTTTTTTTAAAATCTCTGAGAATATGTACGTACCACTTGTTTGTTAAAATGTTTTAAATAAACAAAGTTCTACGAGGTTTTCGTTAAAATTCACTGCCGTTGGAATACTTTTTACACTTACTGTGGAAAAACGCCATTTGCGAAACTTACCGATACGATCGCAAATGCTATGCAACAGATAACCAAAGTATTCCAAAGAAATTGTAAAAGCGCGATGAACGAAAACATATCGCTAATATTATTAGCTAAAGTTATTATTTTCTGATGGTGATTAACGAGGTCTTTGACGTTAATTAATGATGCACGAGGTAGAAAACTGCTAGAAGTAATCTGTTTTAAGTTATCTCGCATTATATCGATTTGTCCGCTTACGTGAAGTACCTAAATATTAGGATTAATAATTGTTGCATTTAGTGTGTGAAGTGTTATTAAATATGTCTCATTTCTCGAGTAATTATTTTTAATACGAATACTATAATTTTTGAATTTTAATAATTATTTGTATCACTGCGAAATTACTTAGAAATGGCTACAAAATCATTTCAAAAATGACTTACCAAAGATAGCAGCACGGAATTTAATAACGCCACCAAAGTCGCCAATGACAATTGATGAACAAATTGAATCATCATAATTATTTCGAATACTGGTGACTCACTCGTTTCAAATGGAAATTCCATTCTGACTGGAAATTCTCGCGTGTATGATTCCGGATGCTTCGCGCGATTCAAGGATTGTATAATGTAACCACCAATCACATACAAGAACGCACCAAACGCGTTGAAGCTCATCAAAAAATTCGAGCAACGTTTTGCTAAGCTTGCTTTCGTGTCCATCGTAGATATATTTGAACTAATTGTGGCAACTTCTTTCCAGTCTTGTTCTATGTCTCCCAAAATATCATAAAATATTCTGTGAAAATGGAACATATATTTGTGTCGTTATTTTCGAAAGTGATATAAGTCTCGTTTTTATGGAAACGGAAGAAAATATCATTTTCCATTGGTTTGATATTACCCTCGTTTCAACCATAAGCTTGCAAGCTTCATCGAAACAAGCGTGTAAGACAATGCAATGCTCAGTCCATCAATCAGATCAGAAATATGTGAAACATCGAAATGAATAAATACATAACAGTATTGAAAATATTGCAATATTATAATCGAAGCCATATATGCCATCCAGTTTACTGTGCCATACGTTGAACCCGGCCATATTCCAATTAGACGAAGACCGATTTGAACAGGGCGACTAATCGTAGTTCCTCGATTGTTGGTCATCCTGCATCAGATCGTCAAAATGATCTTTTTCTTTTTAAAATCGATCCAATACGTAACATTTAATTCTTTTCAAATAAATCATATATTTTCGAGAATGATTCTCTTATTTGATTTAACGTGGCGTAACTGAAGAATTGCAATAATAACTTAATTACACGTTGTATAATATTATATAATACATGTATAATCGAACCTCGATGCAGTGTGCGCTACGCAAACAAGTATTCCACTCGCAGTGATCCTTTAAACCTGAAGTGCTGCGCAGTCAAAGGGTTAAATCTTTAAATATGAAGTAAATCTGCAATGTATCGTAGAGAGTGTCCTTCACCAGCACTTCTGAAAGAAGTAACCAGTGCTGTTTCGAAAGAACTCGGATGTAGCAAAACCAAAAGACATCCCCACTCCGACAATCCTGACTCAATCGTGATTTCCTTCAGGGTGCTGCAAAACGTGCTTTAAAAATGCGCACGATGATTGCAGGTTTGATAGTAAAAAGATGGAGAAACTTCGTTTTACGATTTGGAACACTTCGCTCCTGCGATTTTCAAGCAATTTGCATTAAAGATGTAAGTGCAGGGGTCTTAGACTACACGCGAATATACATATATTGTACTTACATTTGTCAGGGAGAAGCAGATGCGACTGCTAAGAAGGGGAGTTTTGAAAGAAAGTTATTATGCGAAAACGGGGGGATGAAACACTTTCATAATATATCGCCGAAGTTTTGTAGTGAAGTGTTTCTATGAATCTCCATAATGTGCGATTTTAGATTGTGTTTTATCTTGGATTGGACATCCCTGCGCATCAACATGCATAGTGTCGGAAAATTGTTACATTTCCACTCAACACTCACGGAAAAAGTGATTTGTCAAACTGTTTGAAAAACCTGCTTCAATATCCACGGATTCGTATACGTTCTAAACTTGATTTGTATAATTTAAATTAATAATAAGTATTATATAATGTTTTAGCTGTTTCTTGTGCATCAATAATTTGTTAACTCGGGGACTTCCATTAAAAAACAAAATAGCTTACAATTTAGTAATAAAATTACTAAATAAGTCAGTAAAACAACAATATTTTAAAGAAGAAATAATTTATTAAAAGTGATGGGGAAATGAATTCTTAACAGAAAAGTATTATGGAAGATGGATGTAATATAATTATAATATTGTCTGAAATACAGAAATGAGAAAAGTAATAATTACGAAATATTTAACATAATGTGATAAGAAAAATATTCGGTAATTAAAATAACAAAATTAAGTAGATAAGACGTGCCATGACTACCTTGTTTTATAACAATATTACAGCTTATTCCTACACTTCTTCCATTGCAACCTAATTGAAACATATATATAGTTTATTTTTATACACATAGTGTTATGTAACTTTTATTGTTCGTATTTTTTGCACGAATATCGTCTAACGGAAAATAATTATATTCTCTGAATCCTCGTAGCAGACAGATTTTCGTTCAGTTATCAGTACATCGCATGCAGTACTGATATGTAAGATGCAGAAGCCTTTAAAATCTAAAAATTCGAAGTAATGCGTCATTTAAAAAAGCGAAATCAACACAAAGTTCGAAAAGTATATACACGAGTACATAGAATACCCTGTATGTACTTTTATAATTGTACAAAATATTACAACACTCTAGATTAAACTATACAGGATTTCCCAAAATTTAATATTTTCGACATTGATATTCATCCCTGAAACCCTAGTACCATTAAACCACTACACATCGAAAAGTTTTCGACTTAGAAACTTTTTTTAATATCTGCTAAACAAAGTTGAAAACGAAAAAAATGGTGAAGGACTTTTCGGTTTGTATTAGTGCAAGGAATCTAATGTTTCATGTATCACAGATCCTGGGAAATCCTGTACTTAAAATACATCAGAAATTAATATCATAAAACGAAATAATTTCATAACTGAATCTATGACAATATGTACATATATTAAATGCTGATAAATCTCGTATTCAGCGTTTTACAAAATCTTGCAAATCTCTAAACGATGATTTACTTTTATTGAGCCAGTCATTGGGTACATATAATAACATTGATGTACTACATATGTGAAGGTGGAACGATTCTAATAATCATCGATGCGAAAAAGCAGATTTATTTGCATGGAAAATGATCTTACATCAAGGAAACTCTCCAATGATAAATCTATAAATTTGCCAGCCGTAATAGTTATTCGTTTTTGAGACCTCACCATAAGTAACAGCATAAGTCGACTGTCATTAGGCTTCAAAAGGTACCATAAAGAACCATAAGCCGCATCGCTAATCCGTGTACTCTAGAAATTAATTATTGTGTTGCGTCATACATAAATTCTATTCTTTGAAACAAAGTTCTTTCGTCAATAACCAATGAACTACAATGGATTTTAATCTAATATATTCGCAATTATTATTAATAACTTGTTGTCATTTTTTAGGAAACATGTTGATTCTCCTTGCATAAAACTCTGGCGGTTATTAATAAAAAAACGTTGGATGAACGGAACTTATTTTTGACTCAACTCAATAATAAAATATAATCATATCTTTTTTGACTAATGTATATTTAATTGATAAAGAACCAAAGGATTATAAAGTTAGTGGATAATTTATTGAGACTAATCATGTTTCTTTGCTTGGATTGTTTGATGACAATTCTTTATTTTATAGTTATAAATATATTCAAGTTCATTGAATTTGTCAATTAAACATGTCAAAGTAAAGCCGAAAGCTTACCTTTGAACTGAGATACTCTCCGCAAAAGCAGAAAATAAAAGCCTCCAGAGTTATGGCGATGTAGAAAAACGTTGTTTTTATCAATATATTAAATCCATTTTCACTACCTAAACTCTGTCATGGCAAAATATTAATATTAATATTTATATTATATATTTATATATTAATATTAATATCTAAAACTAATCAAGATTGACTATTAACATTACAAGGCATATTCTGAGTAGTATAATACAGGTTCTAAGTAGTATAACCCTCGAATAACGCGGGAGTTAGACATCCAGAAAAATCTCGCTTCAGTGAAATGTTATATTATGTGAACGCGTTATATGAGGATGGCTACAAATTGTGAACCGTGTTATATCAAAACCGTGTTGCACAAAGTTTACTTACTGTTACTATCGTAAATCCTATACAACAAATGATTAAAGTGTTAGATAAAACTTGCAGTAAAGCAATATGTGTGAACAGTTTGTCGACGTATCCCGAAAATTTAATAATCTTATAATGTTTAGCAATCAAACTTTTGATAACAATCCTTGAAAAGTGATCACCGTCTGCATTTTTTGAACTGATTTCGGATAATGTGTTGTACATTATATCTATCTGACCACCAATGTGTAGAATCTAGAAATGATTTATTTGCAATATTATATCTTTACATTAACACTAGAACGTTACGCACGTTACGCACTCTATGAAATCGCGTTATCATTATAAAAAAGTTCGTTGCAATATCTATAACGCGTTGTGGAAGAATCGCGTTATATAAAAAAGTCCTCGCAATATCTTTAGCGTTGTACAAGAATCGCGTTCTATATTATAGAATTCGTGTTCTATATTATAGAATTCGCGTTCTATATTATAGAATTCGCGTTCTATATTATAGAATTCGCGTTCTAAATTATAGAATTCGCGTTCTAAATTATAGAATTCGCGTTCTAAATTATAGAATTCGCGTTCTAAATTATAGAATTCGCGTTCTATATTATAGAATTCGCGTTCTAAATTATAGAATTTGCGTTCTAAATGATAGAATTCGCGTTCTATATTATAGAATTCGCGTTCTATATTATAGAATTTGCGTTATAGGGGAGTTTACTGCAATTGAAATATAGAAGGGTCGCGTTATGCGAGATAAGTGCCGCGTTATAGCAATATTAGCATAAAGAAATTTGAAAAAAAAACTGAAAGTTGAATAAACGTTGTTTCGCCAACGAAATATTATAAAAATTAATAATCTTAATGCAATCAAATGTGTTTGATAGAAGGCTGATAAACTTACCAAAGTAAGAATGAAAGCATCTAATAAACCAACGGCACTGGCGACTGCAGTTAGTTGAAGAAATTGTGCGAATATCACACATTCGTAGTATGGCGAGTGATAAAAAAAGATAGGAATTTGCATTTTCAATAAAAGTTTCCGTGAATTAATATCGACATTAGAACGGTCCATTATGTCAATGTCTTCGAAGAGTACAATAGAATAACAAATAACAGCAATCGCGTAAACGCTTATAATATACTTCGAACAACGTTCAGACAAAATGGCGGTGCTGATCATCGTGTTCAGATTGCTATCCTTAGCAGCTGACTGCTGCCAATCATTAGATATTTCACTTATTATATTCATAAATGTTCTGCAAAATATTATTCTGCATACAGTGAGTGTAAAAAGTATTCTAACAGCTGTTTATTTAAAATATTTGAACAAATAAGTGATATGCACATATTTCTAATAGGAAATATTATATAAATAATAACATTCCTTACCCGCGATTAAACCACAAAATTATCAGCTTGAAGGATAACAATGTCTGCGGCATAACGGTGCTTAAACAGTCTATTAAATTCGAAAGATCCTTGGAACTGAGCTGTAATATTACATACCAATACTGAAACACCTGCAGTGATACCAACACGACAATCCATATAACTCGTAATATTAATTCGCTTTGTAAACCCGGCCAGACACCAGTTATACGTAGACCAATTTCAACTGGCCGACTGATACTCTTAACAGCCGCCATTTTGTAGAAAGTTAATAACGTTTGCTTTTCACTCTTTTTCAGAACTTGAATCCCAACGAGGATACGTCATCAACGTAACGTCCAGAGTTTCTATGAGGTTTGCAACGAAGTACAGTTGGGATTGGCACCAATGAAAATCGTCATCCAACCACAGCAACGGCGGCGCACGGAGACCAATCAATTTTTGATTAGACGTTGAAGATTTATGTTGAAATTGTGGGGACAAAGTTACAATAATAGGGAAAGTATATCTGACAAGGCGGAAGTTTAGTTCAGGTGTCTTTTTTTCTTGGAAGATTGTGGACATTTCTTAGTGCGTACACTTCCGGTCAAAAGTCTGGAGTGTGTTGGGATTTCAAAAGAAATACGTTTCTTGAGTAAATACATATTTTGCTCATAATATTGTTCTTCCAATTCGAATTGTAAAAGATATTAACAACTAGAACTACCAAACCCTGAAATTAAAATGTCGGGTTTAAGGAACGTAATAAAAAAGTACAAATCTAACTGAATATATTGTCGGTAGTTCTGGTGTTAATGTAATATTATTTTTATATATAAGTGCAATATTTTTAAGAAAACATTCGAGTATTTGGAAAATTGTTTTCATCCGAAAAGCACAGGGTTTACCAAGCTTTTCTGTCGGAGTGTACAATGTCACGTGGTTTCCTTGCAAAATTTAGCGAGTCTGGCCACTGCATCGTACGCGAGTTTGCGTCCAAGGAAAAGTTTGGAAAAACCGACGAATGCTAGGAAAATCAAAAAGTTTTGAAAGAAAGGAAAGTTTGGGTGAGCAGAAACAAAAGCGTCGCGGAAGTTTGCATCTCCACTGTGCTGTTTAGACTGAACAAGGAGAAAGTTGATACTGTTTCTGTGATATGTTTTTTTGCGAATAACACATCAATGTCTTCATTTTTCTTGATAACAACTCTATTCGGTTACCAAAAAATGCCATTAAAAATTCAAAGACTATGTTTGGCAAGAAGTAAGAGTCAAATCTGTGCTCTTAGGACCGTGCTTTTCGAGTTGAATGTATCGTTATTAACGTGAAAACAAAATGAATATGTTATAAATATCACTAAAGTTATTTGTTTTTATTAATTCGCTATTTAGTTTGACAATTGCAATACTGCGTATGCTTCTTTTAAGACCGTGCTACTTATGTCTGACAATGCGCAGACCTATACTACTGAATTCTGTCAGGCGTTTCTAAACGGTTTCAAATCGAAAAGTTTAATAAAATTAAAGATTTCTAAAGAATTCTGTATACTAAAAAATCTGTAGAAAATTACTTAAAAATAGAATTCGTTAGAAAAGGCTATAAAATTAGAATTCTTTAGAAAATAATGTAAAATTAGAAATCGTTAGAAAATCTCATTTCTCAGCGCTTTCAAATTAATAGGAAGTTTTATGATATTAAACCTTATTAGAAAATTCGAAATAATTTATTTAATACTATATTTGATATGTAATTATATTTAATATGTAATTATATTTAATAAGTATCCCCACTTTAGGAAAAAAAGAAGGGTCTTTTCTGTTCTTTTAACAAGATTTGCGATGTAAGTATAAAAGTTAGACAGTTTTTAATTGTTGCAAAAAGTTCTGTGGAATTTTTCAAACAAAACTATGTGAATTACATTTGCTATATAAATTTGCAAATATGTTTAAACATTAGTTAAAGTTGGCGAGCCAAATTCTTCGCTCCGATCTTTCAAGAGTCTTTCCAAATTTGTTTAAATATTCTGACGTAAGTATAAAAGTTTGACAGTTTTTATTTACTGCAAAACATTCTGCGGACTTTTGCGAACAAAATGATATAAATTACATTTGCAAATTAAATTTGCAAATATGTTTAAACATTAGTCAAAGTTGGCGAGCCAAATTCTTCGCTCGGATCTTCCAAGACTCTTTCCAAATTTGTTTAAACATTCTGACGTAAGTATAAAAGTTAGACTGTTTTTATTTATTGCAAAACATTCTGCGGACTTTTGCGAACAAAATGATATAAATTACATTTGCAAATTAAGTTTGCAAATATGTTTAAACATTAGTTAAAGTTGGCGAGCCAAATTCTTCGCTCCGATCTTTCAAGAGTCTTTCCAAATTTGTTTACATATTCTGACGTAAGTATAAAAGTTAGACAGTTTTTATTTATTGCAAAACATTCTGCGGACTTTTGCGAACAAAATGATATAAATTACATTTGCAAATTAAGTTTGCAAATATGTTTAAACATTAGTTAAAGTTGGCGAGCCAAATTCTTCGCTCCGATCTTTCAAGAGTCTTTCCAAATTTGTTTAAATATTCTGACGTAAGTATAAAAGTTAGACAGTTTTTATTTATTGCAAAACATTCTGCGGACTTTTGCGAACAAACTGATATAAATTACATTTGCAAATTAAGTTTGCAAATATGTTTAAACATTAGTTAAAGTTGGCGAGCCAAATTCTTCGCTCTGATCTTTCAAGTCTCTTACCAAATTTGTTTAAACATTCTGACGTAAGTATAAAAGTTAGACAATTTCTCTTGATTGCAAAAAATTCTGTGGACTTTTGCGAATAAAACGAAATGAATTACATTTGCAAATTAAATTTGCAAATATGTTTAAACATTAGTTAAAGTTGGCGAGCCAAATTCTTCGCTCTGATCTTTCAAGACTCTTTCCAACTTTGTTTAAACATTCTGACGTAAGTATAAAAGGTAGACAGTTTTTCTTGATTGCAACAAATTCTGTGGACTTTTGCGAATAAAATTATATGAATTACATTTGCAGTTTAAATCTGCAAATATGTTTAAACATTAATTAAAGTTGGCGAGACACTCAACGCGCGGTCACTTTCCGCACACTTTTCTAATTTGCATACAAATTCTGATGTAAGTATAAAAGTTAGACAGCTTTTATTTGTTGCACAGAATTCTGTGGACGTTTGCGAATAAAATGATATCAATTATACTTCAAATATAAATTTGCAAGTACGTTTAAACATTAGTTAAATTTGCCGAGACACGTTCTGTACGCTCATTTTGGGATGGGCAAATACTTCAAGGAAAAGTTAGTCCTCTTGTACAAATAGCTTCCTAGTTAAATAACAAAGTATTTTTGTTTAAACATTTTTATTCTATGTGCTCTAATAAACGAAATATTTAAATAAAACAACTTGGGTTTTTTTTTGTAAGACACCTTTGCAAATGTCAAATTCATGGGCAGAAAAAAGGCCGTCCATCTAGCGGTGGAAAGGTGGAACTAGACTGGCTACCCCCTCCGGTAATTCATGGACAGAAAAAAGGCCGTCCATCTAGCGGTGGAAGGTGGAACTAAACTGGGGCCCCCCCCTATGGTAATTTTTTTTATTTCAAAAACCCGATGGTAATTCATGGACAGAAAAAATGCCGTCCATCTAGCGGTAGAAGGTGGAACTAAAGACGCATTTTTCTGTCCATGAATTTCGGCCTTACAGGGCCGCTCTCGTAGGAGGGGCGTGGCGAGTTTAGTTCCAACGCTAGATAGAGGGCATTTTTTATCTCCACGTTTTTCGGCCTAACAGGGCCGCACTCGGTGGAGGGGAGTAGCGAGTTTAATTCCACCGCTAGATAGACGGCAATTTTCTCTCCATGATTTTCGGCCTAACAGGGCCGCCCTCGGTGGAGGGGAGTAGCGAGTTTAGTTCCACCGTTTTACCGCTAGATGGACGGCATTTTTTCTGTCC
The DNA here is from genome assembly GCA_910591585.2 of Nysson spinosus. NCBI lineage: Eukaryota > Metazoa > Arthropoda > Insecta > Hymenoptera > Crabronidae > Nysson > Nysson spinosus. The sequence continues at coordinate 1,803,887 of OU342852.1, read as the reverse complement.
ATGAATTACCGGCGGGGGTAGCCAGTCTAGTTTCAGCTTTCCACCGCTAGATGGACGGCGTTTTTTCTGTCCATGAATTTCGGCCTATCAGGGCCGCACTCGGTGGAGGGGAGTAGCGAGTTTAGTTCCACCGTTTCACCGCTAGATGGACGGCCTTTTTTCTGCCCATGAATTTGACATTTACAAGGGTGTCTTACAAAAAAACGCAAATTGTTTTGTTTAAATAACTCGTTTATTAGAGCACATAGAATAAAAATATTTAAACAAATATCCTTTGTTGTATAACTAGGAAGGTATTTGTACAAGAGGAATCACTTTTCCTCGAAGTATTTGCCCATGCGAAACTGAGCACGCGGATCGTGTCTCCCCAACTTTAATTAATGTTTAAACATATTTGCAGATGTATATTGCAAATGTAATTCATATCATTTTAATCGCAAAAGTCCACAGAATTTTTTGCAATCAAGAAAAATTGTCTAACATTTACACTTACGTCAGAATGTTTAAACAAATTTGGAAAGAGTCTTGAAAGATCAGCGCGAAGAATTTGGCTCGCCAACTTTACCTAATGTTTAAACATATTTGCAAATTTAATTTGCAAATGTAATTTATATCATTTTGTTCGCAAAAGTCCGCAGAATGTTTTGCAATAAATAAAAACTGTCTAACTTTTACACTTACGTCAGAATATTTAAACAAATTTGGAAAGAGTCTTGAAAGATCGGAGCGAAGAATTTGGCTCGCCAACTTTGACTAATGTTTAAACATATTTGCAAGTTTAATTTGCAAATGTAATTTATATCATTTTGTTCGCAAAAGTCCGCAGAATGTTTTGCAATAAATAAAAACTGTCTAACTTTTATACTTACGTCAGAATATTTAAACAAATTTGGAAAGAGTCTTGAAAGATCGGAGCGAAGAATTTGGCTCGCCAACTTTGACTAATGTTTAAACATATTTGCAAGTTTAAATTGCAAATGTAACGCATATCATTTTAATCGCAAAAGTCCACAGAATTTTTTGCAACAATTGAAAATTGTCTAACTTTTATACTGACGTCAGAATTTTTAAACAAATTTGGAAAGAGTCTTGAAAGATCGGAGCGAAGAATTTGGCTCGCAAACTTTGACTAATGTTTAAACATATTTGCAAGTTTAATTTGCAAATGTAATTTATATCATTTTGTTCGCAAAAGTCCGCAGAATGTTTTTCAATAAATAAAAACTGTCTAACTTTTATACTTACGTCAGAATATTTAAACAAATTTGGAAAGAGTCTTGAAAGATCGGAGCGAAGAATTTGGCTCGCCAACTTTGACTAATGTTTAAACATATTTGCAAGTTTAATTTGCAAATGTAATTTATATCATTTTGTTCGCAAAAGTCCGCAGAATGTTTTGCAATAAATAAAAACTGTCTAACTTTTATACTTACGTCAGAATATTTAAACAAATTTGGAAAGAGTCTTGAAAGATCGGAGCGAAGAATTTGGCTCGCAAACTTTGACTAATGTTTAAACATATTTGCAAATTTAATTTGCAAATGTAATTTATATCATTTTGTTCGCAAAAGTCCGCAGAATGTTTTGCAATAAATAAAAACTGTCTAACTTTTATACTTACGTCAGAATATTTAAACAAATTTGGAAAGAGTCTTGAAAGATCGGAGCGAAGAATTTGGCTCGCCAACTTTGACTAATGTTTAAACATATTTGCAAATTTAATTTGCAAATGTAATTTATATCATTTTGTTCGCAAAAGTCCGCAGAATGTTTTGCAATAATTGAAAATTGTCTAACTTTTATACTGACGTCAGAATTTTTATGCAAATTTGGAAAGTGTCCCGAAGAGACAGCGCGCGGATCGGGTCTCGCCAACTTTAATTAATGTTTAAACATATTTGGAACTTGATATTGCAAATCTAATTTGTATCATTTCATTCTTAAAAGTCCGCAGAATTTTGTGCAATGAATAAAGACTGTCAACTTTTATACTTACGTTACAAATCTTATTCAAAGAGCAAAAGACTATTGTTTTAAAAAATTGATTTTTTTCGAAAATGGAGGATGCTGGAGAAAAATCGTTTGCGGATTCATTTTCAACGTGCCAAAATCTATAAGAATCACTTATTCGTTGTTATAAATTTTGTTCGTGTCGGATAGTATTACACATATTATATACATAAAACGATGGTATACAAAATCTCAAACTATGCCTCGTTGTATATTTGAATAATTTGATTAAAAATCTCACGCCAGCCATTTTGACTGCTTTGATAATTCTAGTATTAAATGTGAATCCAAAATGGGATCGTCAAGAAATTATGATCGTTGAGTACATTCTCGTTGAGTATAGCTTCGTTGAGCACAGTTTCCTGTTAATATATTACAATTACAAATTGATTTACAATTAATTACTTATGACATGTCCGAATTGGTCTTTCTTATATATTCCACCCTAATATCACGATCGCTTTTTGCGATTGGAATTAATTATCCACAAATGTATCAATATTTATTCAGAGTATATGGAACCATTTCCGATTCGGAAACGGTTCGTTGATTTCAGCAACAGATTGCTCGACATCGAAGTAGAGTTTGTAATTAAAATCTTCGCCTGTGTTACTTGGCACGTTGCCAATTCACTTACGTGTCCCATTCAGTGTCAACAGGCAAATTAGCGAACTTATAACGATGATACAGTTTGCGCGGAGAATAAACGATAATTGACAGTTAAACACCTTCATAATGGATATTAAATTATACAATTAAAAAATTATATTCTTATCATACTCCACCGTTGCATGAAGATGTTTAAGGACAGCCAACATATTAACGCTAGAACTACCGAATACATACTCGGTTATGTTTACACATTTATTTACATATAAATTTTGGTTGGTTGATTTAAGTTGACTAGTGCTTTAACTTAAAATAAGCTGATTTAAGTTAAAACCGATTTTTAGAATGGACATCAACGTCCTGCAGAGCCGTCTTTCTTCTGGCGGGACGTAAAAAAAGAGGATAAAATCAAATTTCCGCCGACACTGAATTAGATGAGTCGGCACACGTGAGATGCACGCACTATCAAGGATATCAAATTATTGGCACGTGTCGGGGATTGACAAAGTATTCGATCGAGAATTTAGCACACGGACGCATACGAAGACGTCAGACGGGATTAAATTGAAATATTGCCAATTAACTATCATATTTCATTGTCAGGGGTTCCAACGTGAAGAAGTAGTAGACGGTTGGAGGGGTACGAAGTCATCCGGTGGAAGTAGGGTGAACAAACAATACGTTCTCCTTACGAAATTATTATTTATCTATATAGTCGAGTCTCTTTTTATGGGGTAGATAGATTCCACAGAATTCAGCATTAAAAAACACACGGAAAAATATATAGTTTTCTTGGTCAAATTAGAGATAATTTTTTGTAATACCAGTAGCGCAATAGAGGTAACTTATCAGTCATTCAGTTGTTTTGTTTTGTTTATTCGTAAAAAGATTTGAAATTCGAACGAGAAAAGCTTTATCTGTGGGTGGGAATTATTCTCTTCTCTGTTAATTCCCAACAGAAACATATAAAAAGAATGGAAATGAGTGGATAAGCGCGTTACGCTGTTAAAACTTCCGAGATTTCTCGGATTACTTATTTTTGCTTGCTTTTTTTGCTTCGCCGCATTAAAAAGATATGCATGCAGAGACTCGACTGTATATTGAGTTGAGTCGTAAATAAGTTCCGTTGCTAACATAGTGTAATTGTTCCAAGAATTGCCTGATTATATTTCGCACGAACTCAACTTTTTTAATGGCTATTAGAAAATTGTTTCTCAGATTAAATTTAACAGTCGATGTGTCGCGTTTGCATTTTTATTGACGAATAAAGTTTATTTTATAAAACGGAACTTATTTATGACTCAACCAAGTATTATGAATAATAATGTAATAAATAATAATATGAATTTAGATACATTTAACACGAAAGAATAAATTGAAAGAGTATCATTTTGAAATGCAAAAATATCAAGTAAAATAATTCCCGGTTAAATATAGAAATCATTTGAGAATGAAATTCAAGAATTTATCATAATTCTCCCGTCTGCCTGGATAAAAATATCCATAAAAAATGAAAAATATTCTTGGAAACCAATGTTTCTGAATCGGTGTGAAAGTACGAAAATATTTTCTAACTGATTTTGCAAAATTATTAAAATTAATCGGGTGCATCTTCGCTTGTAAACTACTGCACTATATTATCTTACAATGAATTTTCTTGTTACATAACTGTTTTATGTAAGCTTTACAAACTCGGAAGTAGTTTGGAAGGATTTATCCCGGAAACGGAAGCTTTCGAGAGGAGCAAGGCACTCCGTATAGGATTTTGGTCGCTGATAACTTATAATTGAAATAATACTCTTCCAAACTATGCAACTTAAAATACGTAACATAACTTAAAAAGAAATTGTATAAAGTAAATTTAATTAACAATAGAACTACGAAATAAGTCAAAATGGCTTGTCCGCTACTTTTAGTTAAATTATGCGAATATATCACCGCGCATTGTTTGTGATTTGATCTACATAACGCAAATAATTGAATCCATTAATTAACTTAAATCCTACAGCCATCATTTATATATAAATAAATGTGTAAGAATAACTGTGTATATATTCGGTAGTTCTAATGTTAACATAAAAATAGTAACGAAATTTATTACATAAATACAAAGAAAAAAGGTGACAATCGTCGCGCACTTTTATAATTGTTATTACAACGAAAAAAACGAAATGAACTGGAAGATAAGGATAGACGAGTATGTGACTTCAAAGTTACATGAAGCTAGAGAGGATGAAAATATTAATGTAATTTGAAATATTTGTTAGAAATGCACATACATGATAAAAAGGACTGTCTTTATTAAAATAGTTTTCTGTATATAAAAACTTGTTTACATGTTATAATCCGTGCTACGTGACCAGTGTAAAGGCAGTTGTTATCAAAAATATCTTTGAATTCATTTACTTTTGGTACCTGCTAAAAGTGTCAACGATTTATGCTGCAACAATTATTTACATTCCGTTATAAGCTGGTCCACCACCACCTTCCGGTACCACCCAATTAATATTCTGACTCGGATCCTTAATATCGCAGGTTTTACAATGGATGCAGTTTTGTGCATTGATTTGCAGTCTCTTTCCATCCCCACTTTCTAGCGGCACAAATTCATAGACGCCTAAAAAAACATAGAAAAGGAAAGAAAATTAGAAATCAATAGGTGGATGTGATTTTGTAATCGTATCTTTCAAGTTTCTTCTTTTCGATTAATTATAACGCACATTTAACAATGTTATTCGATACATTATTTTACCGAGCTTCGATAAACAATATTATTAGATGCATTATTTTACCAAGCTTCGATAAACAATATTATTATATACCTTATTTTACCAAGCTTCGATAAACTATTATTGGATACATTGCTTTACCAAGCTTCGATAAATGCAGTTTATACCTTCATAATACATGTTTTGAACCCCAAATTAATCCTTTTGCAGATCATTTTCTCTCTTTAAATTGGATTTTACTTTTATTGCAATAGCTTAAGAAAATAAGTTTGCAGAAAAGCTTAATCTGCAAAAGGGATAATTTGAAGTGCAAAACCTGTATATTGGTTTGGTCAGAAAGTTTGCATCAGTTTTTTGCAGAGAACGGAAGAGTTATTATAAACCCTGATTACGAAACTGTTCAAAAGACATTTCGTTACATGGATACAATTTTCTTTTAGACACGAAAAAAATTGGGTTATAAAGGGTTAAAGATAATAATGTCACAAATGAATATATTAGGAAATAGCATCTCTTCAAGGAAGAGTCTAAGTGGTTCCTCTCGAAGGTCAAACTTTGCCCTCCGCCAGACAGTCGATAACCTGTTCCCCACTACCTTCCTGACGGCGAAGTTATCCTGTAGAAAAACAACCCCCCAGCCAAGCGCAGCCTGTTCCCCTGACGACGAGTCTGGGAAAAAGGAAGAGATTGCTTGGTAACGGGGGATGGAAGTAGAAAGAAGAAAGAAGAGGGTAGAGAGACCCGAGAATCAAGGAGAAAAAGATGGCGAGGGAGGAAGCGATAGTGGGACCGGCAGACGTATAAATTTGTCTGGCTCGAAATGCAGCCTCACTGTAGCTACGAGGAACAATGTACACCAAGTACACCAATTGTGAATATATAAAGCGCGTTAATATCCCCTTTTTGTGATAATGGCTATCTTTTCGTTGCCTATTTCAGATTATGCCTCTCTCACTCGCCATTCCATCGAATATCCTTGCCTTGAGAGGAATCAAAGTAGACATTTCATGAATTGTCTTTGGCATCCATTAGTATGAGCAAGTAAAGCATTAATTCTTAACCATTGGCACAGAAATTAGTTCCTCATTAGTTCCTAATGCTTTAGGAACCGCGTTATACCAGGCTTGTATTTTGAGAAGCAGCCAGATTTTGAGAACTAGATAGTTGCAATAAAGCAATTATCTAGTTTGGGAAGAGATATGAATACATTTTAAAAGCTATAAAACACCTCTAAACGAGTCCATCGCTTATTCTTTTCCTTTTTCTTATTTTAATGGCGAAGGACTCTCTTGAAGAGAATAAGAAAACTGGCCAGAGTTCCGGAGGTAATATCTGCATTCCCGGGTGTAAGTGGAAAGAGCGAATTTTGCGGTGAGGTTGTTGGCCGGAGCTATGTGCAGGGTTCTCCCCGATTTCAGGGGTTGAGCTTGGTCGAGGGTAGTCTAGCCATGAGGGGGTGCGCGGGTAACTCAAGTTCAAGGACATACCGGTCGATAAACCCACAGAAGATTGGAAAAAGAGGGGGAGAGTGCGCATTGGAAGCTAGAAAAGAATGGAGGTATTCTACTTCAACAAAAAGTAATTTTATGCATTGTTCAGTTAGAATGTATACGTGTTCATTATGCTCCTCAGTTAAAACAATCGATAAAGAATATAAGAATCGCACGTATACACTCAACACGCATAAACTGTGCACTCTGAATATTCCCGTTACAATATTAATTATCTTTCTTTAGAAAACTATTAGTGGTATCAGAAATTAATCAATTCGGGAGTGGAGAATTTGTTCGCATCGAAATTTGGGAATTTATTTGTTTTAAATGGAATTATGGCATTGGAAGATCGGCGGTCGAAGATCATAGATAACGATGGGAATTATCTAACAGATTAATGTTTAATATGAAAGAATAAATGGAGTTCCACAAAGTATGTGAAAAATAATTGATTACTTTCCGGTAGCCGCGCTCAACGTGTTAATATTTTCCTATAATAAATATAATAAATTGCTATATAACGAAGAATGAAATAGCGTGGCTCGAATCTCATAGTCCGCAATGCGGTAAGCGGTGCAACTTGTTCCTCGTTAGCACGGTCTATAAATTCACCTTTTACGCCATTGACACAAAACATCCTCGACCGAACATTTTTTTCGACAGTAATGAGCTTCTTGAGAGTCGACGCAACACAAATTACTTTCCTTTTGTACGAGGCAGCATACTGCGTACCGTTTCCAAAGGATTTTTTTACAGCAAATGAACATTCGCGTACTATAGTTCACGTTGCTTATTAACGTGCAGTGTTTTATATAAGTTTCACAAATGCTGTGCATCCTTCCGGAGACCAGCAATAAAACATACTCTAGATTTATCAAATAATTGAATTGCGAATAAATAACGTGCAAACTGACATAAGTACACAATGCGTTATAGTACACAGGTGTAACAACTTGTTAACATAGTCTAATGCATTTATACCAGGAAGTAAACAAAGTATTAGACTCGTTCTTTATCATATTTATACTGAATAAGTTTTACTATTTCTATGTCGCATATTGTTGAATATAAATAAATCGCGGTACATACTTATGATTGTATCAAGTACTTTCCCTATTAGATTTGTTAAGATTCAATTCTCCTTCGATTTTTTTATGATGAAATAATAATTTGGAATTATACTGCGACTATAATCCGTAAAAAGAAATACAGTACAAAGAATTCTTACTAGAAATAGAACCTGGCATTTATTTAGATGTTTATATTCAACTGCGAAAAAATGGCCGGCTGCGCAAAACAGTTTTAGTGTGAAATCACCGGTCAACAAGGTAAATTGAGCATTCGCTTTGCGCTTTCTAAGAATTTGAATAGAAAGTTACTTACCAGCAGGACAGAATCGGCCTTCAGGTCCATCAAATACAGCTAGATTTCTTTTAACTGGGATAGTGTCATCGGCTAACGTAAGATGTGGAGGTTGATCGGCTTCATGATTGGTTCCAGTAAGCGCTACTGAAGACAATAAATCGAATGATACTTCGTTATCCGGTCTCGGATATTCAATTGGTGTACACTCGGCTGCCGGTTTTAATCTCTGAGAATCTGGACCTAATAACATCCGACAATTACGTTAATTAGAACAAGATTATAGTAAACAATTTCACTTTTTACAATTGATTTTACCTCCATGAGACAGGGTCCATGGTTCTCTGCCACCCAATAACATTGAGAACCCAGAATACATTAAACCTCCATAAAGACCAAGACTAGTATGAAAACTTGGTCTCATGTTTCTAACAGACTTTAATTCTTTGTATATCCAACTGTTCTTGATTTTATCCGCGTATGATTTTGGTTCTAAACCTTTCGTGGGTGAAGGATTATTCTCAGCTTCAATTATAGCCTCAATTGCACTTTCCGCCGCCAGCATTCCGCTTTTCATTGCATTGTGTGTTCCCTTTATTTTTGGGACGTTCAAAAATCCTGCGGTGCAACCGATAAGGCAACCGCCCGGGAATTGTAATTTTGGAATGGATTGGAAACCTCCTTCAACCAATGCTCTTGCACCATATGATATTCTGGAACAAAAGAAAATTATTGTTATCTTGCAAGTTTTAATAAGAAATTGTTATTATTAACACGCTAGCTGCCGGGGCGGTCACCGGTAGCCCCCCCTGCCGAAATTGCTAAGCCCCGAATCAAATTTATCGCTAATATTCGTAAAATTTTCGATATTTTTATTGTTACGATAACAATGTAAAGTAAACAATATAACGTGGAGTGCTTAAACAATTTTAGTTTTAAATATTACGGGCGCGTATCGCGAGGTATCGTAAAACAAATTTCCGCGCGGCGGTCACGTGTTGATATACTGACCTTTTGCCACCTTCAAATGTTGGCCTAATGCTTGGATGTTGTTTGAATCTTTGGAACTCCTTGAATGGATGTAAATATGGATTGGAATAATCCAAACCAATAACAAAACCTACAGCAACAAGAGGGGTTTCTTCATTCAGGTGATACAAAAAGGAGCCACCATAAGTATTCTTATTCAATGGCCAACCAACTGTATGTTCAACAGCACCAGGTCTATGTTTCTTTGGATCAATCTCCCAAATCTAAAAAAGTTCATAACAATTTAATACTATACTCAGTATAAATATATAGTTTTGATATTCTTCACATATATGATCAGAGTATCTAAGAATCTAAGAGATGCCCAGGTTACCTCTTTCAATCCTATTCCATAAGTTTGGGGTTCACAATCTTTTCTGAGGTTTAGTTTCTTTGATATCTGCTTGGTAAGATGCCCGTGGCAACCTTCTGCAAAGATTGTGCATTTTGCATGAAGCTCCATTCCCCTTTCAAATGTATCCTTTGGGGAACCATCTTTTGCAATACCCACATCATTTGTAGCTATTCCTTTAACGGAGCCATCTTCATGATAAAGCACCTCTGCTGCTGCATATCCAGGGTAGATTTCAACTCCTGCAGCTTCTGCTTGTTCACCCAGCCAACTGACAACATGGCCTAATCTAGAAAAATGTAATGGTTGTAAAACTAGATTCATAGAAAGAAGTCTTGAAATTTGATGATATCTATAATGATGTAGATGCTTTACCTAACTATGTAGTTTCCATGATTGTACATAGGCATTCCCTTAAAGATGGGTATTGAAATTTTCCCCTTTTCTGTGAGAAATGCAAACTTGTCTTCAGTCACTGGAGTTGTTAATGGTGCACCTAATTCCTTCCAGTTTGGGAAGAGTTCATTTAAAGCAATTGGATCTAAGCATGCTCCACTCAGAATATGACCACCAATGGTGGCTGCTTTCTCTACAAGAGTAACTCTTAATTCTTTCCCATGTTTCTCTGCTAATCTACGTGCTTGAATTGCAGCTGATAAGCCTGCTGGTCCTCCACCAACAATTAAAATATCAGTCTCATCTACATATCTTTCCATGTTCACATCTGCAGAAATAAGACTCATTATATTAAATCATTTTCTTGTATGGATTAAACTGGTAAGAGTTGAAGCATTATATTATGCCTAAAAGTTACCTTTCCATCTTGGATTGGTTTCTCTGGGAACTACTGTGTAATGAGTTGTAATTCTTGGGAACTGTGCATCTGAATAAGCCCTTTGAAACACCCATTGCAACCTCTGTACTGCCAAAATAGTAAAACATCGTGATTAGAAAAATCCAAATTTGAATAAATTTGGCGGAAATTCATGCAATTTTTAACGTTTAAATAGGATTTTTCTCATTCGATTTTTATTCAATTTTGTATTTTTTTGTTTCCATCTTCTACGCAATAATACGTTGTCCGTTTTAACTTATAATATTTGCCTATATTTTGGACAGCTTTGTAATCCCGCGTTAATAAAAATCTCATATTTGCCAGCAAAAAAAATGCGAATCGCATGAACTTTGTGGTGAACCCAATATATTCGAATTATTAAGATTTTTTCAAAGCATTTCCATTTGGTTTACATCGTTCGAGAATTATTAACGACGAATTAACGTTTTGTAATATAACATATATTACTATAATATATAATATCCAAATTCTACGTACATGAGATAAAAAATATGTTCTTGTGTTTTGAATTGGAAATAACCGATTTAAACTATCGGGGTCCGCCACTTTTTTCGCCACGTGTAAGTTGTACGTTATCAGTTATATCTGTACTATTATCAGTTTTGTTAATTGCACAATAATATAGTTTGCATTATAATTACATACTGTAATGCAATTAATATCCTAATGGCAATATTTACAGCGTAAACACATCGCTTATTTGAACGGCTACAATTAAGTTTATGTACGAATAAAACGGATCAAAGTTCACAGACGATAGTTACGTATATCGAATAATAAAACTATATCAAGATACAATCATCTTTGATCAGTTTCGCGTATTGCATAACAGATCCTAAATTAAATCGACAATTTCGAAAATCGGGACACATCACGAAATTAAAACAGAGTTAACTAACTCTGTGAGAATGACGGAAATATTTATTTATCTCAAAAAGCCATTGGAAACAATATAAGAAATTAATCAAAAATAACAGAGAACAAAGATACTAAGAATTCAGTACATAAAAACACGGAAGAAAACAAACTTGTAGAATAAATTAGAATAAATAATGAAGAAAGAATACAGTTACTGTTAAGTGGGATGCTTTATAATTCCTTCGAAAAGTTCGGAGTTCTTTACATTGTAACTAATTGATCGTATTCTAACTAATCTCTGAACATAGTATACCACGTATGTTAAATACATATACTTTCACTTATTTTTACTGTGAATATAATACAAAAATATAATAGATAGTGGAACAATGAACTTACGACTGTTCGATGTATTAGATATCGCACGAGCCATGATTGCACACTGGCAATACACTGTCGCACACTATTTTAAAGATTTCTGCATAAATACGGTACAATGTCTACAAAAAGAATAATTCCTTGGCACAGATGAGATATAGGAAGATGAAGCACAGAATGTGTTTTTTAATACAAGTGTTAGCGGGCACTAAAGCCCAGTAAGCATTGTCTTACTGTGACGTTTCAGAATTGGAGCTTGGCGCCGTTAAGCAAGGTTTACCTTACATAACGCCCTAGAATTATCGTTATTATAATGTTTAGCATTTGGTTGTTCGTAACTGTAATTACTTAAAAATTTATATGTGATTTTATAAACATTATATCCCGACTTTTCGAAAGAATTAGACCAAGCACGCAATGCAATCTGTAATTCCAGAGTTACCGAATTCTAGAGCCCGGTAATGATTTTTGTGTCATTGGTGACGTTACCCACCAAATACATAAAATATGTGTATTTATATTTTTAGGCCTAATAATATAAAAGTAAGACATGGAATTATTTTTTCAAAAACTATTACATCTCTTAGCACACGTATGACTCGGCATTTAACGTCATTAATACAAATACAGATTAGTTAACAAACTTAATAAATTAGTTAATAAACAAGATTAGGTTTATCCGAAAGTTGGCACATTATTTAATTATATATAATTCTTCAAAATATTATGTCATTAAACTCAATTTATTGCGTTAATTCGAGTGACGACTGAGAGGCAGCATTAAGATTTACTCCGGTTATTTCTTTTATTATTGAATTTAAAATCGCTAACAACTAGAGAAAATCCTAAGGTCGCCTCTTTATTAACCCTCAAAAGGGTTAATACCTTGTATACTGTTATTTAAATATTTAACTACGGATACAATATTACATGATTCAATACTTAAGAATAGAAATCATTTGATTATCCTTAGAATATACGTACAAATTATGTAAATAATAAATAAGTGATACTCGAATACACTAATATACTCAATATTTAAAAGAAAATTTATAGCAGATATGCGGAAATGTGAAAATAACAATGACCTACTTACAATTGGAAAGTAATATTAATTTTATTACTTGATACGCTTAAAATCTTGAAATAATAATAATCTAACTTTTTCTCATAATAACCCGTAAAACTTTATATTTCGTAATGTATAATTATACAAGGCGTTATATGCAGTGCTGATAGCGTAATGTGTTGCGCACGCCGCTTCCCACTCTCCGACCATGCGCACGGACTTAGGCGCGGGGAGCGCTGACGTCCTTCTCCGGTTGTGCCTCGAGTAGTGTGGTAGTGCTGTCAGTTTTCTCCGATTTTTCGGTTTTTATTTACACAAAATTTCACTTTTTCGTTTCGAAACGTGTTCCCACAAGTGCTCCGAAGCTTCCTTGGTTCGGTTTTGTAATTTTCATAATAATTAATCAGTGAATTTTTGAGTTTTTCAACATAGTATCACTTTCTTCCCGACGTACTTTACAAGCTTCGTGATCTGCGATCTTGCATTTCGAGTTTTCAAGTTTTTTCATCGATCTAGTATCAGTTAGAGTCCGATTTTCATAGATTTCGCAAAATTAGTGTCCTATTTTTCGTGTGGAAGATGGCAGACAGCCAACTACGCAGTACAACAAAGCTGTTTGGTTCGTATTACTTCATGACCTTTCAAAGTCAAACTTGTCCGCGGCGCTGTTATGCTAGCGACACTTTCTCTCTGTTTCGCTCCGAACTAAATTTACGATTTCAATATTTTAACTACATTTAGCGTTTTCTGCGTTAAAAGTTTTCCATATCTTTTCTTTTTCTAATTTTAATGCGCAATTAATAGTATTTTTATTTCCGATAATCAATTTGAATAATTCTACTTTCTTTATACTAACAGTAGACTAGTATTTAAATATTTGTCTTCCACGAAATACTCGCCAATTTTTTAATTAACTTGGCTTAATATACATATCATTTTGAATATACATAAACCTAATTTCCGTACGTCTTCCCAAGAAACTTTGATCTTGCCAATTAGAGTTTCTCGAAAAACGAGGAAGCCGGTTTATTTCCTCATTAAACACTTTGGCTTCATACTCGATTTTTGCTACGACGATAGTCATTCAGCATGAATTGAAAATATATTTAATATCATAATATGTGCAATACTTTTTGTATTACATGTATTATGGTATTATATTATTTTTTCAATGATTATTGAACTAAATTTTTATCGATATTTTTTAAATTGCTGAAATATATTTTGTACACTTTAATCAATTCTTTTTTCAGCAATTTTGCAATCGCCCGCAATGAGATCTTACAATTAGTATATCTTGAACGATATGCTAATGTATTAATGTATTTATAAGTTCACCGAATTTTGTGTTATAATCGTCCGACATAACGAGTGTAGTGTTTGGAACGAAACAAGTTCTTTGGCGTTTCAGCACTCCGCTCGTTAAAGAGTAAGTTCTATTAATATTAAAATTATCGTGCGCAAAGTGGGAACAGTTATGAGTGTGAAGGTGTTAAATTAGTAGTTATGTATGTTCGTCGAAGAGTGTAGATGAATTATCATATTAATTGAGTTTGAATGGAAGATAAGATAGCCTGAATGTACGACGAGGGATGCAAACGATACATGAATACATAGGGAAACAAAACGCTACACCTACTATCTAAGAAAACAGGTATATCTACTGATCGATCAATAAATCGAAAGAAATACTGATCGAAATATCAACACATAACAGTTTTAAGCGTGTAAATGCAATTATGGGTATATAATAATTGCTAAGGCAAGACTATAAGGATGCATCCTTAATCAGAATGCATTCTGGTAGAATTAAGTGCGATAGCTTTGTCTCGGGTAGGTCGAGTCAAGTACCTTTTTATAATTCGTGTAAAGCGTTATGTTAGGCGTTTTGCATTGATGTAAAAAGGGAATTTTGTTCAGTTCAACATATACTTTTTTATGCTGAATATTAATGGTAGTTAAAATTTTGTTGAAATAATTGGGAGGTAGAATTCTACCTCCCGCCCTCCGCATAGGGCAGGTCTCGAATGCAGCTTCCTCCACGTGGCGGGAGCTGGGCAATCGGAATTATTTATCGTGTAATGATCTTATTACACCATCAATAATTTCGAGCTAATCAGCTGCTGGTTATTTTACATTTATAAGTGGAATGAACATTTCATTTATAAATGTAAAATAACTAATTCATAACTTTGGAAAATTGTGGATTCGTTAATATGAACGAATTTAATTTAATATTAATCCACTGTCCACCATCGATTTGGTGCATCTACGACCGAAATTGGCGACCCTTTTTATCTTTGCGATTTTGGGTCGATCCATTTTTGGACTAATAATTTTTGATAAATAATTATGCTTGGGTATCTTTATTTGGTACCTGATTAATAACGAAAACGCGAACAAAATCAATCATTATGCATTTATTTGATTACATGCATAGCGAATGACAAATAAATAATTATATTACAAAATAAGATGTCTCGTATAAAAATGAACATTTTAATAGATACAACTGAATGCAATTTAAAGCATTTACTTTCACCTGTTATAAGAGCTGATTGTATAAAGTCGCCATTAAATTACATGATATACCAATGATTATAATATAATTAGTAAGTCGTTATGTTATGTACATACATCGATATAGATCATTAGTTATTCTTCATCTTGAAAGAGGTAGATGTTATGGAATGTAAAAAATACAATATATTTATCACACATCACTCTAGAGTTTTTTGTGCGGTCCTGTGTATAAAAATTGACTTATTTTCGTCAATATCATAATATGTTAAGTAATTATTTGCAGTTCTTTATAGCGTTGTACGTGTCTAATACTTGACATTCTTTGTACTTTGAATCGGACAGATTTCAAGTTTGTCTTACATTCATTTCTGTTCCGAAAGTTTTAATACATTTGTAAAGTTAATATCTTATGATACATTTAAGTATTCAATGCCTATGTCCATAATGCTGTTGGCATTATTCCTTCTACTGTGCTAGCAGCAGGTTTCAGATCCTCGTTACACAAAAAGTTTAGTGGCATAGTTACGAGATGACCCTAAAATCATTTGGATTTTTAACCGCAATTGTAATATTTTGAAATATTGGGTTGATCCATAAGTTCGTGCGGTTATAATTCCGTATTGAATATATCTCGTAACAATTGCTTATCAGCTACGTATTATAATATTCAATTATTGTTAAATAACGTTGGAGAATACATTGTAGATTAATTATCTAATTAATCGTATTAAATATTTGAAGAAACAACATTTTTCACATTCGATAAAACCGCACGAACATATGAACAACCCGATATTATTGCATATTAATTAAATGGTTATGACATAGTAATCAATAAAGTTAGTAATGTTAGTAGTAATCAAATTAAATAAAAATTAAAAGGTCGTATTCGTGTACCTTAACATTTTCTAACATTTCTTGAGCCAATATCGGGTCAGATGAAGAAAGGGAAACTTCGTCTTGATATTGTTTCAACATTGCAAAATTAACAACCTTGTTGGATGGTATACAATGAAATACTTCCTCGTAAATTTCGGTATTCAAATTACTTCTGGCGCACCATATGTCTCTATAGAAAGACTTTTTAACAATATCAGTTACATCTATAGCTTCCTTCGTTTTCAATAACCCTAAATGCTCCGAGAACAATTGTTTCCGTAAAGATCCTGCAAATTTTCCGCAAGGAAAAGATATATCGTTCATTCGTCCTTCATTAAATTCTTGATCCTGAAATTCATAGATATTCGAGCAATGAAATTGTTGGATGTAGAATATTTAATAACCGATTGACACTAACGTGGATTATTACTGCTATTTCACTATCTCTCGTTGCTACCATACTTCTGTCATTAATATTAGCCGATCCACATATTACTGTGTTATCATCCACGATCATCAATTTACTGTGTACATAAATTAATTCAGTAACCATTGTGCCATTCAACATGGCATGTGTTCTTAAACCATGGAAAGTAATATATTCGCTAGGATCCTCTATTCCCGCTTGCACTAATCGCGTTAGAATAGCATCTTTGCCCCTATTTTCGAATTAAAAAGCAGTACTTAAAACACTTCGGAGAAGTACAAAATTGCATAGAATTAAACGCGAGATTATTTATGTAGTTTACCTTGATATAGAAGCATAATTCCAGTGCGTAATAGCACGTAACGCAGTTCCTGATGGACCTCCAACTTCTCCCTCAAATCCGGGCAATAATGGCAATATTACAAATACTCTAAAAACTGCGCCTTCCCTGTGCGCTCTTATAATTCGTTTTAAAAGTGTTTCTCCGATACGATTTTTCACTGCTGTTCGTTCCATCGATGCCAGTGTTATGAAAAATTGATTTTCTATGTATATATACCTAAAGTACCAAGTTAATTAGTAGACATTTGACATAAAGAGGTACTGCAATATATTAGGGGTACCGGAAAGTAAACAATTATTTCGTAACAATTGTTTTTCACCTTTCGGCTTTGCTAATTGCACTTATATATGCTTCTTGTATACTTCGTTCTATTGTTTCTGGATCGAGAAAACCGGCAGACCAGGAGCTAACCGATCTTACCACTTGACATTTAACATTATGCATAGCCGCACGTTCAACGAATGGAACGAAACTTTTGCAGTCTTTGTAAGATTTAGGCAGTAAAAAGGGATAAGCTGCATTTAACTTCGCTTTTTCCATCTATAATAGAAAAGACATAACTTTTGTGTAATATAAGATCATCAATATATTATAATGATTTAAAATCACGTATTTACCTTAATAGCATTCCACCGTTGAATAAAATGTCGGGCTACATCTCTTGCAGTTGCACCTTGCACTAAAACTCCTATATCATGCCATGGCATTCTGGGTGTTGTACTTCTGTCTACTAAATCCTGATATGGTTTTTCGAGGTCATTAAAATCTTTGACGATAAAATTCGTGTAGTCTTTTCCAAGCCAAAGTTTGGACGTTCCCGGTAGTTCGGTAAAAACATCTTCTTCATTATAAATCATTCCATCTCCGTCTCCAATCGGGGTTTGAGATGTAGCACTGTATTATAAAATGATATGTTTAATTGCACAATAATTTTGAACTACTTCCATCGTATATATTTAAACTTACTCGTCTACAACGTCTTCATCGTCGCTACTCCCCTCATTTGGACTGTATACCATGTTAATTAATTCTCTTCTCTTCATTCTTATATTCTGTTTTACCTTTCCCACCGTTGTTTTTGCCATTCCAAATAAATTTTTCCTTTCGGAATTCGGAGTATTACATTTCATAGTACCTAACTCTGACTGCTGTGGCATTAATAATAAATCGCCAGGATTTAATTGCGGCAGCGTTTGTTGTATGGACGGTCTAGTAATCATTGGTCTTGAAAAATAAATATATTTTTTAGTTGTATCACATAGCGTTATGAAAATTCATCGCGTGCAATGTTAATAAAGACTGTAACTTACAATACTGGTATGGATTTCGTAGTAGCCATTGCAACAGTATTTGTTGCAATAGCTAAAGGCAACAGTACATGGCTTTGTGTGATAGATTTTGATACTCTTTTACTACTAGTATTAATTAGTCTGCCTTTTGATGGAATATAAATACTCGAATGATGAGTTGAACCTATAATAAGCATATAATATATAACAAATAGTTAATGCCAAAAATATCTAATTTTTATTTCTTCCTTTTCAAAGATTTAATATGGATTAATCTGCAATGTATTCTCCGCCATTATTTAACGATCACATGAAAGAATAAAATAAAAACCGCACGAATTTATGGACACACCCAATAGTTGTCATGCAGGACTTACCTAAATCTACTAATCTATGTTCATTATTATCCCATCTACCATAACATAGATCAATACCACCCAGAAAAGCAATACTTTGATCAACAACTATAATTTTTTCATGATGAGCCCAAAGGAAAATGCCTACTCTCGCATGATCCGGATGCCGTAATACTTTGATATTTTCGGAGCATGTTTCAACAAGTTTTTGCTTACTATAAAAACTGTTTATACCCAAAGCGACTTCCACTTCCTTATAGATCATTATAAATATTTTCACTCCTTCAAACTAAAAAAACGACATTTCTATAAGACTTTTAAAACTTCGAGAATATTTCACAAATTTAAGTCATCATTGCAGATTTGGCATGTTTGGCATAAAATTAATCTTACCACAAGTTCTGCATTGTACATGATCGCATTAAAATTGTAAAAGCAACATAGTCAAGTTTCGTAAAAGCTATAGATAATAATTGGATAATTTTCAAATCGATACTCACGGCCTTTCTTTGTAAAATTTTATCTAATCTCCAGTAATCGCCGCTGATTGCTGGTCGTTTCATATAAATTTCGGGTGACAACCACCAATCTGCGATGAAAATTTCTTCTTTGGCATTTTCTAATGCATCGGCGACGGCCGACATATAACTCGAACCATCGACAAACCAAGTGGCAAGAATAGGTGAACGATACGGCGCAAACGAATTATGTGGATTTGTTTGAATAAAACTTCGACCTGTGAAAATCGGCTTTGTTATCTCAAACAACATGAACATCCAGTTTTTGATGGACATACCTTCTCTATTACTAACTTCTTGTATAAACTCCATCCATTCTTTTGCTTTTCTTCTAGTCCAGCATTTAATAACTATGTGTCTGCTAAGATTAACAATTTGCATACCATTTCTTAAACCAGTAGTATACATGCCAAAACTGATACCAAACCCATTATCCATTAAGATTACTGATTTGATGCTACCATCTTTTGGCCTAATATAGGCAACAAATGTATCTTTTACAACAAGATGTCTAGAGTGCCATTTACCACATAATGATGTACAAAAATGGCTACATCTCATACAACACATGCCTTCCAGTAAACCACAAAAATTACATCTACTTTTTGCTCCTGAGCCAGTCCTCTTTAAAACAAGGCCTTCTTTGCCTTTCATTCCTAGATCAGCAATAAATGATAAATGGGAGATTTCCAAAAATGCAATCTAAAAATAAGTTGCAAGAGTTAGAACATTATATCCATGAGACCCTGTACATGTTATGTGCAAAAAATTCCTCACAGTTTCTGGATGATGTTTATAAATATCTACTTTCAATAAGTTTGCCAGATAGTCTTCCAATACTTTTTTTCTGTGAGGCAATTGCTCATAGGGTACCAGAACATCAGGTTTATTTGGAAATCTAGAGGAAGATGTTGCTCTAATCTTTTCTTTCTTACTTGTATTAAATAGTTGTACAGATCTTTTCATACCTGGGAAGTGCACCCTTACGGCTTTTTTTCTCTCTCACATCCCCCAGGTTCTTTAAACTATTCCTCCTTTCTTTATGACTCTTTGTTGGAAAAGGTATATTTAAGCTTGCACGGTATATCTTTAACTGGTTGTGCAAATTCTGAATATGTTTATATCTTTTTTTAATTGTCCATACAAAAGGGCCATGTCTAAACTCTATTGTGTACAAGTTTGGGTTCAAGGGATGTGTTGTCACACTACGGTCATTGTCTATGATGTTTACATGCACTTCTTCTCCAGGAATAAAGACATTACGGTTCTGACTTCTGAATTTTTTTGGTAAATTGTGCACAGCAGAGAAGGGTATCACACCAGGAGATTCTGACATTAACAAAAGGAAACAATACTCAAAGACAATTGTTGAAAACACTTAGGATATTGGATATATTATTGTACAGATGTAATACATATAGATACATGGAAATTGGGTTCACTGCACTTACCTGTATTATCAGTAAATTCTGAATCTTGAAGATTCACAGCATCACCATTCTCATTTATTGTTATCTCCAAGGAATCTGGTACCCCCAAAGCATCATCATATTCAGAATCATGTGAAGTCATGTGTTCTACACCACTTTGATCAAGCCTTTCTTGATTTGATAATTCCAGTGTCATTGTGGTTGTTATATTAAAAATTAATTATCGAATATTCTATGATCATAAATATGTAGTTAAGTAAAATAATTCGTTATAAAGGGAAGTGAGAGTTTGTTTATCTTAAAGTGCATCAGAATGTGACAGAATTGTAAATAAGATTCAAGGGCATTTAGTATATGAAAATCAATTTATTAATACATTATTAAAGAGATACAAACAATGATGATATTTTGTTGCAAGTAGAGTAGAACATTATATATATATGCAAGACAGTAAACGAAAAAAGAGAAAATAAGTATAAAAGCAACAGGTCTTCTTAGTCTAAGAAAAGATTTCCCATTGCAAAGAAGAATCCAGAATGCTGACATTGAGTTTAGTTAATCGCAATTTACTTTGATGAGATCAGAATCGAGATCAGAGTCGTGATTAGAATCAAACTTTTCACAGAAAAATGTTTTGATGATGTACTTTCCAGTATCGGAATCAAGGTCACGATAATTACACAGAGATGAAATTCTTTCGTTTCCAGGATTATAGTGTTTCACCAAGAAAATGGATCGTTGAGTATAGTGAATTACAAAACGTGTCATTTTAAAAAGGATACAAAATGCTTATACTAAAGTGTCACATGCGGCCCGTTAAAAAGGGTTATAAGTTAAAAAACAACTCCCGCTTTTTTAAGTTCGCTTTAAGATAATAGACGTTGTACAATGTTGCACAAGTTTGGCGCACACTTCTCAGATAATTCCATTATCATGTAGAAGTGTCGACGAATTGCTTATCCGCGCGATGTGATCAATGCTCATTATGTGACAGATCACAATACATTCTCAATCTTTCGTATCACTGTCAACGAGGATCTATTTCAATGGCTAGATCGATACAGTAGATGTTTTCTAATGGTGCTACGTCGATATTAAAATATGATTTATTTCAACAATTTTAGAACGACATTAAAACACTTTCCAACTACAATCATAATCTCCATATTATACTATCAGATTTTTGTAGCTTATTGTTTTAATTCTTTTGTATTTCGAAGTCAATTACTCCAATGGTAAAAAGGATGATCCATAGATCATCCTGTTTTATCGATGAATATTGCCATTCAAAGATAAATTTTCCATTTGCGATGTATAGGAAAATGAATAAATAAAGCATAGAATTCTTTGTTATTTATAAAACCTTTAGTTCTATTTACTTTCCCTCGAGATATCACAGAAATGTCTGATGTCTTATAATGAAGAATTCTAAAAGATTAGAATATTAATCATTTTTAACCATAGACATTTATAATCCATTGTCTATGATTTCCCGACCCATATAATTACTCGTAATTCTATATTCTAAAATATATTTGAAGCATACGCCTTGTCGCAAATTGATAGATTTCTCTATAAAATCTAGGACATCGGGGCAAACATCGGGATAAATATATAATTGTATATATTAACATCACTTAAGAAACGAATTCCGTAGGATATGATTGTTTCGTGAAAGTTATTCCAGTGAAGACAGCAAATCTGCCGTTCCATATTTCAATGGAAATATATGTAAATGGAATTAATATCAGTTCACCAGATTTTGAAATCCGCGATAAATTAAAATTAAAATTAATTCACAAGAATTTGCTCCAATTTTCTTACGTCTGAGGTATTATAATTAATATTGCTAGAATTGAAATGATGGCGGAGAGTCCTTTATTGGTAGTCAGATACTAATCCTTGTCTGTGTTTGATCGAAATTTTTAATTATTATTGGTGCTTATTACTTGCAGAGAAATGGGAATGTTTCAGATTGGTATTTATTTATAATAAATTACAGTTATGATGTATATTATAATACCCTTAAATATCATATTCTAATATAACGGATGGATATCTAATCTCCGACATCATATATATTATGTATATCATTAAAATATTATATATAATATCGAAGACTGGCTAGAAACTGTTCAACATTTTTCCACACCTTTACTAGTTCTATTTACTTCTTGCAATTTTTTTATGTATTCAAATAAAATATTATCAAGAATTAATCATTTTTAGCGATCGTCAAATTATTCTCAGTTATTAAAATGTTTGTAATATCTTATAAAGCATATTTTATAAGTATTTCGTATGTAGATTCGTCATTCCTCAGTCGTTTACATGGGAATTTTTGTAAAAAATATATGAAGAGAAATTATTCAGTTATTCTACGTTTTCACTTTTTTATTCTTGACTTTATTCACTTTTAGAATGAAGTATGCATCTTGGTCAGTATATTAATTATATTAGCATATGATATTTATTACTGGTCTCATTAATTTTCTTATGGTGTAATTTCCAGTACAAATATAATAATTGCCATTATTACTTAATAATGCGATTAATGTTTGTAAATCTTTGTTTAAAGAATCTCTTAAGTAAATTTAAAGTAGAATATATCTTCATTTCGCAGAACTGATTTCAATGCCACATGATTGTTTCGGTGAAAGTTATCCCGATAAAAGTGAGACTGATTAATATCAAAGTCCAGAGGACTATATTTCGTATAACACGGATTTCGGCCTGGCACTCAACGTGTTAATAAAAGCTAATTGCTTCATCTTGATAAAAATTGAACCGTTGCAATTATTAGTATCTTCAAATCTATTTATGATCAACGTAGTGCTGCATATATTAAACTATAATCATAATATAATTATATTGACATCATACTTCAGTATTATATTATTATAATTAGAAAATGAATTGACATAAATATTGGTAGTCTCATACAATAAAAATATGTAGAACACTAGAAACAGTAATTAGTTAAAGTACCACTTAATTGTAAAAGTAATTCAGATGAACGAATCCGTAAACAGTGAGAATCTTATTTATACGTAACAGCATAGCCGTTTCTCTAAAAAATCTGGGCCATCACTCACACTGATTATTCTGATAACATCAGCGTTTAAAACCTAAGAATAAATTCCCAAGTCCTTGCACCGTTTACTTTTCTCTTGTCACGGAAACAGGATCCATTTAAAATGACGAATGCATGCCATCTAAATTCATTTATGGAAGATATATCTTAATATCATTTTAAGTCCTTATATCTCAATATCGAAAGTCCGGTGTTTCGTTGCAAAAGAGAGTTAAGTATTTCCATAAATCAATTGGATCCACTATGAAAGTATATTGGCAGAAGAAGTGGACTAAAATCATTGGAGTTTCCTCGCATGACGGAAAGTCAGGTATATCAAAGTGATACTATTGGTAGTAATGGGTCCGTCGACGGGGCATTGTGGGGGACTTTCGTTATTTGGAGGGGGATGAGGGACTCCAGCGTCGATCTCAGCGTCGTTTACTGGATGGTGGTGGTTAACATAGAGTCTGGGCGAAAGGGAAAATGGACGAATACTTTTTTCTCCCCCGTTTTGCAGCCAGGTTTTTTGATACCATCGTCGTTCGATCAACTTCCATTTGTCTCCGAGCTTTCTGCCGACCAAGGTCCGCATACGCGAAAAACGCGTCCGATAAACCGGTGCATCCGATTTTATCACGAAAAAATGCATTACGCGTACTTGCAACTCATTTAATTAGTTTATTCAATCTCGCGAATATTGTGATACGTAAACGTTCAGATTTACGGCGACTTTGATTTTTCGCGATTGATATAAGGAACATTTGTTTCTTTTTTCTTGGTCTCGAGAAAGTTGTATTTTTTGTTTGGGGCTCTTATATGACATTGTATTTACTGTAATCTTGATTTGTGCGCGGTTCAAGTATTTCGTAGCGGGTGGACTTATTGTGTCGTGGTAACCTGAGATGAAACATTGGATTAGGCTGGCTTGAAAAATTGCAAGGTGAGTGATTGCGAGATCTGAATATGCACGGATTGTTTTGGTGCCGTTTACCTGATCTTATCGTGGGAGAAACGTGAGTCGTTCTATTCAAAATGTGCATTTCAAGGCTCCTAGTGATTAACAGGTGTAAAGGATGCTTTTCAGGAATGCAACTTTGTTTCCAGTGAATTACAGTTGTAGAAGTAGAATATTACGGATTGTATGAAAGTATTAGGGGTACGGGAAAGTAACCAATTATTTTTAACATACTTTATGGAACTCCATTCCTTTTCTTTATATTAAATATTATTCCATTAGATAATCACCAGCGTTATCTATGATCGTGATCAATTTTCCTGATTGTTAAACTTTTAATAAAGATAAGGGGAGTATTTTATTGATAAGAAACATAGCAGTCATCGAATACGTGTGTCGCTAGAAATGTCTTTAAAAAGTTATCTCGATTTTTATTACGTAATAATATAAAAAAAAATATTAAGAGGTCCAAAAGAGGTTACTTTTTATTTCTTCAATTATAATCCGCGAAAACTTTTGCAGTTTTCAATTCTTTGTTATCAAAGAACCATGATATGATAAAGCATATTGAAATCATTTTGTAATACGTATAATTAATCGTGTAATTAATATTTTCCACTATGTCTACTTCGGGACTTTCCAAATATATTCCGAATCCCGGCGGTTCAAAAATACGTTGTTATCAATGAATCTATTTTTTAATCACATTACACTGCAGTGCAATTTTCCAAACATTTTTGTATCTAATCTTTCGAAGTACACCTGTATCTTCGAAGTCAATTGTTCTTATTAACCCTAAATTAAGTCTTAGACTAAATAAGTCTAATCAAAGCAGGGGCAAAAACATAGCTCTGTAACCTGGGTTTATCGACAGCTTATCGACGCGTTTACTTATGCATAATTCTGCGCGAAAAGTCGCTCGAGGGAAACCCGTTTTAGATACCGATAGTTTCTTAACAAAAAGTTGCTTGGAATCGGTGTTCCGTGATCGTGCGAGGGGAACCGGCTGGAATTGCAGAGTATTAGTCGAGCGGCCGCGGAATTAACTGACCGTTGCTTGTCGGCAACTCCGTAGTCCACTTTCACGTGCACAAACCGCCAGATGTTCCTGGCATCTCTTACGTAAAACATGGCCACCGGTGCCGCCGGTACCGAAATGATCATTTCGACAGGACAAGAATTTGTTACTTTCGTCCGTTACGGATCTTTGCCCCAAATTAGATCCCCCCTCCCCTCCCCCGTACTAACTTGAATTGGACAGTAACAAGTAACATATGTATTAAGATACTTACGTTACTTACATAATAAGTAGTATTAATACATTGAACGCCATGGTGGTCACCGATGCCAATATTACTAAAACTCGAATCAAATATATCGCTAATAATCGTAAAATTCTCAATATTTTTAACGTTACGATTACGAGACATGGCGGCCATCGGTGACCACGACTACTGATACCAATACTACTTAAACTCGAATCAAATATATTGCTAATATTCGTCAAATTGTTAATATTTTTAACGTTACGATAACGGTGTAAAGTAACCCATGTATCGTAGAGTGGTCAAAGAGTTTTATTTGTAGACGTTACAAACGGTATCGCGAGGTATCGTATAACACGGATTTCGGCATGGCGTTCAACCTATTAATATTGTAGGCAAAGGCTACAACAGCTATGCTCAATTTCTTTTTTAATAGGTTTTGTTTCATTGTTTCTGGATCTTCTCTTTCGAAGGATTTTACTTCACAATCGTTAATGTTCTACTTCTTTGACGTAATTTACTGTCGGGGAACTATGTGAATCAGGATATCAGCAGCTTTATATAATTCGTAGTTGAAGTCTTGTTAGCAAGTGAATTTGTTTGAATAAGAATGACGGTATTACGGTGGCTATACGTGTACTTTGGTATTTAATTTTTCGAGGGAGAGTTGGATTGCGGTTAATTGAAGTCTGGGGAAATATAATACGAAACTTTATACCTTATTTCATGAAGTATTTACAATGTCCGCTTATATAGTCTTATCCGGTATGGAATATGCTATACAATCGCGTGCAACAACCTGATATATGCAACTGCACTGCTACATCGTGCAGAATTTACTTTCGATTCGCGGGTAAATGTTCGCTGGCACAATCGTTGAAAGGAATTAACATGGGAACTCTATTTCTATTCGACGCACGTATTCCATGTCTCTTATCAATAAAATACTCCCCTTATCCTTATTAACCCTTTACACTCGGAGATGATTCTCACTCGCCATTCGAGTTGCTGGAATAAACGGAGTGATGATTGAGAGACGACAGAAAGATTTTCTCCAGTTATATTTTATTGTTAGACATTAAATTATCAACATCTGGGGTCAATTTTAATGTCTTATATTCGACATAAAAAATATTACTTGGTTATAATGATCAGGATAAATCGATCACTGTTATTTAACCGTTAAGAGTAGATGTTTATCAGCTGTAACAAAATTGTTGATATAAAAAAGGAGTATAGTTAAAGAATACAGATAAAGGAGAAGATGATTCTGCAAATATGGAAAATATAACTGGCTCAGTGAATGAGTTAACGAATGAATCGTAATATAATGCAATCGTGTCTAACGGCATTTCGCGTACGGTCGTTGATCCTCGGCTGATCTTGATCTTCCTCTTCTACTCATCGTTTCTTCCACTGGAATCCCTGCGATTCACTGCCATCACGATTCCAGGCGTGTGTGTTACAGTCCAATTACAATGGCAATTAATCAGTTTATACCGGATTAATATCTTCATCTAATTCTGTTCAAATATAATTTCATTCTAATTGAATACTAGCAGTAATGTTTATCTGAATACTCTCTGAAACGCCTTTCAAATATAATCCAATTTCGAGAAGTGAATATTTACTTAATTAATACTTATATTTAATTAATTTCATGACGAGTCGTATAAGCTTGTAGATCGTTGAAAAAGAGTTGTAGAAATAAAGAGAAATATTTTACTACGTAAAATGAAATTACTTTCCAGAGTGTCCCGAATATTTGAATTTTGATTTTAATAATCCGCATGAAACTTTTTCCGGTAAAAATATAATTACGTGCAGTGGATTGTAAGGATTATATTTATGATCTTTTAGTAAATAAACACAAGCTCCGTGGCTTGGTAAATCGCGTATCGTTTAGTTGTATAGAGTTACTAATGCGATTAACAGGCCAAAGAGCTGGCTAGAGTAAAAGTGAAATTAAACATGGCGGAGTATCAGTCGAGTTTCCTCCACACCTGCATACGTTAAATGTTTATTTAATACATACCCGGTGTACAAATTGAAAAGAAGATTTCACCATTGAATTATTACGTAACACACAGAAAACAATACGAATTAGGCAATGATGTTCAGGTTTGTGATACACAGTTTATTAACGTTTTAGTGTTGGCTTGATTGCAGAATGGGGCGAAGATTTTCGTGGTGCGCGGTGGTGGCATTGCTCGTGCTGCTTTTCGTCACAACTGAAGGTCTTCGCGGACATGATACTCAGGTAAGATGGCACCTGTTCAGAAGACAAAATCTGACAAAATAAAATATATGGATTCAATTTACAAATCTCGTGCTGAGAATATATACTTTTTAATTATAAAGTGTTACTTTAAATGAGGGATGGAGAACATCCTTTCAAATCCTTTGGTCTTAAAAGACAAGTGGATGCAGAATGTCGATCTTTTCAAAACAGATATTAATTAAGGAATGAATTAATTGTTTGACCAAATATAGCAAGCTAATTTTTAGGTTGATCATTTTGTGAGGCTGAAAAAAGGTTTCCCAGCCTGCTTTAAATGGTAGACATCGCTTCACATTTATATATTTACGATTGCTATCAGTGTTTTTAAATAAGTGAGATACTTCAATAATTCAACAGTTATATTTCTTAACGAATCTTACATTGATTTTAATATCACTAATATTGCAAATAAAACATCATAAATATAAATTGTAAGTTTTATAACACAAAAAAAGCATTGTATAATTGATATACCATGGTAATCGTTCTTCATTAATCACAGAATATTTTGTTAATATTTAAATATCCTGAAAGTATCGAAATATTTGTGTACAGTTTAGAAGTAGATACAAAAATGTACACTTTCCATTATAATTTTTGTGATGCCACAGCGGTCTAAAAATTGCTGTTACAAAAAACATGAACTCTCTTCCATGACCAAAAGAATACTTTATCGTTCGATGGAGCGCGATGTTGAAATTATTAACAACCGATCGATTTCAATAGTTATCAATAGCAGGATCATGGTTTCCTTCATAGTGCAATTCAAGTGTACGTCGGTTTCGTGTCAAGGATTTCGAATCGCGTTTATTCCGACAGCGGTGTAGTAACGCTAATCCTTTTTTCTCTCGCGTATTAGTGAAGGCTGCCGAGCCAGTGGAACGAAGTCGATTTGTCCTAATTGAAGATGCATGCATTTAATTAGTGTATCCACGAAAGGAAGCTATATCTTCACGACAATCCTTGTATGTTTTATAACGGACAAAGTGACGGGATGACGTGTATATTTCCGGTTGTTGCGTCCCATATATCCAATCCACTCGTTTAATGCATAAAAGACGACAGAGTATTGGTGATCGATGACCGAATGATGTCTCTTGACATTTAATTTTATCACGACAAATTTCGAACGTACATAAATATTTATTTATTTTCAACAGATTTTTATCTTCCTCATATGTCAGTATTTTTTGTTTTTCAAAAATGTCTAGCACGACGTGATCAACGTTACATATTGGATATAAATATTTCCATTAAAAATATGAATATATAAAATTCGCTGCTGTGCGAATATGTTTTACGGTCAGTGTAGATTTATAATTAGACGTAATTTCTGTTTTGATTGTTGATTATACATAGATTAGATTTTTTATTATGTTTCGTGTTCTCACGTAGAAGTATTGAAATGGTCAGACATACGATTAGTACCAGACGTTTATGAAGGTTATATGACAATGGTACTTTCGCTGGTACACTGTGCCTGTAATGAAAGATTACATGAATCATTGCGGGATGAGTCTGAATGTGTAATTGTTTCGACTACCACCCGTAGATTCTACGATTGACATGCATCCATTTTGTGGTTTATCTATAGTGCGATTTCAAAGAAGATCTTGGACGCTTTCGCTGGCTCTTTCACCGCAAAGGTTACCGAAACGAGTTCTCTAGTGAAAAAATGTTGATCGTAGAGATCCTTCTCTTGTCTGACAAGTTATTACGAACGTCCTGCATCGCGTGTCGATGACTGGAAAGTTCGAGTCGTAACTTAGGAATAAAAGAACGATTAAAGTATAATCTTATCTGGAGGAGAAATATTGTTTGTTCCTTTCGATTGACTTTCTTGCATTGATTCCTTAAACGGGAAGGAAGTCATTTTATTTCTCTTTCAAAATCGGTGATGGCTCCGAAAAGAATTATCAAAAGTGTGAGTTTTTTTGACTCTCTCTTGATTCTTCAAATGTGAGGAATTTGAAATTTTGAGGAATTTCATTGCAAGGTTTACGTTTACAGAACAGATGACATTTTCTCAGTAAAAATCCACACTGTTTTAATATACAAATATTATCATACTTGGAAATATTATTTAGGTCTTTTGGTTTGAAATTCTGATACGTGTTTTCTGCCTAAAGCAATGCCTTGGGTGACAAAGCAGCTACAGATACAAGTTATTAAATTAAGTAAAAGTCATTGGTTCACAGCAGTCACCTATTTAAAGTATAGTCGATTACATAATAATTATCTCCAAACTTTGTACATTCAATAATAGTTTCTTATCATACGTGCCGTTAAATCTTACATATAAATTATTGCTGGAGGTTTAAGTTATTTAATGCATTCAATTATTCGCGTTATGTATCTCAAATAAAAGTATATCAAATCTCAAACAACGCGCCGTGGTATATTCGAGTAGTTTAACTAAAAATGACAGACAAGTCATGGACTACTTTGGTAGTTCTAGTGTTAAGTAGTATTGGTTCGGACAGCCGCAAGTGTATTGTTTTTTTCTTTCAAATAAGTATATACCTTGATAATATGACCTAAGGTGAGAGATAAAGATAGGAATGGGAATACATCGAAGAAAGGAGATTGCAGGTTCGCGTGGACCACGCCTAGTCGTGCGCCGTTCGCTCCTAGCAAATAATGTAACGGGTGGTTATAAATTTTGTCCCCTTTCGGGAGATTTGTATTTTATTACGATCGAATCTAGGTTCAATTCTATCGCGAATGATCTGTGCTTTGATGTCGGAATGCGAAGAATCATTTATCCGATGACGGTTATGCCTTACTTTTAATGATATTGTTTATTGACTAACTATAAGAGCTTGAAAGTTGCTTATACAAATGATCTCCACATAATAATATAAAAAATATATCGAGAGGACCAGAAGTGGTTACTTCTTATTTCTTCATTTATAACCCGCGAAATCTCGATACAATTAATATGAAAGTGAAAGATAAAATTGTGTGGTACAATGATTAATTTGTGTTAGCTTATAAAATTCTGTTTTTTATATCCACACACGTGTCATGCAATCAAACTCAACAGATATTAATGATTCTGCCGAAGATAGATTTATGTAGTTACGAGAAAGGTCGAGCAATCTTGCCTACTGAAAGTTAGGAAATTATACATCTATTGCACGTTTTGCTTCCCGTGTTACGGCATTACGTGTTTCTTCGTCAGTTTTGCGTAACTGCAACTTCGTACGAAGAAAAAGATGGGCTTTGAAAAAATGCATGCATGCAAAGGGTGCATATTTTTATCAATAAAATGTTTATTTGAATGAAAAAACCAATTTCTCTTTCTGTTTGAATAATCTGACATTTCGTATTACACGACCTAATATAATGGTGGTAACTTGGTATTAGTTGCAACCAAAATTGGTTTGGCTAGTTATTATCCTAATATATTGAATTACGTAAGCATCTTTAAATTGCGAACTGCAATTATGCCGGGCATTGCAATTATATGGGATGCATATGATGTGCACTTTGCAAGTATTGGAAATGATGTACCTTACGAAAGATACAGTGGCATGCAAAAGTTCCCAGCCAGACGCTAGTTTACTTATCTTTTAAATAAACACGTATGAAGAATAAATAGCGTTGATGTTTTTGTAGTGTTCTTTCAGGTAACATGCCCTTATATGTATATGATATTAATACAAATTTCTTAAGGCTTTCCTTTTCGAAGAAAAATTATGGAAACCATCTAGCCGGGAACTTTTGCACGTCACTCTATGTTTCACAGTTTTACATATTGCGAATATTATTCCTTTGCATTGCATTTCGCCACATTCATTGACACAGATAATTAATAAATCATCGCGAGAATATCGTTCGTCGTCTTTCATCTTGGATTGCAAATCATGCATAGAATCAAGATGATTTGCCTTTCGATGATTTAATGAGACATTGCGTAGGAAAGTCTCATTTATTAATCTAGATCACTTTTTCTTATTACTAAGTATGCAGTTTTTATTTAAATACTCAATCCTTTGAACACTTGAAGCATCGATCTGTGGCACTCTTGATCGTCTTGGTGAACAAGGTGCACGGTACAAGGTCGTCCTGTCTTGCAGCAGGATTTCTAGTAGCCTTATCAGACTCATCGAAAGGATACGCGTATCCTTGATCGATCACTCGCGAAAGAAAAAAAAATTGGAACTTGTCACGAATTCGCAAATGAATTTCTTTACCTTGTGTACTAACACGTTGAGTGCTAGTCCGAAATCCGTGTTATACGAATGTATAGTTGGCAGTTCTAGTGTGAATAGTTCTTTGGAAAGTGTCACAGTGTCAACGTAACTCTCCAAGTGATTAGCTCTTCTAACGAGGTATAATTAAAAATGTTTCACGTTAAACGATGTCAAGCATATTGTGTGAAAGCGGCTTATCTTATGAATGAGTGTAAAAAGATATTTATTATCATAATTCCAATTGCATATGCAATCACTCTGTTTCCTATAAAAATGGTATTAATTAATACAGTATATTATGTAACAGAAGAAAAAGTTGGAGTGCAGAAGAAGTAATTAAATCATGGAATATTGAAAAACAGTGCCAGGGTGAATCGCAATTTGAAAATTATGTATTGAAATCAAGCTGCATGTATTACTCGGGATATGAAGAAATATTACTTCACATATCTTCATTTTATTTTCCATAATTTTTGGTATTCCGAGGAAAAGTGTTTACTTTATTATCTTGTCTTCTTTTATTCAAACAAGTCAATTATCTATCTAAGGAATACACAAAACGTATACAATATTATATAAAGAAGCATATAAATTCTTGTTTAGAAGAGTTTCATTATTATGTAGTTATATAATATTATTATACTATTATTAATATCATATATTACTATAGTAACGTAATTCTTCGAAGCAAAATGTTGTGTATTACTCAACAGGGAATTGATTAGAAAACTTACAAATTCATATTGTTCTCTTTTCTCTTATCTGTGTCAATTGTATGCACTACTTTTTGCACTACATTGTTTAAACTCAGAGATACGGAAAAAAGCAAGAAGGTCAAAGGTGGACTCGCATGTTATTTTGTTATTCTAACCAGATTGCACCGATCTTGTGACATAAGTTGTATGCATTCCGTTGCATCATTGTTTGATGTGTTGTTATAATTAATTAGTTAAAGCAATTTACCTTGTTGTCCACTTAAAGTCACTATTGGCTTGAAATCGCAAACAGAGAAATGATAAACAGTTGCTACACACTCAATCCACGGAATATCGCTTTGAAATAAGACTCTCGCTTTCGAAAGAGTTATATCAGTCCACTTTGTTCAATTAGACGCGCGTAAATAAACTCAACACTTTGCCGAGTACTTATTTCCTTAACGATTCTTCTTTAAGACAATTGCATCTCGAAACACCTTTCATTTGTTCTAAGTAACTGGTACTTTTCAGTCGATTTTCTAATCTTTCGTAAACTTCTTCAATACAATATATACATATATTATAATATGTAAATTATTCTTCTTGTATAATATCTTCCATAAAGTATCATAGAATTTAAACGTACAAATGAACGCTTTTAAACATCTCAAATATCACAGCAAATAATTATCCACTGATTCCTTGCACTAAGTACAATTTCTGCGATAAAATATATTCTAAAATATATCTAGAAAGTTTGAAATTTTTTCATTAATACACGCTCCCTTATTTCCGATTATAGCACGAATTAAGTTTCACATTCTTGCAGTGATATGTTTTTTATTTCTTCCTGTACTTCTGTCCAGAATCGTTGCAAATATGTTCGCAGATGTTTTTCTATATAGGGTGTTGTTTAAAGAACAGAATGCGTTGTTTCATATGAAAACACTTAATAAGTAAGTGTCCCATGACTTACAAACGGCGATGAATGTGGCGCCTTGCACAAGCGTGCATAAACGCAATGTAAATTAGGTTTTCCATTCACTTTTCGGAGAAAGTGAAGCTTCTGCATCGTTTACTTCGGCTGACTTCCTGAAATTCATTCTACTTCTATTTTTCTTTACTGACCACCTTACATCCTTTTATTATGACTTGCTAAGTTACGAGGGATTATTGCGAATCAGAGTCTTAATTATTCCTCGCACGAAGAATTAGTCAGATCTTTACGACCATGTTGATACTATTTATATAAAATTAGATAAAACAGTGTTAATTTTAGTGTTGCATTATCAGATCGTCATGGTTAAAGCGAGAATTATGTATGCTGCTTGGTTTCCCGAAGTTCGGAAACAGTGAAGTAATTGTAATCAATTTCTTAGTTGCCGATTCAATTCTTTACGTGAAAGATCTTTCCATTATAAATAGTTAGTCTGACAATGATTGGACGTAGTTGCTAACATCTTTATTGAAGTCCAGTATAATATATTAGATATTAGATAATTATATTAACAAAGTAAAATGAAACATGCAGCATTTCTTATATATTAGATAAATACTATAATAAATAATTATTCTAATTATTTAATATAGTAGATGTTCCTTAACACTAGAACTACCAAAGCAGTGAAAATGACGGGTCCTCATAATTTCATAAAAATGTTCAAATTTATAACGTTTCATTTTCTGAGATTTTTCGCGATTCACGTAGCACAACGAACATAAATAAATCGATTAATTAATTTCCTCCATCCATCCTTTTTTTAAGGACATACACATAAATATAGAAATATAGCTGAATATATCGCCGGTAGTTCTAGTGTTAAGTTCGATGTGCCTTTGATCATAACAGTTCGTGCATCGGAAGCAAGTAGTATTATCCACAACAGGGAAAATGTCTGTGCGAAGAGTGATTACGAATCACGCACTTAGATTGTGCCTCGTAATATCTAGTTCCTGGAAAGCGTGTAATTTTACAGCAGCAAAAGCCGCACGAAAATCACTCGCAGTACAATTTTCTAGTTCTGTCTTTCAATTCTATTCTGTGCGGTAATCGTTTCAGTGTGATTCATACAACGTCCAATTTTAAAAGGATCGTATTAACATATCACATCCCCTCGGATGATAACCCCTTTGCACAATATTGTTAAGAATAATATGATGTAGTTTCGTGTCTAGAAATATTGCGTAATCATTAATCACAGAAAGAGAATGATTACTAATCACGCATACGTGAATTGTTGCTTTTGAAGCATTAAACATCGTTGGAGGAATCTTACGAAATGAAGTTAAAAGTAGATTTTAAATAGTAATCTTCACGTATCCATTCGAAGTATCCTCCTTTCGAATTGCAATATGGCGTCTCGTAAGAGCCGATCATTAATTCGCTTTCATTCACTTTCGTGTATGGGATGCATTATTTATGCATACTTAAGCACGATACGAAACAGGAAGTGAGAGAAGTTTACAAAATTATTTAAGTTTTCGAATTTTTAGCGAACACATAGGATACAGTGACTTATTTGTACGATTAATGTGACTGGATTTATTATCATATCTTTCAAAGGCTATTGATATTTTGTTTTTTTTTCTATTAACGACGAGGTGTTAAGTGCTCGCGCAATAATTAGGTTAATTAGCTGTTTCGACATTTAATGGTGTAGGCATTTGCCGGAGGTGTAACTCCGTAATTCATATAAGAAAACCAGATTGCTTTATTGCTATCTTGAAGTTTCATAACTCTAAAGATCGACGATCATCTTTAACCTCCTTCCATGAGATAACAGTTGGCTTTGCTTGACGAGGCTGGCATAATTTGCATAAATAGAATAGAAATTCAAATAGAAAATTCGAATGGCAAATCGGACACGCAAATATGAAACAGAAAGTTGCGATCATTTAATATATTATTATTATTTATTCTTCTTTATTTTGCCTATGTATGAAGTGTTGATTAAATGGATGTATTATTCCTGGAAAAATATCAGACGAAAGTCGGAAGTCGCCAATCGGACGTGATAGTTAAATCGAAAGTAGTTTCACATATTGCGATGTTACGATCACCTTCCGCCGATGTCGATTGTCGAGAAATTTTATCTCGGCTAGTCTCATCTCGACAGAAATTTATTGGTCTGCCAACTCAGTTCCCGATGCATTATAAAAATCCTGATTTTACTTTCACCCGAAACCTCGCCATGGTTATCAAAATATTCGGCGAATTAAAATTTTAGAAACGTAGCGGATAACAGAATTCTGGTTCCATCAAAAATCGGGAGAATCAGCCGTTTAAAATTCGGATTCCTTTCACTCTCTAAAATATACTGAAACCTGAAAAGTAGGGTGAGTTCTTTTTTGCGAATGCATTAAAGTGCTGGGTTAATTGTTTCAAAATGATTGTAGCTAGCTAATTAGGCGAATGATATGTTGCAGATTTTAATATTGAAAATCATTTAGAAAACAGTTTTACTTTAACCATTAAATACATGATTTTCTAAAAATTGTTAAAGAAACTTTTAACTGTTTGTTTTGATGTGTTTATTTAAAGGAAAACAATGTTGAATTGCTGCACAGAATTAAAAAGTATATTTCAAACATTTATATTTCTCTTAAGAAAGTAATTGTTAATGAATATAATTAATCTTAATAACTACACCTTGCATTCCCTGCCATTTTCGTAATGTCATTTTAATAGAACATTAATATAATCATATAATTCGCTTTAAATGATCACTTCAGTTTCGCGTAACTGGAATAATGTTACAGTAATCAAAATATAATGTAGAAATAATTAAGAGCCACCGAGCACGTGGATTACGAGAAAAACATAAACTACTTGGAACCACGCAATCTGAGTTTTTATCGGTATTTATAAGCACCAGTAGTATATCTGGATTATAAGAAGTCGTGTGGAAAAGTGAGTAGATTAAGTTAAACTGCACGAAGTAGTATCAGTGCGTTCCACGTAGCCAGCTTGAATTTTTCTGCAGAAACGAAACGGCGTCCTTCACACCGCGTTTCCTTGCAACTTCAGTTCTAGCAAATAAGTTTCAACGCGAACCTTGCTTAACGTTTTCGTATCCTGAACTCTCTTAATTGCAGGGATTGCGAGAGCAATGGCTGTTTAGACGATCAAGTGGATTTGCAAACTTTGAACTTTCGTAATTGAGATCTTTTCAGGATTTATACCATGTCATAATATTAATATTAATATTAATGTCATTTAATATGGAATATGATGATGTATACTTAACCATCCCACTGTTTACTATACCGCTTTTTAATGTTCATGCGTTTTCATAATATTGTGTAATATTTGTTTAAAAATCATAAACATTCGATCTATCGAATGTTACCAAATAAGTTGTTAGTTTTATCCTCAAAGTGTATCATTTAAAGGTTTTAGTGACAGTAAACATAATGACAATAAACACCGAGAGGGTTTACGTTTACATTAAAACAACAAACCAATAATTTTCATTTCTTGTTGCTTAGAGTATTAATTAAATGAAACCTAACTTTAGAATCTTCATTATTATTTTGGTAAAATTGACGTGGAAATTCTTTGTGGAACGAAATGATGAAACAACAATTACTTGCACAACAGGATGTCTCTTCTGTTACATCAGTAATTGGTGTTACTTTATAGGAACCCGAAATCGGCGTCTTTGATTGCGTTTCGAGGAGATTTAATCACTCACGAGTTTCTCGATCTCGTATCTTTTATTCGCCATATTG
Organism: Nysson spinosus; assembly: GCA_910591585.2. Classification (NCBI taxonomy): domain Eukaryota; kingdom Metazoa; phylum Arthropoda; class Insecta; order Hymenoptera; family Crabronidae; genus Nysson; species Nysson spinosus. Next base: position 1,766,175 of record OU342852.1, on the reverse strand, counting down.
AAAGGAACTTTTAATAAGTAGTTCAATGTAATGGCTAGGATGTAACCTTTAAAAATCATGGATCGTGCGTGAAGGATTATCACGAGGATCCTTCTTTCACTTCGAGTCTCGTAGAAAGTGGATCTTACTTTGGTAGTTCAATGCGATGTTAAACTTTTAACCTGGGATGACGAGTTAATTCGTCATTTAAATCCAAATTCATCCTGAAGGTTACGAATTAAATTATAATTATTTCATTAGTAATTCTCAAATTTGTGTACGTATATTCAAGTACAATGAATATACGTGAATTGATATTGTACAATACGGTACTTGTATAACGCGATTTTTATAACGCGACCTTTCTCAGTCACCAATACCAAGTGAAACTCCAACGTAATACGCGAGTTACATCTACAAACTTTAGGCAATCATTTTATGGAATATGCAAATTCACCTATTATTCAAACTTTGGAAGTTATCTCTTAATGACGTAGCAGGTCACGCAATAATATTGCATGCCGTAAATGATTGAAAAACACGGCTTACGTTGGCAGTAGTGAGAGGTCGATTTTAATTCCACGAAGGTAGACCGCTTCGGTAGTTTAAAGTCAATTGGGTCATCAATGTCCTGGCTTATTGTCCTTGGATTTCTGCAGGGCGCCTCCTACAATTTGTATTACACGGTACTCGAACTTAATCGGAGATATACTTTCTCCGATTAACTTCCGACAGCGTTGACTATCAATTTAAGATTCACTCCGATTATTCGTTCTGGCTGACCGTAAAGTTGAGTGCTTCTTTATGCAAGAAAGTCGAGAAGCAGTTATCACTGAATCCTATTGACTTATTGTTAGCATCCTAGGTAACAACGGTTTATTAGACTCGGTGAATTATGCATGAAGTCAACAGTGATTTTCAATGACGCTTGACTCTTTGATCTTATGCTTCGATACGATTTCACTTAATTATCTTTTCTTGATGGAAAGATGATGAAGGTAGACAATCTTGTAAACCTCCATCAAAATCTGATTGACTCGAAGAAGAACAGATCCTGTACTTTGAAGCTGCCTATAGAAATGTACCAGTAATTTAAAGCTTCGTTCTCGCGTGAAACGAATTGTAAATATTTTCATACAAAATATGGATAAATAATATCATGAAAAGCAGAATTGTTATGATAATATAATTGTTCGGGGAAGCAGTGTATCCTTGTTAAGAAACAACGGAATGTCGTAACGGAGCTAAATGGCGAATATTGATTTGACCTAATAAAAGGAATTGATATGTATTACAGTTTGTCTTGTGACGTAATTGGATATGCAAAATTCGGGAGTTTTTATCGAGAGGAATAATAACGGACGTCGTATTTTAATGTACTGAAGCGACCTGAAAAAACTGGTTTGAAAATCCCAGGGCGTGGCCCGGTTCTGGCTCCTTCGAAAGGCGAACCTTTCGTGAGGAACCTCTCTTATGTTCTTATTTTGTAAGAAAGAATGTTTTCTCCTAGTTTATATTGTCCCATTAAATTAAATACATTGTATATCGAAGGAATACATTGTATACTGGCATATAAAAATGCTGCCATTGAATTTTCCTGAAAAATCGCCATGAATTATCCAAACAACTCAATATTATGAGTTCCATTTCATTTGAGAGTTTCTTATATAAACTCTCACTTTTCTTTTCTTCTACCAGATTTCCAATAATTTTCTGCATGCAACAATGTTTACAACTGTTATGGAATATTATATAGAAATTCGGAATAGAATAGCGGCGGGCAATTTTCTAGAAATTTATGAATTGTGTGGATAATTGTGATAACACTGATTTCAGGAAGCATTCAACAATTTTGCTGAAATATTAATCGGTATACTTTACATCCCTGTTTACGGCATATCAATTTATTCAAATCAACAAACAGCTGTCATTAATTAATGCGGATTCAATTTGCTAATTGTATTGTTGACCTTCATATTTTAGAGTGATCATTCAGTTGTTGAATTAACGAATTAATGAGCATCTAAAGTGGATCAGGATAGAATCACATTGTCGTCTTATGGCTGCTTTTCTGTATTTTAAATATTAATACTAATAGACGTGATTACAAATATGTTTATATGGATCTGTTATAGTATTTGTCTGATATAACATTTAGAACCAATTAATAATATAGAGCCTAAGTGGTCCAGTTTTTTGAGTCAATTATAACGCAACACTTAGCATGAATCAATATTTCCGTATATTTTAGATAACATACTTAACACTGGATCTACCGAACATATACTCTGTTATGCTCACTCATTTATTTATATATAAATTATGACTGGAAGATTAAAGTTCATTAACAGGTTCAATTAAAAATTGGTAGTTCTAGTGTTAATAATTATTCAAAGATTTAATGTCAGATGTTTATCAGAATAAATCTGGATATTTTTATATAAGCTCCTAAAATCGTTGATTAACAGTTTTTTCTTTTAAAATGAGTCCTGCAATTTTCTGATCTTTTATTCACATACATAAATCATGTTGTGCGTATAATCTATCAATTGTTCTAATAATTGACAGTCACGGTTGTATAATATTACAGAAAATATAAGTTAAGTAATACACATAAGAGGTGTGATATAATATCTAGCAGTGACACCGATAACTTCCAGTTTATTGACATATTTTCTAATTCCCCGATGTCTGAAAAGAATTATGCCTCCGGGTTTCCATTTGCAAAATTTCTTGCACAATAGAATAGCATTTAAACACCGATTAAAAAAGATTATGCAAATCATTTGGTATTAATGTGGTTAACGAAATGAATCGCACATAATCACCCGAGGCAACATTTTGTAAGCAATGATACTATCATAATCGAAGAGATATGATAGTATTAATTGTGTACTAATTTGTGAAACAATTACAAGATTATCTTTGTCAAGTAATTATTACGATTGGGTTCATATTTACGTATTCACTGAAACAGAATATTTAAAATTCTTTAATATTCCGTGCCAATATTTTTCACAAATTATATATTTTATATCTCTCTTCCATTGGCTATGTCATTTAATACTATTAGTCTATTATTAATAATACAACTCTAATACTACACTATTATTAATATAAAAGTGTATGTATCTTTTTCTTCTCCTAAAAAACTTCACGTTTGGCACTTCCAGTATTTTCTACAAGGAGTCTTCGATTATCTTATACCAATTTGAAGACATATATGAGTTTAATAAACGATTGAAAAAACTCCCTAAATTTCGGCGAAATATATTTCTGAAGGAAGTATTTTTAATTCTTGTCCAATTTCCGAAATTCTATTTTCGTTCCGGTCATCTTACAGTCTTTAGAAAGAAAAACCACTTGTTCTCAGGAAACCATCCGAGATAGTATTTTCTATTCCCGGTTATCACAGTTAGTCGCACATTCAGTGAGGCATGTTCAAAGCTGCTCGATTTCAGTTGCATGCTTGACTAGGTAACGTGACGTGAAACACGGACTTTTACTTTCAGTGCCGATTGTATACGTGCGTCTTAGCCAGATAAGTGCAAACGAAACTAGAACACCAAGGTATACGGAGAGATCAATGTTCTCTTATTATGCTTAAAATTCTAACATAAATACTCCCTGACCTCTTGATTGACAATTTTTATGCGCGAAATGAAAGGTGTTTGCCTGGTCATCGAGGTGACACGTTGTCTGACGAGTAACTGGATCATCTACTAGCCGGATGTTGTGCGAATTCTTTAAGTTCCGAGTATATTCGATAAATATATCTAATTACGTAATCAGCATAGGGAACTGTATAAATTGCTGATGGACTTTATATTTAAATTTATATTTAAATTTATAGTTAAATTGTTGATGGACTTTATATTCAAATTTGTATTTATATTACGAGTAAAACGCCAGATAAAAAAAAAGAAATGTATGGCTTGCAGAATGTTGGGGAAAGAATCGTAGAAATAATAATATAAAAAATGCCGGTGTCCTCAGAAAAGAATTAAATTTTATAGAATATTACATCACAAATTTTTATCACAATTAATCTGACAATTACAGTTACTCACTTTTCTATAATAATAAATCGTTACGTCGTTAACTTCGATTAGATTGAATTACGAAGTTCACTTTCGTAAGCGTTTAAAGAACAACTGTGATTAGTTACTGATTACAGATAGTAGTGTAATTGATATAATTCAAGTCGAATATACTCAACTCCTGAAACAATTTTTACCACAATATTTGTATTCTTTCTAAAAAATATTCAGCGGTGTGTATCAAGTAATTATTAAGTAATACAAATATATTTATAGGAAAATGTAGTTCTTCTTCTAAAAAATCTGGCCGACCAAAATTACCAGGACCGCTTAGACTAACTGGGAGACATTTTCCAAAAATGTGTGCCCCACAAAAACGCTGGTTAGGTGCTTAAAAATTAATTTAGTCCAAAATCTCTGGTTTCTAAACTTCATCTTTCCTTGTTAATGCGAGGGAAAGAAAATGAAAGTCTTACATAATTATTGATTGGCCAGAGAAAAAGTCTGTTTCATTGTTGAGAGAGAATTAGAATTTTAAACCAGTACCTTCTCTTTCTGTAGCAATTAATGGCATTCGATCAAGCGTTCCATTCGAGTTCCGGCAACGTGGTCAACGTAATGGAAAATTGCACTGACCATTTGAAATCACATATTCAACTGCACGGAAAAAAGATAATGGTCCAATAAATGGCACGGTTGAACAATATTCAGATCTCATCCTGGATGAGCCACATTTTTCTTCCAAATCAATTAACTTCGATCTTAAATTATGAATTTATCAATAATTTACCATGGCATAGTCGAAGGCGATTAAAGTAATCGCTGACATTCTTTATTGATTACTTTATTGCATCTTCGACTTGTACCTAGGATCTGCATTATTCCTGCGAGTTTAAAAACTTGCTATATCTTTATGCAATACAGGTTTTAGACTCCAAATTAACCCTTTTGCAGACCATACTCACCCTTTTGCATTCCAAGTGAATTATTTTGCAAATCGAAGTCATCGATTCACTTTGAATTGGATTTGATTTTTATTAAAATAGCTTAGGCAATCAAATTTATAGAAAAGCTTGACTTGCAAAAAGGTGAATTTGATCTGTGAAAGGGTTAATTTGGAGTGCAAGAGCTGAATTAATATTATTACGTAAAGCAAGATATACGATTGATTAACAAACAATGAATAATTAATACAGACATTGCAACATAAAACTGTTCTCTTTCTTTACACGCTTTAATAAATCCTGCTGGGGATGTCTGTTTGGATCATTCAGATTTTTAATATCTCTTGAATATTTATTAAAGAATAACGAAATTAGAGTTTTATCGCGAATATGAAATTCAGATTTACGATCACATTCGGATTCGGTTTATTAAGAAAACCACAAAATTGCCGTTGCACCGTGGTTAAGACGAAAATAACGGGTCCCTGTAACTTTTTCGAGACTTAATTACACGTTCCATGATTCGAGGCAATCATCGATGACGGGACAGTGCAGTCACGAATCAATTTGAACGTGGTTTATTGTTGGTGAACACGAGGTAGCCATAATTGACGATGAGTACCGGGGTTGATTCACTTTAATAATGGAACTGTGACTAGTTGAAACCATTAGCCATTGTCGGCGATAACTGATCAGCGGATCATTCTATTGAGACTTGTTACTTCGATTTGCGTTAATCGTGAGCTCATTGGATTATCCTGTAATTGGTACTCCTTCGTGGTTTCGCAAGGAACGACAAGTTGTAATTGAACCGCTACCGCCGGACGTACTTAAGTGATCTCTTTATATCACGATCTGGTTTGTTAACAAATCATCGTTTAACTTAACAGGTTCAACGAAATTCTAGTATCAACTTCAACTATCACATAACCCTAGAATCGAAATCATTTTATAAATATATTTAAAGAATTGGTAATTACTATTAAATATAATAATTGAACCGCTGGTTTATGCGATTGACAAATGATTGTTCCACTCAATAACTTAGTAGTTAATATACAATATGGAACAAGTGATATTCAATAAACTGAATCATATATTAGAACAAGTTTATCGACATAAATCAAACGAATGGATTTGGTGTTATTATAATAATTGGAACAAAGTAATAATTTGTCTTTGACGAGATCACTTCTGTGTTTTATTCGGAAATGCAATCAAGTCGTCCATAAAGACGTTTGCGTTATCTAAGGTATCTTATACCGTAAAACGATTAAAAAAGCATTACCTTTTACGCGAAGTATGCCGTTAGAACATAATTTCATAGCAGCGACATTAAAAGGAATATCTATGAAGTTTCTTCTCCACAGGAAACGACAATCATTACGATGCTTTCACCTAACTTCCGTACATAAATCTATACATGTCGTTGCTTCCTGGTGAAGTCTAGCCATTAACACGTTGAACGCCATGTCGAAATCCGTGTTATACGATACCTCGCGATACTGTTTAAGCGCTCTACGATACATGGGTTACTTTACATCGTTATCGTAACGTTAAAATTATTGACAATTTTATGAATATTAGCGATATATTTAATTCGAGTTTTAGTAATATTTCAAATTCATATTTAAAAATATAATCAGAAATCAAGAAAGCAATATCAAGTTTATTTATTCGACTAAGTGAATGCATTCGTAAAATCTGGATTGCCTTGGTGGTGCACGAAAACACTAATCGTAATTGGTATACTCTTTTTATTAGAATGATATTAAAATCAAAAGTGAAAACGGTGTAATTTTTAAGAAAACTTTAAGAAAGAATTATTGAATATAATTTTCCACTACAGATTGGTCTATTCTTTTTATCAGACATAATATTAAAATGAAATCAAAAGTGAATATGGACTTATAAAAGTTTTTACAAGAAAGCAATATCAAGTTTATTTATTCGACTAAGTGAATGCATTCGTAAAATCTGGATTGCCTTGGTGGTGCACGAAAACACTAATCGTAATTTGATCACCTCGGCGCATTGTACGCATCGGAGACTGTTCTCGCTATAAAAAATGTTGTTGCGATAAAACCGATAAGAAAATGTGGTAAAATTGACATGTCCCGATTCTCGACATTCGGGATTTCGTAAGGCTATCTTGTTACTTTATCCTGTCACCGATACTTTCGAAGGAATTTCATATTCCTTCGAGTTGATTCTTTCGTAAATGAATCTTATCTCGGTTTATCTTGATTTCGCAGCCATTTATAAGCGATTATGAAATCGTCGCACGTAAATCATTGATACTTATACCGATATTCTTTTTGTTGTTATTTATATATTTGGACTTTCATTAATGTTTAAGTTTTACTTGCTTGAATTTCAGGTTGCCGATCACAAAACTCAGATTGTATCAAATCGTGGATCTTCGAGATTCGATCAGAAATTAAAAGAAGAAACAACAACCGTATCCTCTTCAAAACCAAAATCGAGTCAAGACAGAACATTGCAATCACGGAGAACCTCAAATTTCGAAAAACACGATGAAAGAACTACGTTGCGGAGTTCAGTGGATGCAGAAAAGCAAGTTGGATCACTAAACTCACGGTCGAATTCAAGATTAACGAGGACAACTGAAAAAGTTAGCTCGAGAGATGAAGCTAATAACAATTTAGGGAGACGATCATCCGGTAGGCAAACTGCGGAAGCGTCGCAACCGGAAGCAACGATAAGTAGAAGAAGCGACAGGAGATATCTACCTAATAATGACGAGAAAAGAAAACCTAGAGGCAACTTGCAAGATGTTGCCCTCGAAACACCGAGGGAAAGTTTAAACGCACGAAGAACGTTTAGAAAAGGATCTAAAAATGCAGAAATTAATGAAAAATTGGATAGCAGAGGACCTTCTGTTTTCGTTGGAGCAACGGAGGATTCAAGATCCAGGACTGGCAGGAAAATTCATGCAACGTTATCAACGCAGGATCTGAAGAGACGTATTCCTTCGTCCAGAAGATATAACAATGCTAAAGTTGAAGAAGAAACGACAACAATTAATTCGAGGAAGTTAGAAAGCAGAAGTAAAGTGTTGGGTGAAAGTATTGCCGATAAAAGTAACAGTAAAGCAAGCAGATCAAGAGGGACCAAAGATGCAAACGCATCAACCACTGATAAGAATGATGATGGAGTCCTTTCCGGTTCCGAGAGTGTTAGGGTTGACATTCCCTTCGCAGTCACAGAAAGTCCTATTCTTAATTCTCCACCTTCCCCTCTGATGTCACCGGCGGATGTCGCGGATAATCCACTTATATCATCTCAAAGACAATCCCCTAAAGTGTTAACTAGAAGATCAGAAGTTAAGGACTCCCCCAGGACGATTGTCAAAGAAACAAGACAAAGTCGTGCGCGATCGAGTGACGGTATTTCAAATCCTCGAAGTAACTTAAGAAGAGGATCATCGAAGTTCAGTGTCTTCGCAACCACCGAATCAGGCGAGCCAACTGTTGCTTCTAGGAGCAGAAGCGAAGGTAGAATCACGAACTCGAGGGATCGCGCGAGAAATACGGAAATCAAACCGAGGAATTCTGATAATGAATCGCGGAGTAGAGGGAGGGGGAGGAATGTTGAAAATGGAACCAAATCTGGTTTAAGTGGACAAGATGTTAGAAGCAGGGCTTCTCGAGATAGAAATTCTGAGAGGAATTCGAAGAGCCTCGATGGCAGATTAAAAAACAGTGAACATAGAGGATTAGATCAAGATGGCCGCTCGAGATCCAGAAGCAGGTCAAGGATTGATTCTACGACTCCGACATCGTCCGGTAAGTAATTATACTTAATAATTAAGAACTTTTTAATAGAGTTAATTACTAGTTTCTTATTCCACGTGTTCAGAATTGTAGAAATTATAATGGCGTTCAACGTGTTGATAGACTTAAGGTTTAATCATAAATGCCCTTCTAATTTTGTATAGATATCGTTACAATCATCGCGCCGGAAGCGTCATTTTCCGACGTTGCAACGGTTTCCGCTACCGAAAGCGAAACAATGATCACCACAACAAGACCTGTAACGCAATCACCAACAACAGTATCTTCTTCAAGAACAACAAGCGGACAAACAAGAGTGTCTTCAACTTCCTCGGCAGTCGTAGAAGGATCTTCACGTGGCAGAGGAAGAGGAAGGAATGGAAGTCTTCAAGTAAAATCATCGAATAAGGAAGATTTCTTCAATCATGGCTTAGGATTCAGGGGTCGAAAAGTGAATCCTGAAGGACCCTCTGTGACCGTAGAATCCAGAAGAACAAATGCGACCAAAAATGTGTCACATACCCGTGGTAACCCTGGATGGACTCTGAGACGTCGGCCTGCTTCTTCTGGCGCAGTTGAAACAACAACCACAACAACAACAAACACCTTTGCACCGACGAGTAGAGATCAAACAAATGAAGTTATTTCCTGGAACGAACAACTTACGAGTACCGATGTGATAACGAGAATCGAAACTTCGACGACTACGATTAAACGAGGAAATAAAAAACAACAAGCGGGGGAGGCAAGTACGACTGAAGCAGGAACTGTTGCGAAGAGTACCAGAAGAGGTAATAAAACGTTTGATAAGTCACAAAGTCAAGAAATTCGAAAGAACTTGAAGGAGGCTGTGGATAGTGATAATTATCCACCTGATTTTAAGGCCAGATTAACGCAGTTGGTGAGTCAATATTAATAATATTAATAATACGTATTATTTATAGAGTTCCTGGGAATTCAATGCTTTTAATATAAATTGGTCGGTTAACTCGGTTTTAATTCAATTATGGATAAAAATATTGGTAACAAGTTGTCTTTTTACAGTTTTAGCAACCTAATATTGTACTTTGCTTTCATTATAGTATTATTTCTAATTCGTGTATTTATTAATTAATTATACTTTATTTGCTGTAGTCTAAGAAAATTATAGGAATGAAGTATTAAAGAAAAGTCTGATTTCAGACGAACACCAATCCGAAAATAGCTTTGCCAAAAACTACCTCCAGAACAACTACGGAGGTAAGCGTTTAAAATACGCTCGAAATTAACTTAAAAACCACAACAATCTTCTACTCTTTAATCTACAACTCTTAACATTTCAATGCTTATCTTCTATTCTGATAATATTCTGCTGTAGCGTAAAAAATACTCAAACCTTTGCACTTGAATTAATTGTATCAAATACATAGCTTCGTAGCACTTTAACCCTAGAACTACCAAAGCACTCAAAATCACGAGCCCTCGGAATTTAATTAAATATTCAAATTTATAACGTTTCATTTTCTGAGATTTTTCGCGGTTCATGTTCTACGATGAACATAAATAAATTGATTAATTTATTTTTTCATTATTCAATCATTTTCATTATTTTGCAAAAAAATGATTCACACCCGAATTGATTATTTTTCGGTATCCCTGATCAAATAAGTACGTACATAAAAAGAGTACGTATTATAATATACTATATGATATTCATCATGTCTTATTACATGATACGATAATTAATATATTTCTCGTAATTCCACGACTTTAATGATAAAATGAAGTTCAACATAATTAATATGCATCACAGTACACAGATTCAAGTGCAAAGTGTTAATTCGCAGCCATATTGGTTTCCACCGGATTAACGAACAAGGAAGTATACAGTAATAAACTAAAGCACGAAATCACAGATAAAACAATATAACTATAAGAAAATAAGCAACACTAACACATAATCGTCTAATCAGCATGCACCTAAAAGCAACATACAACGTAATTACATTCCACATCACGACATGAATTTACTCGAATGAGTTAGGGAAGACACAAGTTCGTATGCTGATGGCAGAAACAATGTCCCGTGTGAAACAATTAGATGTATAAATTTGAGAACAATTGATATAGGAACTGACGAGGAATTCCTTCGGTCTCCGTATGAGTGCGAACACAAAACTGATAGACGCTGATGACGACCTCGAAGTTGCAGCTTCAGAAGTCGTTTTCACGACGGATCGTTCTTTAGAAACGCGACACGTAAGAAAACGGTGCCATAAATATCCCATTGTGACCAACGTGATCGCTTCATAGCTGACAATGATAAGCGTGCTTTTATCGAGCTTTTTCATGGACACGTCTTTGTTTAGATTTAATTCTAAGAGCTTCCGATCGTGTGGTATTATTTTTGTGTTGTTGATTACAAAGCTTGCTTCCGCGCCATATTTATTTGTGGTGTTTGGTTAACACGTTGAATGCCGTGGAGGTCAGAGATCACCGCCAATGTTAATATTACTGAAACTCGAATTAAATATATCGCGAATGTTCGTAAGATTTAATAATATTTTGAACGTTATAACACGAATTTCGGCCCGGCATTAAACGTGTTAATTATCTTAGAACACGATCTTTCTAGGCCAGCATCTAAGTTAATAAAGAGAAAGTGTCGAAGTGAATTAGATCTCTGTAATCAAATTCGTACGTTTCTCAACGAATTTCTTTATGCTAAACACTTATTCGAAATTGAGATAAGATTCGGGAGATAATGAATTATACGATAACGATCAAAGGTATAGTTCTTTTTATTAAAGAATTATATTATTATCCTCGATGTTAGTTCTTATATTAGCTCGAGACAAGCAGTGGATTGTTGTCTTGATTTAACTGTTGAAATATGAATTTAATCGGCAAGTTTTATGGGAAAGGTTATGGAATTATTGATATAATAATAGTTTACAATATCATTGCTGACCAAACAAGACTGGACAATGATGCCTGATTAACGTAACGTAAAAACTGTCGGGGAGAAATAGCTTTCCTTGGTGGCTGGTTATGGAAGAATGGGTTAGATATTTTGATGGATTATTATCGTTCTTTATGCAATAATATCGTCGGCAACCAAACAAGACTGGATATGACGATAAATTAATACGTGGCATGGCGAATCTTCGACGAGGAATTCTCTCAAGGTCCAATTGTGCCATTATTTTTGAAATTGGTACAACTCGAGTTTGTAAGAAAACTTGAAGAAAAAATTATCGGACATAATTTTCCGCTACAGATTGATATACTCTTTTTATTAGAATGATATTAAAATCAAAAGTGAAAACGGTGTAATTTTTAAGAAAACTTTAAGAAAGGATTATTGAATATAATTTTCCACTACAGATTGGTGTATTCTTTTGATTAGACACGATATTAAAATGAAATCAAAAGTGAATATGGACTTATAAAAGTTTTAAAAATAACGTTTTAATTATGGGTTACGTTTTAATAATTATATAAATATAATAATTATTTAATTAATACAGATTGGTGTATTCTTTTGATTAGACACGATATTAAAATGAAATCAAAAGTGAATATGGACTTATAAAAGTTTTAAAATTAACGTTTTAATTAAATCTCAGTAATCTTCTTGAGTTTTCTTGCAACATCATCCAGTATTAACGATTCCATTGTATCGTTTTTTATACTGGGAGAACTCGAGTTTGGTTATTACGCGATTTATCAGGTCGTACGTGAGATATGAATATACAGAAACAGGTTTTTGGCTTTCGTCGAGGTGCTCTTCTTTTTTGGTTCTCGACATGGAGAAAGTGAAGGCTCGCTCGGTTTACCTTCACGCAATCTGCTTCGATTTAGTTCAAACAATATCGCAGGTTGCTGACATTCCATATCTCCTCAGAATTTCTCACATAAATATGATTATCATCTTCCCACATATTTTGTTGCGAATACAATTAATCGTCATACATCTTCAAGTAAATTAGGGTAATTATAAATAAAGGATCATACATGGAACGGTTATCGTTACATTTATTTATTAATAATATATAATAACATTTCAAGTGAATTTGGATGAGGATTGAATAGATTGTTTTTCAAGAAATCTTCATATCACTTTCGTTCCTTAAAGTGTAACAATTCCTGGAATAGATAAAGTGAAAGAAAGCAGAGTGGTAGAAAGGAAATGAAAGGGAAGGGAAAGGTAACTGGGCAGAAACCAAATGGGTTATCGTCGGGAACCAATCAAATTCGTCCCTGTTCCGAATCACGTACAAATGAATGGTGTTATACTTTATAATTAGATCGAGATTGCATTCGCATCCAGGAACCTCTCTCTTTGCAATAAAAATTGGATAATAAAAAGATACAAAATTGTCGGGAAAAGCAATTTTGAAAACACACTGTCGATGTTAAGGACAAATTAGTATTCCAAATTCTAAAACTCCCAGTTTATATCTTAATCAGGATATACCCGTTTACCCAATTTAGTAGTTTTTAAGCAGCAGAACTTCTAAGATAAACATTTTCAGTGATAATGAAATCTAAGCAGCTATCATATTATTAAGAGAGTAGCCAATTAAATAACATACGGAATAAAAAGTGTTTACAATTCTTATAGTAAACGCAGCTTCAGTTATTAGTTTTATTTTGTTAGTTTTATTTATGAAACTCCATTTATTCGTTCATTTTAAACATTATTCTATTAGATAATCCTCATATTATTTATGATCCCCGACCAACGATCCTCCAATGGCATAATTCCCTTTTTGCAAAAATCAAATTCTGAAATATCGATCAGAAAAAATGCTCCACTCCCGAAATAATTACTTTCCGGTACCCCAAATAATATAAAAAATGTTTGGGCCAATATTAACATATAAATAAGTATAAAAGGAGACACAAGAAATCGTTTCCTGGTTTTCGAAACTTTGTTGCAAGCTGTTACGTTAGAATACTATTATTAATAGCCAGCTATATATAAACTTGTTGGAAACAAGTTTTCCTTTCGCTGCCTTAGAATCAAAGTAGTGAAAACGAAGTGAAAAGTGTTCTTCAGTCTGCAAACTTCCTGTTCTTATCTCATCTGAAGTTAATGAATTCTTACACAACTAGCGAATCACTTATTCCGCGCTTATCATTCTTCCCAGTAGGTGGTCTTTGTTTACAAAATAACAGATAAATCTGTAGTAAAAGTAACTTATTACATGAAGATGTAGTTAACGTAGATCATGCTTCAGTAGAATCAGTAGAATCAGTAGAATCAGTAGAATCAGACCTGCCACGCCAATTAGATTTCTGTGATGGTACCCCTGTGAATTAGCTACTCCATCGAATACCATAGCTTAAAAAAGCTCCTGGTTCTGATAACGGTGATTAAACTTTCAGTTTTTATCCACTGCAACGAAATCATGGCTTGAACTCGTTACGAGCCAATTGGCAGCATGGATCGTCTCCTTTCTACGCTTCCTCAGGCTTCTATTCTTCGTCTAAACCTGATAAGATCATCATGATAAAATTCCTTCAATCGAAACCATAATTACTAGTTAATCAAACAAATTGGATATTTAAAAAAACAGTATTTTCTACGAGTGACCTTGAGAATGTTACCTTTTACAAAGAAAGTGAACCTCGTCGATAGGATCGCAACTAACAGAGCCTCTACTTCAGCTTCCGGAAATGGCTTCGCCTTGATGGCAATTTTTACCGAAATCCTAAAACGGAGATATTTAAACGACCTTTTCAGGCTAAGAAAACATCCGCTGCTCTGTTCGCCGAAAGATCGAGGATGAAATTGGAACTAGCAAGGAGATTGGTCAAACCAGAGCTGAAAGTTCAGGACAACAATTTAGAGTCAACTACGACTTCCGGTTCCAGTAAACCATCGGAAGTTTCGGTTGTTAATGAAAGCAGGAAAGTTGCCAAGATTACCAAAGCGAGTTTGCCAAGTTCTGGCCAGGAACATTCGAAGGATAATAATTCGCAGGACGAAGATACATCTGTGATAAGGAAATCGAAGTTTTTTCGAAACAGAAAAGACTTTGACAATACTTCGAGGACTATCGCAGGATCATCTACTCCGAAGAAAGGAAGGATTATTTCCGAAAGAATGGTGACTTCCATCTCAGTTGAAGGTCCAACCAAAGATGGCATCGAGAAAACAACGAAACCATATTCATCTTCGGAACCACCTGTTATCACAGTTTCTGGCGATGAAGCATCCGCAACGACAATAGACTCGATAAGACTTAGAAATCCAAAATCAGGAAGTAGAAACAACGTGAAAGAAGAAGTCTCGAATGATTCCGATATCATAACTTCCCGCAGCACTTTATCCCTAGAAAAGAACGATGTATCCAAATTAAAAAAGTCTAGAAACACATCGAACGAACGCAAGTCAAGCGTGGAAGCAACAACCATTAAGGAAGCTCTAATTACAACCCTGAAACCTAAAAAGCTATACTCTTCAGTACGAAACAATAAACAATCCAGCGGAGAAAGAAGGTCTAAGTCTACAATCAATGAAAGTACCACTAAAAAAGCAAGCTTAACAAACAGTGTAAGTAAAGCATACTTCCGGCCACGTTACACGAAAAGAATAAAGCAGAAGTCATCGGAAGATCAAAATGAAGTCGAGTATCAGACAACGGAGTCTACTAGGACATCAGTTGCTACCAGTCGATATATGAGGAAGAAAACGGAGTCGTTTAAGCCACTTGAATTTAAGCTCAGGGCTACCACCACGGAAGAACAAGTGACGCAAATGAAGAGGCGAGAATATCGGCCAAGAACAGCTACGTATCGTAGACATTCAGAGGTACCAACGACCTTGATTCAAACTTCTACCAAGGTCGATGCAGCTGGAGTCGCCATCACACCAAGGTCACAGCGGTACCATTCAACCGTGAAGTCTTCTACAGCCAATCCTCGATCAGTATCACAGGAGCCACAGGTTAGCTTGAGGATCTCGAATGATACCGTGGAGCAAACAACTGGAATTGTTGATAGTAGCAATGGCGTCAGTGGAAACACAAATATCTTCAACCCTTCCAGCAGTGTGCTTTTAATTCGAAATAATAATTCACTTCTGGAACAACTTCGAAGCACCGTGGCACCTCTCTTGAATTCTCTTGGTAACAAGTCCCCGGTATTTGCTGGAGCTTACAGGAATAATAATAGCGGGGTGAGTCTTTTACGTCATTGTTTATTCCACTTTTTCTTAATATATTATAAAATAAGAGACTATAAAGAATTGTTTTCGAAGTAGTTGATTTTAACTAGTAATTAAATCGTAAGTAATAAAAGTGTGGCAAAATAAAGTAAAACGGTTCAAAAATAATTCTGTTTGCTGTACTTATTTTAATTGGAAGTTTGCGTTACATCAGGACTTGTGGTGTTAGAATAACGAGCGGTGTGCGAAAGGTTAAATATGAATGAAATATAGCAATAACAAAACTGAGAATTTATTGTTTGACGTTAGGACTTTTTCATTTCGGTAGAATACAAGTCTCAAGATATGAAAGTCTCAAATTTCACTTTCGAGTTGGACTTTCTTTTTCTTCTAATGATGAATATTAAATACTTGTGATTAGAACACCGCCGCCAGGATTACTCCGAATGGTTCACCGCCAAGATTCAGCGCGAGATACAAAGGAGCAGAATTATTTGTTAGAAAACCAAGTATTTATCAGCCTACCGTGCCTTCAATTACGAGCTCATCCACTACTCCGTCTACGCCAATGGAGGTAAGATTATTAAACAAACTTCTCTGCTAAAAAATGCCTGGTTTACAGTAAACTTCTGTGTAACGTGGTTAATACTTTACGCGTTGCATGAGAATCGCGTTGTTAATAACATTTGTTGCAATATCTTTAGCGCGTTCTAAAAATTCGCGATGTAGGAACTCGTGTTATACCGGAGTTTACTGCTTTACAGAATTCCTGGTTTATTACTGTACTTCTCCTTTTGTATAAAATATGGGATTTCTCAATAATTAACATATCAGCATGAGGGAGACTAACTTATGTAATCGATATCTAATCATAAATGTAAGATGAAATTGGCAACATAGAAAATATTTAACATTAATATCACGATTTTATATATATACACTATTTACCTTTCGTTGGATTTGTGTGAAACATATTTCAACAATATTTAGTAATATATATTGCTAGTATTAATATATTAATTATTAGTAATATATATTTAGCAATATAGCACAGGGTGCTAATAGATATTAATAATCAATCAGTTATTTATATTAATTGAAACCAGTTTGAGATCAAACGGAATAAAAGTGGTGTATAAACATTAATTTGCTAGCCGGGTAATAAAATAAATCCGCGTAATATATTCATAATTACAACTTACATATAAGTTTGATGGTTCGTTACTGAAATTGATACCTATCAATATTTAATAATTATGAGAAGAATAATTGTAATTTAATACATATCTTTCGAGATAAGCGTAGATTCCAATGACGAGTTAATTCGCCATCCCCGGTTAACATGTTAATCAGAGACTTATCACTAGAACTACCAAAGGAGTCAAAAAGACTTGTCCGCGATTTTTCATTAAGATTTGATATACTTTTATTTTATATAGATAACGAAAATAATTGAATTCATTAATCAATTTAAATCCTCCAGCCATAATTGATATATAAATAAATTGGTAAGCATAACTGAGTATATGTTCAGTAGTTCTAGTGTTAAGGTCTCTTTTTAAGTAGAAGTGGCTATTACACGGACGTCAAAAAATTCATCGGCAAGATGCAAGTCGAAATTCCTAGAAATATAATATAAAGTGGATTATGCGAAAGAGACTCGAGGTAAGCCGGAAGAACGGATGGCAATGAGATGCTTGACAACAGTCAATCAATCAGTGAGGTCATTTTTTTGTGCTTAAAAGGTACTCACCACGGAGATACCTGCGGAGATTGAAGCAGTTGCACCACCTTCATGGACCCAGAATAATATAGTCACCACAACTCCATCCGGAAATCTCAAAACTATCGACATCGAAACAAACCATCTGCGTTGAACTAATTATTCATTTCTTTCCCAGCAGAATAATTACACATTTATTAACACGTTTACTGCCGTGGAGGTCACCGGTGACAACCGATACCAATATTAAAAAAATCGAATCAAATATATCGCTAATATTCGTAAAACTATCAATATTCTTAACATTATGAAAACAATGTAAATTAATTAATATATCGTAGAGCGCTTAAACAGCTTTATTTCTAGACGTATTACAGACGTTACGGACGCGTATTGCGAGGTATCGTATAACACGAATTTCGACGCGAGGCTCAAAGTTTTAAACAGTTTTATTTTTAAACAGTATATATATATTAGATAGATTTCGGTCCGGCAGTTAACGTGTTAATTGACCTTATTAATTAATTGCCCACTTTCTTCTAGTGATATTCATATCGAAGTATAATATCCATCATTGATCACATATATCGATACATCACAACTATTCATTGTAATTATTTTCTTTATTAATTATTTACACCATGCTGACACACATCCACGGAATTTATTTTGACTAATTCTCTTTTTAGCAGATCGCACTCTTGCACTTTCACAATAGCCGCTCAATTACTCTGCTTTAATCGTCAGACTTAAGTTTACAGGTTGTTTTTTTACGGGAGTAATAATAATCGAAGAAAATAATAAAAAACACTTCTACTAATCCATTAACGTTGATGCTTATCACGCGACAAGCGCCACTCTGTTTCTGGTTGACATGTATTAAAGTGTACAGCTACTTATATCGTTAGTATTACAATACATATATTGTATTATAATATTTTATATATAAATATATAAATATATATAAACACGTTTGGTAATAAACATAATGGCTTTTGGATCGCACGCGACATGTAGTTGTTCTCATTTAAACGAATTTCCATTTTGTATTTTATAAAATTTTAAACTGTCATTTATTAATTTCAAAATATCGGCTTTGAATTTTGTACAATTTATAAAACGATTTCAATTACCTTAAAGATCAACTGGGCAGATTTTTTGTAAATTTCTTATTAATAATTATGAATTGAATTTTAACAGAGAGAATTAAGAATTAATCATTTCTGTCTCAAGTATTTGTGAGTTTAACAATTTTATTTTAGTATTTTCAGTTGCGAAATGATAAAAGATAACGAATCTGAGGTGTAAATAATTTGTTGTCAGTGTCGAATTAATAACTATGAAGATAAATTTAATGAAGGAAATTAAGGTCCACTTCGTAATCGAATTTGATTGGATCAAGACATATTGTACTAATTTCTGTCTCAAGTATTTGTCACTTTAACAATTGTATTTTAGTGTTTCGAGTTGCGCAATGATGAAAGATAAAGAATCTGAAGTATAACTGAAGTGGATATTATGAAGCGCATTGAAAGCTATGCGTGGAACGTGACGCAAAAAATAAGTTCACTTTCGAACGCGTTCCGATTGCGTACAAGTATTTTCGAGTTAGGTCTGATTCACAATATTCGTAACGGTTTACGAGTGAAAGTATGCGGCCGGTGCGTAATGTGCACGCGTTAAAACAGTTTTCGAGCTACTCTATCTGGGGCAGTGTGGGTGGTTCCAGATCTTTATAAAAAAGGATAAAGAAATATGCTAACATGAACTTTAAGTTCCGAACGCAGAATAAAGTTCGGAGAACGCAACATATGTTTCTAGAAATCAGATTGATTATTGAAATGACAAGTATAATTTTATAATCATTGTAGTATTGGAATATAAGAATTTAAGATTCACCGAAAGACATTATTATTGTTGGACCACTTATTACATTTTCGTAATCTTTTTTTTTAATTCGTATATCTCTAAAATACATGTCACTGGAGACCTCTGTGAGAGAGGAATTCTAGCATCAAGTGAATGGCTAACTAGTTCTCTCCTACTTCAGATGATCTTTAGCCTTAAAAACAGGTTTCTGTACATTGCTACATGCAGCCTCTGCAATCTAATATCCGCATATCTTGATACATTGCAATATTCTCGGTTTTCTTCTTCTTTAGGTAGTTCCTTGCATTACCAAGAGATGGTGTACGTTTATGGAAACATTAAGCTGAATAGTCAATGATGATAAAATGAAAATATACATTTGTCTGACTTATACGGGGATATACTACTTACGGGCATCCCGTAGAGTCTGCAAGTAGTATAGATTCACGTAGGTCAGACATGTGAAATGTATTTGTATTTACAGGATTCTTGTATATATGTTTGTTTACCTTGTCCCAGTACAATGTAATGATGTTGATTGTAAATAGTGTCGCATAGAAGTTGTTTTTATTGAAATACACATGGCACTACCCGATGTATAGCACTTTGCACGCACCAAATTTCTGATTCTAGAGCTCTGGTGGCGCACCACCCATCGATGTCTCTAGTCCTGGTGAACCAAGATTCCTAACTTTTTACCATGCCTTGGAGACAGCTAGTGTAAGGAATGAACAGGCGGGTTTACAACAGGAAGACCAAGTTGGCAGGGTCCCACAGGTAGAATCTAACGCCATTGTCTCTAACGGCACCAGCAACAATAATTCTAACAATGACAACACAAGCCCCGCCAGCCCACAGACCCTAGAAAACACCGTAAACACTACCCAGTCGGATAATACACTGATTCAAAGATTATCCCAGGAAATGGAGAACCCGAACCCCACCGTTGCTACGGAAGTACCGTCAACCTCACAAAATACCCCGGAATCTACCCCTGCTGACATGATTTCCACCACCGAACAGGTTTCCTCTACTCAGCAAGTTTCGTCCACAGAACAGGTTTCCACCACAGAACAGACATCGACAAGTACGATGATAATAGATATGACAACTTCGGCTGATGGAAGTTCACAAGATATTCAAGTGGGATCAAGGATAGTTGATAATTCAGGTGCAGAAATTACGACTGCCAGGAATTCGGAGATTGGAGATCTTACGAGCACTATGACAACTCCAGCTCTTATGATTGTGACTCCAGTTAATTCAAAACCCATGGAAAGTTCAACTGAAAGTACTTCGGAAAATATAGCTTCAGAGAGTACAACCGAAAGCACTACAGAAGGTACGACTCAAAGTACAACTGAAAGCATTTCTGAGAGTAGTACGGAAAGTACAACTCAAAGTACAACTGAAAGTACTACTGAGGGTACGACTCAAAGTACAACTCAAAGTATAACCGAAAGTACTACTGAGGGTACTACGGAAAGTACAACTCAAAGCATAACCGAAAGCACTACTGAGGGTACTACGGAAAGTACAACTCAAAGCACAACGGAAAATGCTATGGAAAAGACAACAAAGACTATTATGGAAAGTACAACTCAAAGTGCAGCTGAAAGCACTACAGAAAATGCATCTGCCAATTTTGTTGAAAGTAATAGCGAGAATAGCATTGACAATACCACCGGAAGCGTTGCAGGTACTGCAGGTCAAAGTACTACGGAAAGTATGAACGAAAGTAACATAGAAAATGATTCTTCAACCTCGTCCCAAAATTTGGAAACATCATCAATGGAGCTGCAAACAACAACGTTAGATAGCAGTATTGAAAGCATTGGGTCGAGGGTTCAAAGTTCTTCGGAATCAGTAGATACTACCACTACAACAGAACCAACTAGTACTACTTCTAATCAGGATTTATTAGAAAATCCGGAAACAAACACAATAGAACAATCTGATACACCTGCTACTCCAGATACAGTTTCGTCTACAACTGGTGACATACCAACCACGGAGCTACCAATTGTATCTACTATTCGAAGTAGATTGATAGACTTCGCGCAAGACATATTGTCCAGACTGCAAGGAGTCGTGACTACTTTACCACCCACTTCCGGTTTCGCAACAACAGTATCTCCTGCGGATGACATATCCAATATAATACCAGGCTCAGGCTCAAATGCCACATTAGAAATTTTATCACAGTTAAGGGAAATGGAAACAACGGTGATACCAACGACTGATAGTAATAATGTGCAAAATGCACAGACAGATGATGTGGAGCAAACAACCTTAAGGACACCTGTTGAAGAGACGGCTACGCAGAATGCAGTAGGTTCAACTACCACATCGTCCCCAACAACTGAACAGTCTAACTTAATGATATCTACTCAAGATGCCAGTGCATTGAATGAAGTAGATTCAACCATAACAACTACCCAAGACTCCCCTGCCGCTTTTAATACTGATTCAACCACAATATCTGATGACAGAGAGTCCCAAGTATTGCAAAATGTAGATATGCCACCTCAAAATGCTGATAACTCAGATATTACTCCCGATATTAATGCGAGTTCATCGGAACTCCCAGATACAGAGCTAACTACAGCATCGATGCCAAATTCACAGAATACGATTTTTAAACCCGATCCCCCTGTCGCTAATGACACTTTGCTAACTGAATTAATGACTATTGCTAAGAGTCTGTTAACCGAAGCAATGTCGGAGACACAGCAATCATTACCCGAGCAAAGCACTTTGCCTGTAGATTTAGATACTTCGACACAAAGTGGTAACTTAGTAGAATCAGATGCAATGAATGTTTCTGCAGAATCTGTAGAAACAACGTTAGGTCCCGCAGATGTTACAACAGTAGAATCAACATCGAACCCTGTAGATGATATGACTGTAGATTCAGAGTCACCTTCCCCAGATGTGGCAACTGTAGAACCGCAATCAGTCCCTGTAGGTATGACGACATTAGAGTCAGAAGCTGCTCCTGCAGACACTACAACTGCAGGATCAACAACAACTTCTGCAAATAATACACCAGAATCTGTAGAATCATCGTCAATTCCAACAGATGTTACGACAGAAACTGTAGGATCTACATCGAATGCTGTAGAAACGACCACAGAAAATATGATTACATCTTCAATGGATCCCATTGTAAGCGAGGTAGAATCAAACACAAGTCCCATTGTCACTGATCGATCTATAGAAACAACGACCACTGAATCTCGCGATTCTACTACGACCCCTCAACCCAATATAACTCAAAACGAAGTTGAGATTGAGCAAAGTACTTCCCAGAATGTAGAGTCGACTACTATGTCAACTATGATAACGAATGAGGTAGATATGAGTCGGCTTACAAATGAACTATCTTTGAGTACCGAAACAACGACTCAGTCTCAGACCACAGCCACAC
Organism: Nysson spinosus; assembly: GCA_910591585.2. Taxonomy (NCBI): domain Eukaryota; kingdom Metazoa; phylum Arthropoda; class Insecta; order Hymenoptera; family Crabronidae; genus Nysson; species Nysson spinosus. The sequence continues at coordinate 1,743,237 of OU342852.1, read as the reverse complement.
AAACAAGTACAGAAGAAACAAATGCGTCTACCATGCAAACCGAACTAACAACTAATACATTTGACTTAACGTCATCTAACTTAGTTGTATCAACGGAGACCCAAGTAACAACTTCTGGACAAAGTACCGAGCCATTGGCCGAGCAGACAACGCTACTTACTAATCCTACAACCGTAACAACTGAACCTGTGACAGAAACACCCAATATTACCGTGACTAACCAATCTATTCAAACAACAACAACGGCAATTACCATTCCTGAACTTGTCCTATCTCGTGTAAACACTTTCGCTTCATCCGACGTGTCACCAGACTCTGTCACAGAAGTAAACAGCAATGTAACAACTGCATCAGCGATGAGTGTTAATGATTTCATTGGTGGGACTACAGCAGTAGACAATGTAGAATTAATCGAAAGCGTAACAAGTAACGTAAATGTCTCAACTAATCAACAAACAGATTCTGTAACTATGGATATGTCTAATTTATTAACCACTGAAGTCATTAACAGCGATTCTGTTGATATGACTACATTGTCAGTTACAACGACTCCTATGGCTGTGGCGGAGACTGTCACTAATCAACCTTCCTTAACAACTGTGACAGAACCTAACACGGATCGTGCTTCTAATCCAACTACCATTGAAATCACAACTAATATGCCCAGCGAAAGAACAATAATTATCCCCCAAACGACCCCAAACCAAGAAAACGAAACTCCAACTGTTGTTGCCCGTTTCCAGGATGCAACGTCAACAACCGCCCAAGAGACGGCAGGTTCGGGAGTCGTCCAATCCGAGCAAACGACCGAAACCAATAATCCTATGATCACCGTCACATCATCATCCACCGAATCCTCTACATCCCCACAATCTGAATCTCCTATCATTGATACTACCACATCATCCTCGGTCGAATCAACGACAACAACAACGACGACGACAGAGACGACGACTCCGACAATCACTGGACGCCTTTCTGACGCGGGTTCTCCAGCAACGTCTGAGACAACAACAACAACAACAACAACAATGGAGTCAACGAGTAAAGATGTCGTCACAGTTACCGCGATAACTGAAACAACAGTACAAATGTCAACAACTAACGCGGATGTAAATGAGAACACCGTGTCAACGGAGATGTCAACTGACGTTTCGACATCGTCAGGAACAACAACAGGGTCCCCAGAAGCTACAAGTATGACTTCAAGAATGGATACTGACACTGGTTCCATTACAACAGAACCAATGAGCACAACCCCTGAAAGTGCATCAAGTACCATGGCCGCCCCAACAACGGCTGCAGCAGAAACAACAACAATGTCTTCAACCCCAGCAAATTCCACGATGGCGACCCCGCCAGCAACAAGAGCTCCTACTTTTGTTCAAAGTCCTGGAACAACACCATATTTGGGTCGTTTTGGTGGTAGCAGGATAACTCCTGCACCACGGTTTAGTTCGAGCTCGACTACTAAAGCACCCCTGCGTGATTACTTGATCTACGGCATTTACCCTAACAAGACCATTGTGCGAAAACGGCCAGAGGACAACCTGATCGATGCTAGGAATGTGGACAGCCCATATGTGATATTTGGTATCTTCCCGGATGGCACGCTTGTCCGGAAGTTCCCGAATGGAACGATAATCCCGGATCCACCTAGGAACCCGGTCGAGGTTGTGTTCTCACTTAGCACTACCACTACCACTAACAGGCCACCACCCAGACCGTATTTTAACCAGGCTAACCAAGGCACTTATAATCAGTATCAAGCCCCGGTGTACAATAGTAATCGTAATCCTGTTGCTGACTTGATGAGAAACGCCCAAAGTCCCGGAACAGTAGATCTTGGCCTTACTGGTAACGCGATCGTCGGCCCTAATGGAGGTGGACCCGATTTCGCGGGCCCACTTGGTACCCCTGGTAGCCTCCCGACCACCAACAAAATGGTATCTCTTTTCCATCTCTTGATATTCTCTTGTTTACCGCATTCGCCGGTTATTTTCTCCAAAGTATCATTTTCATACTGTACTTTTATTAGAACTGTGTTATTGTTTTAATCCAAGCGCATGGAGATTGATTGAATTTTAGAAACTAAATTCTAATTTTCTAATGTTTTGCAAATTAAATTCTAAATTTATCATTTTTGGCAAGTAAATTATCAATTTTTCATTTTTAGGAACTAAATTCGAATTTTTACTATTATGCAGATAATATATATATTAATAATATATGATTGATATAATATTGTAAAGTATTCTGAGTTTAAACAATAACATAGTTCTCAAGCTTCTCTTTAATGCTTTGGTAAACAGTCTTCAAAAGAAATCAGTCTTTTCTATAAATGTAACAAACTAATTGATATTGCAACCATTATTGATTTGATTTATTTCGTTGTAGGATTTCTGTAACATTCTGAATGACTGCATATTAATTCAATTTCTACTGTCATTTCTTTATTTGTCACAAATATTCTTTCGTAGAAATATTTTAGAACAACTGATATGATTCAACAAATCATCAACGCGAGCACCAAAGACCCATTTTATATTTTAAAGAAAACATACATGTAATTTTTTTAGCATGAAAATATCGAAACATAGTTGTATTGAGACAATTGTACATATTGTAAACTTGTACATACAGTTTTCTTGTAAATCTGTAAATATTATTCGCGCACTTGCAGCACCTTATTCACTTCTGCACTATGCACTTTAAGAAAACACTTGTTATACACTTCTTTAATAATGTGCATATGAATTATCATATTTGTTATATTTGTTAGAACATGATATGGTAAGTAAAGAGTTTTGAAATCTGAAAATCCTTCAGGCAATATAAATGTCGGGTCCTTGGAATTAAATAAAAATGTTCAAATCTATAACGTTTCAATTTGCACAATGGACATAAATAAATCGATTAATATATTTCTTTCATGCATCGTTCTTTTTAAGAACATACACATAAATATATAAATATAGCTGAATATATCGCCGGTAGTTCTAGTGTTAAAGAATTTGGTTTGATTTTAGAGCGACGTTTTATCGAATACACAAATGGGGTCGTCGCCAAATATTATATCGGCGATAGCCGGTTTACTGCAGCCAATCGCAAGTACCGGTGCCACGGTACGACCGGCGACCGATTCGCAGGGCGGTCGTATCGTCCAAGATCGAGAGAGGGACGAGGCCACCAGGACGAAAGAGGTCGAAGGTCAACGCAGCTCCGTGTACATTGGACAGGTAAGAAACCAACGGAGACAGTACATGATTTACCGCGACGTCTTACCTGATTCTTTTTTGCGAAGCTATGTTTCAAAGTACCCTCTCGAAAAAAAAACTCGTTAATTCTTTCAGGACAAGTTTGTCAACTATTGGACTAATGGATCACCGAACACCAACCCACGCGTTGTCAGTGTCACATTAAATTCGGTAGCTGTAAGTAAAACGGGAGAATCTTGAAAGAAAAAAGAATAGTGTGTTATTAAGTTGACAAATAAATTCGTGCGATTTTAAAGTGTGAATAAAAGACGATTTTTATTCGATTTGATATACTTACAAAATTTGCTTTATTCAATATTCATTGTTCGTTTTGACTTACGACCTTTTCTTATCTTTTTAAAAACTTCGTAGTTCCACGTTTTTAAATTTCCTCGATTTCACCGCAAAATAGTGATGCAAACCGCACGAATTTTCTGGTCAAACTTCATAGAACTTTGTATCAAAAACGATATTACTTATGGGTACCCTTAATATTAATTCGAAAAGTGTTGATTTCAGTTGTGAACAATTTCCTTTCTTTATATTCATTAGAATGCAGCGCACGAAGGACCACGATCTTCAGCAACCCTACCGTCTTTCGAGAATTTGCTGAACAGCCAATCAGGTGGTCAGGTCACAGCACCTCCTGGATTTCCATGGAGGGATCCATTGGATCAGATCTTTGGGATTACTACTAGTTCTCCAGTAATAACTGCTTCCGTTGCATCCAACACACTGGTTGGTTTCTATTTACATTAATAATAATCTTGGAAACTTTAGCGCAAACTTCAACAAATATAAATTTGTTCATCAGGATGACTCAGCCGAGGCAAATCCTATTTCGGGCCGCCCATTGAATCCTTTCGTTGAAGTATTCACACCAATTTCGAATACTAATTCTAATATACGAACAACATCTTCATCGTCTACTATTTCAACAACACCTGCTACTTCAACAATGGCACCAACAACAACAACAACCAGTACAATGGCACCCACAACAACAACCACCACAATGGCACCCACAACAACCACTACAGTGGCACCGACAACAACAACCACTACAATGGCACCGACAACAACAACCACTACAATGGCACCAACAACGACAACAACATCAACAACTACACCCGCGCAGTCATCCACGACTGCTGCATATGGCGCTGTTCCTGAAAGTACATTAGCATCTCCTGGAGAAGCCGCATTCAATATTCCAAATAGTGTATTGCCAACTGTGCAGAAACCGAATTCCTTTGGAACGACCTTCGATGATTTGGCCTTCTTAAACTCTTTGGTAAGTCTGTACACTCGATCCTGGATTTACGCGGATTATTCGTTCCATGCGATTTTTGTAGGCGGATGAAATCGCGTAAATAGAATCCGCCAGTACAGATCAGTTATAAAAATATTTAATTCGCATAGATTCACAAAAAAATAATTTCTTCCTTCTTGAAATTCGCAACTTGAAATCGGCAACTTAAATTACTTTAAAACAGAAATTCCTGAGTTAGAATTCCTTCAGTTACAGGCACAGAATACAGGGCAGGCAACTACGAAAACACTGACGGAGGTTGAACAACTATTGGCCAATAAGGTAAGCGAGCATGATTCAGTATAAATGATTGCCTCAAACGTACGTAGCTACTATTCTTAATTACAGTTTATAGTATGTTGTTATTATAAGTATAATGTACATTTCCGCTCAAAAAAGTATTGAGCATGTTAGGACTTCGAAATAATGAGTTTCTTAAATAAATCAATATTTTATTCGTAATATTATTTGTCCAATTAGAATGGTAAAACATATTAATGGAATGTTATTTTCATATATATCTGCAATGTTTTTAATAAAACATTCGCAACCCCTTTTCAATATTATTGCATTGACACTAGAACTACCAAATATATACTTACACATTTATTTATATAGAAATTATGGCTGGAGGATTAAAGTTAATTAATGGATTTAATTATTCGCGTTATATATATAAAATAAAAGTATATTAAATCTGAAACAATTCGCCGGGGTGTATTCCGATAATTTAATAGATGATTTTTATCAGAATAAATCTGAATATTTTTTATATAAACTCTTAAAATCGTCGATTAATATTTCTTCTAATGAATCATATAATTTTCTCTCTCTAATCATTAAAATTTTTTCTTGTCTTTGAACAACTTAAATGCACTTAACAAAAGGACAGACAAGTAATTTTTAACCCTTTGGTAGTTTGAATGTTAATCATCGTGAACAGATAAAGTGATAAACGAAGAAGCTAATCACCTCTTCGATACCCGATATTATTAAATAGTAATTCCACAATTGTCAACGAAAACTAGATATTATTATCGGTTGGCCTACCAAAAAAAAACACAAAATTGAAAGGAGCAAACCAACGTGGAGACTTATCCTTTCACTCCTTTGCACAACTTCACCGAGTGGTATATTAATTCTAACACCAACGTACAGTTAGAATGGATTTCCTAGTAAGTCCTTTCTCGCGTTTCTATCGCGTTATAAATAACATCCCATGCTCTTTGTGTGTCATGTTAGAGGAAAAATTCGGTGGATTGCATATTATCTATGGTCACGCCCTTCTCAGAAATACGTAATGACAAATCAACAACGATCGTAATCATACGATTGGCCAGTCACGGTGAATGGACTGGCACAACCTTGCCAACGGCCTTCTCTATCCTACACGATAGTTGGTTGATATGTCATCCTTATGGTAGCCTGCGTAACTTTATAATGAATATAAAAAGAACTGTTGCAAGAAAAGCATAAAGTTATTAACAATTCTGAATATTATTGATATTTGGTACAGCGTCATATATTAATATAACGTTATTAAGTAACATACAATAGAATGTTATTTGTCTTGTCCTATCACTAATTAAAATCACTCGGGTTAGTTTATTATATATTAGGGATACCGGAAAGTAATTAATTCGGGAGTGGAGAATTTTTCGCATCGGTAGTTGAGAATTGGATTATTTCAGAAATGCAATTATTGCAGTTGATTTTATTGTCGAATAAACTTTATTTGAAAAAACGAAACATATTTATGACTCAATTGAATAATATTCATACTGAAGTAAATAATTATATTTCGCGGTTTTAGATTCTATCTCTTGCGCTGACTAATCCAGGTGCACCTCGGTCAGCAAAAGCCATTGACGTAGGAAACGATTTCCTTAACTCGATCATCCAGGCTCCAGTTCCGAAGGCAGCTTCTTCGCAACCAATAATAATCGACTTATTCCCATCATCGACCGCGGCGTCACCGACCTGGAAACCTGCTGTGACGCAACAGGCAACCAGCCAAAACCCTGTGAAAAGTAGTTTGGCACCTGATCAAATTACCTGGAATCCGGTTTCTAGTAGCCCTGCATCCACGAAAAGTGTTCCTGAATCATCCATTTTAAACGGTGCTTCAACAACCGTAAAAACTACTACAAAACAACCAGTTGTTATCACTGCTAAGTCAATAACCACTCAACGACCAAGAACAACAACACCACCACCACGTGGTTTGGGTGCTAGTCTTTGGCAAGCTATATTTGGTGGTACGTTCCTTGGCGGTACCACGACACGAAGACCATTCAAACTTCCGGTACCAAAAGTCAAAACTACACCGAAGTCCGTGGATATTACACCGAAACCGATTTCAACTACACCGAAACCGATTTCAACTACCCTGACACCTGTTACTCAGCCACCACTCCAAGTCACTACGGAAGTGCCAGAAAGTGTACATATTTCAAAGATCCGATTGGCTGCATTAAATTCGGTTGTTGATAATGAAAAATCGGTAAAGGTACCGGATGCGGTGACTTCAACGAAAAATGCGCTTTTGAATAATCCAAATCCAAGACTTCCTAGTAGTGTTTCCACGTCGACTTTCTCACCGGAAGAGGATGCCAAATTCTTGGCGGCGCTTTTGAAGGCTGTTGAAACTGGGGGTAAGTGGAAGATTTAATGAAGGGTTTTAAAGAACTTTTAGTTTCTTATTTCTGGTTAATTTTTGGATAAATATATATGTTATTTGATATAATATTATCTAATATTATTATTGCATTATAATCGAATATTATCAGTTATTAATATCGTCATTTAAATATCTTGGATCACGAAAAATGATTTCGAAGGGAAATAATTATACTAATAAATTACATTAAAAAGATTGGCTTTGAAAATGATATTTAATCACTGCTCTTGTGATTCAAACAAATCATAAAAAATATATGTGTGAATATATGATAAAAAAACTGTAAATGAATTTAAGATTCCATAGCTTATATTATTAACTTAATTATTTATATTAAATCGAAAGTTTCTTGAAGTGCGTGTATTAATTATATAAGTGTTATTTATTGTGTCACAGGTATTAATCCTAGTTCGTCAAAAGCAAACTCTGAGTTAAATTTGGACGACGAACTCTTTCTGAGAACGATTTTGGGTAGCCAATCCCCTTCGTCGACGACTACAACAACTGTTTCGCCAGGTTTAAGCAACGAGGCTTTACTTGCAGCTCTTTTAAAAGCGCAAGGAATTGAGCCTCCAACTCCACCAAATCGAATCAGGGAACAATTGCAGTCTGCTGTGAGTAATAATAAAATAATGTTTTAGTACATTTGTTTACTAATCAGTATTCAAAACTTGTTTGTATTCTTTACTCTTATAGTAAACTAAACTCGAATTTCTATCTCAATCAATCTTGAATCCAAAACTAGATAGTTTTGAATTAGCTGAATATTTAGTTCTAAAATTCCATAACATTTAATTAGTTATTATCTAAAAGCAATTAATCTCGACTCACAATCCGTGGATTCAGTATAGTTGTTATCCGTAATTACCTAGACATTAAAGAACGGATAACCCTCTACAATTCCATGTAACACGAAGTCACATACTCGTCCATCCATATCTTTCGTTTCATTTGATTTTTTATTTAATAACAATTATAAAAGCACCCGCAACGATTGCCACCTTCCTCGGTGCGTTTAATTAATAATTTCGTTACAACAATATTTTCAATTAACATTTTTATTAAATTCCGAGGACCCACCATTTTGATGGCCTCCGTAGTTCTAGTGTTAGAGTCAGTACTCGTAATTAGTGACTTTAGTTAGTGTTTTAAAGGACTTTCCGTTAATCGACTGGCAGGGCAATGTCGAGTCGTAAGAAAGTGTTCGAATCCGCGATAAAAGAAAATAATTACTCGACTTGTAACAGAGTCTTGGACAGAGCGTCACCCTTGCTCCAAGTGTATCCTCGACTAGTGGCCCTACGACGACAACTACGACAAGGTCACCTTCGACTAGTACTCGACGTACGGTTACCACGAAAAAGACGGTGACACCGAGACCAACCTCAAGGCCAAGGCCACGCACTACAACGTGGTCACCAAGCTCGACATATCCACCTCCTCTCTTTAGCTCCTTCTCCAATTACGGTACTTCGCTCCAGTCATCCAATAATTCTGGGAATGGCGGTCTATTTGGTGCTACCAGATCGTTTAGTCAGTTCCTTGGTGCTGCAATTACGGTAAATGATATTCAATGATTCCTTAACTATTAGGTCATCCTATAAGTAATATTACTTTGGACTCTGACTTTCAGTGAACATTTATTTTAAATACAAAATATTGATCGGAGTAAGTTAAACGTGCGATTCATATTGTCGAAGGAATACTGTTTATGACGCGAAAAGAGAAGTTCGTATAATCATATCAGCGAAACATGATAGGAAGGTTTATATAATATATAATATAATGTAGTATGTGTAATATATATTTATCATATTAGGGTAAATAAGAAAGGACTTTACTTATGGGATCACCTAATACTAAGTCGTGTAATATGAAATGGTGTTTATTTTTATTAATAGAATGTTTAAGTGGTTCGATTAATGTACCAATTTCTCTTTTTCTTGGAATAATTCGGCATTTCGTATTACATGACATCATATATTTCTTGTTCATTTTTTATTCTATTAGAAATATCGAGGTGCTGTGAAATGGTAAGCAATTATTGAGTTACGTGTCCAAGTATTTACTTTGGTATACGTGCGTGATAATTAACGTGCATGATATTTCAGTAGAATGAGTTATAATGTGTTTCCACAAGTTAAGTAGAATGTGTAACGCAGTGATTAGACAGTAGTTAGATAAGCATGTTTGATAAATTGAATTGAATTTGCAGCATGTTTTAATATCTTCAAATTGTGTTTACTTACTTTAAATAATGATTTACCTCAGTTTCAGTTTTTAGCTACTTACACATTTAAATATTTATACAGATTCGTTAAAGGCTACCTTAAAATATTCAGTATTCTATAAATAATGCTATAAGCGCGAGAGTTACTTTCGTAAAAAGGAGAAATAAATAATAGTAATTGATCTTCAGTTATCTTGTACATATAAATATATCAAGGATACTTCTGTCTTCAACATTGTTTCCATCGTTTTTGCGCGATGTCGGAACAGATACACAAACAAATATCCATCATAAATATTGATTGCCATGACTAATGTCTGAAGTAACGTCGTCTTAATAAATCATTAATTTTCTGATCACGAGTATATTTTTATCTGCCATTTGAAGGTGTCCTGAATCTTTTATCTTCATCATTATGATATTAGAATAATCATAATATTCACGGTAAAGTTATTAACACGAATCTGCTATTTTGTTGCAGGGTGCGGCACAACAATTGCAATCATTTGTCAGAAATGGTACTCGAATTGTATCGGAAGTAGTTGGTTAGGATTAACGGAGGTAAAAGAACAACATTATTAATGAATCTCTCGATGGAGTAGAGAATATGTTAGAATTTCGAAAATGTCGAGCGGAAGTGTACAGAGAACATTGTTTCCACCAAATATTTCTGGTGGAAAGAAATATCGAAAAAAGAGATATTCTATACTCTAATATCATGAGTTTATTAAGACTCTTATTAGAGGTGCAAATCAATTCCTGCTGATTTGATGCTTAGGGAAAGCACTTTAACTCCCTTCGTTTTATCCTACAAATCGTAGTCTTAGGTAAAGTTACCAATTTCATTCGTAGAACACTTCTAATGATTGATATTAATTATTAGATTGATATTCGGGAGAGTATTGTCTTAAGGATGATTTAGTCAAAGCTTAATTCTTAAAACGCGGAGTTGTTCGTATGTTGTGTCCTACTACTACTTAATGGTTCCCGGCTACACTTAACCCTCGATGTACACGGTAGATTGGTTCCCCGAAAATGCCGTGTAAATTGAAATCGTGCAATTCGAATCCACTTTGCACATTGAAAATAAATGTGTAATCAATTGAACCAATCCATGTGAAACAGAATGATGTATTTTTTGCAGAAATTAGGATACATATTTCGAAGTGAAAATGTATTAATTCAAGCAAGATATACATAACATAATTACAAAGTACATATTTGCATTCGCATTTCTTTAAGCGTGTTAATCGAGGGTTAGCTGTATCCTTCTTTCCCAAGTAAAAAGTAAGTAAAAATGTCCTTGATGGAAGATTGTAGATATTAAATTAGGTAGTAAAGTTAGATACCGAAAAGGTAATATTAGTTTTAATTAGTATTTTTTTAAATAAAACATCAACATCCCCGGGTTTTAAGAGTTAGAGAGGCTCTCGAAGGAGCCAAGGACGAAAGGAAATACTTGAAGGTTTCCAGGATCGCTTTGACGTGTCCTGTCGAATCGACGCTTTGCAAACGTTTCGGGGATACTCGATGTCCATCAATGCATGACTGGTATCACCTGAGACATTTGTAACGTTCGTTGTAATTAAGGTAATTAATCGTGTTTGCGACGCGCCTCATCACGATTCGCGGGACGGCGACGATTCGCGGCGCCTCGTGTGAAACGCAAATCAATGCTGAATCCCACCCACGAAGATCGAATTAACACGTTGAACACCATGGCGGTCATCGTTGACCTCCGATGCCAATATTATTAAAACTCGAATCAAACATGTCGTTAATATTCGTAAAACTTTCAATACTTTTAACGACGGCGATATAAAGTCATGATTTTATCGTGGAGCGATTAAAAATTATTATTTTTAATAGTTACAGTCGCGTATCACGAAGTATCGTATAGCACGGATTTCGACCCGGGGCTCAACGTGCTAACGACGACCTCGTTGGCGATGCTGCTAATAAGGTGGTAATTTAAAATATCTTTTAAGTGAGAGTGAAAGAGAGTGAGAGGCCGAACTCGTGTGAGAGAGAGAGGGGAACAGAGAAAGGCGGACAATTAAATGTCACAGGAGCGTTTGTACAGTTCGCGTGTACCTTCACCGTTGGTACCTCGCGTTTACCTTTTTTGTATAATAAAGTTGATTGTGTGTACAGTATCATCGTCCATTGTTCCATTTGTTTCCCTGTTCTAGATCTAGAACAGAAGCATTCATCGGGAATCCATTTTTGTAGAAGCTTCAGAAAGATGCGCTTCTAATGTGTCTATTATGGTAGGTCTTAATTAATTATATTTCATTACATTTATCTGTAATTAATATACATTTTAATGATAATAACTATATTATGCTTGTTACTTTATTATACGTAGGTGGATTTGCACAAATGTATAGGTTTTTTGAATTCAATTTCGATCATTTCTCATTTGAATCATGTTTATTGTTTATTGTTTATTGTAAAATGAAGCGCATGTACTTTTTATACTTATGTCTGACATTTATTATGGATACTACAGATTTCCATGGAAATGAAGTAACTTGTCTATTATAAAATCGTACGGTAAAAAAGCGACGGACTAATTGATCAGTCGATATGGATTATGCACTTCCGTTCGAGCAGACTAATAACTGTTACAGTTCGACGTAAGTGATTAACAGTACATGAATTATCCTCGATATGATTTTTATATTTAACACCTGTTCGCGTCACTTTAAATCGGACAGGGAGAGGGGAGGGAAGTTGTTATTCAAAATGGTTAAAGAAATAATGTCTGTCATCGAAGCATAATCAGAGTGTGAAAATAAACTTGTTTTCCGAGTAACAAGCCACGTCGGGTATAATTTAAATTATTCAACCGGGGAATATTAATAGGAAACGAGTTAAGTGACAATTATCCTGTTACAAAGAATATGATGTTGTTGTTTCCATTATAATCGATCATCTTCGAAAAGAACTGTGCTGAAAAAAAGATAGAAAAGGAGCAACGAAAAATGTGCGGATAAAGAGAACATGATAAAATACGGGGCCTCCTCCGAGCGGTGAGTTACACTCGCGAACAAAGTTGAATGAATGTCCCGAATAATCGTTAATAACTAAGAAGTACGTGAATATTTTTTTATGCAACAAAGTGCATTCGAAAGAGCGGACTTTTCTGTATATTATCATTGACGGGAAAAAAAATCCCACGATTCGTTCGTCCGCAATTAATTAAAATACGGGGCCTCCCCCGACCGTGGGTTACACTCGCGAACTAAGTTGAATGAATGTCCCGAATAATCGGAATGGCGAACATTACATTTTTTTGGAAATCAACGTTTTATGCGATATAGTGGTCACTATAATCGTTTCACGATTACTTCAATTGGTTTCATCGCGTGTAATCGTTATTACGGATAATTAATTTAGTCACATTCATTGCGTATTACTTTTTCAAGATGTTTAGCAATTTATCCAATACTTGTTATTACGAGTACGTTCCGCGAGGTTAAAGTTCAAGCATATGAAATAATTGATTACATTCAATTTCCTCCATTAACGGCATGCAATCGAATATCTGTTACATATTTACTTTCACTCACACAATCGGACCTTCTTCCGAGCAACGTAATTTAAATTTATGTGAACAACGTATTATCTGAATTTAATACACACAATTCTAATTTTATAAGTGTAGAAAAACTTAACAAGTTATATGTAATAATACAATTATTATAATTATGTTAATATAATCGAATAAAATTGTTTTATTTTACAAATAATAGAATAGAAGTTTTGAAGATTCCATAGATGCAATATATATTTTTACAGGATTTTATTATTACTTCAGAATTATTATAAATGCCACATGTAAATCATAAGTAACACATTTATTTATTATGTATGAATCGCGAGGCTGATGTGCTTTTTAATAACCATATTCTTCATGGCCCGATATATTCGCGACCTTCATATAAGATAATTGACCTGATCTGTAAATAAGAAATACGTTGCTCTCAAAACAGGCGGATCGCAGAAAAAACTTTTACAGAAAAAGAGAGGAAAATTTGTAGAAATAACAAGTAAACAGATTTATCTTCGGGGATGAAAAAAATTAATTAAAATTCATTGACAACCCGCAAAGAGTAATAACTTTGGCATCACTTTAATGCGGCCGCGTTTGTCCGACAAAAATAATATTTATTTAACCCTGGTACAACGCGGTACTTATACAACACGATTTAAATATAACGCGGCGCATATACAAAGCTAGAACTACGATAAATAATATCTATCTAATTAACATAACGGCGCATGAGAATTCCTATTCTTGAAACCTGAGAGATTCAATTTCTGAAGTATGTTCCTTCATCAAGAATAATTAGAATTTTTTCATATTTTCATCTTATACAATTCTATCGCTGCGATGTATAATTATTAGGAAATTATTATGCGATGTTTGCGTTGTACTAATAATTCCATGGCATGAACATTTATGAGATAAGCCATGTTGATAACAGCCAAGAATCGCGTTCGTGTATTAGGCACCGTAATAATGTCGGTACGAGGAACTTGCAAGATGCAGAAATATGACGAGGGAATGGCAAACCACTGACAATGGCGAATCGAATCGTTTGATATAACATACCGTTGCGAACTGCGATATTCCAATAACTCATCAAGAATCGCCTTTTGACTATTATTCATACCGTTATGTAATCCACGTTATTATTATCTCTCGAACATATTCGACGAACGAAATTATGCTTTGTTTCTAACTTCAAACACCGTGACTTCTTGCGTTTTTACTCGCGTTTTTATGGAGATAAGATCTTCAATTTAAGATATCCTTCGATTTTCAAACTCTCTGATGATTTATGTAAAAATAGTTCTTAATGTGACGGCTTTTTGGAAACTACTTTTCTGTCATATAATTTTATGAGTTGAGATAAGCTAAGTTATGAATCAACTAAGTAATACTTTCTATTTTCATCAGAACGAAATAACATTACTTTTCGATATCATTAATAATTGTTTTAATTACTCCATTGTATTATAATTATAATACACTAACAGCAGATACAATATTCAAAGATTAAATGTAATTTACTGAATTACAATTGGCTCCAAAGAAACATGAATATTCTCGCGATGATCGTGCGAAATGCAAAGGGAGACACAGGAACAAATGAGACCGCGCCGTAACAAGTTTGAGGCCAAGAAACGGCTACGAAAATCCCTGAAACCGAGTTTCGCGGCGATAAATAAGAAGGTGGTACCACCGACAATGGTAACTCGAATCGTTTGGTACCACATGCCACTCGGTACTCCGGCAATTTAAATAAATTAACGGAGAGCAAGCGTGTCCAAGTTCTGTATCGGTGAAGAGACGATGGTGAATAAGTGGAAGAAGAAGCGTATGTACTTGAACGCGATTGTAAAGACTGGAACACCCACGCGTGCTCGCGTTGCCTCCCCTGCCATTCCTTTTTTTTATTCCCCTTGGATAATTACAGCTAATGGCAGTCATTGAGAATGCGAGATGCGTACCGATCTTATATACAGTCCAGTCTCTTTTTATGCATATCTTTTTAACACTAGACTACCGAAGAATTCAAAATAACTTGTCTGCCATTTTTAAATTATACGAATATACCTCGAGGCATTGTATTAGATTTGATATATTATTTGATTGAACAGAAATTATAAAAAGAAATTAATAATCCAAGAAATCTAGGAAGTTTTAACAGCGTAACATTTCTATCTCTTCATTTCCGTTATTTTTATATTTTTCTGTTGGAGATTAAAAAAGAAGAGAATAATTTTCATACACAAATAAAGCTTTTCTAACTACTTAATAATAATTTCAAAAAATTATCTCTAATTTTACCAAGAAAGATGTATCTTTTCTGTGCATTTTATCCATCGCATACAAAGAGACTCGATTGTACTTACTTATTATTTGTATGCACATTGATATTCTTACGTTTGTACACATCGGTTTTTCTTCGATAAGATGTAGCCACAGTATCCTGCAAAACTGTCGTTATTTAATTTATTGTTTGAATCGTTAAGTAGACGCGTCATTATCAAGCAGCCGGCGCGCTTCCACGATTGGCTAAAACGATACGATCGAAAGATGGATCGAGACGTGGCGCACGGAAGAACGGGGTAACGAGATTGGAAGATGAAGAGGCATGTTTCTCATGGGATTTTCCGACCACGAGATTTATTTCTTGAGCTCTCGATATTTCGCGGCTCTGTCAATTTTATCGTGATTATATAACTTTAAAGTAAGGTTTTCTTAAGAATATAAAGTATCCAGTGGCGACGGGATAATCCATTCAAATCGCTGTGATTCTTCTGCGAGACACAGATCAGGTATTCTATAAATAATATTTCTATAAATCTGTTTATTGCAATAACAGTAATTACGTATTACATGGAATATTATATGAAGTAATGATTTTTATTTTCGTTACACGATACCTCGCAGTAAGAATTTATAACAAATTGATAATTATGAAACGTTAAGCATCAATCATGCCTTTTGCCAGTAATATTATAAAATTGTCAAAAAATGGAGTTAATAACTTTGAAGTTAGAGCAGCTCACCTTACCTAGATTTAATTCGAGGTTTAATAATATTCATAACAGATTAATAATCAATCCTTTATTAGTATCATCAAACAAGGAAGTAGAAGACTTTCTTTGATCAGTCAAATGCATCATCGGTTAAGCATTTAACGCATCAGCCATTGAATTAAGGTACTCAACGTTATCCTGAAATTCTCTGTCTATATGAAGCAAAGTAATCTATCTTGCAGGGTACTCGATAAATATATCTAAGCAAGGACATCCTTAATTATCCAGCGATTGGACAGGTTTGCAATCCAATTTGCGGTTTACCGTACACCGAATCCTTTCTGTACTGAATCATAGGAATTGTAGCAATAAAGCGTGCACAGTGTGAGTCAGTCTGTCATCTCTGGAATCGCTAGGAAAGCAAACACCGTTGCATCTCGCGCATTCCCACGATAGATCGGATGTCGCAATTTGCGACAATGCCGGTTGATTATAAACGTGTGGATAACGATTGCAATTGCATCGAACTGCGATTACGATTGTGTTTCGTGTAAAACTTTCCTACCAATCAATGGCACGATACATCTTCCTTTTTACTTGGATGGACCAAGTTATCCTTGATAGGTTTACAGTCATCGTGAACTTACACCGCGGTTTTATTAATAGTTTATTATTCCTTGAAACAGCTGGTAGTACATCAATTATAGTATTAATCACTTGTTAACAGACAGACACCACACCATTCTATTTTATGCTTATATTATCGAAGAATAATTCAATTGTTTCGTTGGAATTACAATATTAAGGTATAATTCAGTCTTGATTATAGTGTATTATGATGAATGGGCTTTTCCAGTTTGCTACAGTTCCTCGTGATTAAGTTAATGATGTTATTATCGAGAAGTTTGTAATTATGGAAATAGTATTCTTTTCTATTTCCAGGGTGTCCTACGAATAATATAGTGCTTATGCAATCAATCGTGTACTGCAATTCGTTTCTTAAGTTGTTCTCAATCGAGTTTGATTTAATTTCTTCTTTTATTGATTGTTTTATATCCATATCTGCGGAAGCTGGGTAAATAACATTATTTAAGTCTGACGCGGCCCAGGTTTCTAAAGGAAAGATAAAGATAAGAGGGTACCAAAACTGACATGCTACGATATTATCATTACACGTAAAACGAGACGGGTATCGAAGCGAACCGTTTTCGAAACGAATCAATTCGAGGAAGCACGTATCGCCGGAGGCAAAAGCTCGGCCCGAAAGTCCCCTCCTTAAGTAGGGATTTACCGAAAGGCGAGAAAGGGGAGTAAAGGAGAGAAAAGATATAGGTGCCGAAGAAAGACGAGTGGAGGATTATGGTGGGAGTAATGCAGGAGCAAAAGGCAGAAAACACCGGTAGGCAGTTTTGTAGCTGTTTTTATCAGCTTCTGGGCATCGGGAGTTCAGGCCCGACGATGCCAGGACGCATCTTGGGGGGTTCGTGTGGGAACGTACGTCTCTTTAGCGTACCTCTCCTTCCCACTCTTTCTCTTTCTCTTGCTTTCCTCATCCTCAATTCTTCGAAGATCCTTTTCTCACTCTTTCATCGAGTCAAGCCCTCCCTGCTTGGCTTTCCTTTTTCCTCCGTTCGCCAGCACGGCGACTTGTTTCTCTCCCGTACGTCTTTCCTCCCCCGTTCTTCTTCCACCCTTCCTCTCCACCCTGCCCTTCTTCACCCACTTCTTCAGCCTACTCTTCATCCTACGGCTGCCTCGGGTACCAAAGGTCACTAAGGTCACCCTCCACGGTGCACTCACTACGTAGTGTGCCCTATATTTACGCACGGTAAGAGCACCCTGAAGAGGAGATGGTTACTTCTCTTTCTTTCTTGCTTTCTCTTGTTTACCTTCATCTTCATCCTCCTCCTCCTCCTCTTCTTCTTCTTCCTTTGGTCCTTACTGTACTACTTCTACCTTTTTCCTCCACCCTATGCACGGGTTGCTCTTCAATAAGCGTCGATCGCTTTAAGATCGACTCACAATGATTTGAGTATTTCGACTGATGATGCTAGCTTGGAAGCTTTTCTTTACATTATAAACAATTTTTGGAATTTCATAAATGAGATAATAATTGACTACTTTCTGGTACCCCTGATACTTTATGCCTGATACAATTTGGAACGCATACTTCGAACTAGCCTTAACTGCAACTTTATACAGGAAAGTTGTTAATACTTCAATTAATTAAAACATATTTGCATCAACGTGCAACTTTGTTTTTGATATTGATAAGTTTGTATCGATAGGCTATCAAGATTTCAGGAATGTTTAGAATCCTTGGGCAGAAATACTTTTGCTTCTTAGCTTAGAATTATTAAAAGAACTTCAGAATTTATTGAATAGAATAAATCCAAAATTGTAAATGCAGAGTCTTTGAGATTCGATTAATGCAATTATTCATACCCTAAATGATATGATAGTTCTTTCATCATGTTACGATAACTTTGTCACCCTATCGATCATATAATTGCAATCGGTTGTTGTTTATAAAATAATATTGGTAACTACGATAGTAGTATCTACATTAGTACCATATTTCGTCAGATTACCAACCTCATTAATCACTTATATTTAATAACATTCAATATGACCTTTAAATCGCATAATATAACTACAGCAGTATATTCGGAAACTCCAAAATTGTAGAAAACAGTCAAAATGGCTTGTTTCCGATTTTTAATAGAATTATCTAAATATACAACGGTGGACAATTCGAGATTTGTTGTACCTTTATTTTCTGTATTGGAAATAAATATGTAATAAATTGGACAAATCCATATGAAACAGTATGATTTATTTTCTTGCAAGATTAGAGTACATATTTGAAAATAAAAATTCATTAATTCAAGCAAGATATACATAAAATAATTCCAAAGTATAATACATATTTTCTTCCGCATTTCTTCAAGCGTGTTAAAAGAAAATCGTGGAATTCGAATGCCGTGTAAATCGAGGGCTAAGTGTAACCGAGTACATGTCCGAGTACATGTTTTAATGTTAAAGTTTATCAAATTTCATTACAGCGCAAAGCATGAGATTGCAAACGTACGAATCGTGTAATGGTTGGAAACAGTGCGAATACCGAATAGATTTATCCTATAAATCTATCGGATCGCTAAAAATCGGAGAGTATTAATTTGTATGATAAATCGTCGGGCAAAGAAGGGAACGCGTATTGTAAAAGGTTGCGACAGTATCTCCGAAAGGTTACGATACGAATTGCAATGGCGTGTCGTAACCTTTTGCAAAGCACAGTGTACACCATGCATATGCCAGATAATGGCTAGTATTATCGTTTGAATTCTAATTACGTTATCTCGGTATCCACGGTTCGTAATAATATTCTAAAATAAAAGAAAATATTCTTTTGATATGATTTAAACGAGAGATTTCACGTAGTGACTCATTTAACACTTGAACTACCAAGTTCAAATAACTGGTCTGCAATTTTCAATGGAATTATTCGATTATATTTCGACGCATTGTTTGAGATTTTATGTACAAGTCACCCTCGTATAGCGCGGCACCTATTCAATGCCACGTGCATATAATTCGAATCTCGCATAACGCGACATTTTTCTGGACTCTAATTCTGTGCGAGGCTCACCTGTATATATTTCACAGTTTAATTAAGTTCCATGCTTAACCATCGTAAGAATATTCCATTGCCATTATGAAGTAATACAAATATTTTCATTGGTAAATATACTTCTTCTTCGAGGAAATCTGGCTGACCAAAACTACCAGAACCCCTTAGATTACCCGCGAGACATTTACCAAAAATGTAGGACATGTGTGTACGGTGCCTAAAGGTGCTCCGGAGACCTCATGCAAGATACAACGGGGTGGTCGCAATACGCGAACGTTACGAAGATGCTGGACGATGAAAAATCTCTGGTATCTCATGCCAAGATCCCTCGAACAATGGGATATCTTCGGGACCGACTTGGTTACGGTGGACAATTATTACTCGATTGCCGGAAGATAATGTTTCATCGTGGATGAAATAATGATTTTCTTTCCGTACGAACGAAAACATGTGAAAATTCTTCGATAATGGCGCCCGTAAATTATTTCCCTCTACGATATCGATGGCATTACGATAATTGGGTACCGCGGTTCACAGGGATATTAAGTACCGATAAATCACATAAAAGGAAAAGTAATCTGTACCACTTTCATATATTCCCAAAGTGGTTTGTTGTGAAAATTCGTTGCTGTACTTTTCGGCGAATACTTTTTACATTGACGGTATTTGTTTCAGAGTAGTGAAGGAAGGGAAGGATTCAGAAACGATTCGAAAGTGTTGCATTTTCGTGAACGATGCTACTTTATTTTTTTGTGTTTCAGGGCGGAGGACTATCCTCCATGTGCCGGCCACGAATGTAACAGATTATGAAAAGGAGCGTACATAATCTTAAAGTTTCTTCGGCGCATACGAGACGCGGTTCTTTTCTTCCCGACATAAATCCTCCAACTCTTTTTTTTCTTTCCTCGTGCTTTCTCACAGCTGAACGACGTTAATGCAGTGAAGATCGACGTCAGAGCGAGAGTCAACCGCTTTTATTTCTTTCTCGGTTTCTACATTTCTCACACGCTTCTCTCCCGTGAAAGGGGTTGCGCAAAACAACCGATCTCGCGGGACTGTTTTCTTTGAACGAGTCTCCCCCGATTTCCGGCTCACTGACGCAATCTCTCGCCCCAGTATAATTATAATTAGGTAAATTAATAAAAAGCAGGGGTTAGAAAAAATTTGCTGACGTATGCTTTTCGTAATTCTAGAATAAGAACACTATTAATGGCTGGAGTGTGTCTTGTACATTAGCCCTCGATTTACACGGCATTCGAATTGCACGATTCAGTTTAACAGGCTTCGAGAACTGCGGAAGAAAGTATGCACTTTTCAATTATGTTATGTTCATCTTCCTTGAATTAACGAATGTTTATTTCATAATACTGTTTCGTATGGATTTTTTAATTTATTACATACTCATTTTTAATGTGAAATCGAGGGTTAGGTGTTTAATTATTATAAATTAATATTAATTATGGTTTCAGTCATAAATAAATGTGATTTTTTAAAATAAACTTCATTCGCCAATAAAATCAACTACAATGGACTTGAATTTAATAAATTGCTTAATAAATAACTTGCGCAAAGCTCTGGTGATTTTAAATAAAAAACTCTTCGACCAACGGAACTTATTTATGACTCAACACAATAATTACACTTAGCGAGTGAATTTAAAAGTGAATTAAAGTATCGAAATGAGTCAATCCGATGTACGTAAACCAATTTTTCTAACATATAAACGTTTAATTTCTTAACCGGATGTAGACTTTCGCAACGAGGAAAAACCAATTCAACAACAGCCACGTAAACCGTGTTCTGGATTAGTAAGAGCTGATCGTTAGCCCGTGAACGCTTCCATAACGACGTCCGTCCACTTTTTCTTCCATAATACGTCAATAATATTGAAATAGTTACTTAACCATCAATAAGTGGGGAGACAATTGATTTTTACATTTTAATTATTGGCTTCTTATTAAGATCGAAATCTTCCTCGTGGTTTAAAAGTGTCGGAGTAAACTGTTTAGGTTGTCTATTATAATATATTTAAATTATAAATTCAATATTACGGTGATTTATTCAGTAATTAGTCATATTTCATTTTAATTATTGAATCTTCATTAACATCGATATTGCTGTCGTGTTTAAAACTATCAGAATAAACTTGTAACAAATTGACATGGCCAAGATGAAGACCATGATAGGAGAGGCTGATATTTATTGTATATCATATTTAATATATTCATTGGGTTTCAGAGAATCAATTGTAATCTACATCCGCGAAAATAATCTCGGCGGTCCTACGTGGCAACCACTATATCAATTGCGCAAGAAGAATTCTGAGAGATTCTGACGTAATACTTGCAAACCATCAGGAGAAAAGAGAATAACAGGATCAAGACAAGTCGTGCCTCTATTAAAACTTGCATGTAATACCTTCGAAGATATTTTTCCTTATGGGTTTCGCATTTTTCAACGGGTCCCGAACAAATTCGCGAATACATTATCTTACATATTCTCTTGTCAGACATCAATTAGTGGTTGTAGTTGATTATTTCAATTCACGATGAAAATAGGGAGTCTTGTTTGTTTTGTTTCCGTGAAATATTTCAAGAATTGTAGGAATTCCTTGCTTTATATGATTATTTTCATTGCGTGTTATATCAAACACCTTTTCTTGAAGAAATTAATACAGTTTTAAGAAACTTAATTCAGATTTACAGTTTGCAATATGAAGACCCGGAGAATCCGACAATTCTGGAAGCATTTTTTTAAATTCCGCTTTTGGATAAAATTAAAATTAATTTAAAGAGAATGAAAAGAGATCAATCATCGAAATAATTTCCATTATTGTTGATGATATTTGGTCATTTTTCAGGCAGTTTCTAAAAAAGCAGGATAATATTTCTGTTTCTAATATTTATTTCACTTTATTTTAAAAAAGAATTCATTTCTACGATTAATAATTCTAGCGGTTCGATAAATAATCAAGTTTCGTTTTACGGAAATTCACGAAAAGGACATTTTTTGTATGAAAGTTTACTAACAATGAGTTATCAGCAAGAAAGGGTCGACGTTCCAGTGCAACTTTTTCCTTGAATGCAAGCATTTCTTTAAAGTTTCCTATTGTCTCTGTTTATACCAGGAAAAAGTTTGCCCTGGAATCCATTACACAATGCAGCAACATGGCGCCACTATATCCTACCGCAATAAGTCAGAAAGGGCTATTGTGTCCAGTTTTCCTCTATAAAACGTGTCGCGGATCTAATCGTCGGTTAATCGCCCACGCAAATACCTGCGTGCTCTCGCGCGAATCGCGCGAGTGCGTTTAAAAGGAGCTCGATACGCGTCCTAGAGATATTTACTGTCTGATCAAGGCTGATTCTACTTGGACAATCAGACCAACGCAAGAAGAATATCCTGGAAGTTTAATTTTAAAACTTTTCATCTGATACATCGAAGAAATGCAGTATCATAAACCATCGTTTCCTGCAATAATATTATTGACATATTTTCTTGAAAACATTCATACAGTTTGAAGGAATTTCATTCGAATTTATATACGAAAAGAGCGAAGAGGTTACACATGAGTTTAGATCTTTAGTAGGTCGCGCTGTCAACTCGAACGACTCGTCTCGTGCCGCTTCCATGGAACAGTCTTATAAAGGTGCCTCGAGATATGCGGAGTATTTATACCGCTATACAGACTGAGAAAAACTGAATTATAAATCTCCACGAAAATACATGAAAAATGTAAAGTGTGATTCTAACAAAATCATTTGTGAAAGATCTAATTCCGCAAAGAACAAATTCAGGAAGCCATGAATATTCGAGCTAGTTATTATACAGTGAAATCTGCAAAGATATATCTGTCGGAAAATATAGTGAAAGATTTAAATCTAATTGCAAGGTAGAAAGAAAAGCGTACAAATGAAAGCAATAATGAACAGTTACGTGATGTCGATTATAGGAATCCTTTAATCTAAATTGCACAATAAATAAGGAATTTGAAGCAGTACAGGAACAAAGAATAATTATTTCGCGCGTGGTGAATTTTTAATTTGAGAACAGTTGAGTTTATAATTGTGAACGTATGGTGTACGACATATATGGACGTGACAGTGATAAAGGAAGAGGATGAGCAGTAAAGGAGAATAAAATCTAAGATCGCAGTAATTGAAAATACGTGAAGTGGTGATAATATCCTTTATTTAAACAACACTAATGTTTTTCGAAGGCCTGACATTGCAAAAAGATTGAAATTAGTTTGTTCTTTCGTGAATAAAAGCGATGACGAGCGGAGTGCATTAGTAGGTCGCTGGAGTACGATTCGGCTAGTTTCGTGATGCTTCGGGTATCTTCGTTCGAATTCGAACACCCGTACGTACGCGCCTCAACGGTGAACAGTCAGTCAGTCGCACGCGGCACCCGAACGCCTCGAGAAGTCGAGGGAGGCATGCGAAAAAGGCGCGAATTATTGGAAAGAATACAAGAGGAAGGGAACGAAGAACACGAGGTGGTGAACGAAAAGAAGAACACACGTTTTCGAGGGAATCACATCACGGTTTTAGAAACAATCCGCGATTCCAGAGGAAGATTATCCGTCACGCGTTCTTTTTTTTTCACGAAAGACTGGAGCAGTTTAGTAGTTAGTCGATCTCTCCTCTTGATCGTGCCGAGAGATCGACGTGTATCTCACGTGAGAGGATTTAGACAGTGAAAGACGGGACGGGAAACTGTCAAAAGTGAAAGAACACGGGGTTTCGCCGGGAACACGAGATGGTGTATGGTGGAGGCTTCGATATGGTGGAAACGGTGAGTTTATTACACCATCGATTTCTACTGTTTTCATCGCCTTCGACGTGACCGGCTATTTCTATCTTAGACCGCAATTGCTTTGTGTTTTTATGAGACGCCGGTGTTTTGAAACACCATTCAGTGTTTATATGCCCTACTATTTATATTCTATTATTTACGTTCTCCGATTTCATTCCAAATTGGAAAGCACGAGTCTGCGTGAATACAGGGAACAATTATTGAATTATTGAAGTCTAATCTTTAATATTCAGAATCACGATTTATCCTTAATTCGTGAACTTCGTCCGAAAAGACACACGAAACAATGGAAAACTAACTTATTGTTACATGACGTTTTGGCGCGAAAACTGGAGTTACGTTTTCTGCAACAATTTTATTGTTTGAAGCGTGATAAATATAAGACTTATTTATATATCTGTTTCGAATGCAAACGTTTCATGACACTCATTTTGAAGCCATGATGATTGATAATTATATCAAATGATTTGCAATACGTGACAAATCATGAGGTTTTTCATAATATTATAATAACATATTGCGCCCTTTAATGCGAATGGAGAAGGTTAGAAGCCGGGTTTCTATGTTTACTATTCGCTAGAATGTCTTCCGTGGTCGGTGACTTAATTGTAGATCAGTCTGAATGAATAAAATGACTGAAATTAAAATTCATTTACTCGCAACATTCTTTAAATATGATGCTTATTTATAAGTTAATTTTCTTTAACGTCACCTGCTTGAGGTTAATAATAAAAAATGTTTATGAATGAAGTTCGCATCCCAGTTTTCATGAACGCTTGAATTTCTGTTAATTGTACTTTGATTCTTTTAAATACGTATATTAAAAATATATTAAAAAATGCGAAAACATAGATTATCTTATTAAGCTTAGAAACAACGCATCTTAATGCGTCTTTCTTCCAAGACGTGCAACAAACGTTTCGAATCATTTCCAACCACTTATCAATGATTCTTGAAAAAACTCCATTTCGAAATACAGCGACTGTAAAGTATTCGTACAACAGCGAATTTTCCCGAAAACCTCGTAGAACTTTGTTTCCGCATGAATTGTGAATGTTTCCATATGAAATATGGATAAATAATACACTCAATTACGTTTTTACGCGAGCGTTTTTACACGAATTTTTTACAAACATTGAATAAAAGTCAGTATACAATTCTGCGAGTTTTACAAATAATAAAACGGTAATTCTAAAGTTTCCATAGACACAGTATACTTTTTACGCAAATTCCTGTAAAAACAGAATTAGGTATATTTTGTTTTATGAAATTCATAGCGAAGATCTCTGAGAATATGTGCATACCACTTATTTGTTAAAATGTTTGAAATCAACAACATTCTACGTGGTTTTTCGTAAGATTCGTTAGAGTACGAATACTTTTTACACTCACTGTACCATTGAAGTGTGTTTGGAGACTTAAGTAGAATTAGCTGTATTTACGGAAGCACTATGTTACGATGGATGACAGTAGATACGGCACTGTCATAGAAAGACACAAGGAGGCGAGACGGTAGTAAGGAAGACTAACTTTCGAATCTACTACTACCAAAGATTGCGGTGTCAGTAGTCAGGTAGGAGAGCTGAGAAATTCACTCGACTTGTACGTGATGGAAAATTTTGCGGTAAAAACAGAAGCGAAACGGTTTCTTTCGCCGATCGGGAATCTCTTTAACCCTTTGACTGCGGTGTGTTCTAACAGAAAACTATTAACATTGTACGACGCGACATTCGCCGTGACAGTAGTTGACACTGAATTCTGCCGATAAAAATAAGAAGAATCGGGTGATTCAGTTATTTCATCGGTTCTTATGTGACGCATAACAGTATATTCCATATTGTATTAATTTACTAAAAAAGTAAATTGCGTGGTGCTGAGTCAAATTTATTGGTCGTATATATACGTCTTTCGTACTATTTATATTCATGGGCATATGAGAGCGTATATATACGCCTTTCGCAGTCAAAGAGTTAAGGGCGTGACTTTTATTCCGTAATAAATAAAACGGTCGATTAATAAATCACTCAAAACTACTCGCTTGAAGTATATTTTATTCTATCACTTGATATTTAATAAATAGAGGAGAAAATAAATATTGTCACTGCAGTGAAATATGCATATTAAAAATTAGCAAGCGAATATATCTTTGATTCAATTCGAACCTGTATTAAGAAAAAGTATTTTCTCCATCGATGATAGTTTCGTGTGAGATTTTATATATGTATAATTCCACGAAAGAAGGCTGTAATTAAATCTGTCCTTTTTAATGCTAGTTGAATGACTCACTCAAAACAGGTTTTCGGAGACTTTTTTATGTACGCCCCTTTGAATGTTACTATTAATAGAATATACTTTTCATTTTTATTATTATATTAATCTTCGAACATGCAAATTATCAAGTATATAAATTACGGAGAAACATTTACTTTATTAAATATTAGAGTCGGTGTGTAATGAAAATCTACGTGCTAATGAATATTATTATTTAAAGTGCTATATAATCTTTTTAATAATATATTTCTTATCTAGTTTTGAAGTCCAAGTTAACATTATTTTTGTTACAATAGCTTAAGAAAACAAATTTCTATAAAAGCTTCGATTCTTCTACAAGCTCTTTTCTTTTGCAAGATTTGCAAAAGGGTGTGTTTCATCTACAAAATGATTAATTTCGAGTGCAAAAACTATGAAATACAAATATATAAGTGTTTCGGAATTCTGCTCTGCAAATCGAATTCTTGAGGCTAGAATGTCATCTTTTGAATGTAGCTACTTAAAGAAATGTATAACACTTTATCTTTGCGAGATATGCACGAGAAAAGTCCAAGGCAATGCGTGTGAACTTATAGCAAAAGCGCAATTAATTGATTCCTTCTTTATCTCTGCTTTACAACAAGTGGACTTTGTGTGCTGAAGATGCTAAAATAGTTCGTTATACGCCAGGAGACTTCTTGTAAATACGAGATAATTACATGTATCGCGTTGCATCTCTCCATCTCTTTTTTTCCTTCACGTTTGGCAGACTTTCATGCACTAAAGCAGCAATGGCGGTATTATAATGGGACGAAAGTTGTTACTACTTTTTGGAGTTTTTTGAACGATCTTTTTTTCGGATTCAATGCGATGCCGCGGAAATTGGTAGGCAATTAAAATAATTAATATAGACTAGCTGATTACAGTGCAGAAATCCCTCCTTTTTTCCATCGTAGAACCGAATTAAGACTAATTGAATTCTCCGAGAAAAAGGAGGATTTATTGCGAGGCGTCTCGAAATCAAAACGAAATAGCTGCCGTGATTAATTAGGTAAAAAGTAGCTCGAGATCGTATCTCTTTTTCCGAATACGACTCTCCTCTAAATATTTTTATTTCTGTCTACTCGGATACACGAAAATAAAGTTTACTTTAACAGGAGATATCTGAATTAAATATAAAATCATATTTGTTAGTTCTACTGTTAAATACTGTAGATTAAATAAAGAATAGACATTCTCCTACTTAGAAAATTGTTCAAATTCATTGTTATCTATAACGCAATATTTCCTGTAAAAGTCTGACAGCAATTAAGTTCGTAATTATACTTCCTTTGTATACCAATTATTTTAACACCATTTTTACCGCGGTTTATGTATACCTATTTCAATGCAAATAATTGCATTTCGATGCAAATAATTAGTGAAATAACAGTTAAAAAAATAGGAGACGAGTGAAAAAAGATACCGCTAAATTAATTTCCCAATAATTAAATAAAAACTCCACAAGTCAATCGAGCAAGAATGATTAAACTTAGAATATAATTCTAAGTCAGAACTTTAAAAGGTGTCTGTTGCCACCTTTCATAGAAACAGTATTAAAGTGTAAGGTCAGCCTTCACCATGGCATCTGATTGATTAATATCAATTATTTACATATATCGATAGTATCTCCATCGATACTAAGACACCATTGTATAACATACATTGTACACATAAAACATCGTCATTTTGCGACATCGCAGAGTCGGGGTATTTATAATCGGACATTTACGAATAATTGTTGAATTCTTCGGGTTTCCTTACCGGTGAATTGTTCGGCATAAATCTGATTGTCGGTGGTAGCCGGTCAGACGGACGGGTATCTGACCACGTAAACAGGGTGTAATTAAAAAATCTCACTAGCCTGGTCTTTGTGTCGGGTATTGTACATAGTTGATGTCCTTGCTGAGGCAATTCGAAATCCTGTCCCGGTCTCACATTAGCGAGGGCGTGGTTGCTCGTTCGTTCCTGGTCCGAGGATAGCAGCCTCGTAGTAATTGCACCAGACTCGTTTCCACAACGCGACTTTTACGGTTTCGACTTCCCTTCTTTCTCTCGCCTTTTCCTGTAAACTGGCCGGCGTCTTTTCACTCTCTCCAGCGGCGAAAACTGCCTCTCTCTTCACCGATTTAACCTTTACTGATATTTAGAGTTTAATACGTTGAAGTATAACTCGGTATCGTACAACACGTATTCCGGCGCGGCGCTTAGCGTGTTAACCGCGTTACACAGTAGTCTCCCATAACCGAAGAGAATTAAGCCTTCGCAATTCACCGGCAATTGTTTCTGGTATCTGAAGAGTTTACGTTGACCTTCTGGACTTTCCTGGAACCGCATTGCGTCGGTCCCCTTTCTGCCCTTTTACCTCTCCTCCGATTTCCCATCGCTATGTAATGCCGGGACCAAAGAATCCACTGTATTATTCCAAAGGAAAAAATATTCAAGTGCGCCGACAAAACGTGCACCTTCTACATTCTACCCTTCGCTTGTCCACCCCACCTTTTGTTCTTTCGAAATTGATAATTTAACTGCATTGATTTACATGCCGAATGTAGAATGCAGCAATCATTGCATCTCGATAATATTACGCAATTATATTATTAGATAAAATTGGGTTTTATTTAAGATTTAGTATTTAGTTAAAGTGCTATGCAAAGTTGTTCAAAAGAGGCATTGCACAATCACGAAGAATCGAGCGGCGATTTGCGTGTTGCGTTCTACGATCTACGATCTAGGATCGATCGAGGGCCCGAAATCAGGGACATTAATCAGTGTTCGACGATTCTAAGACGTGGGTGGTCAGCACTGACGTAAATCGTAATATCGTACGTTTACCGGTGAGGTAAATCGAGCGAGGTCGAGGTTTCTCGGCAAGGCGAAAGAGCCGATTTTCGAAAGGCAATTTTAAAGGTCGATCGCCCCTTGATATTTCTCGGCTCCCATCGAGAAAGTAAAGCCATAGCCGCGGCTAACGCGATCGGCTTCATGGAAAAAAAAGAAAGCAAGCATTCTAAGAAATATAAAAACGTGCGGGTTCTCACGATACTTTACTGCCGATTATCCTTCTTATATGTTTGTCACTTATGACATTCAGTGAAGTACATTTTTTGAAGTCAATCTTGGAAGAAGTACCTTCGTTAACAGGTTTATTATTAACATTTCCATGTCGTAAACTTTCATGAAACATAAATTCATATCTCATTTTTCCAATTATGACTCATTTTCATCGTTCGAGCGTGAATATGATCCCGAAGAATATGAAAGACGTGGTAGACTTGGAATAATTCTTATAAACGAGTTACTAGCCTGAATGGCCGCCAGTACATCGTGTTTACAAAGGATACCGAAAAGCATTCGAGAAAACTCGAAGATGTCCTTCGGGCGAGAATTAACGTGGTCTGGTACCTTGAAGAATTATGTGTATTACGATGAAAGATATTGTATCTCCTTTGGTCACTCGGTGAGGGAACAGTGAAGGAGTAAAGAAAGATTACGCGGGGTCCAGCAGTAGTCTCTGTTTCTCACAATCTGACCTCCCACTATCGAAACATTCAGAGTCAGGCGTGTCCGTTTTTTTCCGTTTTTTGTGAAACCGTAAGCGATGCTGTCCTACGTGCAAGTCCGCTCGTATGTCCATCTACTCGATCATGTATCTTTCGGCCTCGCTGACAGAAAATTTACAACGGTCATTATGAGCTGATATTCTTTATCTTGTCGCTGAAACTCTCTTTTTTCATCTTCTCTTTTTAACAATAAGAATGCATGGAGAAAATATATTAATCGATTTAATTACGTTCATAATGTAACGTGAGCTTCAAGAAGTATCAGAAACTGGAACTTTATAAAGTCGAACGTTTTTAAAAAATTAATTACTTTCCAAATAAGAAGAAGTAATAATGTTAATATGTAATTTAAAGAGAAGACTGTTTTCTTCTTTTAGAAATCATATTAATATTATTAATTCATTCCCAAATGAATCCAAGGAAACGCTATCTGAACAGATCGCGGGAGAAAATGATTGTACTTTATATTGCATATCGAGATTCCTTAAAGGATTATCTTTTCCGGAATAGAAAAAGTATCGAACGATATCACTCGCGGTGGTTAATTTACCGTTGGAAACACATGGCGAAAAGTTGTCTGTTAGAATGGCGTCAATTACACGTATCATCTTTTAGAAAGCAGGGATGAGGTGTGTAGATACACATAGATCTGCTAGTAACACTTACGGTTAATCTTCTGTGACGTTTAAACATAGAAAAGATACAAGTGCGACCGGATTCCGCGATAGCAGCGACCGTTTCACGCACATCCGGATGAGGAAGAAGGAGGAAAAGTGTGCGCTCCAATGAGAAACAATAACCAGCTGTTGCAGCCTGTTGCACCGGTGCATTCCAATTACCGACGTAGTATAGTCTGTCCGTGCGCTGTCCTTAACTACTGCACATCGTCTGAGTAGAATTGACACAATATCGAAGAGAGTTTGTCAGTTGTGTGTGAGATTTTTCAACGAGATTTTTAAAACAACATAGTAGAGATACAACTAATTTCTTTTCTAAACAAAAGGCTTAAATTTCGACGCGATTTCTATACAATTTGTGCATTGATAATTGATGTTGTAGATAATTTAATTAAACGGTAATCGCGTGAGGAAAACGATTTTAAGGGAAGCAACGTGTTGCAATGAAGTAATAAAAGCAAGGTAGACCGTGGTAACAATGAATATAGAATAACAGTATAATGGTAGTGCGATGAAGATAGTGCGATAACGAATAATTGGATCCACAATAAATGCGCTTTTTAGACGTAATTAACACCTTATCTTCACCTATATTCGGCAATGCTATGCACACCACTGCCTTGTATATTTATCATGTTAATTACTAGTAACAATTAGTCGGGGAGTTGATTAATCTCCTTCTTCATCCGTCTCAATTGGTCATAGTTGAGGAATTCAATTACAGAAACTCGTCATTTAATAAAAATAAGCGTAATGGTGTAACTATACACTTTTTACAAATTTACGAACTGACAATTAAGTTACGAAGTATGTAAACTCATACTTTAAGCTTTTTAACGAAAACCAGACATTTCTTGTCACCCTAAGATACATCTGCAGCTACTGTTTTATTAATATCGTTAATCTTACATTCCGCTTTATATTACTGTCAAAGATTCTCATAACTGATCTCTCTTTTACCACTGTCCTTAACACGAATTCTCTTGTGACATACAGGTGTACATATATTAGTTTTCTAGATAACTGCACATTCGAAGGAAGATAAATGCCAGCATCCCTGGAATGCATTAATATCTGTAAAAGTGAATAGCATTCATTAAATCAATGTGGCACGCGCTACGACAATCATTATCTCCTTGATAGCTACGTAATTATGAAGATTTCAAATTGCAATTCTAGTAAACTGTTCTCCTCTTTTATGTAATAATTGATCGACTCCTTTGAACACTTATTCGAATAACCTTGCGGTGTTTATTATGTCTTCACCGTTGAATTATTTATATCCCACCACTTTTACGTCGGCAAAGGTTTTTATTATATCTTGACAATATATAATAGTCGGTTGATGATATGATTTTAAGTATTCGATTATTTTATTAAGTTCATTCATTTTATTATGCTTTACTGGAATGCTGTATTTGTATAATGATGTTGTGTCTCTTCGAATGACTTTGAAGTTATTTTTATTATTGGATCGTGGAATATGAATCGTCGGAGTTCTTATCAGACCTTTACAGAGTTTGTGTCCTTTAAAAACCGCGACTTTTTCGAGAGAGGAATTATTTTGTTGGAAACGCGTTGTTAAAAATGAAGAACCAATTTTTCTTTCTCTTTGAATAATCCAACATTTCATATTACACCACTTAATAATATATTATACTTAGTTATAAATTCTAATGAGACTTATGGAATTGTAAATTTGTGTTGTTTAAGAATGCTCGCAATGCTCGTTACTACTTTAAATTGGCTTAACGTCATTACCCTAATTTACCTAAGATATTTAAGCACGTAAAAGTACTTGCTTATGGTAATTGACTTTCCCCTTGTTCTACTTCTATGTTTACATCTGTATGCCTTTCGTAGTTGCAAATGGAATTGCTTCGAATCGACTTATATATAGTTTGATCCATAAATTCGTGTGTTTTTTCATTCATATTGAATATCTCTTTTGAACTTATTTCTTTCATAATTACTAAGAGATTGTATCTTAAACATTTGTATGCACCTTTTGAACTTGTAATTTAATTACATTGACTGTCACACGAATAAGTTTGAACATAATCAGTGTATTAAATTTAATCTATTTTCCCCATAAAACAACATTTTTACAGTAGTCGTAATGTTTACGAATGTCTACCGTTTCTGCATAGACATTCGATGTCTATCGTAAAGGGTTAAGGACGTAGACATAAATATAAAAATACAGCTGAATATATCGCCGGTAGTTCTGGTGTTGGATAAAAGCATAGCCGAACGTTTTTGATCTACTCTGATTTTCCTTGCGGTAATACACGCATATTCGAGGCAGAATGTGACTCCCGGTAGGTTGGTAGTTGTGCAAGAACCGAGTTTCTTCGGTACGTGGGTTTACCGTTAGCCAGACTGCTACTCCTGTCCGCGAGTCGCCTATATACGGTTCAGGCTTTACGCGCGTTTAATGGACGAGTTTTCAGTGTTTCTTGCTCACTTTTTATAAACGACCTCGCGCTTCGACGATCCACTGCTTGCCGGAAAGCAAACGAAATTCATTTTGGAATTTTATGAACATTACGATTACTCGCGACGTATTAAATACCTTTCATATTGAATCGCGCATTTCGACTTTCATCGTATGTGGTCCGACCATTTATTTCTTCCATAATATAATATGAATAAGTGTACATTAACTTGCTGAAATTAATAACGTCAAAAAGTACCAGAAAAAATATGCGATTGTTGTGATAAGAAATCTTTTCAAGTAAGCCAACGAATAAGAGGAGTTGTTTTCTGTTAGGCAATCTGAGGAATATTTGCCATTATTGATTATATATTATTCGGGGGGAATGAAGTTTAAAAAGGAATCATGTTTAATCATTTCAATTGAATTTACGATTTTCGAGTTTGAATGAAAGTATTAAACATTTCAATTAAACCGTTAATTTTCTGGCATTTATTTATACATTATTGTATCACTCGATCTAGCAAAAGGTCATGCGATTTCATTGGTTGTGCTTCGGAGGAGATTCTGACCTCTCTTTTCCTTTCTCCTTTGTTACTACCGTGCTCTCTTTCTTTCTTAATGAATACAAATGGCTCGAATTTAATCGGAAATTTAATCGGCCAACTCGGAATGCAAGATAAGTCCCTAATACTTTCGTTAACGGCGGAATTCCAAGTAAAACAAAATCCACGGATACATTGTAGGGACAGAGAAAGAAACAAGAAGGGACAAAAGACGTTGCAGAAAGGGAGAACACGAGTTTCATTTGAATAGAATAGGTCGATAGTGATTTACGATACTTGAGCCTCGTCCGTTCGTGACTGTTTTTCCACTTCTTCTTACTCCTTTTCTTTCCATGCTACACCTCTCCTTGTGACCTCTGTTTTTAATGACATTATAAAATTTGTAAGCGCATTGTCTACCCTTTATCAAAAGAACGTTAAAAGTTAAAAGTGCTTTTCTACAGATAAAGAATGAATACACCTTTCATTCTCATACTGGTTTCATAAATAACGAATTTAATATTGCCTCGCACGTCTATATAACGTCTCGAAATAAAACTTAAATATTAAATGTAGAATATTGGATATAAAATATTATAATACAGAATTTTGGTTACAGAATATTATAACATAGAATATTAGTAGGTAATATTATAATATAGATCATATATGTTTATTTTATTAATTCCATTTCTAGTATAAAAATATCGTTTATATTTCCTTAATCGGTATCACAAAGCGTCTTAAAATAAGTCCTTCATAACCGAAGTATTCTTCGAGTGCAAAGAATTAATATACAAAAAATGAAAGGATACTATAATAGACTTAGTTTTGTTGCTCGTCCGTGTTGCCTTCTGGTTATGTTTTAAGTCGGGTTTTCAAGATCTTCTTTTCGCGTTTCCACCTTTCATGAATATAAGTTCGTAACATATGATGCTGCAATTGAGAACGATATACAGTGCGCGTCTGGTTATCAGAAGGATGCACTACTGCTGCACTGTCTGCAGTGGATGCACAAACGGGTTCTGAGAACCAAGGGACACCATTACCGCTTTTACCCGCTGATATCTCAATACGAATCCTTGACTGGAATCTCTGTTAATCCGCTAAATTCTCGGCTTGATCCACAAACCGCATCGGTCTTTAATACTGGAACCAACCAAAGCAGTGAAAATGACGTGTCCTATGACCTATATTTCTTCTCGTTGTGTTGTCCAGAAAGTTCATGTCGATTTTTAAGGAATTTTCTAAGGCAACGGTTTTATATATCGATGTATGAATCGTTTATTTTGA
Source organism: Nysson spinosus (assembly GCA_910591585.2). Taxonomy (NCBI): domain Eukaryota; kingdom Metazoa; phylum Arthropoda; class Insecta; order Hymenoptera; family Crabronidae; genus Nysson; species Nysson spinosus. The sequence goes on along the minus strand of OU342852.1, from coordinate 1,707,947 downwards.
AGTCCATTTTTCAATAAAAATCATGTTAACAGTTATAATAGTTACAAATTCTTGGCGTAAATATTACACGGTAACTACACTATTACAAACCAGTTTGTAATAGTTTGTAATAGTTTCTATAATTACATACTTGTTTGTAATAGTTTTTTGTAATTACAAACTTGTTTGAAATAGTTACAAAGTATTGGTGTAACTATAACAAACGTAAACTTGTTTATAATAGTCAGAAATTCTTGGCGTAACTATTACAAACTAGTTCGTAATAGTTCTTTGTAATTGCAAACTTGTTTGTAATAGTTCTTTGTAATTACAAACTTGTTTGTAATAGTTTTTTGTAATTACAAAGTCTTATTGTAACTTGCAAACGTTAACTTTTGTCGTTCGCGCGATTTCTAGACAATTCAATTACACTTTTCTTGGAGTGCGCGACATTGAAATTCCTTTTGTATCGTTGGGAGTAAAAGGAGGGGTAAAATCTGATTGCGGGTAACATGGTTACATATAGATAGTTATACCACACATAGGGTATGCAGAAGGAGAGAGTACTGTGCATATCCTATCTGCTCTGGATATACAGGAGGCAGGTTCTTAGAACAGGAGGCCATTACCGGTACCCGGGCACATACTGATATCTCAATACAAACCCTTAGTTTGAATCCATTATAATGCCGGGGTACGCGAGCACAATCGTCGCGTCGTGTAGTCGTCCACGTATGCGCCGATACAGTATTATCCTGGGAGGATGCCATCCATACCACGTTCCAGGAACGCCTTCTGAAATCCTTTCTCTTTCCTAGACACGAATTCTCCCGTTTACCCTTTCATTTCTTTCTCGCACACCGTATTCTTACCCGAAAGAACTCCCGTCTAATTTTAAACCCCTTTAATACAAAACGCATATGTAGAACATCGCACCGAAAAATTGTTTGCCACAGAATGACTCGTGTCCATACTACGTCCCTTGTAACTCTCGTTGAAGAATCTCACATACAAAAACATTAACAAACACTCGCATTTCTCGGAATCTGAATAACAATACCACTCTAGAAATACATGGATAGTCATCTAAGAAACTGGACACAGCATCGTCGTTATCTAAACAGATCGATATATCAATCCTCATAAAAGTAGACTCGCAAGTTCGCCATAAAATTTATAAGAGCAGGGGTTTGGTTTCGGTCTTGGAAAAATTCGTATTACACGCAGGAGCGGTTTCAGGATAAAGTCAAGGTTGACACGGCTTACGGCCGGCAAGAATTCGCAGACATACTGCGAACAATATGTTTGGAATATGCGTGTACGCCTTTACGGACGGAATTATCGTCTCCGGCGGGTGTCGTAAAGATGGAAACGTTATGTCTTCAGCAGGAAGCGTCGATCGGTGCTCTCGATTGTATCGTCGTCCATGAAACGATAGCAGACCCACGGAGACACATTCGCCTCCGCACTGTCAGTGCAATCGTAGGACACAACTCCTGTCTTCGTCTAGTGACAGTGAGTGTAAAAAGTATTCTAACCGAACCGAAGAAGGTAACGGTCGTTGCACGTAGTTTTATAATTATTATTTTACAACAAGAATATCAAATGAAATGAAAGATATAAGGATAGATAATTAAAATATAAGCAAAAGATAGGTAAAAGATAGGTAAAATTCATTGCAGTGCGAATACTTTTTACACTCACTGTATCTCTCTGTTTATTGTTAGACCGGGTTGCTCTTATGGTGGTACTCCATACGTTGACACCATGTCAAGTATGGTGTGGGATGTTTATTGTATGTGTATCACCAATAATATTCCGAGATGCTTGAATCAAGTAAAGATATTTAAAGGGATATCTTTTGATTTCTCTTTGTGTCGATATCATTCTACTAACAATAAGATGGCTTTCTTCGTTCAATCTTGGAATTTGACGTTTTATTTGAGTCATAAAGTTTCGATTAGTTTAAAGGTTTCATAAGTAAAATCTCGATTTGCTTGAATCAAGTAAAAGAATTGAACGAAATAATGTCCTGCCTTTTCTAAAAGTGACAACGAAATGGACACACGGTACCAATTTATTAGTATCCATTTTACTGGGATTTTAGAAGTCAGTTTTATTAGGATTTATTAGGAAAGTACGATCGGTAAAATTCAATGCTTCATTTCAATTAATTTCCAATAAATTCGCTACATTTTTACTTGAGCTTATTCGTTTTAAGTTAATTATATACCGGATATAAATAATAATAACTGATGCTACAATGAAAAGAACAGTTAAAATTTCAGGATTCAATTATTTCCAATCAATTACAATTCACGTGATATTTACAGCTTGAAAAAGCTTTTTGAAATACTTGTGATTGGCCAGGTTTTATTACATTTTATTATATGTTTTCGATGCTCCTTCGATGCGATTTATATTAATAATATAATATGCAATAATAATAATACCTATCAAAATAATCGCAAAAATGAGTGCTCTCGAATGAAATTACCGATCAACGAAAATAATCAAGAAATATGGTTCTTAGAAATATTATAAAAGAAGAAGGCGCAAGACAAAAGGTCGCGAATTTAGTTGCCAACCTAATAGTAGAGTATACGGTGTAAGATATCGTACGTTATAGTTGCAGCACTATATTCCGTGTAATATAGTGGAATACTGAATGGCATCGTCCACCCACCATCTTTTTGCGAAGTGCGGGTGTGACGACATTCTACGCAACGTGGGACGAAGAGGAGAAAACTGTGCGACTCCTACGCAAACAGTTTGCCGTTTTCTGAAAGTGAGACGATTTTGAGAGCATACCTCCTCTCGTTTTCTATCGTATCCCCTTTTTTTACCTTGGTTTCCTCTTATTTTCATTGGCGTCTTTATCGGACATCGATTCCGAGAGATCGCAAATAATGCCAGCTTATGTGCAAGGTTTTACTCGAGAATTAAAAAGTGAACAAGTCATAAACCAAACGAATTTTTGTGTGATTCAAGTCAGATGTTGGTTGAAGATGCTAAACAAAAGTAAAAGTGGATTATGGATTTAGTGTAATCTGGATCGGTATGTTTGTTTCATTGAAAAAGCATTTTATTGCGTTGCCCAGAAAGTTTCATTTTTAAAAAATATTTAAGGGCCACATTTTTATATGTCGATATATGTTTATTTCATTATGTTTGCAACGTTTTGCTTGACAATCATCTTCGATCTTTCATGCAACTGTAGATTTCATTCTCTCTGAACTTCTCAGGTTTTTCGCCGAAAAACAATTGAAAATCGGCATAAACTTTCGAACAACCCAATAAACTGATCCACGTTTAATTAAACATCGAATTAATTACAACAAAACGAATTTGTAATGCAAAACCAGTATTTCTTGATATCGTTTTCAATCACTCCCTTCATTCTCACCCACGTGGCACCCCAACGAAATGGTTCCCCCTTAAAAATGGCCGCGTTTCGGGGTGGAAGAAGATAGAGAGACGCAAAAAAAAGAGTAAAGGCGATTCCACATCGAAATGCTCGAAGCGTGGAACGGGCCGACATGGAAGGCGCACTTGGATGTTAGCGAAATAAATTATTGCCGCGTTTTCAATTTTTAAGCCGTTCCAGGCATCCTTTTTTCAGGACTGTTGCTCCCTCGACCCGGCCAATCTACGCTCAATCTTCCCGCATTCGCCGATTCGCCTCTCCGTATGCGAACTACGGAGCCACGGTGTTCCGCTGAATTAAACATAAGTCAGCGAGTATAAAATATGCCGCGAACGTTACCGGCAAATATAAAACGCGAGTCGGTAGGTGTACGTGCCACGTGCACGGGGGCTATGCGCATACGTTTTTTTCCTTTTTTGAGAAAAGCTTTCTGCCGCTTTTTTTGCTCTGAAAATGTCGACTCCTCTCAGCGAACCTTATTCTGAAAGTATACCTTTGACATCGTAAACTGACTGGCTTTCATAAAAATGCATGGAACTCTTTCCTTAAATCTATTTTATGCTTGAAATAATATACATATATTAAGTAATCCCATAAGTAATGTCGTTTTTGGACTCTAAATCTTGGTGCACATTTTTTTATAAATAATGAAATCTAAGTAAGAAGGCATCCTAGGTAGATGTCCGCCTCCGATGTTTTTCGTTCTCATATATTTATAATATCCAAAAAAGTAAGCGATATGTATTTTTATGGGTGTCGTTTACCCTTAGAAAACAAACCCTTTCGATAAAAAATATTTTACATCCACTCGAATTCAAAGGAATTCAAAGTTTCCGTAAAAGGTTCCAATTATTCTCGGTACACGTTAAATCTTTAAGTAGATTCAACCCTTTAAACAGACATTTCGTAGATATAAAAAAATACGTATCGAAAGAATACTTTTTATGACACGGAAGAAAAATTCCTGTAATGTTATTTCATTAGTGAACATTTAGTTTAATTAATGTTAAATGATTCGAGAATCTACATATATCATTATCTACTGTCGTATCCTTGCTAATCAAGAGATATTTCATTAATTAGAATCGACCGAATTCCTCGATTCACAGTATTCTAGGAGACCCGTCTGGAATTCCCGATGCAAGGAAACGAAGCGATACATGATTATCTGGTCCAATCGGCTTCGATCGTTACCTCTCGATGCGCGATACATACTTAATTACATACAGTGAGTGTAAAAAGTATTCTCGCATCCTCGAATTTTCCCAAAAACCACGCAGAACTTGATTCATTTAAGACATCTCAACAAACAACCACATATTCTCAGCAATCTTCGCAATGAATTTCATAAAACAAAATATGATTTATCTACAGTGTCACGCAAAAGTTATCGGCCAGTTTCGATTATATTATAAGTCAGTAGAAGGTCAGTGATAGTATATTTTTTATGTAAACATTGAAAATGTGTTTAGTACGGAAACAAAGTGCTACGAGGTTGCTCTTTAAATTCTTTGCTCCGCGAATACTTTTTACAGTTGACACTAACTTTTGACACTCATTGTATGTCCCGTTGGCAATCGTATCTGATATTCAAGGCATGTTTCCATCGTTGACTTGCATTCAGGAGGTTTCATTCAAGTGCACCATTTCCAGCCGAGTTGTACGATACTTGTTCGAATAACTTCGCTTTACCGTTCGTCAATGTATCCTCAATTAAACATCGACGTTAATAGCTCAATCGTTATTAATACATAACAGTAACGCGGTAAATCGACGGGCTTTTTATTCGTCCCGGCTTACGGCTCGCGTGAATGCTTATTAACGAATAAATTATGTCATAACGGTTGGATCGGTATCCGGCGTGTAATCGGTAATACACCACCCAGTCTTTTCTGCGTTCTTCACTGATAGTGCACGGTACACGGACACCTGACATTATGTTAATTACACACGAGAACAGTATCGACGATGTCACGGACACTTGCTAACCAATTATAACTAGTTTGCGGTTACATTCTGTGCTTTATGTGTACAATCATTCCGCGGTGCTTTGTACATCATATATCACCGATTTGGGCCATTAACACTTTCACGACCGGTGACACCACAGCGGTGTCATGGGCCGGCCAGTCGTTGTGTGCCGGTGACACTGCCGTGGTGCCACTGATAGGCCAGTCGTTATTTGCTGGTGACTTTGCTTAACCCTTTGACTGCTAAATAGTCTATCTCGAAGCGCTTTTTTTTTAATTCTTTCAAATTTTTTTTGAATTTTTTTTGAATTTTGTTTTATATTTGTACGTTTTAATAATTATCACACAAAGGAAAAATATTGTTGTATAATAATGTTGAATTATTTCGTGAATTTACGTAAAGTTTTTTTAAATTAATTCTTCAAAAATATTGCCGGCGCCTGGCGACGTTTCGCTGCGCAAACATGCGGTCGTGAAAGTGTTAAGGAGCGATTTGGGCGACTTTTATTTTTTGAGAATTTTTGAAGGTATACCCCTTCACATTTTTTCGATTTTGGATCGACCCATTTTTGACCAATAAAAATTTTTTAACCGGTTCTTTCGACCAGAAATCGTCCTAGAATATGTTTATACATCATTTACCATCGATTTGGGTCGTTTAGAATTGATTTTGGCGACTTTCAATTTTTGAGATTTTTTGAAGGTATACCCCTTCACATTTTTGCGATTTGGGTTCGACCCATTTTTGACCAATAAAAATTTTTTAACCGGTTCTTTCGACCAGAAATCGTCCTAGAATATGTTTATACATCATTTACCATCGATTTGGGTCGTTTAGAATTGATTTTGGCGACTTTCAATTTTTGAGATTTTTTGAAGGTATACCCCTTCACATTTTTGCGATTTGGGTTCGACCCATTTTTGACCAATAAAAATTTTTTAACCGCTTCTTTCGACCAGAAATCGTCCTAGAATATGTTTATACATCATATAGCATCGATTTGGGTCGTTTAGAATTGATTTTGGAGACTTTTAATTTTTGGCAATTTTTGAAGGTATACCCCTTCACATTTTTGCGATTTGGGTTTGACCCATTTTTGACCAATAAAAATTTTTTAACCGGTTCTTTCGACCAGAAATCGTCCTAGAATATGTTTATACATCATTTACCATCGATTTGGGTCGTTTAGAATTGATTTTGGCGACTTTCAATTTTTGAGATTTTTTGAAGGTATACCCCTTCACATTTTTGCGATTTGGGTTCGACCCATTTTTGACCAATAAAAATTTTTTAACCGCTTCTTTCGACCAGAAATCGTCCTAGAATATGTTTATACATCATATAGCATCGATTTGGGTCGTTTAAAATTGATTTTGGAGACTTTTAATTTTTGACAATTTTTGAAGGTATACCCCTTCACATTTTTGCGATTTTGGATCGACCTATTTTTTGCCCAAACAAATTTTTAAACCACTTCTTTCGACCAGAAATCGCCCTAGAATATGTTTATACATCATTTACCATCGATTTGGGTCATTTAGAATTGATTTTGGCGACTTTTAATTTTTGGCAATTTTTGAAGGTATACCCCTTCACATTTTTGCGATTTTGGATCGACCCATTTTTTGCCCAAAACAATTTTTAAACCACTTCTTTCGACCAGAAATCGTCCTAGAATATGTTTATACATCATTTACCATCGATTTGGGTCATTTAGAATTGATTTTGGCGACTTTTAATTTTTGGCAATTTTTGAAGGTATACCCCTTCACATTTTTGCGATTTTGGATCGACCTATTTTTTGCCCAAAACAATTTTTAAACCACTTCTTTCGACCAGAAATCGTCCTAGAATATGTTTATACATCATTTACCATCGATTTGGGTCAATTAGAATTGATTTTGGCGACTTTTAATTTTTTGCGATTTTTGAAGGTATACCCCTTCACATTTTTGCGATTTTGGATCGACCCATTTTTTGCCCAAAACAATTTTTAAACCACTTCTTTCGACCAGAAATCGTCCTAGAATATGTTTATACATCATTTACCATCGATTTGGGTCATTTAGAATTGATTTTGGCGACTTTTAATTTTTGGCAATTTTTGAAGGTATACCCCTTCACATTTTTGCGATTTTCGGTCGACCCATTTCTTTCCTGGAAACAATTCTTAATCCACTTCTTTCGACCCAAAATCACCTTAGAACTCTTTATACATCACCTACTATCAATTTTACTAATATATATCTGACCATATTATAAATATACCTGAATATATTCTCCGTAGTTCTAATTTCAAAAACTTCTGAGCGAGAGTGTACGTGCCGTCATCCATATTGAATTTCGAATACTTTTCCATACATCGTACACCGTAACATAATTCAGACACCTTATTAAGCATCGCACGGTAACTCGGTTTAAAGCATACCTCGCTTATCCTTACGGGATACGTCCTACTCAATCTTCTTTTTTCCCTTTAAATTAATATTCCTTTCTTTAACGATACATACAATATTGCCAATGATGCGCACTTCCACTGTGAGTTTTAACGCGCAACGCACCATAAAATCACAGAATTCATATGCCTGATTAACCGGCTTAAGCTACTTGCTCCGCAGCATCCATATATGTAAGTCCACTTTACCCAAATCTACTTCTCTACATTCGTTATTGACAATATTTCCATGAGGTTAATGTGTCCAGTATTTTTTAATTAAATCATTTTTTACGCTATATTATACTGCGGTATACTATATTGTAATTGAAATTAATTATTGTATAGTATAAGGGGTTAGGTGCCACAGAATGGTCGCGTTATAAAAATATCGCCACAGTTTGTGAATCGCGTTACATCGAAACCGCGCTGGATAAATACCGCGTAAATTAGCACTGTTCCATTGTCCTATTAAGAAATCTCGCGGTTCTTAATTAATTCCGTTTAGCATTCTTGTTTGTGCAATCATGCAGAAATCAATATACCAAAAGATCAATTAACGATTTAAGGGAATAATGGTGCATTAATTAGTGCGATTGCAGGGTCGTTTGTTACTGTTAATTATTGTGACTGAACTCAGTTTACTTTATTCTTAATGCACGACGTAGCAAGAGTTCTAAGGTGCTTCGTAATGCATTGAGTCTAATTAAAGAAGTTAAGTTCAAATGTTTACCTTGCTTTATTAAAGCAATTAAAACCTGTTACTATAAATGAGCTTTGTTGCAAATATTTTATTTACATTTGGCTGACCAGAAAGTTCGTGCAGGAAAAGAGGGGGATTTTTATGAACACGGAATTATAAAGCTGTCCCAAATGTAGAGGAATATTATGGATTGAAATTGATAATGCAATATATTTGAACGAACTTTCTTAGACACCTAATTGCAAGATAAAAATTCGAGTAAATTGTTTCTTCACTTGAAGCGCCATGGTGTTTCCATTGATATATAAAGTGGTGGATAAAATGGATATAAATCTGAGTCCCTCTTTCCCCGTGTGACATAAAGAGCAGACCATTCTGTTCTCGCATTACGCACGCGCAATTGCTCGAAGGTGCAATTTATCGTGCCGGCGTGGAAACTGGTGCGAAACGAGTCAGCACGAACGACACGACTCGTACAAGAACACCGGACTCCGACGATGCTTGTACAATGCCGTACAAGCGGCTCGTGTGTGGTTTGCGTATGTTGCCTAATGGCGTCCACTTTACCGCTTTCCGCATGTCGCACTTACAGCAGCTCGCGGATTTATTGTCAGTCTTTTACCACTCTTATCGTGCGAATTTTAACCCTTTGCACTCGAGGAATATTTCGGTTATAAAGGGGATTTGTTCCAAGACGTTTTGTGATACCGATTGACGAATTACAATGGTTTTTTCTAATCTCCTATTCTTTTGCTTATCTTGCGAATCTTAACACTCTGCACTCGAAGAATATTTCGGTTATAAAGAGGACTTGTTCTAAAATGTTTTGTCATACCGATTAACGAATTATAATCGGTCTTTTTCTATGACAATTGTGCACCTGCGTAATGCAAAGGGTTTAACCTCTCCAAGCCCACCATCTTGGAAAAGGTGAATTATCTAATTCAAGCAATTATGCTAGGCTTAATGGGACTTTATTAAAAATATTAATTAGTGATATGAAGACTGAAATGTATTCTAGAAACTGGTTCTGAACTATATCCCACGAAAGTTTTAATATGGATCGCAGTATTTTCATACAATTAATATGCCTGTCTAATCCGCGCTGCGAGCGTCTGTTATAATATAATACAATTAATGTTTTCCAATCGTTTAAACGTAACACTTCTGGCTTTAATTTATTGCCGACGTTAATCATAACCGTTAAATATTAATTCCAGTCATTTCCCATCACTCAGATCTTATAAATAGTTCCATTATTGTCATTTATCCAATCCAATGTCAGCTGCATTGTTCAATTACTCGCATTTATAAGATCGACACATTTGCAGCTTGTTTCGATGAACTCACCGATGATTTCTGATGATTATTCGCAAAAAGTTATTATTCATATTGAATGTATTTTCGAATGAATAAACTATTCAACCAGCTGTATATTCGTGCGGTGATTGGTTGTTTAGCAAATCGTATTTGAACCTTTTTATCAGTGATACGTGTAACTTCGACTGCCTTTTGTTGTCTGGAAATGGAACGGTTGCGCAAAGAGAAAGGCGCCGCACGATGCCTCCTTGAATGAAGAAAAAGAAACTACGTCTAATCTTTATACTGGTTCTAGTCAGTAACGGAGAACTATCTTTAGAATATGTTTAATTGACATGACGGTTCATATCGCGAATTGTATAATTGGCATTTATGCAATTTTCACGAGCTCTCCTTTCTTCGGAGCAAACTGTACTCCTGCAAAGAGAAAGGTACTCAGGAAGCTCTAATTCGTCTTCGATCCAATTTCTCGCAAATGATTTTCTACGAAGTTGTTATTTCATATTTTACATTTAATAATTCGAATTTCATCGTTTCTTTCGAATTGAAACATTTCTATGTTCTAAGACTGAATCTTAAGTTATAATTTGATCGAATAAAATTGCAGATTTTGCACGAAAAATTAATCCTTTTGCGAATCAAATTCACACTTCCACTTTACTTGGCATTTATTTTTATTACATTTTGTTCTTTTGGAGGGTGAATTTGATTTTCGAACTGGTGCAAATGATCCGGAAAATTGTTAATTAGGAATTCAAAACCTGTATCAGTCTAATTACAGTTTATAATATTTACAAAAACAGCTATAAATAATTCCAGAAGATAAAAATTAGTTTGCATTACAAGTTTAAATAATCAAGTTACGAAAGATATACATTCCTTCGGAATTAAAAACTTATTCCACTGTATGAATCACTAATATCTCGATTACTTTCGTACATAAAAAACATTCATAACATTCATATCCGAACAAAAATATTCATCTATCTATTATCTGGAAAGATACACCAATTGTTCTTCCAATCACGTCTCGTATAATCCCAGAGGTCCCCGCCCTCCTCGGTGCATGTTTATCCAAACCCGGCAATTTATTCAGTTTTGAGACAAATATTCGAACATAAGGATCCATTTTGTCAGAAGAGTGGAAGGAGGTATAAAAGCCTCGAAACAGAAAGGAATATATGTACCTTGAATTAGAAAGAGGAAGAACGGTGTATTAAACGGGGCAAGGGGTGCAGGTGCGAGAAGGAAAGGATCGAAATAAAGTTTGAGAGGAAAGGAGACGGAAATAAAGTAGAAGGGGGAAAGGAGAAGGAAATAAAGTGGGAGACAGGAACAGAAAGTATACAGGGAGACAGAAGTACGAAGCATTCACGGTTGTCCTTCTCTCGTCTGGAGAACGGACTGGCACTTTCAAGGTCGGCCACTCCGGGTTTTCCAAATCGCGGTCTCACATGACGGGCAACTTCCTATCTCCCTCTTCTTCTGATTCGCGGTACGGCAGCCAACGAAGGAAAGAGATAGAAACGGGGAACAGAATCGTGTAGGGAATGATGCAAAAAGGAAGGAGAAGTCTGCGTCCACGTAACTCACTGAAGAAGAAAAAAAAGACTCGTGCGTGATGTACAGGGTGAGTCAGATTGACTAGCCTGCTTACTTGTAAATCTATCATGTCGATGCTTTGTAAGATGGAAATTGCTTCGCGAACATTTGTACCAACCTTTGGTGTCCGGGAAATACCTACTGCATTCCGAAACCATGAACTACAGCATTTCAATTCTAAATTGCATTTTTGTCGAACTTACTTATGTATATATAAATTGTGGTCGAAGGATTTAAGTTAACTAATGGATTCCGAAACGATTAATCTTACGTTCGTAAAACTACGAACGATTTAAAACAACTATACCACTGATTATATTAGAGAAGACAAACGATTGATTATTAACATATTAACATATTGTTACTTATTCTTGTTTGTCTCCTAAGTTCCTTGTTAGCTTACATTGATTTACATGCGACGGATCAAAGTGTTGCTATCTTAGGTGCGGACGTCAGAGTGATAAGTTCGTCAATTAATATTGTTATAAATGAGGACTTGTTCCCTATATTTAATCGATGCTAATCGGTGGCCGGGGTCCATGCTTTTTTTGCTTCGCCATACGTGGGTGATCGGCATTCTTCCGGGTGGCTAATTTAAAAGCGGAGCAAGGTCCTGTCTTGTCGTAAATAACGATTTGTGCTCTCTCGATCGCGGAAGCCAGGACCACCAAAATAGCATATTTTTATACGTCGATTTTTTTCTTTACAATCGAGTGGACATATTGGATCACCAAAAGGACATATCTGTGTAGCTAGAATTTTTTTTTCCAATCATGCTTTTTTCTTACGCATATCATTATATTATAAAGATATCTGGAAAAGAACAGAACGAAGGTGCTTCCTGTTTTACAAAAGGAGAGGTTGATTATGCGAAACGATTCTTGGGAATTACTCTGATTGCTTACGTTTAATAACAAAAAAAGATCGGCGAGATATGATCATTATTGACGTAAACTTTATTAGCGAGTAGGTGAATTAAGCATTCTTTGGATTTTCCTACTGAAGTTGTTTGTTCGCTGGTTATTTTATTGGTGATTAATATTTCAGGGAATTTTTGTGCGATTAAGTAAATATAACTAACCCCTTCGATTTACACGGTAGATTGAAACCGTGCAATTCGAATCCACATCTCACATTGAAACGAAACATGTAGTTTTAACAAATTCATATGAAACACTATTACATATTTTTTCAAAACCAGAGTACATATTTGTTAATACAAATTCGCTAATTCAAGCAAGACATAAAAAGAACATATTCAAAAGTATTCAGTTAATAACACAAAGAGCTATTCTTTAAAGTCGCAACTAATATAATCCATCTTCGAATTCTTCCGTAAGGAATGCAAAGGGAGACGAAAAAAGTGAAAGAATCGACTGAAATGCAGACACGAAAGGATTAGGTAACCATAGTAACGCCTTATTTTATGCGGATCCTTTTTTAAGCGCTTCGATCGTAAGAAACGCGGCAACTCGGTGGCTACTTCGACCGCATAATCGAGTCTCGTTAATAATTGCCTCATTATTGCACGCCGTTGCGCACCATCGCTTGTACCCGAGATATTGGCAGTGTTCGCTATTAATAACACTTTGCCGCCCACGCATCGCCATTGTTGCGAGTGGTCTCGCGTATTACACGCGAACCGCGGTGCATACATTACGTTGCATCGCCGAGGATGCGCTCAACGCGGACCAACAAAGGCGCGAAAAAACGACGTTCCCCGCATAATCCGACGATTCAATTCTACGAATACGAGATACGACACCAACAGATAGAAGATCGCCGGTGTACTTTATAATACAGAGATCCCCGTATAACACGGTAATTAAGCAGTCCCACATAAGCAACAAAGGACTAGTACACAAAGTAGGCTTCCAAAAATGAGCAAAAGTATACAACATATTTTCTTTTCATAATTGAATGGAATATTTTGATTAAAGTAATTCATAATTAATGAAAACGATTACACTTTGATCAAACCCGGTATGCATCTAAGTTTCCACTATTCTGGAATCGTGTTAGAGCGAAGCCGTGTTGTCCAGGGACACCTGTGTAATTCTTGCATGGGCCCAAGTGTTAGTTTAGGGCCCGTTATAATTTCTGTAAAAGAAAAACAAGCGCGGATCGCTTGCAATCTCAAGTTCAGTCGGGCGATACGTGCGTCCAGGTGTTCGTTGGAAGTACGAGGTAAATTTATTGCAAGAATGAGGTTATGGCAGGGGAGCTCTAGGAGAAGAGCCCGGCAAAAGATCCGACGGGGCCTATAAGCTTAATAACGCGGCCTTAAGGCCCCGCTCGCGCCAGACAAAGGCCGACCTGCCGTAACTTCTTCACGGTGATGCACTGACGGCATTACCGAGCCGCGTTATGCCCCCATTATACGGTATTATGTTACTATTTACGCTATCACGGCTCCCTATTTATTTATCTTGCCTTTCGTACCACGTTTGCCCTTCCATCTTCCACTTCATTCTTCTCATCTCTTCGGTACCCCTTTTATTCGTATTTTAAAACACCTCGATGTTGAACATGAGTCCGTATTTTGTTTTAATCAACAATGTTACCGAATACGTTTTTATAATTCACTTTTAAGCTGCTTTAGTATAAGTTCTCTGTATACATTGTTTATATCTGTCGAAGTACTCTACATAATTGCTGAGACACGGAGGTATTAAAATATCATAAAATGTCTTGAGAAATGATTCAAAGTATAGCTATTTACGAGACGCATTACGTGGATGATTATAGAAAGAGATTCGCAGTAACGTTTATTACGATGCTATTCTAATAACACATTAGAGGTGCTTTTAATCTGCATGCCACGAAGTATACGCCTCCATACTTCGTCTACTAAAATGAAAGGTGTGCTGAGTAGAAAACATGCCGAAAGACAGGCGTGAGAATAAGAAGCTGCAACGAACTTGTAGTCGTTAATGTCTCGGGGATTGCCGTTTAGCTCGTCGAATGCAGTAAAGTCCCAACGGTGAATAGTTCTAAGTACCATCCTCTTATCTAGCATCTTTAGCTGCACTATGTTGTCTTCTTGTTTCGTTGCATTACAGGAAAACGTTATGCCCGCGCGATACTTACCAGCAGAGTTTGTCAGTCTTGTTAAAACATTTTCCAACGAGACTTTAAAGAGACATAGTATAGATACAAATAATTCTAAAGCACACAATTTATAACTGCGATGCTCCACGCGTTTTTAAACAAGAAATTTCAAAATTAGACCAGCTTTTAGACGACTAATATAAATCATTTAATACTTCCGATTATACGCGCTCGAAGATAAATCGCGGAGTATATAATATCGAAGGAAATATCTAAGTATGCGATTATAATTATGAGACTTAACGAGAGTTGATCTACGCTTAACAAATATCACTTAACTCGGTTCCAGGAAAGCACATATTCGCCGATGAAATAAATCCGATACTTAATACGAGGTTTGTTTCCTGTTGAGCGTGGAAAGGCGCGAGAATAAGAAGCAGCAATGTTCTTGCCGCCGTGTTTAGTCAATATTATTACCATTCGGAATCTTTTGCCATTTTACCGCGCTGGGCTTTCGTTTGCGATGCACCACGAAGGTGCAACATCGATGGTACGAGTGGCGTACTTGCGTTATATGCACATAAGTTATGCACACTATCGTTATGCGCCAGTTCGAGCATAATTTCTGCTCTCAAGTGGCTCGCATGCACGCGCCAAGCCGATACACGTTCGTAACTTAAACTCTGCTTTCTTTTCCTTTTTCTCGTTTATTCTACCTGTTTCGGTATCCCTTTTAAATCCTCGAACCTTTTACACCGTTTCTTCATCTTTTCCACTTGACTTCGTAGTCCGTAATCGCTTTATCAGCATTTTTCATAATCCATAACCTGCTAACCAGAGGTGGCGAGTTTACTCGGCATTCGAATCTACACTTATCTCGAAGGTTACGAATTAAATTGCAATTATCGCGCGCGTAATTATCATATCTTAATGCGCATAAATTTCAGTAATGAAGAGTCAAACTCATGTATATGTTGTAATTGTAAATATATCGCACGGATTTGTTTTATCATTAAATCGAAAGTGTTCGATTGGTGTCGGTTTTGATGAACTTCGCGGTTAAAAGGTTAAATAGTTAGTCGATGCTTTTTTATGTAAAAGCTGTTTTATGTGGGTTCATAAATTGGTCGGATTTAATGTTGGATTTTCTACAAAAATTGCATAAAGCTTGAAGTAATATTCTTTTTATTTAACAAATCAGAGATTATTGTTATTCGTTGTAAGAATAATAATTATACCTTTGGACAAACATCTCTTATGAAATGGTTGCCATTAAATCACAAAGATTGGCTCCAGTTTGTGATTTACTGACATCTGATTGGTTTCCATTATAATTCAATTTACACGGTATCCTTGAAGCAGTCGATGATAATCGAGGTAACTTGTAATTGTTAATGATTTTCACGAGAGTCTCATTGTAAAACAGAAGATCCTTCCGTCCTTGCGCTCGGGGAAGAGGAAAGGGTAAACAGTTAGAAAGAATGAAAAAATAAAGCTGTATTTTTTCACTTTGAAGGATTCTAACAGTAATACGTTGTCACGCGATAATACCGGAAATGCAAGATCTAACGATTCCATTAAATTAAAGAAATGTTACGTCCAATCCATTCGCTTGAATTACTGCGTATTTAATTACTTTGATATTACATCAGGGGTACCAGAAAGTAATCAATTCGGCAGTGGAATATTTTGTGGCAATGAAATTTGTGAATTTGATTTGATCGAGAAAGGAATTATAGCAGGATCATTGGTCAAGGATCATAGATAATAATGCAGATTCTTTAATAAAATAATCTTTCATACTTTCAGTCCAATAATATATTATACTTCAGCATAAAATTCCTTCTAAAATCTCATTCGACATCAACGTTCGATTAAAATGTGGATCAAATTAGCGGTACCCGCGAAGCAAAAGAGTAGACGGTGTGATAAGTTTTACGGTGAAAAGAGTACCCCTCTTTTTCGACAGAGACTGTAACATAGCGGTAAACGAATGATCTCGTGATCAATCTAGATCTCTAACTGGGTGCAAAAAGTTCTACGCCTCCTCTTAGGTTGAATAGGCGTAGAAATGGATGGTGGGATGATCTTGAGAGACGATGATCTTACGATTAGAAGCTACGTAACTGTCATGGCGAGTACACGTGTTTCGGAACGGCGGTCGTTCACGTTCAGTGAAGGTATTCGACCGCCCGCGTAGCCACGTGAAATATCAATCCAACTCTTCGCTTTTCTAAACCAATCTTTGGTCCGTTTAAATCCACTGTTTCTTATTATATTATAATATTAATATACGCGCACCTTATAATTACAATATTAAAGTATAATTACCGTATAATTATAATATTATATTACAATATTAAAGTTCCGAGTGCAGTTATTTACTTCGTTCGTCTGATATTATTTCCAGTGCGGAGCAGCATATTGCGAATTATATTTTAATTATTATATTTGATATTTTATATTAGTATAAAAGGGTGCGTTGTAATAGTGAAAGTGTTAATGTGACAACTTTCGATGGTGTGGATTATTAATTAAGTATGATAATAAGTATGATAATATTTACAATATTAATAACATTACAATATCGACATAAAATAACGTCGATATAAAAAACATCGTAGAACGCTTAAACAGTTTTATTTGTAGACGTTACAGACACGTCTCGCGGGGCTTGTATAACACGGATTTCAACACGGTATTCAACGTGTTAATTAAACTCGCATCCTTCAATGAATGTGTCTCAATTGAATTATTACTTGGTGATCAAAGTGTGTGAGTGAAGTGACAACATTATTATTTCGGAGTTTCAGATGTACGTAAAAAAATACATTTGCATACAGTCGGAATTTATTCCACCGAATAATTGCTGTGACGTCTTGAATGTTAATTACCACTTTCATTATTAATTCCGCATAGCATTGAATTCATTTCTATGAGTATTCGTTTTGTGTTGTGGTACGTTGTTATCATTTCGGAGCAAGGTACTTTCCTAGACATTCGGCTACCGTTTTTGTGTTGTGGTACGTGCTATTAGTTGGCTATCCACTCAATTATATATATATATACATATAATAAGTAATGTATGATCTTCATATTTATTACTGATTTAATTATATACGTAATTATGACTGTATATAATAAAATTAACAGTAGTACAAGTATATAACATGAAATTAATAATAAACATGAAAATGAAATACGAAGATCATATACTATTTATATTATAATATATTATATGTATTATGTATTAGTGATATTTATTAGGCAAAAAAGCAGATATTATTTGCTCGACTAATTCGCGACTTCACGGATTTCTTTCCGGTGAAAAAACACTTTCGCAATTGTTGGTTTTTATGTGAAATTATCATGAGATCAGTGCCGGTTTGAGTTTAATTAGTGCCGTTTTTACTTCTAATGCTTCTAAGAACCGAGTTTCTTTCACATTAAGGATCGCAATTACCATAACGAGAAGCATGTATATCAGGAGCGGCAATCATGTCAGGTAAAACATTACCCCGTTACAATTAAATTTAATAAGGCTCATTACACGTATCATGACTTTATTTTATCGTAATTTTATTCCTTCATTCGTGTGCCTACGTTTTACTGTTATTATAACAATTTAGAGTTCGTGTGCTAACACATGAATGACATACTTCTTTAAAACTCTACTCTATTTACTTATTTAACAATTTCATTTATTTATTGATAACTTAATTGTATCACTGTAGAACTATATAGTATAAGTTAACGGTAATACAAGAATATAATATTGAATTAATGATAAACATGAAAGTGGAATATGAATCATATTTCATTTTAATTCATACTTCGTTTGATCAGATCAGATTTTCTTTGAAATTAGCATTCAAACTTGAAACGTTAAAAGTACGTTCAATTACGTCACAGCTGATTAGATTCCAATAGAATCAGAAATAAACAGACTTCGTGTAATTTACATGTAATTTACATCGGATTTACATTAATTCATTCGATAATATTAGAGTCCTTGAAAGGAACCCTATTAAAAAGAAAGCATATTAATCATTTTGATTTTGTATTTGTACCATTTTGATGAATGTAATTGGTTCACTGAAAACCTTAAAAATAGAAGCAATTGAGAAACAACAAATTTTTGGCCCACCCGCAAAACATTGACCCCTGTGTAAAATATAATGTTGGGCCCCAGACATTGACGGAACAACTAATTTTGGGCCCTTTCCGACTTTAGGAACCCCATTGCGTTACGGGGTCGTGCGTATTGTAATTCCGCCGCAGAATAGAAATAATCATAACGTATAAAGAAATGAAATTATCCGGCGCTTAACGTGTTAAAAGGTTAATTAGCGTTAATTTGCGCCCATTTGATTTCCCGCATTCATTAATGGCGGACGCGCAACCACCGTGTCTTGTATTCCATATTCCTGCCAACGAACTGGAAACCGGGTTTCTGGAGTAATTTAACAGTATGACGCACGCAAACTACTATTTACGTTAACGCAGCGATTGCTGACATCAGTTCGACGTATTTATCATAACTGGAATTAATTACCGTGAGCTTCGAACATATACAATACTCAAATCATTAAGAACCAAAGAAAAACAATTGATAATATATTGTTAAAGAATAGTTAACCCTTTTCCTGCGAGATTTTGTTCAACAGTTCTTGCGGATCAAATATATTATTTGTATAAATCAAGATTATCTAGCGAAGTGTTAAATATTTATAAAATACGAAATTATTTCTGGAAATACAAAGAGTCTTTCGATAGCACTGGGTTAATTCGACGTATTATATATTATAAGTTGTAAACAATTACAGACAATGTTGTTTGAACATTAGAATTGAATAACATATATTATGTTCATCTAAAATATTGGAATAACGACAAACTAAATGATGCTAATCGAGTCAGTTCAGCAAATATGTAAAAATATGGAATACAGTCAAAAAACTGCGATGAGTTTTTATGCGTATAATGTTTCAAAATGTGTTTTGAATTCACCATTCTTTTTATATAAAACGAAAGAGTTGCAAAGAAGTCGAAGAACTGCAAAGAATGAAGGAGATTCGTAGTAACACTAGTAGACAGATGCAATGAGTAAGTAGTATAGGACACCAGACATTATTCCCAGTGGACAAAGACGATCATGATGGCGTCATAAACCTTTCTAATTCCTGTTACATCACGAAGGATTAAGAATCATCTCTTGTAGTCCTGTGAACCGTAAAGATATCGTCCTTGAACTCTCTTGATCTCTCTCTTGATCTCTTCGTGGGTCGATGAAGTCCTTGATCCCTTGATGAGAATTTTAGATCCCCTTTGCACCAGTTTAAACCGCGAGCTACAAAGTTGTGGAGAATAAAAAGAAACCAGATTCTTGTTTCTCTTTGAAAGGGTGAATTACATTGTTGCTTTTTTTGATACATGTGACCCTCGTACAACGCGGTAATTGTACAGTACATTTCTATTCAGTAGAAACTATTGTAAAATGTAATCAAATTAAAAAGTGTGACACAATGAAACTGATAATGATAAGAGATAAGGGATTTATGTTTGATAATTTTCAAAGTTCTGTAGTATTTGATAAGTAATGATTAAAATGAGACATGCAAATATTTGAGGACCATCTTTCTTTTGGATGTGCAGGTTACAATACGGAAACTCTATTTGCATGCCATTAAAAAATCCTCTGAAATTCTTGAGAATTTTGTGTATTAAGTGTTATCGGAGGTCACGATTTCTTAGCCGAAAACATTATCGAAAACGTTCAAAGTTCGTTGGGTTAAAAGATTCGCTGGTTAAAAGACTGATTTAATTGCGAAAGCTGGCCGATGATAATTCCAACATTATCAGAAATGTTGCAAATGTTTCGGGAGATAATTATTCCGATCGCGTGGCCAATGAATCCAAGCCACTTTTTGGCAATAATCCACCCGAAAGGTGATTCACATTACATTACAACAAACAGATAATTCTTTATCGATTTTCGTAAAGTGGACTTTGAGACTCCTCCATCGTTTTATGGAACGATGGCGCGAAATTTCACAAGTTGCAGATAAAAGTAGATAGATTTCTGGGGGACATTTTTGCAACAGCGATAACAATAATAATGAAAACAAAATATTTTGATGTTGAATATCCCAACATAACCATCCAGTTCTTAGAGTTCTTCAATCTTTTATCCTGCTGAGTTAAACGCAATACAAATAATGAATTATTTACAAAAATATGTTTAAAGGGTCTACGACTTCGTTGACTATTTTTCCTAAACTCCAATTATTTTCTCTTCGACCGGCATTTTCCTTAAAATATTTGCTGCACTTTCTCCCAAAAATGAACGAATTTCCGAATTTTTCGGAAATCTTCATTTGAAAATTTGCAAAATATTATTTCGAAGTCATCTCTGAGGAACATTTTGGTTTCTTTTGAAGTGGTTATTGAATGCTTTTCTGCAGTTTTCGTGTGATTGAAATAACTCTGACGATGATATTTTCGTATATTTATTGACGGTACGAAATAAACCCATTCTACTGTTTGTGGGGCTACTTTTAGAGTACTCTGAATATGTTTAGATCTTCCTAATTTAGTTTATCAATTTAATAACGATGACATATTTGTCCCTCGATAAACATTTTATAAATGGAAAGGGAATATTACGTTCAGGAATATAAATAAATAAAGGGCTAAAGTTAGACTCAAACGAGTCTGTTAGCATTCTATAATGCTATAAATAATAGTAATAATAATTACGAAAGAACGTGCAAGAATTGTCACCATTTTCAGTGCATTTAAATAACAATTTTGTGACTATTTTCACGCAACGTAACTTCGTTAGATTTGCGTTTAATTAATTTCAGGTTACACGATTTCCTTTTTTCCTTTTAGTCGTAAAAAAATAGTAGAACAAGTCAACGGAGATCATTAAGATACTTAAAACTTTGCTTATTAAACATCTCATTATAACCTGAATGTTTTAACCGTATAAATATGGGTCGTACAAAAAATACATTTAACAAACACAAATATTCATAATCGAGTATAAAAAAAGATAATGCGCGAGCATTCTTCGTTATCGCCACGCAAAAAGTGTGTCAACAATTATCAGAAATAGGTAATTATAACAAAAAACTGATTTCACATACGCCAAATTAAAAACACGTTCAGATAACATTAAATGGCCTATTAAAATATCGAAGTAACATTTATTGCTTCGGTCTGTCATTTTTTTCGAAAGCACCTGATTTCCTGAATCAAAATTATGCGGGCAATCGAATATTCATTCGCGAAGACATTATATGTTTCTCGAATATGAAGCAGTTTTTTTTGTTTACCTGGTAAACCGAGCCCGTAGTTGTTGACGATTTTTGAAGAATTATGAGGTCGACTTGCGACTGACTCCGCTGGAATTCCACGTTTAATGCACGAACGGAGTGAATGCAGCTGCATCGTTGGATAGTTGGCAAACATGACGTCAATGACTGGTCCTTTAAGAAAGGCCAGTGCGGGAGCAGGAAACCGAAGAAGCCACAAAAACTTGTCGTTAGGGAACCGATTTTTGTATCTCTGATATCATAAAGAGAATTATTCTTCCAGGGATTTAACTTGTGTACATCCTGCTGGTTAATTGAACGACCTCTTCGAAAATTAATTAATAGTCCTCGCTGTTTAAACATCGCTGCAATTAAGTGAGAATTCGAATATTACTTGAAGTTTCATTACTACGATAAGAATCAAGGAATGCTTAAATACGTTTTTCACGTCGTTTTTAAAGTCGTTTGTCTTTATAATCTGTATTTAACTATGCTCCTTGAAGTATATTGTTTTCAAGCATACATCTTTATCTTGAACGTAGCTTTAAATTATCCCATGGATATCTTAATATTATTAATTGAACAAGAGAATTAAAATTTATTTTCGTTCTCGTTTCTTTTGATTTAATAGCCGATCAGAAATTTATTTTACTAATGGATCAGGAATTTATTTTAATAGTGCATCAGGTATTTATTTTAATAGTGGACTTATAAATCATTCCAAACAGTACGACATCCACGTTTACATAAAACACGAGCGCAAAGAGTTACCATCAACAGTATAACATCAAACTTCAATTATAACGACGTAAGTTCCGAGATTACATCCAAAATATCCAGCGACTGCTTTGAAGTTGTCTGTCAGTAGAAAAGGGGTAGGAAGTAGGAAAGTACACGATATCCTATTCCACTTGAAAAAGATGAAAGCAAAAAAGAACAACAACGCCAGGAAGAATTGCAGCGTTCATAGATCCCATCAGCATAGATAAACATTCTCTTTCTCTGTGAGACCTTTCGCGGGAGGCTAGAGAAGTCGAGGAATAAGCGGTTCTCTTTTGTACCTCTCTCTTCTTCACTTCTCTTACCTACCACGTGTATTACGTTGGTCAGACTGGTAGGGATGGCATTGTGTCTTCACATTGGTGTCTCGTAATACGTACAGAAATCTGCCCTCGTGTGTATGGGTATAATCGTTTATTTCGCGTCGACCTTTGCGGGGCACTACGTCAAAATGTCAGACGCGACCCCGCCTGAGCGTAGGGAAGATCCACTGGGAACGTTGTAATGGGCTTACAAAGCGTAACAAACTGATGCGAGGTCAAACACACGACGGGCAATAAACACACGGAAAGATAAATGGGCCCTTAAGGTGCACCACACTGGGCCCAACGTCAGGGAAAGTGTTTCGTTTTGGACCCGATACTTTTCTTACCCTTTTTGCAGTTCCTCCTAAGGAAAGATAATAGCGAGTCGTTAGGGATTATTTACAGGGAAATACCAATGTATGTGCACCTTTATTTTCGCAGTACCTCATGTTTCGTCGGGAACCAATCCTTGTTGGTTTATTGTTGGCCATACTTTAGTATGCTTTTGACAAGCAAGGATATAGGAACATCGAATTTCTTCTAACTTAATAAATGATGTTTTAAATAAATATGTTAAACATTCTGGAAAGTAATATCAGTTGATGAAGTAGTCAGGATTTATTTCTAGGACTCTTAACTTGTTCCATTATCCTCAAACACGGAAATGCAACAAGAATCGTATAAAATTCTAGTTACTACGATAATTAAAGCAATTAAGAAATAAAACTCAACACAGCAAAGGTCAACAGACCCTGCAACGAAGTGTTGGTTTTTGATGCAGTAGAATTGTATTGTATATAATGAAGTTCTTGTAACGGCGAGGTCTGGTGGAGCCAACCAATCACAAGGTGTAAAATCTGTGGAACGTCCCTATTTTATATCCCCCCTGATCCATAATTTAGTGGGATGTACGCAGACGAAAAGATACAGTTGAAATGATACAGTTTCGTTAAGAGAGCACACGTTGGACCTAAGGGTCCATTTATCTTTCCGCGTGTTTATTGCCCATCTTGCGCTTAACCTCGCGTCAGTTTGTTACGCTCCGTAAGTCACTTATGGCTCAGGGCATTCTCCAGCCACGATCTCTTAACCCTTTATAACCCAATTCTTTTCGTGTCCAAAAGAAAATCGTATAATATAAAATGGTAAAATGCTTACACATTTATTTGTATATAATTTATGGCCGAAGGATATAAGTTAGTTAATGGATTCAATTATTCGCCTGATGTGTATCAAATAAAAGTATATCAAACCTCAAATAATTCTCCGTGGTATGTTCGAATAATTAATTAAAAATGGCGGACAAGTCATTTTACGTCCCTTGATACTTCTGGTGTTAATTATATCTTGTTGGCATTGAAATTAATATATGTTTTACTGACAAGTGAATGTGATTCTGTTTCAGATGCCACAGACAGTGCCTTCCGCAGCCGGCTACTCGCCGTCATTCGATTACAGCACTTTTCAATTCGACTTATCTTTACTTCCGGACGATTATGGTGTCACAAATGCTCAAAACCACTTGAAACCAACCCAAATCAAGCAGGAAGCACGTTCGCCGCGTCCTGGCTCACCGACTACTTATTCCAGTCCACTTTATCCTGGTGCAGCCGGTGAACTGCCACTGTCTCCGAATTATTCCCACGAAGGTTCACCAGGATATCCAACGAGTCCTTATTACGTCCCCAGGAGTCCACAGAGTGCACAATTTTATCCGACAAGTCCTGAACCGTCCGGCAAACAGTCCGTCAAGAGAGAAAAAAGTCTTGATCTTCTAGCTATTCTTCAAGAGTCCAGGTAAATTCATTCATTATTTACTTAATCAAAACTTATTAATCTCTTCCCTAGACATCAAGTTCTCTCAATGTCAAATATACTTTTCATATAAAAAGTAAGACTAAATATAAATGAAAGCTAATGTGGTTCGAAAAATGAAGTAAGAGTTGACTCCTTTCGAGATAAACAACATGTCCTGCTAATTCCTTCGATCATATCGCATTTTCCCGATTGTTCTTGCAGACTCTTAGCTGAGACTTTGGGTTACCGAGAGGATTCAACTGATTGCACTGTACCCTGTACACCACCGAGAACCGAAGAGGATATCTACAACAGCCTTGACGCGGACTTCTTGACGAAAAAAGAAGATACCACTGTACAGGGCCATCCGTTGCTGAAAGAAATCCTCTTCAAGGAAGAGCCACGATCCAATTACAGTAGCAGTAACAGTAGCAGTAGCAAGAGCAGTGTCAGCAGTAACTCTTCCTCATTGTCATCTTCTTCGTCTACGACTTCCTCTTCGCCTGGTCCAATTGAACTTGAGAGTAGCTCTCCTCTTCGTGACTTACTCTTCAAGGGCACGCGAAAGGACTTTGCTGAGGGTGGAAGGATAAATTCATTGAAACTTGAGAGGCAACAGGAAGAGGTACGGAACCCTTTGCAAAAGGAAGAGGAACTTTTCAAGGACAGTCAGAAAAGTGATCATCAGTTGCTTAGAGAAGTTCTACGAGATACGAGCTTCCAAAGGAAGTACAATCTGAGACCAGTGGATCTTGGTGGTGTTGGCACTGGTTTCGTAGAAGACATGGAACCTGGTGAATGTGTCGGTGACCTTGCCAGGGAACAGATTGAACCCGTTCTCAGTTTGGCTATCCAACAACTGCAGAAGGACTTTGATAACACGTGCGTGGCACTTGGTATCCATCCTGGTGAGTGATATCTTGCTTTATCTTGCGATATTTATATTTTAACTCATTCGCTACCGGCGGTTTTGAGGTGAGACTCTTAGCTGACAATCTTTTCCCTTCTTTCGCGGAGTTTCGTGATCCCAAAAAATTCTTAAAAACCCCTAAAAGTCACTCGATTTTACTGAAAGAAATGAACACAAAATTCATGAATTTTTTGGCCAACTCATTAGACATATTTTTATGTATGTCGTTGCATGTAACTCAGATTCAAAATTAGAAATAATTTCTAAATTATTAACGCGAGACGAGTTTTAATCGAATACGTTGAGTTATGATTAATTAAAGTAACTTGATTTCGGAATACTATTCTTAGCGTTAATAAGGTAATGGGTTCAGCCTCCATTAGATCTTCTTGCTACCTTGCCGCAGGCGAGGCTTCGATCTTGTCTTCGTCGTCATAGCAACGACTGGTTAGTCTATTAGTTCGAAACATGATGTCATGCTCGGAATAAGTTACGAAGTCACATCGAAACCGCTTTCACGATGAAGGGATTACGAAATTTCGAGGTCCCCCGTCAAGGTCACGCGTTTCTTCCGCCACTTTTCTAACCACTTTTCACCTCGGATTACGCACCTGACGATGATTAAACCCAGTTTTTATGAGAGACTTTAATCTCGCTCCGAGGTGTACCATGATTTTCGTAGTTCGTGTTAATCGGAATAGAGAAATTTTTAAGATGATGTGGTTAATTACCGGAAGTCGTTACGCCATGAATCCAAGAGTAATTGTATTCGTAACATACGATATGTTATTACGAAATTAATAATATCGTACTTTTTATACCGAGTCCAAGAATTCCGATGATTCAACGATTATGGAATTACGTTATTAAGAAAATTTTATGATTTATTTGCTACAACTCCCTTCTACCCCACTTTCAAAAAAGATGAAAGTCCGAGACGCCATGTTTGTGGATTAAAGAGATGGGGTAGAAATTGCCATCCAATTAGAACTCATAAAATAAACAAGCCCCAAATAATAATTGACTTTGACACAGTCATAATGAGGCTATTTTTTATACTTTAAGTGATTAATTTCCGTAAGTGCTTAAAAAAGCATGGTGGGAAAAAATGGTACGTAAACGTGGAAAATCTATATGAATTCCAGAACCAAGACGTTGGAGTGCAGCAGATGTAGCAGCCTGGGTGCAGTGGGCCAGAAGGCAATTGCAGTTGCCTTCGGTGCCATTAGAGAGCTTCAATGTTGACGGCGTGACATTGGCTTCCCTGACAGAAGAAGAATTCTGCCAGAGAGCTCCTCAGGTGAGTCTTAAACCCTTCGATCTTTTACTTGCCTCCATCTTTACAGGTTTTGCAAAATTCACACTTTTGTAAATTAAATATGTAATGAATTGGTAATTCCAATTAATTCTCTATAACGAAGTTATTACTTAAACGCAACCGAGAAAGGTGGCAATCGTTGTACTTTTATAATTATTATAACATTAAGTCAAATTTGTGTCAATTATAATTTGGAATTTCTTACTAATAAATTTATATTTGATTTGATTTTTATTACAAAGGTTTCAGAAAAGAATTTTGTAAGAAACGGGTTGTATTTGATTTGCAAGAGTTTAAATAACGTGGGGAAAAAGTTGAATTTTGAGTATTAAACCCGCATTCGTCCTCCTCGAACTGTGCGAAAATCGCCGACATGTAAACCGCACTTTCGATGAGTACCGTTACGCAATACTCTTCCGCGAGTCGAAAAGCCGTTTTAACGAAGCAATTATCCAATGAAATGTCGCGGTGTTTTAATAAATCGCCCCTGGAAAGTCTTTGCGGAGTAAACATTGGAAATTATGAATTACGACGTAGTAAAATAATTATTATATAAAAAGAATGATCGAATATTTGAACTATTTTAACTCCATACGTTACATTTTGATTATTTACTTGCCGTCTAATTTATTAGTAACGAGATAGGCAATCATAATAAATGTAAAAACAGTCGGTGGTTTTTACTTAATCGTTTACACGATACACTGTCTTCTTATCTTTATCACTGCCACTGACATTTCTCACAGAGGTTATCTAACGTCTCCCAAGAATTTACAAGAAACTTCATCTTTGGCGGTCACGTTATCGATACTGAATTACTCGCCGTGAAATTATTCAATCTTCGATACTTCCACATTCCGGAATTTGCGTGTAACAATTAAACATTTGCGTTACTTTTACACAAATATAAAAAGCATTAACATCATAATAAATATAGTATTTATTAATCAAATTATCAATTAGGAGTTAGGAGTTATCTTCCAGAAAAATGTCGCGTTATAAAAATAGTTTTATTCAATTCGTAAAATTTTATTAAACATTTAACAAGACAGAAACATGAAATATTATTTCATATGAATGAGTTGTATCGAAGTCCTTTTTTATAAACCCCGGGTTGTACGTGGTTCGCTACAATTTGTGAATCGTACAGCAACAGATTTTATCCATCGCAGTCTCTTTTTTGAAGAAATCCACTTTGTAATACTTGCCGATTGTAAGAAAGCATAGGCTCGTTCGATAAAGAAACTAATGGCGCGGAGCACTCGAGAAAGACTCGCGGACAAGGTCCGGTGAAAGTGAATTTCCTGGAAATCGGTGTGCGTCCACGTTCTTTCCATGTAATCTACACTTAAGAAGCATAAGTATGACGACGTGAGTAAGCAGGAGGCGTAATAATACGGTTCGAGTTAGGGATGTTCGATTCTCTCACAGAATCGATTTTCGAATCGATTCTCCTAAAAAATTGCAATCAAAGAATCCATCTTGCAAGAATTTGTCAAAAAATTAAAACAAATCTACGCATAATAAAACAATGTATAATTCAGACAATTCTAATTAATAACAAATTATAGCTTTGATAAAAAGAATGTTATATAAAAATTAATAACGTTGATTATACGAAATCAGATAACGATCGAATATATTGATACATGCTGGGTCAACCAATCATTTATTGGATCTTCTTTCAGATTTATTAATGATTGATTCAGAAGAAAAAAAAGTAAGAAAATCGGTTTTCGATTCTCAGAAGAATCGATAAGTGGATAGTCGATAGACTTATACCGCTTTCAAAAATAAGGGCTCAACTATTATTCACCCATATTTTTTCTTGAAATATTTGCAATTCGTTTTCTCAGGAAACAAAGTTGTGCCAGGGTTTCGTTAATATTCGTGCTGTACGAATACCTTTTACACTCACTGTATAATCGATTGCTGGGAATTCGATTCCAGGAACGTTTCGAAAGATCAATGCGCCAAGCTCTCGTGATATGAAATGCGCACGAGAAACCATGCATTTCCATGCATATTCAACTAGCTGATATAGAATCATAAATTTCAACGACAATCTCACCTACATATTCGTAAAAATATGATCTGCATACAGGATGTCTTAGCTAACTCGACAACTGAAAATATATCCCCTGTTCCACCTGATATGAAAAGTCGTCGAAAAGAAGTTGTACCGAGAAGTTGAAAAACTAACATTTATTATTTATAATATTAAACAAATAGGATCATACTTGAACCTTCATAACATTAGTTTTTGCTGGCTTAAAACCAAAGCAGTTTAACTTGAGTTAAAAGTACCAATAAGATAGCATATTGTTCTGAAACATATCAATTGAATATCAACTGATTAATTCCGGCATGAAATCTCTGATTTAACGTCAAACTGATAGGATTCTTTGGACACCTGATGATCCGCGTTTTCTTTGGATATCAAAATCTACATTAAATCCCAAAGATAGTAGATCTTCCGATGCACCGTTGGTCAGGAATTATAACTCGATCCGTGGACACGAAAGCATACGTGTACGTCAGACTTCGTCGTACTTATACTACTGCATCCGTAGTTGTGGCGCATAACTGCATCTAAGGTGCGTTCGCCATTCCCCCTTTTCTCTTCGGTTGCAACTTCCACGAAGTCAGCCACCAGGATTGGCTTTTACGTAGGTTCTTGGACGCGCTATTGGCCCGGCAGAAACGACAGAAAAGTGGGTCAACGGCTGCCTGAATGCCTGGCTTGGCTGGCTGGTTTGCTTGCTTGCTTGTTCGGCTGCCTGTTGCGTCTCAGCGGAGCCGCTTTCTCTTCTCTTGCGGCACAGCGACTTTGTCGGAGGAATTCTAACGCTTACGTATTTGCCTCCCTCTTCTTGATTCTTCATCTTTCTCTGATTCTTTCTTACTTTTTCTACCCCCTTTTTATCGATACTGAATCATCGGAAAGGAATGTCTGCGGGGAGGACTTTTAACCCCACGATGAAGTCTCAAATATGCCCGGTTTTAAAGACTACAACTACTGAACGTATTATTTGCATTTTTTTATATTTATATATTCATTTCTCCATTATAATAAATATCGGATTAAGCAATGAGTAGCATTAATAATTTATAACAAACAATTTCAATGTTGTACGACTTCCAACAAATTAATGTTAGAAACACGTGTTTCCAATATTAGGCTGCCAAGAAAGTTCCTACAATTTTCGCTGTCCAAAAATAAGACAAAATTTTACACCGAAAGAGACACTTTTAATTTGATAAATAATTTCCATCATATTCTATGATCCGTTCCCAACGCGACGCAAGTTTAAAAATTCAATTTTTCTAAAAATCTACGTTTTTATTATTAAAAACTTCCGATATTGTCCTTTTTACTTAATACTTTTCCTCGAGGTTTTCATGTTTCCTTCATAATCGATGTTACGAGAAAGTCAGAGCACACCTAACAGGAAGTGGGAACTTTTCTGTTACAGTGCGGAAGTATGCTGCACGCACAGTTAGAAATCTGGAAAGCAGCGGTTGAGGAATCTCCACGTAATACGTTGGCAGCTTCCTGGAGTCCCGCGGGAGTTGTACAGACACCTAATAATGGCAGCACAACTTCATCGGCAGCCATTGGAAGTGCGACTTCAGCTAGCGCCAAAGGATCTTCATGCAACATTGATTTCTCCGATGGTGAGTCATTGTGTTAATGACATTTGTTTGTCACGTAAGACATTTTTGCGATGTTACGCATATTTCGCTTTCGCATACAAATAATCGCGCGGTTAAAGTAATACAGTTTTTTTCGCATTTTTAAAAAGTTGATTCGTGCAACATACAGTTTAAGTTACAATAATATGACTTAACCCTTTTAATACGATCATCTTTACGCAAATATAATTTGTTAGGTTGACCGGAAAGTTCTGTCCTTTTTCTTGCAAGGAAAGAAATCAATTTCTTTTAACTAAATATTTATCGTTAATCTTTAATATAATGTCCATTGTTACTATTTTATGCTCACAACTATCTGTTAATTTATTTATTATTGAAATATTTTCGAAACTGTTAATTATATTTGAAAGTATATCAGACTATAGTTGAATGGTTTCGAGAAGGACATTATTTGATATAATTAGCATTTTTGTAAGTGGACGCGTGGAGCACACTTGAAGGTCAAGATTGTGTTTTTAAATTGGATTATATATATTTTGTATCCTTCAGTCGATTTAGCTTGTGATATTAATAGATAAAGATCAGAAAAACAACGTTTTCGGTTGTAGATTATGCTTTCAACATTTTGATTGAAACCCCATTCTTTTATTTTTAATGAAACCCCAGATTTTAACGATATAACGACATATTATAATGGTTGCAATATTTACAAAATTCTAGATTATAAATGCGATGAAACATGTTAGTTATTGAAACATCCTATCACAGTTCAATTTAAATGCAAATACATCGTTTCAACATTAAATGAAATCCTTTTAGGGTCCACATAAATAAATAATGAAACGTTTCCGCATCTATCTTGAATCTTCGTTAATCATAAAAAATAGTTTCAACTCTTTCCCAAAATTGTATCTATTAGTTGTACCAAAACGTAATCAATTCGTGAATGCAGAATTTTTTCGCATGGAAATTTGGCAATTGAACTATTTCAAAATAAGAATAATGTAATTTCTAGGATCATAAATAACGATCGGAATTATCTAATAAATTAATATTTAACATGAAACAAAATAACTGGCATTCCATAAAAGTATGTGAAAAATAATTGATTACTTTCCGGTACCCCTAATAATAATTCTTGTCACAGCTTTAGGTGTACATCATATAATAATCCTGATGGATTAATATTATAAGATAATTTCCAAATAATACATCTAACTTCCTAGCGCATTTCCGGTCTGCAAAAGGAGGCATTGCCTCGATCATTCGTATGTTTCAGACGAGGAGGAAGATTGTGGTTCCGCGCAAACCGGAACTGGCGGTGGTAGCGGTGGCAGTGGCAAAGTTCGTAATGGTGGGTCACATATCCATCTTTGGCAATTCCTCAAGGAACTCCTTCAAAGTCCAGGTGTCCATGGATCATGTATACGTTGGTTGGATCGTGGGAAAGGTGTTTTCAAGATCGAGGATTCGGTTCGTGTAGCTAGACTTTGGGGTAAACGAAAAAATCGTCCGGCTATGAACTACGACAAACTTAGCCGTAGTATCAGACAATACTACAAAAAAGGCATAATGAAGAAAACAGAACGTAGTCAGAGGCTTGTCTATCAATTCTGCCATCCTTACTGCCTCTAAAAGTATCCCCCCGGTTAAACCTTTGCACTCGAACGTCTACGGCTACGTTCACGTTGTTCACGTTCACTCTAACAATAATATTTATTCAAGTTACGTTGCATAGCACGAAGTCAAGCAACAATCTAATCTCGAACTGGTTTCGTGGAATATGATTCATTAAATTATTTGTTACTACGTAGTTCGTATGAATATATTTATAGAACTCGACAAATATTGAGATTATTGTTTGTAAGTTTAGAGAAAAAGATAGCGGTGAGTGCAAAAGGTATACACGGTTATGTGCTCCCAGATTCAAGTGCATCGAGGAGATCGTTTTGAACCTGGAGCCTTGGTTTTTGAATGAGAGAGTAGGATAACAAACAAATATGGACACTTTGAGTGTACAATTTTTGTCTTTCCATGGTAATATTATAACGTGTGCTTGTTGTGTGTGTTTCTTAAGTGTGTCTGATTAAAAAGAATCAGAAGAGAGGTCGAAGGTAAACGATCCATAGTGTTCGTCGTTATCCATGGAACGATAACGATGAGCCACTTTTGGGTATCACTTAGTACGCCTATTTTGGGCGACCCCCTCCCCCCTTAACCCCGATATCTTAACCCTTTGGCTGCCAGCGGGTTGATATATCCACCCCCTGTTAGGGATGTTCGATTTTCTTTAAAGAATCGAATCTGAATTGAATTATGAGAATCGATTTTCCTAAAAATCGAAATCAAAGAATCCTTCGAAAAATGTCAATAAATTTGCACATAATAAAATTCATATAATTCAAATAATACAAATTAATAACAAATGATATAAAGCATAAAGTTGTAGAACATTTTATCTTTTTTATTATTGACTATACAAAATCTGATATAATCAGTTGAAATCGGGATTTTCTTTTTTTATAAAGTTATTCAGAAGTGTACATATCAAATCGGTCCTGTCAGTCTTCCATGGACAGCACAGATGAGCGTGGCAGCCAAAGGGTTAATTAAACTTGTTTTTTATAATATACACGTCCTTCTGGTAATTCGTTAAGCTGTACCATCGTTACGTGATTCGTCGAGGATTCCTTTTCTCGATTGGATCGGTTGATGGTTCCGATACCTCGAGTGCTCGTCGGGTTAACGATGAGGTCGATATAATCGAAATCTTATGGGAGGTACGTCCCGTGAGATTTTCTTGATCCTCGTCGTAGCTTTGACGTACTTTTGGGGGGATGAATATGATGAAGAGGAAGATGAGGAAATAGGTGGAGATTCGTTAGAGAAAAGGGAAGAAACTACTCATTCCTCTCTGCTCTCACGATTGCTTACCGGCACCGGTCGCCAAAGCCTCGAGCTTCATCCGATTCACGGTACCACGATATTTTACCATTTTATCATTTTTCAAAGAAAACTTCAAACGTATCTCTATTTTCTTTTACTAGAATTAATTGACACTAGAACTGTCACCGATATATTCAGCTATATTTATATCTTTATATATATGTCCTTAAAAAAGGATGGATGGAAGAAAGAGATTCATCGATTTATTTATTTTTGAATCATTTTTAATAAATTCCGGGGACCCGTCATTTTCACTGATTTGATTGGCAGTTCGAGTGTTAATGAAAATACCTTCACACAGAAATCGTAAAACAAAGATTTCATAGAATTATATATTTTTCTACTAGCAATCACTATGTTGATAAACCGAAGGAAATAATCTTCAACAACATTCCTTCAAAGATATCCCCATAAATAACAATTCTACTTATATCCAATTTAATATACAATACAGAATACAATAATTTTTGTAAAACATTTTTGATTTCGATATATCCCAATCTTTATGATCACAAAAGATAAAGATATTGCTTCCACTTAGAGTAGCAAGTTCTTGTTGAACGAAAAAGTGCCTTTTCAGAATGAATTGTAGGATGTTCATCTGAACACTATGAGGAATATTAATCAGACACGCGTCCATTTGGGGATGCGTGCGATGATCCACGACGAGAGCATATAATTTCAGTGGATCGGTATGAAAGGATAAAAGCATCATCGATTCGTCCTAGGACACGCGCACGCCTCTCTAACCGTGTCGAGATCCTAGAAGATGAGAAAGGGTTTCTTTGAAAAAGATAACATAACAATCGTGGGTAGCTCGAGGCACTGTCGTTTGCGCGGCTGGTTCTGGTGATTTTGGTCCCATATATCTATGATATATTAAACGTTGTATGTTCCATGAACGATTTAGTATATAAGTTCAATCTTAGTACCGTAAGATATGTAACGGCTTACGTGAGCCTTTCTCTTAAGTTACACGAAGAGATTTCATTTGATTTATCTGCCTAATACATTCACGATTATAACATTAACACGTTGAACGCCATGGCGGTCACCGGTGACTGCCGATACCGATATTACTAAAACACGAATCCACGATATCGTTAATATTCGTGAAATTTGCAATATTTTCAACGTTATGATAACGATGTAAAGTAATCGATATATCGTAGAGCGCTTGATCAGTTTTATTTATAAACGTTATGAGACGTTAAGGACGCGTATCGCGAGGTATCGTATAACACGGATTTCGGCAAGGCGCTCAACGTGTTAATCGTCGAGTCTTTTATACTCGTTAAGTCTTTATACTCTTATACTCTAACAATATTTCTTTCACTTTGAGTTTCTCTTCTCCGAAAATGGTAAACATTTTAATCGATTGTTTTTGAACTCATTTAATTATCCACCTGGATTATCTCATTCTTGTTTTTAGTGTAACATCAGTGTTTTATTTACAACATAATTAATTTCGCTATTCATTTAATACTGGAAATGAATGAGGATTGATTTGTTTAAATAGTTTATTTTGATTTACATAATTATCCGTTGTTTAAAAGGACTTCTTTTAAGTGCTCATTCCGAGAAACACTTGGAATTTATGTTAGGTTGGCAACTAACTTCGCGACCTTCATTGTAAACTTCAATTAAAAAATTTATTTATATGACGTAATAACCCTTTTTACTCGAGAGGCGACTCTCAGTCGCCACTCGGTTTTCCATAATTGTATATACAAAAATAATCGCAGAAACAAGAGCTCTCGAATGATACACCGATTATTAAAAATAATCTACAAATATCTTTCTTATAAATAAAAAAAGAAAGCACGAAACAAAAGCTCGCGAATTTAGTTGCCAACCTAATACTAACATATCGTATGTCGCTCACTAATCGGTTGTATATACTCGTCATAATCACTTTATATGTTTTATTTATTTGAGTTTATTTGTAGCTATACTCATGTATATATACACACGCATATATGCATAGATTTATATATATAATAATTTAAAAAATATATATACTTAATTTAACGATTCTACAAATGGTCGTGGCGGAACATTCCAAATGGAATCGGTATCTTTTTGACTTTCAATCAGTTCGAATTAGAGGAATTTTAATTAAAACATATTAGAATCAAAAGAAGTAAATTATCGTGGATTTAAATAAATAACGGTAAATGGTTGCATTCGAGAAAGTTTTTGAAATACACCTGTTTGGTAGTTCTAGTGTTAAAAAATACATTTTAGTCTGCAAAATGTTGTGCTTATTCGAGTTCCACGTGGTCACAAGAGCCCGCAAATGACCAGCGCATTAATAATAATCATAAAGTGTCCTTTATCGGGAATGTGAGGTGACAATAATTGGAATATTGTACGGAACTCTTATCGCAATTACACCGTGAACTTCGTCAAGTCACCAGTGATTTCAAGCAACCCCTTTTACCGGTGATTTTTATTTCGCACATCATTTCCCGCACATTGGAAATCAGTAATAATCGTAAACACAGCTGGATTATTATACTCGAGTGATAAGCTCGTTGAAAGTAACTTTTTAACCAATTTATTTCGAACCTTTTAGCAGATGGATCCTTATCAATATTATTTAATAAATATAAAGTTATATTCTGCCAACAATATTTTCATGCAATATCGCTTGAAAGCATTCTCATTCATATTAATAATTACAGTATATTTTCTGTTGTAATTATGTTCTTCCAAGATGTATTTAATTAAGTAACAAGAGTTATCTGGCATGATTTGCGAAATTATTGAAATTCGCACATAATAATATTATTAATAATTTACAAAGTATCATGTTGAACAATAAAATGTGTGCAGTGAAAGAACATTTCAAAGCAGTAACAAGTTACAAAGAAATTCGATTGTAAAACTAGAGCAGGAGCCTGTACTGAAAGAGTAACGTGAGATCACTGGAGTCTTGTTTCACGAATTTACGGTGAAGCATTGTATAGGGAATTTTACGGCGTCTCGTAGGTTTATTGGTAGCTCGTACTTCCGTCAAGCAACAAGGTATAGCGAGTTCCAAAGTACACGATGTACTTCGTGGCTCCGCAGCAGCCATATTTATACAGTGAGTGTAAAAAGTATTCGTACAACAGCGAACATTAACAATATTTTTAATGGAAATATTCGAAATTGATTTCACGAAATGAAGTTGTATGACGTTGTTGTTGGAATTCGCTGCTTAATAATATAAACCTTGTAGAGCTTTGTTTATGTAAAACATTTTAACTAATAAGTGGTACGTAGATGTTCTTAGAGATCTTCGCAATGAATTTTATATAAAGGAGTATTGTTTATCCATATTATTTATGGAAATATGATTTATTATGGAAATATAGGTTTTGGGGTAGAATTCCCTGCTGTACGAATACTTTTTACATTCACTGTATATTCGAGATTATTTGCTCTCGATGTGGTTGCTCTAACGGAGACAAAGCGTTTCGATCGTTCACGGAGATCGTATTAGAGATCTTCTCTGATCACGTTCTTACGTACTACATCTCTTTTTATAACCCATTCAGCGATCTAATTTATTTCGCAAGAACCATCCGATCTGCAAAGTGGTACGAAAGAAACTCGAGATGGAAAGTAGCTCAATAATGACTTGCATGGAATATATTCAATGGACATTTTTCTAAGTGTTCTATCGTATCTTAGATAAATCGGTTGGGCAATTAAAGAATGTTCTGTTATTCGTGAAAGGAGTGTGGTGCCTTAAAAGTTTATAATCTGTGCAACATATTATGATCGGAATTAAAAGATCTATTAGTATAAACTGAGTGATCGACATCTCAGCATAAATATAAGCTGTGATAAAATATAATATTTATGACAAGTGCCTTTAACCTTTTTTTAAAGAAGTCGAATCATTTTTCTAAGCAAACTAATAGATCGAAAGATTTCTATACTTAAATTCTTAAAGAATAAAATTGCTATCTTCTGGAACTCTTGAAATACGACAATATTATATTGTAAGTTCCAAATTGCACTTCGAAACTATAATGGTCCCCTTAATTGGTGCAATGACAATCATCGGTGCAATAATTAAAAATCCTATTCTTATATAAATACGACTTATTCACGAAAACAGGACATCGAATATATTTGCATAAAAAGTATCTGTGAAGAGAGTTTGTCAATTGTGCGTGTCATTTATCAACGAGATTATGAAGAAATGTAGTACAACTAATTGTGTAGCACATAATTTACAGTTTGATAGCCCACGCGTTTATAAAAAAGGGTTAAAATTAGATGCAATTTCAATACATTTCTCCATGTTTCACCGTACAACGTGAGAGGGGAACGCATGGCGCTCTTGGCTGACTGCGCGCTAACTTCACGCAGTTAGAAATTGTGCGCTATAGAATTAATTGTGTTCGTACTACGTTTCTTTGCAATCTCATTGAAAAATCTTCCTCAAAACTGACAAACCATCGTCGCAATAATAATAGAAGAGTATCAGTGTAAGGACGCTGCCATTTTACAACCGATTTACCGTCGATGGTCGCAATAACGGCAACCAAATGTCTGGTTGATTCACGAAAGCTAGATTAAAGATCGCAAAGGTAATGTTTTGTGGTTTGAGATGGCAGAGGCTTTCTATGCAGCTGCAACTCGAAGCGAGTTCTCGTTGAGATCGACATCGCCGTGACTAATGTTAAAATGAATTTAAACGATCTACCATATAAAAAAAGCGGGGAACAATGCCGATGACGTAAATACCCTGGCAGAACTCTACGCGTGGTATCTGGGGCGCGGCGATTACCTATGAAACTCGTACCGTCGTAAAATCGATTCACCGCTCAAATCATAATTGAATGTCTCGAAAAGCTTAACCCTTTGCATTCCAACAATGTTTCTTTTCTAGAACGATTAATTGCTCAAAGATAATTCGTGACATCGATTAATCAATTATGCCGCTGATTATGAAAGTGATTTTATCTATGCCCCTTAACACTTCGACATCCGCACATTTCTCGTGCAAAAACACATTTTTTTGATAATTGTAAACGCTAACAATGCTTGTAAGATTTGAAATTACTTGCGTTCCTAAATTGTCATAGATTCATTCTCCATTCGCATCGGCATCGTCATCCAATTATATTGCGGTTATTTATTATTTATAATTACCGATAAGTAGTTAAAACTAAAAGAACCCGTGCTTCCATTTGAGCAGTTTTTTATGAACGACTGTGAAGCGACCCGATTCGTTCGCTCTATTTTTTGTTGTTGTAAATAATTGCGTGGCGGCAAAGCGAATGCATTATTTATCTGGGCGGTGTGACTGCCGTTAATATGTTAATTAGAGGTAACGAGATATTTAATTAGGAGTTAAGAGTTGTTTCTTTTATTTTGCTACTTAATTCGTCTTAATACGAGACTTTGTTACGAGTTTGTATTTATATATATATATATATTTTTTAAATACACAGATATACAAAACCGGTGCGATTATGTTTCGACTGTTTTTTAATGAGATTAGGATCGGTATACATACAAACACTATGTACACCGAATTCATCTCTCTTAATAATAATAACAACTGACATTATCGATGATAATATATTTATATAAACACAGGCGCAACATATGTATATTATATACATATTACATATGTAACATCACAGACGAGATAAGAGACTTATCATCCTACGAGAATTTATTTTCGATACAATTCTGGAAAGTAAATTTACAACGTTCTACGAGCTTAAACATTCCTTTTTTGTAGAAATCTGGTGTTTTACTTGCAAAGAATGAATTATAATACATGACAATTTTGTATCAATGTCAAACATCCACGTAAATAACAGTTTTAAAAATTAATGCCAGTATCAAATCAGCATTGAATTAAATTGGATTATAAGTCCATCATTAGCTCGTCTATGATAATATATATAATATATATATTTTTTTATTACGCCGGCATCCTCGTTTTCCAGATTCGGAACGAGTTACTAACACGAAGCAAATGGAAAAGAATAAAAAAAATGAGAAACGTTTAATGTACATATTCGTGTTTCTTTCTACATCGTAAGACACGTGTTTTTACCAAAGTAACTGGACAAGAATTAAGTTACAAGGTTGGTTTTAAGAAATCCGGGGAAAGAGAAGAATGTAAGTAGCCATTTAAGTTCTGCGAGATAATTGAAACGGAATAAGATAACCTGTTATAAAAATATAAACGATCAAACTCGAATCTTTTCTATTAATGATTCCTATTAGCATAAACTTCCTAATTAACGTGATAAATATGTAGTCGAGATAACATTGTAATTCATACGATTCGAGGAATTGACATACTTTTGAGTTTTATGGATTGCCCGTGGAAAATCGTGCGATCTACTTGGATCGTGGAAAGAATATTCGCAATATATTTAAGTAGGAATTATTTACAATAATTAATGAAAATTCAAGTTTGAAGTATTTGAATGGCCACCGCAATCTCGCGATTTGAATCTCGTAGAAAAATGGTGGGATCACTTAAACAGATAATATCTTTAATCGTATTTAACAGTATTTCTTTAATCGAATACATTATGGCAGTAATAACTTGGAAGAGGCGAAAGCAATTCGAGTTTGTGGGCGAGTGAAAGTCCTCCTCGAATTATGCGAGGCTAATAATGATCTCTGATTAAATCAAAACGAGCCGTCCTGGCTAAATTTGATTTCGTTTTCTGAGGTTTCGATTTGCAACGAATTGTGCTACGGTAAAACTGTTATTATACAAAATACCAGATATTATCAGAACAGCCTAAGAATGGAGACAAATAATAGGAAATGCAATTACAGTTTACAATCTTACAGATTTCGGTAAGCGAATAAATATTGGTTAATTATTGCTAATTCTAACTTTACATAAATTCCTTTCAATCTTGTCAGTCTTAGATAGAATTAAAAGGAATTAAATTAGCGATGGAAATAATAATTTTAAGGTCAGAGGTTTTTAAATTACTTGGCACACAATGAAACAGTTTGCATACGATTTAATTTGACAAAGATTATTATCAAATTGCAGTTGCAGTAATTGAAATCACACTGTTGCATGCGCTAAACAAATGTAAATAATGAAAAGATGCTTCTACCATTGTGGACTAGGAATTAAGATTGCATTGATTTAATTAAAGGTTGCTGCATTCTAATAAAAGGACCGCTGGTAAGTAATGGAAAAGTTGTATTCATTAAAATCTTGTATTCTGAAAATCTCGATGAAAAATCTCACACACAACTGACAAACTCTCCTCGTAAGTAAGAAGAAGAAATAGAGGGGATAGGTGAAGATAAAATAAGAAACGCAAGGCAGAAGAACTCCAGAGGTTAGCGAGAATCTCTGTTGGCCATAAAGATTCGTATCGCTCTGGAAACGTCGGGCTCTTCTTTCTCTTTCTCTTCTTTCCTAACCCGATCATCCCCGTGCAGTGCAAAGAGGGCGGGCACGAGGGCAGTGGGCGTCCCTTTTCAAGATTTACGACGATTTAATCGTACAATTAATCTAACACCTTGTTGCAACAACACCTCGTACCGCGTATCTCCGTTACCTCCACCACTCCGTAGTATAAACAAAAGAAAAATCCGAAAGAAGACTGCCAGGAAGGATGAAAAAGCAGCAGGTTAGAGTGAGAGAGGAAATAAGTCGGTCGAATGGATCGAACAGAGGATGCTGGATACTCTTCTCCTCTGTTAGATCTATCGCGGTGGATCGCTGGCAGAAAAGGAGTACCGCCAGTGTTAAAGGGGAGTAACTAACTAAAGTGATGGAGGAAGAATGTAC
The DNA here is from genome assembly GCA_910591585.2 of Nysson spinosus. Classification (NCBI taxonomy): domain Eukaryota; kingdom Metazoa; phylum Arthropoda; class Insecta; order Hymenoptera; family Crabronidae; genus Nysson; species Nysson spinosus. The sequence goes on along the minus strand of OU342852.1, from coordinate 1,666,636 downwards.
GGAAAGAGCACCAGGCTGAGATAAAACAGTCTCATACTACTAGCTGTTACAGCGATGCGCAAACCTCTTTAACCCTTTGACTGCGGCGTGTTCTAACAAAAATCGATTGACATCGTACGTTGCGATATTCGCGTGACAGTAGTTGACACTAAATTGTGTCGATAAAAATAAGAATAATGGATGAGTTATTGAGATTCAATTATTCGATCGGTTATTATGTGCCATACTGTATTAACTATAAAAGTAAATGCGTATTCATGGATATATTAGAGCGTATATATATACGGCTTTCTAAAGGGTTAACCCTCTATAACACATTTCCTGCTTTCTGAAGCTTTTGAATTCTGGAATATTCGAGGTACGAGCATTGTATAAGGAAAGTTTTATATTTAATACGGTTATACTACTTGGAAGTATTCCTAGCAGATTGAAGTAGATCTATCACGCGGATCAACAGTGTAAAAGGAGTACCGGCGGTGTTAAAGAGAGGTAACTAACCGAAGTGATGGAGGAAGGCGGCGCAGGAAGAGAAAAGGAAAGAGAAAAGATAGCAGTTTTATACTGGTAACCTCAACAGTGATGCGCAATCCGTGTTAATATTGAAGTCTTTAAATACAATAATTATCTTCATTAGAATAAAAGAATTGCAATCTTAGGATTCTTATAATTATAACAATAATGTTTATCGTTTAACGAGGTCTTCAAAGATAACACCATTTATTAATTCAATGTAACACATAATACAATATATATTTTGCAGTATAATAAAATATTAACGCGGATCATATATTACTTCGAATTATAGTAATACAATGTCATATTTTCTGAAGATTAATGATATTAGAGTCGTCGGAATAAAGAGACGAAAATAATATCGTAGATTAAAAATAGTCCGCCGATTGCGCGTCACGGATCTCTGGGGTAGTCTTTGAATTCTTATGAAAGCGTGGCCACGTAGAGTAACGTAGAATAAATGAATCCACCGGTTATTTTATCGGGGCGCCATTGTTTTGCGATCTGAGAACGGTTCTATGGTGGACGGTTTAAACAGATGTAATTTAGAGGGGGATGCATTTCGTTTGGGGTGAAGAAGAATCGCGATCTCCTTGGTTTTAACGCTTTTATATCGTGAAATGGATACCTAGAAAGGTGCACTTTAATAGGACCAGAATTATTACATTATTGAATTAGCCAACATGCAATTTTTAATACATATATACTCCCACTTATAAGTATATGAACTCTTCCTTCATTCTTACAAATGCCAGTAAAAAAGCTTCAATAAAAGTTCCATTCTTTAATCACTTTTGTATTCCTAAAAGCGCCGAAAAAAATCAAGTGAAATGAATCATACGGACAGACGAGTATGTGACTTCAAAGTAACATGGAACTGTGGAGGGTTCATAAAGAAGTAATGAAGTGTACCGAAGACGTGTGGAAAAATGTTTCTCGTATCAAAGAGAGTGGAAAGACGAAGTGCACCTGCGCTGGTTTTGCACCTTCTTGCAGAAGAAGCCGCCGTCTTTTCTACCGGCTGTTGTTCTCCGAGGATATAGAGACTGCTGCAGGGGACACCCCCGCAAACGAGCGGATCGCTCGTGCGTCCGTACGACCAAGGACAACAACATTCTCCGCAAAACTAATTGCCAGGTAAGTATATACGAGCAACGAGCCCGCTCTACCGCGGCTGAACACGCGCCGATACACCTCTGAGCTTACCTTTATTCTTGCGGGATCAGGCGCAAAGAAAATCAAGAGAGAGGATGAAGAAAGATGCACGGATCCAGCGAAATTGATAAATCGAGCCCAAACAAGAAAGGTTTATTTTAAATTGCTCTAACGTGATTTCATAGAATGCGTAACATAACCGCATTATACGCGAGTCTTCAAGTATTCAACTTGTTAAGTATATACGTATATGAAGATCGTAAGGAAACAGAAAGCAGATCTGGAAGAGAGAAAAGTAAAGGGTGAAAGTATAACAAAGAGAAGTGAAAGATGTAGAAAGAAAGGGAGAGGTAGTTTAAAGCGAGTGTGTATGTTGGAATTTACTGCGCGGACCACAGTGGACGACGGTGGAGAAGGGGTGGGGGCGGTTCGTACGAGAGTGCATAATTTATGCTCTCATTATGCGACAACCGAGATTCATTACGGGCAACAAGCATTGTCGCGCCGATTCGGAGATCGATCTTCACCCACTAAGTAAATGTACGAACGATCATCGATTGGAGAAGAAAAAGGAAGCCTGCGCACCTATTAACGTCTCACTGAACAATGATCGGAGTGCACCGGTAAGTCCCGACAACATTTTCAACGTTAATTATTTATTTATTAATTTTACGCGAAAGAATTCCCATTGGGTACTACAGAAAACATGGTACAGTCGAGTCTCTTTTTAATGCGATTTTGAAGTAATGCGGGGAACCAAAGAAATAAGAAAATATCAGAAATCCAAGAATTTTATGTTCAATCGGTTTTGAAGTTATACGGTGAAGCAAAAAAGTAAAAAAGTTTCATTTATTTTGGGTCTTTTCATATTTTTTTATTGAGAATTAAAAGAGGAGGGAATAATTGCCACACATAAAGAAAGCTTTTCTTGTTCGAATTTAAAATCTGTTTATGCATGAATGTATGAAAGTTATGTATTTTATGCTCCTGGTGTTTAAAAAAGTGATCACCAATTTTACAAAGAAATCTGTATCTTTCAAATGGCGACTGAGAGTCGCCTCCGAGTGTATAGGGTTGAATTACTAGTCTGTGAAAGTGGGAAGTATTCAATTACTATGTTAAGACTCCACTCATATTTTATACTTTATCTTGATACCCTCTGACCTCGGAAATGCGGGTATTTTAATATCTGCAGGCGTATCTGCGCACGAATACCGGCAGAAGAAGTGTTCGGTACCATCATTATTTTTTGGAAATGCAAAAATTACATTCGCACTGAATTCCATTTGCATCGGTTACCACTCTCAACAGGTGTTACAATTATAGCTCTATGTAAACACCTGTTTCGCCGTGATAAATCCAATTCATCTTTCACTAGCAATTACTTTCCCCGGCACATGTGTTTCAATTATGTTATCTTGAGTCTGATAGTTTCTTCTTATCCTTTACACGTATAATTGCCAGTAATATTAAATCTTTCAATGAAAACACTTTCCGAAGACGTGAGCTGTTTATTTTGAAAGTGGCCTAAGTCCATTTTTTAGAAAAATCAGGCTAATGTTTATAAAGTTACGAGGTAACTTTGTGTAACTATTATAAACCTTAACATAATTTGTTTAGACGAACGATTTAATATAAAACGTTTTAATTATGCAATTTTAGACGAACGATTTAATATATAATGTTTTAATTATGCAATTTTAGATGAACGTTTTAATATATAATGTTTTATTTATGAAATTTTAGATGAACGTTTTAATATATAATGTTTTATTTATGCAATTTTAGACGAACGATTTAATTGAAACGTTTTAATTATGCAATTTTAGACGAACGATTTAATATAAAACGTTTTAATTATGAAATTTAAGGTAAACGATTTAATATAAAATGTTTTATTTATGCAATTTTGGACGACCGATTTAATTAAAACGTTTTAATTATGCAACTTTAGACGAACAGTTTAACATAAAATGTTTGATTTGTGCAATTTTAGACGAACAATTTAATATAAAATATATGCACATATTCTTTGAGATCTTCGCGCCATTCTGATATTTATTCAAAGGATACGACATAATCGAATGTGTTTGATAGTTGCCGATCACGAGTGTATTCGAGACGATTAATCTCTTTTGTCTTTATCCATCTTGTTGCACTCTGTATCTGATCTTGGCATCGAAAGAAGGCTAAGTCCCTTCTCCATTCGGAGTTAAGATTCCCTCCTATCGCTTTAACCCTTTCGACCTTCTGGTTAATTCTCTCGTGTCGATGCTTAAGCTCTCTTCCACGGTAATCGTCCTTTCGTATTTCTGCGTAGATTTCACTCTCGAACCACGTACGACAAGATCGCTAAAAAAATAACGAATATTGCCAATAATATTCAGAGATATTCAATAAGGTTTTTTAATTTTCAATATATCAGGAATTACCGGAAAGTAATCAATTCGGGAGTGGAGAACCTTTTTGCATCGAAAGTTTGCAATTTAATTGTTTCAAAAAAGAATTTATTGTGTTTGAGGATCCTTGGTCAAGGATCGTACATTCTGTTTTTACACGAAGAATACGTGTAAAAGAAATCGTGAAAGAAAATATACTATACCCATGGAAACTTTAGAATTACCATTTTATTATTTGTAAAATAAAAAGAATTTTACTTTCACTTTTATTCCATTTCTGTACAAATTTCGTTTAAAAAAGGATCGTGTAAAAACAGAATTGGATGTATTATATTTCGTTCGAGTTTTAGTAATATTATGAAGTTGAGAAAAACATACTTCAGCAATTCATAATAATATTAACATCAATGCATAGTTCATAACAGATAACTGTAAAGCAGAAAATACAAAAGATTATAATAAATGTTATTTGATAATAAATTTATTATTAAATGGCTACATAAAATACAGGTAGAATTTCAAGATAAAAGATAAATAGTCTTCGTATTTTATTTATTACATGTTTAGGGGTAAATTACAATTTACGAAGCAATTAGCTTGATCTTTTTTATTTAGATTAACCTTATGACCTTCTGTTCTTACCGCTCGTGGCATAGATACGGGAAAAGGGTAGAGATGAAAGGTCAATATACGCAAAACGATTGGTCTACACATAACTTGGTCCTCGGTTTAAAACATTACGAAATTTGAACTAATAGCAAATTTATTAGGAAGATTTCCAAAATATTCTTAGACGAACGATTTAATATAACACGCTTTAATTATGGAACTTTAGACGAACGATTTAATATAAAATGTTTTAATTATAGAATTTTAGAGAACGATTTAATATAAAATGATTTAATTATGGAATTTTAGACGAACGATTTATTTAAAACGTTTTAATTATGCAATTTTAGACGAACAGTTTAACATAAAATGTTTCAATCATGTCATTTTAGAGAACGATTTAAAATAAAGCTTTAATATTAAACAGCATAATATTACTTTTTATTATTTACAGAGAATGTAAAAAGTCAATTTTAACAAAAACCTCGTAGTAATTTGATTATTTAAAACATTTTAATAAACGAATTTCATAAAAAGAAATATTATTAACCCAATTATTATTATTAGGATTACAACATGATTAATCAGCTATATTTACATCGTTATTGCTTTGCACCGTGATTGTATTTGTAAAATGAATACTTTTAACTCAAGGAATTTCCCTTACAGCCGTCTACATATTCCCACGATATAAACACAGGTTTGGTATAAATATTATGCATTGTTGCAAGTTTCCTGAATAGTTGCCATTACATTCTGGGTACTAATTCTGCGAGGGTAATGTAATATGATCGACAATACTTTACAAGCTAGACAATAGGTAGAGAAAGTATTTAAACTGCAGTGTTCCCCTTGAAACCATTCATTTATAAAATTGTAGCAAGTTAAAAACATTGTAAATGTTTGTAAAAGTATTATACAAAATTATTAAAAGTATTATTATCATTATAACCATATATTATGGTATTATATTATTACAGTATTGCAGTATTATAATTATGAAAATTATTAAAAGTATTATACAAAATAACTACACTTCATGATAATCTTTATCGTATTACAATAACATTCGATGTTTTTAGTTTATTTCCAGAAACTGGTTTAATATTCTAAGCATACTGCGATGATTTTTACCAACTGTTTAGGGTTGGTTTTGGTAAAAATGAAGAGATTTTCTGAAGGACGATAAAAAGGACGATGAAGGGATATTATCGAAACATTTTCCATATTAGAATAAGGTTCGAAATCTTTAGTTTATTTCTGAGAGCTCGTTTAATATTCTTAGGTTATTTCGATGTTTTTTACCAACTGTTTAGGGTTGGTTTTGATCAAAACGAAGCGATTTACGAAAACGACAATAAGGAAGGGCAGAAGGTGCAAAACCACAGAACATATCCAAGAGAAGTTCTATCGCGGAAACTATCGGTCGCCATCCACCAACGCCTGTAATCTAAGGCCGTAACCACTTCGTCGGGAGACAAAAAAACCAGGAGAAAATGAAATACGGATTACAGTGGTTGGTCGAACCACGATAATGGTGGATAATGATGACCTCGCTCGTACCGTCGCTACCACGGTGTTCTCTGGATCAGATTTTCGTATCTTCTTCTACTCCGCGCACCATCTTCAACATTGGTTTCTTTGTAATTTTCGTTGCAAATTTACAATCTCGGTAAGCGGCTGCAACGTAAAGGGTTTGATAAACTACCAGCTTGCGAATATCTTCTCTCATTTAGCAGCTACGATCATTGTTCACTTATTTGATATTATACCATTTATTTATACCATTTAGTTTCTTCATCTCTCAGTCGCCACTGGAATCCAAAGGGTTAACATACCAATGGAAAGTCTTAAACTTCTCTTGCACAATGTTCTTTCATACAGTGATCAACAGAAGTTAATCAAACCAAGAGTGATCCTAAGAAGATAATAATTCAAATCGCATCGTAAAACTCGAGCTAAGGATTTCACCTTCCCTGATGCTTTCATGAAATGAAATTAATTAGACAAGTAACTGTGGCTTAACTTTCTACAAGCTGCGTGCATTCGCTGAATGCATTTTACAACATTCCAAGTATGTCTGGGAAAAGTCATAACTCTTTGCATCCGAGGATCGTCGAGAAAAGGCGAAGATCGTAGTAGCGAAATTTTATCGTGAAACGTTGGAAAAAGGAGGGGACGAAGAAAGGTGTCCAATCGAGGATCTCCGATGTCGGAGGCCAGCTCGAACTCGAAGGTGTCGGTGGACGGCATACGACGTGCGAATGCGAACATAAATCCAAATTAGCGGCAACATAACGCAACCGTAGCTCTATCGGTCCTACGATTTCCTTTCCACCACATTTCGTTTATCGTCCGAAGTTTCTGTCTTGCTTCTGTTGCCGATGCAACAAGCGAATGACAGTAAATCGTAACTTCGACTATCGGTAAGTTCGATCGCCCGAAGACAAACATTCGCCTCGCGAATACTGCCGTCTTTGCAGCCTCTGGGGTAAGTCTAGGTGGCAATACCGATGCGATTGCAATTGCACCCTTGATCTCGAAGTTGTTTGCTGAATGGTTTGCTTAAATTTGTGCTAGTTTAGATGCTCTCCTTATCTGTATTTTAATTGAAGACTAATTTTGATTTTAGTTCATTCATTTTAATTGATTCGTTTGGAATTGAGTTGACTATACTTCATTCGATCAGGATTCATTAGTGTACATTAGGGGCAGGAATCTCTGGCTTTCTAATTGGTCTTAACGCTGGAAATACGAAAGGGTTAATATGACTTGTCCGCCATTTTTTAGGTAACTTATTCGAATAAACTGATATGAGTTACATTTGCAAAATGAAGTCGCAAATATGTTTAAATATTAGTTAAATTTGGCGAGACACATTCGTCGTGCTGATTTCTCGCGACTCTTTCCAAATTTGAATAAACATTGTGACGTAAGTATAAAAGATAGAGAGATTTTATTTATTGCAAAACATTCTATGGACTTTTGCGAATAAAATGATATGAGTTACATTTCCAAATGAAGTCGCAAATATGTTTAAATATTAGTTAAACTTGACGAGACAGATTCCTCATGCTGATTGTTCGAGACTCTTTCCAAATTTGAATAAAAACTGTGACGTAAGTATAAAAGTTAGACAGTTTTTATTTATTGCCAAAATTCCATGGCCTTTTGCGAATAAAATTAGATGAGTTACATTTGCAAAATGAAGTCGCAAATATGTTTAAATATTAGTTAAACTTGACGAGACAGATTCCTCATGCTGATTGTTCGAGACTCTTTCCAAATTTGAATAAAAACTGTGACGTAAGTAGAAAAGTTAGACAGTTTTTATTTATTGCAAAACATTCTGCGGACTTTTGCGAACAAAACCATATAAATTACATTTACAAATTAAATTTGCAAATATGTTTAAACATTAGTTAAAGTTGACGAGCCAAATTCTTCGCTCTGATCTTTCAAGACTCTTTCCAAATTTGTTTAAACATTCTGACGTAAGCATAAAAGTTAGACAGTTCTTATTTATTGCAAACATTCTGTGGACTTTTGCGAATAAAATGATATGAATTACATTTGCAATATGAATCTGCAAATATGTTTAAACATTAGTTAAATTTGGCGAGCCAAATTCTTCGCGCTGATCTTTCAAAACTCTTTCCAAATTTGTTTAAACATTCCGACGCAAGTATAAAAGTTAGACAGTTTTTATTTGTTGCCAAAAATTCTATGGACTTTTGCGAACAAAATGACATGCGTTACATTTGCAAAATGTATTCGCAAATATGTTTAAATATTAGTTAAACTTGGCGAGACACATTCATCATGCTGATTCTTCGAGACTCTTTCCAAATTTGTTTCATAATTGTGACGTAAGTATAAAAGTTAGACAGTTCTTATTTATTGCAGAACATTCTGCGGACTTTTGCGAACAAAATGATATGAGTTACATTTGCAAAATGAACTCGCAAATATGTTTAAACATTAGTTAAAGTTGGCGAGCCACATTCTTCGCTCTGATCTTTTAAGGCTCTTTCCAAATTTGCTTCAAAATTGTGACGCAAGTATAAAAGTTAGACAATTTTCATTTATTTCCAAAAATTCTCTGAACTTTTGCGAACAAAATGACATGTGATACATTTGCAAAATGAATTCGCAAATATGTTTAAACGTTAGTTAAAGTTGGTAAGACACATTCAGCGCGCTGATTCATCGAGATTCTTTTCACATTTGCATACAAATAGTGACGTAAGCACAGAAGTTATAGAGCAATATTTAAACAAATTAATTTTAATTACTTAATTTGCGGAAATATTAGCATGAAAGCCTTCCTTGTTAAACAATAAACAAGATTTGTTTAAATACATCCTTTCTATCTGCTCTAATAAGTGAGATATTTAAAGAAACACATTTGGGTTTTTTCTTGTCGGACACCCTTATAAGGGTGAAATTCATGGGCAGAAAAAATGCCGTCCATCTAGCGGGGAACGGTGGAACTAAATTCGTTACTACCCTCCAATGATCACCTCTCTGTAATGGGGAAATTCATGGGCAGAAAAAATGCCGTCCATCTAGCGGTGGAAGGTGAAACTAATTTAGTGACGAGTTTACCTTTCCACCGCTAGATGGCGGACATTTTCTTTGCCCATGAATTTCACAAGTACAGAGGGGTTATCATTGGAGGGTAGTAATGCCGAAATTCATGGGCAGAGAAAATGTCCGCCATCTAGCGGTGGAAAGGTAAACTCGTCACTAAATTAGTTTCACCTTCCACCGCTAGATGGACGGCATTTTTTCTGCCCATGAATTTCCCCATTACAGAGAGGTGATCATTGGAGGGTAGTAACGAATTTAGTTCCACCGTTCCCCGCTAGATGGACGGCATTTTTTCTGCCCATGAATTTCCCCATTACAGAGAGGTGATCATTGGAGGGTAGTAACGAATTTAGTTCCACCGTTCCCCGCTAGATGGACGGCATTTTTTCTGCCCATGAATTTCACCCTTATAAGGGTGTCCGACAAGAAAAAACCCAAATGTGTTTCTTTAAATATCTCACTTATTAGAGCAGATAGAAAGGATGTATTTAAACAAATCTTGTTTATTGTTTAACAAGGAAGGCTTTCATGCTAATATTTCCGCAAATTAAGTAATTAAAATTAATTTGTTTAAATATTGCTCTATAACTTCTGTGCTTACGTCACAATTTGTATGCAAATGTGAAAAGAATCTCGATGAATCAGCGCGCTGAATGTGCCTTACCAACTTTAACTAACGTTTAAACATATTTGCGAATTCATTTTGCAAATGTATCACATATCATTTTGTTCGCAAAAGTTCAGAGAATTTTTGGAAATAAATGAAAATTGTCTAACTTTTATACTTGCGTCACAATTTTGAAGCAAATTTGGAAAGAGCCTTAAAAGATCAGAGCGAAGAATGTGGCTCGCCAAGTTTAACTAATATTTAAACATATTTGCGAATACATTTTGCAAATGTAACGCATGTCATTTTGTTCGCAAAAGTCCATAGAATTTTTGGCAACAAATAAAAACTGTCTAACTTTTATACTTGCGTCGGAATGTTTAAACAAATTTGGAAAGAGTTTTGAAAGATCAGCGCGAAGAATTTGGCTCGCCAAATTTAACTAATGTTTAAACATATTTGCAGATTCATATTGCAAATGTAATTCATATCATTTTATTCGCAAAAGTCCACAGAATGTTTGCAATAAATAAGAACTGTCTAACTTTTATGCTTACGTCAGAATGTTTAAACAAATTTGGAAAGAGTCTTGAAAGATCAGAGCGAAGAATTTGGCTCGTCAACTTTAACTAATGTTTAAACATATTTGCAAATTTAATTTGTAAATGTAATTTATATGGTTTTGTTCGCAAAAGTCCGCAGAATGTTTTGCAATAAATAAGAACTATCTAACTTTTATGCTTACGTCAGAATGTTTAAACAAATTTGGAAAGAGTCTTCAAAGATCAGAGCGAAGAATTTGGCTCACCACCTTTAACTAATGTTTAACCATATTTGCAAATTTAATTTGTAAATGTAATGTATATCATTTTGTTCGCAAAAGTCCGCAGAATGTTTTGCAATAAATAAAAACTGTCTAACTTTTATACTTACGTCACAATTTTTATTCAAATTTGGAAAGGGTCTCGAAAAATCAGCATGAGGAATCTGTCTCGTCAAGTTTAACTAATATTTAAACATATTTGCGACATCATTTTGCAAATGTAACTCATGTCATTTTATTCGCAAATGTCCTTAGAATGTTGGCAATAAATAAAAACTGTCCAACTTTTATAATTACGTCACAATTTTTATTCAAATTTGGAAAGAGTCTCGAAAAATCAGCATGAGGAATGTGCCTCGTCAAGTTGAACTTTTATTTAAACATATTTGCGACTTCATTTTGCAAATGTAACTCATGTCATTTTATTCGCAAAAGTCCATAGAATGTTCGCAATAAATAAAAACTGTCTAACTTTTATACTTACGTCACAAGTTTTATTCAAATTTGGAAAGAGTCTCGAAAAATCAGCACGAGGAATCTCTCTCGTCAAGTTTAACTAATATTTAAACATATTTGCGAATTCATTTTGCAAATGTAACTCATATCATTTCATTCGCAAAAGTCCGTAGAATTTTTATTCTCACGATGATGATAAAGTAGTGGCGTATTTATTTAATTACTATAGAATAAGGAAACATATATATATATACATCTGTTAAATGCCGAGTTATATGTATGCTAGCAGACGTAAGAGTTGTAGAATAAATAATTTCATATTTTATTATTGTATTTTCAGGACCAAAAATATGAAAAAACAACTATATAATGTGTTTGATGGATGACGTCATCCATGGCACAGAAATTGTTAGGGTGCTGTATGACTTCGAACGTACTGGGGGGCGCGGGATGCGCGCGCCGTAGCAGGTGTCTTTCATTCGGTGCGCAGTGTGATCGTGTTGCACGTGTTCTTACATTTTTCGGTACCTATTGCTTCAAAATTTCGCTTTTTTGGTTCTTTTTCTGCTTCAAAAGACTCGCGGAGATTTCTCAATTAAGTTTTGAAGTTTCTATTAACAATTAATAAGTCAATTTTCAAGTTTCCCGACACAGCGTCACTGTCCGCAGTATAACCTTCCATATCTCGTAGTGCCGCGATGTTTTATCTGGTATTTCGCAGTATTATCGACGTTCCGATGCCAATTAGTGTCCGATTCTTGAAGATTTTGCCGAAATTAACCTCCGAATATTCATTTTGAGGATGGCAGCTGGGTAACTACGTAGTACAACGAAGTTTGGTATGTTTGTCTTTTTGTCCTTTCAAAGTCATATCCTGTTGTCGCAGTGTAGCGACACTAGCGATACCCTCCATCTTTTTCTATCTCACATCTCAATTTCAATGTTAGAATCTTTATATCGTGGAGATTCTCTCTCCAATCGTATCGTAATTTGTATTTATTGCGTTGGAATTCTGATCGTTTCAACATAAATTGGAGGATTCCACTGACGTGAGTTCCTACAATTTCAATTAATTAAGTAATTTCATTGATTGCATTGGAATTCTTATTGTCTCGAAAGGAATCGAAGGATTCCACCGATGTGAATTTCTAAAACAATATTTTCTTAGGGTGACTTACTTGCGAAATGTTTATGCGAAGAACGCCGCATAGTATTATTAATAATATAGTATATAATAAATTAGTAATAAGTATATTTATAAGAAATGAATTTAGTAAGACTAAATCGAACGTTTTTATTAACATATTTATGGATTTGAAAACTGGCGATTGGATTGACGACAAGGTAATGACAAGTTCTACAACTAATACTCATTAATTGGATGTTTCTACAAAATATTCATAAATTGGGTATTAGTTATTTTCATTATCTATTTTCCAAGTGGAATTTTTGCAAGGACGGCACAAAATTTATTCCACTTTACACATTGGTTATCGTAACATAAAAAATATTGCAAATTTTTACGAATATTAGCGATATATGTGTCTCGAGTTTTCGATATATTTGTCTCGAGACCACCATGGTGTTCAACGTGTTAAGAGATCAAATATTACTTTTTGTGGCAGATTCATTTTCTTGCGACTATTTTATCCTGAATCAGGATTATTTATCCTTTCCTACGTACCAACGTTGTAATATCAACGTCGATAAGTTTCCGTGTATCAGCAAGAACGTAGGGTAAATCCGAACAGTTGCCTACTCATGCTGCTGAGGTTATGTAGTCTCAGAAGACACGACGTTTTTTAACCTAGTCGATTGATTCGACTAAAAAATTCGATAATTATAATAATATAGATCTAACTAATTATAGATACATGTAACTTTGACGTCACATACTCATCTATCCATATTTCTCATTTCATTTAATGTTGTGTTTTAATAATAATCATAAAAGTACGCGCAAAGATGGCCACCTTTTTCAGTGCTTTTAAGTAATAATTTCGTTATTATTTTCACGTAATATACCTTCGTTAGAATCGCATTTAACCAGATTTACGTTATACGATTTCCTTTTATCGTTAAACACGAAAAAAATTGGATTACAGAGGTTTAACGTACAATAATTCACCGCTATTTTTCGCATATTTTTAGTTAAATTATTCGAATATCCCACGGCGCATTGTTTCGGATTTCACATACTTTTATCTTATATACATAACGTTAATAATTGAATCCATTAATTAATTTAAATCCTCCAGCCATAATTTACGTAGAAATAAATGTGCAAGCATAACTGATTGTGAGTATATGTTCGGTAATTCTCGTTTTCAATGCAACAGAATGAAACAAAGGGTTGGCAATCTTAATCTATATTAAGTTAGTGACATACATAGAGAAGATCGAGAACGTAGGACGGCTGTCGTGCAGCGGGACGAATCGGAAGTGCAAATTCAATTATCTTGCTATTAATTAGAATGTTTTGCTCGTAACTTCAGCAGCGCCGTTGAGAGGGTAATTTGATTCGTCCGCCAGCTGTATTCGTGCCGTTATCGATTATTCTGTATGTACGTTTATATCGAATTTAATGCGTGCCCGCTAAATTCCCGTCTTACAGAAGCATTGAGAATTGATAAATTCATCGAGATCATAATAATAACTTCCGCTGTTTTAATTACCGACGTAATCAACTATAATTATCGATAGAAAACGCTGGCAGTTACAATAATCACAGTAAATAATCCTCCATTTAAAGTAATTCATATAATGAAACGCATGAATGATTTGAAATCGATCTGAAATAGCAAATATTTCGGTATACTTTTTCACTTTTTTTTACGGGATAAATTAGGAGTTTTCTTTGTCGTTGAGGCTATTTTTATAAGATGAGAAACATGTTTACCCTTATTAACGTGGGCGCAGCTGGTGTGAATGTTCCGGAAGGACAGATAGAATTGGGAAAATTAATTGCTGGATTCGTAGGACTCGTTCCATTTTGAGGTAAACGGAATGAGCAGCCGACAGTGCCACTCATTGTTTGTTCTGGCACTGATACGATTAATCAACGAACGATACCAACGATACAATAAGGTTGTTTCGGGACTCCCGAAAATTCAATTTGCCTGGGAACTGAGTCGGCCATTTTCACCCTTGCTGATGAGACTGATTCAATACTTATGTTTCCCTTTCATAGTACCTTTTACTTCGGTATGCACTGGACGTACAAACAGATTGTTGAATGTACGCTTGATTATTTTATTTATCATTTCTTTATTTTATTTACTTTATTATTTATTCCATTAAATTGGAATTTCATCATTCCATAAAATGGCAACATAAATCAATCTCAATTTAAATTCAACGCTATTTCAGAGTGTTGCGAAACACTGTTTTTTATGACATTTGTTCCTACGTCTTCTTATAATTTATTATTACTGAATTTATTACTATTTCAACTGCTTCGTCTTACATCGTTATTAACTATACTATTATTGTTTACCGGGTTACATGAAAATACGACGCATAAAAGCATTACAGTATTTCTTAAAGAAAGAATACATTTAGAGAAAATTCGGCGGGGCAAATCGATGTGTGTAAAACTAATCAATTTCAGTGTCGATACCATTCGAAGGGTTTCCATCACTACCCCTGTGTTCCTTTTACTTGGAATAAATTTCTCGGACTGCTACGAACTTGTAAACTTGTTCGAAACTTTCCCGATTTACTTGTGTACCACGATTGTTCCTTGACTATTTCTAATTTACTATACTCCGACAAGTTTACCGATCATTTCTGCATACTGCATTCGCATTTGCGGCACGGGATGCACGGATGTGCATTCATCCCATAAGTAATGTCGTTTCATATTTAATATACAGTTCCCGAAATGTCCATAAAGTCACCCAGTAGTTTAACGACTTTTAATTTTAATAATCATTTTAATAAATATTATTAGCTTTACTTGTTTCTCTCGTTTACTATTATATTAAGATTATACTAAACATAGATCTTCAGTTCTAAAAGAATATCTCTTTTGAAAATTGTTGATGAACAGGAGATAATGGACTTAACCCTTTGCACTCCAAGCTTTTTTTCCATGGGGAGACCAGCCACTCCGCGTAGTTTTTAGAGACAAATAAAATATGGTCGGATTAATTCAAAGTGGAAATAACTTTTTTATTTGAATGTTTTAAATATATTTACATGTTATAAATATAATATAGAATAGCGTGGTGAGTGAGACTCACCGTTGGTGTGCAAAGGGTTAACATTGTACGAACATTGGAAAGCAAATGGAAGTATTAAGACAATACTGCTTTCATATGGTTCCAATTAGTTTCAATAACGTGAGTATGCTCATAAAGTGTGAAGAATGGGTGGTCCTTAGATTAAGTACTGATAGCGTGAGAATGAATTCCTTGAAATGCTAGTAATCATGCAGTTAATGAGTGCGTCACTGTGTTTTACGACTTAATGAGATCAGAGTAAAGGCCGGGCTCATTTTCCACTTGACTGCTATGATGATGAAAACAGACGGGAATAATACCAGGAATAATGAATGCCTTTTTAACATAATTAAGAAAACCTTTATCCCTTTATCTAGAATTAATAAGAGAAAAATAAGTGTTGCAATTCCGCGGAATGAATTCGTACTTCATGAAAGATTTATTTCGAATTTTTTATTTTGAGTGTGACTCGACAATATATTTTGCTTCAAAGTTATTGTTAAATGAAAGTTGAAGTTTTAAATCAACTGTTACGTTTACTTCAAATCTCGGACGATTTGCGAAAGATAACAGGTGTCGAAATGTTATTATAAATAACAGCAATTCTGGTTGAACGTGTGTTTTAAAATTGTGCAATATTACGCGAATCCGGGAGGTAGTTTTCTTCCCGGAAACTGTGAAGCACGTGCACAGTACGGACATCGAGAAACAAGGAACAAGAATGAAAGAGGAGATTATGCTGCTGGCAATTGCTCCCGATTATAGAATGCTCCGAGAACTTTCGTAATATCTGGAGGCAACTTCCTCCGTTTAATACAGATAGTATCCTCGATGAGAGTACCTTTACCTCTTTACTTACGTTTCTCTCTAATTATAGGTAAAAATCGGCCGCTTCAAACGTTTCACTCTTTTCAACAGTTAATATCTAGTTGCAGCTTCGTTTATCCTCACAGACTCTTCACTTATATTCAAATACTTTATGTAAAACATTTTCCGAGATTTAAGTAATCCGGCTGCTTAGTTAGAAGTAGAACTGATTAATTATTATCTGACGATTTTAATGAAGTTTGATATGATACTTATGCGTAATTTGCATTTACCTTTAAAAGGGAAACTAATCAGAAATATATACTCGTGAAATGAATGAAGATGATACAAGGTTTAATCTCCAGCGAAATGTCTGGGTTTTAGTGAAACGGGTTGTAAATACTTGGTTGCACCGGTTCTTACATAGCTCACTCAGTCGTTCTGACAGAGTTTAACGTTGTATATCGCAAGGAAGGATTATACGTGGTATCGTCATTAAATTGCATTAACTCACTCGAAAATTATGGTACGAGGTTTCGTACAGTATTTGAGGCATGCGCTTACAAGATAGCAGCTGGTTTCATTTCAGTGGGGGTGCGCAAAACCAGACGGGGTAGAAAGCAACGGTGAGCCGATGTGGTTTGCTGGTTGCTTTCACCGTTTCAGTCGAATCGCGACCCTTTCACTGAAAGGATGTATAAGAAGCATTCCCATTAAATCATGGCACTCACAGACTCTTCCAATTAATCATGATACTCAACACGTTACATTTCGTAAATTAAAATCCTTCAACATCATCAGCATAATATAATTCGAAAGAAGAATCAACGTGGAAGATGTACGTTGGTTGTCGTTCAAAATGAGAAGCATCAAAGAGTAGATCGGAATGGTGAATTTACAAAGTTTCTTTTGTTTCTGTTAAATGCATTTCATTTATTGGTGACTTCAAGAAGAGTTGGCTGAAGATTAAATGTAGATAGAAATTCGATCAACTTGTAGGATAATTGTTTGCAGAAGAAGTATGTGACAATGGGATCCTTGCATTGTTCGTAGGAGCTATTGTGTGAATTTGGTGAATCACGGTTGTTATTCTAATTGTTTTCGAATTGTAGTGGAATCGCGTGTGCGCGTACACGTGCGTGTAGTCCGTTTCTTTTAGAACGGTAGCAAGGTCGAGGTCAAAGTGAGTAGGTCACCAAAGGATCATTGAGAAGAAAGGATGAAGAGTAAGAATGGTTGCATTGTACGACTGATTCTACTGGGGTTGATTTACTTCGTGGATGTAGCTTTCACCGGAAGCTGCAGCTCAGCGAAGCTCTGCTGCCAGGGTAGAGATTCTGGATGCGTTATCCAAAAAGAATCACCAAACGCTATCATTTCAAGTCCACGAGATAAACCTTGCTATTGTGATCATGCTTGTCTTAAATTGGCGGATTGCTGTGATGATTTCAAGGAAACTTGTGGAGGTACGTTTGATACTCATACAGTGCGTGACAAAATGATAGCCGATTCAACTTTTTGTTTGTTTGAAAATGTATGCAAGAAAACATACAGTGGCATGCAAAAGTTACCAGCCAGATCGTTTTTGCAATTTTTCTTCCAAAAGAAAAGTCTTAAGACATTTTTATTTATATCGTATATAAGGCTATATTAATTGAAATACTAAAAAAAGAATAAAATGGACACTATTTATGATTCATACGTGTTTAGTTAAAGGATAAGTAAACTAGCATCTGGCCGGGAACATTACATAAATATGTACATTAAAAACGGAGAATTACGAGAAGAATAATTTTAATTGAATTCGTAAACTTCGAGATAACCGTGGATTCGAATGACGTGTTAACTCGTCATCCCTTAATATTTCATTGTAATATCTCATGCTTACGATCGTCGTCTTATTTCTTAATCCCATTTATTCTGGCAATGCATAAGAAATTTATCATCGTGACAACTCCTTATACATCTAGATGTTTTACAGCGTACTTTCCATTTCCTTTTTTGAGATGGGATGTCAGTAATATGACAGATTGTTCTTGCCTTATTTTTGTTCTTCTTAGTAATATATATGTAAGTGAGATCGAATACAATCGTTTCTTAAGAATTCTCGATTAATTTTTTCGCCTCTTGTATTTATTGTTATTTTTTAAATTTAGTTTGGTACTATAATTCTTTTTCAACATTCTACCAGCTTATACATTCTTTTTTCTCAAAATCTGGTGTTTTACAAAAACAATGTATCAAATCAACAATTAATTCATTCTTTGCGAGTAAAACTCCAGATATTTACAAAAAAGGAATGTATAAAATTACTCTTCCGCGGAATTCAACAGAAATGTTCGAATTGACGAGATTCCATTTTCCATATTGTCCTTAATTTTAATGTTAAAGGCGAGGGGTTACGAAAAATTGTAGTGGTCAGCTCTTTCAAATAATTAATATGAAAAGACACCCATTTAATGTATATCAACGTATTACGTATAAAAGAGAAGGTGTGTTAGCTGTATTTACCAGAAAATGGGCCACAGGGGGCTATCCAAAATGGGGGTGGAAAGAAATATTACTGTTATACGACCTAAGCTAAACTGATAAAGCTGACCAAAGAGGTTAGGTCCGACGGAGAATAAAAATGAGAAATAGCATACACCAATATAATCTCCACGAACGAACAGTGTCACATTGCGTACTTAACTTTTACCGTATTTTATTTCGTGCAAAAAACCGCATAAATCTCGTGATATATTTAAACATAGATCGTACACACAGATTAACTTATCAGATACATAATGTATGAGCAACCTTGAAAAATGAGAACAACGTAATTCCATGGAAATTTATGATACGTTCTTTTATTTACATTCTCCACTGTCGACTTTTTTATAATATTCTTTTCGAATCAATAAACTCGGGCTTCGTTATTTATAATAGGCAATTCAAATGAGAGGTAATTTATGAGTAATTATAAAACGTAATAGAAGATGCGAAAATTTAATACTCTAATTAACAGTAGGATTTTTATGAACACGGGATTGCGAAGCTATTAAAAATATAGGAAAAGATTATAAGTAAAATCGGACGGTGCATTATGGATTAATAAAAATTGAGAAAACATACAAAATTGAATAAAAATCGCTTTCTATTTATACGTTAAAATGAAATAAGAAAAATATCATCGTCAACAAAGTATATGTCTTATTACAATGAATTAGTTATTCTGATTCTAATTAATTTACGAGATTACTGTTCTAATGGCAAGGTAATTGCTTAGTCTTTCGACGTTGATGTATCAGGCAAGCATTGTTACCAACAATAAGTGCTCCATATGCTTTACAAATTCCGGGACACAGCCTCATTTCTTTTAACCTGAATCGTGCGAATATAATAGCAATAGCGAAGGAAAAATGGTTCGGTATCTGGGTTACTAATATCGGGAATTTCTGTCGTATTTTCTGCTGTAAAAGAGATCCAATATGACGGCTGGAGACACACCGGCTACAAGCCTCTACCGGAAGGCGATTATCTTGCTTCCGGAATGAGCATCGTGTCTCTCGCCATCTTCAAGGTATAACGTGAAATTACACTGCTTCAATCTAGTTTTCCAACTACAAAAGGTATTTGACTAGTAATCGACGAAATCACTCATTCCATGACATTAGGATAACTTTAAAGTCTTCTTTCTGCCACACATACATTATATGTATTTAAAACATGGAATTTTTTATTAAATCGGGGCGTCGGTTTTGTTGTCAATAATTTAATACAATACGTATTTCGATAAGGAATCAAATTTATTTAGTTATCATCTTAACACTAGGAAATAATAATAAAATATATATCGAAACGTTTTTATCAAATTCCGCGAACCTCTTCATTTTTACGGCTTCCATAGTTCTAGTGTTAAACAAACCATACAGTACTCCACAAATACCAAACATTAACATGGATTCCGACACTCAAAACCGTTATATCCGTATCCATCGATTACTATCAGATTATACAAAACAAGTTTAAAGAACGTGATGCCACAAAACGAACTTTAACCTTTCATTTGATCGCGAAAGCTTGTGGAAATAGTTGTCCCGTAAACCGTTTTCTATCCACGTTGTGATCAGTGAAACGTTTCGGGGTGACGAAAACAAGTTTGATGAAAATCGACAGCGTGTTCGTTTTAATACGGGATCGACATTTTCCGACAGTCTCTCATCTGCTACTTGAAATGTATCAGCGGCATTATATCACGTTGTATTCGGGCATTCGCATGCAACGAATCGAGTCGAGAATCGAGCTCGTGAAATAATTTAGTTCGGCTAGGATAGAATCGATCAATGTGCATGTACCGATAGAGATCGAGGTCGAATGAAATAGTGGAAGGAACTAGGTAACCGAAGAGAAAGAAGTGGATAGTGGCGGTTATATTGTAAAGAGTGAAGTAAGCCGCTTAGTTAGGAAATACGTGCAGCTGAATGCACACTAAGGTTACCGTCGGCTTATGCGCAAGCTTGCCAATTTCATTTGACTGAACATTGCCATATTCCCTTGCACTGCCACGCAAACAGATTCTGTAGGCTTGTCATTATGATAATGTTAAACAAACAACGTAGTCTTATTTGGAATCACATAATTTAACTGTTTGAGTGCCAAGGGATTTCCATTTGAAGCTTTTAAAGGGGCATACAAAGATATATCGATCATTGATATTGAAGAGGACCAGGAGGAAGTAAACGTACTCGATATAAAATGAAAAAAATGAAATATAATTATACCTGACCCTTGTAGAACGCGGTATTTTTATAATAAATTGTAATAAATTCCGTATCTTTAATGTGTGCAACGGAAATAAAATAAACAGAGTAAGAATGCCGTTTGAGAGTTAGAAACAGCACACTTTTGTAAGATTTTGAATTCATGCGTTTACAGCTCGTTTTGTTAAATATAAGAAAGTTTCTTCGTCACATAAAGCATATATTTGGATTAAAGGAAATTAAAATAATGCATTACAAATATTATGGCAACCGAGGAAAGTCAGGATAACGATGATTATTTGTTTATTTATTTGAGGAATGTTTTTCCGAGGGCAAATATTAAATAGATAAATATTGTATACGAGATTCCATAAACATGAATTTACTCTGATAAATATCTGCAATTAATTTACGAGAGAGGTTTTGGAATAAGTTGAAAGGTCTGGCGCTGATATAAAGGAAGTTATTAATCATATTTGGATTATGAAACAGATGTACTGTATGTTAATTACATTTATGAGTTGATTTACCTGAATTAATTACTCATAATTTTTCGCTTGATATCAATTTGTTGTGAAATTAATTACTCATTAATAAGGATTGTTTTGAATTCGTTACGAAATTAAATGAAGTAATATTGTTGTAATTTGTACTCAGAGTAGAGAAATATTATTATTTTTTATTGCATTGTGGATGCAAAATATTCGGAACATGTAATATTATGTAATATTATGATAATTAAAGTACATCTGTTGCCATATCGCTGTACCTTTAATTAATTCAATTTTAATATTGATTTGAGATTATTCCATGTTATGAAACCATATCGAATATAAATATGAATAACGAACAAATGTGTTATGATAGGTTTCTCTTCGCTTGGAATTATCTTGAAATGCTAAGAGAAGCACCGCAAACTTCTTCGTGGAAGTCTTACGTTGTCGTAACTTTGTCTAAACAATAACATCCACAAATAACATTTTACAGAAAAATTCCGTATTCGGAATAAACGAAGCCCTTCTTTAAGAAATTATTGAAAGAACCTTGCAATAGCAATTTGCTAGAAGAAATATTTATTTATAAAATTATTGTTTTACAAACTCTTTACTTCGCGATTTTAAAAGACATTTAACGCGTAGCCTCGTTTCAAAACATTGTATTCCTTGTTTTTTAAACTATTCCCGATATCCCAAGTTTTGAGGGAAGTTAAAACACTTGTTGAAGCGCCGGATTAAGTGGCCCGTTCAAAGTGGTCCATTGCCGGTATCATTCCTGTTTCCCTGAATGTTCTCTTTTTTCCAATACAAAAGTCACGGCAGTGCAATGATAAATCATAAAAGTTTCCATGGCGGAAGATAAGGTTCGTTTCCGCGACATCATGTTTTATGTAAAACATAAACATAACAGACACTTCTTGAAACATTAGAAGACGCAATGCGACAAGTTCGGTGACGGTTTGCTAGGCGACTTCTGAATGATATATAAACTAACTTTCACGCTATTTATTTGAGCTGTCGTGTAACTTAATATTGATCGATATCTATAAAAAGTTGTCACATCGTGCTAAAGTTTTATCATAGATCTTCTTCTATGCGATGACAATCTAGGAAATAGTAGATAAAGTAGACAAAGTAGCTGTTCCTGAAACGCTATTTCATTATCAAGACAATTTTATGTATATCGTCGTTGGAAAGCAATTTTGCCGTCAACACCCAAACTACAACTTTACAGTAGAAACAAAAAACATATAAAAAGTTGGAAAAAATGAGTGCCCTTTAAATGCTTGTTTTACCAAAAAATTGTTTTAAGAATGTTGGCGTCAAATAATAAAAGGATTATTATTAGAGGAATAAAAATCGTGAATTATTACAAATGAAAGTGTTTGCGGTGTATTAAAATTGCTTTAATAATAATAGTATATAATTGATATAATATATATAGCAGACGAAGGAAGTAATATTAAATCATTAAATTATTATTGAATCACGTACAAGCTAAAATTATTATTAACGCAGTATTCTTTAAGTAATAGAGTACTTTCAACTAGAGTTGAAAGTGTAAGTGCCGCACACACCGTTCTATATTTAGTACATCACTCCGCAAGTAAACCAAATTTAATTTCCGCTGTGATTTCGTGTTGTACATGTGTTATACATCGCATGTAATACAGTGTTTCGCTTCCAAGATATTCTACAAAGCATTTGACTCAACATGCCACTTCGAGTTATGATGCAAACCATGCACAAATTATATTTGCAAGGTTCATTTGTTTGGCGTTCCGAAGATTCCTTTATTATTTAATTCTCCTCGTATTTTTACGTAGTGAATCGATGGTAGTTGATATATAAACATATTCTAGGACGATTTTGGGTCGGAAGAAGCGGTTAAAAAATTTTTTGGAGCAAAAAATGGTCGATTCAAAATCGCAAAAATGTGAAGGGGTATACCTTCCAAAATTCTCAAAAATTGAAAGTCGCCAAAATCGCTCCTAGATGGTCCAAATCGATGGTAAAAGATGTATAAACATATTCTAGGATGATTTTGGGTCGGAAGAAGTGGTTTAAAAATTTTTTTGGGCGAAAAATGGGTCGACCCAAAATCGCAAAAATGTGAAGGGGTATACCTTCAAAAATTGTCAAAAAATGAAAGTCGCCAAAATCACTCCTAGATGGTCCAAATCGATGGTATATGATGTATAAACATATTCTAGAACGATTTTGGGTCGGAAGAAGCGGTTAAAAAATTTTTTGGGGCAAAAAATCGGTCGACCCAAAATCGCAAAAATGTGAAGGGGTATACCTTCAAAAATTCTCAAAAAATGAAAGTCGCTAAAATCGCTCCTAGATGGTCCAAATCGATGGTATATGATGTATAAACATATTCTAGAACGATTTTGGGTCGGAAGAAGCGGTTAAAAAATTTTTTTCGGCAAAAAATGAGTCGGCCCAAAATCGCAAAAATGTGAAGGGGTATACCTTCAAAAATTGTCAAAAAATGAAAGTCGCCAAAATCACTCCTAGATGGTCCAAATCGATGGTATATGATGTATAAACATATTCTAGAACGATTTTGGGTCGGAAGAAGCGGTTAAAAAATTTTTTTGGGCAAAAAATGGGTCGACCCAAAATCGCAAAAATGTGAAGGGGTATACCTTCAAAAATTGTCAAAAAATGAAAGTCGCCAAAATCGCTCCTAGATGGTCCAAATCGATGGTATATGATATATAAACATATTCTAAGACGATTTTGTGTCGAAACAACTGGATTAAAAATTTGTTTCGGTGAAATCACTGCCACTTCGTCAATAATTACTGAAACATCACTGCTTTGAATTTGTCGGATAGAAACACACTTCGAACGACATTAATCATACTTCAGTAAGTAGATTATTTTGAATGAAATGTTCAGTGGTGGACTGCACGGTGAGCGAATGGAGCTTTTGGACTCCATGCGACAACGGTTGCGGTAGCGGTACTCAAAAAAGGAGCAGGGTCGTGAAAATCCCTGAGAAAAATGGTGGCAAGCATTGTCCTCGGTTGGACCAAGTCAGGAGTTGCAGAAGTTACCAAAACTGTCACACCGAGTTCCATTCTCAGCTTCATGACAAGAGTGAGTCCTCGATGATGGTCCAACTTGTTCGATTGGCTTCTTTCTTGCTCGCTTTCTTGCTCGCTTCAAACAACCCCCAGAATCCTTTACCTAGCGCCCTTCAGCTTTTTACACGATTCGAGACGATCGACTTGGTTTGATCTGCCGCAGGTGTCGCCATTCTTGCTCTTCTCCCGGATGATGGCAACAAAACAACTGCGAGGATTCAGGATGAACTCGGTGAAAAAAGGTAAAGTACAGCTGGGTGCTTACTTTGGTTCGCCAGATACGATTTGCAGCACGCTGTTGTTGGTTTGCCTATCAAAATTAGTTTATCTAGTATAATATTAATGAAAGCGAGCTTTAAACAGATTATAATAACTTTATGTCATCAAAAGATAGATGTACAAAAATTATAGGGAACATCAGCAACTCCGAAAAAAATGAGTTGACAAAAAAGTTATTATAATCATCTTAAATCGCTTACACTTCGTGGTATAATTGTTTGCAGTGGGATTAACAAGGTTCAGAGCTATGCTACTTCATTATTATTATTTATTAATCTCAAGTTCGAAAGTCAATCAATGGATTCAATTATTTGTAATTATATATAAGATGTCAAACAATTCCATTTTTGTTTGGATTGTAAAGTGACGTTATGTAATACATGCGTCGTTAGATTCTTCTATTAATGTTAATCTCGTGGAAGGTTAGAGTTGCAGCGATAATAGCAAGACTTGCAATCAGCTGTTTTATGCTATAATGCCAATATTACGCGCATTTCAGCCCCAGCTGCGTTGCATTTACCATCGTGCGTGCTTCGAAGGCCTGCAACAAAGTTTCCGGCAGGTTATCGGAAGGTGAGAACATTTTAAAAAATCAGATTCGTACACGAAATATTTCGTCCACGTCTATGGATGTTTGGTACCACTTATCAGCGTAAAACCGCAAACACCATTTTCCTTGAATATGCTATTTATATCATTCTGTTTGTGGCTATCGTGTTACTGACTCCTTTTTGGTTCACCTTATCGCATTCTTTTTATCTTTAGTTGAATGCAGCTGAAAATAAACATAATTGTGATATTTGCGTTATAGATATATCACTTATTTACTCGGATAATTATAAATAACTGACATATTTCTGTTTCCGTCATGTTTGTTTAAACATTTACGTAATTTATACTATATTTGTGATGGTATAAGAGTCACTCTATGTCCATCAATTATTTAATAAAACATTAAATCTCTTTACTTTTATGGAGACTTATTAATATATTCAGAGAAAAATATTTTTATTGCTTCTACAATTAATTCAATTATCTTTGAACATAGTTGAAATATGACGTGAAATTAGCGGAATTCCGATCCGCGTTTAATCGCGTTTAATTTTAAACCCCTTTTTTGATAATGTCACACACAACTGACAAACTCTCCTCGTGAAATACGCCATTTGAGAAAGAAAGGAATCTAGAACTTAACCCTTTCACTACCAATTTTCTATTCTATTTATTTAATAATTAGGGTGCAATGATCTAGAGTACAATGAGTATAATACATTTTAATACCAATATAAAATAACTGAATTAAATTAAAATAACCATGTTACAAAATTTGTTGTACTTGTATTTTACTGTGCTTATCTGCTTTGTATATAATTGCTTTAAGAGAATATTTGGTTTCCCTCATTTGTTTGGGACCTACTTGGGTCATACATATGTGCCCTGTTGGTAGCGAAAGGGTTAAAATTGCATAAAATTATGTCACAATTAATTGACAGAAAATCAGTAGATTAAGGTCGACCGGTTAGACCTCCCGATCATCTACGGCAACCAAGGAATCCTGTGGATGAAGTGGATTTGGTGGCAGAGATAACGGCTGTTTCCTACTCGACTTATCTCGAATAGATAGGCCACGAATACGGAAATCTGCAGATAGCAGGAAAAATTATGCCGTTGAGTTATTTGTGTTTCCAAAACCACTGAACCTGCTACTTCAGTTGAATTATTTAAGCGAAATGTTTGATTTGATATCAATTCATATGTTTCCAATGCACACCTGCGTGCACTTTTCACAAAAAATTAATATCAATATAACATTACAGATTTCGTACTCCAAATTAATTCTTTTGCAGATCGTACTCAACTTTTTGTACTTCAAATTTGATTTGCAAAAAAGTGAATATGATCTGCAAAAGGATTAATTTGGAGTGAATAACCTCTGTAAAAG
The DNA here is from genome assembly GCA_910591585.2 of Nysson spinosus. Classification (NCBI taxonomy): domain Eukaryota; kingdom Metazoa; phylum Arthropoda; class Insecta; order Hymenoptera; family Crabronidae; genus Nysson; species Nysson spinosus. Next base: position 1,639,893 of record OU342852.1, on the reverse strand, counting down.
TATGCAGAAATAATATGCATTACGAATGACACAATCCCTTTCAGAGTAGATTTTTATTTAAAATTTTTGACGTTAACATAAATATTTAAATATATCATTTAAATTTATTTGATTATCTGTCTAGTTGATGTTATCATATTTTAATTACACATATCATCTTTTTGTTATATTTTAATCATTGTAATACTCATCTAACGCTCATAAAAAAACGTTTCGAGATATATTTAAAGATAAATGATTTTGTACAAGCATCTTCATTTAATTATTGACTAGAACATCACAATTAAATCGTTGCAAATCTTTTTAATATAGTCGATGCATAGATGCCTCTTAATTCAACTAAAACCAGCAATTATTGAACAGTTTCGTGACATAAATCAAGCTCTTATTTTAATAGCTTAATCGAATCAAAACTAGAATGATATCGAAACATTGATTTTTGATTGCCGAACGCTTTGCTGATACGCAGCACGGAAAGTGTAATTTCATTTTATCAGCGTAGTTTGACATTCAATAACTAAATTGAATGCCGATGTACAATCGAATATCGTCATTGGTGGAGTATTGTTATCTAAATCAATAAGTACATTCGAACGCGATGGACAGAAACTCAATATGGCGTATGCACAATTGGCCTGCTATTTTTAAAACCCAAAACTTGAGTGATACAACATTCTCAAACAAAACAATAACAAAGTGCATTGTTGAAGCTTCATGCACATTTCTCGACGTTTAAAAGATTTTCAACATTCAGACAGTTGATTCTATATTTCTCGGAATTTTTACGCGAAACATAGACATTCGTTTCTATATTTCTCGGAATTTTTACGCGAAACATAGACATGCGTTTCTATATTTCTCGGAATTTTTACGCGAAACATAGACATTCGTTTCTACATTTCTTTGAAAGAAACTACATAGATTCGTCGTAGATCGGTATCATTCTTATCGCAGGATCCCGGATCTGCGTGGAGCAGCATGGAAACGAAATCCACGAGAGACTCGTGGGGATCGGCAGATGGAAGTTATCGAGCAATATGGCGGCGTCTGGAAGTAGCACAACGTTGAACACGAGCTGTCACGGGAAGTGGATAGGTGATTCCCGTCTTCTGATAGATTGTAACGATCAAAGATGTAACCATGTACCCAGGGTGACTCACATGACGCAATTATATCGTCGAACCCGAAGAAGCATTGGCATTGGTAACGGTAAGACCTACCGTACGAAAGGCAGGACAGTTAGGAGAAGAAGGAGAGGAAGGCGACGAAAGAGAAGTAAAAGAAGAAGAAGCATATTCGCGGAACCGTGAATTTCCAGATCATCCGTATTAGGATTTCTTTCCCTTTCCTTTCCCCCTTTTACTCGGCATCACACTCAATATATCGACCTGTCGTACGAGCCACTGCGATTTTTGATATCTTATCTTTCCTCCAAGGATTTCTCTTGCAGATATTACATCCTCTTTTTATTCAGCCAACTTAATGAACTTCTACCGAATGGAATTTCTTTATGACGATCTTTTACTTTCAGGAAATCTGCTTCTTGCTGGGCTTTCTTTTATGTTATCTTGACTCTGATTGGCTCGTTTATTTTTAAAGTGGCTTAAATCCATCTTTTTTAAAATTAAGTTAACGTTTAAGACGTCACGAAGTAACTTTGTGTATTTTGAACGTTGACTTTTTTTTGGAAATATGGAGATGGATCATTTTTCAAATAAACGGCTCGATTGTTTAGTGGAACAGGTAAATCTAGTATTATTGTATCAATTGTTTTTCATGCTTGTAATAAATACTGCTTGCAATATAATATTTTTAGTATATAAATATATATAATACTTATCTCTATTTATATACAGGGTATCTATATATATTTATGTACGTAAAATATGATGTTTATTCTCAATTTTGAGAGTAAAGTTGCCCAACAAATGTGTTTAAAACATTATTATAATACATTATTACTATTGAAACCTTATATTGGGTTTACGAAATCGTAGTTTATGTTTGTCTTACATTGTTTTTATTTCATGTATAAAATATGTTTTTCTGATTCCGACAATATTTTCCATGAATCAATCATATTTCATACGAAAGTTAGTCGCCGTTACATAATTAATATTTATTAACATGCACATTTTTTAAGTACGAAATATAATAAATAAACTATTTTCCGGCTGACACAGTCAAAAATATTCCAAACCATACGTTTTACATTATTTGGTATATGACAAAGTATTAATTAAAAAACTCCAAATATTGGATTAAATCAACAATTCATTCGAGGTGCAAATTAATTGCACTGTTCTCCGTTACGTAATAATTTAATTTTCTGCTTTGCGGGGCTTAATTAAATAAAGTGTCGTCGATATAATAAACATCCAGGCAGATATACGAGGAACGTTGATTGGAAAAAAGGTGGATGAAGACGGTGGAAAAAAGTAAAAGAAAAGACGAAGTTGGAGCACCGTGGAACTGTCTGCAATTACCGATGCTACCAACCTACCAACTCTAGAGTCACCTGAGTTAGAATCCCTTTTCCTATCTCCATTTTCCACGTCTCATTTTATGTACCAATCTATCGTGCCACCTACTGCATTCGTTTGCTTTTTCCAAAAAAAAAATAAATAAAAAGAACGAAACAGAGCAAAATGTGTTCACCGTGACGGCTAACATCCGAGCAGCAAACATATTTTTCCCTCCCACGTGTTTTGAATAATATTTTTTGTACCCGCGCGTGGAGATTCGAGAAATCAACGGAATACGTGACGAATCCAAGAATTGGAGCATCTCCGTAATGGCAGCAGTATTAAAGGATGAAACGAAAGGAAATAATAATAAAAGATATTGTAGCAAGTTGGAGAACTTGTTGGGATATGGAAATATCATCTTTGTTTCTGCGTGTCTCGATGATGTATTTGTTAGAATTGGAAATATTTTATTATCTGATATTTAATATTTGATGGAACTTTGCTTAATATTTATTTTCAACAATGATTATCAACGTTCTACCTTTTAATTGTCAGTTTTGTTAGCAAAAAAGATAATTCCTCCGAGAGTATACAAATTACTGATTGATTTATATTCGATGTGTAAATCAATCAGTTTATTGCAATTATTAAACATCGTTTGATTAATAAAATGAAAGCAAACATATAAAATCCAAAAATATATGAAACACGTTCCATTAGGAGATTGTTAATCGTACGACATGGTGGGATTGAAAAAATCGACGATGCAAAACAATAACATTCAAGGATTACATCGCTCACCCGATAATTAAATCAAATAATAATTCATGCCTTTCGAGGGATTTAACCAAAAGCATTAAAAGAAATGGAAACTCGGATGATCGGCTCCAATGTTATTTGTATGCCATCGATTAATTAATTAATATTTATTCCCAACACGGGAATATATTACGGGTACCAGAAAGTAATCAATCATTTTTATCATGTCTTATGGACCTCTATTTATTTGTTCATATTAAACATTATTCTATTAAATAATCAAAATACAATACAATACAAACATTGAGCTCTTTAATCCTTTAACTTGATTATACCATTATGCAATGATTAATTTTGCATTTAAGGGTTAACAGAATAATGTTTAATATGAACCAAGAAATCGAGTTTTATAATGTTTGCAAAAAATGATTGATTACTTTCCGGTAAAACTTATATTAACAATATGGCGTGAAATGTAGAATATAGAAATGAATTATTTTTCTGAGGGACGGATGTGCAGTTTCATCTACTCGTTTGTCTTAGAATATATTGTACGCGTATATCTCTCTGTATCGATTGTTTATTTAATTATAAAGTATAGTGCCTGCGGGCAAGTATACGCAACAATTGTTGCGTAAAAAGTACATATCGGCGTATCGAGGTGATGAAAGCTGTCGTAAAGAGACGAGGACATGTAAAAGCACCAAAAATAAAGGGCACCTGCACGTACCGATAGTGTCATCTGATTCTCATTACAATTTTCCCTTCCATTAATTATGAACGAATGAATATTATAATCAAATAAACACTGTGCAAGACAATGAACAATGCTTTAATAATTTCGTGAACTGATGCGTGTATAAACACGAGTTAACTCGTTGCCGAGCAACAATTTATTAACCCTCTACAGAGTTTAATTTTTTTCGTGTCTAAAAAGAAATCGTAGGGGAAGTTTGTCGGATTTGGATCACATAAACAATTTTTAATCTATATTGGTTTAATCTGGAATGTTTTGATTATTGCCAACTTGAGTGGGAAATTTGAATTAGTTTTAGAAGAAGTAAAGAGGACGGTGTCGGATGTTTTCAATAATAAAAACGTAGATTTGTATAAAAATGCAATTTTAAAACTAGATCATAGAATATGAAGGAAAATATTAATCAAATTAAAAGTGTCTGATTCGGTATAAAATTTCGTCTTGTTTTCCGACAACGAAACCGCACGAACTTCTTTGGGCACCTAATAAACAAATATAAGTTTACGAAAAGAATGTTACTATTTACATCTTCAAAATGGTATTATTTATTTTTCAAAAAATAAGTTAAGGAACAACTAAGCAACTAAAAGTTGTCCATACACCTAATACAATTCGTAATTCCACCAATTTCGAAGTTTTCGGTTTATTTCTAATCTCACCTAATCGCGAGAGACTTCCTTGAAAAACAGGAAGAGCCAACAGCAGGATTTGGTTTTAGCCGGTGACATCGGTTGACGACGATCGTTGTCGTCTGTTGTCGACGGATTTTGCGGTTTCTTTGTAGACCGGTTGGGGGGCCATCGCGCCCTGAAGAATCGTCCTATAAAAGCTGCACGATTCCATCGTTTGGGAAAGTACGATCGTACGTCGAACGCGTTACATCGTACTCTTCTTGAGTCTCTTTGCTCTGTCACTTGGAATTATTCTTAGTGTCTTCTCTGCTTGAAACTTTGTGTTCTTGCAATTACCGATATTGCTTTGCAATTGATTCCTCTCGTGTTCATTGACCTTTGGAGGATTTAATCGATCGCGATGGCCAGCGATAAAAGTGGAATCCTTTACCTCTTCGATCGACCTGCGGAGCCGGTCTACGTGCCGAAGGGGGAGGACAAAGTTGCCTTTGATATCCCGGCTAATTATTTAGTAAGTACATTCTCATTATTAATTGGCAAATTTAATATGTCTTTTATCCCAATTACTTGGTACTTCGACTTTTTAACAATAGAATTATTGAACATATATATTGCTCCGTACAACGCATTTACTTTTTTACTGAATTAATACAGTATGGAACATCGACTAACTGATTTTCAATAACTCCACGATGTTTGTTATTTTTGTCGACACAATTTAGTGTTCTTTGTTAGAACACCATGCAGTCAAATGTTTAATCATATTGTTTATCCGTTTATAATTAGAGACTTCTTTTGTTTATTAAGTTTTTTGTGTTATAAATTTTAGCCGGACAGATATAAGGCTGTGGCTACCCAGGTCTTCAGCCGTTTCGGAGATGACGCCGACAGAAAGATTCCCGTAAAGCAGATTTCTCTGCCGGATCTCACCGTTCCAATGCAACTTCCGCGTCGTGCTCCTTTTTCCTTGTTCATTCCGGCTCATCGGAAAATTGCATCAAGGCTTATTGACATTTTCTTAGGTTTGTATTTACTTCTATTTTCGACTCATACATTTTTACCGATATATCTCGATACGTAAACAGTGGCTTAAATTGTACTCGAATAATTCTAAACGATTATTCAAACTTATTAAATTTCACTTCATATTTTACCTGGCAATATTTCTTACGGAATATAGCTAACCCTCGATTTACACGGTCGATTGGTTCCCCGAAAACGCCGTGTAAATTGAGATCGTGCAATTCGAATCCACATTTCACATTGAAAATAAATATGTAATCAATTTAGGAAATCCATATAAACAGTATTATATATTTCTTTGCAAAAATTAGAGTACATATCTTGTAATAAAAATTCATTAGTACATATTTTCTTCATAAAAATCACATTCTTGAAAGCAGACATATTTCTGTTACCAATTATTCCCGTTTCACTATTCCATGAAATAAAAGTCTATCAATTTATTATACTTAAAGAAACATTGTCCTAATGCATACAATACAATTCAATAAATCTGCTTTAATAATATTTTACTTTTACATAATTACATTGTACAAATTATAACACCGTTTCTTTAAGTTTGCAATTGTAATTGCATTATATTATATTATATAATATTTCATTGTCACAATGATAAGCATTTATATAAGAGTTCCATGCCTTCTAGTTACCAAGATGAAAATAAGTCTCGTCAACCTTGCAGAGAAGTAGGACGGCTAGATTTTCCCACAATTATTATTAATGTTTATACGGATTACATAGTTATACAAGGTTCTATGATGCTCTACGAGAATCCAACTAATTAATAGGTGCTTTGTGTTGCAGGTATGAGGACTTACGAGGATTTCCTTTCGGTGTCGGTTTACTGCCGTGATCGCTTGAACTCGAATATGTTCATCTATGCTCTCTCGGTGGCCATTCTTCATCGTCCTGATACCAAGGACTTACCAGTTCCACCACTCAGCGAGATATTCCCGGACAAATATATCGATAGTGGAATCTTCGCCAGAGCCAGAGAAGAAGCTAATATCGTTCCTGCTGGTTCAAGGGTAAGTCAAAAAATACCCCTAGGACTATTATTACACGGTAAATGTACACCGCTAGGGTCAGCTTAACACGGTAAGCAAACGATGCGCCGCATGGAAGTATCATCGAAAGGAGAGCATAAATATGATCATTTTGAAAAACATTATAAGGATGCTGATTAAAAAATGGTATCAAGTTTCCGGGATTCCTAGAGTCAGTATTCATATGGCGCAAAAATGTTTCCGGACAAATGTTTTAAAGTTGTATTAATTTTCTGTGAATAGCACGCAAGCAGGGACGTAACTTTTAAGAAAGTAAGGTTCCTTATAAAACAAATTGTAATTTACACGAGGCAGCATGAACACGATCCTTCGTGTAAACCTCGGAGGGTGAAAGATTAATGCGGGATGGTAGCAGATGTTATCCATTGAAACGCAATCTTGAGACGCGTTCCTTTAAGAACTTTTCAATCGACGGTAGAATGGAAGCTCGAAAGGCTCTTAAAACATTCAAGTATTTCCTTGCCGGGCATAGATACCCATCGAAATCCCACGAGATTACACCGCTTCGGATCTTGACGAGGAACACCGAGTCGCTTACTGGAGAGAAGATATCGGCATCAATCTCCATCACTGGCACTGGCATTTGGTTTATCCATTCGAAGCCGATACTAGGATTGTTGACAAGGATCGACGTGGCGAGCTCTTCTATTATATGCATCAACAAATCATGGCCAGGTAAGTCAACTGTTCACAACTAGAACTGGATTACTTTTGCCGTATCAATCTGAATGATAATTGCCTCATAAATGTTTCTGAAACGTGAACTTAAGTCAATCATTGACAACTTTAACATTAGGTTTACGGAACGAGTCATTTGAACGCATTTCGAGTGTCATGAGAAAAGTTATAGAAATCATTTTACAGTTATTTTCTACTACTTATACTGACTTTTATTCATTTACCGATAAGTTACAAGATTATGAAGTTAACTTAAAATTCAAAAGAATTAAATACTTCTATAAAAAGTTGTAATTATTATTGTTACATTTGAAATCTTTGAATACGGTTTCGCTTCTTCAAGCTTGTTAATAGTATCCTTAATTTGACGAAAACAAGATTGAGAATCTTGAGAATCATATTCGAAATATTCCCCTAACTTCATTCCTGGTACATCAACAATAGTTTGTGCCACAAAGAAGTTTAATGCAGACAAACATCTAGTAACATCATTTCCGAACATCCTCCACTAATTTCATCGCCAGGTACAACTGCGAACGTTTGTGCAACCGTCTTGGCCGTGTAAAGCGTTTCCTGAACTGGCGCGAGCCAATTCCCGAGGGATACTTCCCCAAGTTGGATTCCCTGGTTTCGAGTCGCACTTGGCCATCACGTCCCAGCGGTGCAGTGTTGAAGGATATCAATCGGCAGGTGGATGAATTGAACTTCGACATTCAGGACATGGAAAGATGGCGTGATCGCATTTACGAAGCGATTCACACGGGATCTGTGATCAATACAAGAGGCGATCGAGTACAATTGACTGAACGTGATGGAATTAATATCCTTGGGAATATCATGGAAGCTAGTATCCTTACTCCAAACCCTAATGTCTACGGGGACCTTCACAATTTGGGACACGTCGCCATTGCCTACTGCCACGATCCTGATCACCGTTATCTTGTGAGATATGATTTTAATCAAATTATGTTTATTTATTACTTTTATTAGCAGCATTAATTACAATGATATTCGAATATCTCTTTAATACGGTTTTCAAGTTAGAGGTAAAGTACAAAGTAAGGAGACATAAGTATAATAATAATAAGTACATAATAATTCCAAGAAAACTAAAAGTTATTCCTAATTTTTTCAAGAATTCCTATAACGCGTTGAAAATATTGCTCGTAGAATGTGCTATGTAATGAAATGCGGGGATTCCCTGTTTACTTTAATCGAGTATAACATAGTTTCTTAGCTCCAATTTCCTATAACGCGATTTCGTACAACGCGTAATGTATTAACCGCGTTATACTGGAGTCTATTGTATTTAATGTAATACGATGTGACTATATATACTCGGTATGCTCGAGTTAATAAATGTTGCGGTGTTACTTTTTTTAGGAAACATTTGGTATCATGGGTGACTCAGCAACAGCTATGAGGGATCCTATCTTCTACAGGTGGCACGCCTTCGTTGATGATGTTTTCCTGGAGCATAAAAACACCCTTCCCGAATACAGTTTACAGCAGGTTGGTTAAAAATGTGTTTCGATAATTATTATATTCTGACATAATTTAGGAAGAGCACTAATTTTTTACTGTTTATAATTGCAATCCGCAATCATTGATTTTCTTAATGCACCGCAAAGAAAAAGTTGCGCTAGCGAAATATTAGTGCTGTAAATAAATGAGATCATTTTCTAGGAATTGACTGAAGAACTTTTTAAACAGAAAGGTTTCAATAGTATGATAATGAATAAATTATATAACTGATCGTGAAAGTCATTTAAATTAAATATTGCATCAATACTGCAAATTAAAAAATTGCATCTATTTTAATGAGATTTTTAGTAAAATCAGTAAAGCGTGTTAAATGTTATGCATCCTATTCTTCATATAAACATAAATACCTTTCATATAAAAATCGTTAATTTATTGGAAGCTTAAAACTTCGAATAAAACTTAAAACTCAACGATTACTTTAGCTTAAAACCTCGAATAAAACTTAAAACTCAAAATCAAGGATTCAAAACTTAGCTTAAAACTCGAATAAAAAGAAGTGTTTGTTCTGCTTTTCATAGTTGGACTTCACTGGCATAGAAATCGCAGACATTTCCTTGTCAACAAATCAACAACGCAATGTTTTGAATACCTTCTGGAATAAGAGTGATGTTGAGTTGTCACGTGGTCTCGACTTCACACCACGTGGTTCAGTTCTTGCTCGATTCACCCATTTGAACCACGCTGAATTCACGTACTCGGTTGTCGCCAATAATCAGACCAATCAACCACGAAGAGGCACAGTGCGTGTCTTCATTGCACCCCGAGAAGACGAGCGTGGATTGCCGTTCACATTCAGACAACAAAAGCATCTTATGATTGAAATGGACAAATTCAGTGTTATTCGTAAGTCGAACTTTTATGATATACTTCATTTATGCCACAAAAGTGAGCCATATTAATCGCAGTCGAGTGGCGATTCTCAGTCGCCACGATAAACTGAGTGGCAACGCTGAGTCAGCGCTGGAATAAACTTTTTTGAATTGCCGTAATAAACCGAGTGGCGACTGAGAGTTGTCTCAATAAACTGAATCGCGTCTAGAGTACTATAACAAACTAACTGGCGATCGGGAATCGCCTCTAGAGTACCGTAATAAACTAAATGGCGACCGAGAATCGTGTTAAGAGTACCGTAACAAACTGAACGGCGACTGCGCGGCGTTTCTCGAATGCCGTAATAAAATGCGTGGCGATCAAGAGTCGTCTTTCGATTTGTCGTAATAAAATGCGTGGCGATCAAGAGTTGTCTTTCGATTTGCCGTAATAAACCGAGTGGCGATTCACAGTCGCCTCTGTTAATTATACAAATTGATGAATGATTACAGTTCGTCCTGGACAAAACAAGATCGAGCGCAAATCCACTGAGTCCAACGTAACCATACCCTTCGAAAGGACATTCAGAAACTTGGAGGCAAACAGGCCTGCCGCCACCGATCCAACCTTGCAGCCATTCAACTTCTGCGGATGCGGATGGCCGCAACATATGTTGGTACCCAAAGGCAGTAAGGAAGGATACCCAATGGTTCTCTTCATAATGATCTCCGATTACAGCGGCGATGCGGTGAGTAGTTTTTTTAATATGTCATCTTATTTTCGCATTGCATGTTTGCTTGGAAAACCTCAATCTTCGTACTTCATTGTATTGATTACCTTTTAATCGCTCCTCGAAGTAGACTGATATCATATCGATGCTATGTGATACATTCAGTACGAACATATCGTGTTATTAAAAAATTAAAAAATTATTAGGGTATTGTTAGCTTTAGAACTCCACATATCTCGATGATTTAATATACTCGAATTAATAAAATATTTGCTGTCAAGTAGATTCATATCGTATCGATGTTATATGATGAATTCAAATCGAATGTATCGTGTTATTAAAATTGTTAGAGTTTTGTTACCGTTCCAATCTCGCACGTTTCGATGATATAATATTACTCTAATTGATGAAATATTTCTGTTCAAAACAGATGTATGACATCAAAAATTGATAAATATTTCACTCGACGTTTGTACGGTTACTAGTTAATGAAAAATATATTGGATCAGGCTCCAACAGATTCGATTTAATTTACAGCATATTGATAGTATTCCTGTCACTGCATATATATTAATACATCTATCAATAAGTCAGCGGAATTAAAAAATAATTCAAAGTAACGAACTCAATGCAATACGAATATTCGTAAATTGGGGAAATGGTATTTGTAGTGTTAACCCTTCTATAACTCGATTGAACTTTGAGGTAAAATACTCGTCTATTCGTATCTTTCATTCCATTTAATTATTTCGTTGTAATAATAATTATAAAAGTACGGCGCAACGCTTCTCACCTTTTTCGGTGCTTTAAGTAATAATTTCGTTACTATTTTCACGTAATGTACATTTGTTAGAATTGTGTTTAATTAGATTTATGTTATACGATTTCCTTTTAAAAACGAACAAAATTGGGATGCAGAGGGTTAACATAATTTTCTTCTTCTTAAGAACTTATCATTTATTAATTACAAGCATTGTCATCCTCCACCTTTTCTTGTTAATTAACTAATAATGATTGCATGCCTATCACTAACTGAGGAAACAATAATCAAGTAAAGAAATGCAATGAAACCATGTTTCATTTGCTTTCACTCTTTCAATTTGTAAATTAACAATTTCGCTGAAGTCACCTTTGCCATTCAATCACAAAACGATATTTATTACCATCACTCGCGTATTCGGGTCAACATTAAATCAATTTCTATTTTTACCATGATCACCGTGTGCAATTTATCTCGTGAATTCATTCCACGAACGCGACATTCAATCAGAAGTAATCGTTCCTAATTAACGGATTGAATAGAACAAAGGGAAGGAACAAAGAGGGAAAATTGTCGCCCATTCAGAGTCACTCGTTTTTGTTTTCACGTGTATCCGACGTATGTACGTGCTATTGGAATTGTTCAATACGATGTATATATACTCCGGTAATTATAAAACTGACCTAACTCACTTTTCCGGAAAGAACTATTAAAATATTGTCAAGTTATAAATATAGAAATGAAATACAAATATAGATAACATGATACTGGTCAAGGATCATAGATAACAATGTAGATTATCTAATAGAATAATGTTTAACACGAAAAACTAAAATCGCGATTCATAAAACCTGCAGAAAATGATTGTTTACTTACCGGTATCGCTAATAGTGAAAAATACGTTTTAACAACAAACTGGAACCAACCTACCAGGAAGAACAAAGCTATAAAAAAGTAACAGCTAATCCTCGCTTCAATGAGAACCCAAGTTATCGGAATGTTTACAAAGTGCTTCAGCAAGCTTCGACTAACACAGTGCAAGATAAACGTGAAATAAAATATTTCATAAACCCGGGAATTTGGCGAATGTAGGTGGAACAAGATGAGCCAAGTGGCTGCAAGGATGCTGCAAGCTTCTGTGGATTGAGGGACCGCAAATATCCTGATGCACGTCCCATGGGATATCCGTTCGACCGTCGACCTCGTGCAGGAGTGGAAACTCTGGCCCAATTCCTCACCGGAAATATGGCGGTCACAGAGATAACTGTGAACTTTTCGGACACCGTTGTACCCAGGGCTAGGTCCGGAAGTATGGGAAACACGTTGACCTTCGCCTAATTTCCTGTTTCCTCGAAGACCATGCGTACCATCTACATTCCTATCTCGACTATCTTACTGTGCCCGATGGATATCTCTCCCGATGCATAATCTTTCGTGCTGTACCAGGGTCAACTCTAGTCTACGTCTTTCTGGTACAGGTAACCCTCGTACAACGCGGTTTCGATATAACGTGGTCATTGTGCAACGCGGTTTTTTATGTAACGCAATACTTATTTAACACGGTTTCGATATGACGCGGTACTATAATACTTCTTAATCAGTGTTCAGCATAACGCGATTTTTGTAACGCGTCCTTTCAGTGGAACTTAACACCCGCGTTATACGAGGATTATACGAGGGTATACGAGGGTTATACGAGGGTACTTCGGTTTAATTGTGTAGTAAATGGTGCAAGGGAAACGTGTCAACAGAGTTCAGAAGTTGCTTTAATGATGGAAAGAAGAAACGGGTTAATTGACGATTTTCACTTAATTCATATTAGTGGAATGATACACTTATTTCGAATAAGATATTCTTATAGATTATTGGAAGCTATATAAAGTCTTTTGATTATGGATTAATATTCGAGTACTTGCAGTGGTGGTAATCGATAGATAATGAATTCCACTACGTTCTTTTTATTATAGATGAAAGTATTCTGTTATTCAGCTACGACAAATAGAACGTGAATTCGTCATTTATTGTTAAAATATTAACGTAGATTGCACGATTAAATCGTTTCCATATCCATTCAATTTCGTAGTTGTTTAAAGGTTTATTAATTCTAACGTAATTAGTGCGACTTGGTTCTCTTCGTGTTGTTACTTTTGTCGATCTCACAAGTCAGACTGCGTTTGAAAAAAAGCCAAATTTAAGATGTCTATAAATGCATTTTAATATTTCCTTAAAAATATTCACGGACGATGAATAACCTCAGATCTGAATCTTATAATATTCAAGTTAATATTCAAACGCGTCTTCAAACATTTTTAATATTTCCTCGACATCAATTGCCATCATTTCTCCTTCCTGCTCGTATTACCTCCTTATTTTTATTTTCGTATTATGTGAAACTAGATTGTAGAAATCAGCAAATGGAAAACACAAAAAAAGGCAGACAATGAGAAATAAAGCTCAAGACTATTACGCAAATTGTATTGACTTCCTTTTTCGGTAGCGAAGACCCTACCGTTTGACGGTCCATCCGAAAACATTATCCTTCCGAAGGTTCCCGCATTATTCGTTTATGTTGGCTACCGTCGGCCATTTCGCTTTTCCCTCCTCTAAATACATTTATCACGCGTTTGTTTCTGCTAGTACTCGACTAGACGGACGTGGATTTATTCTGGAGAACCCAGAGAAATAGGGTGAGGCTGACGAAGATAGATAGACATTTACGAGCGTCTCCTAAACGCGATGCTTACGTCGGGTATCTTCCGCGGCCATTTTAACACGTTAAATGCCATGGCAATCACCGGTCACCGATGCCAATATTACTAGAACTCGAATCAAATATAATCGCTAATATTTGTCAAGTTTTCAATATTTTTAACGTTATCATAACGATGTAAAGTAACCGATGCATCGTAGAGTGCTTAAACAGTTTTATTTTGACACGTTATACAGACGTTAACACTAAAACTACAAAAGAAGTCAAAATAACTTGTTTGTCGTGTTTAGTTTAACTTGTTAACGCAAATTATTGAACTCATTAATTAACTTAACTGACCTTTATATTTAAAAGTATATCAATGCTACACTTACATTCGTGCTAATTCCAATTAACATCCCAATTATGATGAGACTTCCGAAGAATACATTTAAATATATTATATTTGAAAGTATTCCATTGCTAAACTTATTGCGAATTTCAATTAACATCTCAATTATTATGAGACTCTCGAAGAATACATTTTAATATATTATATTTGAAAGTATTTTAATGCTTCACTTAGTGCTAATCCCAATTAACAATCGAGTCATCGTGAGAATGATAATTTGAAACTTCTTAGTTTAGTAAAATACACCATATTTGCTAGATAATCCTTTATCAATTATAATACATTAATGCAGTTAAAAGGATCAAATTCTTCCTGTTTATTCAATGATCCGATAACTTCGACATTTATAGATGAATAACTTGTTAGCAGAATCTGAATTGATTTGATACGAACAACTTGGATAATACTGATTAATAAAGTTTCCTCTGATACATTCGCGTTATAGGGGGGTGTATATATAAGTAATGCAGTGAAAATACACATTGAAGTGTATCGGGTAAATGCAGTCCTTGCTCCGGATACTCATTGCGCGTATTCAACGATACTTCATGTCGTTGATGAGACAAAATCATCAGAGTTACGATGTGTATTAAGGGAGAATATGCCATCCGCGATGCATGGAAACTAAAAATACCTCCCCTAGATTACGGTTTATGGCATAATTCTGCGACATGCTTGCTTAACAAATCCACGATTAATGTCAATATTGAAGTTATTAGCTAATAAGGTTCAGTAATTGCTTTCCATTTGTAAGCACAATTGCATTGAACTGTCATTCATTTTGAATAAGCAATGGAAAGTTTATTAAGCATTTATGAGAAATGTTATCGACATCGCTACAGCATTATTCGGATTAATTTGTTATTTTCATAAGCTGAGATTTATATTTTTTGGTGCATTTAAATTGTTAAATATTGTTGAAATTCTGGGGTTAAAGTCGTTGAATTCAGTTTTTAATTCAAATTAAGGTCACTTTGATATAATATAATACATTAAAAACAGATTTTATAGAATCAATTATTTGTTTCGACAACGAGTTATTTTAGATAGTTATAGCTGTATTTATATAGTTATTTTAGATAATATTTCATATTAACTCAACCTGCATAATGGAGGTCGCAAAACCTAGGTATATTAAAATTATTTTAATCGTCGATTAAAATAATAAAACTCGACAATTTCTTGATGCTACAAAATTTTATATAGTCAATTATCGAGTTGGATTTCGATAAATTGAGTGTACATTTGATTTTAATACCGTTGGTTCTCAGCCTGGAATTTGAGCAGTTCTTTAAAAGAATCACCGAGTCGTAAAACGCGAGGAACGTCAAACTTCGCGAAAGTTTCTGCCTGAGTTCTGATAGAAAAAACATTTAAACCTGCCGAGATCATGGCACATCAACATTCAAACTAGTTTCAGTAAGTTTCTCGGATTTCTATGAATCTTTTTCAGCCACGTAAGTACAAAGAAAACGGCAGATGACGAATCGTAAAATATGAACTTTCTTCTCATCTTGAATGCCAATGAAAACAAGAATAACGCTGGTGAATGCCTTAAAACTTTTGCTTTACGAACTGATCGACTTTTAAGTATTCTCTGCGTTGATTAAAGTCATGAAATTCCATATTTATATTCAGTGCAAAAATTATTATATATATAACTACAATATTATATTATATTATATTACTATTATTATTACATATTATATAATAATCATAATTATAGAGTTAAATATTAGTAACGTAATAACCGGATTATTAGTTTCAAAATAAGAATTCGATATCATAGTTAAATAAAAATAATTATAATCATCCACAATTAACTTCATAATATTATTACGTCTCTCGATGACATATAATAAATAACGCCACAAATGCGTAGTCGAATCGCACATAGAATCGAACAAAATCGGAGGCCATCTTTAATTAAGTTATCCGAATACTATACACCACGGAGCATAGATTCAGATTTGATATACTTTTATTTTATATACATAACGCGAATAATTGAATCCATTGATTTCCAATCATTAAATCCTTATAATTTCTAAATAAATAAATTATATCATAATTTCAATATCATAATAATAACATAATATCAATTATAGCATAACTGAGTGCAGGGCATTTCTAAGAAGGCATTATTCTTATGATTTCGATGCGAGAATTAGAACAGTTCGATAATGTCTTCTTAAAACTTAACGCAACGGGTGGATCTTACTAATTAGAAGTAATTAGTGTTGAACGTCGCGTATGTATTTACGTATGCATACTGCCGTAGTCTACCAGGTACTATAACGCTTGCATTAATGACCGCGTAAGCGACGTTCGTTAACTTTTATCATACTCCAGGGATTATTATGGCAGACGTGAAGTTTCAGTACATACTACTGATTTAAGGTAATAGCTACTGTGCGTCACGTAATAGTCAGCCTCCGAATGCTTCCGGATGCTTTATCTCCACCTCACGTTTCAACTTGTTAATTGTTACTGTCAGAAAGAATTTGGAATAACAAACAAACTCTTTATTCTAAAAGAATGAAATTATTTAAGGAGATTGTATAAGGGGATCTAGACAGATTTTTCTTATTAAACCCTTTTAGCAATATTTGTATATTCGAGTATACGTCCTTAAAGTGAGGATAGATGGTAAAAGAAATTAATTGATTTGATTATGTCCATTATGTAATGTGAGCCAATAGAAATCTCGGAAAATAGAAGCGCATAAATTTGAACGTTTTTCTTCAATTTTGAGTGTTAATATAATTGAATATAATTCAATAATGTAATGTAATAAACTGTGTGATGATATGGAAGAATTAATAGAGACCTCAAAAATCGTATATTTTTCAGGGAATTTTTTTAAGGTACCCGGAAAACTTAAAGGTACTATAAGGTTTAATTACAGCAATTAATTGATTGTGACATTAATAATTATTCCTCGTAAGCGCCAAATGGATTTCAAAACCGCAAATCCCCGTCAATAATATTACATATAGTTTTACTAATAGAGTTTCTATCGGAGGCTGCATCGATTTGTCTGACTAATGCATAACTTGACTACTTTGTCGAATCGAAGTTCCCTCAGGGAATCTACTGCATTTAACACGTTGAACGCCATGACAGTCACGGATGACCACCGATGTCAATATTACTAAAATTCGAATTTTGTATATTCGTATAACACGGTTTTTGGTATGGCGTTCAACGTATTAATATCAGTAGATATGGGTATGGCGAACCCAGGGTCCCGAGCCCAAGGAAGAAAACCTTGTAAATAAATTATAATTTGAAATGCGAAAGGATGTTCTTGTACTTTGAACCATCCTTCAGCATTATAACAATACTTTCCTTCGTCTTGAAATAAATAAATTATGACATATTATATAAATATAACATAACATTTAAACGAAGTAATATACAAATGTATATGATAAATGTTCTCCATTTATTCGTAAACATTAAAATTACATTATAATTTGATAACAAAGATATCGGCATGGGATTTAATACGGAAGTATTATTCAACGTAAAAGATATTTGCATTTTGAATGGAATGAAATTCTGAGTTACTCAAAAACTGACGCCAGTAATTTAACTCTTCGGGCATTTCGAAATTGCTTCAGCCATTCTGTTACTTCTATCATTTTGATTAAAAACCAATATATATTTATTTAGTAGAAGCTCCAACGATAAGTTCACAATTTTATGATTACGGTCATTAATCTTACGCATACGATTACGGTAATTTAGTTGCGTTAACATTGTTTTATTATTAGTTAATAATTTAACGTTACATAAATCTAGAACCCAAATCAAGTAAAATACACTCAAGGACCGTGTTCTTATTAAATTCCAATATAATACAATACAATATAATATAATATATTTCAAACTATTAGCGAATATAAAATTCGTAAGATAATACTTTGCAGGGAATCATTAAATCCTTTTCGAATGCTTCTTTGACCTGCGGCACCGTGTAACTGGAAAATAATTTATGAGCATTAACGAAGGAATATCGCAAAGAGGGTAGAAAGGAATCCAGCGACTGGTCGGTGAGATATGGTAGCCGGATAAAAAGTTGGCTCGGGATAACCGTCGGATAAAAAGCTTCGGCATTCAATAACGCCTGAATAATTAATACTCCTCCCGGCGCGTATGCTCGACGATAAATCTCGAAGTTATATTGATGTGCGGAAACTATGCGGATACCGGCAGAGTTTAACTTTAACAATTAACGTGGACCCCCGTTACTTGGTCCTCTACGATCGAAAGGGAACGTACAGTGTCATCAAGGTTAAATTTCGATAACCATTAAAATTCCTTCACGGTGAGCAGCCATATTTATTAACGCGTTGAATGCCGCGAGGCTCACCGGTGAAAGACGATGCCAATATTACTAAAACTCGAATCAAATATATCGCTAATATTCGCAGTTTTTAATATTTTTAAAACAACCCATGTATCGTATACCGGTTAAACTGTTTTATTGTTAGCAGCACTGAACATGTTAATTGAATATTCGTAAATTAAAAATTAATAAATTATTCCGGGGCCAAAATTATCACTTTTTTTACATTCGGAAAATACATAACAGTGGTAATACTGTAGCATAGAATTTGAGTGCAATTTGCTTTTGCAAATAGTTAATAATAATTCTAGAAGATGGTACACCGGTAGCCTCGCAAGATTATCAATTTCTGAATTTTCTAATTCATGTTAAATTTGCATTGACGATTCATAACGTGTTATGAGAAATTTTGTGTCTGGATGCACAGATGTACATTTCTATTAGAATTTTGAAGGTAACGTTTTAAACGTTTGCCAGTCTGAAACTATCTATTCTGAGAATACCTTGGGACTTCAACTTTAGCAATTATCTCGGCGTAGTAGTTGTTTATGTTCGACCTAACAGGAACTTCTATCGTTCCTAGTAGAAGCAAATTAACAATTAGGTTTATTCTCACTGAAATAGCAAGAGCGGCTTGGTGAAAGATAAAGAATGAGGAATAAAACGTCCCATTATGAACGAGCTTTTTTATTAAACTTGTAAATAGCTGGCCGACATACGATGATTGTAAAAAGTATGCGTACAGCAGCGAATTTTAATTTCTTGAATTTCTCTGAGAATATGTTAGAGGATAAAGATAATGCAGAAACGGTAATGGCAATTTAATTAATTCATTACTTGATTATTTTCATTCGTTTAATAAAATGAAGATTTGGAAATGAAACTGTCTTTTTGGGGGAACATTTTCACGGAGTAATAACAGAACGGTTTCCATTTGTGAATTATTCATCACACCTGTGATTATACACTATAAGTTTTAATTGACATTATGCTGTTTAACAAGAACAACGGCTAATGAGTGGTATTCTAGCGAAATACGTACGTTGGGCACCAAAACTTCTGCACTATTGTTCTGGTGGCTTTTATCATTGTTTTCGTCAGCGTGAAAATAACGGATGAATGAAAATCGAGCAATTAAAAAGGCCGTTGTCTAAATATCTGGAACACAAAAAGTTAATTTACCTCCACTGAATATACTCTCTGAATTTCTATTTATAATTGATTTTATTCCCCAGAATATACATTTCATGGACAAAATAATACATCTATCTTTTTGATGACAATTAATATTATCATTTCACATATAATTTCATCTCTGAAACGGAAAACGTTTCATCCATAGAAACGATATTTGACGTGAACTCAAAATGTTTTTATTAATTATGCATAGTGATATGCAATTTAATTTCGAATTTGAGATTATTAGTTAATAATGATAGAGGAGCATAGCTCTTAACCTTGTTATTTCCACTGCAGACAATTATATTACGAAATATAGGCGAGTTAAAAAATGTGCAACAAGGTTAAATGCTATGCTACTCCATTGTTATTAAATTATTAATCTCAAGTTCGAAATTCAATCATTTATTACGGTGCATAGTTGATAAAAAAAATTTTGCGACAACCCCCCCGTTCCGAACTCGGGGACGTCTTGACCCCGACTGAGGGTCAGGGATGCAGCGGGGAGTGGTATAGTGTTGGGGTAGGTCAGGAATTCGGCGGCAAGCGCCGCAGTTTAAAGGGCACATAGGTAATAAAACATGGCTGCGTATCCACAGTCGGGGTCCCGACGTCCCCGACTCCACAACGGGGGAGCTCACGCAAATTTTTTTATTAACTATACATCGCAATATACGATTGAATTTCGAACTTGAGATTAATTTCCATTGCAGCCAATTATATTACGAATTGTAATCGATTTAAAAAAATGTGCGTAATTACCCCCGTTCTGAACTTACGTAGTATATTACGCAGTATATTACAATAAATATTTTCACTTGGCAAACTGCATAATATTATCAAGATCAATCATTATAAATGATTGATCAAGAACATCATTATAAAAAATAATATATTAAATTTAAGGGAAAATATTAATTCTATACTTTCCAAATTCACACGTGAATTCCAAACTCAAACGATATAAATGCAGGGAAGTTGACATATTCATAAAATCCAAGTTTTCACAGCGCAAAGATATTGTTTTCCCGGAGGATTTCAAATAAACGTTGTCCAACTCATATTGCCATATCATTTCCATGGGTTATACGAATAAAAGCAGTCGTATAGAAGAAAGGAAGAAAAGAAAGGTTGATGGCACGTGTACGTCTTCTCATGGTCCCTCGCCGAATATGAAACCCCATAATATTTTCAAGGTGTCAGGATTCTAATATAATACGAATCGAGTCGAGAGGGGAAATCGGCGGCTTTTTATCGTTCTTACTGTCGTTATATATCATAAAACATGGTAGAAGTCGTTCGGTTTGTTCGACCAAGCTATAAATGTAAAAGGACAGGGAAATAAGGCCGAATTGGACCGCCGCTTATCGATCAACTTAGCATAGACTTCTCTCCGTGCTGGTTCTTCTTCCTTGGTTTCAGGAACAACCTGAACGTCGCCGCTTTCGAAGATAAATCGAGTTTGCTGGCAGGTACCGCACTCGGGACAAAGTTATTATAGTTTCGATTCGATTACGTCGTTGCAACGACGGTTTACGAAGAAAACCGGAGGCTTTAAGGTTCATCTTCTTCCTTCTTTTTAACCTGCCTCTCTTTATCCTCTTCCTGTCATATCGTTTCTCATTCTTTGTCGAGTGCTTTCTTAATCTTTCGTTGCTTACATCGTGCATTCTTAGTCGCAAATCACCACCACAATGTTACACGTTGTATGAAATCGCGTATTTCGTTAAAATAATTAAAATAAGACGAAAGCAGAGTATTCAGGTAAAAAGAGTATATGTAAATATTGGGATATAAATATGGAGGATTACTTACTGGACAACTTCATATCGTGGCGCGTAGGATTTTTTATTTATTGGTGCTCTTATGTCTGCGATATGAAAATATAAATATTGAATATTTAAAAATGAATGTATTTCAAAATTCAATTCAAGATTTTGACTGAATAATAAATTGTTGTACTACGTGTCCAACTACAAAGGCAAACTAAGATTAAAATTGATCTCAGAATTAATTAATTAAAGACTTATTCTTCGAAGATTTGAAAATAAATGAAACTGCCGTATAAAGCGAAATCATTTCGTACAACGCGTAAAATATTAACCACGTTATACGGGAGTCTAGAATATAATTGACCTGTAAGTAACCCCGTATATTTATATCCCGATATTTATACATATTCTTTTTCACCGAATGCTCCGGTTTCCCCTTATTTTAATTTCCATACATATAGAAGAAGTAGCCTGCGGCTAACCTCGGCGGATTCCTGATAATGAAAATCGATGCAATATACGAGAAAGCGAGGGTCGGATGTTGAAAGGGGGCCAATTGGAATCGAAGGGGCAACTTATCTGAAAAGATAGTTATAAAATCAGAATGATTTCCCGATTTCCTGTCTTCTAACAATATTTCTCCCCCATTTCCTATATTCTCTCCCCCAAACAATTTATAATTAAATAAAACCCAGTGATAGACTGCAAATAAAGTAAAGCATTTACCACCTAATAGATGGAAATCCGTTACTTATAGCGATCTAAAATAACCAAATAAACTGAAAAGTAAAATCACAAAATCAAATAAAATAAGCCGATTAAAATTTATGAAAATTATTCACTACTCTTCCTAGAGTTACTTTCAATACAGTAGACACAATGTTTAATGTTTTCGAATACAGAAAGTGAATAATAATTGAAAAAGAGGAATTAATATGCGTGAGAATCATAGTAATCTTAAATAAGGAATCAGAAATAAAATAGCAGGTTTCTTGCATATATAAACATGTCTATCCTACTCAATCATTTTAAGTGTTCTCTCATCTATTCATTCAAGTAATATCATAATTTTATTAAGGTATTTATCATCCATATCCCTGCGATCATAATTTACGTGCCACATCACCGTGAATACCTTCCACCCTACTTCCCTTAATATTTAAGTTTCCAAACTCCGCGAAAGAATGTACTGTTATAAGACTCTCGGAGATCCAAGATGTTCGGGAACATTCTGAAGCATGTTCTAAAATGCGATCATAGTTTTCTCTCGATTCGACTGGAACTTTGGAAATAGTCCAAAGGGCATTCATTCATCGGTAGGAAAAGAATACGCGTAACATTTGATCGTTCGTGAAATGTCAGTACCACAATCGGTCCATTTAATGTCCATGTCATGGTTCCCAGGACGAAAGAAAAATATCTCGTGAATTCGGTGCCAAGAAAATGGAAAAACTTTAACGCGCGCCTACGGCATTCCATGCAGGACATTTTTCGACTTAAAGTATAGAAATATTGTAGAAAGTTATTGATATATTAATGAAATTAAATCATTTAATTTTATCATTTTAAAAAGCAATTATTTTCATACGAAAAGAATTTTCCTAGATATCTGTTAATTTTTTAATTCAGTTTATTCGACATTGGAGATTGGCGATTAAATTAAATAGATTTGTGGAGAAATTAGTCATTTTTTAATTTAGTATTTCCGCATTCCATGCTCGTTTTCCTCTGTTTATACTCGAAGTAGAACAAAAGTCACACCGAAAGTGGCACCGCATGGACGACCAACCGAGTTGGTCCCGTTTCACGCAAACTAGCACGCGCCAAACAGTATCGCGAAGTATTTGTATTTGTTTTCGCGGGCGAATAAAAGCGCGGAATAATTGTCACTCGCTTCTCAGTGAGGATTGTTGTGTAGTGTTTCATTTTAAATGAGGCCATTTTCCACGCGCACTCAGAGCTCACCGAATGCAAGAATACCGCTGTTGTGTTCGGATAAAGGATATAAATTAAAATATTCCTGTGTGACGTTTAATCTGAAACGTGTAAAAGATGAAGCTGATAAGCGCTGCCTCTAAAACATGACAATTAATTAACAGAATCTATTGAAAATAAATAAGATAAGTCCATTATTATACCCCACATGAAAACAATTAAGACATTTTGCTTATAAAAATTATTATACGATATTCAATAAATTATTACGCTTTTTGGGTTTCTGCTTTTATGCAGCAGCTATGGAATTAAAGTTATAAAAATAACTTGATTGATAACATGATTATTAAATTAATAAAACTGAATTCTGAATTAATAGAACTGAATTTGAGCAAAAGCGTATATCTCTCTGTGCGAATTATCAATTTTTTCATGTCACGTGTCAACATAACTGCCGCTTTAAAGTGTCACTTTATTGTTGTACATTAAACATCCCCCTCACGCGAGGGTAGGAAATGGCTCGGTATGATTTCTTTTTAGAGAGCCTTCATTTATTTCCCGCCATTCATTGCCATCTATTTTCGAAGTGGGGCAAATGTGACAAGCAAGCTTTTGCACGGAACATATATTTATGTACGACATACTTGAGAAATTAATTAGGAAAAGCCGTAATTGCTCCAACTTGTTAAATATAAAAGAAATAAATGGCATGCCTTATATATTATAAAATTTACTTTTCTAAAATGTGCTTAATTTTTTCATAGTATTCTGATAATTGAATTCGATAATTCATCAATCACTTATTATACCATGATCTTATTGTGTTATACCAATTATTATATTGTACCATAAACCACTACCAATCAATTTCACATAAATCCCTGCCAATTAAAGCCCCGAGAAATCACGGTAAAAATGATTGAATTTATGGTAAATGTTGGTAATTCGAAATCTTGAGTCGTTCTCGGAAACGCACGCTATTCTCCTTATACGGTACTCGAAGCTCCCCAAGAGTCGCGCGACACTTCTGGTTGGCTAACGTTAAAAATAGGAGACCTTTCAAGATAAGTGGGTCAACGTACCTTGTCTATGTATATTCGTAATAACATGGTCCACGGAAATCGACATTTTCCATTCACAGTTTTACCGTGAAAAGTTCGTCTTTTTGTGACTTCTGCGGCTGAAGTTTGTCTAGAGTGCAGACGTTTCGGGAGTAATGAAAAAGCTCTTAGTTCTTTCAAGACTTGCCGAAAAGGGCTTTCTTACTTATAGATCGCTTCAACCTCCACCCACGATTCCTCGTTCCTCTTCGTTGCAATCCTACTTTCTCAAAATATCATACTTTGTCTTCTCCAAGATGTACCCCACCGCCAGTATGTTCTTTATTCAATAATATATATTCAATTTTGAGATAATACTTTCCCGTCTTTCGGAAACCTCGTCGTTCTCTGTTCATCAAAATCCCGCTATTTTCCTTAAAAAAAATATTATAACTTTGCCTTTTTTGAGACAAAGTCTTTTATACCACAATGGCTTTGCATTATTCTTGTAGTCGTAAAGTTATAAATATTCAAATCTATGTTATTATTATTCGTTCTTTAATCATGACATGTGGCGTGTCTTATAATATTTTATTAAAACATATGTATTTTTTCTGTATTTAAACTTAGTTATTTTAACTATTAGAGTTATCGGAAAGTAATCAATTCGGTATTGCAGAATTCTTTCGCATTGAAATTTGGGAATTTGATTTATTTAAAAAGGCAATTATGGCATCATAGATAACAATAATGATTATCTAACAGAATAATGTTTAATAAGGAAAAAGAATAGAGTTCCATAAAGAATGTGAAAAATAATATTACTTTCCGTTACTCCAAGACAATCTACTCGTTTATTATTAATACTCCGTCATTTCTAACTTCATATAATAATTATACAATCCCTCTTTTCTCGACGTGATTTCATACGTTTATAAATTTGAAGAGCAACCACATAATAACTCGATATAAATAATCGAGATTAATTAAACAGAAAATATCTGATTAGACACAAGTCTCCAAAGCTATATTTTCGTTCCGATTCCCGATCTTTCGTAATCCATTTTTCTCGAATGTCCATCGAAGGAGGTGCACTTGACGATATAATAGGAATTGGTCCTTCGAAGGATGGACAAAGCACCGGAATACGAAGGGAATAAGGATCAGGGTTCTTTCGTGAATAAACGAATGCTCGAACACAGCGGATGCCGGAAGGAGGTTGAGTCGATTTTTGTTAGGAGAAGCCTCGACGATCGACGATGTACCACTACCCCGATTTGACTTTCAAATTTCTTTCTTACCAGGAAAAATGTACTCTCCTCGTGGATGGTGCTCGAGCATCTTCGAGGAACTGCCCTCGTTTCTTCGCATTGCATCTCCTCTGCCACGACAGAGTTCATTGGTCGAGTAGAAAAACCTAAGACTCCCTCCTCGAAATATGTCCTCGACATATTTCATATTCGTGCCTGCGTGAAATTGATTTGTCTTTACGATCGAATCGACGATCTACTAATCTTTTCCCGTCATTTTCTTCTACTAATCTTTTCCCGCCATTTTTAACCCTTTGCACTCGATGAACGACTTTCAGTAGTCAGACAATTTATTGCATTAATTGGAATATATTTTAATATCAACGCCAAAACCTACTCTGTGCGACTCCCGAGACGATATTAAGTTTCGTCGACATTTTTCCAAAAGTGTTAATTAATAACTAGAAATTTAAACCGTTTTTGAAAGTAGAATGTGGATTTAATGTGCGGGCCAATTGACCGTTCGAGAATCCAGCTCGGTATATATTTCACTCGGTATATATGCACATCTTAGGTGAACTTTTTTCCATGTCTTTCCTTGGTTTTGTGGAAACTCGTTTGCCAAGAACGGCAGATAAAGCAAGCTACTTTGACGTCCTTGAGTTCTTGCGCCGCAAAGATTCCTCGTTATCCGAGTTTTGTTTGCAACACTGATTGTGCAGTGATTCTATTCTTTGCTTTATAAAGCTACGAAAAATATGTATGAATATCTTCGGAGAACTATGTGCATTTGTATCCGTCTTGCTGGTAGAACTTGGCAAATGTAGAGTTTGTTTTTGCCTTCAAACAGTTTATTATATAGATACCTTCAAAAATGTTCATTCTGAAAATTTTAAAGTCGTTAATTTTGTTGATAAATCGTTGTCAAAATCGATAGTAGATGATGTATAAACATATTCTATGACGATTTCTGGTCGAAAGAAGCGGTTTAAAAATTTCTATTGGTCAAAAATGGGTCGAGCCAAAGTCGAAAAAATGTGAAGGGGTATACCTTCAAAAATTGCCAAAAATTAAAAGTCGCCAAAATCAATTCTAAATGACCCAAATCGATGGTAAATGATGTATAAACATATTCTAGGACGATTTCTGGTCGAAAGAAGTGGTTTAAAAATTGTTTTGGGCAAAAAATGGGTCGATCCAAAATCGCAAAAATGTGAAGGGGTATACCTTCAAAAATTGCCAAAAATTAAAAGTCGCCAAAATCAATTCTAAATGACCCAAATCGATGGTAAATGATGTATAAACATATTCTAGGACGATTTCTGGTCGAAAGAAGCTGTTAAAAAATTTTTATTGGTAAAAAATGGGTCGAATCCAAGTCAAAAAATGTGAAGGGGTATACCTTCAAAAATTCTCAAAAATTGAAAGTCGCCAAAATCAATTCTAAACAACCCAAATCGATGGTAGATGATGTATAAACATATTCTAGGACGATTTCTGGTCGAAAGAAGCGGTTAAAAAATTTTTACTGGTCAAAAATGGGTCGAACCAAAATCGCAAAAATGTAAAGGGGTATACCTTCAAAAATCGTCAAAAATTAAAAGTCGCCAAAATCAATTCTAAACGACCCAAATCGATGGTAAATGATGTATAAACATATTCTAGGACGATTTCTGGTCGAAAGAAGCTGTTAAAAAATTTTTATTGGTAAAAAATGGGTCGAATCCAAGTCAAAAAATGTGAAGGGGTATACCTTCAAAAATTCTCAAAAATTGAAAGTCGCCAAAATCAATTCTAAACAACCCAAATCGATGGTAGATGATGTATAAACATATTCTAGGACGATTTCTGGTCGAAAGAAGTGGTTTAAAAATTTTTTTTTGCCAAAAATGGGTCGAACCAAAATCGAAAAAATGTGAAGGGGTATACCTTCAAAAATGGTCAAAAATTGAAAGTCGCCAAAATCGCTTCTAAACGACCCAAATCGATGGTAAATGATGTATAAACATATTCTAGGACGATTTCTGGTCGAAAGAAGTGGTTTAAAAATTTTTTTTTGCCAAAAATGGGTCGAACCAAAATCGAAAAAATGTGAAGGGGTATACCTTCAAAAATCGTCAAAAATTAAAAGTCGCCAAAATCAATTCTAAACGACCCAAATCGATTGTAAACGATGTATAAACATATTCTATGACAATTCTGGTTCGAAACAAGTGGATTAAAATATTTTTTGGTCGAAAAATGGGACAACTCAAAATCGCAAAAAAATCCATCCTTGTTTTATGGACTTAAATCTTGACATTCTAAGAGATCGAAGCACGATAACTTGATTTACGTTCGTCGTTATGGAATAATGCGATTGGCTGTTCCAAGATTTGCTGCAGCGTATAATCTAGTAATGCTTCCATGAAATTACTCCAACTTCCTCTTCCGGGAATTTGTTCCCGTAAGCGGCAAAGATAATTATTAAAATCTTCTTTAAACTTTTGCACCCGACGAATATGATCCAATAATAATGCACTAATAATTTTATTTCAGAGTAAAGTAATAATCAAGTAATAATCAAGTAATAATCAAATAATAATTCAAATAATAATTTTATTTCAGCTTAAATTAATAATCAAATAATAATGCAAATAATAATCTTATTTCAGAGTAGATAAAAATTCACGAAGAGCATAGAATAAAATCTTGAAAAATATTATTTTAATAATATATCATATTCAGTATCATCGATCATATATTACACTCTCGAAAAAGTGGTAGACAAACAAGTTCCCTAATTCCTTCGATTTTCTCTCAAATTTCGTTCCGATCGAATCATCTCACCGCGTCCGCAAAAAGGCATTTTATTGGAATTGAAATAAAATTCAAGAGACTCGATTTCGGTGCGGGAAACACGTGGCAGTTTTTCGACTTTACGAAGCGTACGGTACCGCAGTCGTAAATCCAGTATATAAAGGCGAAAAAAGGGAAGAATTTGTCGAAAAAAAGGGTGGTTTAGCTTTCGTCATTTCCGCATTCGCGAGGTGAATTACTTGAATCTGTCCTCGGTCAGTGATCAGCCGACGAACAATCGAATAGAGGCCACACCGATTGGTCGCAATCTGCGCCAATTGGAAGCCGCAAAAAATAAAGCAAAGAAACAGTGCTACGAGATTTGCATTTATGCACGAAACAGTTATAGTATGTGACAAAAGTTCGCAGACCCAAATTGCCAAAATTTATTATGAACCCGTAAGTTTATTATGCGTGGAATAAACTGTACTTTCTTCGGTGATATATTTATATTAATTCCGCAAATATAAACAAATACGTATAACATATGTGAAGACATACATAGGTTGCTCGTTAGTCGGATCAATATTTTTTATTTGAAAATAGATTTCCACTGAGAGTTTGTTTAAAAACGACATTATTTATGGGATGACCTCGTTATATACAATTCATTTCACAGTTCTGGATTATTTGCAAATAAACAGTGGCCGTGCAATGTATGACGGTAGATATTGGAAGATTTACATTTGAATGGCATAAATTAACGTTGTATATTGCTGTTAACGAGTTCCGAAAACTTCGAATGTATCTTCATTTCATTGGCATTTAAATAGCCTACTTACCGTCGAGGTATTTAAATTTGCATTGCAATCGGTGTTGTTGATTCCTTCTAAACGCTCCAGTTAACTAGAACATCCGGGTAAACTATTTTTATGGCTGCTTTCCCAAAGACTTCTTTTTTAAAACGCAAACATCTCTTCATTTCCAGAAAATATATTGAGTTGGCCAAAAAGTTTGTGCGCCTTTAACATGTAACGGAAAATGATTTCTACTTAATTTGATGTTTCTTTTCCATTTTCTTTATTCAATGTATCGTCAGTTTTTATTTATGATATTATATTCTCCTGTCTTTTGGAAACCCGTATAATTCTGCTGTTCATTTTCTTTTGAAAATATCCTGTTTTCACGCAAAAAACTGAAGCAAACCGCGCGAACTTTCTGGCCAATCTAATATTGAGATCGAATAACGTTAATAAAATATTTATAATTTAAATAATGATAATTATCGCTATCAGTCGGTCTATATGTGTCCCTCGTATAACGCGGGAGTTAGATTCCAGCGAAATGTCGCGTTATAAGAACCGCGTAATGCGAGACTTGGATGTACACATTGATTAATTCTACGTAGATAGAATATAAAATGAATCATTATTAATTTCTACTTGAAACTGCAAATACTTCGCGTGAAGGTGGATTGCACACACTAATTGTGTTTACAGAGCAATTATTGGAGTGTGATTCTGCATAACAATTACAGTTTTGCTTGTTTAATTTACATGCCGTGTATATGAATCATATACCGAGGAATTACATAACGAGGGTGTTGTTGCAATACGCAAACGAGTTGTTTCCCGGAATCGAGTGAAACATCATAAAATATACGATATTCAGGAATAAAAAAAATCATGAATATATTGTTAAGGAAATTGGCTTTTAATTAGTTTATAGTAATAATGGTAAGAGTAATACAGTAATAATAATGGTAATATAATAATAATTTATATTAGATTGGCCAATAAATTCGTGCGATTTTATAATGCAAATGGAAAGCGATTTTTATTCAATTTTGTATATTCTTTCATAATAGTAATATAATAATAATTTATATTAGATTGGCCAATAAATTCGTGCGATTTTACAATGCAAATGGAAAGCGATTTTTATTCAATTTTTTATATTCTTTCATTATTTTTATTCAACAGGAGAATATCAAAAGGCTTTAAAAATGATAATATCAGATATTATTATATAAAAATATGACGTTATGTTATAATTCTAAAGGACGTCAAATGATGATTCGTGGATGATAAAAATTGATAAATACATTAAGATAAATCCAATCTTGATGCGAAATTAAGAAACCCGCGGGGATAATTAAAATATACCCCGCGGAATTTAAATAGAAGAGACTCATAAATCTCTTTCCCTCTTAATGGAATAGGTATAAATATCACTTTGTAATTTTTAGAAAGCAGTCCACTTTCAGTATTTTATTCCGATAAATCAGAAACCTTAAGATTATGGTTATCAAACCACCCCCTCTGCATTATATTAATAATAAACCGCGTTTATATTTATTATTTCAATTAATCAATCTAACATATTAAACATTACAGTATACTAGATATAATTAAACACAGAAGACATACTATTTAAAAAAGATATGATTCTATCTACATTTCTATAATTACATTTAAAATAATATAACGAAATAATCGTATGTAACATATTAGTAATATTTCGAAAGGGTTAATTTCGAGTGGAAACTGGGTGAATATGATCTGAAAAGGGGTTAATTTGGGGTGCAAAACCAGTATAAAAACGAGAGAATATACAGGATATCGAGATTCCTTCTTTTGACAGTACTCGCTTCAGCGAGCTTATTGTTAGCCCGTCGACGAAACTCCCAGGAGAATCGCAAGTCCATTCTACGAGAATCGTGATTCAGGTAGCCAGCAATTTATCTGCTATAGCAGTCGTAGCTACCAACGAAAGGGTACGAATGAAAATTGTGAAAACTCGCTTAGGTTTCAACCGTCTCACCGCCCAATAGAAACGCCGATAGTGGACCTGCAGAGTTTGGATAACGAGAATATCCCTATCGGCATTCGTTAACCGTTAACCACTTATAACCGGTTTTTGTTTCATGGATAAATTTTCACCGGCTAGGACTTTTCGACAACTTGATATTGAAAAATGTCGATTTAACGGATATCCGCTTCCGGATTGCGTGCGTTAAATGAGTAGTATAAGTGTGGCTGATTACCTGAAAAACGTTATTAAGCCTTTCACTGCGAAAGGCGTATATATGCGCTTTTTATTGGGAACCATGCATTTACTTTTTTAGTAAATTAATACAGAATGAAATGTATTGTTATGTGTTACATAATGTCAATGAAGTGAACTGTCAATATATCAGTTTTAAGATATTAAAAGGATTAAACTCAGCGGGGAAAATGAACTTTTATTACTTTAAAAAATAACGGCTCATTGCAAATAGATTATAACGTCATTTCAAGAGAAACAGCGAGGATAAAGATATACAAGTTACATTTGCATGACCCAATAACAGCAGCTTCACAGTTGGTAGCAATGACGGTGTTAGTTTGAAGTTCATTGTGTTTGGACAAAGTTCAGGGATGCGAGAAAATAGGAAGTGTTATCCCACTGAATTAAATCCTGGTGTTTCAGTTTGGTTTCAATGCGTGTGATTTTTAAGTCTGAAGTAAGTGAAACAAAGGATTAATCAATTTCTGATTTAAACTATTACCGGAAAATAATCAATTATTTTTCACGTTTTTTGTGAAACTCTATTTATTTTTTCATATTAAATATTATTCTATTAAACAATGCCCCTCGTTATCTATGATCCTTGACTTTTTGAATAAATAAAATTTCCAAATTCCGGTACAAAACAATGCTCAACTCCCGAATTGATTACTTTTTTTATTCCTAAAATATTACATAAATCAATAAACCCGAAATACTTTAACAATTGAATGATTTGTCCGCCAATTTTTAGTGAAATTATTAGAATATCCCACGACGCATTGTTCCAGATTTGATATACTTTTATTTGATATAAATAAAGCAAATAATTGAATCCATGAAATCGAATTATATTCGAGAGGCCGGATAAAATCTTTAACCGTCGCTCCGCCCAGATGCACTTAACGTATTTAACTCAGCCGATGGTATATAAATAAATTATTGGAAAATAATTATCCCGGGAAAACCCTTTCTTATCCTCTTTACATTAATTCACTATGATTAATTATCGGATGAGAAAAATAGATTATGTACCCTAATAGAATACATTTTAATAACTAGTATTATATACATTACATATATTCATACTATTGGTGCCATTCTACTTAAAAATTAACGATATAATAATTTCAATAAATGAATAATTTCAAATATATTAAATAACATTTATTCTATATTTATTATCTTACAAGCATTATTAAATCGTAGTACATGCATCATGCATATTGAAAGGTTACTGTGACACGAAATAAGGCTGAAAATACTTAAAATTTAACTTTAATAAATATAAAGAGATAACTTCTTCGAAAATGGAAAAAAAAGTATGACAGGAATAATCTGTGTTTGACAGTCCCGGTGGATCGGGTTGGTGAACTAAGCAGGAGGAACCTCAGATATATTTCGCACACGTTTGTGGAATATTTATTCGCGAAATATTGAGCGTCCGTCGACTAACTCTTCATTCATGTCGTTTTGCCTGTAATAAATATGATCTGTCTACGAAAATCGTTAAAAAGCCAGGCGTTTCTTTAAAGCGAAATAAAACTACGACATGTATTTTTTATTGTAAGGTATAGGTACAGGAAAAAGTTGTGCGGATTTCGAAATCGAAATTCAAAAACTCTGGACATTCTGGAAAGTCATTTTATTTGACGTAGTAGTCACCATTTATTTCTACAACTCTTTTCTGACGTTCTACAAATTCCTTTAAAAAAAAACGGTTCTCTTTCTCTGGAAAATCAAGCTTTTCCAAAAATTTGTTTTCCTAAGCTATCGTAATAAAAATAAAATCCAATGTGACACGAGATGAACATAAAATACTGATTTGACACCGAAATTTTTACAATAATTTAATTTAGAACAATGTTTGATTTAAATAATTATTTTATGCTAATTTCAACGATCCAAATCATCTTCAAATTAGCATAAAATAATGATTTAACACCAAAACCATTTACAAACATTTAATTTCAAAATATTTGTGGTATTAAATAATTATTTTATCTTAATTTAAAACTGATTTTCATCGGTGAAAGAGTGAATCTGATTTTCGAGCTGAATTTGATTACCAAAAAGATGAATACGATCTGCAAAATAATTAATTTCGTGTGCAAAAAGGTGAATATATTTGCAAAAGTATGAATTTGGGGTGCAAAACCATTATAATATAATAATTTCATCCATTCGAAATCATAACTCTTCGAAGTGTCCTCTCCGCGAGCACGTAAGACCTTGGCCTTGCGAGCGTGATAGACGCAATCATTCCGCCATTAGTCGTCGTAGAGTTGGCACGCCGCGGCAATCACGTCTCATCTTTCCATTTTTATATACTTTTATCTTCCTGCTTTCGCTTCCATATGCGTTCATTGCACTTCGTACTTCTTCCCTGACCTCCTTTCTTCAACGGCATACTGATTTCGATCCTAAAACCATAGTTTTGATCATTGATTTTATGCGTTTTACGCGTCGATTGATAAGCGTGATAGTGTTACGTGCGTAATCGTGTGTGCATTTGCGACGCACCAGCGATAACCAGTGATATGGG
Organism: Nysson spinosus; assembly: GCA_910591585.2. NCBI lineage: Eukaryota > Metazoa > Arthropoda > Insecta > Hymenoptera > Crabronidae > Nysson > Nysson spinosus. The sequence goes on along the minus strand of OU342852.1, from coordinate 1,605,662 downwards.
ACGAAATTAATGAGATGTGCCGCGATGTCTACGCATCAATAACTGGAGATGGATTCTGTATTTTGGGGCGTTACATCCGAAATTGTAAGTTAGGCGAATATTTATTGGATTTCTGTCTTTTCAATTTCTTGTCGCACCTTCGGGGTTTTTGTGTTTTTGTTTGTTTATTTTTTATTGCATGTGACGCGATTTCTATGACGCGCTGAAGATATTGCTACGACTCTTTTTATATAACGCGATTCTCGTGCAACGCGGTATGTAATAAAATGCGGGAATTCCAGGATAACGCGATTTCATATAACACGTAATATATTAATAAGTTGTACGCCATGGTGGTCCTCGGTGATCGCAGATGCAAATATTATTAAAACTCGAATCAAATATATCGCTAATATTCGTGCAATTTTCAATATTTTTGACGTTACGATAACTAAGCAGTTTATTTATTGACATTATATAGATGTTACAGACGCGTATCACGAGGTATCATATAACACGTATTTCAGCGCGGCACTCAGAATATTAACCACACAATATGGATCCTAATTAGCATGATTCTAATTAATGGCTCATATTGCATAATACAGAATGTATTATATTTTCGACAATTTTTCTGTTACATTTATTTCATGGATATATTCTTCATATTTCAATGGTGTATGTCAACAATGAAAAGCAAGGTATTATATTAAGGTAGTCGCTATTTTTAGCTTCGTGGGTCGTAAAACGTACACAATGTTCGGCGAGTAAGAAACTTCGTGCTTTTGTTTACATGGCACAGGAGTGTCGTTAACCTTGCGAAGAAGCGACGAATTATCAGTATCATATAGCTTATCAATTAATAATTGATTCATTTTTCCCGAACATTATTATAATTCATTTTGCAATATCACGAAAAATGTTATAAAAGGTTATCAATTAACGCTAGAATTACCAAAGCAGTAAAAATAACTGGTCGGTATTATTTAATAACAATATTCACATGCACAGCATTCAATGCAAAAAAATCCCAAAATTCAATGCATAAAATACAATGCGAAATTTCGATAAAGCCATTGGATTTTTTAAGGGATAAAATAAAAATTGACAATAAGTTCTTTTTTATTTATACATTAATAGTTTGTACTGCTGCCGTTTCTCCGAATAACTGTACTTGATTATATAATACTTTACATTTATTTATACGAATATTTTTTATTCTCACTGTATGCATATCCACGCTTGATCTGAATGAGAAGCCAATCAATGCATAGAGAATTCCCAGACAGTAAACATTGCGCATTCGGAAGTTTGATTCTTGCTTGATATTGATCAATCCTGCCCGATCGTCGATGGTTTAAATTGCTTCAATATTTGTAAGGCAAAGAAAATGTTGGCAGGAATTACTTTTATTTCAACTGAAAATCCAAGCTGTCTATTTAACAGGAGTAAACAATATTACTATTCTGACTTCTAATAATCGAAGCATACTTTTTATGTTTGACTGTAAAAAGTATAAATTGCTTCAATATTTGAAAGGCAAAGAAAATGTTGCCTGGAACTACTTTTATTTTAACTGAAAATTCGAACTGTCTATTTAATAAGAGAAAACAATATTATTATTCAGACTTTTAATAATACTTTTTATGCTTGATTGTAAAAAGTATTTATAAATATTTGATGCCGATTTTAAAGGAAACTTCGGAGGCAACATTTTTAAATGTGGATATGTATTTATTCAATTATGTATCCACCGTTTTCTTCGGCAACTTCTCTTCATTGTTTACGCAACTTCAAGATTCCATTCTCCTAGAATTTCTCAGATTTTTTATGGAAATATTACAGAAAATCGGTATGAATTTTCCGGAGAATCCAATAGTTTATTTAAAATACGGTATACAAGCTTCATTTACCTTAGGTACATATGTAGATTTGTACTATATCTTATTTTGAATAGATTCTATAATTTTATAAATTACAAAATCTTGATAATTTGAAATCTCAATAATTCTATCATTTTATACATTACAAAGTCATATTAATTTTAAATCTCAATAATTCTATAATTTAATAAATGACAAAATCTAGATAATTTTAATCCTCAATAACTTTATAATTTTATAAATGACAAAATCATTTTTGTCAGCATGAAATCAATGAAACCTTAAAAAGAATCCCTTTAACAATTGAACCGAACCAAATTCCCCACCGTTTTCAATGTTATAATTCAACCTGGTGCTTTCTGCACGATATCCGAAAACGATTAGTCGCGATCTAACGAAATGACGGATGAAAGTTCCGGTGTGAGTTGGGAAACTGTTCCCTCAGGATATCTTCTGAATTTTGACACGAATGTCACGACCTGCACACTCCGGCAATGCTGCAACTTGCAGAAATTAGCGACCCCGAAACATTGCTTGCGGTGTAATTATGCACCTGTCTCCGTCGATCTTGTTTCAGATGACATTTACGTCTGAATGTTGCATCTGCATGTACACTGATGACTCAAACTAGTATTTATTTTATTAATAACAATATATCAAGATAATACTCAGTGTGTACCGAGTATTACTTCAATATTAATTATGTAGTAAAGACAATAATTATATGAATATAATCGATGCACCTTTCGAAGTCATCTATATATTTCGATGAATACAAATAATTTTGTGAAATGAACATTTCGGGAAAATGCGGTAAATCTACCGGGAAATTCTTTCCTGCGATGTAGATTTTAGCTTTTACGTATAACTGGAAATGTTACGGTTTAAAAAAGCGACGATGGAAAATATTACGCCCGGGGCGCTTAAAGCAACACTTCTCCAACTAGTTTTTTTTGTGTGCCACGCAGAAATGTCATATTACGTAACACCTTGAATTGCCATTTGATCTCCGCGGCGTTCGCGCGTGAAAGAAAGATTTATAAAAACGTTCATTAACTTTTCTAGCTGCTTTAAAACTGTATAATCAAGTACTTGCCAACAGAATACTTGACTGTAATTCTTATGCAGTTGTTAAATGGATTTTTAAAATCACGAATAATTATGGTTTTGATCATTTTTTCATTTCATAACATAGTAATTATTTATTACAGTATATAGACGCGCTTGTTTTTGGTAGCTGCTTTCAATTTTTATTTAGGTTTATATCACATTAGTTGAATAATACAGGTTTTGCACTCTAAATTAACCCTTTTGCAGTCACGCTTTTCCACAAATTTGTTTTCTTAATGTATTGTAATAAAAGTAAAATCCAATGTGACATAAAATTAAGATAAAATATTGATTTAACACGAGAAATATTTCTAAATTTGTTTGCAGATATTTTTTGGTGTTAAATCATTATTTTATGCTAATTTAAAACGAATGAATTTGACTTGCAAAAAGGTGAATATGATCTGCAAAATGTTTAATTTGTAGTGCAAAAAGCTGAATGTGATCTGCGAAATGGCTAGTTTTAAGTGCAAAACTTAAACTTCGAATTCCAAGATGAGCATCTTCCAATAATTCCAGCAATATCTCAATTTTCAAATCCATTTTTCTTGGAAATAAGCCTGGTACAGAAAAATATTATTCTATATTTTCGATTCAGTATTTCATGTAGAATCATGTGCCACCTTGTACCACATGACACCATGTATATTCCGCTTACGAGCGTACTTAGGATGAAATTATTAAGCAAATTCTTGGTGTGCTAATGAACACTTTGCCAGCGCGAAAGCCGGGCTTCATATATTATTAAGTTTGTCATGCAGACAGCGAACAAACATTTTGTATGACTTTCCGGAACTGAAACTCGGCGGTGCACAGATGAATATTTGATTACTCTAATCATTTATTTCCTTCCTCTCGCCATATTAACTTTACACGAAAATTTGCATACCACGCGTGCTGCCAGCCAGCACGGAAACATGAAAATCTTCGATGCGTACTTTCCGACGTAGCTTTTATTAATTTTTAAAACAGGAAGCTGCCTCGCTAAAGAACAGAAATACTCTTTGGATGTTGATATACATTTTATGATTACTTAATTTTATAAACCATCTTTCTTTGTGTTCAAAAGAAAATCGTATGACGTGAAACTAATTAACATTAATTAAAATAATTAATATTCGTAAAACTTTCAATATTTTTAACGTTACTATAACGATGTTAAGTAAACAATTGATTCAATTTTCCACGTTTGTGTTTCAAGCAAGTTACATTTGATTAAAAAAAACTAAATTAACGAGTGGAAAATTGTGAATTCTTTTCTAAAAAAGTAGCGTGTTCTAAAAAACGTGATCCAATTTCGTTGGCTAGATTTTTTGTTAGGTCACGTGTGTTCGTTCCCACGATGTTTCTATAATCGTGACCTAGGTTAGTATCGCGGGATATAGATTTTTTTGCGATCACCCACCGCATCACGATCCTCCGAAGTTTTTTGCCGTGTACTGCTAAATCAAATTTCCTGCTACTGATTTTATTCGCCAGAGTTTTTTGTTTCCCTCTTTCTAACCGATCGTGCGAAAACTCCCTTTTTCCTTCGAAATTTGCCGACAGTAGTTTCGATTTAAGCGAGCGATTATTTAACATATTAATAAGTCCATTGTTAAACATAGTAATTTTGTTTGAACTGATATTTCGATTAGTATTTATTTTTTAGTATTTTTAATTTCTCTCTTAAAATTTCGTGACAATAATCTCGATTTAATTAATCGATTAATTAACATATTAATAAATTCATTATCGAGTATGACAACGTTTTTAAATTAAAAGTCTGCTTTATTCAGTAATATTTATCAAGATTTCTCTAATTAAACAATTGATCATTAAGAAGTATTCAAGTACGACAACGTGATTCGACTTCCAAATTGACTGTGTTAACATTTAATAGCAGCTCAGTGTTCCAATAACCATAAATTCTCTCCGATTCTATCGAAAGACGATCGATATTCCATAATAATAGACGAGCAATTAATTACAGTGTCCCCATTATAATGAAATTATCGTGCATAGGTATGCGTCGATCATTCCAGGTATCATCGCTAACATGTTCGATAATAAACCTTCGCATCATGTTTAATCAACGTTTACAACGGAAGCAGTTGTTTCGAAACGTTATATCGGACATTATAGTATCCGATGTGCCTTGTACATACGCGTTATAATGCTTGTCCCATTTGTGTTTAGAGCATAGTGTTTGATCGAGATTCCATGCTTGACCTGAATTTGAGTTACCCCTTTGTAAGCCCCGAGTCTAATGACATCGTACATCAAGTAACCGATGAAAACATTCGATGGCAAATGTATAAAAGTAGAAATATTAACCCCTTTTGTTTATTCGCGTATTCTTGAAATACGATGCAAAGGAACGAGTGCTAATTAAGATTAATGAGTTGTCCAAGAAATCGAGACCAAGTTCCCCTGCGGTAATTAGCAGGCTACCTAAAGTCACTATATAAGACGGTTCGCTAAACCGGAGTGTCATAGAAGTCTCTCCTTTTCCTTCTCTTTAGTCCCTTTTTCTACCGGGCCACTTATTAAGGAAAGAGGTCCCACTACTCCTTATCTGCCTTCCTTTATTCCTTTCTTTTCTTAATCTTAGTCGTTATCTATCTGACTTCCTGTTCATCTGTCTCGACGAACCTCACCCCCCTCATCCCGCTCCACCCCCCACGGGTATATCTTTTTAATCTCCAAGAGATACTTCCAGGAATATGGTGACGCAGGGGAAGAGACTCTTTTGTTCCTTGAGATGTATCAATTAGTTTATTGATGTTGTGAGAAGTGTTAAATACGTTGATACTGCGCTGAATTCCGTGTTATGCGATACCTCGTAATATGCATGGGTTTTGTTTAGAAATTCATTTGTGGAGTAATATGTTACGGAAAATGTTGGAATAAGTTGTTTCAGTGTGAAATTCTTTGGTATTGAAGTTAGAGAAATCTCGGAGCAGGATGAAATATGTGGGAACAATTTACCTTCCGTTGTGGTATTCGTACTTGCGCGTTTTAAGTAAAGAGGTTAAATGTAATGAGAGTTTGAGAATTCCAGTAAAAACTGTTCTTGATATACTTTTGGTACCACTTGGTTTTACATTTTTTTTCCTTCTTCCTCGGAATATAAAGAAGGGTGGTTCACTTTGATTTCAGCTGACGTTGATGTACAATATAATAAATGTATCACAGCGATAACAAAAAAGAGTGGATAACAAAGCAAAATGGAGCTACTCAAAATCCACTTAGAACGTATCCGGGAAGTATGTCAAGCATCAATTTTTTAAAGATCTTTGCACTATTATTACACGTATCATCCTTACGTAATACTTGAATATACAAGAAGAGAATTAAGTTACTACATTCGTGCAATTTAAAATTAATATTCGAAGAATTTAATTGTCGAATTTCGAGTGTTTAATTGTTGCAAAGAATACAATGTGTTCGTCCTTATAATTAATTAAAATCTTGATTCTAAAACCAGAACATTAATAGGATTGAGTTGGCAAAATAGTTGGAAAAAATATAACAATGTAAATGTAATAATATTAGTTATATAAAATCTTGACATCATCCTTGAAGCTGAATGTAATAAATAATAAATAAAAATGACTTTGAACATTTATATTCTCGGAATTGTTGGAAGATGTACCTTCTGAAATTCGGAGAAACTTGAAATTTTCAAAGTAATTTTTCTCGGAAACGAAGCCTCGTATAAAAAAATTTTATTCTATATTTTCGATTCAGTATTTCATGTAGAATCATCAGCTTCCCGCTTGCGTCACTACTTGACATGACACCCTGAATAAAACAAAAAAAGGGTGACAGTAAAGATTGAACTTATTCGTAGAATGTATGAATCTATTTAAACGATTATTAATGCAAAAGAGGTAATATTTAGCAATAGAAAATTCATTTAAATAAGAATTCATTGTCTGATTTAATAAAAGAGACCTTCAGTCACTGAAGACAAGGAGTTCCAGGGAAACTCGTCGAGTAATGAATACTGAATCTACTTCAAAACTAAATACACGAAACAAATGCTTTCCATGACTTCATAGAAGTTGCTTCAAAGGTTACTGAAGACTTTCGAGATATCTTCAAACCAAAGTGAAACTTGACGGATTTAAGGATCACTATAAAACAATTCTATGCAATTGAAATGAATTCACTTTTATTTCGCGTGAATATGAAAATATTCGTTTACTAAAAAGCAGGTAAGAAAAGTCATTTGTTTCGGAGAGTCGTTAGCACGTTGAATAAATAGCCTCGTTACTGGTAACGATGGACGAACGTTAATAGATGAACTTTAATTTAATACCTCCACTTATTTTTATGCATACTTTGCAACTTCCTTTGCTTCTTATTTTTCATTGATAATCGATCATAATCGAGGACGAACCTCGCGCTGTGCAAAAAGCTTTAATTAAATGAGTCATTTGTGATTGAATTATTGATGCGACGTTAAACTAATGAAATATGTACATAAAGATGTTTCGATACATAAAGATCAGTACATAAGAGGGCAAAGGGTTAATATATCTGAGAAAAACAATACGCACATTATAATTATAGAAATAATTCTATAAAGAATTTCTATGAAGAAGTTTATATTTTTATATTTCTATAAAGAAGTCTCGACTTTTTTATGATGTACTTAATTATAGATTTCGAATTATAGATTTGCCTTTATGGTGTACTTAATTATAGATTAGATTAAATACCACGCATTTACTTTTTTAGTAAATTAATATAGTACGAAACATACTATTACGAATCACTTAAAAACCGATCGAATAATTAAATCTCAATAATTCCTTGATTATTTTTATTTCTATCGACACAATTTAGTGTCAACTACTGTCACGCGAATATCGCATCCTACGATGTTAATGGTTCTTTTTTGTTGGAACACACCGCAGTGAAAGGGTTGACATAGATTCAATCACATCTTAAGATGTTCTCGTTGCTATCAAAAGATCTCGATTCCATTGAAAGCAGAATTTTAAGTGAGTTGTAAATTCTGAATTAGTCGATGCGGAGAGTTCGGTGACACTTTATACCGTGATAATTGCGCGACGCCGGGCGTCGTTCATTAGTGTCGAGGGCGTCCAGATACAAGCATAAAGTAGAAGTGACCCTTGACCTCTTTGATGGTAAAAACATTGGAGTATCTGACGCGATGCATCTCTTCATCAACAAAGTCTTCGTGATGTGATTGAGTCTTGGGATAATATGAAATACTTACGTGTTAATATTATTATATTAAAAACTTGTAAAGAAAGAATCTCATGTTTCTCCACAAAATACTTCGATGCGGAAGCTACATTATTAATCATGTTAATTGAAGTAATCGATGATGAAAATCGTGGTTATACATGAATTTATTAAAGGCGATGTATTTGGTGAAATAATTCAGTCGAGTAATTCGAAATTGAATAATCGCATTCTATAGGAGTAATTGAAGTTTAATCAAACTGTCGGCGTTGAAATATGCTTGGATTTCAGTCGATGATTTGATGTGATTGTGTGATCAGTACGAAGGTGAATTATTTTGATAAATATTGAACATGCCGGCAAATGTTTAATACGGTTTCGCTTTGATCGGAAAATGAGGGAATTTAACTCCACCTTAATCAATGTTACTGACGTTAAATACAATACCTCTCATATTTATTATTTAAACATCAAATATAGTGGCATAAAATCTAGGAATAATATTTATTAAAAACATATTGAGAAAGAACTGGTATATAATATTCTGCGAGAACTTCGCAGTGAATCTCACGTAAAGTAAATATTATTTATTCATATTTTTATGGAAGTATTCACAATTTATTTCTATACGAAGTTATACGAGGATTATCACAATTTGTGGACCGCGTTGTACGAGGATTACCGGTACTACTAATATGTGGCATACCAATATAAAGTAATTCATGTTTCTAAAATATGATTTATAAAATTTAAAATAATTCAGTTTTTTAAATGTAAATTATGGAATATAAAATAATTCAAATTTATTCAATTTCCATTCTAAATAATCTCTAGAGTACTTAAAGGAAAAGCATCCAATACAGTAGATTTCTATTTCGCTTTTCTTAGAGTACTTTAAGACTTGGACTTGTACTATTACTGGATTTGCACGCGTATCATTGTTTACAAACACGGTACGCGTTGTACGTAGATCGACGCACCGTAACTTAATTATAATAGCATTCTTAAGCATCGGATTTTCAAACTCGATTTTCTGGAAGACTAAGCCTTAAATGAAACTATTTCATTTCATATTTTAGTAAGAAAAAATATAGTTATGTAAAGAAAAAATGATTCTTCCGATGCTTATATTCCTGGTTAGTTTAATCCTGCGACGAAAATTACTTTGTAATTCGTCCTCCGCTTGCTTCCTTTTTTCATTCGATATACCAGGAAATTGTTTTCCCGAGACAAAAAAGTGGACAAAGGTAAATTCTCGAAGAATCGGAGTATCGATTTCGTGGTTGGTTAACACTATCCGAAACATAGAACAACAGTAAAACAATGTAAGAAGCATTCGGTGGTTATCCACGAGTGAAAGGTATCCTTGTGTCGTTTCCGTAATACAAGGAATTCTTTTTACAGAGGAATCTTTTCTTTCGGTACAATTTTCAAGCGAATAAGCTTGAAGCTGTTTCCGCGGTGATTTAATTAAACGATAAAAGTGGTTACGCCGCGGAGACAAAAGAAGGAAGTCACAATGGGGAAGAAAAATATAAACGAGGGACATTCGATTCTCGCAAACGCGATTGCCCTTAAGGTGGAATAACTTTTATTTTATGACATTCTTATGTTCCTTTTGCTTAGAATCCGCGCTTTCAATTTTTATCTCGCGAAGGTAAACCTTTACAGTTGTTTCCCCTTCCTTCGCATTGAACAAATATCTGGGAAGTTTATGGTGGACAGAACTCTAAGTAAACTTGAAATTCTGATTTCAAGATGCCACTGAAATTAAATATTTAAACTGCAAACGGATTATAATTCCATAAATCCTTTTCTTTTTAATCACTCATATTAGACATTAATTCGTAAGAACTGAAGCGTCTTCATTATTATTGCTCTCTAATATTTTATGAAAATTTAGATTACATAACTCTTGCATAATTGAATTTCTAAATCTCAGATTTACCTAAAAACCAGACACAGTGTGATTCAAACAGAGTCACTTTCATCGCAGCGTATATTCAAGTACCGTATCACGTTGAACTTGATAAAAGTTTCGTCTCACGTCTTCACCCCGCATAACGCGGAGCTATTTCATAATCATAGCACGGGTCCAATAGCTATTTGCGACAGGATGCAAATTGTCGTCGGAAGGTATTCCATGGTAGATTTTCATCGAGCTACCACGGGTTTCCTTTTGATTCCTTGGTTGTTTAATTAAATTGATAAAAGTAACTCTTGAAATATGATGAGAATTGGGAAAAAGCAGTGCGAGATAGAAAGTGAAGCGAACCAGACGTTCCAGGTAACCATCGGTATTGCACCATTGCGATTTCCATACGGGAAAAATCTCCTCCTCTTTTATCCAACCCTTTCGCTCCCCTTTTTTGTCTATTCTCTTTCTCGTTCATCCTCACCCTTTCCAACTTTTCAGGTCACCTTCCCTTGGGCTCTGACCTCGTTGCCAGGTGGAAAACCCGGTCTACGTACATCGTTATCTGTACTTGTACTTTATACAAGAATGTATAAGTGTTTTAATGAGTTTCCCTGCTTTATTCGACTCGCAAAGTTAGTCGAACTTACGATTTACCATGAAAATGGCCCGAATGGTCAAGATCATGGAACTCGGTCTTATCGTGTTGGACAGGTGCTATTTTACTTGGAATCAATAAAGAAACAGGATTTTGGATTCTACGGCAAGAAAAATATCAGAAAAGTACAATCTTTTCTGCTACAAATATTGATACATTGCATTATAATATTTTATGAGGATTATTAATTATTAATGTTATTGATGCTATGCGGATCCACATGGAGAACACTTTTATGGATATTTTTATCATGTGTCTAATAAAGAATTAATAATTCTATATTGAGTGTTATTTATTGATGCAGTAATTAAGCGGTTAACGTGTTAATAATTGAATACTAGTTTTTCATATTGCTCGACAACTTTCGATAGAGTAACATCCGGTTGAGGCTAGGGAGATTTTTCCCCCAGGGAATCTACTGGGTTTAGAACCTAGTAGATATGGGTATGGCGAACCCAGGGTCCCGAGCTCAAGGAGACAACCTTGCAATAAATTATGATTAGAAGTGTGAATTGACATTTTCAAAACGTAGTATAAATTTTATTTCACCGTTTGACTGTCAGATAAAGTGAGAAATGGAGGCAAATTGTGAAACAAAATGCTGCGTACGTAATTAATAAATTAATAAATTAGTAAATAATATATCGACATTTGCAAATATAATATATAATAGAAGGTTGAACAATGTCGGAAACAAAAGCTGCGATTCACAGAGATTAGTATGGAATTTCCATTAAGCGTATTTCAGACGAATCCTTTTTCCACTTACATAACTACTTATTCATGATAGATGAGGTTGTCAGAGCGAAACGTTCTCGGCGATTTGTCATCGTTTGAATAAACCGATCGTGAGTTATGGAGATTCGAAGTGCGAGAGTAAATTCACCGCGTTACCCAACAATTTCGCAGCCACCGAAACTCTATGCGCCGTATTTACTTCCTGCGTTCCTGATCTCCATAATTTGCAACTGAATTGGTTCTCCTCGGCAATTAAACGCAATCCTGTTTGTATAAGTCGATAATTGGGTTATTTCTGAGATAATAAATACGCGATATGATTCGTTACATAATTATATAACTCAGTACGTAATAAGTTTATATTTTTGTTGCTAGAACAAGTATGTACAGTTTGTGTACAGTGTAAAGATGTTTTTGGAGTGTTCATAAATTGTGTTGAGTTGTTGCAACAATATTCGAAACTGAAATTAATATGATGATCTCTCTAGTCACCAAATTTTATCCTCTTTCGAACTATTAAGATGTGTATCGCAATTTTGAATTACGTTGTTTCGGAAGTGCGTTGTGTAAGCGCGTTGTACAAGGATTAGTTGTAGCACTAATATGTGGCAGACTAATATAAAATAATTCAATTTTATAAGATAGAAAATGGAAAGTGGAAAATGGAAAATGGTAAATAATTCAACTTTTGTCAAATCTCCATTGTAAAAAATGACTAAAAATACTTAAAGAAAAAGCATCCAATGCAGTAGATTTTTATTTCGCTTTTATTAGTGTACTTTAAGTCTTGGATTTGTACTACGATGCAGGAAAATCTAAAATAGAAGAGGTTGCACTTTTCCAACACTTTTATTTCTCCCCGTCCATTACGAATCCATCTTTTCGGTCGACGAGAAACTCCTATTTCTCCATTGGTTCCATTATTTATCATTGTCTCCCGAAAGCTGCACTTTCCCTCCCACGAGGTAGATATTTTAGTGCGGGAAATGATGGCCGATGAAAATCGTTTCCGAATTAAAGGTAATTAACCATTCGCATTCGTGTATTTTAAATCGAGAAATAAATTACACGAAATCCATTTATCTACCCTTTTGGTACATTTACGAGGGCATTAAAAGACGTATTTTATTAATCGGTTTGTTTTGCATCTGGGTGGAAATTATATTATATACTACATTCATATTAAAATTCAATTCTATCTCTGTGTCTCTTTTTACTACGAAAACATGTTAAAACGTACATGTTGTTGCCATTTTTGGAACGTCGAAAAGTAGTTGTCAAATAAAATTACTTTTCAGAATATCCAGATTACTTGAATTTTGATTTCCAAATCAGCACGGCACTTATACAACACGGTTTCGATATAACACGGTTCACAAATGTGTTCTCCAGCATTATTTGACAACACATCAAAGAATAAAAGTAAAGTTCTCGAATGACGTAATTCTTATAGCTGTTAGGCAATTATTACCATAATAATATTAATAATCTAATATTAATATAATAATAATATAATAGTAATAAGTATCTCACGACTTACTGACGGGAGTGTACGTGTATATATATATTTGTATTTAACACGTCGACGAATACGGACAACGTAGGACGAGTGTATTCCGAGGGCCAGTTTAAAGCCAACCCGCGTTAAACAAAAGCCACGATAGTATTTGCTTGACAGACGGTGAAAATCCTTGTTTCCTTTAACGATTTTAGCCGTTGGCCATCTCGTATATGGTACCAACTCCATGTATTGGCTAGCCAATGATTTGTTTCCAGAAATGGAACTTTATTTAGACTACAGAAAAGCTTTTTATTAGTCTGTTTGGCCCTCAAAAATCCTGTGATTTATTGCTGCCTATCATTATTTGTTCGCATTCACTTTTTTGCCGTATAAAAATATTCGTGATAAATATTCCTTGGCGATACTTATCTTTATCCGCCATCTTTAACATCATTTTCGCTATTATAAATAATATGATTTGATTTTGTACCGTTGGAGGTATGTAATTAATGCGATATTAATTTCCGCATATTTTTTATTAACTACCGGAAAAAGTCCGTGCGGATATTAAAATAAACATTCGAATACTGCGAACATTTTGGAGTTCGGAGAGTAATTTTATTTAACGAAGTAGTCAAAATTTATTTTAACAAATGTTTTATAGAAAAGAAGCTAAAAACTTATGCAATAAAATCTATTTATTGCCAACACTTTTACACATTGAATTTTACATATTACCAGAAATTCCAAATATATTTGTTTGACGTGGCAGAAATAAAAAGTGATTCACACCAGTTTCATAATCAGCGGCAATTATTATATTATGTAAAATGACAGAGAATTATTAATATACATATGAAAGCCGCAATAAATACAGGCGTACGACGAAACCCCTGTATTTTCACTGCCGGTCTGCAAGTAGTTCAGGCGCATTATAGTCAGCCGTCTAGCCAGGGGTTCAACTAATAATTCGCTTCCTGAAAACGCAAGGATTTCTCTCATTTTCCATCGTGAGACACGGTAAATCCATTGAAATATAACTCTCATTTCTCTCCCGTATAACACGTGAAACTAAACGAAACTGAAGTTTGATATTATTAAAATATGAAACGAGAGATAGTTTCCTATTCACTTCCAGTTATCTTCCTCGCGGAACATCAGTTAACATGTAAACATAAATTAGCTCATTAGAATTTGTTTTAAAGTAATAGAACACGAAGAAGTCGTACTAAAGTTTATTAAATATAACGAAATAATATTTTACAAATTTTTGGTGATATTAAAAAGTGTATTTAAAACTTGACTATGCATTTGGATTCATTTATAGTGGAATTTTAAATGTTAATTTATCATCTTCCTTTTTAAAAAGTTCTCTTTTCGGCTCCATGAAATCCTTGCAAAAAAGGATCTCCTCTCAATATATACTTATATTGAAGGACGAACTACAATGTTCGGAGGAAAATAGCTCGAACGTTTGCGCGGGAAAAGCTTCCGTGATACGAACGGATCGTATTCGATATTGGAAAAAGTTACGTTCATGTCTTTTTTTTCTCTTTCCGTGGAGAAAGGAAAACTTGGGATATCCGACGAACATCCATATTTTACTGTTACTTTCTGCTTTCAGCTTTATCCGGATCGTAACACTTCACCCTTCTTTGTCTCCGAGTAAAAACATGGAGAACCGAGTGATAAATATAATTTCCCGAATGATAAAACCACGAATAAAATATATGGCTAATATTCATAAAATTATCCATATTTTTAACGTTACGATAACAATGTAAAGTAACCAATAATATCGTATAACACGGTTTCCATCAACACAATAAGTGTTTTACGAAATGTCTTCTCACGGTACGTTCTCAAGTAAAAAAGCTTCATGTGAAGTAAATATCCCTTGATCTCTCTTTCCCCGTAACATTATTCCCGATAATCAAGAATGACTTCCGCCATCGATATTCTTCTTTTGTTCCATCGTTTCCCTATAAACCGACGATCTTATGCATGCAGTGGCGTCGGAGCAATTTTCGTTACCTGCAGACGCCGTTGACTGAATATTCACGCGCCAACGGATCCGCCGATACAATAAAGAATCGTGATGTCCTCAATGCAACTCCGATACAAAGACACGTGATTCGACGAAAGATATTTTCCCAGGGTGAAATACAATTTTTGTCCACCCACCGTTTCAAAGATATCGTTTCACCACAAAAGACTTTTTTTCTATCGTTTGCCATTTCTCTTTCGATTTCAATGAAATATTACTATTCTTTATTCACGTTTGTGAGTATGAACTAGAGATGTTCGATTCCGATTCGATTCTTTAAAGGATCGATTCTTTTTACCAAAAGATGTGAATATATTCCGATATTATATTGCATATTAAAAAATTTGTTATTAAAAAATTTAATCGACGCTTAAATACAAACAAGTTCGATGCACTGGAATCACGAAAATATTGTCTCGATATAAATCTTACTTTTTGTAATTAAATATCTGATTGTCAAGTGTGTTCATATATATTATATTTCATATAATTATTATTAAGAAATTAAGATGAAGGTTAATTCTAAAAAATTCGATACACTGGAATCACGAAAATATTGTCTCGATATAAATCTTACTTTTTGTGATTAAATATCTGATTGTCAAGTGAGTTCATATATATTACATTTCATATAATTATTATTAAGAAATTAAGATGAACCTTAATTCTAAAAAATCCGATGCACTGGAATCACGAAAATATTGTCTCGATATAAATCTTACTTTTTGTAATTAAATATCTGATTGTCAAGCATCTCGATAAAAGTCAAGACATTCAAAACAATGAGAATTGCATTCATATTTAACAAACGAGTCTCCCTTTTCCATCGGAATTCTCGCAAGTTGAATACAGGATCGTGCAACACGATAGTGAATATGTTAATGCCGCCATATTTGTTCCCTGGGCGATGCGGATGGAGGAGAATGTTGAATGGAATCCACGATACCATGGCGTGAATGACGTAAAACCATTATTATAAAAGACCTGCCGTGAAGAAGGCGAACGAAGGAGAATGGATTCACTGCCGGAAATTATACTTGATCCATGCAACCAATGAAATACGGCTTTAATAGCTTATTATGTTCGCCACAAAGCATCTCCATCTTGTAAGAGGATATTTGAAAGCATCCATTAAACATCCTGTATTTCCGAAATATGAAATACTGGCGAATTAATTGTACGAAATATGAAGTACCTTCGAGTTGATTATTCGGAATATAAAGTAATTAATTAATTAATTACACGAAATATAAAGTTCCCCCGAATTGATTATTCGGAATAAAAAATACTAACGAATTAATTATATACGAAATATAAAGTTCCCCGAATTGATTATTCGGAATAAAAAATACTAACGAATTAATTATATACGAAATATAAAGTTCCCCGAATTGATTATTCGGAATAAAAAATACTAACGAATTAATTATATACGAAATATAAAGTTCCCCGAATTGATTATTCGGAATAAAAAATACTAACGAATTAATTATACGAAATATAAAGTACAACAGAATTAAAAATCACCACGCGAAAATCTTTCCGAAAGAATTCCAATTTATTTCAGACTTTGAGGACCTTTAAATGAGTGCTCACACTCTTCTATGAATATATGTTGGTATTCGTTCTCAATGTTTGTATCGCGGTCTCCGATGTTACGTCCCAAAGGTCGCTTCGGTGATAAAAGTTTCTCCGGCACAGCTGCGGGAACAATATACAGAGTATAGAGCTTTCCTTCCCAGAAAACTGATGGAGAAAAGGGGAAAAAATGAAAGAAACGTGGGATAGATAAAAGTAGACGAAGGAGACGAGAATTATCAGCAGTCTAAAACGATGAAGTCATCCCAGCTCGAATAGATAATATTGTAGCATCGCCGGGTTCGAACTTTAACCCTTTACAATCGAAGAATATTTCCGTTATAAACGAGAACTTACTCCAAGACGTTTTTTTATACCAATAATTTGTAATTTATTAACTGGTCATTATTATTTCGATTATTATTAACGAATTATAAACAGCCTTTCTCTACGGCAATTCAATTATTATTATTAAATAGAGTTCTTTTTCATGTGTTTAGAATGCGATGCAATTAAATTCAATATATAATATATAATTAAAGCTCATAATCGATAAGTTTCCTAAAGTCAGCAGTATGGAAATATTTATTGAAAACAGACTTTAAACAAATACGGAGCTACTGAGATACTCTTGTCTCCTGATTTTCGAGAAATCTTATTGGTCGAAGGTACAACTTGAAAGGATAATAATTAGTTTGAAATATAAATTAGGGAGAAATGTATAGAAATGGCTATGGTACACTTCAGGAACTAGAGGGCTTATAAAATTTTCCTATAGCACGGCTATGACTCTTTGTAGAAGGCGCATGGAGAATACTGACCTACTAAACACAAAAGGGGCTAACTAAAAGTTTCACGAAAAATGAAATACGGCTTGCGAGTACCTTCGGTCGCCATTCTGTAAGTTCCTGTAAGTTTACATGCTCATTCTAGGAACCTGAAATGTGTCTTAGGCCTCTACAACATCAAACGGTATAAAAATGATAAAACAATTATATTTAAGTTGTAAATGAAAGTTAATGCGTGTCACGCATTGTTCGCTTGATAAGCTATGTTTAATATGTTACGATAAATACTCGAATCCAGATTTGATAGGAATTCATCGGTTAGCACGTACATTGTTTGATTGTAAAGTTTACAGAGTATTGTTAATTATTGTAATGCAGGAAATATAATTAATATTCTGTGTTTATAACTTGAGTTGGCATTTTCAATCATATAATTTTCATTCATATAAATTAAATAACCAAATATGAGGATCTCTCGAATGCGACGAAACAATATTGCAATATATTAACTAATAATATGTGCAAATTGTGCACAAAATTAATACTGTTATTTCTAATTGTAGCAATAATTTTCGTGGATTAATTAAGCTTGGCTATTGAGTCGTTAATGATTAAATTCATTAATATGTATAATTATCTTAATGCTAATTTAAATATTACCTTGGCAATTAAATATAAAATATATTTTGTATTTAGTTATAATTACATATTATTATGTAATGTTAATTTTAATATAAAATGTAGTTTATAATTGGAAAAGAGAGCTCTCATGTTTGTAATTATTTTGATACAGACAATTATCATTTCTTGTAATTAAGTTTGTTTGATTGAAGTTTATAATGAAGGGCGCGAACTTAATTGCCAACATAATACATTCACAAGATTGAACTTACAATTAAAGGAGTATTAAAAAAGTCTGTAATAAGAGAAAAAGAAACGAAGAGAAAAATGAAATAGCTAGGAAACACAGGCGGAAAAATCGTGACAAGGAAATAGAAAGGCTGAGATGAAACTGATTCTCGAAGACGCAAAGATGTGGAGGAAGAATAAGGTAAAGGGTGGGAAACAAATATCGCATATCTCATCTATTCTTTTGTGACTTGGAAATAGAAAAGTTCCTCCCTCGTAGTTACAGTTTTCAAATTAACCTTCGTGGTTTCTAGACTCTGTGCTTTCCCTTCTGCATTCACGTTCCATTTATGTAAAGGAATATCCTTGGAGATGTGGCCTAATTGTAAAAGTTGATGCTGACAAAAGATTATTCCTCGCGGTGGTGTGTGAATTTATTATCAGTATAAAAAGTAGAACGGGGCTACGAGATGAAACGTAATAGAGGGAATAGAGAATCAGAAATATAAATTTATGTCATATAACATGGCTCAAAGAGAGCTTTGATAAAACCTGCAACAAGGTTAAATGCTATGTTACTCCATTGTTATTAAATTATTAATCTCAAGTTCGAAATTCAATCATTTATTACGGTGCATAGTTGGTAAAAAAGATTTTGCGACAGCCCCCCCGTTCCGAACTCGGGGACGTCTTGACCCCGACTGAGGGTCAGGGATGCAGCGGGGAGTGGTATAGTGTTGGGGTAGGTCAGGAATTCGGCGGCAAGCGCCGCAGTTTAAAGGGCACATAGGTAATAAAACATGGCTGCATATCCACAGTCGGGGTCCCGACGTCCCCGACTCCACAACGGGGGAGCTCACGCAAATTTTTTTTATTAACTATACATCGTAATATACGATTGAATTTCGAACTTGAGATTAATAAATTAATAATAATGGAGTAGCATGACTCTTAACCTTGTTATTCCCATTGCAGACAATTTTGTACATCGTTTTAATTAATGTAAAGGGTATTTTTTTAATGCTTCCTCGGTTTAGATTATAATAAATTACAGGTTTATCTGTAAATAATCAAAGACCTTACTTTAATAAGTTAATCAACTTCGGATTCAGTGGTTACGTTTATTACAGTATCTGGAATATTTCTAAAGAACATCCACGAATTTATTTCCTTCATTTCCGTAAGCTGTCTGGAGACGTCTTGGAAGGCAGGTTCTCATACCTCTTTTTAGTTAACAGGAATTCGATATAATGGCTTTGAGGAGTCAGAGAGAAAGAGGGGAACCGAAATGGACGGATATGGGGTAGATGAAATGGCGGAAATTATCGTCCGCGTGGAAACGATGAAATTCATATCGCGGAAAGTATTTATAGATATACAGTGAGTGTGAAAAGTATTCGTACAGCAGCGAATGTTAACAAGAACCTCGACCCGCGTTGTATAAGTACCGCGTTTTGTCGAAACCGCGTGGTATAATTATCGTGTTATATCGAAACCTCGTGGTATAAGTACCGCGTTGTATAAGTACCGCTTTATATCGAAACTGTGCTGTATAAGTACCGCGTTGTATCGAAACTGCGTGGTATAAGTACCGCGTTATATCGAAACTGTGCTGTATAAGTACCGCGTTATATCGAAACCGCGTGGTATAAGTACCGCGTTATATTGAAACCTCGTTGTATAAGTACCGCGTTACATCGAAACCGCGTTATCGGTGGATTTCCGCATTTAAATAATAGGCCTGTACATCGAATTATTCTCGAACGAACAAATACTTAACAAATGCGGTGCATTGACATAGGCAACATTGCGAATCGCTGAAACGGTCAACCACTCGCGAGTGAACCAGAAAATACGCCCGACATCCACTGCTGTAACGTAGGATGGAAAACTCGAATCTGCCTCAGTAGTTTATTTGTCTGTTTGCCTGTTTACTAGCATGTCTATTCCACGATTTACTCTATCGCCTATTCTACTACTGATTTCCCAAGTATTTGACATGTACCACCTCGACGAAACATGATTTCACAATTAGTTTGACTTACTGATTGCACACCTTTTTCGAAACATAATATTTATGTTCTCAAATGACTTTATTTGTTTCAAAGATAAGTAATACTTTATCTTTCATTAACTTTCTAATACATTTTTTAATGAAATTTCGTACTCGATAATATATCTGATTAGAGCTCTTCCGTACTTACACTAGAACTACCAAAGGGGTGAAAAAAGACGGGTCCCCAGAATGAACTAAAAATATTCAAATTTATAACGTTTCATTTTCTGACAAATAAATCAATTAACTTATTTCTTCCATCCATCCTTTGTCTACGAACGTACACATAAATATGCCGGTGGTTCTAGTATTAACATCCAACTTAAACCGTCAGAGAACTTAATAGTTTATCGTATTCATTTCCGGGGAACAAAGATGGCGCAGACAGAATGACTGCATATTGTTGCGTATTATATTTCGTTACGAAGAGCTGCTGTTGTTTCCATAGAACAATGAGAATACTATAGCTAGGCTGAATCGTTTCCCGGTGCTTTTTAGATTCCCAGACGATTTACGTACTCGATCGTCAACTAGAAAAGCATCGGATTAGAGTGAATTACCGTTGGTACGCCGTCGTTGCAGCTTACTGACGCTATCAGGTTACGGTTTCGTTGGGCCTCCACTAGGAGGCTTTCCTTTTTTTTTCTTTCCCCAATTCCCTTTTTTTCATTCAACCAAAGGGCTTTGTTCTTGCCATTGGAATAGCGCATTTTTATTCTCGATGGTGCCCGGCACTTCCGATACGCGCGGTTGAAAGGCGGGAATACTAAACGTACTTTTAAAGCTTCGCCGGCGCTTGGCAACTTTATTTCTTTCACCTTTCCAGATAACACGCGTGGTATCGATATTTCTGAATTGTTTCCGCGACGTTGGTATTCAAAATGGCAGCAAACATGCCGGGATCGAATAGAAATAGGAAGGCATGGAATGGGAAATATAATACTTTAATTCTTACTGAATTAGATTAATGATATATATGTTTTTTATTTCGACGGCATCATATTGCGCGATTCAATTATGCAATTTTTATTGAAAGTAATAGAAGTATGTGGTAGTCCAAGGAACACTTTTTTCGGTTTTCTTAAGAAGTCCGTGAACTCCTTTCTTGTAAGTTGAATGGCTGCCTTAAAGTAGTGCAGGCACTTTCATTAGAAGACAAGAACTGAAACTGTAGATTGCGGTCTGCTCTGATTCGCGAAAATGCAGCCAATTGGAAAAGTTTTCTTTTAATTATTCCTCGCAATATTACAGTTTCTTGTAAACCTGGGAAAGCAGTAGATAGAGTGATTAAAGTAAGCCCAAACTACTTAATTACACTGTTCAACACAAAGAAGATCTGTAACAAGGAGTAAGAAAGAAAAGCGGTCCCTTTTGTCCTTTGAACAAGATTTATGATATAAGTATAATAATGAATCAGTTTTTATTAATTGCAAGACATTTTATATTACAGTTTCATGCGACACGCCGCGCATCAATGTGTCGCATAACACGTATCTTGGCGTTCAATGTGTTAAATAAACAAACTAAATTAACTAAATAAATTAAATAAATATAAAAGAGGAAGGTTTGAACGAGCAAATAGTTCTCCGTGAGTTGCCGTGCTGTGTTGGATATGTCACGTCATTAGATGAGCGTAAAAATCGGCAGTAGAAAACGTTCTGTGGTCAGACAAGTGATTTGGGCTTTCATTATTCGTTGACCGGCCTCTGGAAATGCATTTGGATGATTGATGAATTGCTTTCGATCCATCGAACATCCGGTTCTAAATAGCCCTGTATCTATGCATATTGAATTTGCATCGATATTGAAATATATAATTCATATATGTTTATGTATTTATTAACAGCAAGGTATAATAAAACAATCACATCTAGTATTCCGGGTTTAAAGTATACATATAAACGGCTATGTTTATATTGTTGTTAAAGCATATGATATCTGAGACATTTCGACGTACAACTTTGTGACTTTTTTAATCACAATTTAAATTCTATAAATATTATTTTGTACGGTTAGGTTATACGGGAGGTTACATTAATATTATTTATTAATCTGTATATATATCCGGCATGTCCATTAATATTATTAAATATCGTATTAAACGTCCTCGTATTAGGCGGACTAATTATTTATATTTGCAATATAAATTGCAAATATATTACAATATATTTCTGGAATATAAAGGTTGAGAAATGATTTGGCACATTTCGCCGTTTTACGCCACGGATTCTCGGCGTTATTTATTTTCTATTGTCGTGCTGGATTGCAAAGGGATTGTTGTGACCGAGTTTATAAAGTCTCCTAGCATTTCACAACAATGTCGTGGTGCCTCTTCGAATCTTCATTATACTCCGTACGAACCTAGAACGAAATACTTCTCCCGCTTCTTCGCAATATTTCCACGTTCCTCTTTAAAGTGCAATTTACTTTCGCCTGGCTTGTTTCCTTAGGCGTCGCTTTAAACTCTTTTTTATGATTTTCTTATTAACACGAAATATAGACCAGTGAGATCATATTGCGTGCATTATTCATCCAGTTTTAATATCTTCGTTTCTTCGTATATTATTATTATATAGAATTATTACTTTTGTGTAATCGATTAATATTATTGCATTCATAGATAATATAATGCTTTAATAAATATTATTAGGTTTATACAACTTTCAATCTTAGGCATTTATTTTTTTCTACGGAATTAATATATTCGATATTCTTATTAATATTTATGTATTACTGTATTATATTGAAAATTGTCATAATACTGTAATACATCTATTTACATATATTTCATATTTTAAGTACCTTTTTTACTACTGTTTTTCTGGAAGCAAACAGAATTCGCATGATAAGTAAATTTAAATACTAAACTAATTCTAACTTATAATTGGTCTACGTGGAGGTAACTTTCTTCTGTTTCAGAGTTTACTTGTTAACTCTTATGTTGCATACAGCTTTGATGTCGCTTTATGTGAATAACTATAAATGATACGTCGCTTAAATATTTCGAATTAGTTGCTAAATTAATTATAAGTTAATGTGTCCTCCAAATACCGCGACTTTTTTTAAAGAGGAATTTCTTTATTGGAGTCTCGTAGACGAAAATGCATTAAACCAAATGGTGCATATCTTGATTAATAAAATATTGATTTGAATAAAAGAAAACAATTATTCTTTCTCGTTTAATAATCCAATATTTCCGAGAGTTACACGATCTAATCAAAATCAACTCAGTCTATTATTATATTCGAGTAAACAATATATGGAAAAAATAACACGAAACAACTGAAGTACAATCAAGTTCAACAATGCACATTGATTTTGAATAAGTTTCAATTGCATTGTTAAAAGCAATTTTTAAATTGATCAGAGGGTAGCATAATATTTCTACCAACATTTTATATTTATTTTTATTCCTAGATTTTGTGTATGAAGGGAAACAAATGGTAACTTTTTCTCGGGTTTTCCACAGTTATTTTCTCGTCTAATAAATCGCCAGATGATCATCCTTGTAATATCCTCTTTTTATCCTTACTTTACTTCCGCCCTTACACGATTCTTGCATTTCGTCCCTCCTTTTGTTTTAGCTCCGTCCCCCATGTTTATTTTGCGCGTGCTTAAGTAAGCCCGTTATAAAGTGAATTAAGTTTTTAAAAAACGCAGTATCTTCAGGACACCTTCCATCACCTCCGGGGCAGGTATTTAAAATGTTGAATGTATTCGAGATTTAAAGTGACAATTTGCGCGGCGTAGAAAAGAAAGAG
This sequence comes from Nysson spinosus, assembly GCA_910591585.2. Lineage (NCBI taxonomy): Eukaryota > Metazoa > Arthropoda > Insecta > Hymenoptera > Crabronidae > Nysson > Nysson spinosus. The sequence continues at coordinate 1,581,597 of OU342852.1, read as the reverse complement.
TACATCGTTAAAAGTTTCTTTTCGGTATCCTCGTTTCCGCGGAATAAAAGAATTAGAGTATGAATAAGTAATAATTTAATACTAATTAATAGTGGAGTGCATTAATTATTTTCGTTTCATTTGATTTGATTTGATTTCATTTTTTTATATATTAACTAACTATGTTAAATAACTAATTAATTCACCAGTCATATAAAATCCTTAAATTTGACTCGAATATTTCAATGAAATGAATATAATTAATTCCGTTATTAAATATCATCACCTTCTCCATTTACGAATGTTCTCGTTTTCTGTTCGTTTCACGAGAATTTCGACAATATTTCATAAAAGATTACGATCAAGCAGCGTCTGCAAAAATGCGCTCGTAAACTCTTTCATCCAGGTTTTCGCGAGTAAAGCTAATCCAAGAAGATTTTATGCCGTTGCGTTGTCACGGCAGGTGAGATTGTATGAATTCCACGAGATACGTGTAAAACAGAGAAACTATGTGAAAAGGTGTATAATGCCAGCACGTAAAATTCACTTTCCACGAGAACATCGTGGAGATTCCATATCCATGGCAGTCTACGCTACTCCTCGTTATTTTTCCTCTCAGTGAACAATGTAGCAGCTACCTTCGGAAATGCTTCTCCTCCTTCCCCTTCGTCTCTTCTTTTCTCAGATTTTTCATACCGGTTTACGTCGATTCTATGTTTTCTCCAAATTTCTCATTCGCGGCTTTCCCTTCGCTTTCTACGAGTTTTGATTTCCGTAGCTGCCAATGAGAATCTTTAATTATGGATTTCCTAGTTGTTTTAAAACTAAACCTAACCCTCGATTTACAATGTTGATTGGTTCCCCCGAAAATGCCGTGTGAATTGAAATCGTGCAATTCCAATCTGCAGTTCTCATTGAAAATAAATATGTAATAATTTTAACAAATCCATACGAAACAGTATTATATATTTATGTCGAAACTTAGAGTATATATTTTTCAATTATGATTGATTGATTCAAGTGAGTTATACATAAGAGAATGAAAAAGTATATATTTTCTTTCGCACTTCTTCAAGCGTGCTAAACGGGAATCGTGGAATACGAGTACCGCGTAAATCGTGGGATAAATGTGGATATCAATATTGTAAATAAATTAGAATCATCCGCGAAAGGAAAAGCAGAACGTGGAAAATTTTGATCCTTTCACGGTTTGAAAAACCATTAACTATCGGAGGCAGTTAATAATCGAGAGAATATCCGCATAAATATATCAACATCTGTAATCCTACCTCCATTTTCCTGGGGTATCTGATTTCCACTTCTTTTATGCAAACTGCTCTGCTTGATTACTTAGAATGACGCATAAACGGGTTTCCATCGAGGATTATCACGTTTCGATTTTCAACTTTAACAAGATTTCCATACGAAACGAATCGCTGTAATCGAAATCAGCTTTAGCCGATTAACAAATGACCCACCGTAATATTTCTTCTCTAAAGCCACGGGAATTTTACTGCACTCCAGACTTTTTCCAATCCAGGGATTTTCTGCGGATATTTTACTGGAATACAGGGAACCCTCGTATAGCGCGGGAGTTGGGTTCCACTGAAAGGTCGCGTTATAAAAATTGCATTATGCAAGACTCGGATTACAGAGACGAGTTATGTGTAAGTTGCGTTGCATAAGTATCGCGTTATATCGAAACCGCGGTATATAAGTATCGCTTTGTATCGAAACCGCGTTGTATAAGTATCGCTTTATATCGAAACCGCGTAGTATTAGTTCCGCGTTATATAAGTACCGCTTTATATCGAAACCGCGGTGTATAAGTATCGCTTTGTATCGAAACCGCGGTGTATAAGTATCGCTTTGTATCGAAACCGCGTTGTATAAGTATCGCTTTATATCGAAACCGCGTAGTATAAGTACCGCGTTATATAAGTACCGCGTTATATCGAAACCGTGGTGTATAAGTACACGTGGTATAAGTACCGCGTTATATCGAAACCGCGGTGTATAAGTACCGCTTTATATCGAAACCGCGTTGTATAAATATCGCTTTATATCGAAACCGCGCTGTAAAAGTACCGCGTTATATAAGTAACGCGTGGAATAAGTACCGCGTTATATCGAAGCCGCGTAGTATAAGTACCGCCTTATATCAAAACCGCGTTGAAAGAGGGGGACCTGTACAGTAGGCTCCCGTATACATTACGCGTTATATGAAACCGTGTTATATGAGAGTTTACTGTATTTCTCAGACAGGTTTTCCGCAAGGTTTTACATCGGTCGAATAATTTAAAAGATTGTTAATGAATAATGATACATCAACAAATTTATTTCACAATATTACAATAATATTCCTTACACTGTAAGTAAATGCTAAATTATATTTTAATCATTTTCAGTTTCATTCATTCTTGGATTATCATTTTCTACATTCACCGGTCATTATTTAAAGTACAAAGAAAGATGGAAGTTGAAGCATAGACGTTATTAATAACTCTACAGTATTATCACGTTTCCAGTACTTCCATATTTCTGTTCTGGAATATTTTCAAAACCAAGAAACACGTGAAACTTGTCACTCATTTTGCTTGACAATCTTGGTATAAAAATATTTACAATTCTCCGTTGAATATTTCTAAATTTGGCAGCGCTATAAAATAATACCTAGAATAAGTGTTACAAAAATATTGAGATTTCGAAGTACGAGAATATATTCTATAAGTGGTACTATTCAATCGTTTTTAATTCAATATTTCTCAATTCCGAATTATTGTCCTAAATACTTCTAATCTCTTTTCTTATATGTATACAAAATATTTCATTCTAAACCTAACACTTACTGTTAATATTTGTCTGCAGCCGTCAGGATTAAAACATTTACATATAAATCGAAGTTACAACTTTCGTAAGAAACACAGTTTCTGGCTAAAGTTGAATTACAAAATAAGATGAAGGTATATACAGTAAATTTTGCAGGAAATTAATTAACGCGCAAAAACAATACGTCAAATGAAATACATAATAAAAATATGTATTCCGAGTCGATCATGCTCTCATCTTCGATCGATTACTCTTTTCTTTTCACTGTTATTTTTAACAACAAGTGCATGCTCTCTCAAACGTGATCGATGACGTATTAACGTGATTTAAAAAAATATATGAATACACCGTGATGCATAAAAAAGAATAACGCGATGAGTAACATTCCGAAATGAATACACAGAGTGCAGTTTGTTTGTGATATGATTTGTGTCACGCCATAACATTTTCGTCATTTTGCATTCTACCATTTGCATTCGCATCCGTTCTACGCTGACGACTTTCGCCACCGAGAAGTTCTTGTATTTCGCTGAAGGTTCTCCCTTTCGTTTCCGGTACAAAGAAGATGACCATTATGAGAGCCAATAAGCAAGAAGCCGAGAAGAAAAAATAAACCGTGTACGATCCAAGGCTATCACCGATTACTTGATAAAGTTTGGAAACAGCAAAACCAAGGATACCATCAAAAACAGTAACAATAGCACCAGCAATTCCCTTGACTTCAGTTGGAAACAGTTCTCCGATAAGAGCATTCGGAAGTGTCCCGAGTCCAATTTGGAAAGCGACTTGAAAGATAATGACAACAATCACTGGCAGAAGATTCGCTGCGGATACATCGATGCCTCTATTATCCAGCATAAGATACACCGCAAGGATTGCCAAAGTAACGGCAGAACCAAAGGTAGAAGCGATCAGAAGTGGTCTTCTGCCAGCGCCTTCAACAGTTGCAGTCGCCGTAGCGCCGGAAACCAAACCTACTGCGAGAACTAATATCGTCGCTAGATTCGAGTTAATGCCAACTTGTGCCTTCTTGAATAGAACCTCTAAATACTGCATAGTGCTGAAGTTCCCGCTAAGTTGTTGCGCAGCTATTAGACCAATGATTATACTAAGTGCCCTGGAATTGTTAGGTAACAGTAACATCTTCAACTTCATTGGCAAGCTATGCTTCACGGGTTCTACGTTTCGACGTATCGGTGGTTGTGGATTTGCAGGTACATCATCGGCTGGCACACCACGTAGAGCTAAGTCTAATTCTAATCTGGCTTCATCTCGATCACGAATACCTTTGAAGAATGCAAGAGATCTTGATGCTTCAGCTCGACGACCTCTGGCTGCTAAGAAATGAGGACTTTCTGGGAACCACATGAAACATGCCACGAAAAGCATTGGCACTGCCAACAGAATTGCTGCTAGGATATGATAAGAAACCCATGGTCCTATGCTACATGTTAACAATGATCCAGTGAACACATTCACTGCTATCAGGGTACCTAGTGCACCTCTTATGTTCACATCTGCTACTTCCGAGACGTACATAGGATTTGTTGTGTAAGATACACCAACACCTATCCCAAGGATGACTCTTGAGATGTAGAGAGCTGTTACAGTTTTTGCAAACAAAATGACGACCCAGCCAATCATGAAGAAACCACTCGATAGTATGAGACAACGTTTGCGACCGAACCTATCAGCCATCGATGCTCCTAGAAATGGTCCCATCATAGAACCGATCACCGTCAACGACACAATCCATGAAGTTTCATCATCCGTCAATTTTAATGGCACGTCACTGTCACCGGATGTCAATCGTGAAAGGGATGTCGTCGTCCAACCGTAAACCGTGCCAACTTCTACCATGGAAAGGGTCGCTGTAAAATGGAAGTACAGTTTTTGCAAACCTGTGGTTAACCTGATGTGGAAGGTATTACGGTGGTTCGTAAGTTTGTGGGGCTTTTATTTGAGCAGTTATTTTTGAAAGTTATATATGTACCGTTTTTATGGAAACCGAAATTATTATTAAAGTAAAAAATATTTCGACCACTTTCAATAATAACAGCTGCGTATTGTATGTCATTCGAAAGCTTTTGTTTTATTCTTTTATGTGATTTTTAAATTATGGCGGAGAATGCATTGCAAATTAATTCGTATTAAATATTTAAAAAATAGAATTCTTCACATTTGACAAAACCACACGAATTTATGGAATAATTGTTAACCCCTCGGTTTCAAACACAATAATAATTATATGACAAACATTCCACATATATATGACAAAAGTTCCAATTATTTAATACTCATAAAAGTAGATATTAAAATTGCAGTTAAAAAATCTAAAAGAAAACCATTTTCAAAATATTAAATACCGGTAAAAGTGTTACGAATTAAGGAAAAATGATTGGCACAAACGGAATACATATTGTATTTCTTATTAAATGTGAATCAATAATAGGTATAATATTCTTTTTGGCAAAAGGTTTGCAATATATCGTTATTAGATTGTCGAGGTTTAATAGGAAAAAGACAAACCGGAAATACACGCCAGCCATTGTCGCCATTGAGTTCTTTTACTTCGATGGATTTTATCCCGCGAGACATATGGCGGACTTATGGTATCTGATTTTGATGTGTCTTTTACTGCATCGATCTGCAACAGAAATAAAGATATTGATTGTACGAAGAGCAGTAAAGATAAGCTCGATTGTAAATCAAGTCAAGATAAAAAAATAAGTAATTCAGGCGCATGAAATAACACGGACTTTTTATAACCGCGTTGAGACACAAGCAAACAAATACTTTAATCCTTCGTAAAAAATATTTCAAATGACTATTGAAATGTACAGAATTCTTTGGATGCCAAGAATTCGACTTTAAATTGTGAAATCTAAAGCTTTGCTAAACTAATATATTATTAAGTTTCTTGAGTGTTGAAGTTGGCCGTAATATTATTAATATATAGTGTACTTTTTTATTTATATATTGTATTTATATTGGTCTGATCAATAGCCGCAGAAAATATACACTATAAACTAATATATTATTAAAATCTAAACTTAATTTTTATACGAACAATTATGTTTATTTGCTATTTCGAACTTTGTAATTTCAGAAAATGTCACAGAAATTATGCACATTATATATCAAGAAGTATAATCGTAATATTGATTGAAAATATAATTGTTTCTCGATTGAACGCATAATCGGTGAAAGATGATTGATATTAATATTATTTTGTTCGTTAATGTTAGTGTTATTCAACATAAATGTCATTACAATTCATTTCTAAGGATTTTTCCTCGTATAAATAATAACTAGCCGCGAATTTGATTAAGAAATTAATATTAAGGGCAGTTTATTTACAACTTATTCATTTTTTATAATACATATCAAAATGAAAGAGACTTATAAATTCAATATAAAAGTAATAACAGCAGATCGGAATAAATATTTATAAAATAATTTAGTATAATAAACATTAACAGCGCAAAATGATGAAACAAAACTTTATTAAAAAATCTATGATTATTCAGTGTATCGTCTTCTTATAACTTTCCAATGCCAATCGACTATTTCTCGTTCATTAATATCAATCAAAGATACAATAATTATACAAAGATTATAAGAAATGCCTCTTAATCATTTACGAAGTAATTAAAATCTGCCATATTAATAAACATTATAAATAAATACTGGAAAGTAAGTTTAAAGTATAAAACTAAAAAGATCAGCAGTCGGTGGAAAAGCCTTTCTCAATTTTCCGGCACACATGCTTCGGCGCGTTGATCTACGACGCATGCGCACGCGATTAATCGACAGTTTTCTGTGGCACGCGCGCTCACGTGGGACATAACCTAGCCGATCGTTGCACGGTAACGTTATAAATGAATCCGTCTAGAACTCGCGATATAAACAAATGAATGAAAATCGAGAAAAGCAATGATCTCTTTAACATTACTCACCAACGAGTCCGTGGTTCCTGTCATGATAGCTTGAAGATATCGCGCGCAGAAGCGTGCTTGATACGAGACACGAATAGGAGCCGTCTTTACGGGATAAAATCGGTATGCTTCGATAACAATACCGTATAACTCGCGATTTCACGGTTGCATCTACGCCCGTGGAAGCCGATATACTGTGAAACGCGCAAGCCCCCCTTAAGCGCGCGTGTTTCCATCCATCTCTTTTTCCTTCCTTTTTTTCAGGCTTCTCTCTTTCTCCCGATATTCCGTCGTTCTCATTCTCCCACTCTCCGTGATATTTATAATCATACCCGACCGCGAAGTATTCTCTGTCGCAAGCACGCAAGACGCCGTGTTCGACAGCAGAAGTTAAGTACATCGGCTCGACGAACTTCCATGTCTCTTTAAAGGTAAATATAAAATCTTAACTTCGATGTCTTTCGAGTTTTTAAACCGCGGACTGTGAACCATCGAAAACTGAGCTTTTTAAACTCGCGGCCGTTCTATTTATGGTTACCGTGATACTGAAACGCGCAGAGGTTACGATTGCTTTCACTGATAACGATATAAACGAGCGGTTCCATGGAGCTGATAAGATTCTCCCGGTAACTTTCATCTGATGACTCGGAATGATTATCTTCCCTCGTTGAGACTACCGTTCCCGAGTGATTTATTAGAAATGAAATCGTTGGCAGTGGTATTTTAATCGAAGCTAATTGGCCTTGATTATTACGCGCGTCTCGATTTCATGGTTCATTGAGACATGATAAAAGACTTCGGAGATGGAACTGTCAAGGGTAGTGTCAACGAAGAACTCACGACAGTGAGAAGTTTAAACTGCGAAGTTTCAAACTTTTTCAGAGTTTTACGGAGTCTTCGTCGGTTTTTTCCTTCGTTGTTTGAGTCTTAAATCAAATAATGTAATCAAATCTCTGGGATGTTATAACATATGAACAGATATTAAAGTGAAGGGAAATTAAACGGTATTTCAAATTTATCGGAAACTCCGAATTGAATGCCTATTGTCAATAATTACCTAGTTACGATTACTGTGTTATCGACAACTACTTATCACGGTACATATCTTACGAGTGTTACTGATAAGGATGGATATGTCATATATATAAAGCATGGAGGAGCTGGAAATCGATTGATAAACTACGATGATTCCGGATATCCTGTTTTCCGTATTCACTAAATTAATGAACCTTTAATTCACATCAATTACGAGGAATTAATTAATCACCTACGTTGTACAACTCTTTATTTTAAACCCTCGTAGAACTTTGTTTATTAAAACATTTTAGCATACAAGTGGTATGTACATATTCTTGGAGATCTTGTAATAATTTTCATTAAAGCAAATATTAGTTATTCATATTTTTTATGGGAATATTCATAACTTGTTTCATCGGGAACAAAGTTCTACGAGGTTTTTGGTCAAATTCGCTGCAGTTGGAATACTTTTTACATTCACTGTACATCTTCGCGAAAAATATTGTTACGTTCTGAAGTTTCAATAATTCCGAATGTCGATTCGTGGAATCGTGTGAAAGCCGAAACTATACGACTTACGTTCATGGTGGCCCCGATATGAGACGAGACAAAACAATCTTCTTTCTTCCCGCCTCCTGTGTCAACAATACTTCTGTTGTTCCCCCGGTAGCCCTTTCCGAATAACCACTTCTTGATTCGTCGCATAAAATCTTCGTTTTATTTATAACACTGATATAACAGATTCTTATGTCCCAATGTTACTATATTTTCAAGATTCTATTGTTTATAAGCGTTAATCACTCCGCTGCGTAATCGAATGATTAACCCTTTGCACTTCGTAGGCGCCCCAACGGCGACGTGCGTTCGCGGCAATTAATTTCAAATTCGCGTCTTCTGTTTGTCATGCAAACTGAATTAACAGAATCAACATAAGTTTTATGTTATAAGATGCATTCGTTAGTTGCCATAGAAATAGATTGTTTATAATTCGTTAATCGATGTCACGAAACGTCTTGGAACAAGTCCTCGCTTATTTATTTATTAATTTAATTATTTATTTAGTAATAAACGGGTTTACAGTGCAACGAATATAATGCCAAGTTATGAATATGAATAATATCCCAAATAAAATAGTACAAAATTCCCGAGTTTATAACCGAAATATTTGTCGAGTGCAAAGTTAAAATTATACAACCGACAATTTAATTTTCCAATTTCACGGTTGTCTTATGCAAGTAAATATTTTTATAATATCTCGATTAATATTGAACTCATTGCAGCACAGGATTTTAATGCAAAAAAGATACCAGTTGCGCAGAAATTTCATTTACAGAAATAAAAATGCTAAAATGACAAAGTGGGTTTCTTTTATTTATAAACAATTAAGTATGACATAAAACGTCAAAGGTGAATTGAAAATATCCAAAAAGTCTGGATACTTTTTATCCCACTGTGCCTCAAAGAATTACTGAAAAATAAACTCCCGATTCTTGGATTTCTAAAAACTGGCACGTTGTTTGGACTTTTTCATATTTATGCTTCTAAACAAACGAGTTATGCGGGGATTGTGACTTTCAGTCGTAATATCTTGAACGATCGTATTTCTAAATGACAGGAACTTAATTGCTTTAATTGCTTCTACAATGTCACTCTGCAAATGCACTTAAGTATGAAACTTTTTATCTTTTAAAGACTTTTTATCAACCGAGTTTCACAAGGCGTTATATTTTCTAGCGTCACTACTTTTATTGCTGGATTTGCAATCTTATCTTTCGAACGTACTATGTCTTCGATAAAAAGCTTTGAAAATTGTAGTTCTAAAAATTTGGACGATTACATTCGTCCATTATCTTCCGCGTTTAATGTCTTCCACCTTGGATTTCAATATTTAACAGACTTCACTAAATTATAGTTTATCTTCGTTAATCGCAGAATTTTTATTCCTCGACGTTTCGTGACACCTTTTTATCTATATATACTCTACTTACAGTTTTATATATTAATATAAAACTGATATATTTAACACCGAATGAGTCTCAGAGTATAAATCAATTTCAGTCGACATATTAAACACGAGATTTATAACTATTAATAAAATAAACTTCGAAATTCAACACTACTTTTCACTAGAATTCGAAGATGCCACACAAAACACTTGTTCGCACTTTAACTTTGTTTCTTAGAAGTACACATGCATGTTTATATTCTGGACCATCAAAAACTGTTCCCATCGAAAATATCTGCTACTGCATTTCACAAAAATTGGTATTCTAAGATGACGTACAATAAAAAGGACATTCGATACACCGATTACGCGCGAGATACGTCTCCGAGCATTTAATACAAAGATCCGAAAATGTGTAGACTGATAGGATAACAGTATAAAAAATGTAACAGCCCGACACCAGAGAACGAGCAATCCTAGCGAGCGCCCGTAGCTATTTATCCTTTACTTCGTAATCAGCTTTATTCCGGCATGATTGACGAGCCAACGCTCGTGCCCAATTGGCCTTAATCGGATTATCGCTAATTGCAAGCCGGTACACATTATGGCTCGGAAGCACGCGACTCTAAATCGAGGTTCAAACTAAACTTGCAACGTACACGCGGACCAAATCACCAAGGCACAACTTGTAAGACTAGTGGCGACGAAAGTGGAAGACGTACTCTTTCGAATATCGTTACCTAAGAATCTCTCAGTTATGTTATCGGTATTCCACACTTAGCGTTATCACGGAAAAGACACGTGCGGCTTCTCGCACGTGAAAAAATGGACGCTTGTCTTATCGCGTGCGTCACGCGTTCTACGATTGGTAGAGGAATCGCAAACAATGCTTGGACCCTTCGAGCAGGGATTGCTTTTCCTTGGATCCTTTTTGCGGATTACCGAAAGTAGCAGGAAATTGATAGAATTCCGGATTTCTTTAGTGATATAAATAGAAATATGATTACTTTTATATGGTGTAGTGAGTCAATTCGATTGGAAATTGCGAGTTTAGTAATATTTTTGCGAATTATGATTATTCTAGAAATAGTTATGTAAATACGTGCAGATGTTAAGGTCAGACATTAAAATTGCATTAGAATTCATCATTTTTAAAAGCTTGTTAGTTGAGCATTCTGAAAGTACAGGTAACCCTCGGATAACGCGGTTGTTGTACAACGTGTTTTAATTTTAGGGGGTGCATATACTGTCCTCGCAATATTTTTAATATAGTTTCTACTTTACTTTAAAATATTTAATATACATTTTTTAATATACTTTACTTTACATAACTTTACATAACTTTACATAATTCTTATAATTATATAACTTCTTATATTAAAAGTGAAACATACTTTTCTTTAAATTACGATTATCGATTAGAATTCAAAACAGAATCATTTTCGAAGCTTTTTTCACGGAGTTCTAAGGAAAACAATAATAAATTTATGATAACAAACTCAAAGTAGATAAGAATACAATACATCGAAATGTGATAACTTGATCCAGGTTTATCTATAATGGTAATTACATTCAGTTCGTGTTAGCCGCGACGTTCCTTTGTAGTACAAGGCCAATTAGAAACGCGAATCTTTCGAAATGGCACCTTAGCGCATAATCAAATACAGTAGCCTCTTCATTGTACAAACTAATCGGAAGATACAAGTGTTCTTATAATGGAAGCTTCTGTTAATGGAACCAAAGCAGAAGTGCTATTTGCTTTAAAGAAACATTCTTAATGATAACGTCTTCTTTATTTTGTGCTTTCTATAACATTTAATTAGCACTGGAATCTTATATAAGACAGTATCAAAATGAAAGTCAGTATACTAGTCAAGGCGATTTTATATATATATAATTTTATTACAATTTTATTATATATAATATATAAAAGTATCGACGCCAGAAAACAATTTTGCTGTAAACACTAAAACTACAACTTTACAGTAGAGACAAGAACTTATAAATTTGTGGAAATTAATTACTGTGCTTTAAATACTTGTTTTACCAAAAACTTCTTTTGGGAATGTTGATATCAAATACTAAGAGAATTATTATTAGAGCAATTAACATCGTTAATTATTATAAATTAAGGAGGTTCTGGTGTTTACAAAAAAATTACTTTCCATCGTCGATACGAAATTTATTCTTTTAAATGTAATATTAAGTACAATATTCCGATGTTATTTATACGATGCTTCTTCATTGGATTTGCGTAATTCATATATCGGAGAATATTCTGCACTGATAACCAGAACGTGTTCCAATAATTAAAGTTCCATTGTACGTATAATCGAATGCGGTAGGATTTCCAGTAGTACGAATTCAGTTGGAGTGCACAGTAGAATTAGGTAGTTTTAGTCAGCCATTCCCAAATCCTTTGTGAAAGATAAATGGCACTTTATAAGCCTGGTCACTTCTGGGATTGTTCTTGCGGGGTCCATCATTCCCTTGCAATGTCCAAATAAACGTCTGACACGGACTAGAATTATCCCCTTCGCAATATTATTATATTAACCTCCTATAACACGATGTAACTTTGAAGTCACGTACTCGTCTATCCTTATCTTTGGTTCCGTTACATTTTTTATTGTAATGCAGGTTTTGCACTCCAACTAAACCCTTTTGCAAATCAAGTTTTTCTACAAAATTGTTTTCTCAAGCGGTTGTAATAAAAATCAAATCCAATGTAAAAAGTGAAAGGGTGGATTTGATAAATAATTATAATATCTACTGTTAAATGAATTGTGCAATTAAGAATGCGTAAATGGCAGTGCGAAATGTATTCTGTACATAATTATGCAAATTAGATATGTTCGGAATTAGAGCATAGAATTATAATTCGTAAACGGTTTATAATTTATTTTCCGCGGTAAATGAAATCTGCTCGTAGAAGAATAATTGCTTTCCTTCTCATTTATGCGTTTGAATTAAAACGACGGTAAAACATTCTAATTAATTTATGAATTGTCACTAACTTTCGGCTTTATTTAAGAGACGTATGACCAGGTTATGGGAACATGAATTATTACAATTTTTTAACAGAGGAATCTCCAGCTTGTTTATTTAGACTTTAGAATGAAACACGATGAATAAAAGAACTTCCGCCGCAGGCAGTAGTGCGGAATAAATTTCCGAGTTTTGCTCATTGAAATTGAAACTCCGCCATTTGTACTTTATGATTTAACTTTTTACCTAAAAAGTTATATACCTCCGTGTAACTTTGAAGTTGCACAACTGGTCTGTACGTATCTTTCATTCCCTTTGATTTATTCGTTGCAATAATAATTATAAGTAATAATTTCATTATTATTTTCAAATCAAATGAATTCTTTCACAAATCATATTCACTTTTAGCAAATCAAATTCCCCAGCGTTAAATAAATATTTTAATTTCATTCGATGCCATTTCATGTGATTTTATGCTTAAGTATTATTACATAAACGCAATGAAATTTTTATTTCCGAACAATAACTATACATTGGATTTCATATTGATTACAATATCTTAATCTGACACCGATCTTATACCGATCTCATAACGATTCAACCCAATAACAGTTCCGTTGATACACAATATGAAAACACATTAATATTGGAAAATATTGTCGTATTGAAAACATAATGTCATTGGAAACCACTAGATGATAGCTGGCTTACGATCAATGTTCATAATGGGAGCCTTAAAAGCACCCGGAAACTATTAGCGAATTTAAATGATCACATTAGCAGCTGCCAAAAGCGTTTCCGTACGTAAGCCTGCTGAAAATCTGCTGGGCTGCCGTTGCAATTTCTCGAATTTCCCAGCTGGGAAATGGCCGTAAATGGAATGGTGGCCACACAGGCATCCAACCTATTATTTTGTCTGGTCACCGTCCTGGTGATATCGTTCCTGATAACGATCATCCGGAACCGAGAATTCAAGGATCACGTGAAACGCTCGTTACGACCAGGTATAAATACTACCCTGATCTTACAAGTCGAATTCTCATCCCTCCGATTCCATATCAATTGCTAGATAATTCCCTAGGATACCCTTCTAAAGATATATATATTTATATCCTAATTAACCCTTTGACAGGGCAATTTTATTTAACAAGTGTATATCTTGCATTATTAAAATCAATGACGAGTATAAATTATTATTCCGTCCTCTAATGAATTCTGGACATATCTAGTTTGCATTACATTCGGACTACATTTGACGTTAAAACTTAAGCATTTTTAATGGTACAATTAATTCATTTGATACAGTTTTATTTTATATTGTATACATTAAAACTTAAGCATTTTTAATGGTACAATTAATTCATTTGATACAGTTTAATTTTTATATATTGTATACATTAAAACTTAAGCATTTTTAATGGTACCATTAATTCATTTGATACAGTTTAATTTTATATTGTATACATTAAAACTTAAGCATTTTTAGTGGTACAATTAATTCATTTAATACAGTTTTATTTTTATATCGTATACATTAAAACTTAAGCATTTTTAAAAGTACAATTAATTCATTTGATACAGTTTTATTTTTATATCGTATACATTAAAACTTAAGCATTTTTAAAAGTACAATTAATTCATTTGATACAGTTTTATTTTTATATCGGATACATTAAAATTTAAGCATTTTTAATGGTACAATTAATTCATTTGATACAGTTTTATTTTTGTATTATATACATTAAAACTTAAGCATTTTTAATGGTAAAATTAATTCATTTCATACAGTTTTATTTTTATATCGTATACTCAACATCGGGGAGAATGAAAAAGCGAGTGGCTATTTTTCGAATGTTTAATCTGAATGCTAGATTCAGTTTAATTACAAAACCCTTTCTGTAGGGAACTAACATCGTCAGTTTGCCATCAAGGCAGAACGTAAAGTTAATTAAACTGATCCACGCTTAATCGCGCACACTTTAATGCTGCGTTTATAAGTATTCGTCGGCGTACGGCCGGCTAACGTGATTAAAATTTAAAACACCGTGCACGCCGTTTACGAGGATAACGAGCGTGGCAAAGTATCGACATGTAATGTCAACGACTTTTTAGTAAGAGTTTTTTTACCCTTCATTTCTTTGGGCCAATGAAAATCCCGTTTTTAAAGGGCAACTCTAATAGTGAACATTCTGCGCTCTTTAATTCTGTGCATTGAATTATTGTCAGTGCATGCTTTTCTAGTTTGTTTTAGCTTTCTTGTTCGTGTGGTTTATTCATATAAATTTATATTAGAAATCCGCACGTACATAAATTTGCATAAATTTATATAAATTTATATTAGGAATCCACACGTACATAAATTTGCATAAATTGATATCAATTCATATTAATACGACTGCATCTTTTGTTTGTATACTTGCATTGTATTGGGAAGTATCCCGTATATATATAATTATATAATAAAATCTATAATTATTATATTTGTATAATATATGTATATATTATATATGCAATATATATGTATTAAATTATTGTCATTGAATTTTTGTCAATGCATGTCTTATTGTTAGTTTATTTTAGCGTTCTTGTTCGTGGGGTTTATTTCTGTATAATTTATATGAAACATTTATTATATAAATTTATATAATAATTTATATATATATATAAATTAATTAAATAAATAAAAATATTTAATATGAATTGTTATTTTTGAAAGTATAAATCAGATTTTTAACACTTTAGCCATTCGCAAGCAACGTGGAATTTGCGTTCCAAAAATATATTTTGTAAAATTTAGCGGGCCACACTATTATCGCCTGACACAATATTAATAAAATGCTTGATTTTCTATTAAATGTTTGTTTCTCTTTTCATTTTCTTTTTAATCTAATACTCAGGACAGATCTGCATAACGATGCAGAAAACTAGCCTGCGATTTTATACCTAAAAATTAGATTTGTTAACTAATCTGGTATTTTATTAATTACACGGCGGCCACTGCTTGTTTCGCTGGGACGTCCGCAATCGAACAAGATAAAAGAAGAAGGGCCATCGTCAAGATATTTTATTTTCAAGTGTTTATTTAATGCATATATTTATGTATTTAAATAAATATATGCAATAAATAAATTCTTACTGTTATATTATAATATTTATTACTACACAATGTTGTATGAAAATTGTTACACCTCGTGAAATTTACAATTACAATAAATTAGTTTATTACGAACATATTGTATTATATTTTATATTTCCTGGACACACCCAATATCCAGAATCCCATATGTCCTAAAACCATTGGCCATAAAATCGCGAAATTCTATTGGGAGAACATGATATGGGAGGAGGTATTTGATTCGCCAAATTTCTGGAATATGACGTCATTTCTTGGAATTGCCCGCCCATTTGCCCACCTTATGCCCGCCTTTTTCCCGCCTTTTTGCCACCCACTTGCCACCCATTGGCCGCCTTTTTGACGCCTTTTCTCGAAAATTTGCCGTAAAATCGAGAAAATGTTTCGGGAGAACATGATGGGCGGGGAGGTACTCGATTAAATTCCTGGAATTTGACGTCATTTCTTGGAATTGCCCCGCCCATTGCCCGCCTTTTTCCCGCCTTTTTCCCGCCTTTTTGCCACCCACTTGCCACCCATTGGCCGCCTTTTTGACGCCTTTTCTCGAAAATTTGCCGTAAAATCGAGAAAATGTTTCAGGAGAACATGATGGGCGGGGAGGTACTCGATTAAATTCCTGGAATTTGACGTCATTTCTTGGAATTGCCCCGCCCATTGCCCGCCTTTTTCCCGCCTTTTTCCCGCCTTTTTCCCGCCTTTTTGCCACCCACTTGCCACCCATTGGCCGCCTTTTTGACGCCTTTTCTCGAAAATTTGCCGTAAAATCGAGAAAATGTGTCAGGAGAACATGATGGGCGGGGAGGTACTCGATTAAATTCCTGGAATTTGACGTCATTTCTTGGAATTGCCCCGCCCATTGCCCGCCTTTTTCCCGCCCTTTTCCCGCCTTTTTCCCACCCATTTGCCACCCATTTGCCACCCATTTGCCGCCTTTTTGCCACCTTTTCTACAAAATTTGCCGTAAAATCGAGAAAATGTATCAGGAGAACATGATGTGCGGGGAGGTACTCGATTAAATTCTTGGAATTTGACGTAATTTCTTGGAATTGCCCCGCCCATTGCCCACCCTTTTCCCGCCCTTTTCCCGCCTTTTTCCCACCCTTTTCCTACCCATTCTCGGAAATTCTTGGCATCAAAGTAATAGCATTAAAAGATGTGAATTGAGAAGTCATTTTGTATGTTTCTTTCCATTTATTGCAACTCAAAAACTATCTGTACATTAATCTTACATCTAAAACTATGATACATTATAATATAATACATGGATAGTGTATGTACATATATTCTAATATATAATCTAATCTATAATCTAATATATAATCGGCGCATCCATTTGACCGCATTCGAAGTATATTTCCCTAATAATCCGCATATTTCTTCCAACACCGGTGTCGTAGTTTTTCGATGAGCGCAGTCCATTGCATCGTTGGCACTGCACATAAAAAACAAAATCAGTGCTTTATTAACTCCATCGTTATCATATCATACTTACATTAATGTATAATTATAGAAAAATATAGTTGGACACGCATAATAAGTCACAAATCACGAGCAACAATACTTTAGGGAAAGATGAAGAAAGATAGTCGTGCGATATCCGACACGGCATTCGATATTTATGATAATATTTATAATATCGATATTTGCAATTAATGTATGCAATTTAATATAAACCAACCCATTTGCATCCTAGCTCTAAATACACGAGCAACTTTAAAAATCAGAGACCATCAAATGACAATTAATTTTTACTTAGAAATGATATATAATAATCAAAACAAAATATAGTATCATCACATGTACAGTAAATAAATTTACAACATGTATTAGACTTTTTCATTAATTAATTAATAGGATCATTTTTAAAATGATCGATATATAGTGATGCAGATGCAAATGGGTTAAGTATGATATCTCTGACAGATAATACGATAAAGGTACTTAAATGTAATTCACAGGATGCGTCGTATTTTCCCTTTTTCGGCCATTTATTCATCCATCTTGAATTCATCGACATCTGTCTTCCTCGAGCGACACTCGGTACAGCGTTTGTTCCTATCTTCCCTCCGATTCTATTTAAAATCCCTTTTCCTCCGGGACCCAATCTGTCTTCCACGAAAGCAGAACTAACTCTGCACGAATTTTGCTTCCCCGGAAAATTAATTGCTTCTCCGCCTCGAAAGTGCTTGTCGTAAACATTAATTGTTTCATTGTTTTGCTTCCGCTGCATCTTGCATTTATCGTCATACGTGTCTTTAAATGATTTTTATGAGGTTCTTCGATGTAACACGGTACTTATACTGCGCGGTTACGATATAACGCGGTACTTATACTGCGCGGTTACGATATAACGCGGTACTTATAGTACGCGCTTTCGATATAACGCGGTACTTATTAAATGCGCTTTCGATATAACGCGGTACTTATACAAGACGGTTTCAATATAAGGCGGTACTTATACTGCGCGGTTGCGATATAACGCGGTACTTATAGTACGCGCTTTCGATATAACGCGGTACTTATTAAATACGCTTTCAATATAACGCGGTACTTATAGTACGCGCTTTCGATTTAACGCGGTACTTATAGTACGCGCTTTCGATATAACGCGGTATTTATAGTACGCGGTTTCGATTTAACGCGGTACTTATAGTACGCGCTTTCGATATAACGCGGTACTTATAGTACGCGCTTTCGATTTAACGCGGTACTTATAGTACGCGCTTTCGATTTAACGCGGTACTTATAGTACGCGCTTTCGATATAACGCGGTACTTATTAAATGCGCTTTCAATATAACGCGGTACTTATTAAATGCGCTTTCGATATAACGCGGTACTTATACAAGACTCTTTCAATATAAGGCGGTACTTATACTGCGCGTTGCGATATAAAGCTGTACTTATAGTACGCGCTTTCGATATAACGCGGTACTTATAATACTTAATACTTGGTTTAGATATACCACTTTATTTATACAAGATGGCTTCGCTATAAAGCGGTACTTATACAAGGCAGCTTTGACATAAGACGGTACTTATACCACGCGGTTTCGATATAAAACAGTACTTACAAAATTGCGGCTATTTAAATGAAAAGCGACGTACGCATCGGAACAAGAATATCTATATTTATTCTTAGAAGAACAAAGTTGTATTAGATAATTCCATTCCGCACCCGATTACACATGTCAATCATATGATAAACGGCTAGCGTGGATGCAAATTATTCAATTGCTCTAATGGATGGCTTCTGATCTAATAATCCAGCACATCACAAGTAATAGGAACCTGTCCACCCACGCAAATCAATCCAAACTAATTCCTCAAACTCCGAAATCGAATAACCACTCAAAATAAAACTATTTTCATAATTATAATTACGTTTTAATTTTAAGCGCTCTTCGATATAAATATTAAAAATTTCACGAATATTAGCGATATATTTGAGTGAAATTTGATTAATATTGGAGTCAACTCGTAAATCTTAATGTCGTCTATCAATCGCCATTCGAATTACCGCGAGTGAAACTGATCGGTGACTGAGAGTCGCATTTTAAGTGTAAAGGGTTGATTATGTTATCACGCAGGGTTGACACGGTGACAATACCTCGCGGCAAATCGGTGACATCGTAAAAAGATGCTCGAGAGTGTATCCCTCCGACGTCACATCCGCTCGACGAATCGTTGCTCCAATTTTATTCGTTTTAACGCACTCTGCTTAGTTCCGAGTAGCAAGGCTGCTTTTGTGTGTCTCCGCTGTTCGCGCTTGAATGCGTCCAATGAAAAACCCATTACGCCGGAAGCATTTATAGTGGGGCCAATTAACGATCGGCATCGGCAAAACTCCAGTAATCACGGAATTCGACGTTTTTATTGAGATCGACATGGAGAGATCATTAATTCCTATTCCTCGACACCCCGATGGAAAACAATGATACTCTATTATATAATGGATTACTTCAACAATGGAGTACTACGTGGTCTAATATTTATAGAGTGGGTGTGAAAAGTATTCGTACAGCATTGAATTTGATCAAAAATCCTCCTCCGAGCGGTGGGTGACACTCGCGAACAAAGTTGAACGAATGTCCCGAAATAATCGTTGATAACTAAGGTGTCCATGAATATTTTTTGATGCAACAAAGTGCATTCGAAAGAGCGGACTTTTCTCTATAAGAACACTGACGGACAAAAATATCCCACGATTGGTTCTCTCGCAATTAATTAAAATACGGGACCTCCTCTGAGCGGTGGGTTACACTCGCGAACAAAGTTGAATGAATGTCCCGAAATAATCGTTAATAACTAAGGAGTCCGTGAATATTTTTTTATGCAACAAAATTCATTGGAAAGAGCGGACTTTTCTCTATAAGATCACTGACGGACAAAAATATCCCCCGATTGGTTCTTCCGCAATTAATTAAAATACGGGACCTCCTCTGAGCGGTGGGTTACACTCGCGAACAAAGTTGAATGAATGTCCCGAAATAATCGTTAATAACTAAGGAGTCCGTGAATATTTTTTTATGCAACAAAATTCATTGGAAAGAGCGGACTTTTCTCTATAAGATCACTGACGGACAAAAATATCCCCCGATTGGTTCTTCCGCAATTAATTAAAATACGGGACCTCCTCTGAGCGGTGGGTTACACTCGCGAACAAAGTTGAATGAATGTCCCGAAATAATCGTTAATAACTAAGGAGTCCGTGAATATTTTTTTATGCAACAAAATTCATTGGAAAGAGCGGACTTTTCTCTATAAGATCACTGACGGACAAAAATATCCCCCGATTGGTTCTTCCGCAATTAATTAAAATACGGGACCTCCTCTGAGCGGTGGGTTACACTCGCGAACAAAGTTGAATGAATGTCCCGAAATAATCGTTAATAACTAAGGAGTCCGTGAATATTTTTTTATGCAACAAAATTCATTGGAAAGAGCGGACTTTTCTCTATAAGATCACTGACGGACAAAAATATCCCCCGATTGGTTCTCTCGCAATTAATTAAAATACGGGACCTCCTCCGAACGGTGGCTTACACTCGCAAACAAAGTTGAATGAATGTCCCGAAATAATCGTTAATAACTAAGGAGTCCGTGAATATTTTTTGATGCAACAAAGTGCATTCGAAAGAGCGGACTTTTCTCTATAAGAGCACTGACGGACAAAAATGTCCCACGATTCGTTCTTCCGCAATTAATTAAAATACGGGACCACCTCTGAGCGGTGGGTTACACTCGCGAACAAAGTTGAATGAATGTCCCGAAATAATCGTTAATAACTAAGGAGTCCGTGAATATTTTTTTATGCAACAAAATTCATTGGAAAGAGCGGACTTTTCTCTATAAGATCACTGACGGACAAAAATATCCCCCGATTGGTTCTCTCGCAATTAATTAAAATACGGGACCTCCTCCGAACGGTGGCTTACACTCGCAAACAAAGTTGAATGAATGTCCCGAAATAATCGTTAATAACTAAGGAGTCCGTGAATATTTTTTTATGCAACAAAATTCATTGGAAAGAGCGGACTTTTCTCTATAAGATCACTGACGGACAAAAATATCCCCCGATTGGTTCTTCCGCAATTAATTAAAATACGGGACCTCCTCTGAGCGGTGGGTTACACTCGCGAACAAAGTTGAATGAATGTCCCGAAATAATCGTTAATAACTAAGGAGTCCGTGAATATTTTTTGATGCAACAAAGTGCATTCGAAAGAGCGGACTTTTCTCTATAAGATCACTGACGGACAAAAATATCCCCCGATTGGTTCTCTCGCAATTAATTAAAATACGGGACCTCCTCCGAACGGTGGCTTACACTCGCAAACAAAGTTGAATGAATGTCCCGAAATAATCGTTAATAACTAAGGAGTCCGTGAATATTTTTTTATGCAACAAAATTCATTGGAAAGAGCGGACTTTTCTCTATAAGATCACTGACGGACAAAAATATCCCCCGATTGGTTCTTCCGCAATTAATTAAAATACGGGACCTCCTCTGAGCGGTGGGTTACACTCGCGAACAAAGTTGAATGAATGTCCCGAAATAATCGTTAATAACTAAGGAGTCCGTGAATATTTTTTGATGCAACAAAGTGCATTCGAAAGAGCGTACTTTTCTCTATAAGAACACTGACGGACAAAAATATCGCACGATTCGTTCTTCCGCAATTAATTAAAATACGGGGCCTCCTCTGAGCGGTGGGTTACACTCGCGAACAAAGTTGAATGAATGTCCCGAAATAATCGTTAATAACTAAGGAGTCCGTGAATATTTTTTTATGCAACAAAATTCATTGGAAAGAGCGGACTTTTCTCTATAAGATCACTGACGGACAAAAATATCCCCCGATTGGTTCTCTCGCAATTAATTAAAATACGGGACCTCCTCCGAACGGTGGCTTACACTCGCAAACAAAGTTGAATGAATGTCCCGAAATAATCGTTAATAACTAAGGAGTCCGTGAATATTTTTTTATGCAACAAAATTCATTGGAAAGAGCGGACTTTTCTCTATAAGATCACTGACGGACAAAAATATCCCCCGATTGG
Organism: Nysson spinosus; assembly: GCA_910591585.2. NCBI lineage: Eukaryota > Metazoa > Arthropoda > Insecta > Hymenoptera > Crabronidae > Nysson > Nysson spinosus. The sequence continues at coordinate 1,559,205 of OU342852.1, read as the reverse complement.
TTCTCTCGCAATTAATTAAAATACGGGACCTCCTCCGAACGGTGGCTTACACTCGCAAACAAAGTTGAATGAATGTCCCGAAATAATCGTTAATAACTAAGGAGTCCGTGAATATTTTTTGATGCAACAAAGTGCATTCGAAAGAGCGGACTTTTCTCTATAAGAACACTGACGGACAAAAATATCCCACGATTCGTTCTTCCGCAATTAATTAAAATACGGGACCTCCTCTGAGCGGTGGGTTACACTCGCGAACAAAGTTGAATGAATGTCCCGAAATAATCGTTAATAACTAAGGAGTCCGTGAATATTTTTTTATGCAACAAAATTCATTGGAAAGAGCGGACTTTTCTCTATAAGATCACTGACGGACAAAAATATCCCCCGATTGGTTCTCTCGCAATTAATTAAAATACGGGACCTCCTCCGAACGGTGGCTTACACTCGCAAACAAAGTTGAATGAATGTCCCGAAATAATCGTTAATAACTAAGGAGTCCGTGAATATTTTTTGATGCAACAAAGTGCATTCGAAAGAGCGTACTTTTATCTATAAGAACACTGACGGACAAAAATGTCCCACGATTCGTTCTTCCGCAATTAATTAAAATACGGGACCTCCTCCGAGCGGTGGGTTACACTCGCGAACAAAGTTGAACGAATGTCCCGAAATAATCGTTAATAACTAAGGAGTCCGTGAATATTTTTTGATGCAACAAAGTGCATTCGAAAGAGCGTACTTTTATCTATAAGAACACTGACGGACAAAAATGTCCCACGATTCGTTCTTCCGCAATTAATTAAAATACGGGACCTCCTCCGAGCGGTGGGTTACACTCGCGAACAAAGTTGAACGAATGTCCCGAAATAATCGTTAATAACTAAGGAGTCCGTGAATATTTTTTGATGCAACAAAGTGCATTCGAAAGAGCGTACTTTTATCTATAAGAACACTGACGGACAAAAATGTCCCACGATTCGTTCTTCCGCAATTAATTAAAATACGGGACCTCCTCCGAGCGGTGGGTTACACTCGCGAACAAAGTTGAACGAATGTCCCGAAATAATCGTTAATAACTAAGGAGTCCGTGAATATTTTTTGATGCAACAAAGTGCATTCGAAAGAGCGTACTTTTATCTATAAGAACACTGACGGACAAAAATGTCCCACGATTCGTTCTTCCGCAATTAATTAAAATACGGGACCTCCTCCGAGCGGTGGGTTACACTCGCGAACAAAGTTGAACGAATGTCCCGAAATAATCGTTAATAACTAAGGAGTCCGTGAATATTTTTTGATGCAACAAAGTGCATTCGAAAAAGCGTACTTTTATCTATAAGAACACTGACGGACAAAAATATCCCACGATTCGTTCTTCCGCAATTAATTAAAATACGGGACCTCCTCCGAGCGGTGGGTTACACTCGCGAACAAAGTTGAACGAATGTCCCGAAATAATCGTTAATAACTAAGGAGTCCGTGAATATTTTTTGATGCAACAAAGTGCATTCGAAAGAGCGTACTTTTATCTATAAGAACACTGACGGACAAAAATGTCCCACGATTCGTTCTTCCGCAATTAATTAAAATACGGGACCTCCTCCGAGCGGTGGGTTACACTCGCGAACAAAGTTGAACGAATGTCCCGAAATAATCGTTAATAACTAAGGAGTCCGTGAATATTTTTTGATGCAACAAAGTGCATTCGAAAGAGCGTACTTTTATCTATAAGAACACTGACGGACAAAAATGTCCCACGATTCGTTCTTCCGCAATTAATTAAAATACGGGACCTCCTCCGAGCGGTGGGTTACACTCGCGAACAAAGTTGAACGAATGTCCCGAAATAATCGTTAATAACTAAGGAGTCCGTGAATATTTTTTGATGCAACAAAGTGCATTCGAAAGAGCGTACTTTTATCTATAAGAACACTGACGGACAAAAATATCCCACGATTCGTTCTTCCGCAATTAATTAAAATACGGGACCTCCTCCGAGCGGTGGGTTACACTCGCGAACAAAGTTGAACGAATGTCCCGAAATAATCGTTAATAACTAAGGTGTCCATGAATATTTTTTGATGCAACAAAGTGCATTCGAAAGAGCGGACTTTTCTCTATAAGAACACTGACGGACAAAAATATCCCATGATTCGTTCTTCCGCAATTAATTAAAATACGGGACCTCCTCCGAGCGGTGGGTTACACTCGCGAACAAAGTTGAATGAATGTCCCGAAATAATCGTTAATAACTAAGGAGTCCGTGAATATTTTTTTATGCAACAAAATTCATTGGAAAGAGCGGACTTTTCTCTATAAGATCACTGACGGACAAAAATATCCCCCGATTGGTTCTCTCGCAATTAATTAAAATACGGGACCTCCTCCGAACGGTGGCTTACACTCGCAAACAAAGTTGAATGAATGTCCCGAAATAATCGTTAATAACTAAGGAGTCCGTGAATATTTTTTTATGCAACAAAATTCATTGGAAAGAGCGGACTTTTCTCTATAAGATCACTGACGGACAAAAATATCCCCCGATTGGTTCTTCCGCAATTAATTAAAATACGGGACCTCCTCTGAGCGGTGGGTTACACTCGCGAACAAAGTTGAATGAATGTCCCGAAATAATCGTTAATAACTAAGGAGTCCGTGAATATTTTTTTATGCAACAAAATTCATTGGAAAGAGCGGACTTTTCTCTATAAGATCACTGACGGACAAAAATATCCCCCGATTGGTTCTCTCGCAATTAATTAAAATACGGGACCTCCTCCGAACGGTGGCTTACACTCGCGAACAAAGTTGAATGAATGTCCCGAAATAATCGTTAATAACTAAGGAGTCCGTGAATATTTTTTGATGCAACAAAGTGCATTCGAAAGAGCGGACTTTTCTCTATAAGAACACTGACGGACAAAAATGTCCCACGATTCGTTCTTCCGCAATTAATTAAAATACGGGACCTCCTCCGAGCGGTGGGTTACACTCGCGAACAAAGTTGAACGAATGTCCCGAAATAATCGTTAATAACTAAGGTGTCCATGAATATTTTTTGATGCAACAAAGTGCATTCGAAAGAGCGGACTTTTCTCTATAAGAACACTGACGGACAAAAATATCCCACGATTCGTTCTTCCGCAATTAATTAAAATACGGGACCTCCTCCGAACGGTGGCTTACACTCGCAAACAAAGTTGAATGAATGTCCCGAAATAATCGTTAATAACTAAGGAGTCCGTGAATATTTTTTGATGCAACAAAGTGCATTCGAAAGAGCGTACTTTTATCTATAAGAACACTGACGGACAAAAATGTCCCACGATTCGTTCTTCCGCAATTAATTAAAATACGGGACCTCCTCCGAGCGGTGGGTTACACTCGCGAACAAAGTTGAACGAATGTCCCGAAATAATCGTTAATAACTAAGGAGTCCGTGAATATTTTTTGATGCAACAAAGTGCATTCGAAAGAGCGTACTTTTATCTATAAGAACACTGACGGACAAAAATGTCCCACGATTCGTTCTTCCGCAATTAATTAAAATACGGGACCTCCTCCGAGCGGTGGGTTACACTCGCGAACAAAGTTGAACGAATGTCCCGAAATAATCGTTAATAACTAAGGTGTCCATGAATATTTTTTGATGCAACAAAGTGCATTCGAAAGAGCGGACTTTTCTCTATAAGAACACTGACGGACAAAAATATCCCCCGATTGGTTCTCTCGCAATTAATTAAAATACGGGACCTCCTCCGAACGGTGGCTTACACTCGCAAACAAAGTTGAATGAATGTCCCGAAATAATCGTTAATAACTAAGGAGTCCGTGAATATTTTTTTATGCAACAAAATTCATTGGAAAGAGCGGACTTTTCTCTATAAGATCACTGACGGACAAAAATATCCCCCGATTGGTTCTTCCGCAATTAATTAAAATACGGGACCTCCTCTGAGCGGTGGGTTACACTCGCGAACAAAGTTGAATGAATGTCCAGAAATAATCGTTAATAACTAAGGAGTCCGTGAATATTTTTTGATGCAACAAAGTGCATTCGAAAGAGCGGACTTTTCTCTATAAGATCACTGACGGACAAAAATATCCCCCGATTGGTTCTCTCGCAATTAATTAAAATACGGGACCTCCTCCGAACGGTGGCTTACACTCGCAAACAAAGTTGAATGAATGTCCCGAAATAATCGTTAATAACTAAGGAGTCCGTGAATATTTTTTTATGCAACAAAATTCATTGGAAAGAGCGGACTTTTCTCTATAAGATCACTGACGGACAAAAATATCCCCCGATTGGTTCTTCCGCAATTAATTAAAATACGGGACCTCCTCTGAGCGGTGGGTTACACTCGCGAACAAAGTTGAATGAATGTCCCGAAATAATCGTTAATAACTAAGGAGTCCGTGAATATTTTTTGATGCAACAAAGTGCATTCGAAAGAGCGTACTTTTCTCTATAAGAACACTGACGGACAAAAATATCGCACGATTCGTTCTTCCGCAATTAATTAAAATACGGGGCCTCCTCTGAGCGGTGGGTTACACTCGCGAACAAAGTTGAATGAATGTCCCGAAATAATCGTTAATAACTAAGGAGTCCGTGAATATTTTTTTATGCAACAAAATTCATTGGAAAGAGCGGACTTTTCTCTATAAGATCACTGACGGACAAAAATATCCCCCGATTGGTTCTCTCGCAATTAATTAAAATACGGGACCTCCTCCGAACGGTGGCTTACACTCGCAAACAAAGTTGAATGAATGTCCCGAAATAATCGTTAATAACTAAGGAGTCCGTGAATATTTTTTTATGCAACAAAATTCATTGGAAAGAGCGGACTTTTCTCTATAAGATCACTGACGGACAAAAATATCCCCCGATTGGTTCTCTCGCAATTAATTAAAATACGGGACCTCCTCCGAACGGTGGCTTACACTCGCAAACAAAGTTGAATGAATGTCCCGAAATAATCGTTAATAACTAAGGAGTCCGTGAATATTTTTTGATGCAACAAAGTGCATTCGAAAGAGCGGACTTTTCTCTATAAGAACACTGACGGACAAAAATATCCCACGATTCGTTCTTCCGCAATTAATTAAAATACGGGACCTCCTCTGAGCGGTGGGTTACACTCGCGAACAAAGTTGAATGAATGTCCCGAAATAATCGTTAATAACTAAGGAGTCCGTGAATATTTTTTTATGCAACAAAATTCATTGGAAAGAGCGGACTTTTCTCTATAAGATCACTGACGGACAAAAATATCCCCCGATTGGTTCTCTCGCAATTAATTAAAATACGGGACCTCCTCCGAACGGTGGCTTACACTCGCAAACAAAGTTGAATGAATGTCCCGAAATAATCGTTAATAACTAAGGAGTCCGTGAATATTTTTTGATGCAACAAAGTGCATTCGAAAGAGCGTACTTTTATCTATAAGAACACTGACGGACAAAAATGTCCCACGATTCGTTCTTCCGCAATTAATTAAAATACGGGACCTCCTCCGAGCGGTGGGTTACACTCGCGAACAAAGTTGAACGAATGTCCCGAAATAATCGTTAATAACTAAGGAGTCCGTGAATATTTTTTGATGCAACAAAGTGCATTCGAAAGAGCGTACTTTTATCTATAAGAACACTGACGGACAAAAATGTCCCACGATTCGTTCTTCCGCAATTAATTAAAATACGGGACCTCCTCCGAGCGGTGGGTTACACTCGCGAACAAAGTTGAACGAATGTCCCGAAATAATCGTTAATAACTAAGGAGTCCGTGAATATTTTTTGATGCAACAAAGTGCATTCGAAAGAGCGTACTTTTATCTATAAGAACACTGACGGACAAAAATGTCCCACGATTCGTTCTTCCGCAATTAATTAAAATACGGGACCTCCTCCGAGCGGTGGGTTACACTCGCGAACAAAGTTGAACGAATGTCCCGAAATAATCGTTAATAACTAAGGAGTCCGTGAATATTTTTTGATGCAACAAAGTGCATTCGAAAGAGCGTACTTTTATCTATAAGAACACTGACGGACAAAAATGTCCCACGATTCGTTCTTCCGCAATTAATTAAAATACGGGACCTCCTCCGAGCGGTGGGTTACACTCGCGAACAAAGTTGAACGAATGTCCCGAAATAATCGTTAATAACTAAGGAGTCCGTGAATATTTTTTGATGCAACAAAGTGCATTCGAAAAAGCGTACTTTTATCTATAAGAACACTGACGGACAAAAATATCCCACGATTCGTTCTTCCGCAATTAATTAAAATACGGGACCTCCTCCGAGCGGTGGGTTACACTCGCGAACAAAGTTGAACGAATGTCCCGAAATAATCGTTAATAACTAAGGAGTCCGTGAATATTTTTTGATGCAACAAAGTGCATTCGAAAGAGCGTACTTTTATCTATAAGAACACTGACGGACAAAAATGTCCCACGATTCGTTCTTCCGCAATTAATTAAAATACGGGACCTCCTCCGAGCGGTGGGTTACACTCGCGAACAAAGTTGAACGAATGTCCCGAAATAATCGTTAATAACTAAGGAGTCCGTGAATATTTTTTGATGCAACAAAGTGCATTCGAAAGAGCGTACTTTTATCTATAAGAACACTGACGGACAAAAATGTCCCACGATTCGTTCTTCCGCAATTAATTAAAATACGGGACCTCCTCCGAGCGGTGGGTTACACTCGCGAACAAAGTTGAACGAATGTCCCGAAATAATCGTTAATAACTAAGGAGTCCGTGAATATTTTTTGATGCAACAAAGTGCATTCGAAAGAGCGTACTTTTATCTATAAGAACACTGACGGACAAAAATATCCCACGATTCGTTCTTCCGCAATTAATTAAAATACGGGACCTCCTCCGAGCGGTGGGTTACACTCGCGAACAAAGTTGAACGAATGTCCCGAAATAATCGTTAATAACTAAGGTGTCCATGAATATTTTTTGATGCAACAAAGTGCATTCGAAAGAGCGGACTTTTCTCTATAAGAACACTGACGGACAAAAATATCCCATGATTCGTTCTTCCGCAATTAATTAAAATACGGGACCTCCTCCGAGCGGTGGGTTACACTCGCGAACAAAGTTGAATGAATGTCCCGAAATAATCGTTAATAACTAAGGAGTCCGTGAATATTTTTTTATGCAACAAAATTCATTGGAAAGAGCGGACTTTTCTCTATAAGATCACTGACGGACAAAAATATCCCCCGATTGGTTCTCTCGCAATTAATTAAAATACGGGACCTCCTCCGAACGGTGGCTTACACTCGCAAACAAAGTTGAATGAATGTCCCGAAATAATCGTTAATAACTAAGGAGTCCGTGAATATTTTTTTATGCAACAAAATTCATTGGAAAGAGCGGACTTTTCTCTATAAGATCACTGACGGACAAAAATATCCCCCGATTGGTTCTTCCGCAATTAATTAAAATACGGGACCTCCTCTGAGCGGTGGGTTACACTCGCGAACAAAGTTGAATGAATGTCCCGAAATAATCGTTAATAACTAAGGAGTCCGTGAATATTTTTTTATGCAACAAAATTCATTGGAAAGAGCGGACTTTTCTCTATAAGATCACTGACGGACAAAAATATCCCCCGATTGGTTCTCTCGCAATTAATTAAAATACGGGACCTCCTCCGAACGGTGGCTTACACTCGCGAACAAAGTTGAATGAATGTCCCGAAATAATCGTTAATAACTAAGGAGTCCGTGAATATTTTTTGATGCAACAAAGTGCATTCGAAAGAGCGGACTTTTCTCTATAAGAACACTGACGGACAAAAATGTCCCACGATTCGTTCTTCCGCAATTAATTAAAATACGGGACCTCCTCCGAGCGGTGGGTTACACTCGCGAACAAAGTTGAACGAATGTCCCGAAATAATCGTTAATAACTAAGGTGTCCATGAATATTTTTTGATGCAACAAAGTGCATTCGAAAGAGCGGACTTTTCTCTATAAGAACACTGACGGACAAAAATATCCCACGATTCGTTCTTCCGCAATTAATTAAAATACGGGACCTCCTCCGAACGGTGGCTTACACTCGCAAACAAAGTTGAATGAATGTCCCGAAATAATCGTTAATAACTAAGGAGTCCGTGAATATTTTTTGATGCAACAAAGTGCATTCGAAAGAGCGTACTTTTATCTATAAGAACACTGACGGACAAAAATGTCCCACGATTCGTTCTTCCGCAATTAATTAAAATACGGGACCTCCTCCGAGCGGTGGGTTACACTCGCGAACAAAGTTGAACGAATGTCCCGAAATAATCGTTAATAACTAAGGAGTCCGTGAATATTTTTTGATGCAACAAAGTGCATTCGAAAGAGCGTACTTTTATCTATAAGAACACTGACGGACAAAAATGTCCCACGATTCGTTCTTCCGCAATTAATTAAAATACGGGACCTCCTCCGAGCGGTGGGTTACACTCGCGAACAAAGTTGAACGAATGTCCCGAAATAATCGTTAATAACTAAGGTGTCCATGAATATTTTTTGATGCAACAAAGTGCATTCGAAAGAGCGGACTTTTCTCTATAAGAACACTGACGGACAAAAATATCCCACGATTCGTTCTTCCGCAATTAATTAAAATACGGGACCTCCTCCGAGCGGTGGGTTACACTCGCGAGCAAAGTTGAATGAATGTCCCGAATAATCGATCAATGTCGAGAAATATTTTCAGAAATAATTCGTAATATTCTTCAACTGAGAAGTCTTAAACTTCACTAATAACTTCCGATCTCGTTGCTAAAGTTACTTGTAGATATTTATCTTCATCCAATAAAGTTTCTTGAAACCGTTTATCCTTTAATTCTACGGATGCTTTCGTCATTCCTTCATTACTGCCACTTTAATCTTTTAGATTCAACAACTTCATCCATTCGCAAAATATTCTTTACAAATACACAGGAACTTGGAAATATTTATATTACATTTTTCAATTAAATATAATGTTATAATTATAATTATAATCAACATATTTCATTAAAACGTTTCCTTGTAACTCAGTTCAGTTCGCATTAAAAATTAGCCATATATGGAATTGCATATTACCCCAATTTTTATTTAACTTTTGTGTTTTCCATTCGGTTGAATAAAAAATAACTTTCTGTTTTAAAAATAAACTTTACTCATCAATAAAATCCCAAACGTGTCACTTCAACCGTTAAATTAAACTGAGTGACAATTTTCTAAGAGCCACTAAAAAAAAATATTGAGTTCATACGAAATATAATCAATTCTTGGAACAATAATTATACTTTATCTGCAATGAAATTTATTTCTGATTGAAACCAAAAGGTTCCTCGAATTATTATCATTCTTTTTATTCACTTTTATATTCATCCGCAAATAAAACACAGGGTTGACAGGAATGTTATTTGAATAGTAATAACATCCGACATAAAGTCCCTAGTTATGCGAAGTAAAAAGTCGGATGAAGAAGAAGGCAGTAAAAGCGAGAACTTACGGGGACGTAAATGTTTCCCCGGTGAAATTGATGGCGTACAACGTGTTATATCAACGGCATACGTGATGGCACGCGTCCTTAACGTAGATTAGATTAAAGTGCGAGCGTGTGTCAGGCTAATAATATTAAAGGCGAGAAAAGGGAACGGTTTATTATTTAAATGGACGAAGAGAGATTTACAACGGTGTCGTAAATTCTCAAATTCTCATTTTAACCCTTCGCAACGTTATCTCTACTCGTCTGTTCCTATCTTTCGTTTGATTTTATTTCTGCGTTGTAATAATAATTATACATGTTTTCCCCACCATATTTACCCTTTCGCGAACCAAATTCACACGTTTTCAATAGTAATTACATACGTAATGAATTGGTAATTGCAATGGAATTAGTGTTTCGTGTATATCTTTATATTATGTACATAAAATTTGGAGTTTCTTAGCAATATATTTTTACTTTGATATCATTTTTATTTCAAAAGGTTAAACAAATATTATTTAGAGAAACTTGAATTGGAAACGCGTGTATTTCATTTGCAATTGAATTTTATGTGTAAAAGGGTGAATTTGGAGGGGAGCCTTTTAAAAAGGTTCTTTAGCGCGTTGTACGAGAATCGCGTTACACTAAAACGGTCTCTAGCGCGTTGTACGAGAATCGCACTATACCGAAGTGTACCGTATCAAGCAGTACTTCAGACTTCTGGAAAACACACGCCTCAAGCGACGTTTATCGAAGCGCGGTGTTAAATCTTTAACGAGTTACCACCTCGTGTTACTTTTTTCAGTTTGTGCAACCTTAAAACTCCTCCCAGCGGCAAGTAATGTGTGTTTTTATTGGCGCCTTCGAGGAGGGAGAGTTGGACCAATGGCACGCGTTCCCACGGAGTAACGAGAACGATGAAACCAAATGGAAATCGTGGGAAAATTGAAATGTGAAGCATGTTTGAAAAGACCAATTAAGGCAAGCTAAAGAAAGCAGACTTATTGGGACACGATAAGTGACATTTTTCAAAGCAAAAGTTATTTTAAATTTCGCATAAAACATGCGAGTAATCATTACTTTCCACTAACAGAATGAAATCGTATAAAAATAACGAGTTATCAAATCAAACTATCATATCCAATGTTCTAGGACGTAGATAATTTGTTTGTTGCTTTTTAAAAGAAGAACTACATTTTCCAATTAAAATATTTGCGTTACTTGACAATGGCGATGTGCTTGGCGGATGTAAATAGGTTAATTATCAAATATTAATATATTATGAAGACGTTCCTGTAAATAAAGTCTGTAAATAAGTTTAAGTTAACAACGGTTTAATGGACTTACCTTGGGAATAAAAAGAACCAGTTAGCGAGATGTTGCCAGCCATCATCATCGCATGAACTTAAACTTCACGGTGTCAATCCAATTATCGCCTTTCCCTTGTGTCGATGAAAAAGACTTCGAGGAAACTCGGAGGGTAGAACAGAAGTGAAAGAGCTTAACTTTACTGCAAAACTTTCGAGGAAGGCAATGCCCTCTGGGAAATTAACGTCGAACGGGAAGAAAGTATCTCGAAAGAACTCCACTCGAAGATCAAATCTTGTGGATTGGCACGCGTGAGTTACTAGTTTCGCGGGCCATGGATAATTCGATGGCAAACTTGAGTGCACACATTTTACTTTGTTCCTTTTCTTCCTTTTCTACCATTGAATTTCGATCGACAAAGAATGCCGAATTCAAATTATATAAAAATAATGCGGTATAATAAAACTATTTAAGTACAGTGAGTGCAAAAAGTATTCGTGCCGCGGCGAATTTGAACGAAGATAACAATATCTTGAATGCACATATTTTACTTTGTCTCTTTTCTTCCCTTTTTACCTCCAAACTTCGACAAGGAATGCTAGAATCCCAGTTTAGTTTCTAAAATCTCGCGCAGATCCGCTTACTTTTTGTTTCCACCACTGCTTTAATCCCGCCTTCTGTGACGTCACAGTGAGATTTAAACCAATAGCGTGTTCGGAGCAGGGAATGGGGGCGGGGTACCTGCGCACAACGAACGAAACTCGGTCCAGTTTTTTGGAATCTAAACTAGGATTCAGTATACCTTAAAGGGGAATAGTTTTTTGTCATTTATGAGTAAACTTCGCGTGATGCTTGAAACCAAGGGAGTATTTAGAGGCTGACGAAAAATACATTGGATTAATTAAATAAGAGATCTGCATTTTACAAAGCAATAAGTTACACGAGAATCCTTACACGAAACCAAAGGCCCGAATCGAGTCGTGGCTCGCATCTTATGATACAAGTGTAAAACGTAGCCAAACTTGATCCATCGATTTGGTAGCCATGTGCAAAAAAGCGCGTAGGTTATGTTGTTTCACCTCCATCAGGAAAGTAAAGCTCTCTCTTGGAGCTGGGTTTTTATGTGTACATTGTAAAAACGCAATTAAAGCGCACGGCTGCGCACGATACCGACAATGTATTAAATGTATGCAAAAGTTTCAGTCTTTTTTATCAGTCCCCTAATAAAATTATTTTCAATATTTCCATTGAAATACTGTCTCGTAGTTTTGTGATTCGCAATCTATTTTTATAAGGCTGGTATTGAACTGTCTGAGACGCCATTTATTATTACTTAACCCGTTGACTGCGAAAGGCGTCTAGTAGATTTATAACTGAAATAACTGAATCCCAATAACTCCTCGATTTTTCTTATTTTTATCCACACAATTTAGTATCAATTACTGTCAAGCGAATATCGCACCGTACGAGGTGAATGATTTTTATCAGAACACACCGCGAAAGGGTTAACAACAGTTTCAAGGCAACTGCATGAAATGAACAAATTCAGAACCTCGGAGACTAAAACTTTAGCATACAAATATTATTATTAATCCTTTGCACTCGAAAGGCGAGTCTGAGTCATCAACTCGATTTCCTGCGGTAATTCCAGTGGCGACTGAGAGATCGAATTGAGATTTACTTCACTTACTTTTTATTATTACCGTTCGAGTTCCAGCAATACATTGAGTGACGACTGAGAGTCGCATTCGAGTGGAAAAGGGTTAATGATTATGAACGAATATACGAACACCATATACGTAACGTCGAGAAGAGGCTCGGATTTCCCTGGAAGACTGGAAAGACGATATCGTCCGTCGACGGAGATTATTATCGAGCAAACTAGCACCAAAACACGCGTTAAAGAAAGGAAGATACGGACGGCCACGACATCGAAGTTTCCTGGGAGGGGATTATATAAGCACCTACAAGAATGAACATCATCTCGGCGTACAAATATCGCGCCGCGAAGTCAAAGTCACGCGGACGTAAACACTCGTCCATTATCGTTTCATTCCGCATAAATCTCTATCCGTTACAGATTTGATTGATCATAATTATTTGATTCATCTTTCATTAATTCGAAAGTCCATTAATAGAGAGAAAATAATACTTCGACACTTTCGCACGAATGATAGTCGTAACGATGAATCTAACAATGAGAAATTAAATATATACAAATTCTTTCATCCCTTTAGTGACTTTTTTATATCATTATCGTCGTCATTGTTCTCCGGGTTTTCCATTTGATTTGCATCCTCCTCGTCGGCACACTCCTCGATGGATTCTACGGCTTGCAATTCCGCAACCGGTTCCTCGATGTGCGTCAATGTATCAATAGACTTCTCGATTGAAGGTGGTTCGATCAGTTCCTTGTTTTCTTTATCGGCCTCGCAGTCCGATATCGGCTCGGATCAATCACTGTTGACAAAAAGCACTTAAATTGATGTACATTCATTACTAGATGCAAATTAATGTCGGTAGTTCAAGTGTTAATGTTTTCTATCATTGCCGAACATTAATTCATGACAAACAAATTTATTCAGGCAGCTGATTGATATTCAAATTGAATTATTATTCAATAAATATGCTGCTGTAATATTTATCTATATATTCTCTAATCGGACGTGATATTAATATGCAATTAAACGAATGTATGCTTTCGTAATTAAACGCGCGTATTTACAGTTAATTAAATATTTGTGTTTGATACATGATAAATCGCGGGGAATATTAATTGCTCAACGGTGTAAGATAGTACTCTATTGTTTTGTGTTGAGCGTGTTTCTTGTTGTACAAAGTAATGAAAGATATCAGGTATCTAAATGATTTCTTACCTATCACTGTTCTCGCTAGTCGCTTCCTCGCTGCAGTCTAAGTCAAGTTCACCCTGAATAGCGCTTTGTAGGTCATCAATTCTTTGAAGCGCCAATCGGAGATCATCTCTGGCGACTTTGGTCTCAGCTTCCGCTGCTTCAAGTGATTTCTCCAATTCACGACGAGATCGTGTTGATTCCTGTTCTCTTGCGAGTACCAAACTAGCTTCGTCTCTTGCATCGCGCAATGATCTTTGCAATCGTCTTGCTGTGTCTTGCGCGGTCTGTTCCTTCGTCCTCAACAACGCCGACTCAGTTTGCAGCTTTTCGACGGTTTCCTTCAACCTTGCTATCTGAGTCTGTAATATCGTAGTTAAAAGGAATTACTATTAGAAATGACGTGCCGAAATCCGTGTTACACGATGCCTCTAAAACTGTTTGAGCGCTGTACGATAATTGGTTACTTTACATTGTTATTGTAACGTTGAAAATGTTGAAATTTTAGGAGTAGTAACGATGTACAGTAAACTCCCGTATAACGTGAGTTCCTAGAACGCGGGTTCCTGAAAAGCGAATTTCTCGAACGCGAGATCCTAGAACGTGAGATCCTAGAACGCAAGATCCTAGAACGCAAGATCCTAGAACGCGAGTTCCTAGAATCCGGGTTCCTGAAACGCGAATTTCTAGAACGCGAATTCCTAGAACGCGAGATCCTAGAACGCGAGATCCTAGAACGCAAGATCCTAGAACGCGAATTTTCAGAACGTGAATTTCCAGAACGCGAATTTCCAGAACGCGAATTTCTAGAACGCGACTTCCTAGAACGGGAGATCCTAGAACGCGAGTTCCTAGAACGCGAGATCCTAGAACGCGACTTCCTAGAACGCGAAATCCTAGAAAGCGAATTCCTGAAACGCGAGTTCCTATAACACGATTTCATACAACGCGTAACATATTAATCGCGTTCTACAAGAGTCCACTCTATTTGATTCAAGTTTTAATAATATTGACATCGGCGGTCACCGCTGACTCCATGGCTTTCAACGTATTAAGAATCAACAGTTTCAAACAGTCGCAAACTTTAGCTTTAAAATATAACCAGATGCAATAAATTTAATAAAAACACACCTCCAATCGTGCTCTTGTCGTTTGTTCTAACTCAAGTTTACTCTCAAGTTCTTTAGTGCGGAATTCCAGTCGTCTTGTCGCGAGGCTATTCGCAGTAGGATCACCTAATTGCTCCACGGATTCTAATCGCTGAGTTAATTCCGTAAGCTGATCCTTCAGCGAGGATTTCTCCGCTTCTAAGGCAGCAATCTGCACCTGCGCTTCCTGCAACTGCGCTTTTTCCGCGGAAACTTGTTGCACTGCTGTCCGGTATTTCTTCAGGACCTGCGAGAATAACAAAACCGCATTTATTTATGATTTTAATCACGAACTACTTACAGGAATAATTATAATAAACAAGTTATCTGTGATTAATTCATTTTAAAGCACACGAATCTGATTATTCATCTCCGGAACATTTATAAATCTAAGTAATTTAAACTGAAACAATGTATTACAACGAACTTACTTCGAAGAGTTCCTCCTCGTTTTCTTCCAGTTGAGAGACTAACTCGGTTCGCTCGCGGTTGGCAACATTGGCACGTTCCTCCGCTTCCGAACGCTGTCTTAGAGCTTCCTCGAGGGAAGCCTGTGTTTCATTCAATTCTTGTTCCAAAGCTTGTTTAGCTTTAACAGAAACAGCTCTCGCACACTCAGCATCTTCCAACTGATTCTTCAGTTGCCTTAAAGCTGCTTTGCCAGAGGAATCACCTTTCGACCTTTCAAGCATTGTTTGAGCATCTCTGAGGAGGGCTCTTGTTCTCTTTAAATCTCTTTTCAATCTGTTTAATCAAAAAAGCAATTGTGTTGATGTTAAGACATTTTTATTAATATTATATCATAAATAAGGTTCATATTACCCGAAAGAATATTATAAAAACAACGTAGTTTATTTAAAGGATAAATAAACTAGAATCTGGCCGGGAACTTTTGCACGCCACTGTATATATTTTTGTGTTTTACGATGCTTCCAAATATTCAAGTAATAAACAATGTTTAAAATACCTTTGCATCGTTTCCGCTTCCGCCGCTCGGTCCGCACGATCTTGTTCTTCGATTGCCACTAGTCGTCGTTCCAAATCGTGCTTCTCCCGAAGAAGTATTGTTCTCTCTTCGTGTTCGCTCTCCAATTGAGATTCGAGGGCTTTCACTTTCTTCAAAGCATTCCCTCGCACGTCTTCCAACTCTTCATCCCTTTGTTGCATCTCCTTACGCATCTCTTTTCGCTGCTGTTCGATACTCATTTCAAGTCTTAATTTCGCTTGTTCCAGTAATTGAACTTGTCCAGCGAGATCGTCGAGCTCCTCTTCTTGATCCTTCGTCCTTTTCTCCAATTCATGTTTGACTTTCTTCAATTGCGCTACTTCCTCCTCCGTTTTACCACCGAAAGTAAGCTCTTCAAGTTCTTGACTCAATGTTCGCAGTCTTTCTTCCTTCAGTTCAATTTCAAGTCTTGCATCCTGTGTCGACAGATGAATAATAATTATTAAAAGTACGCAAAGGTTTTAGTCTTTTTTCAGCCTCCTAATATTATTTTTAAATGAAATACTTTCCCGTCGTTTTCTATTTTTGTAAGATTGGTATTGAACCTTCTAAAACGCCAATTATTTGTATTTAATAACAGTTTCACGGCCACCCCTCAGAGGGTACGCCGTCCCCAAGTTCAGAAGGGGGTGGTTTACGCGATGGTATCGCGAGGTATCGTATAACACGGACTTCAGCGCGGCACTCAACGTGTTAAACAAATTATAAATATAGATATACTGTCGGATAAAAATGTGAATACTTACACTCAGATTCTGTTCCACTGTGAACTTCTCTGCGATCGCAATTTCTTTTTCCCTCGCCAATCTTTCGCGTTGTGCTTTCTCTTGCCTCAAATCGTTCAGCAGATTCTGTGTTTCCGAGTCGAATCTAATAGTTAAACAAATCGGAAAATTGTTTGATTATTTAACATGCATTAAATGATTTCATTGTACTACGACGAACGAGTGAGAACAAGATTTAATTTCACTTACATAAGAAACTGTTACATACTTTCTATGAACAATAATTGCGATAAAACAGTGAGGTGGAACATGAGAATTAGAAACCGCGAATTAGCATTCGGTTAAACTTCAATGTGGAAATGGAATTATTTCGAATCAAGTTCAACACGCGTTGTAAACTTCATATCAGTGAAAATATATTTTTCTTGTATTAAATGAATACTTTTATTATAATCTTTATGAAGCACTATATACAACGAAATAGTATGCTTGAAAAAAATTACAAAGAATATAATTACTCGAAACCTAGCTAAATTTGTAACGCGGATTAAACTTTTCACTTTAATGAACTGTAATTTATTAATTTCGAGTAAAATAATAATCTAAAACGGCTGAGAAAAATCTTCCTCTCAGGTCCACTAAATGTAAGTCTATTTAATATTCATTTATTAAATTTATAATATAATATTTCATTTGATTTTTTCGTTGTAATAATTATTATAAAAGTGTGCGCAATGAATATCACTTTTTTCGGTACGTAATAATTTAAGTAATAATTTCGTTACTATTTTCACGTAATATATCTTCGTTGGAATCGCGTTTAAATAGATTTACGTCATACGATTTCCTTTTAGACGCGAAAAAAATTGGGTCACAGAGGGTTAAAGATTATCTTCGAAAACCGCCGATCAAAATTTACGTCGAACAGAAGTGTAGTTAAAGACGCCTGGCGTCGCGACGTACTGGCAAGAAGCCAGAAACACCTGTTGCCGGGAACGAAATGAAAATAGAGGTCTTCCCTCGATATTTGTGTTCGGTCGGCGAAGATTTGCCAGAAAGCAAACACAGAAGATACAATATAAATCCCTATTCCAAATTTCACAGCGACTTTCAGAATGCTTTATACAGTGGACTCTCGTATAACGCGGTTTATTCGTTACGTGTTGAACGAAATCGCGTTATCGGAGAATTCCTGCATTTTACTGTATATGTAGCGCATTGTACGAAAATCTCGTTATATAAAGAGAGTCACCGCAATATATTTAGCGCGTTGCAGGAACTCGCGTGATCGGGGAATTCTCGTATTTTATTCTATAGCGCGTTATACGAGAATCGCGTTATATAAAAAGACGTCGCAATTTAGCGCGTCGCAGGAATTCGCGTTATTGAGGAATCCGCGCATTTTATTATATAGCGCGTTGTACGAGAATCGCGTTATATAAAAAGACGTCGCAATATAGCGCGTCGCAGGAATTCGCGATATCGGGGAATTCTCGTATTTTATTATATAGCGCGTTGTACGAGAATCGCGTTATATAAAAAGACCCGCCACAATTTAAAGATCCTACGTACTTCCGTTGTTTTTTCTCCAGAAGATTGTTTCTGGCTGTTTGCTCTTCGAGTAGTAATCTCAAGTCGTGCATCTCTCCATTCAACTTCTGCACTCTTCGTTTCCATTGTCCGACGACTTGACGCTGTTCTTCAACTTCTTCGTACGCATCTGCCAACTGCAAATATAAAAATAACACCGTTTCAGCTCTGCGATACATTAGTTACTTTACATCTTTATCGTAACGTTACAAATATCGAACAACTTTATAAATATTAGCGATATATTTGATTCTTTAGTACTTTTAGAACTTCTAGTAATATTGGCATCAGTGGTTACCAACGATGCACACGGTATTCAACGTATTAAGTAATAAATCAGAATCTCACTAAATCTTAAATCTGACAAAGTACAAATTGCAAACTATAATTTGTTAGGATTTCTCGTTTCATAATATAATTATTCGACTTGAAATACATAAATATCTCCTTATGTAAACACTTGGGTACCTTCTTCTCCAGTTGCTTCTTGAGCCCAACTAATTGCTCAAGATCATCCTCATGCTGCTGCGCCATCTTTCTTTTTGTAAACTCTAATTCTCGAATGGCATGTTCATATCTTTGTCTGTAGACACCGCCATCCTCTCCATCTTCGCCGTCAGATGCAACTCCGTTTAAGTCAGCAGCTCTCGCATAAAGAAGTTCCATTTCCAGTCTTTCAGTTGTTTGTTGAAGATTTTTATTCGATTCCGTTACATCTTGAAGCTCTCGTTCGAGTCGCATCCGTTCCGATGTTTCCGCGTCAATTCTTTCAGCAGCCAAAGTCGATGTCGAATGTTCTTCCGCGAAATCCGCAGTCATCTCGCTTAACTATGATCAAACAAATCACGGCACATTTACGTGAAAGATACAAATTTTGATACTCCACATTAATGAAATTATTAGGAATTTCATAAGATATGCCGAGAGTTATTTTATAAATACATTACAAAAAATAGCTATCTCTTGGTTTGCCTAAAAGCTTGTGCGCTTTAAATATGTAAATAAAAAACGATTTCTACTAAATTTGTTATATCTTTGCAATTTTCTTTATTTAATAATTTTTTTACTTATATTTTCCTGTTTTTTGAAGAAATTTAGAATATAATGTTTATTAAAATCCCCGTATTTCTCCGCAAAAACTGATAAAAATTGCATGAACTTCCTGGCAAACTTGATATTTACTGATTTAATTAATATTTTATTAACTCTTTGCGCTCGATAAATTGCCAGAATAATCTGAATGGCGACTGAGAATCGCTTCCGAGTGCAAAGGGTTAACCACCACACAGTTAAATAAGTCTGGCAAGATTGATTATGATAATAATGAATAAGTAATGAGTAATTAAAACAACAGGTAGTCGAAGTCGTACCTCTTCTCCCACACAATCAGACAGAGTTCTATCTTCCGAGGCGCGAGATAAGGAACGCCTGGAAGATGGACTCTTCGTGACACTATTCGATCTACTATAATATTGAAATCCTCGGATCATGATGTTGGTTGCACTCTGACTTCTACCCATCAAACCTCTAGGTGTCTTTCCAGACCCTGGCATACTCCGACAACTCACATCATCATCCACGTCATCTCTATGACCTAAACTTCGCCATTCATCCATAACATGATCAGTTCGTTTCAAGAATTGACTGATTCTTGCAGTAAGATACGAAGACGCAGTAGCCGGTTCCAAATGAGAAGCAGTTGGTTTAAAAGATTGCCTGACACGTTGTTTCTCACAGCCTAACACAAAGTTTAAACTAGCGTCGAAAACAACCGGTGCTTGTTCCTTGGCGGAAACCTCCGCCATGGAAACCGAAGGAACTACACTTTCCATAGGGAATATTCTCCTAGGCGGTGTTGATAACCTGGTCGGGGAATCCAGTCGAGAACGAGATCTCGAGGATAAACCGGAAGGTGATCTCGAGGATAAAACGGAAGGTGACGTCGAGCGAGTACGTATGGACTTACCGCGATACGATAAACAGGAAGATAAACTAGTAGGCGAAGGACTTCTCATCGTTAAGATAGGACTACCAACTACGTGAACTCTAGTAGGTCGTTTCTGAAGAAAGGATGGTGGCAACGGTGGTCTTCGAGCGATATTAATCATTTCCCCGGAAGATTTCGATAAATTGCTAATAAACGAACTGATTGAATCATCATCTTTGTCATCCAATATTCCAATGGACGAAGGATCTTCAAAGATTCCTGAAGAATGGCGTGATCCAGAAGACATGGTGTCAGAATAATTGCTTGGTACCGAAGGCATTCTTGATCATATTCTAGTTGGATACCGTTAGATACTTCGAGACTTTGCCTCGATTATATTTATACTGAATTCCTTTGTGATCCATGTGAGATGTGATGTTGCTAGGTATGGCTTCGATGATTGAATCATTTTTTTTTCAATTGATCAGTGTATCTTCATTGGTTTCCAATTAGTCGAGTCGTTGGAAGTGTTCGATTGCGTAACATCGAACGACGAGAACGTCCGAGTCGAGGAGTCGCGGTGCAACTGCTTCTTCCTGGGTCAGCCGAAACGCGCCCAGAGTCGTCAGTCGGAGGAGGCGGTCACCTCCGAGTTATTCTAAGGGAATCCAATAGAGAAGGAGAGGAAAGAAGAGAGAAAGATCAGCTGAAAACAAGAGAGAAGGAAAATGTACCACGAAACTGGCCATCTGCCAAATCCGCGGCGAGATTTGTGAGAAAAGTCTCCAGCGTAGAGAAACACCAACACTGAATGAGAAGAATGGACACCGGCTATTTATTGTATTCCAAGGAAATCCTCCAAGAAACAACTACAGATATTGTAAACAATGTGCAGTGCACAGAAACACCTATAAATCAGAGGATCTTATTATGTTTGAACCCTTTGCATTCAGTGGCGACTCTCATTCGCCACTTATCTCAATGCAGCAGAAGAGAACCACCTCTGAGTGCAAAGAGTTAAGTTCTCTATGCAAAGTAAGGATGCTGAGTATAAGTAAGATAAGATTAGATCTATGAGGGAGGCGAATGATAATAAATGAAGTAAAAAAGAAGAACATAGAGGAAATGGGTTAGCATGGAATTGAAGTATTACTTCTCTGATAAAGAGAGCAGAATGAGAAAGGGGCATGAAAAGAGAAAACAAACGATGGAACCTGTTGGAGATGTCTGCGCCGACTGAACCATGAAATCTGAGATTGCTTGGTATGCAATGCCAAGGTCGTAAAGGTGAATTTTCATGTAACACCACTGCTGTGCTATATGTTCTCCCGTATAAAGGAATGTTGGTCACTGGGACTTTTATCTGACCACATAGACTCTCTTAGATGCGGTTCGTTTATGCAGTGATACGCTAGTTAGATACGCATTCTGATGGACGCTACTTGCGGGGTTCGCCTTAAGTATTTAACCCATTTGTGCATTATGCGTGTCTCGTATTAACTTGGATGCAGAACGCCGACCTTTTTACACCGAACGATAAACGTTCTAATGTAAAGCATATTCCTGGATGATGCAGGATGTAATTAAGGAGCACGAGTATTTATAACTCGATGAATTATGTGTAGTAATTATACGTAACTAATATGGAATTAATTAATGAAGGATCATTTGGGTCGCACATTATTAGTTACATTGTTATGAATATACATGATGCACTTTCTAACACTGCATATTGTGGATTCAATTAAATTATCATTTGATATTTACACTCGGCAATTGAGAGGCGACTCTTTGTAGCCACGCATTTATGGTGGTAATTCGAGTGGCGACTGAAAGGCGACATTAAGACTTACTCCAGTTCCCGGTGACTTAATGTCGGATAACTTAAAGTCGCTACTCGCGTTGCAGTAATAAACTGAGTGGCGACTGAGAATCGCCTTCGAATGCAAAACATTTACCGAATTATATATAAATTATGGCTTTGGGATCGAAGTTAATTAACGGATTCAATTGTTTGCGTTAGGTATATACAATAAAAGTATATCAAATCGATTTAAATAAAAATGGCAAACAAGTCATTTTGACTCCTTTGGTAGTTGCAGTGTTAAATTTGCAAACCAATGAGAAACTTGTTTATAAACTACGGAGGATATTGGAAAAGAGTTATAATTGCCACTCACTTTAGCCTCGAGTTTATCATTGTCATGTTTCAAATGATTCCTTTCTTGTTCCAGTCGTTCAACCTTTGCCCTCAGAATCTCGAGTTCCTCCTATTAACAAAACAAAATTCGTATTCCACCATTTACACCGAAGAGCTTTGGAATTCCGTTTCGTCTAACATTTTTGAAATATGTATTTTTATCTTTGGCATTTGTATGTTATATCTACTTTGAGGGAAACCGGTGACTCAGTAGTGTAAAAACAGTCGTGCATAAATACTGTTAATACAATAAAAAGAGACATTGAGAATATTTAAAGAAATATGGTTTAAACCCTTTGCGCTACAAGTTTGTTTTGTTGAAATCAAACTTGTATTGATTGTGAAATGTGGATTCGAATTGCACGATTTCAATTTCGGGGAATAAGTCTACCGTGTAAATCTAGAGTTAGGTGTAGTCGAAATGGAGATACCAATATAAAATAATATTTTTTCATACTGTTCGTGCTTTTAGTTGATCTTCCGTTCGATGCACGTTCAATAATGGCGCCACTTTCACGTATAATCTCCACCACGGCCATTCTCTTACGGACATGAACTTCCTGACGTTCCTTTGGATGCATCTTACAGCGAGATCTTGCAACTGCAACATCCACCATGTTAAGTAAAATCAATTCCCATCGCAAGGTTTCATTGAAACCAGCTGATAGAACTTGCTTTTATTCCGATGCAATTACGAATATAAATTACAGAGAAAGTACGTAGTGCGTTCTTTGAAATCAGTAAATGAAGATGAACCATTGCGAGTGAAATGGGGGAAACGTAATGCTTTTTGATACGTGAATACAAATGAATATTAATCAGAAGTGAAAACGCTTCCGTGGAACTTCTCAAATGAAGCAGTACTTTCATAAATTATTATCATCATTTTATCCTGATTCTGAAGCAATGGACATTTATATTAATAATAAATACATCCGTGGCAAGCTTTTATATGCATGTTGCTAATTATTATTATGCTGATCAGCGAATATTTTCTTGTTTTTATTATCAAATATTATCAAGTACTGTGCGTAATCAAAGTACTCAGACTCTTTGTTCGATTATTTATTATAATGAAATAAAAAACTGTGAACGAAAATTATGATGTCTGCATAAAAAGTATCCTCTTTAAAATAAGTCGAATTGGTTGCTTAATTATTTTTAAAAATGCCGGTATATAAATAAATGATTATATAACTTAATGACATGAAAAAATTAACAGATACCTTTGAAATCGTATATCTTTCAAGATATTTTTTAACGGTACCCGGAAAACTCAAAGTACTATAAGAGTTAATATTATAAACAATAGAAAGAAGATATTAATCTATTATTGAAATATATATTTCACATAATATTCTTGCCACTCGAACTTATACCACTTTCCAGAATAATAGTTCATACATCGAAGAACATTTCTTTAATATAATATCACCGGCAAAATACGTAAAGATATATTTTCTTGATTATATCGCGTATTTTTTGGCTCGCAATTTCTATAGATGTACTTAGCAGGAATTTATGACTTCATAAATTATACAATTAAACTAAATTCAGTGGCAATCAAACAAACAATTTACTGTTCGAGGGAAAAGTGATGTTTAATATGCTGAGAAACTAAAGCGTGACATACTTTGAGAGTATTCAGTTTACGGCGCGCCAGATAACCTCTGCACCTTGCTTGAAGGAGAATAATGTGTCCAGTCAACTTCTCGTCCCTCTGAGCTTCCAATCTTTCGAGTGTTCCTGATCTGAAAAATATCTATAAAAAAGGGAAATGTTATCAATGTCTGCTTAAATCGTACCACCATAAACTGAACATAATTCAATGAAAATCCTCGGCGAACCATAAATAATAAAGTCTTAAAGCATTCAGGTTACTTTGTCTCATTCATAGATCTAATGAATGAAGTACATAAAATGTTTTACTTGAAAATCGCGAAGTAAATCTTACGTGAAAAGTATTACGTGATAAGATTGTAAATGGTGAGGAGTGGTTAATAAAATATCCCTGACACGGTTTCTTGCCATTTCCAATGCACGGAAAAACGATAAACATATCTCTTCGAAGGAGTAATTAAATCATGGAATATTGCATATATCGATTACATCATGAAATCCTTTTGCAGAAGTTTTGCGTTAACACGTTGAGCGCCGCGTTCGAAATCCGTGTTATGTGATACCTTTCAGTACGCGTCGGTGACGTCTATGTAACGTCTACAAATAGAACTGTTTAAGTGCTCGATATATTCGTTACTTTACATTGTTATCATAACTTATAAATATTTCAAATTCTACAAATATTAATGATATATTTGCTTCGCGTTTCAGTAGTATTGGCACCGATGACCGCCATGGCGTTCAACGTGTTAATAGATTCGTGATAATTAACCCCGATTCCAGTACCAAGTGAATTCATTACTTAATAAGTACTCAATTACCAACAAATAAACAATCTGGGTTATTTCATAACTAATAAGAGCCATTTATATATCCATTTAATCGAATACTAATAATAAAACCACGCATAGAGGATCTTATAAACATGAAATTATTTCTAATTCCATTAGCGACTCGATGTCAGAGTACCAAATAACAAAAAAGAAATTTGTCCTCCGCGAACTTTCTATTTGTGCATTGAAATCAACATGTCTAGATTTGCAGAGTCGTATAAAAAGATTCAGCGATGGAAATGCGTTTGCCAAGAATTGATCGAAATAAGTGTCCCAGTAAAAGCTTGCTATAATAATTTCATGTAATAAAATCAATGATGTCGCTGATAGAATATTCTAATTCTGACATACTGACTTTAAAACACATATTTAACAACCTAAAAATACTCGCAATCGAGGGAAGATTTATGGGAGCATCTGAAAGTAGATCTAGACTTATCTCGCGCGATAAGAACGATACACAACTAAACTAATTAGCAAGCGCCTTCAGCGAAGAGATCTAACGACCGTAAAAGATGGTAATCAACGAACGGACCTGTCGTTCATCGTTACAGCATCTGGTGGCTTTCCACTGGTCGCCATCGATGTACTCAGTGCTGCCAACTTTGGTACTCTCCTCTTTCGAGCTATCGATACTGCTTGCTCCGCTGGAACACGCCGGACTGTTTCTTGCTACGAAAACCTGCTTCTTTTCAGGTTCCAATCGCGTTACAATCGCGGCATTAAATACTTCGATCGTAGGTGGATCACTTTGTTCGATTTCTACGAAGTAATTACTTTCTTTAACAAATTCCCTGGATTCATTTTGAACAGTGTCTTTCCATTCTACTTCGTTCTCGTTGCTTATGTGGCCACTGTCTTCCGAGCAATTACCATCGGATGCGTATCCATTATAATCGTTTGTTGTTTTAATGTCCATGTTCTTTTTTAAGGCTGTCGATGATTCGATGGATGAAGTATTCGTATTGGATCTCGGCTTAATCCAAGGATCCCGGGATTCCTTGGATTCCTTCGATTCCTTGGATACTTTGGATGCCTCTGCATTCTTGCAGTTGAAGAAGTTCACAAGATGCTCGATCTCCTTGGCCCTTTTACCTGTCGATTGCTTTCTCTTCTCTTCTTGATTGCTGTCGTGCTTAATCGTTCTTTGACGAGCTTCAGGAGAACTTTCTACACTCTGATTAACGGGTTTCGAATGGTAAGAATTATTCTTTGACTCCGAATCCTTAGGAATCGAACCTTTCGTATGTTTCTCCCAATTCCGTTTAAGTTCCTGAATACTCAGTGTCTCCTTGGTCTTCTTTGCTTCCTCGACATCATCTTCAGGTTTCTCATGTTTTCGTTGAGATTCCTGAACATTCACAATTTCTTTATTTACCGTCGATTCCTCGGAATCTTCCAGCTCCTTGCTTTGATCCTCCCGAACAGGTTTCTCTTCTATGATAATTCTGGCGGTGTTATTCGTGGATATTTCCGAAGTCGAAGTGTCGTCAATTTTGATGACCGTGGTGTGGTATTTCTTTAAAGTCCTCGCGCGATCGGAGTCAGTGTTTTCGTTGTTAATCGTTCGGTCCCCGTAGACCAAACTGGTTTTACGTGGCAGAGGTATTGGTGAAGCATCCACAACATCAACTGAATCAGGTGTCTTATCCTGCTCTTCGTCGTCGTCCAACTCCGCCATTAAGCGTGCGGCACGTTCTTCAAGATTACCGGTAGACACAGAAACAGCCGGCTCAATCTCCAGGGTTCTCCGAGCGTAGGTCTCGCGGCAATTTTCATAAATACGCTCGTCTATCGAACGATCGAGATCGATATCAATATTCAATGGTACTAGGTGGATCGGTGACTCTGCAGCACGATCTACTTGAGATAGATCGGCGAGAGATCTACCCAGCCGAGGGTTTCGTTGCGTTAAAAGTGGGATTTTACTAGGCCTCGAAGCAGAACTCGATCTTGATGATATTCCGAGACTCTTTCTTCCATTACTCTCATTCTTAGCTTGAACACTCCACAAACTGGTAGATCGATTCATTGGTGCCAATCTTCGTGGTGTTTCAAGCTTCTTCTCTTTCTCGTGGTTTTGCTTTTTCTCCGTCGTTAATGATGCATTACTTGTTCTCAATTGTGCTCGGGGTGGTGTACGAACTTCAGTGTTAACGCATCCCAGACTTACCGAACGATCTAGGATACCCCTTCTTTTTAAAGTCTCTGGTTTCCTTGGCAACTTATCTGGCGTATACATTAACCCTTTCTTCAGTAATGTTCGGTCTTCGAGTATCGTGCAAGATGGCGGTGAACTCACTGTCTTTGACGCTAGCTTTTTCTCGTTCCGCGTCACTGAAGTCTTCGGCGTTTCGACACGATTATCAGGTGTCGGTCGTCGGGATTTGTTAGGCGAGGGAGTCCGTGTCTTCGTGGTATTCGAACTTGAAGAAAAACTTGCACGAGTACCGGTATGATCGTTAGAAGTAATCTTCACGGATGCTTTTGAAGCTGCTATCGTTTTTGTGCCTCGAGCTGGTTTGCTCGGAAACGTTCCACCATTCTGTTCCGATAAACTCTGTTTCTTGGGGACCGACAATGTTGTCTTCGATACATTGGGACTGCTTCGAGCCTTTACAAGACGAGTGCTTCCACTTACAGGCCATTTAGATACGTTGTCCAACATTGTAACGTTAGATATGTAACTCTAAGTGCTAATAGAAACGAGTCTACTGAATCACCTCTTCCGTGTCGTAAAAGAACTCTTCGACTCTACGTAATCTACAGAACATATTCCGTTTGACGATTAGTTTAGAATGACATTGTTATCATTCTTCCTTCGTGCTATGCCGAGTATCATTCTGTATTCAGTGTTTATTATCGTTGTTTGTATCGTTTTCTTCGCAAGAATGTTATCAGTATCTCCAGTAATCTCATGGAATATTTGACAGTGCGTTCGGTCGAAATACAATACAAATATGCAAATGTTAATATCTTCTTCCAAGTTCAGTCACTTGTTTTAACCGTTGCAAGTCCGTTTCCCGTCTTCCTCCTCCGTGCTTATCTTCCCCAACATTTTTCTCAAGTGACGAGTCGTGGTATCCACTTATCGCCGAGGATGTTCTTCAATGCAGCTTCACCTGACTACCGTAGTAGTATTCCTGCACTTAACACGTTCAAAAAAGAAAAATGGATGCCATCGTCATCGACGAACACAGAGATACCAACAAAAAGGTTTTCCCGAGAACGAGCCGCGACGAAGTGCCATGGAAACCACGTAAAAGCGTATCCACTTTTGACGAATGCGAGAGACGACAAGAGAGAGAAATAAATTCAGTATAAAAAGGGGGGAGGACAGAAAGAATACGGCGAAAGGGAACTAAAACGAGGACGGTACGAATAGGAAGCAAAATGAAACGTTGAAGAGAAAGAGATAACTCCGATGGAAGTGTTGGATGAAAGAAGAAAGAAGAAAAAGATTATCTCGGAGCCGGTTGCACGCCTCGTACAACTTTGCAGCAGGAAGACGCTCGAGTGGCACCTTATCATTTTCATTGAAGAGGGGGCACGAAATAAACGGAGCTACTGTTGCAAACGAGATTACGACGACTAGGTAAAGTCACTTTTTCTGATTGATTTTGTTGTTCTTATACCTAACAGCGTTTTATGATTATTGGTCGTTGAAATTGATCTTGACTACTCGTAAATATGTACTCCCGAGGACGCGCCATTTATGAAACTGGATATTTGCACTAATTAATGTACTTGAATATTAAAATGACCGCAGGAAATACTGCCAATGGAAAGCGCCATGATTCGATTGAAATTAGTAGAATATCGGATACCGATAGATTTCGATGTAACTATTCATTTATCGGTTATTTATTGCACTGCCATCAAGGACTACAAGAAAGTCGACGCGGAGTGGTATCGATCAGATATTACTAAATATAGGAACAAGTGTTTAATTACAATCACGATATCGAGCTCAGTTTTTATCGTCTATTAGAATATTTAATAAATACTTCGTCACCAAAGTCAAATGAAATTATTTATTTTAACACTAAAACCACCGAACTTATACTCGGTTCTATTTACACATTTAATTGCATAGAAATTATGGTCGGAGGATCCGAGTTAATTAATTAATCGAATTATACGCGTCACGTGGATCAAATCAAATATATAAAATCACAAACAATGCATCGTTGCATTTTGGAGTAATCTTAATAAGAAGTATGGACCGGTCATTTTGACCACTTTGTTAGTTTTAGTGTTAAAATCCGTAACAACTACTTCCGGTACCTGATATATACTTCCGGGTGAAAATAATGTCAGTGACTGGGTGGGAAGATATTTATTGATGGTTATTACGTTATATCTACGAGGTAATTAGCTTTATCAAGCGAAAACAGCCGCGTGTGTTCGTCTGGAAGAACCTTACGAATAGAACTGTGTTGCTGTTAAGCTATGAAGAATGGAGTAACGCATCCTATTATGTGCAGTGCTCATAGCATTATGCAGTCATGCGTGATAGATTGAGGTATTGTAATGTAAGAGTAATCTGTTGTCCCTGTTATCTTTCACTGGGAAGGTACATTGTTCTGCCTCGATAACTTGCCCTATTAATTCCATTTACCTCGAAACAAACGAGTAATGTCCGACGGACATAATATCAACTGTGCACACAACTTCTTCACGGCATTTTGTAAATCAAACGAACTCGATCTTCTTTTAACACGTTGAGTGCCGTGGCGGTCACCGGCGGAGCCTGATGCCAATGTTACTAAAAGTTCGATGAAATCCGTTCTCGGAATTCGCGGTTTAGGAACTCGCGTTCTAGGAATCCGCGGTTTAGGAACTCGCGTTTTAGGAACTCGCGTTCCAGGAATCCACGTTCTAGGAACTCGCGTTCCAGGAATTCGCGTTCCAGGAATCCACGTTCAAGGAACTCGCGTTCCAGGAATTCGCGTTCCAGGAATTCGCGTTCCAGGAATTCGCGTTTTAGGAACTCTCGTTCCTGGAATTCGCGTTTCTGGAATTCGAGTTCTAGAAATTCGCGTTATAGGAATTCTCGTTATAGGAATTCGCGTTCTAGGAATTTGCGTTCTAGGAATTCGCGTTCTAGGAATTCGCGTTCTAGGAACCCGCGTTCTAGGAATTCGCGTTCCAGGAACCCGCGTTCTAGGAACCCGCATTCCAGGAATTCGCGGTCCAGGAACTCGCGTTATACGGTACTTTACTGTATATCGCTAATATTCATCAAATTTTCAATATTTTTAACATCACAATAACGATATAACATAACCAACGTATCGTAGATCGCTTAAACAGTTATATTTGTAGACATTATATAGACCTTACAAACTTATCTGCGAGGTTTCGCATAATACGGATTTCAGCGTGGCAATCAACGTGTTAAAAAAGACACGATCTCAACAAAATATTCGCCGTAACCACGTTAAACACTTGTCTACCGCCGTTCATAGAATGCCAAGTTTTTAAAATATATTTAAGAAAGCGAAGTGAATAGCAGGTATAACTCAGCTGGGAGTCTTTCCATTATCTTACTCGGATAAAGCAAATCGTTTTAACAGGATGACTGGATCAAACAGCGGCTTAAAAAGCACTTGCGCGTGGTTCGATACTTTACTTCAACTCGATCATGTTTACCGTTATCGAAGCCAACAGGTACCAGGGGCCATGGACTTTCTCTCTCTCTTTCTCTCTCGCATATTAATTAAGAAATCGAGGACTTTCTCCGTCTCTTTCCGTTCGATCGGATGCCATAACGAAGAACATAAATGTACATCGGCGAAACCGCGCAGCTCGTTATCGATATAATCGGTAACTCTAAAACGCAATGAACGCACAGTTCATTACATTAACAAGCACATTGGATAATTACCTGGAAACACCGTACACTTAATTACACAAAATCAAGGAGGTATCAATAAACCAACCGATTATCGACTACCTCGATTAATAAATAAACATTTTTCACTGAACACTTAAAACCTTTACACTCCACGCAGAATCTATCAGTGCTTTCGATCAAGTAATCTGATACAACGCATTTATATCTATGATTACTTTTGTCTTCGATGGTAAAATGGAATAGTGTTTGATAAATAATCACTTCAATGAAACAATGACACAATAGTGGTTGTAAAAGAGACTGTTGTGGTTAAGTTCGTTATAAAATAGTGCATTTAAAGGAATCGAGTGCAAAGGAAGAGCGATGTTACTCGAGTTCCTAGCGCGAGCGAGACCAAACACTAACTGATTGGAGAATAAGTCCTCGAGGTCGCATCGGCCGAAAGCTCGGAAGCGTCAGGTGCAGGCTCTTCGGCTCCCCACCAATCCTACTTTTCTCTTACCGATCGTCCTTTCGTTTCTGAGCCCCCCATACGAATCCCCCTTTAACACGTTTCATACCGAGGGGGTCACCGGTGACTACCGATGCCAATATTACTAAAATTCGAATCAAGTATATCGCTAATATTCGTAAATTTGTTCATATTTTTAACGATACCGTAACGATGTAATGTATCGTAGAGCGATTAAACAGTTTTATTTTTAAACGTTCGAGACGCGTATCGTGAAATCCGTGCTGTACGATACCATTAAAACGATCATCAGTATATAATAGAATAATAATTGTAACCGAATATCGATAATGATTCTGTTATTATTCTATTATTAAATGATATATGTACTGCAATGTACCGTAGCACATGGTACAAATATATTATTTAATAAGAATCCATAAATATTCAATTAGAAGTCCGCGAATATTTCATTATCAATCGAAACACACCATTTTCATTCCAAGAAATGAAGTAATTTCATTGTAAAGGGTTTATAGTGGTAAGAAAAAGTCTTTTAGAAAATCGGCATGCGTAAGATTGTATGTTAATCTACGTCGCTATGGAAAAAGTAATAATGACCGGTATGAACAGTGTCATTAGTTCCGTCGCACTCCTTTTGTTTCACGGTTCAGAAGAAATGGCAGGTATAAACGTACCTGCGTCTACCGAGGAACAACCCGATGAAAACAGCAATTTACACTGTTAATCGCAACCGCTTTATACGAGTCTCCTATCATTGTTCTTCCTTGAACTTAATACGAAGTGACGGTAATTTCATGGAATCATTTCATTCCGGTGCATAATTTCACTTCTCAGGTATGCGATGTCATTATTCCTCACTCGTGCCTTTATTCCCGATTTTCTAATGAACCAGGTATACCAACTTAATTAAGGTAAGTCATCCATACTTTGTTACGGTCAACTGACCAGAGGTTTCTAAGCGATTATTTTCAACTATTACGCGTGGAATTATGTAAAATTTGCAATTATTCCAAATTGGTCTTAGTATCCCACATTTTATACCGAGGAAATAACAGCACCGTAAAAATAGACACTTCAGGTAAAATTAATGTGGAATTTCAAATAACGAGGTACTTTAATATGTTTAGTGAATGACGATCATTTTGAATCTAGGTTAAGTTCTGATCACTTATTATAATTATGGTGAACATAATCTTCCATTTTCGCGTAAAATCGGTGGCGGACACTCACCTAGAGTTCCTTGCCGGTATAGTGTCAAGAATGTTATAAATTCTATAGAGTCATCAATATATAATTCTATGGTGATAAATGTGCTGATAAAGATAGAGATTAGCTTACAATTGCACTTGTTTAGCTCGAAGGTATAACGCATGTGAATCCGTATCCAGAGGGCGCCATTAACGCTGTCCTTTTGCTTCTCGATGTAATCCAGGAAGGGACTGACAATTGGTGCGCTAATGGTGTGCTTTGAATAGCCGTCCATGAATATTACTTCTTGAAATTGAATAAAAGACCCGTTCGTCTTTATATGGTGTAGAATAGTCTCCATTAACGGAATAATCAAGTGCAGTGGAAGCACACAAAAAAAGTAATTCTGATTCATTTCATAGACACACCCGGCCATGAAGAATTGAAAATAATAGACACCATATAAAAGTGCAACGTTATGATTTTCCTGTCTTCAAAATATGTGTTGTACGGATTGAAATCAGTGTTGTACGGATTCTATGTGCATTTAGCTAGTTTGACGTTACACAATTTTCCTTTGGGCACAAAGACAATTGGGTTATAGATTATTAAATATAAATTAAGGGATATAAATCATTGATTTCGATTGGAATATGTGAACAGAGACTCACGGAGATACAGTATTGGTAGGTAGATAATATCCGGTTATCTAAATTACAGTTAAATTGGTCCTCGTTAAACGTATAAGATGCCCAATTACGTGCGTCGAGTGCCGTTTAATCTACTTTATTAAATGCTTTTCTCCATAAACGTGCGATCGTCGTATTCCATAAAGTGGGAGAGAAAGCAATCGCGAATTCGGAAACGAGCGCCATGTTGGCAGGGCTTTGAATGAAGTATCGGACCGTTGGAAACTGGATCGAAGACCGGTCTTGCTTGGCACATCCCTTTCCTTTTTTTACACACCCTAATAAGGTACTCCGTAGCCTTCCCCCTTCGCCACCGCTTCCCTTATTCTCCCTCAGGAACAAGATACCAGTCTTTCATTTGTTTTACATTACCACTTTCGTTTACCGTAAACCTTTATTCCGAAGTGCGCATGCTCGAAAATCAACTGCAATGATTGTTTATAATCGTTTCCAATTGAACGACATTCGAAGAATGTTTGAATTCTTTTCACTCGAGAGGCGACTCTCTGTAGCCACTTAGTTTATTGCGGCAATTCCGGCGGAGACTCAGAGGCGACATTAAAATTGACTAAAGATGTCGTTTCTCAGTTGTCAGAATAAATTGAGTGGCAATCAATTCAATGATACTCCTCTACTCTTTCATTTTTCTTGATTACCACTTTCGATTAAACCAGATAAATTATTCATCAAAATAAATCCATCGCGTGGACAACTCATAACATTTCCAAGGCAAGCACTTCCTATAATTCTTACTACTCCATAATTTCATTCCGACCGACTCAAACCACTTCTTACATATGCATTGGGAATCGCCTTTAGTATTCAGTGAATCAATTACATACAAATCACGGAATTCGTTACGGGACTACTAACATTGGTTGGCTTGCACTGGCCATAGGTTACGTTGTGAATAAAGATAGGAAACGTAGGTTAATTCGTATGGACAATGAGTCGAGACAGAAATTTGCGAGATTTCCATGGAAACAACAGAGACGATGGTATCACGAAAACAGGTCGCGGTGCCATTCCCCCGTTCTACACGTAGAAAAGATCTCTGTATCCAGTTCGATCGATAGATTTCACGATGATGGCAAGCGCATCGAGAAATTCGAATTAATGCCGGGAGCACGTTGGAAAACGGCCATCGAGATTGTCCGATGGCCTACTGACGTAAAGGAGAAAGGAGACGAGAAGAGAGAAGAGAAAGACGAGGAGGGGTGACGGGAGGAGAGAGGAGAGGAAAGAAGAGACCACAGCAGACATAAGAAGAGAAAAGAGCTCTGACCGCGTTATGAAATCCCGAGCTTCTTTTCATACCGTTCGAGAATACACGCAGAGTTTTACTTGTGGACGCGCCTTTAACATTTACGAGGTACCTTGCATTCGGACGACCTGTTACACTTCGAGGATTGTACAGCAGACTCCTGTATAACGCTGTTAATACGTTACACGTCATAGAACTTCGCATTGTAGGAAATCGCGTTATACGGGAGTTTACTGTACACCGTAATAAACTGAGTGGCGACTCTCAATCGTCATTCGACTAAAAATGAATTAGTGCAAGCTGTACCACGTTGGTTGTTCGCGGGATCGAAAGAAAAGTACGAGGAAGTTAGGTCTCTGTTTCTCGAGGCAATTAGCCGCGGGGTGGAAATAAGGAATCTGACCTGCAAGCCAATCCGCAAAGGCAACGGCAAGTACAGCTCTGAACTAACTCTTCAACGTTTCCGCTTCCCGACGAAGGGAAAACGACGTGTGAGAAACTTGGTTCACCTTGCACCCGATTCCATCTACTCCCACTCGATCTTCTCAACTTCCTACACTGCTATTTGGTAATATGTCCGCGTCTCCGTTACCACTGTATTCTTCTTCACGCTTTACACCTTACTTTCACTTGCCGGCTTTGTACTAATGAGTTTACCACCTTTGTTTATTAATTAGGAACGCGAATCTCCGAAAGTGATGCGATCTTATATCGCGCTATGCTCGAATATGTTACGCGTCTTCTAAGTACATCGTTTTCTTCGCTTTGATATTTAAACTGTTTAATAATCAAAGACACCGTGCGGTATACTTATGATTATTAAATGATTATTATATTTGTGATTATCGAAATTACGAACATATCGTGGACCGCAAAGGGTTAACAGATCTGTCGGGAATGTAATAAAGCACCGCATTGGAATTTTAATATAAAGGCAACAGTTTCGTTCTTTCTCTTCTTGTCGCTCAATTGTCTTACTCTGTAATTCCCCACGTTTTATTGTTTTGACTGACGACCTGCACCTGCGCCGTGACCAACATAAAATGATTCGCATGACGTGCCTCGTTCACTGCAGCCAACCGTGCGCAAGTTTTAAAGCAAAATCATTGCGAATTTATGTTCCACGCATTCCGATGTCTGCCCTATTTCTCGATTACTCTATGGTAGAAGAAATATCTTTCGAAAGCGCGTGGAAATCGGAAAAAGGGACTATTAAAATGATATTACAGGTTTTGCGTTCCAAGTTAACCCTCTTGCCAATCAAATTTATCATCTCGCAATATTTATTTCTATTATTTAGAACATGAATATGATCTGCTAAAGGGTTCACTTGGAGTACATAACCTCTATTTCCACGGAATGTACCTTCGTTAGAATCGCGTGTAACCAGATTTACGTTATACGATCTCCCTTCACACACGAATAAAATCGGGCTGTAGGGTTAATCTAATTCGTTACAAGATAATAAGGTTATGTTACCGTAAGTCCAGTGAATTTCTTGTCAAAGGGATAAAGTTTGAAGTGAAGGTGGAACAGGTTCCACGATCGAGATCTAACGAGTTACCGCGTTTGTCGTGCGAACCTGACCTACGTTAGCTAGTTAGATAACTAATCGCGTTTCTCCATCGGTAGTCTGCGACGGGCACCAAGTTGTACTTAAAAGGCAACTACACCGATCAAAAACCACGGATTCCGTTTAAAACCGAGGTTTTACCCTGCACGTTCCGATGCGTTAATTTAACCGTTCTTGCCTTCATTAACAGGAATTCCAATGAATAGAATGGCTAAGTACACGTTACTTAATCTGTACCTTGAATTTTAATGTATCTTAACGCGATGTGATTATTTAATTGCCGACATTGGAACAAGGAACAGAATGCAGCTGCATTTTTGTAAAAGAGAACATAAGATTATGCAAAAGTTCAAGATACTGTACAATCGTTCGAGAACTGTTTTTATTATAATACTTATATCTCGTTCAAATTTGACCTAATTTGATTGCAATTAAAATAAATTGTAGAATAGTAAACATGCAAGATATTATAATAAATTTCTATGGAAAAATCCAAATTTGTATACTGTCTTGATTTGTAATAATATTATAACAGAATTAACACTGGAACTAACAGAGAAGTCAAAATGGCGGGTCCTCGGAATGCAATAAAAATATTCAAATTCGCATCGCTTCATTTTCTGAGATTTCTCGCGGTTCAATTTGCGCAGTGGACATAAATAAATTGATTAATTTATTTCTTCCATTTATCCTTTTTTTAAAGACATAAGTATGCAAATATAGTGGAATATATTGCCGGTAGTTTTAGTGTTAAGGAATCGAGTAATTATTAATATAATATTTCCGCTATTCCGACGATCGCTGGCGATCTTTTCGATGCGATCGATGGTTGCCGAGGTGTATCGATTAGCGGAATCAAATGTGAATTATTTGCGATGCTAAACACGCACGAAGCGAAGGCACGCGCGATCAGCGGTCACATTTCCGCCGTGGAAACGTTACTCCGGATATTTCGGGAGCCGAGTGCTTCTGTCGGTGTGTTTAAACTGAAACAATCGTGTTCGAATAACCTCCTGTAAATCTGTATCAGCTAAATCTTCACTTTTCGGATTTCCCCGTCTGCCAATCGCTGTTTCACGACTGAACACTATTTATACATTTTATTACTCGAAGCTAAATTCGAGTTTCTTCGATTAGCATATCGAACTAAGATAATTATATTTGTTTCTAACCAAACAAAAATTATTTATGCGTTTCCTACTTCAAGTTAAATCCGAGTTTCTTCGATTAGCATATCGAACTTAGATGATTCTATTAATTTTATGAATTTTATGAATTTTATTAATTTTCAAATAAAAATCCAGTCTAATGAATCGAACGACCCCCGACGACGACTTCAATAAACGACATCAGATCAAAATCTATAATCGCGATAAATTGTTTACGTAGCAAACGCACTTTGCAAAACTGTCCCAAGAAATGTCGATGGAGAAATATGTTTAAAACAGTTACATTTCGCACTTAATTTCGCGCGCAACAATCACGTAGGTTTCCAGTCTACGGTTAAAATGAAGAACGGTAACCGTGTCCGGTTAAATTGCCGCCATTAAGCAGCCGGGGAGACGCATTAAGTACAGAAACGAAAATAAGTCATTAAAGATAATGTCAGAGCCGAGGAAAAAAGGGGGAGAAACAATGTTGCAAGCGAGACGGTAGAAGAATCGAGGGAAGAAGTCAGGAAGGAATCATGGCGGACGAAGGGAATTAATGAAACCAGAAAGTTCTCTCGCGGGGAACAAGAATGAACGGGATGCTTAATGGTGAAAGGAAAAGGGGGGAAAAGAGGTTTTGAAATGCAGGAAATGAACGGCGAAAGAAATCGCTGATCATGAATATCCTCGTAACAGTGGAGCTGGGAGAGCCGTGTTATACGATACCTCGCGATACTCGTCTGTGGTGTTTGAAATAATACTTTTTAAGTGCTGTACGATACATTGGTTATTTCACATCGTTATCGCGCAGTCAAAAATATTGCAAATTTTATGAATATTAGCGATTTATTTGATTCGAGTTTAGTAATATTGGCATCGGTGGTCACCGGTGACCTCTATGGTGTGCAACATGTTCATATTTTGTTTCGTTTAATTTTTTTCGTTGTAATAATAATTATAAAAGAACGCGAGTACATCGGTGGTCGGCGTTCGACGTATTAATTCGCAGGGGTCATCGAGCTTCGGACGTTTTTACTTTGACTCGATGTGTTACGCTGACGGGGAAGCAAGAGTGGGGCAAAGAAGGAGGGAACCAGACGGAAGAGTTCTCTCGTTTCCTGCGGGAG
Organism: Nysson spinosus; assembly: GCA_910591585.2. Taxonomy (NCBI): domain Eukaryota; kingdom Metazoa; phylum Arthropoda; class Insecta; order Hymenoptera; family Crabronidae; genus Nysson; species Nysson spinosus. The sequence continues at coordinate 1,521,171 of OU342852.1, read as the reverse complement.
AACACGTAACTCCCGGGAAAAGAGTTGGAAAAACCTCGTCCCGCCGGTAATTCTGGTTTTCAAGTATAATTCGCTGCCGGCATTCGATTAAAACTTTATTCCGTGGAAATATGATGCGTGATTCTGTAACTGCTCGGCAAAAACTTCCGATTACTTGTTGCTATATGATTTACTTGAATATATGGTAAAAAATATATTCTATATCAATTTTGCCGAACAAATATTTTGAATATATTCTTAACCCATTGACTGCCATGCAAATTTAGCGCATCTTGCCCTGGGTGCCACGGTTTTATTTTGAAGAAAACATGAAGTTTTACAAAATATAATAATATTAAGTTACTGATATAATATTGCAATGGCATTTACAGTATTTTTATTGAAATACATATGATGTTATGATCTAATCGTCTAAGTTATAATTTGAATAGTTTTAATAATAATTTTAATCATAAGAATTGATAATCAATATGTTCTCTACACTATATACATTTTTCATTCATCCTTTCTAATAGTTCCTAACTCAAATAGCTATTTGTAGCTAATCTAAACTTGCAGCACCCACTACGAGATATCTCGTAGCTGGCAGTTTTGGTACAGACCCTTACTACGAGATATCTCGTAGTTGGCAGTCAATGGGTTAACATATCCATAAATTGCAATTTATATTGAATTTTGTATATTCCTTCAATTTTCTTTACCCAACAATATATTCTCCTTTTCACTTAGAATATTTCTCTAACATTTAAACAGCTTCATAATCCAGGGTTCACAAAAATCCCACAATTCCCCCGCAAAAAAGAAAACTGATGCAAACGGCACGTACTTTCTGACCAATCAAATACGATGTAACATTTCCAAAGAAACTCCAGTGATAATGGATACCTTTCACTTGAAAGGGTCTTCCGGCAATGTTGATTTATTTTCACGATGAACTCAATTTTCGCGTATGGATTCAGAGTGATGGCCCGGCATCAGAGAGGCACGTTGATAAAAGTATAATAAAACCTCGTGCAAGGTGAAAAGAGGGAACACTTTCACAGTGCAGAAGCCTCGGGGAACACGGAGTTCTGCGAACAAGGAGAGGCTGCCGAAGAGTGCAACGATTTTTATGTGGGCCACGAGAAAGTCACAAGTGCGTGTCTTTTTTTTGCCTCCCAGAGATATTCGTCCCTTTTGCACTTTCGCGGTCAAACGATCGTCAACGTACCGTAATCTCCGAATTAATGATTCTAGCCCACACAACTGGATTAGATTTCCATCGTAAAAAATAAAGGTGAAATCGGTAGTAGATATAACAGAATTTTTAACAATTATTGTTTTTTGGGTTATATCCCATTTATTTATTTCTTTATTATAGTATTCCTTTGTTGAACGGCGCGGCTAGTAGTATAGACCAATGTTTGATACATTAAGTAGTATAGTTAGTAGTATAGACCAATATTTGATACATTCAGTAGTATAGTTAGTAGTATAGACCAATGTTTGAAAGATTCAGTAGTATAGTTAGTAGTATAGACCAATGTTCGAAACATTGAGTAGTATAGTTAGTAGTATAGACCAATGTTCGAAACATTCAGTAGTATAGTTAGTAGTATAGACCAATGTTTGAAAGATTCAGTAGTATAGTTAGTAGTATAGACCAACGTTTCAAACATTCAGTAGTATAGTTAGTAGTATAGACCAATGTTTGAAAGGTTCAGTAGTATAGAACACATTTTAGCAGTATATTCAAACATTTAGTAGTATAGTTAGTAGTATAGACCAATGTTGGAAACATTTCAAACCCAAACGATGTTTGAAACATTGGTCTATACTACTAGTCGCACCGTTCAACAGAAGAATACTAACATTTCGAAGACCAATAAAAATATAACTCAAGATTATAATTTATTTATATTATCGGGCGCACACAAAATTCGAGATTTTGTGGGTTATATCTAATTTATTTATTTATTTATTTATTGGCCCACACAAAATTCTAGATTAGTTGCCACCGTAAAGAATAAAGTTGAAGTTTACTTATAGAATGCGTTTTCGATATAACACGGTTTAAAAATTCTGGCGATCCTCGTATTACGCGGCACTTATACAATACGACTTCGATATACTCGTGTATATAATTCGAATTTCGCAAAACGCGATTTTTATACCGCGATCATTCTTTCGAACCCAACCGCATTATATGAAGGTTTACACATATTTGTAATATTATTTATATTACAAATGTAATAATATGATTATAATATAAAATATTATTGTTTCATTAGATAATAATATTATTTACATTACAAATATGTCTAAACCTGAAATACCGTAGGTGCCAGGAGTAATCATTTTGAATTTTTTTTTTATATGCAACTTGGCACGAGTGCATTACCCCACTTCGATAAGTGCAGCTGCACCGATTGCTATTTCTCGGAATCAGGAAGTGCGGTAAACATCTGTATAACACAGCAGAATCCATTTTCTTGTGGATTAGTGATGTACCGTGCAATAAAGAAAAAAAACCTGCACACAAAACTACCTTCTTGCTGTTGCTAGAAAAACATTCGCGTGAAACTGCATCGCAACACGTGCAACATTATGCACGAGTACATTTACTTTACCGTACGAGATTCTGCGTAGAAAGTTCCATTACAAAACCTGACAGCTGCCATTTTTTGTGTGTCGTACATTAACGATGATTGCGCGATATGAAAGATGTCCCGGCAAGTTATCGGAAGCGTGGAAATGGCAGGCGGACTTAAACTTTGCAAATTCTAAGTTTTAAATTATAAATTCTAAGTTTTAAGTTACGAATTCTAAGTTTTAAGTTACAAATTCTAAGTTTTAAGTTACAAATTCCAAGTTTTAAATTACAAACTCTAAGTTTTAAGTTACAAACTCTAAGTTTTAAGTTAGAAATTCGAACTTTTAAATTAGAAATTCGAAGTTTTAATTACAAATTGTAAGTTTTAAATTACAAATTCTAAGTTTTAAGTTACAAATTCTAAGTTTTAAGTTACAAATTCCAAGTTTTAAATTACAAACTCTAAGTTTTAAGTTACAAATTCTAAGTTTTAAGTTACAAATTCTAAGTTTTAAGTTACGAATTCTAAGTTTTAAATTATAAATTCTAAGTTTTAAGTTACAAATTCTAAGTTTTAAGTTAGAAATTCGAACTTTTAAATTAGAAATTCGAAGTTTTAATTACAAATTCTAAGTTTTAAGTCACAAATTCGAAGTATCGTACGTTTGGTGTTGTCCTATTATTATTATTTATTTTACCCGAAGATACGAGAAGATATTGTATTTTTTATGTGTATATGTTAATCACTTGTTCATTTTAATTCGAAATTATAAACCTTCATTCTTGTAGAAATTTCAAAACTTCGTTTTGTTTCTTTTTTTTACCGCAATAATAGTTAAAAAATACGTGCAACAATCGTCGCCTTTTTTAGTGCGATTAATTTAGTGCGGGTTACCGGAAAGTAATTAATTCGGGAGTGGAGAATATTTTTCCATCGAAAGTTGGGAATTGCATTGTTTTTAAAAAGGGAATAAATGCATATTTAATCAAATAATATTTCATATGAAACAAATAACTGGAGTTTCATTAAGTATGCGAAAAATAATTGATTACTTTCCGGTACCTCTGACAATAATTTCTTTACTATCTTCGTAATGTAACTTCGTTGGATTCATAAATATTATGTACCTAAACGATCGAAGAAACGGCGGAGATTCCAGAGTCATCGTCACGGTAGAATTATTATCGAATGTTGGGAGAAAGTCGACTAGAATCACGTAACGCGCATCTTCTGTGGAACATAAATTCTCTCGATCGAGCAGTGTGACCAACACAATCCGAGAGAAACCAAAAGTAACAGCAGGTTATTTCGACAAGCCACCGTCGGCATCGATTTCTTTCTTCCGCGACTCGAGTTACCTAGCTTTTATTAACCTAACTCTTCTACTACTGGCAAGTTCACAGATGCGCCACAATTTTCATAATTTTCATAATTCAATAATATTTCTGCGTCCCCGAAAATAACTGATTGAGGAATCACACCAAAAAACAGGAATCCATGTTGCTCGATTTCTATCATAAAAATGGGAGGTAAAAGTCGCGCAGGATGTGATGCGCAAACTGAGAAGCCGCGCAATTACGTGAAAGGAATGATAAGTAGTTAATTGCAATTTCTTTCGCATCGAGTTAGCGGATTCGTTAAGATTATGGCATAGGTGATATTACGGCTTTTAATATGTCATTAGCTCCACATCAGCATAAAGAAACTATTGTTATACACGGTGTTCCGAACATAAGAAATACTGGTAATATTAAATGTGTACTCCTTCTAGGAATAAGTGAACAGTGCTGAATTATGTAATAAAATGTAAAATGTAATAAAACCAATGTGATATTAATTTGACTATAAAATTGCTGAGACGAAAACGAACTTTTTCCTACATTTAATATTTTCACCAATCCTTATTAATTAAGCGCTTTATTTTGTAAAATGGACTTACGCCACTTTCAAAATATAATAGTTACACAAACGTAACAATTATATTTTGAGAAGGTTACCTTGACTTCTTTTTTTTTAAATCGACTTAGGCCACTTCCAAAATAAACGGCTCAATTATCCTTTTCAATATTCATTATCAAAGTTACTGGAGCGTCCATCATTTTCGAAAAGGTATTACAGAATGGCTACCACGAATTATCAACGAATTCCTAACTGAATTGCTTATACTATCGCATATTTGGCCGCGGTTCATTGACTCCTTCACGGTTAACGCGTTTCCTCTTTTCACTGGCATTCTCCGCAGTTTATACTTCGTTTTTACCTTTTACCTTTACCTTGGCCTTGTCTCACCATCGATTTACCTTCCTTCTCCGCATTGCCAACCTTTAAATACCGTTTCATACACTGTGAAGTAAAATAAGGAGTACCATCGAGGTACACACTGGACTTATATCGATCCGTTATTATTGCCATTTACAATTAATTGCGATTTATCGGTATCATCGATAGAAGTGGATTTTACTTTCAACAAAAACGATCGGGGAATTATTGAGATTCAGTTATTCGATTGGTTTTATGTGACACAATGTGACAATTAGTCGTTTATCACTTTGGTAGTTGAGTTGTTATAAATAAATAAGTAATATTTGACCTAGTGTACCAACGTCACATAACCTCACTGTATTTTGCAAATCCAAGCATGAAGTAAACTTGATAAAACCGCAACCCACTTGGCGCGTGACCCGCGCGGTTTCTCGAGCACCTCCCCTTAAAGAGAGCAACACTGGCCGAGATTTCTTTTTTCCTTTCGGAATAGCCTTCACCCAATTCATCGGTTTAACGAGATTCCGCGTATTCTGAAACGCTGCAATTCCGTGTTCGCGTTGTCTCTTATTACGCGAGTTGATAAATTGTTAATGCAAGGAATAATATTATTCGAGGGATTCAAGTAAGTCTGCACGATGCGGATTTTACTGCGTAAAATGATTTTATTGTGTAACTTTATTTAATATTTGGAGCGTAAATTGTTTCGATATTAAAATATCGCTTTAAATATTGATCGAATTATGGTAGATCTGAAGTTCTTAGTATTCTTTGGTTTGTATGGTACGGCTGGTAGAGTAGACCAATGTTGAATAAAATCTTTTTTATTTAAATTGCATTCGAAACGTTTCGGCAACCGATTACTGTCCTCTTCAGTCGAAAGTAATTTGTCTGAATTTGTTTAAAGAATAGAGTTCCACGATTTTCGTAATAAACGGCTCATATTTAAAGGTAAAAGTGAAAAGATAAGTCGTAACACGCGCGAAAATATTCATCGCGCATTTGTTTAAATGTGAGTCGAAGATTTCGGGAAGAATTCGGTATGGCAACAGAAGAAATCGATTGAAAGAAGAAAGAAATTTGAACTAAGGAATTCAGCAATTGTTGGAATCCTAGGCCGCGTTCCACTTCGGAATGAGATTGAAAAAAGATCGAGGAAAGAAGGAACCGGCTACTTTTGATTTTGCCCCCAATAAAAAAAATAAGAGACGCGCACGGAGAAATCGTATCTTATAGGAGGGCAGACGTGTGTATGTTGGTATGCCGTGGCACCTGTACGAGAGAATAAGATCTGCTGGCTCACGTCGACCTTTGGAAAGCGTCTCTTGTCAGCTTATTTCCGCAGGCGAAATGCCCGAAAGAATAATCGAGTATCTTTTACCCTACTTCCTGTCACGATCGACGTTAGAAAACACACTGACACGAGTCAACGGTGTTCCCATATTATATTTACACATTTAACTGGCTTTATTGAAATAATACTCGGTTATATTTACAGATTTAACTGAAATAGTAATCTAAATAATCAAATTTAATTGAAACCTTAATTGAAATAGTACTCGGTTATATTTACAGATTTAACTGAAATAGTAATCTAAATAATCAAATTTAATTGAAATAGTACTCGGTTATATTTACAGATTTAACTGAAATAGTAATCTAAATAATCAAATTTAACTGAAAACTTAATTGAAATAGTACTCGATTATATTTACAGATTTAACTACAATAGTAATTTAAATATTCAAATTTAACTGAAATTTTAATTGAAATAGTACTCGATTATATTTACAGATTTAACTGAAATAGTAATCTAAATAATCAAATTTAATTGAAATCTTAATTGAAATAGTACTCGGTTATATTTACAGATTTAACTGAAATAGTAATCTAAATAATCAAATTTAACTGAAATCTTAATTGAAATATTACTCTTGCGATTAGTATTAATATATTCGTCTCACGATATCCCGAACTTCAATAATTCATTTTAATTCCAATCAAGTTCTGCATCTCCTCGGCTAATAAAAGATGGAATTACTGTTTAAAGTTACTCGTTAATTTCAATTGAATAATTGCAATCGCATTATGTACGATTATATAAAAATAAACAGTTCCTTCCACTCTCGATTTTAGCACAGCACAAAAAGTATGCAAATCGTAAAGGCATCTTTGATTAATGCAAATACAGACGAATCCAAAATTAATTCATTGCTACGCGGTAAAAATAAAATTCTGGTTTCGGGAACTTCCTTTCCAAGCACCATTTAAATCTCCAAGTGGAATCCTCGCAGAGTGTTACGCGAGGTGACATTAAAAATGTCCAATTATACGTAATCGGCAACAAATATTATTCAAATCACCTTCACTCAAATCAAGTTACGTCGTGAAATATAGCGAGTGTAAAAAGTATTCGTACAGCGGCGAATTTTACCAAAAACCTCGTCGAACTTTGTTTATATAAACCATTTAAAAAACAAGTATTATGTACATATTATGTACAAATCTTTATTTATTTATTTATTTAACGGATTTCACCCTTTGGTAATGTTACAAATATAACGAAGGTGAAGATAAATCTAACAAAAAGAAATAAATAATAAGAATATTATTTATCCATATTTTCTATGCAAGTATTCAAAATTGTTTTCATGCGGAAACAAAGTTTTACGAGGTTTTTGTTAATATTGTAATGAATATTGTAATTATACGTTATTAATATGATACGTTGAATATTTCCATAAAACAATATCCATAAATAATATTAGTTCCAATTAAATTTATTGCGAAGATTGCAAGAATGCGCACACACCATATTTAATTAAATGATTTGAGTAAACCGCAGCCAATTATTTCCGATTTTATATACTTTCATATAATATTCATAAAGCGAATAATTGAGTCTATTAATTAACTTAAATCCTCCAACCATAATTCATATATAAATAAATATATGAGCATTAATAAATATGAGTTACATAGTTTTACTATTAAATTGCTTTAAGTAAACAAAGTTCTACAAACTCTTTATTAGAATCCGCTGCTGTATGAATACTTTTTACACTCACTGTATATGAATAAATTATCCAGATGCACGGTACTTGAGTGGAGCACGTGCGACACAGTTGGAACTCTATTCGAGTCTTCTTTTTCTCAATATAATCTCTCTCATCTGTGTACCTCCGGCTGGATAACTCTTTAGAGAGTTTCTACGTTTGCAGAGGAATTCGCGTGTACTCGATGCACTTCACGGCAAGAAACGCCGATTATAAGCACGCGGAAATATCCAATGGAGGATGATTTGCACGCGACATCGATATCGTGGTATGTCCGTTATTTTCTCTTATGAATCTCGTTAACGATTTCTTTCCCCGGCAGCGAAAGTATCGGTGTTAGCTCATAAAGGTGCGTGACGGAAGTACGTAGCCACGAGTACCGATGTCACGTCGTAAACCGATCGTATAAGGACGATCGTTATTCGTTCATTAGTAGACAAAAAACGTCTTGCTTGAAAAATACTTCCAAGGAAATGTCGGAATTCCGGAATCCAACAACTTGATAATAATCGTAATCTAAGTCTGTTTTATGAGAAACGGTGTAATATTCAATGAGAAGTAATTCATATTTATTATAATATGATAATATTTGATGTTTGATTTCGTGGTAAATCAATTGGAAGTCGAAGTAAATATTTTCCTAGCATTCATCGTTTTCCGAAATTATATAAATTGTCTGCGGTTTATATATACTTGTTCTAGGTTAATAAAATATTTATAATGGCGGTAATAATTCATCATAATCTATGAATGAGTTTCAAACCGGTAATTTACCGGTGTTGGTAGGTTTTGTGTTAACAATCTAATATTCTGCCTGAAAATGGGGTTAGAAAATGTAAAATATTGAGTTGCCCGAAACGTTCCTACCGACTTCCGGTACTTTTTCATCGTGAAACTTGCGAAGTTCCGGGAGGAAGTAATCTTGGAATTACGTTACAAAGTAAAACGATGCATAATTGATTAAATATATATCGGCGTACAGAAATGTTGCATTTCAATTTGCCGTGAAAATCGGCATGAACTTTTTCCAGATAACTCGATAAAAAAAATGGAATCTTACTTGGCTTTGACCAACACGATATAAGGCTGGGTCGATGTCCACAGTGAGCAGCATGTCCTCTACAGCACGGCGTTCATCGGCCACAGGACTTCCCGGTCGAGAGTTGACATCGTTTGACAACAAACCAAATCGGCGTCTGAATTCCCCCAAAGCCATGTATTTCGGAAATCCAACTTTGTGGAGTCGAACAGCATCGATTATTTGACTTCCGCGAATCTGTATGACAAACATGCAAACACCTCTGTATATGTATATGTTGTCCAAACAGAATAAAACTATTAAACATGTATGAGATTTACTTTAATGTGTGAAAAGTAGTCATTTTCGAAATTTAATTATCGTTATAGTTACACTGAAGATAGTTTAACACTCGCAATAAATTGAAACGTGTTAAGAGACGAATTAAGATGGAGTAGACTCCCGTATAACGCGGTTAACATGTTACGCGTTATATGAAATCGCGTTATCGCGGAATTCCCGAATTTTGTTGTACAACGCGTAGAACGAGGAACGCGATATACAAGAAAAATCGTCGCGATATTTTTACCGCGTTGTAGGAATTCGGTTTGCAGGAACTCACGTTGTACGGAAGTTTACTGTACTCGAATTAGAGTTATCGCAATAAACTGAGTGGCGACTGACAGTCGCCTTCAGGAACAAGAGACGAGTTAAGAGACGACATAAAAATTGACTCCAGTTGTCGGTGATTTAAAATACAACAAGAAAAATGGAGTAAATAAAACAATCTTAATGCCGATTCTCAGTCGCCAGTCAATTGTCGAGATAAGTCTAAATAATATTAAATGATCCCGAGTGCAAAGGGTTAAACGAATCGCATTTCAAGCACTCCATGAAATCACTAATTATTTAATCAAATATAAGAAAGATAAGAAATCTTGGAGAGATAAGAATCTCTAAATTACCTGAGATCGTAAGAGAGGAACGTTGATAACGCTGTCCTCACTCTGATTGGATTTCACTGACAAAAGACTTTTATTGTCAGTGCAGCCAGCATTGTGTTGCGGCAGCAAACAGTGAACGAACTTGACTCGTGTTCTGCGCAAAGTCTCGATGAGTCCATCCTGCAATCAATTAAATGCGCTCTGTTTCCATCAAACAATGGAACCAAAATATGGGGAAAAACGATAACAAACGAAGAAACACTGTGGTACTCTTACTAAATATAAACCAAGAATGACGAGGAGAAATAAAAACAGAAGATGACACCAAAAGACAGTAGCACAGAATTCACTCAACATTTTCAACGCGACGTGTACCCGTGTTGTGCGAAGGTCGATTCGGTTTCAGTTACTCGTGTGTCTATGTCAATTAACTCGCGGTTTTATGATAACGCCTCGTGTAATACGATAGATAATGCCCCGACCTTTGACACTACTGGAACTATTATGGTAGACGTGGAAAGCGGTAGAAATTTCTGAATTAGTGGAATTACAAAAGAATTGCATTCCGGTTGGAATTTATTCGGTTTTTTTGCGGAGGGTCGAAAGGATTTTTATGAATACGATTTTAAGATTACGAAGGTGTCCAAAAGATAGGAACATGGTAGAAGTCAGAATGGAGAATACAATACTGAATAAGGAAAGTTAAAAAAAGAAATACGTGAAAGTTTTGTCAACAGAAAATATACTTTCAATAAATATGACCTAAATCTCTAAATACTGAATAAATTAGAGATTTGCGGAGTCAAACATAAAAGCGTATGCTATAATTAGCATTAAGTTGTTGACCAAAAATAAAAAACTTTGCTTGTAGACAAATATAAGATTACGTATTGAACATCAAACTACAGAAAATAATCATCGCAAATCAAGTAATCGAATTATTTTCATTGGAAAATATAGTTCTTCTTCTGAAAAACCTGAACAACCAAAACTAGCTGGGAGACATTTTTTTAAATGTGTTTTCCCTAAAAAAACGTACGTCGAGGTGTTAGAAAGGGAGGTTCTGTCAATTTCGATAAGAAATTTCGATTTTGATGAGAAAACACGAATTATACTTGGCGATTATGAATTATAATTGATAGAATACTATTATTATTATATTATTAACACTAATATTCCTAGAAATTGGGCTTTAATAACAAGTTTACAAATACTTACGACAGTAAACTTGACTTGCAAACAAACATTCTTCCTTTTAACCGCCGTAAACGTGCGTCGTATACTCGAAGCCCGCCTTAAGGATTGCGAGCCCTCCAAGCCAGGCATCGAACTGCACAATGTTCCGGAAACTCCAGCACCGCGGGCACTCACGAATAACATACTCACATCTTCCCTGAAGTCACATCGAAAATGACATCACAAAACATTATCAATACGCGGAATTCGTAGATTGATTCTAGATAAAGTTAACTGCAATGCATTACCTGGTACTTTCTTGAAGAATGGTAATGGCACTTTTGGAAACAGGATTCTCGCGTGTTGCCTTAAGCCATCCTGTTGCCGTATAAAGAACAGGGTTGGTTCCCAACAGGTGTTGCAGAACGAACTGATTGTTACCGGGTGCCTTTCTTAGCAGCATTTGATGATCTAAGAAAAAAGAGAGAAGTCGAACAATGCATTTAATTGCTTCTCATAAAAATTCCGTTAGCCGCTTGACACGGATAACCATCGTAAAAATGTTTTCAATGGAAAATATAGTTCTAAACAAAAACTGATCCAGCAAAACTACCAGCATCCTTTAGACTAATTGGGAGATATTTTACAAAAATGTATTCCTCTAAAAAAACGCGCGTTAAGCGGTTAATCGCGAAGCTTAGACGGAGACATGGAAGATCCCTGCATACCTCGATCTCCATAGTGGGAAAATAGCCGATCTAGGAATGTTTCGTCACTGCCTCCAGGACACACTGTCTCTTCGTCTAACAACCAAAGGAGACCTTTCCGTTCCATCTGGCGACTTGCACTTAGATCGCTTTGACTAGTTCGCAACATAGTTGCACTCTGAGAGTTTCCCCGATCCAACAACGACACCAATGCCTGAGGCGAGCCAATACCATCTTCGTCGTAATCATCCTCGTAATCTACGTCAACACCTTCTTGAACGTATCTGAAGTCAGAATTACCGTTCATATTAATACATAAACCTGGTAGAAACGAAGTAAATATTCCCGGAAATTGATACTTTTTCAAATGACATCGCACCTGTCTTTCGGCGCCACTAAAGTCGAATGATGGAACAACAATTGCAAGCGTTCTTGCAAATAATTATGACAGAGGTCTTCGAAACACGCTCCAGTTTGTCGGCCACAGGACGCCGGATTTTGGAAGCCGGGCGAATCGCACACTAATAACGATGACACCGTGTGTACCGGCGATGATATGGATCTGCAAAGTAAATACAAAGAAGGGTATAAAAACCCGCGTGTTACCTTTGTCATTATCACGCTTATGTTCCATTTAACCGGAAATAAACATACTTATTAATAAGAGCAGCGACGCAATGGAAGACTTCAGAATAGAGTCCAACAAGAAGACCCTCCAGGGCATCCATACCAAACACATCCTTAGCCTGTTCCGTAGGACTAGGTGTCCTTAAAGCTGGCCTCGGTGTACTCGGTGTACCAGCACCGCCGCCATTCGAAGAAAACACTATTCTACTTAATTCCTCGACAGAAGTACCCAGCAAAGTAGCTGCTTTCTCCGCGCATTCAACTCGCGCGAATTGCCATCTACTCTGAGAGCTGGTGCCAGCTTTGACAGCGCCAGCGCAACTCAAGTGATAGATCCCAGCAAGAACCAACCAAATCACTTTCTCTTCTGTCTCGGAAATGCCGAGTATTCGAAATGCTGCTACTATTCGATTAAACTCGACCATAGCTCGTTGTTTGTCTTCATGCTTCTGCAAGGGCGTTACGAATGGATTGTTCTCCGCGACTAGATTCGTCAGGTGCAACTCTTTTCTTAAAGCACCTTCAGCACCGGCTAGCAAACGATACACTGCGTGGAAAGTCGGGTCTCCGTTTGCTCTTCTGCCTATCCTTGATTTCTCCAGAAGTAGTACCTTTCCGATGGAATAAATATTAATCCTTTGCAATCTAAAGGCGACTCTCAGTAGCCAATTAATTTATTGCAGCAATTCAAGTGGCTGCTGAGTGGTGACATTGACATTTACTTAGTTGTTGGGGATTGAATGTCTAATAAAAATATGACTGAAGGCAATCTTAATGTCACCACTCAATTAACTTCGAGTATAATGAGTTAATAAACATAATGGAATTAGATGTAGCTATCTTATGTAATACCTGTAAGGACGCTGATGCTATTTGACCAGATTGATCGAAATCCAAACTAAAGAGTTGCGTGAAACGTGTGGCATTGGAATTCATGTGAGTCCTGCTGTTTCCGAAAGCTTCCAGGACAGTGAAGAGGGCATTCAGCTTTTCAATGGTCAGAATCTACGGAAAAACATGGATGAAAGTGTTACATTAATGCGAATGATATATTTATTAACACCTTAACACCGAATCTGATTCGTATTTTTATTTATTGTATTTCTCCTCCGTCGGGCGTCACAGTATTAAAAAATGGAAAGCGATTTTTGACTTTATACTTTTTGTTATCAGTAAGAACGATAACATGTTGAGATGAAGGGTTTGATTAGATCCAGTTTCACCACCGATGGTACACGCAATCTCTTCCCGACCACATTTGTGGATATTTTCAATTACCTTATTAACTGTTCCAGCAGCTAATACGAGGTAGTGAAGAGCATGCTTGAAGTTAGTTGTTTTTCCAGCACCACTGCGTCCAAGGAAAACTAAAGAATGATCCCTTCGCGTTGCGAACATTCCTCTGTAAGCTGCTTGTGCCATCGCATAGACATGCGGCGGCATATCTTCGCTCTTACAGCCTCTAAACATATGTGCGACCTAATACAAAGAAAAATATGTGTTTCGTAATAATAAAGAAAGTCATGAACGCAGAAGTAATATTCAATGAAGTACAATAATACGGAAAGGTGAAACAAACTAACTGAAATATTTAATTTGAGGGTTGGAGAGGGGTCGAAGCGGTTAGGTAATTACCATTAACCCTTTGTAGCCCAATTTTGTTTGCGTTTAAAAGGAAATCGTGTAACGTAAATCTAGTAACTAAAATAGTAAGAAAATTTCATTTAATTTAATTTAATTCAATTTCATTTCATTTCATTCAATTTAATGCAATTTCATTTCATTCAATTCAATTCAATTTAATTTAATTTAATTCAATTTCATTTCATTCAAATTATTTCAATTTCTTTTAATTCAATTTCATTCAATTTCATTCAATTTAATTTAATTTAATTTAATTTAATTTAATTTAATTTAATTCAATTTCATTACATTTCATTCAAATTATTTCAATTTCTTTTCATTCAATTCAATTTAATTCAATTAAATTCAATTCAATTTCATTTCATTCAAATTATTTCAATTTCTTTTAATTCAATTTCATTCAATTTCATTCAATTTCATTCAATTTCATTCAATTCAATTTAATTTAATTTAATTTAATTTAATTCAATTTCATTACATTTCATTCAAATTATTTCAATTTCTTTTCATTCAATTCAATTTAATTTAATTCAATTAAATTCAATTTAATTTATCAACATGCATTCACCAATAATAATACAATGACTTTCGCACCAAACAGCAGCACAACTATTACTCAAAATAATTACTTAACCGCCCCGAAAAGGGTGACAATTCCTGCGCGCACTTTTATCGTTATTATTACACAACAATAAAAATCACATGAAACGAAAGATACTGATACGCGATTATAATAATGTAATAAAAAGTGAAGAGATTATCATGGTCTTATTATTACCTTTTCCGAGTAGATCGCCAATGGCGCCACGGGGTTGACAACGATCATACTGTCCCCCGCATAAGTATGAATCAAATTACTGGCGTAACGTTGCCGCAGAGTATGGAGAACGGAAGATTCATTGAGGAATCGCAATTGCGAGAGTTCCTCCGCTTTATCGAACTGTGGGGGATTCGCCTGCGGATCAACCGAACGAAATTCAATTAGATTTCATCTACTTACTGCCTCCTATTGATCCCATTACATATCCGCCATTATCACTTCTGCCGTTTCGATCAAAATCTAATCAATTCTGCCGTGGAAATCTACTGCTGTGTTTATAATAACATTCGCATTTATGAAGATAATTAATCTAAATACCGTTCATGATTTTTGATTTTCTTAAATAACATCTTTTTCATTTGAAAGTATAATAAGTGTTCATTAAATCGACTCGGGCAGAAGTGATTTTAATTTCGCGTCGTAACTCTGGTTGATTACTATAATCATTATTGATATTAAAATTGTAATGTTTAAAAGAAACGAAATATTATGGATTCAGGTGGTATCGGGTATTAATTATGTTGTACTACTTTAGTCTACTCATTTTAATTTATAATAATGGGTCTTGATTAGTAATACAGTAAAAAGGGTTGCCGTTGGGATTTCTCGATTTATGGCCATCGTTAGGAAATAAATAAGATTTTAAGTGCCGAAACAAGTCGTTTTAAGTAAAATCAGTGACCTATCATTAAGCGTAATATATTTCTTTTTAAATAGAATCCATAAATAAAATCTTGAAAGCCAAAATTGGTCGTTTTAGGTAAAATCAGTGACCTATCATTAAGCATAAAATATTTCTATTTAAATAAAATCTATAAATAAAATCTTGCAAGCCAAAATAGGTCGATTTAGGTCAAATCAGTGACCTATCATTAACCATCATATATTTCTGTTTAAATAAAATCTTAGAAGTCAAAATAGGTCGTTTTAGGTAAAATCAGAGACCTATAATTAAACATAACATATTTCTGTTTAAACAAAATCTTAAAAACCAAAACATAATCATTTTAGGTAAAATCAGAGACCTATCATTAAACATAATATATTTCTGTTTAAACAAAATCTTAAAAACCAAAACATAATCGTTTTAGGTAAAATCAGAGACCTACAATTAAACATAACATATTTCTGTTTAAACAAAATCTTAAAAACCAAAACATAATCGTTTTAGGTAAAATCCGAGACTTATCATTAAACATAACATATTTCTGTTTAAATAAAATCTTAAAAACCAAAACATAATCGTTTTAGGTAAAATCAGAGACCTATCATTAAACATAATATATTTCTGTTTAAACAAAATCTTAAAAACCAAAACATAATCGTTTTAGGTAAAATCAACGACCTATAATTAACCATAATATATTTCTGTTTTTGATTATAGCGAAGTATTATACCTTCTCGACGTCCTCCTCGTCGACAAGGAGTTCCTCTCCGGAAGTAGTCAGGCGGATTCTTAATTTCCCAGTATCCGGATCCGCTGGACCACATCTCGTTGCTGGAGTGAAACCGGCACGGTGTAATAACCAGATTCTCTCGGAATTTAGCCATGCTTGCTCTTGCGCAAGGTGCTCCTCCGATCGCGCCTGTTTAATCAAAATAGACAAACACACGGTTAACAATTAATTAATATTATAATTGCGCGCAAGGTACAAGTTTTTCACTTATCCAACGAACTTGATTTACACGTCTTCGAAAGCAAGAATGTCGTACGACTCCTGATTTTCCGGTGGTTGACTTTCGAATCTGCTATCGAATTTATTAATACTGCTATGTTTATTGAAATATTCAATTTAAAATCAATGCGACTGCTAATCCTTTTGAAGGATACTTCGTGAAAACCTGTTGATCTACGAGAATAATATTGCAATGAGATTTAATATCCGCCGATTCTTCGGCTTGAATTTAACAGGTTGATACTAAAATTAATAAAACTCGATTAATAAAATTTCCAATATTTTTAAGATTGCGATAACGAGTTAAACTAACTAATATATCGCAGAGCGCTTAAACAGTTTTATTTGTAGACGTTATTCGACGTTACGAACGCGTATCGCGAGGTATCGTATAACACGGAGATCAACGTGGTGTTCAACGTGTTAATGAATCTTCCAAGTTCGATATTTCGTAAGAATTTGACGAATTTCTATTCCCCTTTTTTACTCGAAATGAAAAGATCGTGGCGAAGCCATGGGCGTCGACTTCGAGACATTCTCTCTTCATTTCACGACCCACATTTATAACTGGACACCCACTCCGCGACCTACCTGGGCCATGCAAATCTAACTCTAATCCTACACATTATTGATACAAATCGATCATTCACGGAGCACCGAGTCATGCGAACACCTTACATTCTTAATAGATAACGTTGCCAAAGTAATTAAGCATTGTGTCATTCACAATTAGTGTGATTATTATCTGCAGTTCCTTCGTCTGCATAAGTGTTTTCAATTTGAAATCATTTTATGCACAAATAAAACTAAACAATTGGATGAGTTTAAATGTTCTCCTTTGAGCTGCTGGTGTCTCAAAAAATTGTCCCTAATTTTGGAATGAAAACTGTATCATTTTGTGCAGTTTTTCGTGGAACCTATCCACCGCATAAAAAGAGACTTGGAAGTATTTTTGATGTTCAATTCGAACGAGATAATCTTTATTTATGTTTAAGAATTATTCTCTTCTCTAAGAAAACATATAAAGAATTCTTATTTTTCCAAAAAAAGTCGACTGTATTTTATATGCGAATAACTTTCTTGCTACTACAAAATATAAATTCATTTTTTACGAGTAAAACACCAGATTTTAGCAAAAAGGAGAATGTAAAGCTTGTAGAAAATTGGAAAAGAGTTGTAGAAATAAATGGCGACAGCTTCGTCAAATAAAATTGCTTTCCAGAATGATCAGAATATTTGAATGTTGATTAAAATATCCCAACGAAGTACATATTTCCGATGTCTAATATTAACATTAACACCGAAAAAGATTATATCAGAAGTAATTTACTTTAATAATTCAGAGTTACCTTGATAAGGGATCACAATTAACTCCACGTAAACGTCGAAACTAATAGGAAGTGCCAACATGACTGACTCGTAGAAAAATTCATAAATCAGTTCATTGAATTCGTATGACTGCCCACGCAAAAAAAAATCAACGGCCCAACGTGTTAAAAGCGATAACGATCATGGATCAATCGTTATGAAATGATTACCGTAAGCCGGATGTTAGATGTTGAAAAGGGACAATTGCCCAATCACCGGCTTGGAATGAAAGTATTATATATCTAACGTGGCATAAGAAATAATTATCCTTCGTAATCATACGATTAGTGGAGCAATTTGATTTAATTGCTTATAATACGACGCAATTAATACAATTAAATCATTTATTTTTGCTTCCAAGTTATTCTTACTTCTTTATCATTTTTACTATTAATTAATTTACCATTAATTTTTATTCAGCTTCCAAGTTATTTTTATTCAGCTTCCAAGTTATTTTTATTCAGCTTCCAAGTTATTTTTACTCAGTTAAGTTTACATATTTATTTATATAGAAATTATGACTGGAGGATTGAAATTAATTAATTGATTAAATTATCCGCGTTACGTGTATCAAATAAAAGTATTTAAAATCGCAAACAATTAGCCGTGGCATATTCGAATGATTCAACTCAAAATGGCAGACAAATCATTTCGACTCCTTCGATAGTTCTATTGTTAAATAAAAATCTAAAAATTGTGATATTAAATCGATGGTAGAATTGGAACGAGTTTAATGAAATCATTTCCCACTTCGTCGGGGCACAATTAACGCGCGTGCGCCACCGTGAAATTTCAAGTGCACTCAATCATTTGCATTCTGTGAATCACGTGAATCACGTGAATCACGTGACGGTGCCAGCTGGCGAATCAAGTACCCGCATGTCGATTTCTACGTCGACCAGCTGCAAAAACGAAGAACTCGGTGTTTTGAATTCGTCACCTCATCAAAGTTTTTGTCCAAAATTCACATTTGTCGGTTACTTTTTCAGTATATCGAATTCATTGATGCGTTGATTTACGAGTTGATTTAAAAAAATGTTGAAAAACACTGATCTATTTTAGACCGAACATTTCAATATGTCTACTAATCGGTTTCCTTAATTCGTGAATTACTTGGAAATCCATCTGGGAATATTTGCGTATCGATTTCCGTGTCGAGCCACCCTTTTTGCACCGGCGACTCTCGCCACGGTGACTCGTTTGTTTCCACCGAGTAAGGACGAACGATCGTGAATTTCCTGGTAATAAATTACCAGGAATCAGGCTCAAAGGCCGATAAGTAGCGAACAAGCGATCGTATTGTTTCACGAAACGACGTGAACGCAGTGTACTTTCGAATGCAGGAAACCTAAACGGGTGAATTCCCTGACTACGAGTTTGCCCTTTGGCAGCGATTAGCTGGGAAATCATGAGAAAACGGTGTCCCTAGATCGTACTACTGTCGAGTGTTATAAAGAAGAAGTATTCGTGTTGTACCACGTGACACTTTGATCTCTCATTGGCTATTCAGTAGACTCCCGTATAACGCGGTTAATAAATTACGCGCTGTATGATGAATTTTTCTCGTATAACGCGTGTAATCTAAAGTAACATGTTTGAATGATTATTGCTATGCCAACTTTGATTTCAGGAAATTCCTGTTTTATTATTTATATAATATTTATTATATATTATAATATCGCTATAATATCTCTGGTGTTACGAAATGATTTATTATTAAATTGTTATATCTCTGATATTAATAATTATGTAAACCTTCTCAAATACGTTCTAAATATTTCAAGGATGAAATATTATTATATTTATATCTTTTCATACATATCTTATTGTATATATGTATTATTATTAATTGTTGTAAACACCATTATGCGCTTGTTATTTTATACAACACAGAATGTAACTAAATCTTTAATCCCAATTTCAGTATTGCAACTAAATTCCTGATAGAATGTTGTCAATTAATAAATCAAAGTCCTAATAAATTGTTACGATCAATCATAAAATTCCAGTTTTCGAAAGTATTTTAATATCCAATTGAAAATTGCTTTAATTACAATTAAAGAGAATACGCTTTAAGCTTTTCACGATTAAAACCGATTAATATCTTTTCAAAATTAGCAGGATTTAATATTGAAGAAGAGAAATTAATAAACAGTGGAGTCCATCAGCTGGGATGCTGAAAGGCTGGCATGTGAAGGTTCAATGAGACAAAAAGCACTTAACAATATCTCTAAGTGCATCTTGTTATATTGATCCCACATACGAACGTACGTAGACAGAACTCTCGACGCCTTTGAAGGCGTCTCGACGACATACCTCGACGTTTTGCGGCGCCAGTTGGTTTTCTAGGAGCACCTCCAGGCGTTTCATGCACTCCCCAACATCCTTCACTCCAACACCATCTCTTCTACCACGAAGACCCTCGTCAACCACATCCTCCCCATCCCTACGTCTCCGTTTTCCCCTCCTGCGTCCAATTTTCCTAGCTAGCGCCATTTCAACAATATCCTCCCACGCCACTGTATCATAACTCGGCTTCGCAGACCTCTGCAGACTATTCCGGTTCCTCTTCAACATCTTCTTCGTGCCGTTATTCCAATTCCTCGAAGGAGACGTTTTCAAGCTAAAGATACGTAGACCAGTTTCAGTGTCCGACACCTTTTGCCCGATTTCCGCTGTGATCCTCTGCCATTTTCTTTCCTTTGGTGTTCTGATGACATTGCTGTCATCCCAGCCATCCTCCATTCTTTTGATCCGATCATCCACCGTTCCAACGCGCAGAGTATCTGCCCAGGTCTCCCTTTTCTTTGAAGACTTCATTGTCTTCAAAGAACACGAAGAATTGTGGATACTTCGTGAAACAGTGGTACCAGAGGCTGACTTTTCTTTCGAGTTATTCGAATTAATCGATGATCTGTCTACTCCACGTGACCTTGAATTTCTTGATGGCGAACTATTGCCGTTTGTTATGTTGAAGCCATTTTGACCTGCTTCGAAAGAGTTCATACTGTCACTGTCACTGCATTCCCACGAACTTGTGCTGTTTCTACTGATCTTTCTGCCAGTCAGTCTGTCCGTGATGCCATTCGTGGAATTCATCGTGTTATCATCTTTAATGGCATCGTTACTCGCGATTTTTGGTGATCTTGTTGTTGGAAATGACACGGTTGCACGACGATTGTTTTGCTTCGTTATTCCACTGCCATGTGCTTTGCCACGGCAAGACCTATGCAGCAGATGATGTGCTCTCAAAGGTTCTTTGTCCATCTCTTCTTTACCCCGTGGCATCGTGATTTCTTTGTTTGCAGAATTTATGGACAAGACAATCCTTGTCTTTGCGACGTCACTTTCTCCAAGTAATTGTCTCTCCTTTCTCCCGAGCCACCGGCTTTCCAAAGCATGGCCGGGAATTCACTTCCATGGAATTCATTGACTATCGTCCTCAAGGTTCCCGCGGCTGATGGTTTCCGGTACTAAAACGTACACTGTTTTCTCTCGGTTTTATTTATATGATATTCTACATCGAAATTATCATTGTTGTTGTAACTGTTTCTTGTTAAATATCGATGTATCAATGTGTTTAATTAATGTCCTGAAATGTCTGCGATTGGTCTTCATACCTTTTTGGAGCAACGGTGATTTATTCTGGTAAATGGCGGCAAATTATTTAAATACTTAATTTAAATACTTAATAAACATCATTTAACTGTGTGAGTGTAAATGAAGGTGTTGCAAGATTTGCGTAGTAAAATGCTGCCAGAATAAAATGGAAACTTAAACATACTTTTGATTAGTGCTGCAAGTATTTTGAAGGCACCGAATAAAGGATCCAAGTTTCCTTCAAATCATAATTTGTGGTTTTTCAAGGTCAATAATTAACATACTTCATATCGAGCTTTCAATTCGCGCCATTATCAGCAGCTGGATCCCATTTAATCAAACTAATCTTCGACTCGTCACCGTCTATGCAAGCATTGAAGTCTTTCGGCGCACTCGATGATCAGTAAGACGCCAATTAAAACTCCTTCAACCCCAAATTACGACAATGTCGTCAAAATTGCGATCTCAAAATACAAAATTCATAGAGTTAACGTTTATCCTGTCTTCCAAAATGTAAGGGTTCCAAAGATTTGTAGCGAAAGGTCAATAAAAATATCATTTCCCCAAGTTACAGGGTTTTCTTTGAATAGTCAATTCTGCGACAGTTTCGTAATAACGTAATTCAAGTAAAGTAACGTAATCTAGGGTTAATGTATACCGTTTTCATCACTGACTATTAGACTTATAACAACTGCTTAATTACAACAAATAACACCATATATATCTTCAACTTCGTAGCAAACTCAGACACGAAACTTCACGCAAACACAACTGAGATCCTGCGACGTTTAACACTGGAATTACCAAAAGCAGTCGAAATGAGGGGTCCTCGGAGTGCCATAAAAACCTTCAAACTTATAACGTTTCATTTCTGAGATTCCTCGCGAATCACGTTGCACAGTGGACATAAATAAATCGATTCATTTATTTCTTCCATCCATCCTTTTTCAGCACGCACACACATACAAATATAATTGATTATATCGCCGGTACTTCCTAGTGTAGGATACTAAGGACGCGAATTCACTTCCGGACACACTCGCGTGAAAACCGAGACGTGATTCTGCTCGGAAATGTCTTTCATGTCTTCTGAGAGACGGAAAGAACGAGAAACGAGACTAAAGAACGAGAAACGAGGAACACGTCGAGTTCCCCGAGTGTCGACTAACGCAAGGAACGACAGTGGTTCGAAGTTGGAGCTCAGCAAACCAAGAACAGAACGAGAGAGGCGTGTGCTCGCAACTAAGAGCTCCTTCTCCTCTCCGTAAAACGTCTTTCTTTCTCTCTCTTCGACTTAAACTCTGCCCCTACTGTTCCTTCTCTCCCTTCTTCTTCCTCTCTTCTTGTTACGTACCCTCGCACTGTCTTCGTATTGGCTCGTTCACTTCGGTTACGACGTACGTCCTCGTCCTCTTCCACCGCACACGCAATTTTACAGATGCAACCAGTCGGCCAGTAGGCCGATCCATTTCCGTAACAAACACGATAAAAAGCACCATACTGACTCTTCGGGAAAATATTCACCGAAGAGATAATACTCTGCTGACCGATTACGAGTATACTCGGGGTTTTCATGCCCGAATATTGTTGACCGGTCACGAGTTAACTTGTGTTCGCACTTATATTGGTGGTTGGTTCAGTTTTGGAGGACGGTCGCACTTTCTGTGCGGCGTTATATGGAAACCGCGTGATGAGAGCACAGCGTTGTAGGGGGACGGTCGCAATTTTTGTTTCGCGTTATAGGAGGGTTTACTGTAGTACCTTATAAGTTTTCCGGGTACCGTCAAAGAGTACCTTGAAAAATATACAATTTCTGAGATACCCATTAATGTTTGTCATTCGATGCTTTTAAATAAAGTGAAAAACAGAAACAAATAGAAATCGGATTTTTATAGAAAAATGGTGCAAGGTATTTCTCGGAAAACCCATAAAGCCGACATATCCACTCTAAGATATTAAAAGAGTTAAGCACAAAACCATACTGCAACTATGATTTCTAAGAAGAAATGAAATGCAAACAATTTCTACTAAAAATAACAAGAATATGGATAACTGATAATGGCATTTACTTGAACGTTTTCTCTTTATATTCAACGGCAAAAAAAGGTAGCAGAGTGGAACAGTTTTGGCGTGAAACCGTTGGTCAGCAAGGTGTTAATATGTCGGGCTAACTTGGTTAGCTTCTACAGACAGAGATATTGGTTCCACATCGAACTTATTTTTACCGATCTTCTCGTTCCTTCGATTCCATTCCTTTGCAATCATACAAGTATTACTGCTACACCGATAAGAAATGAATTTATGAAGCATTTCCATATCTAAATGGCCAGCTTTGCCACTCCGGTTGCAATATTTTTAATATATGATTGCCTTTGGTATTTCACGAAGTTGAAGTCACCATGTTTCGATGTTACAGTTACATTATATTGCAACCGCAATCGTGTTCAGTGTTGCACTAAATAACAGACTCTCCATCTGCAAGAATTTCTTTACACTGCTTTTTTAAATATTAAGAATCTGCTTTCGGATCATTTATATGCAACAGTTGAAGATAACATGAAGCAGTATGTGCAACATAAAAGTATTCTTAATATCTGTTCGGTTTAACCCGTTAGGGCGAAAAGCTTGCGATAATATTGCCTCCTTTCCGCGTATTTCCGCGATAATCGCCATGGAAACCAGCCACAGGCGGCTGTAACTTGTTTATATGTATACATTAAAGAAGTCGCTCGTTCCTTCACAAAAGAAGACTACCAAAACAGCCAAAATGGCGGGTTCTCGGAACGTAATAAAAATGTTCAAATCAGAACTTTTCGTTTTCTGACATTTCTCAGAGACTTCACGCTTCATAATGGACATAAATAAATCGATTAATTTATTTCTTCCGTCCATCCTTTTTTAATGACGTACACATAAATATCGTTATAATTACAAGCATTCTCTTAACCCTTTGCACTCGAAAAATTCGGTTACAAAGAACGCCTTGTTCTACGGCAATTGAAGAAAGAGTCTTACAATATAAATCTTACATATTTATTTTGTTAATTCAGTTTGCGTCACAAATAGAAGACTTGAATTTGCAATTAAATTGCCGCGAATGTATGTCGCCGTTGGTGCTCGCGTGGAATGCAAAGAATTAGCAGATAGGAAGGTAAGAAAATCTGATAAAATGAAAACGCGTTATGAAAATTGCATGGAGCAGCACAAAGAGCTGGAAGTAAAGGCTTCTGGTAAAACGAAGCATGCATTCGCAGACATATCATGTGCAGTGTGTTCCGACAAACACGGTGCGTGCGTTGCACGTGCTATGAGTAACATAGAGAACCATGGAGATTCGACAGAAGAAGCTGCTATTTTAAGAAGCTCGTAACACGCGGATTGCGGCTACCAAAGATTCCCATACACCAAAACATAATACTTCCTGCTGGACTTAAAGCAAATTAATAAAATGAATGCCGCGGAGGTCACCGGAAAGTATCGATGCCAATATTACAACTCGAATCAAATATATATCGGTAATATTCGTCAAATTTGTAATATTTTTAACGTTACGATAACGATGTAAAGTAACCAATCCATAAAAGAATTTTATTGGTACACGTTACGGACACATATCGCAAGGATCGTGTAACACGTGTTACCCGCGTCTACTGTAAATATATTTGTGAACAAATATATTGCGTTGTAGGAACTCGCGTTATAGGAAATCGTCTTGAAGGAATTCGCGTTGTAGGAAATCGCCTTGAAGGAATTCGGGTTGTAGGAATTCGCCTTGAAAGAATTCGCATTGTAAGACCGCGCCTTGAAAGAATTCGCGTTGTAGGAACTCGCCTTGAAAGAATTCGCGTTGTAGGAACTCGCCTTGAAGGAATTCGGGTTGTAGGAACTCGCCTTGAAGGAATTAGCGTTGTAGGAAATCGCGATATAAGAGTTCGCATTCTAGGAAATCGCGTTATAGGAACTCGCGTTATAGGAAATCGCCTTGAAAGAATTCGTAGTTCCTTGAAAGAAAGTAGTTATAGGCATTACAGGAATTCGTAAATATATATTATATTTAAGTTCGTCCGTATACTATTATAAGCAACACAATGTTGTCACAAGACATGGCGTAAATCATTGTGTACAGACGTGATAAAGCATTGAATGTAATATATGGTGGGCGTAAGAAGTTCTGTGATTGGTCGAAAGAATCTATTTCTACGTGAGTCTGTTTTTAAAGGAGTGGATTGCGTTTCTTTCTCATCCTGGACCGAAATTCGTTGCAGCACCGTCGTTATTCTTTTACGAACAAGATTTATTGGTTTGAGGATAGAAAGGAAAGGGGGGCTTTCGGTGGACGTGGGTGGATTACCACACGACAATTTCTCCCGTGTTATATGAGTGCCAAATGACAGTGATCCGTGGGAAGAGAGCCGACAAATTAGGGGGATACATGAATATCTAATATGAATAAAGATAAGCATATATACAGTGAGTGTAAAAAGTATTCCGACAGCAGCGAATTTTACCAAAAACCTCGCGCAACTTTGTTACGGCATGAAACAAATCGTGAAAATTTCCATAAAAATTATGAGTAAATAATATTTCTTTTTATGAAATTCATTGCGAAGATCTCGAGGAATATGTGGATACCACTTATTTCTTTATGTCTTTTAAATACGCAACATTCTACGAGGTCCGAATAAGAAGTGGTTGTAACATTAATATTAATATCAATATTAATATTAATATCAGCTGTATATTTATACAAAAAAGTTCTTAATCGCAACAAATATTACCTAAACGTTCTTGATTTGTAATTTTGAATAATTCTGTTCGACGTCCAATGAATCAACCCGCACTTTAGAACGTCGAGAAACAAAAACTGAGGGACGCAGACGGATAATTGCGATTCTAGATCGCGTGGCATACGCGTAATACTTAAGGCATAATAGATCTGTGACTTAGAATAATTACAGACTTCAAAATGATCGTTCATCATCGCTGCAAGACACGTCATAGATTTAATGGCCGGAGGAAAAACGTTCCACGAATGCAATGCGAATTATTCTGAGCAAAAAATCTCTCTTGGTATCTGCAATCTAATATATGTATTCAGTAGTTTACTGTAGGTGAAACTCAATACATATATTAACAGAAACACATAAAAATCCTCATCAATGTGAATGTACGATGGGTTAATCGAGCTTTTAATTGATATAAACTTTATTGTGATATAATGATTTAGTGTAAGGGAAATAGGGATTTAAGTAGGCCATCACAGAAGGTATTGGTTAGTACATCATATATTCGTATTAATAAGTATTTTAATATTTGATTCTTGAAAAAATAGCAATCCTTTGAAGTTGACAATTAGAGACGTACGAATATTTCAGGGAATTAATTCGCGTTGAGGAACTCGCGGTGTAGGAACTCCCATTGTAGGAAATCGCTTTGTAGGAAATCGCGTTATAGGAAATCGCCTTGAAGGAATTCGCGTTGTAGGAACTCGCGTTATAGGAAATCGCCTTGAACGAATTCGCGTTGTAGGAATTCGCCTTGAAAGAATTCGCATTCTAGGAAATCGTGTGGTAGGAATTTGCGTTACAGAAATTCGGGTTGTAGGAACTCCTATTGTAGGAAATTGCGTTGCAGGAACTCGCGTTATAGGAAATCGTCTTGAAGGAATTCGCGTTGTAGGAAATCGTCTTGAAGGAATTCGCGTTGTAGGAAATCGCCTTGAAAGAATTCGGGTTGTGGGAATTCGCCTTGAAGGAATTCGGGTTGTGGGAATTCGCCTTGAAGGAATTCGGGTTGTAGGAATTCGCATTGTAGGAACGCGCCTTGAAAGAATTCGCGTTGTAGGAACGCGCCTTGAAAGAATTCGCGTTGTAGGAACTCGCCTTGAAAGAATTCGCGTTGTAAGAACTCGCCTTGAAGGAATTCGCGTTGTAGGAATTCGCCTTGAAGGAATTCGCGTTGTAGGAAATCGCGATATACAGAGTTAACTGTACATAATTATACCGCACATTAGGACCTTTAATAATTATTGACAATCGTCTTCCTTTTATAACCCGATTACATAAAGCCACTATTTATATCTTCACAGTTATTTATTCGCTTCTCGGTTTCTATTATTTTAAGGCTGAAACGTCGGGACAATAAGTCGCTCCTCCTCAACAGAATTTGCCCCGAAGCCATTGGTTTTAAAGACCAGGTGTGACCGGTGGAATTATCGAACAAACATGTGCACATTTGCACGCCAGTGACGTAATCTTCCATAGCTTAATAGCACATACCAATTCATATTCAGTAGCCAACATGGCCACGAACTGTGCTTGTTAAGATCTATTTACAGTTCCATGGTTCAAAGCGTTTCCACGATGCTTGCAAATTACTCTTAATTTCGGAACTAATTGCAACACTTCCCTAAATGCGTTACGAAAAATCGCGAGAATGTTAATGCGACATTAGGACTGTGTTTTATTAACCCCATAAGGATCCGCGATTTTTAAGTAGCGCTTACCAAAAAGTTTTCATTTAAAATGTTCATTTAAAATTCGTTGCTGTACGAATACTTTTTACATTTAAAAATAAAAATAAATAATTATCATTCGAGATAATTGTTCACCACATTTACCTGATAGCATGTCTCACACCACTAATGTTCTACGAGGTTTTTCATTTAAAATTCGTTGCTATACGAATACTTTTTACATTTTAAAATAAAAATAAATAATTATCAATCAACGTATTAAATGACAGTGCCTTTATTGACGCTAATGAAGCCCCTCACTTTAATGTGCAATTCAATATTAATGAATTATAATAACTGAATCGAGTTACCGTGTGCTTACATTATACACGTTCTGTACGTAGATCTAAATTCATTGCTCTCGTGTGCGGCATAATTGGATGTATAAAAAGGTGAGCTCTTTAACTCGCACTATGAATATATTACGCGAGAGTCAATGGTATAAGTATAATTATGTCTCATTATGCATTCGCCAATCATGTCCGATTTAGGACGATTATTATGTATGCGAGTACAGAATCCGTGAATGAACGGTGCGTGAATAAGAAGTGGCTGAATGAGTGAAAGTGACGAAGCAAGGTGTATAAAAAGTATGATGGAAGAGTAAGAATACATTGACTGAAATGTTTGCAAATTAAAGTATGAATTAAATTGCGTTACTATTTAAATAATTAATCAGCCGCGTATGAAATATAAATGATTACAATTGAAAAGCTTACAGATCGATGGAATAAAGTTACAAGAAATAATAATATATGACAATGTAGTACTACTTGTTAGGAAAAGATTATGTCGCTGAAACTACACGTCGATTTCCATGCCACTTGTCTGCAGCATTTTAGTCGAAAGATGTTCCAATTATTCTTTGACTTCAATATTGAAATTTAGGAGAGATCTTTGTGATTGTATCACAGTGTGAGAAACAGTTTAAAAGAGCCATATTCGAGTTGGGAGAAATATCGAATGTCGTTCGCAAGGAGATAATGCCGATGACTCATATCAAGAGACAGACCGGACTGACTGGTACTACTGTGGCTACGAGAGCGCTGTAAATCTGTAACACTGCACTTGGAAGTGCATCGGTGCAAGTTGCACCTACATACACAGTGTTTTCAACCGCGAGTTTATCAAAAGAAATTATTCTTCGCGTGCTTTATGAAACTCCATTCATTTTTTTCCGTCCAACAGACAGTTTAATCGACTGAAGAGGATAAGAACTACCTTATCGAAACGTTTCGTCGAACAATTGGTATAAAGAAGTTTTCGTTTAAACTCTTGGCCTTATTAATAGCCGCTTAAAACTATATAGTACATATTAACAATATTACGGCCAACTTTAACATTCAAGAAAATTAATCATTCATTTTTTGTATTAAACATTGTGCTATTACGTTTTGCTAAACGTTTTGAATGAAATTTAAATAAAGAAGAATTTATTCAACATTGGTCTGTCTACTCTACCAGCCGCACCATACAAACCAAAGAATACTAACTATTTCAAAGACCAACAAAAAAACAACTTTTAAGATTATCATTATGCTATTACATAATCCCCGTCGTTATCTGTAGGAATATATAATATAGGAATGTGAACCGATTATTTTGTAAGTGGAATAAGTCAATTTGGTCAAACAATCAAGTTAACGTTTATATAATTACAAAGTAGTGTTGTTTAACTATTATAAAGAGTACAAGGTTTTATAAACGTTTAACGTTAAATTTTACATTGATACAGTTACATTAAATTTAATTACGTTAATAACGTCACGTTAAATTTAACGTAATTAAATTAATTTTAAAATTAGTTTCATTAACGATGAGTTTCGTAAACGTTAACAACTTTGTACTGGTTAAAACCGTTAAAAAATCAAGGTAACGTTTATAAAATTACAAAGTAGCTTTGTGTAACTATTTAAAAGTGAACTTGATTTTTTAAAAAATGGGTTTAAGCCACATTCAAAATAAACGTCCCATATTATTTATCCATATTTTCTCTTTAAATAGTGTGTTTCATGCAGAAACAATGTTCTACAAGGTTTTCGTTAAAATTTCTTGCTGTACGAATACTTTTTACACTCAATGTATACTGTCAACGTTTCGGCCATCTGCAGTGGAAGACAGTATTCGTGTCACGTTCAGCTGGTTTTTAGATGGAAAATACTTTGTCGCTTTGCAACCATTCACGTGCACCGACTAACCTTTTACGACAATTTCGAAAAGAGAATATAAATGTTGCTTTCTGGCCTTCGGGGAGAACATCACTTCGCCAAATGTTTTCAAAGTACGAACAATATATATATTTTTTTTGCTTCAGCCATTCGTTCGTTCGGATTCATCCTTTTGTTTGAATATGAATAGCGAAAAGAAGCGTGGAATGCAGTGCAGCAGTCTGGGCATTTATAAAAGGGAGTCTATTTTTTGTGGAACAAGATTCAGAATGTAATATGTGTCCAAGAATTAATTGGGAAGTCGGGAATAAAATAATTAAGCTTGCAAATAATTAAGCTTGAAAGGACTTCATTGTGAATATATTCCACGAAAGTGGAACTCTAATTAAAGCAAACTAGTGCCAGAAGAAGCACTTAAGTAGTATATTGACCGTTCAAAGAGCTATGTTCTCAGTTAAGCGAAGTGCATCTTCTTGAAAGGGTGAGTTAATTAAAAGGTGAACTTTGCCGAGCACCACTTTTCCTAAGTGATTAAGGAACTAACCAACTGTAAACGCAGTAACGGAAGTTATACCAAAATCGAATTGAAATCACTATATTTCTGTGCCTTTGAATTAATAAAAAATAAAAGCACTCGAGTAGACCCTACCTCCGATTAAAACACCGAAACACCACGGAGAATAGCTTTCTTAACACGCTGTGCGCCATGCTGAAATCCGTGTTATACGATACCTCGCGATACGCATTCGTAATGTCTATACAACGTTTAACCCTTTCCACGGCGATTGCGATTTATTTCAGTTGCCGGTGATTTAAAATTCAATAACAAAAAATAAGTGGAGGGAATCTTGATGTCGCGTCTCAGTTGCCATTCGAATTACATCAAGAAACTGAGTGGCGACCGAAAGGCGCCTTTCGAGTGCAAAGGGTTAACCCTTGACCGCCATGGCGTCCAACGTGTTAACCCCTTACTATTTCCAACTAACAATGCCAAGTAATGAAGCACAGATTCCAAGTCTGACGTAAGTAACCTTACATAATGTTCATGCAACGGAAACAATTCAGCATATAATAACCCTGATTGGCACAGCTAATTATGATAATAAAACGAAAGGGGTTAAACGAGTCCGGTAAAAAAATGTAAATGCGCCTGGGGGTAGAAACATACCGATGTAACCTATGTAATAAACCAACCCGTACGTAGAACTATTCCATTAACGTCGATCGCATGTAATTACCTGTATGACTCTATTACATCCGTGGCATATGGAAAATGAGCAAAGGCGTAGGGAGGTTGGAAAGACTTACGAGGGCGTAACTGAATGCAGTTTTGCCACCTTTGTGTTGGTACGTGGTTGCGGTAGCTAATTGCAAGTGCCGTGGCGTTCCGACAGTAGCATAAGCGAAATAGTCGGCCATTAAACTCCCGTGCCGCATGGCAAGCGTGGGCGGCTGCCTTCTTTTGGAAAGTCGATATTTATAGAGAGGCAATAGGTTGACGTCATTCCTCTGACTGCACCCATAGGTGCATCGTTCTCGATGACACGTGCTACCATGTAATGTTGTTCCTTTCATGATGCTTCCACATTGTTCGTGGTGTGTTCCGGAATTCGATTATTCCCTGGCGTACGCCATTTGGAATGTTTCCGACGCGGAAGAACATTGTACGAACTTATAAAATTGCAACGTATATCTTTTCCTTCTGTTTCATATTCGTTGGAGAAATAATATTGAAATCATAAGAATGTATACAATTATTTGTTATATTGTACGAAGATTGTATGTTGAACAATAAAAACGTTGAATTAGAATTGCATCGATTACTGTTTCAGTTACTTTGCAAAAGTAATAAGGCTTCTACATTGTTCGTGGTGTGTTCGGGATTTCGATTGTTCCCTGGCGTACGCCATATGGAATGTTTCCGACGCGGTAGAACATTGTACGAACTTATAAAATTGCAACGTATGCCTGTTCTGTTTCATATTCGTTGGAGAAATAATATTAAAATCATAAGAATGAATAGAATTATTTGTTAAATTGTACGAAGATTGTATGTTGAACAATAAAAACGTTGGATTAGAATTGCATCGTTTATTATTTCAAGTTTTTGTACGAACTTATAAAATTGCAACGTATATCTTTTCCTTCTGATTCATATTTAACAGGTTAAATATTATTCCCGCCGATCAACAGGTTAAGTAAAGAGTTACCAACATGTACACCTAAAACACAGGAATCTGATTCCCTTACTGTGTTCATTCACACGCGCCTTAACAGAATGAAAGAATAAAATGATTCTGCTGTCTAAAGAACTACCAGTCGCCATCGAATGAATATTATTCGGAATCTTTTACTCTGAAACCAGACAACCATTCATGTGCCACATCTGACGAGTCCCCCGGCTTTTTGCTCGGCTTTTATTACCCTGTTTTCATGGTGGCTTTATCTCGCGTTAATCTACGCTGACGTTTAAAGCGGGAATCGGAATCTAACGGTATGCGATTTTCCAGATCGAAGAGGAAGTTCGTAAACACGTTCTTACTGCGATTTACTTCTCTTTCTATACTCGTGGAATGAAAACTCGAAAATTATTGTACTGAATAAATTAAGATATATAATAGATATATAGATATATAGATATATAGATATATAGATATATAGATATATAGATATATAGATATATAGATATATAGATATATAGATATATAGATATATAGATATATAGA
Organism: Nysson spinosus; assembly: GCA_910591585.2. Classification (NCBI taxonomy): domain Eukaryota; kingdom Metazoa; phylum Arthropoda; class Insecta; order Hymenoptera; family Crabronidae; genus Nysson; species Nysson spinosus. The sequence goes on along the minus strand of OU342852.1, from coordinate 1,488,292 downwards.
TATATAGATATATAGATATATAGATATATAGATATATAGATATATAGATATTCAATATAATAATTTACAGTTACAACAGTTATGTGTTTGATGGGTATCGGCTATATGTAGACCAATGTAAAATTAAAACTTCTTTATTTTATCGTTTAATTTATTATATATATATATATATATATCGTAACAATTCCCTAGCAACTATATATCATACGTCATTCGATAGTTAATTCATATTAAATATTTGAAAAAAATATAATTGTTCACATTCGACAAAACCGCAATGAAATCATGGAACAATCCAATACTAATTGCCCCACATATTACGAAAGCCAATGACTCCACGACTTGTCCCGTGATTGGATGCAACTAAATGATCGTCGACGCGGATACGATTACGAGAAAAAATGCATTTCTTTAATTCGATTGAACTTCTATGAAAAGGATACCCTTGATTGGAAATAATACACCTTTGGGGATCACTGGTAACATAAGAGAATGTTGCTTGAATTTCAGAGCAAGTATTCTTGGAGAAATTGCAACAGACTGATACGATTCGAGTGTAATTACCAATTAATGTCGTTTGAAAAATGATGGCATGATTATTAAAGATTATTATAAAGTATGTTGGACAACATTTTTCTTCGCGTATCATTAAATGTTATTTAATCCACAGCGTGAAAGATCATTATTTTAATGCATATTTAAGAAAGCACATACTTGTCTAATAGTTTACTCCAATTTCTAAAATAATATTATCTAAATGTATTCCCTTTTACAAAAACGGGAATTTAATCTCAAACTACATCCGAGATTAAAAAACTAAAAGAAACCCGTAAAATGTATTTTCTCGGAGATCACAAATTTATGGCAGAAATTACGAATCAATTATCTTGCAGCTATTCATCGTAATTCAAATTGAACTTTCAATTAAAAAGGAATAAATAAGCGTACAAGCAATCTTTCGTTTAGCCTTTCAAAGTTAATGGATGTTCAAGAGAAATCCCTTCGAGGCATCGTGATGGCGGTGCGCCAGGTGCGTAATTACGCTGGTTGCATCCGATAATACTGGTAGTGAATAAAGATGTAATTACTAACACGTAACGCGCAATTATCATTGCGTAATTTGACATTTCGTTGTGGACGGGTGGTAATGCAACCGACGTAAACGATATACTCCGTCAATTACCGTGAGAGTCTCGATTCGTTGGAGACTTCACGGACATTCTAACATGGCCGCGCCCATTCGACTAACGACTTCGTATTTTGCGAACTCATTTCCCTAACGCATTCGTATCATATTTGCAAGTTTCATCCTATTAGGTTGGCCAATAAATTCGTGCTGTTTTAAAGTGTGAATAAATGGCGATTTCATCGCGAAATAGTAATGCAAACCGCACGAATTTTCTGGCCAATCCAATATTTGAATGATTAATGAATTCTAATTAATGATTCTAATGGAATGATTAATTAAGTATTTTATTTTGAACTATCTAATGGTATTTCATAGTTGACTATCTTCTCAAATATCTTTCTATTAAGGGCGCGTAGAAATATATAAATATATAAATAAATAATCCGTTTTAATTTTATTGCAACATGAAATCTTGTATTAAATTTATTGCAGTATGAAATTTTCTATTTAATTTATTGCAATATGAAATTTTGTGTTAAATATATTGCAATTTGAAATTTTGTTTTAAATTTATTGCAGCATGAAATTCTGTGTTAAATTTATTTCAATACGAAATTCTGTGTTAAATTTATTGCAATATGAAATTCTGTGTTAAATTTATTGCAATCCGGAATTTGCAGGTTTTAATTGCGTGTTTTATCCTAAGATTGTTAACTGCAACGGATACCAACTGTACATTCTAAAGAAATCCCCGACCACAATCTGCTTTATCGGCCATCGGTGATGATCCATAGATCATTGCCGTAGATCGTCACAGACACAAACCATATTCCTCACAGAATTAAAGTGTTAATTAAAGCAGTTCGTAACTGCGCCGTTAAACGGCGATCAATATATCCAAAATGATAGATCTTCATTTATCATCGGTACTATATTATTACTCTATCAATGCGCTAACAAATCCAAGCTAAGGAATGTTAATCAAACAAATCGGGGCAAACAGCGCGAGTAAACTAGTTGTCAAAGTTAAAATTGATTTACCGTTCTACCAACCTTCCGCAGATGAGTAAATATACTTTACCAAGCGATGATTACATCTCTGTTTACAGAGTTGCAATAACAACAGCTTGATATAGGATCTGTAATGCTTTTGTACCCTCATCTGCGAATTATGCAATTACACTTAACACTAGAACTATACTATATTCAGCTACAGTGAGTGTACAAAGTATTCGTACAACAACGAATTTCAACAGAAACCTCGTAGAACTTTGTTTCCGCATGAAAGAAATTTTAAATATTTCCATAACAAATATGGATAAATAATACGAGTCGTTTGTTTTGAAAGTGGCAAAAGTGCATTTTTCAAAATAATCAAGTTTACTTTTATAATAGTTACACAAAGTTACTTTGTAACTTTATGAAACCGTTTCGGCACCTATCCTGCAGAATATTTTTTATTTGTATTCTTTAATTTATTAAGCTCCTATCCTGTAGAATATTTTTTATTTGTATTAAAACACGACGGAAATATTAATAAAAAGAATATCGGCGATGTAACGCGAAAGATTTTAACTTACGGAAGCCAACGCGAAAGGTCTCCTCCTGAGTCGCTGATGATTCATAAATCAGAATTAGACTTTCATCAAAAATATGAATAAAAGATTGATTATATTCGCAACTCGAATCGCGCCAATCTCGAAACATAAATATCACTATTAAGTAAGAGTTATAAATAACACGGTCCGACTATAGAACACAAAAAAACATATCAGACCACGCATTTTACAGTCAAGAAAATTTCTCAAAAATATTAATCGCGCAATTGTTTCTACTTTTTCGTTAACTTATTTCGTAAACTAATCGGTTCTTTATCAAAGTCCTCCACGTCTTTCATTTTTATAATTCGATAATGGAAGACATTTTGCGGAAAACACTTAACGTGCCAAAATTAAAAAAATTCTTTCCTATCCTTAAATATTTTCCATGCCAGTGATAATACTGTGATATAGAATTCTAGTGCAATTTCCTTTTGTACATAGTTAATAATAATGCTAAAAGATTGTACCACTGGCGCCTCAAAAGCGTCCTCCAGGAAAGTTTTTCCTTTCTCCTGAAAAACCTGCCTTTGGCCCTTAAAATGTTTTCTACAAGGAGTCTTCAATTGTATATTTTAAGAGCGTCCATGCTTAGAAAAAATCATTCAGTATTCCGTCTTCTAAAGCATATTCTTTACAACAACAAGAAACCCTTCGTGAAGTTCATCACATTCCAAAAGGCAATGCTCTCCGCATAGCAAGCGGCCATTTTTGTACGTTCATTGTCAGAGTTTCGAAAGCACCCTTAAAATATGCCATCTGAATAAGATACCCTCCGGGACAAAGTTCAGTAATACTAATGCGGATGAATACAAGATATAATTAATATTCAAGAGAGATGCTTGCTCTAACCGAACCAAGCATAAATATGTTAATTTCGCGTGACATTTTCTAATCATCTAACAGAGAAGCAGACACGAATCAATAGATAAATCGAATGTCATTTACATACTTCATGCATAACGAAGTGCACGAGCTATTTCTGACGATTTGACTGCGTTGGAAAATGATTTCCAAAAATCGCTCGAATGACAAATATACTGTGAATAAGATGCTTATCATAAAAAACGATAAGTTTCGAACTCAGTGCGTTTGGCTTTAATTTGGAAACGTTTAATTCGGTGACAAAAAAGGATACGCGTCTGTATTTCAATGGACGATATGCGAAAAACGTATCGGTAAATATTGGTAAAAACGTATTCCTCAAACAATGTGTTAATAAAATCCATAAAATATTGTTCTCCGATTTTCGACTCTTGTAACACGGTTAATTAATCGTGTGTTGTATGGGATCCGTGTTAAGCGAAACGTTAGAAGTAATACAAATCAGGGAAATGCGTTCCGTATTACATCAAAACCGTCTTCCCGGCGTACCGACTTTTCAAAGTACCGTGTTCATACGGAGAGTATAAGTACCGTGTTACAAGAGGGTCGACAGTGCACAGTAGTATTGTATATTATGCTGGTCATGCGCCAATGATTATATTATCATTTATATCATCCGAATGGCGTAAGAGTTCCGTCGCACGTAATCTCCGCGTTACGATAGGGTCACGGTTTTCGGTTGGTTGTAAAGCGAAGCATTACGGTACGAAGAAGTCGGCAAATGTACCGTTATGCGATTACTATGCCAGTGCGCAGCTCTACGGAATGTGGGTGGAAAGTAAGCGCCTCTACTATTGTCTTTCTCTTTCTTTACAACGCCATTATACAGGCCCTCTTTTACATTCCTCTTTCACCTCGAGCCCCGTTGTCGTTTCATTCCTCGAGCGTTGTTTGCTCAATTTCTTTTCACGCCCCACGTTAATGGCCGAGAATTTTATGCTCCTTACGTCTCCATTAACCGTGGCCCACGAGTCTCCATACACGTAATCTTTCCCTATTTCCTGAATTAACATTGAACCGCGCGTAACTGTAAGAGGCTCATCCTGTCTCTGCAATTCCTTTCCATGAACCACGGGAAATTATGAAGTAACACGCCTCTAGTGCTTTGATTACTTTGTGGTATAAGCCTGGTACTTTTCTACGATGCCCGTTGCTTTCTCAGCACGAAGTTGGCATGCGTGGTGCACTTTACTATGTTCCATGATTTACTTTACTTTGATGATACTTGATGGATTCTAAAGTGCTTTGGTTTACATATTTCTTCTATAGGTTTTTAAAGCAGTGTTCTTTATATTTGGATTTACTCGAAAATGGAACAAGAGAAGGAAAGCTTTGGTTTAATAGATTTTTGAGTAATGCAAATTTCGAATTTTGGTTATACTAATTCGCGGGTAGTATGAATATTTAGTATTAATTGAGTATAAGTCGGATATCAAAGGAATATTTTGAATTCGAAATATTCGACCGCCTTCACCGACTATATGAGCCGTTTGTTTTCAAAGTGGCCTAAGTCTACTTTTCAAAAAATCAAGTTAAAATCAAGTTAAAATTTATAACAGTTGCACAAAGTTACTTTGTAACTATTTTAAATCTTAACCTGATTTGTTTACTTCTAAGTTACAATGCTGATACAAAGTGATAAACATAAGAAATTGCAGGTGAATTCGAACATATTATGAATTATGATCGGTGCTTTTCAAAATTGTAAGACATCAATTAGTGCATAAATGTTAAACGTGCAATGAAGAAAATAAAGAAAAATGTTAAATAACACACGTATTATTTACTAACAATACGAAAGATTAATTCCTAGAACTGCTGTGCGGAATTCATCAGTCAGTTAACCCTCTATAAACCAATTGATTCGTGACTAAAAGAAAAGCATACAAAACGAAACTTAAACGCGAATTTAACGAGGCTAAATTACATGAAAACAGTAACAAACTGATTACTAAAACATACTGAAAGAGATGATGATTGCAGCACACACTTTTATAATTATTATTACAACAAAATAAAACTAAACAAGAGATAAGAATGAAAGATAAGACTGGCGTTGTAGAGAGTTAGCGTAATGAATTACAGGTAAACGATGTAATCGTTCACAACACCATGAAACGTCAGAATCCGGAAGCAGAGAATGGATAAATGCACGATGACAAGCAGAGTAGATGGAATTCTAAGATAATGATTAGATGGAGCACCCGACTCACCGTATTTTGATGAAACCGCAAACTCCCAGATCGACGGAGTGTGCCGCATCGAATATTCGCAGGTGCGAGCTCAACTTGACGACCATCGCTGCTACCTCGTCGCGATAATTCCGACAGTTCCGCCACTGGTTGCACCTGCAACAAGTTCAATATTTAACAGATCACTCGCGCGTTTCATGAAAACGAGTATCCGCAACGACTGAATTACAGCGTAACAGAATGCACGAATGATCCTTCACTCGTGGCGATGCAGTATGCGATTAATCGCACGAAACTTTTCATGCAGTTGCACATATTGGAATTATTCATATTAGATATTACATGCACCGCGATGCAACAAACATCTTATGATCGATATTTTCTATTTCAAGAAATCAAAACTGCTTTGCGAACATGAAGTATGTTAAAAAGGTTATGCTTGTCTCTCGATTATTATTTCAATAAGAAATTGTGAATTGAAGTTTAATAGACTTACTTCTTCTAATTTTATAAGCCACGAATATTAATTTTCGAAGTGGCACTATTTCCTTCATTTTGAATATTTGTTTCTTCTTGGTGCCAACTATTACCACACTTATACTGGTTAACAAACTTCTCGGTATATTTGTTTTAAATAAACACAAATAGACTTCCATATATGAATTGCGTTCCATAAACAATTAATATATCAAGGAATATCATCTCCAAAGTTACACTGTCAACACTGCCATTACTACATTAATCCCAAGTCAGCATCTCCCGCAACATTATTACGCGTCTTAAAACGATTGACAATATCTCGGAAACCTTCCCATACAATTAAACGAACCGGTCAACGACGCGTGGCCACTAAAAGATAACTGTAAAAGCGACAAATTCTTCGAGCTATAAATAGTTGCAGTGATAGGTTATGAAACGAACGAGAGTGGAATTCCCCCGAAGGTAAAACCAGGTATACGTGGAAGGCCGGATGGAAGAAACGCGAAAAAGTTATCCGTTTATAATAACTGTAAACCCGTGTGGTATCCTTTGCATCACCGATAAGCTTCTATTTAAACTGTACACGCTTTATCTATCGGCTATGTAACGGACACGTGCATCCACACATTGTCAAGGCGCGCACGCGCGTGCAATCAAGGCGGGTCCCGTACTACAACGTACGAAGAACAGGAAGCAGGATGTTCACAGAACAGAGGGACCCTGCAAGGGAGTTTCCTACACGACGGCTATGTAAATCACATCACGTTCCTTTTAGCCAATACCACCACGATAAATGAAAAAAACCAGGGCATGAACCTGCACGGAACCCTAGAAACCTAATCGATATATTCCCCTCTTAAGTCTGCAACCCGATTTGGAAATCTTCCAACAGTGAATCTAGGCGAAGTAGTCGCGCGCGTTCATTCGAATACGTTCTACGTTTATTACGCGGATATTAATCCTTTGGACTCGGAGACGATACTCAGTCGCCAGAGTCGTGATTATGATTCTATAATTAGTTGTTTTTCAATCAAGTTTTACTATGGAATTAAACTTGAACCTTTTATCACGCCTTGCAACTTTGAAGTCACGTACTCCTCTATCTGCATCATTTGTTTCGTTTCATTTGTTCGTTGTAATAATAATTACAATCGTACAATAATATTAATAATCGACTGCATGAAGGTAATGATTCATTAAAAAGCATAATTAAAAGTTGTCTGGCGGAAAAAGGGTACTCAGCATAATTGATTTTTACCATTAGAAGTATTCCTTTCATTCAACCGCGCGTTGAGCCCGCATTATGATTCCCCGCGGAGTTTAACTGTAATCTTCTCCTTCCTTTAAAGCAAGTTTGATGCGCGGCGGCGCACAAACTCGGCGGATTAAGTTTGCCACACTTTGATAATTGCACTTAGAGTGCATGGATGCACAGTGAAGGGGAATAAAGTCAAAGAGCAAAGCGAGCGCATTTTCCATTCTGGCCGCGAGAATGTCTCGGCATTTTTAGCATTCCATCGCTGCGAGGCAAGGTCAGATGTGACTCCCTTCTAACTGTCGCTCTCGACTTTTTTTCTGGGATTTTCGGCAGATTCAGGCTCGTGGAACCTTCTACTACACATACATATATTGCTAACCCTCGCATAACGCGTATATAATATAAATATGAATACAAATATGAATCTAAGAATGTAGTGCATTTATTAAGTTTAATATGACTCAACTTAATCTTGCAATACTTAACAATTAGCAAAAGTATCGAATTAAAAATTACCAAGAAAACATCAATAAAATGTATTTAAGGTAAAAGAAAACTTTATGACAAACTGGTTTTCTTTAAGAACCACAAGCCACCATAAAAAATGTACTCGAATCAATTCAGACACGATGAGTTCGCCGAATCAATTAGAACCAATTATACGCACCTAATTAAGAATGACGTAAAACACGACCGTTTGATTCAATTCCGAGTGCAACGGAGATATTCTTACTAACGAAAGACCAAGAACTGTAAAGTTTTCCGACCAATGGAGGTCTCAGCGCAAAGTCCTCAACATGATTACATCGACGACGATCTACGTCGATTTCTTTGGTTGTTCGGTGGATAAAGAAGATCGGTTTTCTTGCTAAGAAGCTATTTTAATGCGACAGTCTCGTACCGAGTATAGTTTCATTACGGTCCGTGACTCACGATCCCGCTATATTCGGTGCACCAGTGGCAATGAACCAAACTGACATCCCTAGGGAAACACCAACCAACTACACCGTTCCACCAGGCCTTCCACCTTTCGAATCACCGTGAGATACCTGTGAGATACGCTCTCGCTTTTCCCGGTACAGAGCCACGACAATTCCTCGCATACCGTTCGGCTTTCACTAATTGTGCGTAGGGATTACATGATGCGTTACGTGCGCCGATTTGTTTCGTATTTCTTTCCACGGATCAAACACTTCGAAAGTTACTATTCGAAGTGTTGTAACCAAGATTTGCCGAAGAATATAAGTCAAGTAAGAACCGCTCCTACCTTGGCGCACCGAATTATTTGCTTTCGCAGATCTCCGGGAAGATCGAACGATTCCTAGCGTGGCAATAGAGCATATCTCTCGCGGCTTTTCCCTTTGGAGAGATTCTGATTGTGAGAAGTAGAGAACAACGGGAATAGAGAGTAAAATGGCAAGAGAGAGAAAGAGAGGCAAAGAGAAGGAGATGGAGGAACGGAGAAAGAGGAAGAGATTATTAGTGTCTGATTGTGATGCTGGCGAAGGGGACTTCGATTCATGAAGATTTCCATCCGTTTCGATGGTTTCCCTCTTCATTCTGACAAGGGAGAAACAAATGCGAAAGCCCGAATTTCTAACGAGGGATTCAACGATTTCTAGATCTCCGTGATTTACGTAAAAATTTGAACTGCATAGTTTACACCCAATCTCTTTTTATGCGGTAGATACGTTCCACAGAAGTCCGCATAAAAAACCACAAGAAAAAAGATATAGCTTTCTTTGTAAAACTAGCAAACGGGGAATCCCCGCTTTTAATTTTTTAAATCGTACTCAAGGAAGCATTGCATTTTAACCGCAATATGTTTTGCGCGTAATAGGAAAGCTTTATTTGTGTGTGGGAATTATTTTCTTGTCTCTTAATTTCCACCGGAAAAACATAAACGGAATGATAATAAATGGATGAACGCGTTGCGCAGATAAAACTTTCTAAATTTCTTGGATTACTTATTTGTTTCCTTGATTTTTTTGCTTCGCCATATAACTTCAAAACCGCATTAAAAGGGATCCGCGTAAAAAGAAACTCCACTGTATACTTATCGTATTATGAAGATAAATGAACATTTTCTTCGCCAAGCTGTTTTCTATAAATTCTTATTAAATATCGGCGAGATGTACGAAAAGGTTTCCGATCGACCCCTTTCGATCGACCTCTCAACAAGCCGAGGATTCCTTGTTGCCTTTCACTACGCGGATCGTGGATTTCCCTGTGCGATATTGAACGGGATTCTTGGCGAACATTTTCCAAACGGCTTTCTATTAAATTGCTTTATTCGCGGAGAGAGAAAGAAATGATAAGGGCAAACGAATCACTAAGAAATGATATGATAAGTTAAAATTAACTTAAGTTAATTCAATTTAAGACTTAAGAATCAGACAACGATCGCGATCTTGTTGCCTGCCATTTTCCGATCGTATTTTTGCAAAAACCTGTCACTAAAAGAATTAAAACTGATATTCTAAAGTTCAAGGTAAAACAACTATGTATGTTCTTCAATTAACAAATAATTCTTGGCTCGCCGAAAAACATCCTAGTATTATTTTTCAGGAAGGAACTGTCGAAACTATCAGCCGAAAAAATGCCTAGTATTATTTTTCAGGAACGAACTGTCGAAACTATCAGCCGAAAAAATGGCTAGTATTATTTTTCAGGAACAAACTGTCGAAACTATCAGCCGAAAAACTTCCTAGTATTATTATAGTATTATTTGCGGGTCGGAATCTCTGGTTACGCAACATCTCCGTGATTACATTCGACCTTTAACGAGGCGCGAACCGACTTCCTTTTCATTCCACAATCATCCGAACGGCAAAAGGAATGATTGAAGTAAATCAACACGCACGAAAGAGAAATGTTATCCGAGAACATACCTTAACGGTGACGCTGTTGGCGGAACCCTTGATAAGATCGATGATCTCCTCGCGCGATTTATCGTCGACGTTGATCCCATTGACCTCGATTAGCCTGTCACCGGGTAACAGGCCTGTGTCATTGTTATGTTGCACCAGGGTGCCAGGCTCCGCGAAGATCACTGGTCTCATTTGTGTTGCACCGTTCGATGCACGTTCAACGATCACCGCACGACGCAACGAAAACCCGAAATCATTTCGCGGCGGTGGTTGTCTTTGAATGGTTAATTCCCTAGGTTCTGGTAGTTCGAGTGGTATGATTTCAGGTAATTGTAACTCTACACCCTGCTCTTCGAAAGAAGCCGAGGACCGCCATCTTGAGAACCCCTGAGACTCGCCGACGGGTGACAAACTGAATGGCGGTGTAGCGAAACTCGAATTCGTTGTGTCGGTTAAGGAATCGGCCGACGGACTGGCACTTGTGACTACCTGCGAATTACAATAGTACCAACATGAAGTATAAACTAGAAGTAACAATAACTGGTCTCGAGTATTATTTCCGAATTGTCTTTATCCGCGAAAAAATGTAAACAAACCAAAATAAGATAGAAAATGATCATTCGATTTCTGACTATTTCAACGTACATCAAAGTAAATTACGGAATAAACGGTGAGAATTTCTTTGCCTCCGCAACATCGGCGTCAATTGGATAACAAATCACCACAATTTTCGATAACCACCGAATCACGGAGTAATCATTTTACGTCTCAAAAAAACTTCCATAAACCGTTTCATTGGTCGCCGCCGACCGAAGCGGAAAGAGAAAGTGGTGCAGGCGACATAAACTAACCTGCAGCAGTTTAACGTCGGCCGGATGATGATGATGCTGCTGGTGATGTTGACTCTGATGAGAATTCTGTAGATTAGATTGCTGTTGATTCAATCCGCGCCAAGAACTTTGTCCACCTTGATTCTCCTCTTCGCTACAGCCATCATCCTTATTCGTGGCGCCGACATTCGTCAAATGCGCGGGTACATTCTGATAAGCTATCACTTCGTTCTGCAGAGTATTTCGAACCAACAGCGTACTGGCTTCTTGAAAATTCACTTCGTTGCCATTCGGTAACGCAATCTCCTCTGCCAGCACATTCACGGCGCCGCTTGTGATACTTAACCGTGGACCCTTCAGTATTCCTCTTTTTGGTGGTTTCGGTGGTAACGGAGGTAAATTTTTGCCACTTTGTCCGGCATTGATCCTCGTCGTTGAAGATGTTGTGGTTGTCGTTGTTAACGATGTCAGGGATGCCTCCGACGAATCACTTTGCGTCAAACCATCAGGGGTTCTTGTGGACCAACTTGAACCGGCGCCTATGGTCTGACCTGGACCGGAAGAGTTCTGTGAGTTCTCCAGGAAATCACGGTCCAGGTGAGCAAAAAACGAGGCACTGTAATCCGCAGTTATGCCACTCGGCAACTTTTCCTTCTCCTTTCGCCGACCGGGGATCTTTAACGATCTTCGCACCTGCAACGCGATCTAATTTTTAGATACGATTTAGAACGCAATCATTGTCCACAAGATTTCGAGGGAAACCCGTTAGAATACAATATTTCATCTTCGAGCACATAATAGTTTACGCCGGTCTAGTTCGAATGTTATTAAAGTGATGTTACGATGGACATTCAATCGTCAGTTTGTTTAGTCGCACTTATATCGTTTCTTCAACGGTATTTTCGTTAACATCTAGAAGTAAACGAGTGGTAAGGTAGAAACAAGTAGAAGCAAAGGTATTTCGAAGCATGCATCTTTTTCTGGAATTCCGTGCTCTTTTTTTTGGTAAACAAGTCATCTTGACCGGTTCGGCTGATTATGCGTCTCATTAGAAGTTAATCATCGGTAGTTCTATTCTTAATCAATTTTATCTTCTTTTTTATATTTCTTTATTTTACCTTGACCTTTATTTGCAAAAGGGACTTTTAAACTTTAACACTTTCCATAAAGAACACTTCTCGTAATCTATAATTTCTTGCAATAATTATTTAACATTATTTATGAGAGCAACCTAATTTGACAAAGCACGTCGAAAAACTGTTCAATACTTTTCTTATATAAACACATCAATATTCAGAAATAATACATAAATATTTAGACAATCATATTCAGTATAAATTGTGACCAAAAACAATAGTATAAGTGTTTCGTAAACAAAATGCAACCAAACAGTTAACATTCGCGAGATATATTATAATACGGGACTCGCATTTCGTTTATTAGAAAGTGAAATCTCCCTTCGACATTAAATATGCGGAAGTAAAATGATAACCGCGTCGACACGTCTGATTACAGATTACTGTGAATAAAGTGATTACATAATTGAAAAGTAATATTCAAACATCCCGATTCGAGTACTCAAGGAAACATTGCATTTTAACGGGATAACACGAGCCATTTATTTCGGCAAAAAGGAGTTAAATAACTTTCGAAATAAACGGCTCATATAATAAAAGCATAAATCGAATGACCAATGAAATCAGTGTTAATGATAGCGACGCGAACGGGTTGGAGAAGCGATTAGAAAAAGAAGGAATGCAGAAAGAAGTTATTCAAGATGGATGCACGTGCGATGATGAAAAGCAATATAGCCGATGTAATGATTAGAATATGTAACTATTAATTATAACTCCTCTTGTTCTCGAAATGCAATTGTTTAATATCAATGCGCTCCTAGGCGACTCACAGTCGCCACTCGATTCAATGCGGCAACTCAAGAGTGGCGATTAATAGGCGCCATTTATATTGTTTATTATTCAACGTTAAATCAGCGACAACTGGAATCAATTCATTTCAATGTCGTCTCTCAGTCGCCACTCGAGTTGCAATGAATTGAGTGGCGACCTTGAATCGCCTGTCAAGGGCAAAGGGTTAATAAGCATGAAATATTAGTTACGTTTAATAGAATTCCAAGGAATAGTTATATTTAATAGAATGTGCCAGTGAAGCTTTCAGCGATGTAAAAAGATTGTACAACGAGGTATAAACTATCGTACTAATGGTTTAATGTTTTCTTAACTGGAAAGCAGTGAATGTATATCTTTCGGAAAACATTTGCTCTTATTCTATTGGCTCTATAGAAACTATGTCTTCCGCGGAAAACCGACGTCTTATCAGTGTCTCTTATCAATGGAAACCACATCCAGTGGAGAGGAAAAAAAAAGGATGGCATTGCAGAGTCATCCAATTTCTTTAAAATCTTACTCTCTTGTGTAATAAATATATGCAACCTTGTCATTAATCCCTTAACCATTAATTGATCATTAACTTAGCACGTAAGACACAATCAAATATCATGTAAAATTATTATATCTTTTAATTTAATGCGATTTTTAATTTTGAAATTATACGGTAAAGCTAAAGAAGCAAGGAAAAAATAAATAATCCAAGAAGTCTAGAAAGTTTTAACAGCGTAACTCGCTTATCCATTTATTTTCCTTCTTTTTACGTTTTTCTGTTGGGAATTAAAAGGGAGGAGAATAATTCCCAGACAGAAATAAAGCTTTCCTCGTTCGAATTGAAAATCTTTTTCTGCCTAAACAAAGCAAAGCGAAACAAGTGTTTCGCTTTCAGTTAACTCTTTCGTACTGCTGGTATTTAAAAAAATTATTCCTAATTTTACAAAGAAAGCTATATCGTTTTTGTGCGGTTTTTTATGCGGATTCTGTGGAACGCATTTACCGCATAAAAAGAGACTCGACTGTGTATTTAACTCTGTTTTATTGTTTAATATCTGGTTCCTTTAACTCGTAAATAGATTTCCAGTTCGCAAAAGCATAATTATCGCATAAATATCATTCAAGGTTTCGAAGTTGTGTCATTTCCAAGTAAAACAATCCAGTTTGCAAACAGCGCTTTTGTCGCCATTTAAAACTGCATATTCAGTGAAACATTCCTCGCATGATTCCAAAGTAATACTAATTTCTAGGTTAAGGGGATTAATGGAAACGATTTAGCAAAAACGTACAAAACATAGTTTCTTAATAATTTGTCTAACTGATCTATGAAAACTTCGAAATTGTCCAATTTACCTGCTTCCAATCTATATTCAGGGAATTCTGCGTCGCTCGAAAAAGAGAATTTATGCTATATTTTGTTATAATTCAGACTTATCTACGTTAATGAGGTAATTATGTAAAAAGGTCGCCTAGTTAAATGCTGCTTAATGATATCATTCTGAAGGCTTAATGGCTGACTACGTGGCTACTCATTTCAATTTACCTCGAATGAATCACTTAATTCCTAGAAATAACATTATTTACATTGGCCGACGATGTAATTCAAATTTGAGTCATTTACTTTGAAAGTAGCCTAACAAGGAAAATAAGGGAACCCGAAAACTCCAGAAATTCATCCTGATTACGAAGGAATTTTCCGTTGGTATCCAAAAAAGAGTCGAAAAGAGGGAAATCATGCATCAAAGAAAACATGAATCTTTCATTTCCGGCTATTAAATTCGGCAACAGAATTTTTTTTAAATAATATCATTCTTGAAAATTTGTTAACGCATTCTTGTAGCAACCGAAATAGCATTAAAATTGTGACTTAACTTTTTTTCGATATCTCTTGTCGTTTTGGAGATAATAACTGAAAACGAAGTAATCATTGTTTCTTTAAGGGGTGATTTCACCCCTTTCAACCAGTTTTGGGTACAAACAAAAAATAGTTTCGTAATCAGGATGGATTGCTCTATGTTTCTGCAAAGTTTCAGAATTTTCGGGTTCCCTTACTTTCCTTGTAAGTCCATTTTCCCGAAAAATCACGTTAATAATAATTGTAAAGTTTACAATAATTACACAAAGTTATTATACTTTGTAATTCAATTACATCGTCAAATCCGTAAGTTTCGTATGTATGACACTTAAATCTTTGGGTCCGTGTACTACGAGGTTGTTTAACGATAAAAACGTAGTACGAGCGGCTTTATCGGCATCGTGATTCATAAATCATATAAAATTATCTGTTTGCATTGTACACCCACTTAACAATCTCCGAGCACGATAAAGAAATCTTCTACATTCTACAGCCGATACTCGATAAATGAGATATACAGGCGTACCACCGAACTTCCCTTAAGAAAAAAAGGACAAAAACCAGTCCGTGTACTCTGATAATATTGCTAGTCAACGAAAGTTTGAAAGTTAAAGTTGTTTATATATAAATAAATGTGTAAGCATAACCGAGTATATGTTCACATTTCGTGTTATTTCAAACATTTTAACAAACATTTTCTAAAATGAATTTCATAAAATGAAGTATTATTTATCCGTACTTTTTATGGAAATTCTCAAAATTTGTTTTGCTAAAGTTCGTTGCTGTACGAATACTAATTTTTGTAAGAAAGTTATCTTTAAATAGAAATATTAATACTACTGATACTAGCTTTATTGTTATCATGATTCGACATCTAGCATTTGAACCTATCACTTTCAATCTGTTTATTAGAAAATCTTAAAAATGATGTGATAATTGCTAACATTCATCGTGAAGAGTAATGACGATGATTGAGCGATTAATATAATTGAGTTATACGAGTATTAATTCGTAAAGGGGTGAGTCACTAGCCTCATTTTTAACCCTTTAACGCGGGAGGAGAATTCACAGCGTACTATATCAATTACAGTTTCCCGTTACATAATGTAAGGAAATACATATGCATGCTAATACTGACGACGAGAGTATCAAATTGACAGTAATAAACATCCGGTAATAAGTTATATGTTCAGACATTATTTTCCCTAAAACCTAGATTAATCCTCTTTAACCCTTTGACTGCGAAACGAATATATATCAGCCGTTATTTCTAAAAGTGGTTAAGTTTTACATGTCGGACGATTAAGAATTACAAATTATATAAATACAATGATAAATTATAAATTATAATCAGTTTAATATCAAAGTCCAGTTTCACTTTAAAGAAAGTGGAGTTACATCATTTTAAAAAAAAACGCATTTACTTTTTCAGTAAATTAATACAATGTTGAACACACTGTTACGTCACACAATAATCGCTCGAATAATTGAATCTCAATAACTCCTCGATTTTTCTTATTTCTATGGCTACAATTTAGAGTCAACAACTGTCGCGCGAAATATCGCATCGTACGATGTTAATGGTTTCTCGTGAGAACCCACCGCAGTCAAAGGGTTAGTAATCCCAAGTGCATTTCGCAAAGTTGCCAATCCCGCGTTAAAGGCGATGGTATTACGATGCGATGAACGAATGATAATTCGATGACGATGCAAACCAAAGGTGGAATAATGACGTGAACGATGTAAGGAATGCATACCTCGTCCAATCGCAACAGTTCCTCCGCGGACATACTACTACGATCTCGTTTCTTGACATCCTTCCGCTCCTTCTTCTCGCGTTTCCGCTTCTCCTTGTCGTCCTTCTCCGCCGCCTTCTTCATAAAGTTAAACATCTTCTCATTCACAGGGCAGGTCACAAATCGAAGGTGAGAAAGAGATAACAAATGATATCTCCCCTCCTAATAACTCGCGCGTACCAAGCTATTTTACGCAGAATCGCGTGCTTTAGTCGATCCCTCACGCATAACGTTTCACTGTTCATCGAAGTGAGCAACACTATTTCTTTAACATACACTAAACGGATTCAAAATGTAATCGTTTTCATGAAATACCGAAGCACAGGTAGAAGAGGTAGTTGGTTAGAGAAAGAGTGTGATCGGTGGGGGGGAGGGGGCGTGTACCATTCACGCACGTTGTCCGACAACGTATTAAACGAGTATACACGTTGGCCAACAAGAAATCCTCTGATACGATATGTGGCTTTCTGTTTCTCTACTATTTTCTAATAACGAGGCACTAAATACTCTCTCGAACTAGTTAAACAATTCTACTCGATCAAGATCAAAACAATGATATGTCTAACGCGTTGATTCGTATGGCGTTTTACTGCAATACGCGATACGAGAGTCTAGCTATGCAATTTTACTAAATCTTTCCCCGGTAATCCACGAGACGACGATACACGACGCGTATAGGGGCGTGAACCTACCGGAGCGAACTGCTTCTTCATGGCCGGACGCTTCCGGCATTCGATCCCGCGAGGTATGCGGAAACGAAGTAAGCGAGTTTGGTCTCGTTGCCTTGCCCGTTACTCACGTTATAACAGTATCAGCAAAAAGGCGGATTATAAATGATTGTCAATAGCACGTGATGAACACTTCCGATAAGCAGGGTGCGCCTTCAATGTATACCTCTCGTACATGAAAGGTCCTAAACCCTTAGTATACCAACACCGTTGTTTTACTGGCGCAACATTCTGTACTAATGCGGGGGGGTTGCTTCAAGCAAAGATCAGGCACTGACAGTCGAGAGTGACAACAAACAATGTCTTCTTTAACCAAGTCGTAGCACCGGTGGCTGCCGACAGAGGAGAGACGTAAGAGAAAGATAGAAAATAAGGATGTCCACGGTAGAGAGACAGAGAGAAAGGAAAATGGAAAGAGTAAAACGAGTCTACATGTCACTTATTACCACACCTTACTTTTGCACACCGAAAAAGGACCATGCGTAAACCTCGTATGTCTAGTACCGCGAACGGCCAGGGAATCTCGGAATCGATTTCAACGTGGTGCGCTTCGTTTGTCGCGACACGTACGCGTTTACGGTAAAAATCATAGGTAATGCTGCGTGGGAGAATGCACCGGCATAATTCCCGAAGTGCACCGAAACTGACAGCCACCACGGCACGAGACACGCGTCACAACACCGTCACTGCACTACCCGCCATTCACTATATCGACGACGCGTGGTTACAACGCGTGCGATGAGTAAACTGTACACGCGGATACAAGGGATGTGCCACTCTCGCAAAACGATCCGAAACAAGTCCACGAAAGTGCACAGTGATTTAACCCATCGGATCGCTCTTCCCGTTAGAACAATGCACTCGACATTAGCCGAGAGTTCAACGACGCGCTCTCACTATCTTGCGGTGCACTCGTGTGACACGGCTGACTGTCATGGCAGATCCGTCGTAACTTGTTAGCGACACCGGTGGCGACTGCTAGCGCTTTATCTTGGAGCACCACCGGTGCGCCCGCACCCTTCTTCTTTATGTACTTCAAGGCGCACGCGTCAATAACAGAAGAAGCCAATCAGCGCCATGCACCGACAACCCGCGCATCCACGCGTTCCATTTAGAATTCTATTTTACCGATGGTAAAACACCGGGGAAAAATCATTGGCGAAACTCGAGAGACAAGTATGATTTAATTGACGTAATTGCATCAAAGGAAAACAACATTTTGGGACCTGATATTTAGTATCTAACTTATTTGATGCACGCCAGGCAAATCCTTTTTACTATAATTGTATACTCGAAGAGATTATTATCACACAATTTTAATTTGATTAAAAATGTACAATAAAACATGAGCTGCCAGTTCTTTAATTCCTATTAAATATCGCCATGAACCAGGAATAAACATAGAAATGAAAAATAGATGTTAATAAATCTGGTGGCAAAAAACCATGTTACCGTACTGCGGTACATAAAAAATTAAAGGGCGCAACCCTACTTTACCGAATAAAAAAGAAGAGAATATAATGACCTAAAAATAAGTTTAAAAAATAAACAAAATTATGCCACCAATTAGTTGTAGAACAGATTAGATCTCAAATGGAACCTTTTGCCACAGGTTATATTTCTTAGGCCCAATAAAATTTTAACGCAGTTGCCAACATTATCGACAGGCTTAATCCAATGAAAAAATTTAAATGTTTAACAGAAAAATAGCACAATTTATTAACTATATTATAATTTTATTAACCCTAGTTACTAGGGTTAATTCTGAAGTTTTCCAGCAGAACAAATTCTATTGCACACCATTTTTAATGTCAATCAAAAATTACAAAATCGCTAGAATCAATTCTAAATGACCCAAATCGATGGTAAATGATGTATAAACATATTCTAGGACAATTTCTGGTCGAAAGAAGTGGTTTAAAAATTTTTTTGGGCGAAAAATGGGTCAATCCAAAATCGCAAAAATGTGAAGGGGTATACCTTCAAAAATGGTCATAAATGAAAAGTCGCCAAAATCAATTCTAAATGACCCAAATCGATGGTAAATGATGTATAAACATATTCTAGGACAATTTCTGGTTGAAAGAAGTGGTTTAAACATTTTTTTGGGCGAAAAATGGGTTAATCCAAAATCGCAAAAATGTGAAGGGGTATACCTTCAAAAATGGTCAAAAATGAAAAGTCGCCAAAATCAATTCTAAATGACCCAAATCGATGGTAAATGATGTATAAACATATTCTAGGACAATTTCTGGTCGAAAGAAGTGGTTTAAAAATTTTTTTGGGCGAAAAATGGGTCAATCCAAAATCGCAAAAATGTGAAGGGGTATACCTTCAAAAATTGTCAAAAATGAAAAGTCGCCAAAATCAATTCTAAATGACCCAAATCGATGGTAAATGATGTGTAAACATATTCTAGGACAATTTCTGGTCGAAAGAAGTGGTTTAAAAATTTTTTTGGGCGAAAAATGGGTCAATCCAAAATCGCAAAAATGTGAAGGGGTATACCTTCAAAAATGGTCAAAAATGAAAAGTCGCCAAAATCAATTCTAAATGACCCAAATCGATGGTAAATGATGTATAAACATATTCTAGGACGATTTCTGGTCGAAAGAAGTGGTTTAAAAATTTTTTTGGGCGAAAAATGGGTCAATCCAAAATCGCAAAAATGTGAAGGGGTATACCTTCAAAAATGGTCAAAAATGAAAAGTCGCCAAAATCAATTCTAAATGACCCAAATCGATGGTAAATGATGTATAAACATATTCTAGGACGATTTCTGGTCGAAAGAAGTGGTTTAAAAATTTTTTTGGGCGAAAAATGGGTCAATCCAAAATCGCAAAAATGTGAAGGGGTATACCTTCAAAAATTGTCAAAAATGAAAAGTCGCCAAAATCAATTCTAAATGACCCAAATCGATGGTAAATGATGTGTAAACATATTCTAGGACGATTTCTGGTCGAAAGAAGTGGTTTAAAAATTTTTTTGTGCGAAAAATGGGTCAATCCAAAATCGCAAAAATGTGAAGGGGTATACCTTCAAAAATGGTCAAAAATGAAAAGTCGCCAAAATCAATTCTAAATGACCCAAATCGATGGTAAATGATGTATAAACATATTCTAGGATGATTTCTGGTCGAAAGAAGTGGTTTAAAAATTTTTTTGGGTGAAAAATGGGTCAATCCAAAATCGCAAAAATGTGAAGGGGTATACCTTCAAAAATGGTCAAAAATGAAAAGTCGCCAAAATCAATTCTAAATGACCCAAATCGATGGTAAATGATGTATAAACATATTCTAGGACGATTTCTGGTCGAAAGAAGTGGTTTAAAAATTTTTTTGGGCGAAAAATTGGTCAATCCAAAATCGCAAAAATGTGAAGGGGTATACCTTCAAAAATGGTCAAAAATGAAAAGTCGCCAAAATCAATTCTAAATGACCCAAATCGATGGTAAATGATGTATAAACATATTCTAGGACAATTTCTGGTCGAAAGAAGTGGTTTAAAAATTTTTTTGGGCGAAAAATGGGTGAATCCAAAATCGCAAAAATGTGAAGGGGTATACCTTCAAAAATTGTCAAAAATGAAAAGTCGCCAAAATCAATTCTAAATGACCCAAATCGATGGTAAATGATGTGTAAACATATTCTAGGACGATTTCTGGTCGAAAGAAGTGGTTTAAAAATTTTTTTGGGCGAAAAATGGGTCAATCCAAAATCGCAAAAATGTGAAGGGGTATACCTTCAAAAATTGTCAAAAATGAAAAGTCGCCAAAATCAATTCTAAATGACCCAAATCGATGGTAAATGATGTGTAAACATATTCTAGGACGATTTCTGGTCGAAAGAAGTGGTTTAAAATTTTTTTTGGGCGAAAAATGGGTCAATCCAAAATCGCAAAAATGTGAAGGGGTATACCTTCAAAAATTGTCAAAAATGAAAAGTCGCCAAAATCAATTCTAAATGACCCAAATCGATGGTAAATGATGTGTAAACATATTCTAGGACGATTTCTGGTCGAAAGAAGTGGTTTAAAAATTTTTTTGTGCGAAAAATGGGTCAATCCAAAATCGCAAAAATGTGAAGGGGTATACCTTCAAAAATTGTCAAAAATGAAAAGTCGCCAAAATCAATTCTAAATGACCCAAATCGATGGTAAATGATGTGTAAACATATTCTAGGACGATTTCTGGTCGAAAGAAGTGGTTTAAAAATTTTTTTGTGCGAAAAATGGGTCAATCCAAAATCGCAAAAATGTGAAGGGGTATACCTTCAAAAATGGTCAAAAATGAAAAGTCGCCAAAATCAATTCTAAATGACCCAAATCGATGGTAAATGATGTATAAACATATTCTAGGACGATTTCTGGTCGAAAGAAGTGGTTTAAAAATTTTTTTGGGCGAAAAATGGGTCAATCCAAAATCGCAAAAATGTGAAGGGGTATACCTTCAAAAATGGTCAAAAATGAAAAGTCGCCAAAATCAATTCTAAATGATCCAAATCGATGGTAAATGATGTATAAACATATTCTAGGACAATTTCTGGTCGAAAGAAGTGGTTTAAAAATTTTTTTGGGCGAAAAATGGGTCAATCCAAAATCGCAAAAATGTGAAGGGGTATACCTTCAAAAATTGTCAAAAATGAAAAGTCGCCAAAATCAATTCTAAATGACCCAAATCGATGGTAAATGATGTGTAAACATATTCTAGGACGATTTCTGGTCGAAAGAAGTGGTTTAAAAATTTTTTTGGGCGAAAAATGGGTCAATCCAAAATCGCAAAAATGTGAAGGGGTATACCTTCAAAAATGGTCAAAAATGAAAAGTCGCCAAAATCAATTCTAAATGACCCAAATCGATGGTAAATGATGTATAAACATATTCTAGGACGATTTCTGGTCGAAAGAAGTGGTTTAAAAATTTTTTTGGGCGAAAAATGGGTCAATCCAAAATCGCAAAAATGTGAAGGGGTATACCTTCAAAAATGGTCAAAAATGAAAAGTCGCCAAAATCAATTCTAAATGACCCAAATCGATGGTAAATGATGTATAAACATATTCTAGGACAATTTCTGGTCGAAAGAAGTGGTTTAAAATTTTTTTTGGGCGAAAAATGGGTGAATCCAAAATCGAAAAAATGTAAAGGGGTAAACCTTCAAGAATCGTCAAAAAATCGAAGTCGCCAATTTCGCTTTTAAATTGTCCAAATCAATGGTAGATGGATTAATGTTAAATTTATTTCGTTCACAATAATGAATCCACAATTTACCAATGTTATGGATTGGTCATTTTACATTTATAAATGAATTGTTCACTCCACTTATAAATGTAAAGCAACCAGCAGCCGATTAGCTCCAAATTATTTATGGTGTAATAAGATCGGCAACTAATTTATAATGCTGGTACTTCTTCCGTAAAGGAATACGAAATAATACGAGCATTAACTACTATAACGCTACACGAATTTGATACTATAAACCAATGCCTGAAAATAATTTTCGTGTCATTATTACACGATAAATAATTCCGATTGCCCAGGTCTCACCACGTGGAGGTTGCTGCATTGAGACCCGCCCTATCCGAAGGGCGGGAGGTAGGATCTTACCTCCCAATCAATCCAACAAAATTTTGATTGTAATTTATATTCATCATAAAAAGGTTTATGCCTAAATAAAATTCCCTTTTTATACCCGCGCAAAATACCGAATTGGTCACTATGCACAAGTTATAAAAAGGTACATGAGTTGAACTACCCGAGGCTGAATTACCTTGCCTTAGCAAGAAATGCATAACCATGAAAAAAATAAAAATGATTTCGTCGGTCGTTCTCGAACACTACATTCATTATCTGAAATCGACTGGCAAAAGGCTGCGATCCATTGCGAATATGCTTTAAACGTATGAAAATATTAAAAGTATACTACTGGTACCTTTTAGCGGTACCTTTCACGATCGCGATTCCATTTACTTCATACAGGAGCTCTCTGTACGAAGTAACTGGAAGAAAATCGATTCTACATCAAGCTGACATAACTTGATCAAATGGAAGCTACTTGACATCGAAGACTACGTATATTCATAGTCGAAAAACCACACATAGTCAAAAGTAGACTATGGTTTAGTAGACTAAATCGGCCGGCTAAAGTAAAGAGATTCAGTTTCAAGCGGGGTAGACAAAGCCCTCGGGCCGCCAACCTTGCAAGAAAATTGATCGCTTTACCAAAACTCAAAAAACCGACGCAGTTCCACAGAAATGACCGCAAACGCAGACATGTGGAAATACGCCGTACACGGACCGCAAAATCCCCTGCCAGTCGCAGATTATGATAATTTAAAATATCAAAATTAAATCATGCTCACTGTCCGCATCCATCCGATTCACATCTGAGATCCACGGCTGACTGCGGACCAGGCAAAATGGGCATGGCATAAACTACGATTTTTATCCCGGACCAATTTCAAAATGGAAGTTTAAATAAACAAAATGCGATCTTCGAAAATATAATCGAATTAAACTATCGAAACAAAGTAATCAAAAGCACAACTTTGCAGCCAACGAGACGGTTTGAAATCGAAGCAGAGAAACAAAAGAAGCAGCAAGCTTTAAAATCGTTTTAACTGTGATTTTTTAGTGGATTTCAGAAAATCCATTTCGTTGAAAAATAAAAGATGCACTCAGCATTGCGACAACCGCGTCGATGCGTCATCCAGAAACTTTCAGTTCGCCTTGGATCTTTCGAGCAAATGCCAAACTTTACTCGCAAACCTTGTTTCCTCGATATTTCACCGGCTTCAGTTAATGCGAACTAATTTCACGAATATAACGAATTTAAATATATTAATAAATATTGTGCCAAAGAAAAGGAACTGATTCCTCAAAAGTCTCAAGAAAAAGAATGATTTAAAAGCTAGAAACCTACTGCAAATCAAATGCTCTTTTTACTCGATTTTGACCTTGACGATAATATCACCAATTCCAAAATTTTACTCTTATCAAACTCACTTAATATCAATAAAAATGAGTAAACATGTGTGTTTCATTACTGCTTGAAAATTGGTAAGTACTTGATGAAAGCACGAAAAGTGCAAAAGACAGAAAATTTGATGATAAACCATCAATAATAAGATGTTTCAACAATCATATGCAATGAAAATCAACCTTTCACAAACGCTTGGCTTTTTACATAACGTCATTTTGACGATTATATCATTTTTCATTGAGCTAGCTTAACTCTCCAGAACCTCCTTTTACGCTTCTTTACATTTCACTTCATTTCCATTATCAAAATTAATTTCAGGAATAATATCAGTAAATATATGTATGTATATGGAATTAATGACACCTTCTCTCTCATCAATATATAATCATCATATCATTATTATAGACAATTTTACAGATAGAAAATCTGTCTTGTTTACTTCTTACTTGTCTTGCTTTTATAAAAAATGATTGTTCTGAAGAGCTAAGTGAACCGGTTCGAGTGACTCGTCAGTTAGCTTTTACAATCGCTACAACCCCTTCGGCACCTCGAACTGTTTCGATCAAACAAATCATCGAGAATTTTCGCAATGACGGTCCGAACTCTATCCGGATAGAGTTGCCACAGTGGACTCCGTACAATCCTCTCAATTGTTTAAATCGATCCAGTTCAAGACCTTGGAAATCTACGACAAACCGCCCTCGGAGTTTATACTCGTGCAATGAACCAGTTCTCCTACGTCCCCCCAAAGGATTTTGTGCAGACAAGGCCCAACTCTCCGGAGAGTTCAAAATTCTCGTGGGGGTCCCTTTTAGTGCCTCTATTTGGGCTTTGAACTCCTTCAAGACGCTTCATGAAAATTAGTTACTCTCAATTTAAAAATACTATAATACAATAATAAATATTGTCTTCGTTCTTGAGATCTTAAAAATTGCATTATCCGCAAAATATGTGCCAGAAATAAGATTCGAAATATGTAACTCTGCATTTGATACTTCATTTAAATAAATTGTTTCATTCCTTTATATAACAAACGTTTAATAGTTTGTTCATATAATATTCGTATAATAATGCGTGTTGAAAGAGTTCGTACTGGTTCCGTTTTATCATTTCATTTCATATTTCATATGAAGGAACCAGTATCGATAATCATTTTCAGTCAGGCCGACCAATTCAGGCCTATTTTGTCATATCAATAATATGACTATTTCAGATATTGAAAGCCATAATTCGGCTTCCGTGTGTGAACCCTGGGGACGCGGGGCAACGGAGATCGAACACTACTAATTCAATAAAAATTACTCATTATATACTAAAGTTAATTTCAAATAATATACTTCTTCGAAAAAGATTTCAAATCATACAATCTATAAATATAAAAATTGACTCGCTTTCAATAATATTTATGTTACCTAGAAATATAAAAACTGACCCGATTCTAATAATATTTATGTAATCTACAAATATAAAAATTCACCCGATTTTAATAATATTTATTAAAATTGCGTTCCAAGAATGACTTCGTATAGTTTGGAGGTTTTAGGAAGGGTGTCTTTTCAGACATTATGGGTTACCACATAAGAGACGACTTATGCCGAAAGACAGCGCCCCGTGGTAATGCTGTGTAAGAGGGATACTATACGAAGTAACTGGAAGATGATTGACTCTATCTCAAGTTATTTATAATAAAAGTTTGCTTGAAAGAGTACAAACTTTGTAGGGATATGAAACTATTATTGGAATAAATATAACTTTAATCAAATTTCTTAAAGATTCGCGACGCGGATGTTTGCGTCCAGGTTCACAAGGGGGTATGGGGGTATGGGGGTATGGGGGTATGGGGGCAGGGTGGGCAGAATAAAATATAATTAGCGAGCATAGCGACTTAATAGCATAAGAATGACGATCCATCCGAAGATGAATCGTCATTAAATAGGTCTTCGCCACTTGGGCTCTTCGCACTTGGCTCTTCATCCCGCGTTGCGTGAAAAGTATTTGCTCGGACATTCCCTGTTCGTACAAAGAACTGGTGGTTCCACAGAAACGACGAGTGTTCCGGTGCAATAAACCAGCTCATAAACTACATTTACTACATTTATATAACTTGAATTATTCTTGAATATCCGCGAACATTCATCCGTCGAATACCCTTTAACATTCAAAGACTGAACGTTCTCCGGAATATCCTGCGGTGAAACATTCTCGAGTACCCACGAATAGAATATTTTCGGTGACATTCTCCGAAAAATACTTGAATTTAATTCAATTTAAAAGGATAATATTGAGATTGACTTTACTTCGACAGAAATGAGATATGAAGTTAGATATATTAAAAAGTTTACTGGTATCCTAGCACAGAGCACGCCCAGCCATTTCATATTAACGAAATGGATGCTCGTACCTGTACACATTTAATCGAATGTCCAAGCAGAATACAATCCACGTGCTGAAAGAACAACCTTACTAGTCCGTGATTTAAGGACTCAGCGAATTCAGAAACCGGTGTTTAAGAACCACTGTAGCCTGTTAAACCACGTGCGTACTAGGATTAATACTTATGAATACATTAACACTTTAGCATATCGGCGATGATATACTAATTTATTAACAGTTCCCAGGTGAGGGGTCACACCTTTACAAAGAACGCCTAATGCTAACCGAAGGTGAGTCCTCGCCCTGGCCCTACCTACTTAAAATTAAGTCATACTCAAGCACACAAAGTTAGAGAAGATATGCTACCTGCCTCCCTCAAGCTATATTTAAAATGGCAAAAAGCAAATCAGGCACACCAACACAATCACCATCAACCCACTCCACGGTTCTCATTCATGAGCCCTGGGTGCAAAGCCTACACTAGGGAGAAGGTCCCGGGACCCCTCCGACACCCGAACTCGATACCAACTCATACCACGCAAAAGTACGTACCCTTTTTCCTGAAATCGACTGACAGAGGCTGCGTCCATTGCGAATTTTTATGCTTTGAGCATATATGCAAATATAAACTCGCGTTCCAAGAATTACTTCGTATAGGCTATTTTTTAGGAATAGGTATTTTTGGAGGGGTCACCACATAAGAGACGACTTATGCCGAAAGACGGCGCCCCGTGGTAATGCTGTGTCGAGAGGGATACTATACGAAGTAACTGGAAGATAGTTGACTCTATCTCAAGTTAATTTAACTTGAATAAAAGGAAGCTACTCGCGTCTAAAGACTATGAATATTCATAGTCGTCAAAGTGTAAAATATAGCAGAAGACTATATTTTAAAATCTATTACGACATTATGGATAGCAAAAGTAAAGAGAATCACGTCCAAGTGAGGTAGAAGGACCCCTCGGGGCTCGCCAACCTCGCAAGGAAGTTCATGGCTTTACTTAAAAGTTAAAAACCGACGCAATCCCACGAAAACAACCGGTCATACACACGTGTGGAAATGCGTCGTGCACGGACCGCGAAATCCTCCGCCAGCCGCCACACATTATTAGGAAATATTAAAATTAACCCATGCCCACCGCCCGGACTCATCCGTATCACATCTAAGATCCACGGATAATTGCGAGCTAAATAAAATGGGCATGCCTTAAGACTAAATAAATGAACACAGTACACAGGAGTTTGAGGTTTGCTGAAAATCCTGACTAAAAACTGCAGTTCACAGAGTGAAAGAATAAGTATCTGAGCGGACTAAATTGACTTTACTTTAAATCATTTGCTTAAAGGGAGGGCAGAAGAATTTATTTATACGAGGGTAGGGAAAGGTGTATTCTTTATTTCAGTGACGCGTGGCAAAGGGGTATCACAATAATTCATTTAATATTCAGAAAAATTCAAGTTCAAATAATATGTATATGAAAATACGTACTGAAAAGTACATATGGAAATTGAAATCTTTAAGTAACCTCGAGTGACCCTTTCATCGAAGACATTACATTCGTCGTTCGACTCCAGAATCAACCCGTCGCGAATTGCCTTCTTGCTCATATAAATAAACCATTTTTTTCCGTGAAACGGACGAACGAATATCGGGCGAACTACGATTTATGTAAAATGCGTATCAATAAATATATACTGATGTATAATAAAGTTAATAGATATTAATAAATATTTTGAGATAATCGGATGCATGATCCAACATCAATTAAACAGAGTGAAATAAAGTCGCAATTAATTCGTGCGACTCGCGGTTCCGATTCGCGATTCCACGGTTCGAGACTCAACAATTAGCGGAAATGCTCCGCACATGCTCATTATTATAAAAAACGCGAAGCAAAAGAGAAACAAGAAGGCCTACCTGATACAATAAATATAAACAATTCAATGTTGATGCTACCCACGAGTAGAATCTACTCGCGGTCGCTATGCTCGCAAATATTTAGAAAAAATTGTAACCAGCACCCTATACCGATTCGGAGCAATCGTCCTACAGCATAGGATACCGGGGGGACAAGACTCTAAATTAGAAACTTTGAAAATTGAAAGTCGGGTCAGAGGGTACAAAAAATATTGAAAACTTTTGTGACTCACCGTTGATGTCTTGAAACTGCCTGTAGTAGGTTGATGTAGTAGGTTGGTGTTGAAGACAATGATGAAGATGATGCTGGAGCAGCTGGAACTTACGAGCGTGAATTTAACACTCCCGAAACGGATTTTAGAGTCCATTATGTAGCAAGTTTTAAGTCGCGGCCGACTTTATTTTCTCCGGCGAAAAAAGATGCAATCGCGATATTTTTTCCTGTAACAAGAAAGAAGAAATCCATCATAAGACAATGTTCATAAGAAATACCCAATATAATGAAAGATTGAATTGAAAAATATTATTTTTTTACTGGAAAATTAGAATTGAAAAAGAGAAATTAAATATGGATTTTGAAACTTACCGTTCCCTTCGCTGCAGCCATGCCCGATGGAGGACCTCTCCGCAGGAATCGCCTTTTGAGTCTAATTATCGCGGACGAGCAAATTGCAAAATATTTTTATAACTCTAAATACTAACATCGCGACCGTATACTTATTTCCGGCGAACAACACTGATTCTAATTTCCGCGAATTTGATCTAAGATCGCATTGCACGCGATCACAAAACAAGGAGCTCAAACAGCTGGAACCTGGAACCTCCTACGGACTTGAATTTAACACTCGCGAAACGGATTTTAGAGTCCATTATTATTCAGCAAGGTATAAGTCGCGACCGACTCAATTTTCTGCGGCGGAAAAAGATGCACTCCCTATCTCGCGATATTTTATACACACACTGATGAATCCTGTAACAAAAAAAGAGATATCCATGGTAAGTCAATGGTCAATAAAATATCCAACTTAATAAAAGACTGAATTTAAAAATATGTTATTACTGGGAACTTAGAATTGAAAAGAGAAATAAAATGTGGATTGTAAAACTTACCGGTCCCTTCGCTGCAGCCATGCCCGATGGAGATCCTCTCCGCAGGAATCGCCTTTTGACTCTAATTATCGCGGACGAACAAATTGCAAAAGATTTTTAGAACTCTAAATACTAATATCGCGACCGAACTCTTATTTTCGACGAACAACACTGACTCTAATTTCCGCGAATTGTTTTCGGAAGCAAGTGACTCTAAGATCGCATTGCACGCGATCGAAAAATTGCTGGAAAGAAGACATATTAAACACACAAAGAAATATTCAAGCCAAGCGTTTGTTCGGTTCTATAAATCTCAATAAAAATTGAAACCTTTATCAATCATGCAACGCAAAAGCATTGCCCATATTATAATATTAAATATATTTTCAATCCATGGTGGATAAATATCGTCGTAGTCAAAATCGAGTATCAAAGCCAGATTTGTAAATCAGGAAATAAACCGGCTTCCTCGTTTTTCAAGAAACTCTAATTGGCAAGATCAAAGTTTCTTGAGAAGACGTGCGGAATCAGGTTTATGAAGTCTTAAGTGAATGAATGATACCTGAATAGGATGAAATTTCGATGAAGCAAAAAGGAGTAAAGTCGAGCAATATTCACTGAAAAATCAGTTCTCGACTCGAAATCCAATTAACGTAAAATTCCCGATAACGCAACGATAAAGCCAAGCAACGCGGAACACAAAACTGTAAGGACACTTGCAAGGTTAAAAAAACTATACGAACCCAACCGCCTCGTTAAACTCTTTCAGACGAAAATTTAGAAGCTAATTTTCCGAAATCAACGAAAATCAAGCTCAAATTAGTATTGGAATGTCGAAAATACTGCAAAATTGACAATGGAAGATCGCGGTACCACGAAGCGTGTGAAAGTACGTCGCGGAGAAAAGGACGCTATGTTGAAAAACTTGGAAATTTACTAATTAATTATTAATAGAACCTCAAAACCGGACCGAGGAAGCTTCGTGGCACTTGTGGAATACGTTTTGAATAAATAAAGGAAAATTTTGACGAAATATTCACGGAAAAACTGAGAGCACCGACAGCACGTCTACACAACTCGAGAAACGACAGACGAATGGCTGCGCATCCTCCCCGCGCCTGGTTTGCGCACGGCGGGGAGTGTGGTGCGCGCTCGCCGGGCGATAGCGTGATTACTAACCTACTCTTCCCTCTCGTACGTGTGAACACTTGCGAATTCACACATATAACGTTTCATTGTATGAGTGCGTAGAAGTGAATATTTCTTAAATAATTAATTTTAAGGATTTATAAACAAATAATACCTAACTTGGTAATGAATATGCGTTACATTTTAACCTTAATTACTGAATTAATATGTACTAACTTATAATAAGCATGTTTAAAGCTAACATTGTTCATATAACAAACCTAGAATGTTAATTAACTATTTAAGTACGTAAATTCATGTAAATTATTAATTTATACACATTCCTGCAGTCTTGCGCTTCATTAAGTACCATCTACTCGAAATAAATTGTTAAATAATGCTCAAATTAGGAATAAACATGGAATGTGTATGACGCGATCATTGTTAATTAATTAACGACAAAATTCGATAGTTTGCAGCTTACACAGATGGAATACGAATGTTATTATTGTTAACCTAAGTTTCCTGATTGAATATTCAAGGTTTTTGTTGATTAATATTTGAAAATCAAGGAATAAATGCGAAAATAGAGGATTTCGTTACAATATTTTAAATACTACGTATACATATCTTGTATCCTTCTAGAACACCTTATTTCCAAGAATTCTCAATGTTTTGAGGTCGACGTACCTATGTTTAGAATTGCGGCGTTATCAGTTTGTTTACATTAAGGATTACTCGCTGGGAGGCATCAGGGGCGTAGGAACAGAATTCCTGGCCCATCCAGTTTCTGATATTTGCTAAAAATTTTCTTTTGAGCATCGAGTAATATATATTCTCACAGATATAAGAGTTTTTTGTAAAATAATTTCATATTTTATTTTTGCATTCTCAGGACTAAAAATATGAAAAGACAGCTATCTTATGAGATTCATGGGTAACGTCACCCGTGACACAAAAATTGTTCTCGGGCTCTAGGACTCGGTAACTCTAGAATTACATATTGCACTGCGTGCTTGGTCTACTTGTATCTGGTCTGTAATACAACTTTCTGGGTAAAAAGCTTTACCATTTTATCGACACAAGTTAAAACGATTCATGTTTCATACGAGATTCGAGAAACTATTTAGGGGCCGCTACATGATTATTTTTTTAACGTCATCCGGTTCCAGCAGACCATCTGTCTCTGCTTTTTAGCCTTCCTTAGTGTTTTGATAAGTTCCGTTATTTTGGCAATGTACTGAAAAATAGCTAAATATCGAAGAACTATATAATTCTACTAAGCACGTTTTATCTTAGTCATTCTCGTTTATAAAAAATGACATATTTAAGTTCGTGGGAGGAATTTGAGAAAGGAGCTGAGAGGTTATATCTCCAAGACCCAATGAAGGTGATTATTATTAACGTTTACGTTAATAATATTATTAATCCGCATGCTGCTGTTCCGAGAATCGTTCATTGCTTGTAAATATACATATCATAACCAATTCGTTATTCCACAATTAGGAAATATTGTTAGTTCATGTCAGATGACATGTGACACGACACGTCAGTATTTTATCGAAGTAAACAAGGAACTTGTAAAAATATTTTATTTTTAGCTAAATAATTTGAGTTCAGGGATCCGTCAATTTTAGTGACTTCCGATCATTCAAATGCTCTCGAAATAAATGTACACAACTAATATTTCGACGAAAATTATGTAAACAGCTTGCAGGGAATTATTTACGAACTATATAATGTACGGTATTTGTAAACATTTCGAAGGATATGGTATTATTTTATTGTTACAGGCTCGATATACAATGAAATACTGCCATAACAAAGGTGTATTGTGTCTCAAACTTACAGATAATCGAACAGTAAGTTTGAGTTATATTCGATTTATTTTGTATAAATCCGAGAAATTATGCCACGATTTATGAAAGTGACTTCAGTCACTTTATCTCTGCCCCTTAAAATAAATATATTTACAATTCCTGTTAATATATAAAACATCTATCGATCCTGTGATAAAAATATTGAGAGGCACAGGCATTAAATAAATTCTAGATGTAAAGATTGTATACATAACCTAACAAGCATTTAACCATTTTCTTCTGGAAAAGCGATTTAAGCGACTTTCATAATTCGCGGCGCAATATATTAGATCACTTAAAATGGAATGCATTGTTCGCAGTGCTTACAATACAAAACAGAAATAGCGCAAGACTTGAAGAAGATGGAAAAGTTTATAGGAAATCTAATGAGGCATATGGCGTCGAAGGATAGCTGCAAGAAGGAATAATTAAGTTTAGGCATATTTTTTTTTTAAATAAATAATAAAAACTGCTAAACATTTAATTCGCGTGTACTTTATGTATCATTTCGTATGATTCGTGAGTGACTGGTGGGAGTATAGTTGTTTAATTTGATTGAGGTATAAAAACTTTCTTAAATATACAGTATGTGCATAAAGGTCTATTTATTATTTATTTAAAGCTTCATGCTCATTTCGGCCGGTTCCGTTGCCTCCTTGTCAATGTTCTGTAACATAAAACAGAGATTACATGATTACACGCATTTTCTGAAATAAATACAGCATAAGGTTGCACAAAACGATAATAAAAACTTGTTAGTGTTTCCTACATTTCCCAACTTTTACTTAACTCATTGCATGCTATTAGTATAATGGCTATGACGTCATTTTATTGTATCATATATTACTTCAGATGACTTTATTTAGCAACATTCCGTGAATTTGACCAGTTATTCGCGGAATATTCGGCGGAAACTGCTCCGTCGCGAAAGTGTTAACACTTCGCTGACTGATCACGAGTTAACACGTGCTTGCGCCTCCATTAGTTTATGCAGTTCTTAAGCCTGAAACTATACTACAAATATATTTTACAAAATTGAATGAAATAGAAACATTTCCTAGAGGAAATAACTAAAGAAGGGGTAACCGATAATGTAACTGAACGCAGCACAGATTGTGGTACACCCAATCCCGTTTTTACACGAATCTTGTACAAAAATGTAATAAACGCCAAAATAAAATTCGTTTTATTTTACAGACAATAAAATGGCAATTCTAAAGTGTCCGTAGACACAGTATATTTTTATATGTATTGTTCGGGGACGTATGTATCGTTTAAAAGAAGGATTGGACGTATTTGTTTACTTTATATTCACTTTACTCAACTGTGGAAAAATGGCCGCCGGCGCGGCGCAGTTTTGTCTTGAAATCGCCGGTGAGCAGGTGTTAATAAAGCTCGAGGAATAGAAATAAAGTTGCTATTCACACTATATTATAACAGAAAGAAGCGCAAAGCAATGAAAAGAAGCACTTACGATATAATGGGCTGAAGAACAGCATCCAGAGTAGTATCAACAGGAGGGTAGATTTCTTGATTCGAAGACATTTCATAGCGCACCTCTCCCCCTAATTGCAATTGCGTCTATACCAAACAAAACTATTTTACTAATCTTCTACACAGAGTACTGTAGTATACAACAATCTACATTATAGTAACAGCATTTCATTAAATACGAAATCAGAAATCATTACACGACGTACTCGAAATGTAATTCTAAAAGTCAGGCAACGTAACGAAATGCTGTAACTAACGGAAAAAAGTAGTAGCAAACCTTAACCACGTGTTTTCCTAAAAGCATTCAGTATTTTAAAGACTCTTATACGAAAGGTGCAATTGTAATTAAAATAATCGTGTCAGTAAATCAGTACAGTTGTGATCTCGTAATTCTCAAAAGCTGCAAGCTCGAACTACGTAAAGCGAAGTGTCACCCATTAGTTCTCACACGGAATGTTTCTTCAATTTTTATCATTCATATAACTTATATTTCTTGAATAAAGTATGAAACGCAAAAAGTAATGGGTCTCACTCGAAATGTCGGTCCACCAAAATATTAAGTTATCCCATAATTAATGTCGTTTCTCAATTATCATGTATAAACATTCTTATCATGTTTCCCTGATATGATTATAGGAACTTCTCTTTCGCGTGATAAAAAGTATTCCTTAAACAGTTCGAAAACGACATTTCTTAAGGGATGATTTATTCATTAATATTGTTATAATAGAGGAAAAGTATTGTGAATGAAATACGTACTACGCGAGTGGGTTTAGTGCTGTCTGCAGAGCTTGAACAGCAGCTTGAAAATTCTTGCGGTGTACTTTCCCCGAGACCACTGTCCACGTTACTCCCTATTAATATTCTGTTGTTACGGGAATAATAAAAGTCCCTCCTCATATTGCACTCGTTTCTAGCTTCGGGATACTTTGTCTCGATACAGGTTGGTCTGATTGGTGGCAAGTTATAACTTCCATCACGACTATGCTGTATAATTCTTCTCTCTCTTTTGCCGACTGATCCGATCGTTCTGAAAGTGAGTCCTTAACAGTCTTCGAATTTCACTCCCTTTTTTTAAGATCAGCACGGTTCGTATGCCACTCCGACACTGACATTTACACATTTTTTTAGTACAACAAACGGTATATGAAATATGGTTAATACATACTACGAACTATTGCATTCCTTACTGATGCACAATCTCATTTACGTAAACAAACAACACAAACGTTCATCACACGAAACAAATGAATTCACAACATTGACGGTGAACGTGATCGTAGAAAAGGTCTAAAGAGAATACCGGGAACCTGAAAGGATTCTAGGAATCTGAACGGACGAGGGTGAAAAAATGTACTTCTATCACACGTCAGACTTTTTTGATTTCGACGCACCCAAATACCGACATTTATTTCACGTGTACATTATCAGCAGCATTGGAATGCCAACAAAACACAGACACAAAACAAAACAATGAAACTACACTTTGGAGATTAGGTGAGATGCACACTTTCGTCTTGATTCTCATGAACAGCAAAAGCAACAGTTGGGGTGCCAGCCAGGAAATAAATACACAGGTGCGGCAAGCTGTTAATCTCACTGATTTATTAAGGACCCTGTCATGCTTCAAATAAATAATAGGGGCATGCTTAAAAGTAAGACAATCATTACATGCTCGGAATAAATTAAAACAAAAAAAAAGGAAGAAAACACATGCAAAGGGAGTATTTAAACAATGACTACGGATCCCGTCTCATCCTCCTGTTGAGGAGGATGGTGGTGGAGGTTGCAGGCCGTCTTGAGATCATCGTACCTAGGCAGGGATGATGAATCTGCATCATCCAATCGTGGATTGCTAGATTGAAGGGAACATTGCTGTATAGTTTGCGCTTGTACCACTGTATAAGGTATCTCACGACGTTGCTGCTCGCTCATTCCCGTAGTATCGACTAGGCCGAACTCCAAATGTCTGGAAAATTTGTTGGTTTTTCAATGTCTTCATATTTGCCAGTCATATGTGTATGAAAAATGAATACGACGTAAGTCCTAATCAAATATATCCGACCGCTGATTACACGCATTACATCTCGACCTACGAAGTAATCAATTTTGTGGCAAAGTAATGAACAATTAATAGTAAACTGTGAATTGATCTCGTAATCACACAATAAATAGATCACCGCTCGATTTGTCCAGCGCTACATGAAATTCATTCTATTAGGAATCAGTTGCACATATTAAAATGACGAATTAATAGGAACTGCGATTAATGTCACTGATAATTTGATACCGTCAATATGAAAGTAGAATGAATTATTATTCATTTGTCAACGAAAGAATTATTCCTATGTTGCTTTTGATGCGAAGACCTGAAAGCTCGGTATTTTACATCGCAAATATCGCGGTAATTCAGCATGCAGAATTCAAGATCGTTTTTTGTACATATTATACATATATGTGGAAGTTTCGAACTATACATGTAGTAATGAAAAACTGCGTTTGTTATTATTTGGTTATATCATGTTGTATTTAAAGAATACTACGTACTTTCTAAGCTCATCTGGCAGTGCTTGTTTTTGGGAAGGACTCCGGTGTCGGCTTCTGTGCCTTCTTCTGGGTTCCGTGTGGCTCACCTACGTAACATTAAATGATTAACTATGAATTATTTATTACATAAACTTAATTAAATTAAGTTGAAACTTAATGAAATGAAATTATTTCAAGCTTTACGTGCATGATGAATAAAATTAACACTAGAACTACGGAAGGAGTCGAAATGACTTGTCAGACATTTTTAGTTTAATTACTTGAATATACCACAATGCATCGTTTCAGATGTTATATACTTTTATTTTATATATTAGTTGGCCAAAAAGTTCCCGCGGTTTTGAACAAATAAATAGGGAGCGATTTTCACTTGATTTTGTATACTTTTTAGACAGATTTGTAATCTCGTGTTTATAAGAAACCCACTATTTCCCTGCAGAAAACTGTGGTAGACACAATTCATATTGCAAATAATTGAATCCATTAATTAACTTCAATCCTCCAGCCATAAATTATGTCTAAATAAATGTATAAATTTTTGGAATCATATGTTCGGTAGTTCCAGTGTTAAAAAGTATACTTCAGGATTGTGATTCGCGGGGGATTACATTTGATTATTTCGAACTTACAACAGCTCGTTGCACTCCCTCGCCTTTCCGCTTCTGTGCTTCTCTCCATTGCGGTTCAGAATCCACTAATTCGTGTCTGAAAAGATTCACGTCTGGATATCACGATGAAAGCCACGAGATAAATCATCAACACGTTGAACGCCACGTCGAAATCCGTGTTATACGATACCTCGCGATACTCGTCCGTAACTTCTAACGTTTACAAATAAAACTGTTTAATCGCTCTACGATACATTAATTACTTTACATCGTTATCGTAACGTTAAAATATTAAAAATTTGCAAATATTAGCGATATATTTGATTTATGGTCAATGACCATCATGGCGTTCAATGTGTTAAAGCTGGAAATGATTTTATTTGCGAATTATAGAGACATTATAATCATACGAGAGAAATGAGATTCGACTCGCGTATGTTTTGCGAAGCTAGTTTCATTTGTGCATTCAATTTCCATGGAAAATGTAAACACTTCGCTGAGTGAGAAATTACTTTACACGAGGTGAATGCTTCCCGGGCGCATCATCGTTAAAATAATTATCATCTCGTGCACTTTATGTGCTTTACCGTGAAAGTATAATGAGTACGAGGTATTCTACTAATAACAAGACATTCCACTAATTCATTTCTTTTGTTTTCATCGGTCGTTTCATTGCGCATTCGTCTGAAGAGACTTTATTACTCCAATTAATTAATCATTAGCTCGCAGCACATTCGCCTTTCATCAATCAACCTAGGAAGTTTGTCGGTGCAATGCACGATGATGAACTCAAAGCGATCCTAAGATGAAACTTCAATTATATGCAACGTAATCACTGCGTTTGAAAATTCCGATGATTCCTATAATTATCCGCACGTATTCTCCTGGTTATATTATACCTGATAAGCGACAAGAAACGTGATAAAATGTATCTCTTATAATCCTTAAACTCTAAATGAAGTACTATGATACAAGAATATCAAGTAATAATTTCGTAATATTTGGAGCAATATCGGAATTAAACGCGAAACCTTTTGAATCTGCTTTATATTTGACGCTTAAAGATATGATTAGGGCAAAAATAAGTCTTAACAAGCATGATAAAATATTCATACGTATATATGGAATAATAATTAATTTCTTAACATTTATTATTAATCCTGTAGGATGTAGTTGTGCATTTTTGTGTAACGGCACAATAATGTGCAAAGTTAATTCTATATATTATATAATATAATGTAACATAAAATGCAAAGCACAAAATATTGGATTGTTGGGAAAGTTCCACAACCTTTCTTCACTGTTTTACGCAATTTGAAGATTTCATCCTCAGGTTTCGCGTCGAAAAACAAGGTAATAAAGTAATAAAGTATTAAAGTCTTAAAGTAACCGCTAACGCAATATGTTGTATGTACATCATATTATGTTATAACACTTTGTAATACATTGTTGAACAAAATTACTAATTAGTTTCAACAAAATAACTAATAAATTTCAACTAACTAATTAGTTTCAATAAAATAGACGATGAATGAGAAAAATGATATAGCTTACCTAGAAGATCGTGAACTTCTGTGCTTCCGACGATGCTTCCGGTGACCCGATCTCGTATCCGATCCTCTCGAAAGTTCAGACTCGCAATCAGAATGGCGACTGTGTCTTCGGTGACTATGACTATGACTTCTTCTACGATGACCACCGCGACTGTGACTGTCCCCTGAACTTTGACTCTCCACTGAGCTACTCCTACGTTGGAGCCTGCTCAGCAGCTAAAATGTATACGATAAAAATTCTAATAAAAATCCCTATTCTCTCGCATATGAAATTATTAAAGGAAGAAAAACTTACTGCTGGCGCTGTTCCTGCAGACCTCACCGACCGAGGACTAGACGAGGTATAAAGACCACGAGGTTGACTTTGAGTCCACGGCGCACTCCTAATACTTCTTGGACTCGATGAGTTCACTTGTCTCGCGCTTTGAGTATTGCACATAACACTGCCACCGGAAGCGTTGTTATTTGGATTGACATTAACAGTGGCAGGGGTTTCCACGAATGGTCCAACCATTTCTTGACCCTCAACTACACGCCTTTGAGCTCTTCGACTAGGTGTTCTCTGGAAAACTGGTGGTGGATTACGTCTGATCACTGTATGCTTTTCGGAGCCGGATGGAGGGCTATATGACCGGAAACGAGAGTACGGGCTCAAAGGTGGAGGTCCGGTTGCCATTAGACGGAAGAATGCTTGATGCTCCAAGCAACATTTCCAGAGATGTCTGCAGGCGCTCTTCGACGGAGTCTCGAATCCGTGGGTCCTTTCTTCGGAATTCTTTTCACTCACCCTCAGCATGAAATATCTACCCTGAATATTGACATCAAAGTATTTCTTGGTACATGTACTCTGTCATCGGCCTTGATAATACTACCATCAAGTATATCTTTGATCAAGAATAATGATAGAATGGAATTGAAATGCAGACGGTGGCTCGGGGTGGATTGTTTTATTTGATTTTCATCGAGGACCACTTTCATCTAATTGTTTGCGGACTCTCTTTAATTATGAATCAAAGCATTCATTCTCTTGAGAAAGACGAGCTGATTATAATACGAGAAGAAGTTTTATGTAATGACGGCTCGTTTTTAGAA
Organism: Nysson spinosus; assembly: GCA_910591585.2. Lineage (NCBI taxonomy): Eukaryota > Metazoa > Arthropoda > Insecta > Hymenoptera > Crabronidae > Nysson > Nysson spinosus. The sequence goes on along the minus strand of OU342852.1, from coordinate 1,448,137 downwards.
CCTTTTACTTTGTAAACATTTAACTTATAAATTATAGCTAGAGGATTGAAGTTAATTAATGATAATAATTCTAGTAGTTTTAGAGAAAATGGCAGACAAGTCATTTTGACCTTCTGCATAGTTCTAGTATTAAAGTAGTGCTTGTATCGAAATTATTATTTATGTTCAATATACTGTAATAAACCGTAGTAAGAATTGAAATAAAATGTTATAGTGAAATCTTGATAAACTACTTTTATTTATAATTTATTAAGGTGTTCAAGTTAAATCGGAGCCACCTTTTATACGCCTTTGGCAAGCCAAAGGGTTAAGAGTCGAAAGTAATTGTTGCGCGGTGTTTATTTGAGCTTCCTATAATCCTAATAAGATAATGGAAAATGATAGTAATCTGCGCTTACCTTATAATAGATTTTATTGATTCGAGGCCAGTAATAATTGCCCACTTTGGTCTTATTGCGTAGAAGTATTATCCCGCTCGGTGTTAGGCCCAGAAAGTACTCGACGCTATCCTCACCCTGCGAATCAAGATTACGGGATTTCATCGGATTATCAGGAATGATTGCGACACGCCAGTGCTGGCAACTGCTAATGCGAAAACCGAATACGCACCAATACGGGATGCAAATCGACTCCATACATTTCAAGCCACTTCACCTTATCCAGATAATTCAGTTCCGCGGCGGAGGGCAATTGTCCCCTGAAAATAGGGGATGGAGTCATCATTATCCCTTAGATTGCTACGTGTTAATTGCGTAGGTCGCGAGGACTGTTCTATATACAGGGTGTTCGGTAACTGGTGGTAGAATCCAAAAGAGGGTGATTCTACGTGAAAAAATAACTCGAAAATATAGAATGAAATTTTTTCGTATGAGGCTTTGTTTTCGAGAAAATCGACTTTGAATATTGAATAATTGAATATATATGAATAATTAATTAATATCAATAATTGAATATATATAATATATATTGTATATATTATATGCATATTTTATTATATATATTCTATAATACTCTCTTTGTCCAGAAATAAGTGTCCGATTTGGGATTTTTATGAAAATTTTATTTTATTTCTCGACAAAGGTAGTATTATATATATATTATAATAGTAATATATAACTAGTTGAACACGAATCTAACGAAATTATTATTCAAATGCACTGAAAAAGGTGACCTCGTTGCACGCATTTTAATAATGATTATTAAAAATAGAGGGTGAACAATAGATTTTATTAGGCGTAACGAAATTCTACACGTAATCAAGAGTTCAGGTGAACATAGTAAAGTGTTACCATCGATAAGAGGAAACCGATAATGATCGTAGAACTTACACGAGAGTTTTGTGGAGTTCCACTATGCGGTTTTCCAATTCCGTGGTCTGATTGGCTAGGAACCGAAATTCGGTAACGTAACCAAGCGAGTGCCTCCTGGGGTCATAATCACCGAGTTCCGCTGAAACGATCAAACTCTAATAAACCGAAAATTACGAATAACCCTCGTAATATATTTAACGTCAAAGTTCACTGAAAGTTCACTGTATAAAATTCATAAAAATTGATATTCCATAATTAATAAAAAATATATGGACGAATGATAGTCAAGATTTCAAGATGCACCTTAATGATTGGATTAAACATTGTTTGAAAAACTGTAAAGTTGTTTTACTATGTTATATTAAGAAGAGTGAAATTCAAAGCTTGAACTAAGGTTTAAATTAAAGTTTCAATTAAATTCACGTTGAAATTAAAGTTGAAATTAAATTGACGTTTAAATTAAAGTTCCAATTAAATCGAAGTGCAAATTAAATCAAAGTTTAAATTAAATTGGAGTTTAAATTAAATTGGAGTTTAAATTAAATTGAAGTTTAAATTAAGTCTTAAAATTTACATTAAATTGAAGCTTAAATTAAATCGAAAGTTAAGCTAAATCTTAAAGTTAAAATTCAAGAAAATAATGAACTTTCTTCAAAATTATTCGTTGATTTAATAACTTTAATGCAACAAATTCTGTATATAATATGCAAGGAATCCTCACCCATTGTTCATTGCACCTAAAAACTGTGTACGATAGAATTAGTTCTGAATATACTGTCTCATAAAAAACTTGTTAAAAAATCTCACGCAAAACTGGCGTGAAAATCGACTATATCAATTTACGTGGGAAATTTATTTTCCAGCTGTTTCACGGTTTTAATTAAGGAGTGATTTATTCGCGTAGAAATTTTAACACGCGTCTTTTTTAAGTGCAATTTTCCGGTTATTATAAAAGTCATTATGGAAGTACATGGAAGCACCGAGAAATGGGTCGATGCAGTTCTCGGGTAATTAGTAGTGTTTGCAGAGAAATAATAATGGAGTCCAGTAATTAACCCGCTTTAGTGTCATGGTTTATATCTGTGTCCTACATTCATATAAATTCACGTGAATTCATATAATTGTTTTCATATCTAAATGAATTTTGATTTCAATTTTTATACACCGAATTCCAAATATCCCAAATATCCCAAATTGAAAATTCAAAATATTCTGAGTATTCCAGATTTGAAATATTCTCCAAGGAGGAACTTATGAGTCTGGAAAGTGTTATACGTACAAACGTGATTATTTTTTAATTATAATAAAACAATCACAGCTGACCTTGTTTACTGTACATATACCTAGATATAACAGAAATTTGTAGCTGTATTGTGACATATTTTCCCATCTATTATTAATACTTTGCCGGGGGTGTGACAATTAATAGAAAGTGGGGATGACAAAGGGAACTCAGAACAAACAGAAACGAGGAATGGCGTCCAAAGTGGTTGGTAACGAGTACCTCAATCACACATCGGATTCCAGGGTTCGTTTGAAATCTCACTTCACTCTGCGACCCTCCCACATTTTCTATTTCCGGTTTCTGCACCGCCTTCCGGCTCTACTGGGCCGCTAGTTACTGCCAATATCCAAGAGGCAACTAATTAAATCAGCTTAATGAATATCTCTAACCCTTCGCATTCGAAGCAATCTCGAAAATGAAACAATACCTTCCCGATGAGATTGCGAATTCGGAAGGGGATTCTGGGAGAAGGAAATGTGCAAGGAAAATGAGATTCTGTTCGGTTATCCAAAAAGAGAGCATCTAAGAAGTTTTCGTTGCCGGAGTAATGGTATTCCCTATAAAGCCTTGACTATCTTGTTTGACATCTTACCGGACGTAGACTTTTTTACCCTGGAATCTGGAAAGTCTATTTTCCATTGCTAGTACTACGCCGACGTTAGCAAGAAAATTCCATAACACGTTGAACGCCAATTCGAATCAAATATATCGCAAATATTCGTAATGTTTTTTTTAGACGTTATATAGTTGAAAAATAATTATCAAATAACAATAGTATCTTACCGTTAGCCATAATTTCACGAAAAAAATCACGACTACTGCATAAAGAAAACTCCGAGGAAAATGAAATACGCCTTGAGGCATGCCGGAGGAAAGACTCCGATAGGTTATATTCTACTTATTTACTCCGAGATTTAATATCAGAAAATGGAAGTTCTTTCTCACCGGAAGTACAAAGAGAGGGCGTTAAAAAGGATGAGCTATCGATAATATCTCTTATTATAAATGCCATTACATAAATGTCATTATAAATGCCAACAAGAAAGAGCGATAAAAAGAAGAACGTGCAATCATTAACAATTTTTGAAGAACATTTTTGAAGATCATTAATTAAATTATTTTCGAAAGAAGTCCAAAGCACAATAAGTGTATATATATCAAAATTAAAACCTCTTTAAATTGATTATACGATCGATTGAATTCAAGTATGCCGTGAGATAAAAAAGGGTTGAAAAACACTGGCGTAGAGTATTTGCAGGTAGAAATGTAGTAGAAAGACATTCACTGGCAGATGGAGGCTGGTGGTCCACGCGTTAGTTATCTGCCCCGAGATTCAAAGTCATGCAACTAGAGAAAGATACGGTCGTGTTTGCGTCTCATCGCCGTCAAAAGAGACGAAATGAATGCCCTTTCTTCGTGTTCAGTTTGCGAGGCCGTTGACAACGATACACGGCTGGGGGTGGTGGGTAGAATGATAACGCAGGGGGGAGGAGGAGGCGGGAACAAGAAAGAAGTAGTATAACCCGAGAAAAGACACGGCACGCGTTATGCACTGCGAAATTGAGATAAAACCTCACCGAATGAGATGCCGGAAGAGATGAGTCGCTTGTTAACCCTTTTAGTACCTTACAGCCGATATATCAGCTTTGTGGATTTTTTGAGAAATACCTTCAGCCAATATATCGGCTTTCCATTTTTCATATAATTCAAATTCAAAGTCGTATATTTTCCAAGGTATTTTTTCATGATACTCGGAAAACTTATAAGGTACTGTAAGGGTTAAGCAACGTCATCGCCATCTTGGTCTTTCTTAAATCTTTCTACATTGTATCCAACTCGAATTGTATAAGTGCCGCGTTGTTCGAGGATCACCACGGTTTGTAAACCGCGTTGTAAAATTACCGCGTTATATCGCCAGCCAGAAAGCCGAGGGAAAAAGAAATAATTACAAAGTGTAATAATTCCGACGTGGCGGATTCTCACGGCGTGGGTGCATAATGTAGACTCAAGTATGCAATTTTGTTTAGATTCCCTCGGTAAGGCAAGGTGTGTCGGGCATTGCTTGACGCGATTCTCCCTTCGGTTTCTTCTCGTTCAGGATTTCAAATAAAAGAACGATTATCTTGATAAAAATATACGTCTTCCGTAGTAACCCACTGTTTTGTCTACCGCGATACGGGATTCTAAAGTTTCTGGTTCTCGGTACGTCCAGAACCTTATCTGGCGTTACGAGTCAGCCAGTTGCACTTCTACTTGCTGTAATAACCTGGTAATTCTTGCGCGAAAAAAACGGTATTCGTTTAATGATAGCTACGTGCTGGTATCGATCTTGATGCAATTGGAAACTTGTAAATGTCTTTCAAGTCTGGCAAAGAAAGGGAAGCGATTTCCAAAGAAAATGTTCATAATATTAGGTGCCGGAGAAAGTTCGGAAAGGTACCGGAAAAGAAAACATTATTTGCTTTTAAGGATGTATACGTGAATGTATAAATATTGGTGAATATGTCCGTAGTTTTAGTGTTAAATGTATTATATTTTGGACCAAGATGAAAATCACCGGAAGTTACAGAACGAGCAATTTGAACGCAGAGAAACAAAGGAGAAGTGTGCATCATTTTGAGAATCGCACCGGGATTTTTAATAAGACGGGTACTTGGAGGCCATTTGAGGTTTACGCTGGCAATTGTCTTTCCAAGATTGCTCGCTTAAATGATTTCCTTTTACGCCTTGCGCGTTTCTTCAATTAATATTTTTTCGGAAATGTTGCTTTTAGATTTGCCTCTGCTTAACGTTGAACACCATGGTGGTCACCGGTGACCACTGATGCCAATATTACTAAAACTTGAATGAAATATGTCGCTAATATTCGTAAAATTGTTAATATTTTTAACGTTACGATAACGATGTAAAGTAACCCATATATCATAGAGCGCTTAAACAGTTTTATTTTGAGACGTTATAAAGACGTTACAGAAGCGTATCGCGAGGTATCGTATAACACTGATTTCGCCGTGGCGCTCAACGTTTTAATCGGCCTTTAGAGTCATTTTAACTTCAAAACAGCGCCACGAATCTTCGTCGGAACGATCGCGTAATTTTTCTTCAAGATTGTTCGAGATAAAGAATGTTGAATGCGGATTTTCTTGAAGATAAATGTATTTAAGCCTTAATCATTAATTCTTTTAATGCAACGGTATTATAACAACGCCCTTCTCTTCCGCGTCAGAATACCCTCTTTGACCTTGGGAAGATTAATATCGTAGGATTTAATTAAAGCCACCAGTTTTAATCACGCTACTCATTAGAAAGGGCAATAATATCCGCGTTAAGCTGCACGACGGAAGCTTCGTTTTAGAAAGAAACCCGGCTGGGATTAACACTTTGATTAATTGTTTCCAACGCGATGCTCTTCCGGGAGGATTTTACAAAGTTATCATAAGTACGGAATATTTATAAGATATTAGCAAAAAAAGTAATGGTTTTATAAAAATTTCAATATATAAAGTCAATGTAAAAAGTATTCGCGCAGCAGTGAATTTTACCAAAAATCCTAGTACAACTTGATTTATTTTAAACATTTTAGCAAACACTTCGTATGGACATATTCTTGGAGATCTTCGCATATTATTTATCCATATTGTTTACGCAAATGTTCAGAATTTTTATGAAAACTTTTATAATCTTAGAAACATATTTCTGCAATTATAACAGAAATCAAAATATATATTCACGAATATAGAAATTCCTATTTCCGATTCCACGTAATATATTTCTACATCCATAATATTATTATGCACAGGTTGTTAATGGAATGCAATTAAAAGTAATAATAGAAATAATAATGATGTGCTTACATTGAACGACGTAAGCCCCCAACTCCGCAGCCAAATCAAAGGACACTGGCAGTCTTCCTTGCAGGATATCCTGTTTAACTTGCAGGAAGAATTGGTACCTGGAACACATAAAAATATGTGGTTACATTACGTCCAATAAATATTCTCCCTCAAAACCAATGACAACGACGTGTCTCTGAAGTAAAAGTTCAAGTAAAAAAGACAAAGATGGCAGGAAGTCAGTTCACGATTCATCTCGCCACAGACTTCTGTTTTAAGATCGCGCGGTTTCTCTCCTTCACCCTGTAAAGTCATCGTTAAAGGGTTTCTGCGTCTTCTTTTTACGTTTCTTACTTCGCTTCACTCCCTCCGTTCCTATATCTGCTTTTTTCTGCTCGTGTCAATGTATCCGTTCTCTCTTTGCGCGTACTTAAATTGCTCCTTTTCTACATTCCTTCTCAGTTACGCATAACCCTTTACATTCATATGTGCATATTTTCCACTTCTTGTAAATGCAATTCCAACAATCCTTTCCCGAGATTCACCCTTGGAATTATCGAATAGTCTAATAGTTCGAATATATTTCAAATAACATGGTCTACTTTTGTGTCTAACTTTTTAATGCGATTCTTTTACACCGATTTCTTTGAAACGTATTTACCGCATAAAAAGAGACTCGAGTACTTACAATTGGTATTTACTAAATTATTAGTATATTACATTTAAAAAATGTACTAATAATTAGACTACTTATCAATTGTTGGAAATGCATTTAATAAGTATTGAATTATTAAATTATTAAATTACTGGAAATGATCAGTGCATTTTTAATTTAACGATCTCGAAACCGCGCTAAAAACTATAAATGTTAAGTTACATGCGATACAAAGTAATTACTGAAAGAATATTTCTGATCAACCCATACTTCGCGGTTGAAGCTTCTTCACTTCGCGGTCAGCGTATCTTTATCTTACACTTTTTCCTGTTTTTCATTTCCAGCTTGATCTGCATCTCATGGAGTACAAGACTTTTACGTTCTTTTGCCGATAACCGTGCTAAGCGATTCCTTTTACTCGATTTCTTGATCCACGAGTCGTCGGACGTAGCTTATTCACGCACGAAGAAGCATCCAATCGTCTGTAATCCTTGTAAACGTGTAAATCCTGGAAGTTCGCTTACTAAACCAAGATTTTCCCTCTTTCACTTTCTATTTCCTCGGCATCGTGCTTGATTTTTCTTTTTACTACATCGCAAAGACTAACTTTATATATCATTCGAATTATACGCGAATTTATGGCGTTCAACGTGTTAAATATAAAAGTTTGTCTCGTTATATTCGTAACAAGGTAAACAGAGAGAGAAAGATATAATCTAAATGATTTCCTTAAATTATTTCCCGTATTTTCACTTCGGATATTTAAATATATAGAATAAACGGGAGGTTTTGTAGCATCATTAAAAATTTCTTTCATCGTGGACATCTTATCTCCCCCAAAAGATTTTCTTTCCCCGTTATTCTAGCAGCCGTCAGCTCAGTCAGCCACTTCGTTGTTTTCTTTGTTCTTATTTCGATCTTCCTCCTATTCTTTCAATTCCACTTCATTGCCTTTCTTTTTCGCCTCATCTTACTCTCTTGCCAATCTCTTTTTGTGAACGCATCCTCTCTTCTTTCTTCCAAGCTGCTTTATCTTATATTCTCCATCTTTCTTTCCCTGCTTCTCGAGGAGACCTCTCCTTCTTACTTTCTTTCCCCGTGTTACACGATCCCGTAGTACTACTTATTAACGAGCGACTAACGCTGCAATCAACTGTAAACTTTGACGCCTTGTTAAAAGATCCCCTTATCTCTTTCCACTCTCTTTTTTACTCTTTCCTTGAATTCCTTTCTTCGACGGATAACAAGATAAACTTTTACATTAAAACCCTTTTCCTTCCACGTCCCATTAGTGTGCACCTGTTGCTTGAATTTCCCTTTTATTTAGAAACTGCTTAAAGATAAACCATTGTATTACAATATTCAGATAATGTATGTAGAAAGAGTAGCAATATAATTTGCAACTAACGTAAATGTTATTTTATCCATCAATTATTATATCAAGGTAATCTTCATCCCTTCATAATTAAGGGTTAAGTTAAAACTGTATTCAATTGACTCTAGAATTAATTAAAACGTAAGATTAAATTGATCCAAGCGAAACGCATGCTTCTGGGTCACAGCACGCGGACCCGAATGCCGCTAACTTCACACCGCACAGTAAAAGATGCAGAAATGTATGGAAATCGCGTCTAATTTTAAACTCCTTTTTGAAAAACCCGTGAGCCACGCACCTAAAAATTGCGTGCTATTGAATTAGTTGCATTTATACTACGTCTCTTTATAATCTCGTTAAAACATCTCATAATCAGACACAACTGACGAACACTCCTCGTCAGTGTCATCGAGATTCTTTAGGAATCGCTGTTATTATGTTTAGCCTACTTCAGATTGGTCTTACAAGTTTTATTCGCATCGATATTCCGAGGCACATTCGCTCTCCTTTCTTCGTATTTATATGGATTCTTTAGTCTCGCGATTCCTTTTTTATGGCAGGTCATCCGTAAATATCGGTTCTAAGCATGCGATCGAGAATCAGAAGTAATTTGAAGGTTGCCGCGGAATGATGATTGATGACTCTCCGCCCGATCGTTTCTTCGTTCCTATATTCACTTCGCTATCGAGCTCACTCTCGCCCTCCACTCTTTTACTTTCCTCTTGATCCCATTCTCCACCTCGTGCAGTTCATTCTCTTTTTATGCTTTCTTGCCGTTCTACTAATTAGTTTCTCTCTGCATACCTTCAAGCCTGTTCCTTTTCTTTCCTACTAACATTACCTCACCGTTCTACCAACCCTTTCCTAACGGAGATATGAGTTTAAAATATTCAAAACTTTGAGATAAATCTCTTGAAACATGAATAATTCTTAGCAAAGGACATCTTATATGCATTCAATGATTTCGATTATTAACTTTAAGAAAGTTGTCAGTTTAATATATATTTCGATGTCAATATTCTAACCAGCTGAAACTATGTTCAAATTTGAATAAGAATATAAAAACTGATTTGCAAAAATATGAAATTGATCTACACGAGGTTTAATTTGCAGTACAAAACCTTTGAAACTAGAAATTATAATAAAAACTGTTTGCAACTGCATGTTAATTATTAACTTACTCTGCACGATATTTGACAATATCTATTGATTTTCAAAAATATGAAATTGATCTGCAGAAGATTTAATTTGCAGTGCAAAACCTTTGAAACTAGAAATTATAATCAAAACTGTTTGCAACTGCATGTTAACTATTAACTTACTCTGCACGATATTTGACAATATCTATAAAAATGTGAATTTATAGCATTAAAATGATAATTCGCGAGTAACAGACTTGCTTTCCGAATACTGCAGCGTTTCGAAGATCTCCGTAACTTTTCTTCGCGTGTTAGATGCTTCGTAAACCCAGTTGCATCTCCACAGTTGGGGGAACAATAACGCGGCAAACCGGAGTGAACTTACGGAGGAGCGAACAATTTCAACGCACGCGGAATTCTCAAGAGCTACCGGCGACCGAGTTGGAATTCCCTGGAATTCCGAGGCAAAGTCTCGTGGAAGGATCATTCGCATGCAAGCGTGACGTCCAGCGAAAATTGTCCGCATTATCGGAACCCGCCTTGAATTTCACGTGGACGACACGTTTTTGTGTTTCTTGTAAATCGTCGGCTTCTATCGCCAAACAAGAAGAACACAAAAATTCGCTGAACAAATATTCGAACAATGCTGAATACCCTGACGCGATTAAAAGTATAAAAGACCAGTCGATGTAAAAGTATTCTTTTCGATATAACAATAATTGTATTCATTCGAGCTAGCAATACACGAAATGTCCGTAAAGCTAGTATTAACATGAAACAATAAATGGCGCGTCTTCCAGTATACAAAAACTAATTGATTACTTTCCGGTACTCCTAATATACTTCGGCAGTTGCATCGTGACGCGGCATATCTTTTTACATTTGCACGACACCATATCGGTAGAAGCACGTGCAAGCAAAAGTGGAGAACCGTCGTACTGCGCCTTATTCCGTTTCCCGTCTCACCCCCGCCGCCCTACGTACTACGGTTTTATGTCTCGTGGTCCAGTCGTACTGTCTGCATCTCGTATCCTGTTATATTGTGCGAGGGGATCTCTGACGCGTTAAGGAGCATTCACAACGACACTCGCCGATAAGGATTTACGAATAATCGTTCTCGCGCACGAAGGGTGCAATGGGAATAGGGTGCGCCCGAGGTTTATGATACCAGTCTGAGTATAATGGCTGCTTCGAGAAAGATAAATTGGAAGTATAATATCAGTTTTTATACTTTTTATACTCAATTCTTCATCTTTGTTGTTCTTTGCTCTTATACTTTATTGCTTGTCCACCGAATGAGTGAATAAAGGTGGAAAGCTGAATGGGAAGAGTATAAAGTGGATTTTAAGTATGCAGGTTCTTAAAGTTATCGTAATTCTTTATGATACGATTCTTCGAGTTTAATGAACATATATTTGGAGGTTGCTTAAAGTAGTTTTAATTAGGTATTTCGAGTGAGGTTTATTATCGTGTTTTATTGTTATGTGAAATATTATCATGGTCGAATGTAAATGTGATGTAATGATATTGAAGTTAATATAATTTTAAGTATTCCTTGAAACGTTAATTCTGTAGGGGCAGGCTTTAAGGGAGATATTATAGCAGTTGAACGCTATAATTCATGTGTACAATGTACAAGCGCATTTAAACGGATATCCGTCGAGAGCATATAATCACCTTAGTACCGGGTAAGCATGAAAGATTTCCAAGGAATCTGGATAATTTAAAGCCACGCGGGTATCGCTTATCCTAACATGAATGATGATAGCGGATAGGAATAACAGTTAGATACTTTTTAACAGAAAGCACCGCTCGCGTGAGTAATTGCCAAGAGTCAGTGAAAGCGATGTAATGTGAATGGTAAATTCTAGGTCAAATTTATCTACCGATACTATCTTTCCAATATTGGATCATATGGGTACCGTAACTTGAATCAAATTAAAATAAATAAGACTACTGTACCAAATTCCAATTTACTGATCCGATATCCAAATACTATATTTAGTATACGAATTTCGATCTTGAAATTAATAAATTAATGATGATGGAGTAGCATAGCTATTAACCTTGCTATTCCCACTGCAGACAATTACATCACAAAGTGTAAGCGATATGAAACAATTAACCCTTGCACAGTGAGGTAAAATTACGAATTCTGGTCCAAAAAGTGTCTAGCTTTTTATGTTTGAAAACACTTCGGCATGTAATAAATAATGTAAAAAAACGTGTTTTATATGTACCTTGTTAGTAATTAGTTCGTGAATGGTAGATTTTAAAACACTTGACGCTCTGCCCGTGACTCTCACGGGATACACTATCGAAGGTTTAATTAATTGCGAGAGAAGGAATCGTGGGATATTTTTGTCCGTCAACGATCTTATAGAGAAAAGTCCGCTCTTTCGAATGCACTTTGTTGCATCAAAAAATATTCACGGGCTCCTTAGTTATTAACGATTATTCGGGACATTCATTCAACCTTGTTCGCGAGTGTAACCCACCGCTCGGAGGAGGCCCCGTATTTTAAGAAAGTAATAATAATTAAATTACTTCCGGTAAGAACACCCGTATTAGTACACTTTTTGTGTCACGTTGTCTCTGAAGTTATGTTTCACTATCTTGTTATCAATACAAACCCTATCCCATGCTAATTTTTAATCTATCAAGTGCAGACATCATTATAAAAAATACTGACGATATTCACCTGGCAAGTGAAATTTAAGGAACCATACAGATCTGATTCTTACGATGATTATTTTCATTTATGTCCCACGCTTAATGTCTAATAAATTCGTCCCTTGATTTAATGCCCTTTGTGCTATCTCGTTTTCAGTGGTATGATACAAGTTGGAGAGCACTTAAGGCTGGACATGTGTTCGTGTATGGGAACGTAAGTGGCTTTTTGCATATTATTCGCGCGTCAGTGGATGTTGGATGTGGAATTGCAACGTCAGTGGAACGTCGTCAAGGGCCCCTGGAAGTCGGAGAAAAAGGAAGTTACGATCCTACGGGAAGATCGTGGGCGGACATTAGTAACGATAGGCGAGAGCACGAGACGGTTTGACGTTCTTACGCTACCGCGATCAAGAAACGGGATATAACGTCATTTTATTAACATCCGTTCATTGACACGGAAATACTGCAGAATTAACTTGAATATTATTCTCCTTTACATTAGGGTTAAAGAAAAGTAATCAATTCGAGAGTAGATAATTAATTCGCATCAAAAGTTCAGAACTTAATTGTTTCCATAACAAAATTAACACATTCAAAGATCATTATCTAACAGAATAATGTTAACTACGAAGAAATAAATGTAGTTTCATAAAGCGTTTCATAAAGTAGTTTCTTAAATCTCACATAAATGTGAGAAATGAATGATCATTTTTCAATTAGAACATCAGATACAAAGTAATACTATATTAAACGAACTCGGGTTCTGCATATATTATTTAAACACTTTCGACTTCCAAGTGAATATTAAAAGGAATATCTTCCAATCGCGAAGCTCATATGATAAGTGATAATAAGTAGACCAGGGATTCATAAATATCAGTAAAAGTGTAAAGAACGAAGTAAAGAGCGTGGAGGAAACATTAAATGTAATGAAACGCAGACATCTTTAGTGGAGTATCAAGATAATTCTATTTGCTGGTAAGGTTGGCTTACCATGTATTAACATGTATTAACATAGGTGCATGCACATATGTATGCACTTCCTATGAAAGCAAAATAATAATCGAGAGTATGCACATCTCATTGCGGCACTATTTATAAATGCTTTTCAAAAGCTCGAGCTTTCGATATCCTGCAGCTCGGTTCATTGTGCAATGGAATCGAAGCTGCAACCATAAGCCCGACAACCGTCCATCGATTCCTCATACTCAGGATAAAAGATGGACGCATTTGCATATAGATTGACTTCGTCCATTTCTAGGGACGCGCCTTTTTTTTCTCTTCATTACGAATCATACGACTCTACTACTGAATCCGCGGAACTACCTTCATTCTGTACTTCAATCAGTGGCAAGTGACCAGTCCGATCAATGTCCTCGTTTTTTATCAGGATTCATCAATAGTTTGATGAATTTTTAGATTTCAAAGTTATCAGAAAAACTCTCCGAGGGAATCGGATAATGGAGAAATGTTTCGTTGGGTACGATATATTCCATGATGATATACATAATTAATGGTAGAAGTACCAAAGTAATCAAAACGGTATTTAATAAAAGTGAGATTTTTTGCGGCTCATTTTTGAATCGAATAATGGACGTAATTAATACTGCCATTTTTAGTTTAATTATTCGAATACACCACGGCGAATTGTTTAAGATTTTATACAATTTTGTTTGACATACATAACGCGAATAATTGAATTCATTAATTAACTTTAATCTTGCAGCCATAATTTATCAAAATAAATATGTAAGCATAAGTGAGTATATGTTCGGTAGTTCTAGTGTTAAATCGATTAATTTCTTTTTTCTAATCCATTCTTATTTTTAAGGACGTATACGTGATTCTAAAATATAGCTGAATATCTTGTCCACAGTTTAGTGTTAAATACATCGAAACTGACTTTAGAATTTTCTTATCACAAGGGTTGCTAGAGGATACGGAAAATAAGATAAAAATGTAAAGTGAGATACAATCGCAACATTGTAAAAGGTTGTCGAAAGTTCATAGAGGATCTAAAAGATAGGTGACTAGGGAAAGAAAAAAATCGTAGAACCTGCCGATCCCCAGGAAGCAAGGCTTGCATAGTTGAGATAGAAACAGGAGATATTTCCTTCGCAGCCTTCGCGTATACACTACCGGCCATAAGTTTGGGATCACTTACTATCGTTAAACAAATTATTAAACATCTTGTCTATATAATATTACGGCCAACTTCAACCTTCAAGAAAATTAATTACATCTTGTCTATAAAATGAAATGGTATACTTTTCTTTGGGTACATCTGTAGGTCGATGTATGTTGATATTATAAGATAGAAGAGTCGTATAAATTTCGTATATTTTATTCTATATTAATTATACATTTCGCTTAATACGCGATTCGTCGAAGTATCCCCCTTTTTTCATTATTGCTATTTTACATATTTTTGACATACCCCGACAAGTTTGTGTAATGTTTCTTGCTGCATAGTTCGCCAACCTTCTTGTAGTAAAGTAATTTGTTGTGGGGAAACTAAAAACCGACCGATAGCAATAAACGGACCCGACCGATTTTAAAGGTAACAAAATCTTATTACACCCAGGTGCCGATACAATATGTGTCTGCATGGCAAGAAAATAGTTTAATATTAATGGTACAATTATAAAATGCACAAAGGTTTTATATTCTATTTATTTTGATTTGAAGTAAACGTTAGAATGAAGACAAAGGAAGTGATCCCAAACTTATGGCCGGTAGTGTAGTTGAGAACGAAGGAAATGAACATCGCGGATGATCGATATCATCCACTGCAGGTAGACGGTTGGATAAAAAATTGCATTCTACCTCGCTGAAACTCAAGCGACTCACTGCGAACGTAGACTTTCATGAATTTCGAAAAACAAGCTTCTCGTTCGTTCGAGATGAAAGGGAGAGACCTGGGAAAAGCGGATGCTTGTACCAACGTAGGAACACAAAATCTATTGGGCTGGTTTACCGATCAGAGAGTTCTCCATTTTTCTTTGGGGCTACCATTAAAAAGGCTGTTACGCTCCGATGGTCTTTTACACCATATTGAACTTCAACGACCAATCAGAGAATTCCGAGTCCCAGTGACTTTAACTATGTCGTTCTCAATGAGGGTTTCTTTGATACCGGAAATTCAACCCTTTACACTCGAGAGGCGACTCTCGGTCGCCATTCAATTTATTGTAACAACTCGAGTGGCGATTCAGAGACGACATTAAAATCTTTTCCAGTTATATTTTGTTATTCGACGTTAAATCAACGATAATTGGCGTTCATTTTAATCTCGCTTCTTAGTCGCCACTCTAATGGGGGTTAATTCAAAGGGTTAACTCTTATAGTACCTTATAAGTCTTCCGAATACCGTAAAAAACTATTTTTAAAATATACGATATATATTATATGTTTAAATTATATTAATACTGGAACTACCAAGGGTTTCAAAATGACTTGTCTGCTATTTCGAGTTAAATTACTCGAATATACGGCGAATTGTTTGAGATTTTATGTACATTCATTTTATATACATAACACGAATAATTGAATCCATTAATTAACTTGAATCCTCCAGCCATAATTTATAAAAATAAATGTGTAAGCATAATTGAGTACATATTCGGTAGTTCTAGTGTTAAAAATGGAACAAAGCCGATGTATCGGCACTAAGGTACTCCAGTTATTTTTGTTATTTATTGTTTAAATTCTCATCAACGATGTAGTAGATCTTAATGTTCCCAGTAAAGCAGCGAGGTAAACCGTAGCCAATGGCGTTATTTCTATTCCCCGCGTGCTTTAAAAGCCCTCTGATAAATCAAACGAGAGCACGAAAGCCAGCAGGGAAACGGATGAATGAAAGAACCTCGGGTTGTCGGAAAAACGTAATATTTCTGGAAAAGACTTAGTACCGATGCTATTTCCGGAACGAGTATTTTAAATTCCCTTAACTCCCGCGCATTGGAGAGACGCTGATGTTAAAAGATTTTGAAGCGTGCTTTGAAAACTATAAGTCGAACTCATTAGGATAATGAGACAGGCATCCAATCCCGGTGACACGAGTCTTGTACGCAAGTAAACACATATATAGTGAGTTTAAAATTCGCGAATTTTATTAACAAGCAGAAAAAAGCATGTTCTTTTGAATTATTTTATGTACATCTTGCTTGGATCAATGAATTTTTATATCAAAATATGTACTGTAATTTTTGAAAAAAATATATAATACTGTTTCTATATTCTATCTAAATATATAATACTATTTAAATACTACTATTTACTTAACTAATACTACTATTTTAAGTACTATTTAAATACTACTACTATTTAAATACTATTTAAATAAAGAAGTTTCCATTTAATTTTTGGTCTGATTAATAGCCGCAAAAAATAACCACTATATATTAATAATACTAAGACCAACTACATCATTCAAGAAATTTAATAATACTGTTTCGTATGAATATATTAAATTCATTACATATTTATTTTCAATATGAAATGTGAATTCGAATTGCACGGTTTCAATTTACCCGGCATTTTCGGGGAAGCAATCTACCGTGTAAATCGAGGGTTATCTACGACATACATAGCTTATCTTTAGTTATCCGAGTAATTAACAAATTGTAATAAATTCTAATAAGTTCAACTTTATGATACATAATGATTCTCATTTATGGAACTCGACTGATGAGTGACACGTTAATTAATGTTTTAATAAATGTTTATGACAGCCGTTTCTTAAGTGGAGAACTTATTTATGAAGATAATTATAGGTATCTTAATTGGAACGTTTTTAATGTTCGATCATTGAATTTAATATATACGTAGGTTAAAACGAAATGTTAGACGATGAAGTAAGAGACGTGCACGCAATTATTTTGCGCTGCTTGAATATTTCATATGAAATGGGCATAATTAAAAACTGCATGTTAAATGTTAAAATATATAAGAAATGAATATCAAAATTTATACTCCGAATCATTGAACATATTATATGTGCATACAATCATAATTAAAGTGGACTCGTATTACGTGCACTCGAAGTACAGACGAGTCTCCTTTTAAGTAGTATATGTCTTTTTAATACGGCTGTGAAGTAATGCGGCGAAGCAAGATAGCAAGAAAAAAGAAACAATCCAAGAAAGCTAGAAAGCTTTAACAGCGTAACGCGCATATCCATTTATTTTCGTTCTTTTTATACTTTTCTGCTGGGAATTAAAAGAGAAGAGAATAATTCTCGCACACAAATAAAGCTGCTCGCATTCGAATTTAACATCTTTTTATGCATAAAAATAATTTTCTTTTTCGCAAAAGAAAACAATTGTATGCGTGTATATTACTTCTTTTGTGCTGCAGGTAATTCAAAAACGTAACTCTACTTTTGCAAAGAAAGCTGTATCTTTTTTGCGCAGTTTATATGCGAATTTCTGTGGAACGTATCACTGCATAATGTAAATTAACGTATTAATATTACTTTAAAATTGATTTTGAAAAGCGTTAGCTTTTTATACGTAAATGCGTGATATAAGTAAATTACATAGAAAACTACCCGAATCCGGTTGCTTGGAAGTTTATTAAATTAGTTCGTTTACTTTAGTTGTCTCGAATAACTTAACATTATATATCAAGTACTATCAATCATATCAAAGTGTAATCTATAACCTAAGTAAGAAACCTATTCACGTGGCATATTAATTACTTATTACACTCATTTGAAAAAATGCAATATTCCTACCTTGTGATTTCCTCGATAAGCTTGCAAGGATCGGCAGCATAGAATTTCACACCAAAGTAAAGGGTGTGAACATCGGAACTAGGGTCACCTTTCTGTACCTTCAACTGCTTGCCAATCTTCTTGCTTGGATCCAGCCATTGCTAAACGCCATGGAAATAAGAACATCACTAATAAATAATTAAACCCTGGTTCATCGTGGAGTGCTACACTGAAACTGTCGATCAAGCGAACCGGAAATTACAGGTAGAAGGACATTTCCCGTAGATAATAATTGTAGAGGGCAGTAGTATTGCAGTTGCCCCGAAGCAACTTCATATGAATTTTTCACGAGGGAAATCTAATTGACGATATATGTACCGCCCGGTTTTCTCCGTGCACCGATTTTCATCTCTTATTACAGTCTTTTAGAAAATAATGTCAGTGCTTGACATTATTGGAAATTTGACGTGATTCGAAGTATGTTAAATCTAGTTTGAATTTATTTATTCTTCTTCAACCCTTTTCGTGTAAGAGGGAACATGGAAAAAATAAGCGTTTTCTTTTGATTTTATACAGTCATAAA
Source organism: Nysson spinosus (assembly GCA_910591585.2). Classification (NCBI taxonomy): domain Eukaryota; kingdom Metazoa; phylum Arthropoda; class Insecta; order Hymenoptera; family Crabronidae; genus Nysson; species Nysson spinosus. The sequence goes on along the minus strand of OU342852.1, from coordinate 1,429,568 downwards.
ATGATCTGTCAATTACTTCGTAACAGACAAAAACTTATTCCATGCTAAAAATCGTAATAATTTCAACGTCAATTAATAATAAGTATATATTATCGGATTTAACGCTGGAAATACGTGTCCGCTTAAAAGTGAAACTGTTTAAGCGCTCTACGATACACGGATTACTTTACATCGTTATCGTAACGTTAAAAATATTACAAATCTCACGAACATCAGCGATAATATTTGCTTCGAATTTTAATAATATCGCACTGAATGTGTTAATATTGTTAAAAACTGTATCCCTTACCGTCTGATTTCCGTGATCGAGATATCGTAAACCAAAGTACGCAGTCTCCAGTAGATTCAGATGCCTGAAGACCCTGTCGAGTAGCTCCTGGCCAAGATTCGAGCTCTGTAAAGAAGATAAGGTAAGAGTTATATCAGCGATATCAATATCGACATTGTAAAAGGGAATGAGAATTACTTCCTGATCCGGGTAACATTAAGCGAATCAATGCGTGGGGTTTCGATCGGTAGTGGCGATCAAGCGTGGCGATTTAAATCGCAATTCACACGCGTCATTGAACACATCGTAGAACTGCATTAGAGCACATTACTCCTTCGGATCGGCTACAACTTATCGATATTATTCAAGGGTGCGTGACACGTTCTCGTTCCCCTAACGGTTCTCGTGGACGCAACCGATTTCTATCCGACATACTCGACACACGCATAACATATCATCTTTATGCATAAGAAATCGCAATGTTCACGGATTATTAAGTTAGTTATATGGATCCTTATAGAATTACTCTACTGGATACGTGGCATCCGATTATTGTAATGCATCTAATCATTTCGAATGAGTCAACAGATTTTTCTTTGAAGCATCGTAATTTCAGGAATTCGATCGTGTATCATTTTAATTACAAAAGTACATTTTCGGGAAATCGATTGTAAAGTTTTTAATTAAATCGGCTGTCACTTATCGTAACTTAATGTCAACCTTCTTTTTTTCAAAAGTGGAAAGTCTTCACAGATACCTTCAAAAATCTATGAAATCAGCTGTAAGGAATCCATTGATGCCAATTACTCAATTTCGCAAATAATGTCAGACACGATTTTTTAGTTTTACGATCGGAACTCGAACGTTACCGATTTCGAGATGTATTATAAATAATAATTTATAATGAACATCGATGAATCGCATAAAATACTTGAAAATGGAGCAGCTTGTTTGATGTACAGATTACACGGAATAAAAAATGGCAGAGATAACTTATCAGCAGAAAAGATGTCGCATAAGAATAGCGCGAAATATATCAACATAAATCTTCGCGATATCTTTCATAGAAAACAATAAATGAATTAATAACCGAATAAAAAATTCCCACAAATTTTCTTCACGTATCATATCTCGATTCCCCAACACAGTACTATTTTATTATTCACAAAGAATACAAGAAGTATCACTTATCAACCCCTTTAAACTGCCACCGAATAAACATCATAAATATGCACGCATCAGCTGTAATAACTCATGCAAATGATTTCCATTGAAACGATAGTTATCACAAACTTAAAGCTGACTTAACTACGAGACAACCGAGTGGACAATCCGAGATTGAAATCGGTGACTTCCGGTTCCCAGTGCAACGAAGCGAACCGTGACACTGGTTCGTTACTCTACGAAACGAACCCACGAATATATAATAGATATAATAGATATCTGAACATCCAACTTATTTCATTAGGTAAACACTATAATTAATATACTAGTACTAGTATAATCTAGTATAATTGCTACTAAATGATCATAGAATCTGTATACATATATCATCATGAATTAATATAGTTCCCGTGTGTGTGTTTCGTGCTCGATCTTTCGATATATATATATTCTGATATATTTCCCGAACGGTTTGTACGAAGAAGGAAGACGATCCTCCATTTTGCTCGTAATTAGCGTAGCCGCGTTACTACTACTCGTTCTTTACCCCATATACTTGCTCTTAGCTTCTCTCACTCACACTTCCACACTCATATTTCCGCACCGTCGACTTCCATACCGATCTACCTGTACTTCCTTTCCCCCTCGGTCGTTCATTACACACCGACCCTTTCTTGCGGGAGAGTACACCGTATAGCAATTCAAGGATAATAATTGAACTTGCTGCTGATTTCTCTAATGACCTGACAGTGATTCGTCCTTAACGAGCTTACCCACCCCCTGATATATATTGATTATTATCTCGTTCCGCGCCTAAAGCCGGTGATTATCGTTAAAGTAATTTATTATCGTGATTTATTTAGAATCTCATACCTCAACGATTCGTGGGTTAGATGGGTTAACGATAAACGATGCTTCATGAAAGTGTACCGAGAATGTTCAGATTTTTATGAGAAATGAGTTATATTAATTTTACGTGGTTTTAGTAATATTTTCATCGGCGATTATCGATGACCGAAATCCGTAACATTGGAAATTAAAACTGATTAGGGTCTACGATATCTGGGTTACTTAAATCGTTATGGTAGCGTTAAAAATATTGAAATATTTGTCGAATATTAGCGATATATTTGATTCGAGTTTTAGTAATATTGACATCGGTGGATACCGGTGATCTTCCGAAGGTAGTCAATGTGTTAACTAACTGAAAGGATTTCCGAGGTCAATGATAAAATGGCTGGCATTTGAAAAGAGAGATCGAATACACCACCGCCCTGTTCCTACCCTTTCTCACTCTTGGAACTTGTATCTGGATCGCAACAACGTAAAATTTATTGTGGATGCCATGAACCTATCTGTACCTGGCATCTATTCTACCTGCTGCACCTGCACTTTTACCCCGACGAAGGTGGTTTGCACCTTCCATGGATCGAGCGAGTTCTTCCTCGCGATCTCGTGCCAGGGACAACTATAACGCTTTCAAACGCCATTGAAACCAGAGTAACGAACCACTGCACGGAAAGCGAGAGCAATTTGTTTTGTCGCGGTAAAAAACGCGATTTCCAAGTGAACGGGGTTTCAGGAATACGGAATATTACGGCCGATAGAAATAGGGCTGTTTACACTCCTACGCAACAGTGAATGTAAAAAGTATTCATGCATCAGGGAAAATTGAACAGAAACCTCGTAGAACTTTATTTCCGCATGAAATGCATTGTGAATATTTACATAAGAAAATATTTTATTCTGTGATTTGTGCTACTTTTTTAGCGGTTTGGTTTGTGTCCTTTTTTTAAGTGGTTTAAAGCGTTTCCAGGATTATTCTTTTGTACAAGACTTATGGCATTAAACAGTTACAAACATAGTTAATGATAAAAACTTTTTCATTCCCGACTTGATTTCATTTAAATATCATTATTTATTTGTAACTTCGTTTATAATAAAATGTTTCTCTTTAGCTTGTTCGCATTGTGAATATTTACATTGTGAATATTTAAATAAGGAAATATTTTATTGAGTGATTTGTGCTACTTTTTTAGCGGGTCGGTTTGTGTCCTTTTTTTAAGTAGTTTAAAGCGTTTCCATGATTATTCTTTTGTACAAGACTTATGGCATTAAACAGTTACAAACATATTTAATGATCCAAGCTTGTTCATTCCCGACTTGATTTCATTCTAATATCATTATTTATTTATAACTTCGTTTATAACGAAATGTTCGTCTTTAGCTTGTTCGCATTTCCAAAGTGGGTTGTATTTTCCACAAAAGCACAAAAGAATTATGCATAAATTCACGAATATGATAAAAGACTGCACACTGAACTTGTCGAGGACTGCAATGCATGTTAAGTACTGTCGAAAGAATACTCTTTATGACACGAAAAGAGAAGTTCCTGTAATCATATCAGCGAAACATGATACGAATCTTCATATATGATTAATAAAAAAGGATATTACTTATGGAATGACCTAATAAATGGCGTAAAGTCAAAGTGTACGGTAACAGAAACGGTGTTATGACGTGGATACCGAAAGGAAGACGTTTTCTCCAAGCAAAGAGGAACGCGGATGACTCGTCGAGACGAAGGAGGGTAGAGAAAGGTAGAAAAAAAGAAACATCTGACACCGATAGTCCAAGGTTTTACTGGCCAACTCGACCGGTTACTTTTGCCAGTACTTTTAAATCTCTTTAAACTGTGTCTGCGCCAGAATCGAAGATTTTCGGAAACCAAAATGGAATGAAGAATCACTTGGATGCTAGTTTACTTATCGTCTAAATAAACACATATGAAGAATAAATAGCGTTGATTTTTTGTAGTTTTTTGTAAGCAATATTTCTGAAGGCTTTTATTTTGGAAGAAAAATTGCAAAAATCATCTGGCTAACTTTTGCACGTCGCTGTATACACTTTTTTATATAAAGATTGCATGGTGCAAAGGGGCAAATCTTTTCATAAAAGTACATAATTTTTTATTTTATTATTTAATAAGATATGACGGTCAAATTCGGTTGTTTAAATGGAACTACATATTTTTTGTCCAATGGTTTGATAATACTTTTTAAAAGGAATTCATTAATCTAAATGTATATGACCGATTTCAATTAGTTTTTAAGATATTCAGCTTACAAATTTAGGCATACAATATACATATTTATACTGTATACATATATTCTTTGTTCTTCCTACGTGACTCAAATTGAACATATGTAACTTCTGGACATTTCGGATTTCAAGAATCCGGCATCTTCTTTGGATCTCAAACAAAACACGAAGTCAAAGACTACGTGGTTGAGCAAGATTTATGTATTTTTGTGGAGGACCTCGGGGAAATCTTAAAACGCGTTGGAGATTGGTAGCATGTATCTTACAATGGTTGAAGTTGATGATGATAAATCAGCTTACAAGATCCATGTAAATATATTAGGTTGGCCACAAATTTCGTCCGGTTTGCAACCGTATTTTTTAATTGGAAAATGAGGGAGTTTTATTAAAACTGAATTACGAATCTCTCCGAATATACGCAAAAATGATAAGTCAAGTCAAAACGAACAACATATTATAAAATAGAACATTGAAAAATATACAAAATTATATAAAAGTAATTTCCTATTTACATGTTAAAAGGACGACCTAACGTATTGTCATTTTCCTCAGAGAATACCGAACTGGTATTTACTGTCAATTAATTTCAAAATGAATTCATCTTAACAAAGAGACGTAGCGATGCAGTGATAACTCAAAAGGCATTCTGCTGTCCAGCACAGAGGAAAATACTCAGAAATCTTAATAGGATCTGACAATACGGTCTGATAAAGATTTTCAAAAAAGTTCGTATCCCTGTCTTGAGAGCAGTTCAATGCAACGGACGATTGAAAAGTCCTAATTGGCAATACGGAAGATCGGGGAGAGCGAGGTTCTGAATGTCCAGAAGGATGAGAGGAAAAAAAAAATGGACGACGACCGCGAGTCCGCCGCCCTTCGATCTCCCGTTGTCGTTCCTCTTTCCCTTTTCTCGCGGAGGAGTTCGTCCGCGGCTGCTTCCAGGATGCATTGTTTTCACCTTTTTTTTCACTCCCTTCTCTCTTCAGCTTTCGAACGCCAGCGGCTTGGTTTCGTGTATATACGTCGGGGGGTTTGGTATCGCCGGATACGTACGTGTACATATAACAGAGCGAAGGTCTATGCCCTGATGCTCTTGGCCTGATGTTCGGGATCGGTGGTAGAGGAACAAACGGAGGTAAAAGAGTAGGAGGATATACCTTGGAAGGGAGTAGAAGCCAAGGGACGACTCGATAGAATCTGGTGGGGGGTACATCGTGAATCTTTTTTCACCTTTTGCTTACATAATGTATTCTCAAACGTACATACAGCTCTGGGTACTCTGCTACCAGTGAGCCTTTCGTATGGCATCCGCATGGTCCATTCTCTCTCTCTTTCTCTAATCCTCGTGCTTTTTCTCTTTCACTCTTTTCTACGTAGCTACGTCCACGTTCTATCAATCGATGTAGAAGTTACGTGTATATGTATATGTATCCACCATCTAACGACACTTATACTTGTCTGGATTACTACTACATGCACGTTTCAACCTGGCTGATGTTGTCGTCGTCGTCGTACGCCCGCAAACGTGACGGAGGCGTGTCACATCGGAATACAAAAGGTATAATACCCACATACCGATGCCGCTAACTTATACCTACTGGGGAATACCAATTTTCGAGGTACCAACTATACGCTGACAACGAGTCCTACGTTTGATGGTAAACTGAACAGAGATTGCTCGCGATTCACGCACGTTCTGTTTTTCTTACATCGTGATATTTCCTGGATGCTGGCGACCATGATTACAGCTTCATATGAAGAACCCTGATAGCACGGTTTACGCGAAATTAGACCTTCCATAGCAGGGGTCTCGGAACCCCGAGCCGGGTATAATTTTCTGGCACGCGGATGGGATAATTTTTATTTAATTCTTATATAAATCGTAACTTATTAATACCTCCGACATTAAATTGCGGTCTACGTGGTTAAAGAAAGAAATATCATAGTAATTTGGACCGAGTGTTTCGAAGTTTGGAAACCCTTGTTTTATGGAATACAATTAGATTCTCTGATACTGCTGTTTTCATCTGTTTAGGATTCATATCGTAAATCTGAACATTGCGTCGAAGTTTCGATCTGCTGTCGATTACGGAATGTTTTTTCTACACGGCTGACCATAACTGGACATTAATCAATTGTTTCGATTGTCCTGTTTTAAGTCGATAGAGAAGCAGATATATTTCTAGGAACACAGTTCCGCCTTGGTCAGCTTGTGATCTATAAATAGGTGCGTAGACGTCCAAGAGAATGTGTTGTCCATACTTAATATGCCAATGGTACAAGAAAGTTGAGATGCTTGCAAAGGACAGTACTTCGTCTAGTCATTTGTCACTTTTTCTAAGTCCCGCCACTAAAGCTTGTCAAGAAACGTCGTGTACGTAACTATTCATGTTTCGCGGTATTGTGAAGATCGATGTACCAGAGTTACTTTAAAAGGAAGAAATGTCTCGATAGTTCTTTCCACGGTGTGATTACATTTACATAACTTCTTCAGCCAAAGTACTTAACACTTGCTATATTTGTATATTTATCTGTACGTCCTTAAAAAAAGGAAGAATGAAAGAAATAAATTAATCGATTTATTTATGTCCACTGCGCAACGTGAACCGTGAAGAATCGCAGGAAATGAAACGTTCTAAATTAGAACATTTTTATTGCATTCCGAGCACTTCGTATAGCCACAAAATCTGTGTAACTTATGTATAAATATTATTATAATAAATGATTGTAGAAGTCTGAAATCAGAATATATTTAGCTGCCAGTAACAAATTCATCGAAACCTTTTTCAAAATGTACAAGCTGAGCATAAATTTGGATGAACCAAGTTAAAGCAACATCTGCGAACCTAACCCACTGTCAGCAGCCATTGCTACATGGATCGTGCTCTAACTTTGAACAACATCTTGAACAGTAATATCCATTGTGAAACTTTGATGGTTCATGCAGAGTTCCGAAAGATGGTAGAAGCAAGATCGTTAATGGATGGAACGAAATGAGAGGGGAAGTGGGTGGTGAATTCAACCACGAAATCGGAATTTCTACTGGAAGAAAACTATGCTCTAATAGTAAGTCAGAAGATGACTGGAGGCGAGGAAGCATCAAGCAAACAACCGGGCAGAGCAACAACTGTCTTTCGCACAAAAGATACGTAGCTCAACATTTCACCTACAGCAGCCACTCGCCGCAAGCTTTCAACGGAAATGCATCGTTGCTCGGCCGAAGAAGACTGCGAAGACTGCGAAGACTTGCGAAGACTTGCGAAGACTGGGATGAGGTAAAAGGGATAAAGAAAAGGAAAAACGGCACGAGTTACTCGCGATTCTACGCTACCGACTTACCACCTGCTCCTTTTTTTTCCTTTCTTTCATTCGTTCTCTCTTTTCTACTCGCACGGAGACATCCACCGTTTTATACCCATTGTCCTTCCTTCCGTTTATCTTTCATTTCTATTATGGCTTGTTCCATTCAAGCGCTACGTACGCAGCTATTTCGATATTTAGAAAAGTATTCGAAGCGTTATTTATCTAAATGCTTGATATAGATTCTTTAGATTCTTTCTTATGATATTTATATTTTTGTCTTAACAACTCTGTACAATTTTACGCCCTTTTTCCGTGTACATTAAAGAGTTCTTTAACCAGTTTATTAGAACAAATAAATAATTGGCGCACAAGAAATGTAGAAAGAAACGCAATAAAAAGTGAAGATGAACCGAGCAATTCAAGTTGAGAACGACAATTTCCCTTTCCCATTACATTCTTTTCCCGCGCTTCCTGATGATCAACTACGAGGAGCATGTCTTAATTACACACACATTATCGAGGTTTTCAAGTAGATAACAGACTTCTATACCGAGTGAAAACAGTGGAAGAAGATAAAAAGAAGTTAATCTTATGCAGATTCTCATGCAACCTACTATTTCCTTGATATTACGGATGCAACTATGTGAAACACCTTAAAGGAGATTAATACGTCTACTCCACAACGTTGCCCCCGAGATGAATGCTGCGTATGCGACGCGGGATATTTAAGTATTTAAATCAGTCTTCAGGAATAAAAAGTGAAATATCGGATGCAATAGGCAAGGTAGTTATTGACAGTATAATAAAAGTATGGAAGAACGGCGAGCGAAGGAAGAAGGGAATGAAGACGAACAAGAAGATCGTCCACTTCCCTTCTCATTGGCCCGAGGTCCAATGGACCAGGGTATAGGTCCAAGAGGTGGGTAATCATCTTTAGGTTGCGTGCTCTGAACCATCCTCTCTTTCTTCGTCTAACGTTTCTTCGCTCATCGGTTATCCTCGTCGTTTCTTCCATTTTTCATATACGGTGCAGGCAAACCGTTTATTTAGGCATACCGTTCTCCCTTTCTGTCTTACCGACAGATCCCCGTAGAACGCTACTTTTAGCCCCCGGGCTAGGGTTTGTCGTGGGAATCAAAACACCATAACACACGTCGACTTCTTCGGAGGGGTCCAAATTGTCCGTTTCGTAGCGTGCCACATTGGCGAAACTAGAAAAACGGCGCTACGGCGTGCAGATGCGATACAGATTTTTTTGTATGCTAAATTAACCCTTTTGCGGATTATATTTTGCATATCATGTTCACCTTTTTCCACTAGAAATTAACCATTTTAAATTCTTTAGAAATTCACCCTTTTACAAATCAAGCCTTTCTACAAATTTCGTTTCTGAAGCTATTTTAAGAAAAATCGAATCCAATTTCAAGTGAAGGTGAACTTACTTTTTTAGTAAATGAATACAATAATTTAAATTAAATTAAATTAATACAATACAACCGATCGAATAACGGAATCTCTCAAACTCCTCGATTTTTTAAATTTCATCGACACATTTTACTGTCACGCAAATGTTAATGGTTTCTTGTTAAAACACGCCGCAGTCAACGGGTTAAAGGCATAGCAGACTAGGCAATGCCATTGGGTTAAAAAGAAGACATTGGAAAAGATTTTGCGTTCCTATTAAAGTGCAGCGACATTTTAACTCTCGTAATAACTAACCTTTCTTTACGGTTACACTTCATCGAGAATTGCTGAGGGTTTCAAGAAAAAGTGCTGATGAACGTCTCCCTGATAAAACAAGGAATCAACGGTGGGGGAAAAAGGGTACTAACTTATGCCAGGAAAACAGCCAGTCATTTCTAGATCCCGCGAATTACTGGTAAATTTCATTCCCTTGAAAACTGACGATTAATCTGGCCATTGATTCCTCTGATTACAAAAAACCTTTCATTCGTCTGCGAGAATGAAATGTGTTGATGATGGCCGACATTTCTAGCTTTGTAGAACGATGGTAACAAAGATATCAAAAGAACATAGCAAACCTTTAGACAGTATGACGGTGATAATATCTCAAGCCACGGATCTAGCTTTTTTTTGTTTTATTTTCTTGTTTGTTTTATTTTCTTGTTTTGTTTTATATTTCTATTGGATGCGCTCGAAAGAACAGAGTAAACAAATTGCCGGGAACGTCAACCAATCGAAAGAAAAGATTCCGCAGTTTATTAAAAATAGTAAAGTTGCTTGAGAAAACAAATTTATAGAAAAGCTTGATTAGCAAAAAGGTTAATTTTTAGTGCAAAACCTGTATTATATGCTTCAAGAGACATGGGATTATGTATTCCATATTTTTACGCATTTTATTAAAGAATGTTATCATCTTAATCAACAGCGAAAGGGTTAAACTTTCGATTTTCCTTAACGATGAATTATACGCCATCTAATCAGACGTATAACAAGGATTTCGGCATATTCAAATACGAATATTTCCCTGGTAAACCAAGGAGTTTATCTCAATGCAATCTTTATTCATAACGAATTCAAATTTGCATAATCAATAACGCATACCAAGATAATACGTAGAGTTTACTGGAAAAGTGGCGTTGAATACCGTAGAAGTTATTCCTCCATCCTTCAAGCAGAAACAATGTAAATGAAGTTCCGGTGAGGCAGGAAAGGGTAGAAAATGTCCTCAAGCTTTCCCGAGGCTTTAAAGCTTACTTTGTAACCATTTTCGAAAGTCAATAACGCGACCTCGAGAGAAAAGTGGTAACGGATAATTGTACTTGAAAAAGCCTTGACTGTGTGACGTAACTACAATTAAAATATATACACCGGGGGACTCTTTTTACACGGTGGCTGCGTGAATGCTATGCGAATCGCGTAAAAGCATAAAACTTGTGTCAAACTAAAACAATTTGAAATATAGAATTGCACGCGGTTTTAATGATTGATTAATTAACAGAGGTTTTAACATTCGATCCCCGGAAGTTACTTAAACGTAATAACGTGACACAATTTTTAGCTGTTTTAACACCAAAACTACAAAAGCAGTCAAAATGACGGGTCCTCGGAATATAATAAAAATATAATTCAAATTTACAACCTTTCATTTTCTGAGATCTTTCGCGGTTCGCAATCTTTCGCGGACATAAATAAATCGATTAATTTATTTCTTCCATCCATCCTTTTTTTAAGGACGTACACATAAATATACAAATATGCGGAGAATTAAATATGCTCCGGAGAATTATATTATATAATAAGTACGATCAGCGTAATTAGCAGAAAGTGGAAAAAACCTAAAGAAGTTGGAACACGAAAACGGAAGAAATTTCGAGGAACCGAAAATGCTTGCGAAGATTCTCTTTCTGAAGTTAAACCCTCCGTTTTTGTATCCCCTTCATCTCTTCGTCTTCCTTCGTCTTCCTTCGTCAGGAACTCAACTGTTCTAATCAGGTCTCGTTGAAGACTCGTCTTCTACGGCTAACACGATCTTCAGAGTCGCCGACATAAATCCCGGAGAAATGTCGCGGGAGATAATTGGACGCAACCTTGGAAACGTCGGAAACTGTTATGTCTGGACGTGGAGCAAACTTTTCATGAGCAAATATATCTTCCCGAGACATTTCACTGCGTATTATAGACACGCGTTATTGATTTATTCGCGCGTTATGATATCAAAGTATTACGTTATGTTCATAATTTCATCGCCGTGTTTAGATGACAAAGTTCATGTACCTTCTTTGAAAGGAAACAAATGCAGTTAAAAAGCTAGTAGATCAATGGAATAAGGTTATAGAAAATATTGAAGAATATTCGTTTGAATAAAAAGGATTTTTCTTAAAAAACAGATCAAGTTCGTTTGATTTCATAAAACATATCTAATATTTAATATTTATATTCCATTCATTAATGTAATCATTTTACGAGATTTATATCGTGTTAGGAATACTAGGGGATTGTGTCGTTATTTTTTTAAGTGGTATAAGTCACGTTTTTATGCAATAGAAGTAAATATAATTGTATGCACCACATTGATGTCTTCTTTTTGTTTTCCATATTTAGTGGTTTTTAATTATAGAATTAGTGAATATATCAGAAGTAGCTATGGCATCACCGGTAATATCAGAAGAAAACGGAATCGGTGGAAAAAAAGTTCAGCGGCAGAACCTGTTCTGAAATATACACGTGAAACTTCTGCCGCTTTTTCCTGGCACTATCATTTTCTCTCTAACATTTTGTAATAAAACTATCCGCCATGATTATCGTCAGCCATGGTAGAAAAGTAAGAGCACTGGGAATTCATATCTTTTTAAGTAAGAAATAAACTACGTATCTTACATCCTTTACGTGTCTCATTCATTGATAAGATAACAGGCAGAAAATATTCTTTTAAAAATTCCCATTACTGCAAATCAAATTCACCGTATCACTTTACATTGAATTTGATTATCATTACGATAGCTTAACCCTTTGACAGTGTATCCCGTGACTGTCACGGGCAAAGCGTCAAGTGTTTTAAAATCTACCATACACGAACTGATTACTAACAAGGTACATATAAAACACGTTTCTTTACATTTTTGATTACATACCGAATTGTTTTCGAACATAAAGAACTAGACACTCTTTGGACCAGAATTCGTAATTTTACCTGACTGTGAAAGGGTTAAGAAAACGATTTTGTAGAAAAGCTTGATTTGCAGAAGGGTTAATTTGGAGTGCAAAACCAGTATCCATAATGAACAGAATTTCAATCCCCAGTTGCAAATCTCATAAATATTATAAATCAAATCTTGTCGGTAATGCAATCCCAATAAGAATGCATTTTCCAAGTATTCCACCATAATTTACGTAAACATGCTAATAGAATATTATTTTAACTACGATATCAAGTGCATTATCCATAACGAACACAATTTAAAGACCCTAATTACAAATCTCAGAAATATCGCAAATAAAATCTTGCCGGTAATGGAATCCCAATAAGCATGAATTTTCCGAGTATATTCCACCACGGTTGATGTAAATATGCTAATAGAAGATGCTCAATAAATAATATGCAAATCTTGCTGGGGCCGCGGGAAAAGAGGAGACATACCAAGACACGAATATGTATCACTGTTATCTGGTTATGCCGGAAAGGGTTACGTTTATCCGGTCGTATTATCTTGACGCATAACCATTCTTTTCAGGCTGTTCGGTTACGCGAGACTGGTTCTATGACTGGCAATATAAAACCTGGAAGATACCGGCCGGATACCGGTATATCGATGGCGAGAAACAGTGCTTAGAAATATCACGGTTACCAACCGAACACACGGACGTTCTTCCTCTAATCATCCACGACATCGGCATATCCTTACACTTCCAATCTGCCGATTACTTTTCTCTTTTTATTTATCCACCATCGCTTCCTTCTTATCGAAGTTATGCCCTGCGCCGTGTTACACGAACGGAAACTAACACCGTGAGTCAGTGGTGTCATTGGTAATTGGAGTTGATCGTATCTCGAAGATCATAGCGACGACAGTTAAGAAATATTGTGATCACTTTCTTGCAGATTTAGAAATCGCGATTTTTAATCAAATTAATCGAATAAGTAACGATGCGTTGTTTGAGATTTGATTAGGTTGGCCAAAAAGTTCCTGCGGCATTTAACGTGTAAATAGAAAACGACTTTTATTTAATTTTGTATATTCTTTCAATCTTTTATTTAATAGTATATTGTCTATTATTTTCATAAATGTCGGATAACCGATAATGCAGTTTGTCGAGTATCATTTAATGAAGTAATTTGACTTTAACTTCCCCGGCATGTATAATGTAACAGTCTCGACGGAGGAATTGTTGGAAGAGGATTTTTAACGGTTTCTCGCGGAAGAAATTCATTGGAAAACAGGGTTTTAATATAGTGGAAGAGAATGAGTGGAGGAGGAAGAGGAGGAGTGAGAACGAAGGATCCATGGTATAATTAGACTGGTTTCAATTTCACTGGGGAAACTTTTATCGGGTTCGTCGTTTCAGATTCAATTCCGGAAAACGGAAAAGGACGGAGGGAAATCGTTCCGAAAGTTCGGGAGCGACGTCGCGATTCCCGGAACGACGTCTCCATTGTCCCTAATTCGCGCTACGTCTCTCCCCATTCCTCAAGTAGGGATCACGAACGATACTTGAACTTCCGTTTCTGCTGAAACACGACTCGCCAGTGACTTTTGCCTGGTGGATTAACGCAGTCGAATTCAACTTGCGATCGTGACTGACTAAATTATGTCCTCAATGAGAATCCGCCTTCAACCCCTCGCCAACCTAACCTCATTCTCAGGAACTTCTATCTTCCAGACTTCGTTGTTGATCGTCAGCCATGAAAGACGAAGATAATTATTGAGAGTACCGAATAATGCCCCGTTTCTTCAAAGTAATCTTTCTGCCTGTCTAGGGATAAACCCCATGGAATCATGGGGACTTTGATTTACGTGATTGCTGGGTGTCCAACGAAACGGATATAAATCTATTCGAAACAATAGACTTTAACACTCAAAAGGCGAATTATATTAGATTAAACTCCACAGTAGTTCAGTTTATTGGCACTTAATTATAATTGCCATTTCATTATATTCGCAAACCAGTGAATTTGATTTGCAAAAGGATACATTTCGAGTGCGCCACCTATATATTTTACCAAAAGATAGATATCGCGATAAATTATTAAGATAAATATGCCGGTATACAATTGTATTTCGAATGAGCTACGATGGAATACAAAGTGGAAGATGTGCCGTTACCCTTCTTTGCATCGAATATGTAAGTCCAAGGAAATTGTTCACGAATAAGGTGCAAGATATACGAAGAACATTATGAAGTCGTATAAAAAATACAACGAATGTCCCGCTCGTATTTAATTTACGCTTTGGGTATCCAACAAACGCAGAGGTACACGCGAGTGATGAAATATTCATGAAACTCGATGTAAGGCATAATATAGCGTATTTATCTCATGTAACGTACAAATTAGTCGCATTTCCCACTCAAGAACGAACCAGCATCAAATCGCATAAATTTCAATGCACTGCTATATAAGTTGCATCCAACTAACACATGTACTCGTCTCGTATATTTCATTTATATCTCCACGTATTTATCTCACATTAAATTGAATTTATGCGCGCGCACTTACCGCTCGAATATATTACGCGGGAACTTCGAAAAATCAAAGTACATGTTCCTCGGCAGAAGTCGATGTAGATTTAAGTGACACGGGTCTAACAATATGGCACTCGCAAATAAAAATATTTTTTGGATATACATTCTTCGTTGTACATCGAGGTCTTGGATTCCTTAATGTCATATTTTTTTGTAAAAATATTAAACAGAACGTAGTGTGTTTCTTGAATATCAAGCGATATATTTGACTCGAGTTTTAGTAATATTATTATTCTTTCTGAATAATCATATAATACTACTACCTTTCGCAATCTTTCTATCCACACATTCCTCGATAATTATTCTCCCAGTATTATTCCACATATCTCTCGCAATTCAAAGAACACCATTTACACCGAAAGTTTGAAGAAACAATTACTTCGTAGCCGAAACTTAGGATTATCTGTTCGTGCAGAAGAAAACACTTCATCCCAGCGGGCAAAGGGGAATGAAGCATTCCAGGGGATCACCTTCAGGGAAGATACCGAAAGTTTTCACGGTCGCCGTTAATCGGTATGGACCCCCGTAGAAGGCGATTCTCTCTCTAGGCAATAATTTCCTCGTTCTTAATGTTTCGAGGTGGATGGCTCGGTTTGGTTGCCCGCATACACGAACAACATACCTGTACGTAACTCACTAAAAGAATCCTGAATAACCTGGCTATGGTATTTCACGAGGATACCAGGATGAAGAAGAAGAAATAAGAAAGAAGCCGAAAGTTAAAAGCCGCGCGAATTAGTGTGCACGATGGTCGGGGGAGTTATGGGGTTGCCCTATTGGGAAGTGGCCCACCAATTTTCGTATATCGCCTAATAACAGAGCAGACCCAGTGTGCCCCGGGTACCCCCATGATATGTACGCCCCGTCCTTCGTGCATTGCCAACCATAACCCACCACCGACATAGCCTCAGGGTACGATACACCATAGAGAAGAGAACCCGCTTGGAAACGAAATATTCTTAATTCTTATTGCAAAAGTATTAGAATACTGGAAAGTAATTAATTATTTGTCACATAGTTTATGAAACTGTATTTATATTTCCATGTTAAACAGATAGATGATTAGATAATCAAATTAAATTCCTAACTTTCGATGCGACAACATTCTCATGATAAGACATGTAGGTATCTTTATAGATTATTAATGATCGTGGGGAATATAAACTATAATCGAGTTTTTTAATATTATTACGTTAACATTATGCAACGTTATTACTCCTCATTTATTGATAAGCTTATACATTCCACTCTGCTTGATCAACCATGCAGAACTGATCGCCATCGTAGCCTCTCACCATAAAACAATTAACGTGTAAAATAGTCACCTCAGGATACGCCGTGGAAGAAGTAATATCGATAATCCATGAAATTACGACTCGGTGTGCCGAGCGATATATAAAAAGTACCGTTTATGTGAAAGTGAAAAGTCGAAGCGAAATCAGATCGCAGGAAGATGAGCAATGCGCAGTGATTAAGATAAAGGGGAAAGGAATTAAGATAAAATTGCAACCAAAACGTCAAATGAAATAAAAGAGAATGTGTCTTCAATGTTACGTGGAGGTATGGAAGGTTAACAAGGATTTTTCCAAGGACTAGGAGCTAATGGAATGCATATCTTAATATTGTGCACGGCTCGTTTTCTGGCCGTTAGCTCGCGTGCAGAAATTGAGAAATTGAGTTCAATGAAACGAAGCGTTCGCGGACGCACTTCGAGAACGATAAATGGAAACGTTTCGCCGTAATTACGCGGCGTCGCGAGGTGCCTGTGTGTTTTCGAATTTAAGTACGATGTCCGTAAGGATTGGTGTTTCTTTCTGGTTCCGGGCGAGCGGATCGGAGGAAATAATCGTGGTTGCGTGCACCGGATCTGAGCGCCATCGCCGAGACCGGCGAGTCCGAAGGAGATCGGCGAAGACCGGCGGAAACCGGCAGAGCAGTAAGAAAGGACAGGCCTCGTAATAGATAGTAGGCACGGACTTCGTCCTGGGAGCGCCCGTAATTGGAATTAATTAGAGGCGTTTTGCGAGCCGCGGGGCAACAGAACCTTTATACGAACCAGTAGACAATTCGAATCCTACAACGACGAACTTCTTCCATATCGATCTTCCAAAGGACAATTTAATGCCACTACCTTCCCGATACCGGCCACGGACTGCACCCTTTACGTGAATACGGAAAAGGCTAATTGTATTTATCGCGAGAGAACGAACTAATTTTCGATTTGGTTTGTTTCTGTGAGAGATTTTGATTCATTTCGTTTGATTTTTTTGAGATTAATTCGGTCCGATGATTAAGGAATATGATAATTGTATTTGTCAGAAGAGAACGAATTAATTTTGGATTTGATTCCTGAGTTCTTTGTATATCATTTAACCCTTTTCTGTGTGAGATTCAGGTTCATTTTAAAGGACGCCCGAATGTTTAATAAAACCGATAATATTTCAGGAATAATTAGTTACAAAAATTCGGACAATCCTAATTTATCCTAATAAATCACCACTGTATAATTTGATAAGTAAATTTCGAAGTATAGCAAGAAATAATTACCGAAGGTTCATTATTCTTATTTATTTCAGAAAGATTTTCCTGATTGATTTGATTTGATTTTCAAGAATTTATCGAATTATTCTCGAAAGAGAATACATTCCAGATGAATTCATATGAAATATTTGACAAAAGAAACAGAATTTGTCATATTCCACAAAACCGCAGATTTAAGATATAAATCTATAATATAATCCAATACATAATCGAAAAGAGAAAACTGAAACGTGGCATTTATTTTCTTATAGTATATCACACTTTTTTCAATAAAAGTTATAATATGTCAGACTTAACAACGGCTTTGATTTGAACGTGTAATTGACTGTTCGTTGATTACTCGTTAAAAAGGGTGGAATCACTGACAATGAGTAATAGACGAGGTACTTATGAATAAAGTAGAGTGACATCTAAATCATACGCTTACGTAAGGTACTATTACGATCGAGATTAAACCTACGGTTGAATGAGTAAAAATAATGCACTCTTGTACTTTAAGGGAAACACACGTTATTATCTTTAACGTCTCTTTCGAGCTATCTGCTTCGTAGAGAGAAGAGTTAATTAAGAAACGTCACTCAGCAAATATCTCTCATGCAATCAAGAGCCGAGGATAGTTACAAGTTCAAATCTTTCAAGTAACATGATGGAAGACAAGAGCCTACTTTTTTCCATTCGCTTGCATCCTCATTTTCCATCTCATCACCGGATCCTTCCGTGTATTATATCTTACATTGTTTAACAATAAGTCAACCTCTACCATGTTAATCATGTTTAATATTTCATGTTTATAATATTATACCTTGGTGTTCGATTGGTATCGATTTTGGTTGATCGATAGTGTAAAAAGATGTCGGATGTAAATGCAGTATTTCGGTTTAATTGATACGGAAATTATAAGAACATTATTAATCCCGTACATTTAATTACGGCTCTATTAAAGATGATATTATAATTAAAATTCTTAGTATACAAATATATACTTGCATAGTTTAATAGAAAATGTTTGATTGAACTGTTACATTTTACTTTTAATCCGAGAAACAAAAATATCTGACTCCAAATTGCGGATGTTCGAAGATGACATTATTCCTGGCAATTAATATTTATAAATAATGGATGATGTCGCTCAAAAGATAGCATCTCATCATTCGATTATGTCTAACGTAAAAACTACTCAAAATAGATTGCGTTTAATTTAATTTAATTTAATTTTTCTATCTATTTTCATTAAATTAAATTAGATTATATTGAAATTAATTATACGACTTCACGACCTAGCTACACCCGGTTTAAATCTCATTTGAAATAAGATTTTAATATCATTTTCTTTAATAAAAATCTTCAAAAGACATTTTCCCTACGAAAAAGCATTGTATATTGTTTGGGAGACCTTCAACAACTATCCAAGGTTGTCTAATATTCTTTCACATGGCATTGTACTTGTTTCAATGCTCCGTTCATAGCAGCTAATTAAAGGTGGTCGTGAGATAGTTTACAAGCATGAAACTTCCCTGAACGAACTTTTATCACGCGGCACGGTTGGCTAGGATGAATGATAGGGCAGTTACGTGTGCAAAGTGTCTAGAGTCTAATGACCATTTGCGTGCCATGCTCGAGTGGGTGTTGTACACTCTTCTGCGTTTACAATTTGCAAAACATGTCAATGACCTTAATTAACCTCTTCACTATGATCATCGATTTCAGTCGATAGCCCGCGAATGCATAAATAAGGCCCAGCGACGACATGTGACTTAATAGTTAGCCCTGACTCGTCATGATGAATCAGAATCGCGAGAATCGCGTGCGACTAGCTGTAGAAGAGAGTTGAAAGGAAGAAGGGAAGAAGGGAAGGTCTACGAGACTGTTTCATGTGAGGCTTGGAGATATGGCTTGTATGTGTAAGTTGGTAGCCTTGCTCTAACATCGCGTGATATTACCGTCTAAAATGCGAAATGGTTTACGGGGAAACGTGGGTGGGAGAATATCCCTTTGAATGTAAATCGCGCGCCTTAAACTCCTTATGGATTGATCTGCCGATTATGGATTATGAAATGAACGCTATGGTAATGAAAAGTCTTTAAATCCTGTGGCGCAAAAGTGGCAACAGTTTTAATTACATAGGAATGTGTACTTAATTGTAAATTACGAAATAATAATTATAGTATTTCATTGGATGCTAATTAATATTAATTGTTGTATATCTGTTGTATACCTTCAAATCGAAAATAATTCAAAGTCGCCAATTTTCAAACACTTACATTACATTGCAAAGTACTGACATACCCGTTAGAATCATATTAATAAACCAACTAAATATGACTGATATTTTAAATATTATTATAACTATAAGCCGCGAACAAAATAATGGATATCGATCAGCGAAATAAATAAAAAAACATGGATATTCACAAATAAAGGTGATGCAGCTCATTAAAAATCATCTCCAAAGAATACTTTGGAGAGCAACCTTCATGATCGGCATTCGATATTCCGATAATAATTAAGACATATTTTCTCGTGAATCATGAAGACGAGAACTTCGTTCACACGAAGTGTTCGCGGTGTGGATTTCGCCGGTGCATAAACGAAACGGCCATTCATTAGCCACCGAATAAAAGAGATCGGTATAGAAAGGATCCGATCGAAATATCGAGATCATTTTAGCTCGTAGCTCGATCGATTTGTTCGCCGACGTAGAAGGAAAGAGCCGAGCCTAACTACCCACTGGGCTTCTATTAATGGCCACATCGGTGAGCAATTACGATCGGTAATTTCAGATTTTCCATACATTCGCCCGGTGGTCGGTGGTACACGAAGGTAACGGTTGCAATCGTTGCCAGACACCGATCATCGCGGGCCCAAGAATGCTACGTGCACTTTAAACGCAACGTTTGACCGTGATATGCACGTGCGCCGTACGCAATTGCAGTACGAGCCGAGTGTTTTTAAGGTGACGTGCCGATGAAACATGTAATCCAAACGCCGGCCGAATATTTCGCGGTACTTTTTTGGAGATGTATTATTATAAAACTATACCATTATCATTGATTATTCCAGTGGATTTAATGTATTTAATACGTTTAGTGTCAGACCGAAATTCGTACTTTACGATACCTCGCGATAGACGTGTATATAACGTCTGAAAATAAAACTTTGCATTGTTATCGTAAGTTAAAAATATTCAGTTTTACGAATATTAGCGATTTAATGTTATTTATGAATGAATTATCTCCAAACGGAAATTTATTTTCATCTGCAATTAGAAATGCAGGGAAGTCCCGAATAACGCGAGTTCCTACGACGCGCTAACTCTTTTTGTATAACTCGGGGAACTATCGCTAAAAATATTGCGAAAACAAGAAAAATCGAAGAATTATTAAGATTCAAATATTCGATCGGTTGTTATGTAACAAATAGCAGTATATTCCGCATTGTATTAATTCACTAAATAGTAAATGCGTTGTAACCACCAAATTGACTGGTCGCATAACTACGTCTTTCGTATATATTCATGGAAACATGAAAGCGTATATATACGTCTTTCGCAGTCAAAGAGTTAATTACCTCAAAATGAACAAAAATAAATGCAAAAAAGCACCACTTCCGTTGTGTAATCATTGTTAGTGTAGTATGTACAGGAATAAACGAACACCTACATTCACTGCCCACATTACAGGCTGGTGATTCGTGCCGCCAAAAAAGGCCCCAAGGTGGGTGTATAAAATTCGTGTTTGCTGTTACTAGGTTGGCCATAAAGCAACTGCGACAAACCGTGTACGAAAGAAAACACCGGCGACACAACACTGTTCGCGGCAAATGGCAGACAACGGTGTAGATGTTGTGAATTGAATAGAACACCGAGAAAGTGAGCGAACGTTTTCGCAATTAACACATTCGGAACGGATACCCTTTTCAGGGGGTACAAATTAATGGTATCGTTTTATCGCGCGAAATATTGCTTTCTGCGGATATAATAAAGCCGGCGTTAAATTACGTTACACACTACATAAGTGGTTCTTCATAAATCCATTACCGATATAATATATCTCCGATTAAACACGGTGCTCAGGAAACAAAGAATTAAATGTGCCTGATAGAATTACATTTCTTGAAACAAATATAATTAACGCGTGAAAATTGACTGGCGTTGAAATAATAAAATAAATAGAATAATAAATACGTGTTTGTGTTTCTTGAACATGTTTCAAGTCGAAATCAATTTTGTCGAAAACTATGCTTTATATCTGGCAAGTTATATTTCTGTTGAAACCTGGACCTCTGAATACTTTTTGCACTGACTTATAATTATTATTGTTATCTTGTTCGGGTGATATGATAATGTTTCAATTTTATTAAAAACTCACCAAAACGTCTTGCAAGAGTTCATGCTCGTCGAGAAGAATCACTTTGCAATGAAGAAGACGTGGCCTACGGCTTCCTGTCGGCCTAAGTCCAGGGCAGAGCCACTCTACCACCATCTTTTTTTCGGCAACCCTCGTTTCCCTTGTGATTCCTTTCTGGGTTTACTCGTTCATCCGCTCGTCGGCTTCGCTCATCCTGAAAGCCGAGGATCAAATTGTAATTCGATCACAACTACTGACATTCAAGATCGTACATTCTGTTACACACACAATCAAGCAAACTATTGTTCTCACAAGCTAAACATAAATATTACACGATGTTTAACACTCAAGTTACCAAAACATTTCTAACTTCGAACGTTTCAGAGTTCAGACGTTTGAGAGAGCAAGAAAGATTGGAAGTTCGAAAATCATTTCTAAGTTCGAATTACAATCCAGGAGCAATATTCTCGTCTTTGTGAATTTTATATTAAAAAATTGTTCTTTACTTTTAGTTTTATGTCGTAATGATCGAAATTCGTAAAATAAAGAGCATATTATTTTGGAGAATTTTGTCGAAGTTAGAACACAATTAAAAAACCTGAAATCTAAAATCTTGATTCGAACTTCGAACGGGTTTCTGTATTTAATGAAAATATTCATATTCATAGCATTCCATTTTCTAGTCTTCGGCGGATCATATTTCATAATAAACATAATCAAATCGATTAATATAAATAATGAGATTAAATCATTGGAGTAAAAGAATTGCGTCATTCAGAAAATCCACTATTTTGTTCGCAGACTGTGTTATCATTGTTACCAATATAAAATAAAATATAAAATAAACTATAAAATAAATTCAACGTAAACTAAGTAGAATGAGGATATACGTTCCTGCAGAAACTGATGAAGTCTTTCCCGAAGAGAGGAACTTTACGAACGAGTCAGTACTTTAGTAAAACGTCCACCGTTTTTTTGACTTTAAGTATTCCACTTCGGTAAAAGAAGGAAAATGAAGGAGCATTTTAATTAAGTGGCCCGAAACGAGGAGTACCTTCACCATAATATATGAGTCCGAGTACCTTCCTCTCGAGTATCTTTTACTGTCTCCCCAAGCACTTCGCGGTGGAAGGAGCCAATTAAGATTATTCCATTTAACACGATATTATACGAATTCAGTGGAATTGACTAGCGAACTACGAGGGGAATAATAAAAGAAAAGGATTAAATTAAAAGTACGATGGCCTAACGATTCGACAATGACGCCGTTCGAAAGGAAAACTAGCTCGTTAATCAGTCAGCAAAAGGATGCAGCTCGATCTGATCATTAATCAAACGGATATCTATCGTCTCTTCGAAAGGATTCGCGAACGGAACACGCTTCTACGACTAATAGAGCTAGCCGCATACAAACAAGGAGGATACAAGCTCCAGGATACGAAATGGAGGTGAATTATCTGGTTCACATCGACTCTTGTCAATCCGCGTTGTCAACTTGAAGACGCGTGCAAGAATTGGCTACGACCATTGGCTACGCTCGCGCAATTGATTTCCTGATCTATGACACCGATGACTAACGAGGAGAGTTTGTCGGTTGTGTGTGACATTTTCCAACGAGATTTTGAAGAGTCGTAGTAAAGGCACAAGTAATTCTATAGCGCGCAAGTTTTTGGTGCGATGGATCAAGCGTTTTTCAAAAAAGTGAGTTAAAATTGGACATATTTCAGTGTACAATGTAAAGTTAGAGGAACGCATGACGCGCCTGGCTGACTTCACGTTGTAAAGCGAAAGATGCATAAATTAATGGAATTCGCATCTAATTTGAACCTACTTTTTTGAAAAACGCGTGAATTGACACCTAAAACACGCCAGCCGAATATCTCGACTGCTATCATTGATGAGAAAGAATGCATGCAAATTGTAATTGAATGAAATATAGATAATAAAAATAGGAAAAAGTACATCAAACTTCATTTCTTTATATTGCATATAATCATATGTTTTATAGTAAAGCATTTTAAGACGCGTACGATGACCTATGATTCAAGGTCATTCGTATTCAGATGGTTTGTTTTAATTGCCTCACCCAGTATAACCAAGCTCTGATAAATTGTTTATAAGCATCTCATATAAATTTCCATAACTCTGAAACCAAGCATATCATCGGATCCATCGACACTTTATATCCACTTATATCACCAAAATTTATGTACGCCCTTACCGATAAATAACCACCGTTCCACTAACATTATCTACATAACGAGTTGAAATAACAAACTCCAGGAACAGTGGTAATATTTGCGTGTACTACACTTACGGTTGCCTGCTCACGGCATTCCATATAGGATGAAATAAAGGAAGACGTAACGGGAATAAATATGTGTTGGACGCTCGAAGCGTAGCCATGTGTTGCATTTTACGGTGAAGTCTTTTATCCGAAAGTATCAACGACCAAGAAAATCTCCTGTTACTCCACATATGAGAATGATTTATTAACACATGTTAAGAATGATTCGAGTAATCGATCGTAATAATGTGTACTATTTATATCAATTTGAAATGCGTTTTCTCAATAAATATAAACTGCACCGACAAGTGAGTTACATCACTTTCTTCGTCCGAACAAGAAAAAGGTTTCAACGTCTTCATTTTTCACACGTCCGTAACGTCAACGCAACGTCGAAAAATAAAACCGTAAAAAGTTAAGCACTCTTATATTATATCGTTATCGAAATATTAACCCTTTGCGATCGGTAGGTTTCGCTTTTGGGAGTACCAGTAGGTCGGAGCAAATCTATCGTTTCGCAATTACTTTTCCGTACAGGATTTAAAGTCAATATATGGATATTAAAACACACCGAATTTGTTGAAACTTATTTGTTGTATTTAATACTACTTATAATACGTAAGGTTCCCGCTGCGGGGTCATTGGCTTCTACGACTATTTAAACAAAAAAATGTCCCCGCTACAGGGACACCGACCGCAAAGGGTTAAAAATATTGAAAACTCGACGAATATTAGCGATATACAATTTGATTTGAGTTTTGGCACCGATGACCGCCATGACGTTCAACGTCTCAAATCAAACAACGAGGAAGAAAAGTGAACGGAAAGCTGAAGAAGATCGTCTTCGTTCTAGTCGATTCGCTAATCAACGAAGAGATCACTAATTTATTTCCATGCTTGTATACCACGGCGCTTCCTGTTAGTGTTTGAAAAAAATCATCAACAGCTCGGTAGTCAGGACTACTTGGTAGTACCGTTAGCTTATAGTTCGAACATTATACTTGGTATACGATTGGCTGCCTACTCGATACGTTCTGTCACGGTAAGGTACGTGTTTATAAGGCTGCCACTTAAAATACCTTCCACGAGACCGGTTACTATGCATCTCACTCGGCTGCACAAAAAATTGTTAAGCAAGGAAAGCTTCTTGAGACGGTAAAATCGATATGTAAATGTGCCTGGCGTGTCTCTTGTAACTCGCGTTTTCGTAATGCATTATCAGTGACATACGTAAGTTACAAGGTATTATTATTCCAATTTGACTATTTCGATGCCGGTATCGTAGTAATGGATTTACATTGTATTTCGAAGAGTTTTGATACGGCCTCAGCTCGTGTTCGAGATAAGTTGCATTAAGCATTTAATTAAGTAAAATCAGAAAATAGAGTAATAAGGAAAGGTTGATGATATATGTATGCTAAATGATTATTGTACGACGGAATATATGTTGGAAGTTTGTACGATAAGGTTATTATAATGATTTATTTCGATCGTTTACGAAGATTTGGAAATATTGCATTAACAATTGCGGAAGGAAAACTGTGGATAAATGAATTCTATTGGAGAATATTATATTAATATGTACGAGTCGCATTATAAATTAATATTTATTTCTTCAAAATGTTTACGTCTCAGCATACAGTTTTAGCCCTTTTTTTAATTAATAATATTATAATCATTGCAAAATGGCTAAATTAAGCAAAAAATGGAGGAAATGATGTTAAAAATGATTTGGTTAATCGAACGTAATAATTTATACGTACAGTGACTGTAAAAAGTATTCGTACAGCAATAAATTTTACAAAAACCTCGTAGAACTTTCTTTCCCATAAAACAAATCGTGAATACCTCCATAAAAAATATGGATAAATAATAAAACATAGTAATGAATAATATTGTCTAATTTAATATATCAAAATGTTAAATAATAACCATAATACTTCCAGTAATTCAATAATAGTGATGCTGAAAGGTATCCACAACAAATTGTCAATAAATAGTCAACAAATAGATAATTTATAACCCAAACAACTCTAACTCATTTCTTCTGGAAGAAGTTCCTGAATATATAAGCTCAATTGTTATTATAAAACTATACTACTAATATATATTGGTTATTTTTTGCGGCTATTAATCAGACCAAAAATTAAATGGAAACTTCTTTATTTAAATAGGTCGACGAAACGTTTCAGTAACACATTTGTTACCCTCTTCAGAGAATTTTTCTGTTTAACAAGAAAAAGGAACAGAACTTTAATATAAGTTCTTAATTTAATATAAGTTCGAGAGTTTAACAAGAAAAATTCTTCTTGTTATTTTTCTTGTTAAACTCTCGAACTTATATTCTTCTTGTTATTTTTCTGGTTAAACTCTCGAACTTATATTCTTCTTGTTATTTTTCTTGTTAAACTCTCGAACTTATATTAAAGTTCTGTTCCTTTTTCTTGTTAAACAGAACAATTCTCGACTGAAGAGGGTAACAAATGTGTTACAGAAACGTTTCGTCGACCTATTTAAATAAAGAAGTTTCCATTTAATTTTGGTTCTAATTAATAGCCGCAAAAAATAACCACTATATATTAATAATACTAAGATCAACTACTCAAGAAATGTAAAACTATCGTACGTCAGGAGAAACTGTTTTTACCAAAGTCAACCAACGTACGTTCCGATCAATTACAGTGCGCAATTGAATATTAACCCAGCCATTCTTCATTTTACAATGGTAAAAGAGTACGACTAGGTAGGAGGGCTAACCCTGGAGCCGGATCCAAATAAAAATGACACGTAAAACGTTTGCTGGGTGTACCGCGCAATATATCAACCCTGAGAAGAATGTCCCTACGCTCGACGAATCGCTAAGAAAATTAATGGCTCGTGCTTTGCATTCTCGAGAGAAGTTTTGAATACCTTCGGTATTCGAATAGCCATCCACGTTCCACGAGTCTAAAGAAGTCACTCGCCGGTTTCTGGTACTCGGGAATGCCTCTAGGCACCCTACGATCGTCACGATTTTTTTTTTCAGGACGTTCGCATTTTATTTATTAGCCGCCAACCTTCGATCCCCACCGAGAACAACCTGATGAATTACTTTTCGCATCGCCCATTCACTCGCACGCGTCACCCTACCAAGTCCCGCGAAATTGGGCCACACGAAGATAAATGTCCCTACACCGAAAGATAACGCTGCTTTAAAGGAATTCAATCGTAAACAGGTTTCAAAAAGATTCTCGATTAAAATACTTCAATATATCAGCTTTCCATTTTTAATATAATTTAAACACGTATAACGACATATTAAATTTACTGCTACCTCAAATTTCGTATATTTTTCAAGATATTTGTTTACAGTACTCGGAAAGCTTATACGGTACTTTAAGACTCGAAGTTATTAAAAGAATGAATACTCTTCATATTGAAATATTTCCAACAGATTGCAATGAAATCTAATGAAATATACATATATATGTATATATTTTCATAATTTCCATCGTAAGTGGTTAGCATCGCACATAAATTTTTCAGGGAAGAGACACACGAGTCGTAACTCTTTGGTGGAAGGTCAAATGTCCAAGTACATCTTTTGTCCTCGTGTCGTCTGAAAAATGTCTGTTCAATGTGCCGAACTGTGGCGTGCCATTGAACTCGATTGCGCGCGAGCTGGTTGATGCATCTGTGAAACAGGTTTCGTATCCAGAATCCCTGAATCTGTCTCGAGATAATAGATACTGACGGAGCTTAGCAAATTGCGACGGATAACCCATATCGCAGAACTAATTGCAGAGAGGTCTGCCTTTATCAATTAACGTTTATTTTCACCGGTCTACTGTAACGCACCACGATCGTCATTACATCACAAAAACGATCATCGACTTACATTTTTCCTCGGTCAACCGACCCGAGAAACAAAGTTCAAAAGCAAACAACTAGGTCGTTAGATATGAAATGTCTACAATTTTATAGTAAAAACACTCGGAAGCATATTTATTTATAAATCATTTGAATCGTTTTAAAGCTTGCTCATTTTTCTATTAAATCAGAACTTCATGCTTTTCTGTTTACGTGTCTAACCTGACTTTTACGCGGCTTATATTGAATACTAAATATCTTGAATTCTTGCTTCATAAGAGAACATTTAAAAATCGCCTTCGAAGTATTTATATGTTCTAGAAATTTAATTTTTGTAAAAGTAGAATTAGGAAGCTTACAACACGTGGGAAAAAATGTATCGAATATAATGATGATTATTTTGATTAATAACATTTTCTATGAAAAACAGTATACCGACTTGAAGTTTGTTTTTAAAATCGCGCGTTCCATGCGTAACAATGTAATAATAAGATCGTAGAAGCTCACCGGAAGTGATACAATCTACTGATGAGAAAATGTAATTACTCCCTTGCATAAATATTGGCCGGTGTTATAACGTTCTCGATTTCTCGATTCGATCACTTTTGCCGGAGGCGATTGCGACTACATTCACTGGTCAATGATCAGTGAATCTGCATATTAATACTCGCAATGAATGTATTATAAGACCGGTGTATCTTTAACGGATGTTATATTAAGAGTTAAATTTAAATAGGTTTTTAAGGCGCGCCGACTTCCAAGAAGGACACTAACGGCGTTCTCTAATTAATTTAACCTTCATGATGAAGAATTAACACTAAAAGTATTCGAGAATCAAAACAACCTAGATGCATCCTCATTTATCAATATATAATAATTTTGATTAATTATTGTCCATTTTAATAAACATATTTCTTTTATTTATGAAAAGACAACAGTATACTTTTGTTAATTTTCGAAACCTTATTCTTTGTAGTCTTTTCTTTCTTATAATACGGTTGTGCATAACACGTTATTCTTCCGGAATCTAACTACCGTGTTATACGAGGAATGCATGTACATATATCTATATGACGATGCAAAGTATAGTTAGTTTATTCCACGACGTACGGCTTTCAAAGAACAGAATCAGTGGAAGTGCAACGCACGTTATTCTCACTTTTGGTTTAAATGACGACGTGTGTAGCACGTCATCTTAGATTACGTACTGTCAAGCTTTCTATGATTTCTTGATATTTATTTCCGGTTATGTTTACCCGCGACGATTGTACTCGATGGAAGACACGGTTACTTTACTCGTCTAACAATTCTCAGGAAAGAAGCATTCTGAAGGTCCGTAATTGGTGCTTACAACTAATAGCCCATTGTCTACCGTAAGGAAGTGGGAAAAATGTTTCATTTATCGAACTTTTCAAAAGCATACCAAGGTTCACCCTGACTTTGAAGGCACCGTGCATTCTGGAATACAATGCCAACTACGTTCTCATCCCACATTAAGAATTCCTCGATACGTTTCAGCGCGGCATAAAATTATATCTTTCTATCATTTTTCCCATAATTACTGTTAATTCATATTTCACCCTGGTATAATCTACGACAACGCATGCCTCGCAAACGTCAGAGCACGTAACAAGTAAACACCAAACCTGTACACTTAAATGTACAACACAAATTCCTGGAGTATCGTTGCATCGAAGTTTCATGTAATAACGTAAAAGGAAACGTTCTGAATTAACATGATAATAATAATAAACAATGGAGGATGAAAAGAATAGGATCACTTGAAGGTACCGGCGAGTCACAAGAATGCTTCGGAATCTCCACTGATGAATATCCAAGAAAGAAAGAACTCACTATCGCGAACCGAAGGGTTATAATAATAACGAGAACTTCTTTGAGAACAATTGGTTACGCACCTTTAACGTACATAATTTAGATTTGAAATCGAGAGCACGTCACGATGATCGAGGGAGCACGTCTTGCAGGAAAGGTCATCACACTTCCGGTGGCTTGCTTTGGTGAAGAGGATCCACGGTATTCGTTGTTTCCTTTGCTTTCTTTTTCTCGCCAACGTATCACCGACGTGGGGACGACAACGAAATAAAAACGAGGACGTCTGCTGCGTTTCCGTTTTACTTGGTACGCGTTCGCGCGAGACAGTCAGCACGGTGCTCGTGCGTGTACTGTGACATGTCAGGTGGTGATTTTCGTTCTACCACGACCGGTCGGAAGTTTAGTTCTCACTCTCGTGTAGCCCGGTTACTTGAACTGACCGCGTAGGGAATACCGATTGAAAACGTGTAGGAAGTTGGGATCAGCGATCGATGACACCGGTGGATTAGAATGGAATGACTTGTGTGTGTGTCAGGGGACACCGCACGACGTAGAGTATCGATGTTAAGAGTAGGGAAGAAGAAGAGATGATGATTCGAGACGGAACGAAGAACGGATCAGGACAGTGGCTTGGCTCGGATCAGACTGAGCCGAGTCAACTGTAGGATTCAGATATGCCTTTACCTTGCGCGCCTTCCTTTCCTTTCCTTTCCTTTCCTTTCCTTTACCTTTCCTTCGCCATGTGCTTCTCTCTTACACGCGCACACATCTCATGCTGCTCACTCTGTTAATCGTGATAGCACGGACAGTGACGTACCGCGATGTGACTTCGGTTTGAATGTATTCCGCCAAAATGATCACTGGTCACGCGACCGAATGCTACGGAATCTTTTGGACGTGCCTCGTCTTATAGCCTGTTATTATTACATTTTACTTTGGACTTAAAGGTTTACCCTTTTTGGAGAACAACAAATGGTAATCGAGGAGTCAAGGATGTAATTCGGGGAATTTTGAGAGGGCCTCTTCTTAACAAGACTCTTTCGGCGAAGACGTGGATGTGTTTTATAATAGATTCGCATTTATATAATGCGTATAGTTTATCGCGTACTTTGGAACAAGACAATGTAAACATTTCAAAGTAACCACGATTTCGGTTATTTTAAGTGAAATGATAATTAGAAACAATGTTTCGTACGATTAAATATTTCTAATATTTAATCTCTGTAATGTATAACTCTCTCGAAAAACTTATAGTTTTATAAGAATGTAGAAAAGCATTTTACAATTTAACAGAGAATTATAAAAACTGTTCAAATTAACATCGTATGCTTCAAACTACTACTTTAAGACGAATAAACTGTGCAGTTTACTCGTTTATAACATTATTATATTTACCAACACCCCAATAATGTAATGTAAGTATAATATGTAACTTTGCGTCTGTATTTCATTAAAGTTATTTATAAAAATCGAATTCAGTTGTTATGCTTTAACATAACCTGCTTTATAAGAACAACCTTCTTCTCCCAACTTTCTCAGTCTTTTAAAAATGTATTTCGAACATGGCATGCGAAAAGAAATGATCCTCCGGGCAATTCTCCTAATGTATGGTTTTTCCTGCCGAATACTACTTAGAAATGTGAGGGTGGTTTTCGTATGCATTTTTTAAAAGGAATTTCAGGAATTATTGATACGGCACTGCTTATAAGCGCAGCATAGCGAAGCGCCTGTCCCTCTCTTAACCACTACTCACCTTCCTCTGTTGAGGACCTCGGGTCTCGTGCCCGCCATTCTTCCTAATACTTCGATACACGCCAATGAAAAAGAAGCCCCATAAAAACCCGGCAACTCCATAGAACCCACGCAATGGAGTTGACTTCCTAAAAATAAAAGAAATCCATTGCATGACCAAAAGATACCCTTCCATCCCTTTTGTTATGACTTTACTCCACTTTTCTCAAAACACGCAGATAGCCTGGTAATGCTTCGTTACTTTTAACACGCGTCTTTAACGCCGAAACATAATACTGTTTAACACTAGAACTATCAAATATATTGTCGGTAGTTCAAGGGTTAAAGTAACGTTTGTAGAAAGAGGTACTTTAATTACTTGCTTAGTTTATTACGGTTTGCTGACTTCCGAGTGACTTAGTTTTAATGTGTGCCACAGATGCACCGTAAGAAAACATATGGAAGTTGGTATCGTGTGAATATATTTTGTTACAGATATGTGCAGTTTAACTCTTTGTAGCCCAAGTTTCGTTGTGTTTAAAAGGAAATCGTGTAACGTAAATCTAGTTAAACGCGATTCTAAAGAAGGTACATTACGCGAAAATAGTAAAGAAATTGTTACTTAAACGCTCTGAAAAAGGTGACGATCGTTGCGCGTAGTTTTATAATTATTATTACGATGAAAAATTAAATCAAATGAAAGATATTTATAGACAAGGATGTGACTTCAAAGTTACATGGAGGTATAGAGGTTAAGGATTTGTTAAATTGTTCGGGATCTAATGCTATTTAGGAATCATTGGATACCTATGAATGAAATAATAATGAAACGTAGAATTTGATGATATGATTATAGTTGGATGTTTTTTCTGGAGTTCTATATCGGAGATCACAGTTAAGAATCGAATTACGCTTTTAACAAGGTAACGGTTTATCTTCAGAAATACTACCGCGTGAATATATTAAACTAGAACTAAAAACAGAATTCAAATCAATCTAAAACATACCTTTTAAACCTTATTTTCTGGACCACTAAACACTACGCGAGTTAACTTGTAAATCTTCCCGCGGAACTATTCCGACTGAACAAACGAAGGTTAAAAAATTGATATCAAATTCAAGTTCGTAAACCACCAATGTCGCCATCTATAAAAAATGGCGCGTATAAAAAACTCCACCGGTAAAACAACATATTCATTATTCAAAAGAAATTAATAGATACTTTCGTACACGCAATTAATACCGAATATCAAAATGTACAAAATAAAATGAAAATGACAAAGATACGAAAAATTGTTAAAAACGTTGTGGAATCAGCCTTTTTTACCACCGTATGATATTCTAGTGCGTTGAACGGAAAAAAACCCCAGTGCGACTAGTAATTTCTTATGGAACGTTGTCCACCATGTTTAGCTAGGTTTGTGTATTTTGCGAAGGTTATTACGTGTGGTTCCTGTTGGCATGTTTTTAATATTTCTATGCCGTTGACAAGTGCAATTCTTCGTGACTATGTTGTGTATGTGATATAAAGTAACAGTGCTCAAATAATTCGGAAAAGGTTGGAATCAACGATAAGTGTCGACGTGTAAAATGGCGTGGTTCGGTGACGGGCTGCCTAGCTTGTCTAATTTAAAGGGACAATTAACCAGCTTTACGAAAGAAGTCCTATCGGAGGGCATCGTGGAAGAAATGGGTACATATATACATATGAATTAATCACATTGTCATATGTTTTATAAAGCTTTCTCTACATTTTAAGTAAACTCTTAACTTTACTGACCACTGTCAACATAAGGGTCTATTTTACCGATCGTGTACGATGTCGCAGGGGCGGGAGATTCGTAACAGTGTTTTGAAAGGATAGATGAATTTGTTTAATTCTTTAGGAAATTCAATTTAACTTAATCATCCTACTAATTGGTTTGTGTAGATGACCGATCAAAGGCGTTAAATGAAACAAACGAGAGATGTGTTCAACTGCAAGAATTACTCAACTCTAAAGACGCGGAAGTGAGTACTGTAATTTACATTATAACTTATTCCATTGCGGCAAATTTGTATTTGTGTTGCCAGTTGTATATTTGTGTAATCAAGTTCCCCTTTCTCGAAGTATTGAAATGACTATTATCGCGGTGACACGGTGTGCTATTAACTGCACGAGAAGCATGAATTTAT
Source organism: Nysson spinosus (assembly GCA_910591585.2). Lineage (NCBI taxonomy): Eukaryota > Metazoa > Arthropoda > Insecta > Hymenoptera > Crabronidae > Nysson > Nysson spinosus. Next base: position 1,395,766 of record OU342852.1, on the reverse strand, counting down.
TAACTACTTTTGCGTAATCATAGTCGCGACCTCGTTTTCTAGTTTTCGAATAAGAACAAAGTTCTTAGCTTAAAAATATATAAACTATACCATATAAATAGACCCAGTTTACCATTATTTGTTATTTATTGCCATTATTATAATAGTTATTATATTATAATTATAAAAGTATCTAAATTTTGTACGTCTACTTTGTCTATCTGATGTGTATTAAATTAAATTAAATTAAATCAAAGTGATATCAATTATTACACTTCGAGAGATACATATTTTTTGAAACATTAATTACTCGAAAATAATGTTAAACAAATTATGATGCTGGCAAAGCTAAGACTTATTAAAATATTTATAGCAGTGAATAATTAATAAATTATTAGCATAGTTCTGGCCACAGCATATATTCAGTTATGCTTACACATTTATTTACATATAAATTATGCCTGGTGGGTTTAAGTTAATTAATCGATTCAATTATTTGCGTTATGTATGTAAATCAAAAGTACATAAAATCTCAAAAATTGCAGTGTGCTGTGCTCGAATAATTTATTTAAAAATAGCAAACAAGTCACTTTGACTGCTTTGGTAGTTCTAGTGTTAATTTATCAACAACTTAGGATGCACATTTTAAGTGAAGCTATACCACTCTCATAATAAACGGTTGATACATTCGCGTGAAACAAAATGGCGGGCGATTAACTTTTTACACCTTCGGATGACCGTCCTGATAGCGTTCCTTGCAGAGGATTGAAAGGATTCGGGGTTAGTGTCATAACAGATAAGGTAAACGTGTTTGCATTACACTCAGTTGCGATTATTAGGGGAAAGCAACATCTGTTAAAATAATTTCTAATCGCAAGGTAACTCTATCCTTATCAAAATAATTGACACCTGCATGTCCGTGGAAAGGATCAAATGAAAGGTGCTGTGCGATCCGGTAAAAATCGTTAAACTACCATAAAACGTAGGAAACCAATAATGTCGTTCATTATTACCACTAGAACTACCGGCGATATATTCAATTATATTTTTATATTTACATATACGTCCTTAAAACAAAGGGATGAATGAAAGAAAGAAATTAATCGATTTGTTTATGTCGATTGTGGAACGTAAACCGCGAAAAATCGCAGGAAACGAAAAGTTATAAACTTGAACATTTTTATTAAATTCCGAGGACCCGTTATTTGACTGCTTTGATAGTTCGAGTGTTAAGTCAGTTTTACGGAAAGAACGATTAAAAGTAATTGCATTATAAACAGATACAATCTTGTTATCTGGGATCAATTTATTGTTAATACTTTTCAAGAACCTTGAACAAAAGACGTATGTAGGTATATAAATCGGAATTGTAAATAGATATTAATTTGAAGAGTGGCACAGATTACAATGGTGACTTCCAAGTCTGTTAGACTTTCATAATCACCGAAACGTATATTTCTTTGTAAAATGTAATTCGTAAAATGGCCCACGAATATGTAATCGTACTGCGTAAAAATAGTTCTCGAGAGGTCATTGAAGTCTGCACGATCACGCCGTTCCGGTTTGTTATCGCGAACAATTTGTGGAAGCATAAGGGACCAAAAGCGTGCACCACGTTTGCTCGTGCTTTTGTGGTGAGTCCCGGGACTCCATATTCCCGTTGTTCTACGAACCGATAGATAGTGATATGAAAGCCTTTCCTCCACATTAACAACGCCTATATAACGCCCTTATTTTCCATACTGATTCATCTTTAACACCTTGAACACCTTGAACACCATGGTGGTCACCGGTGACTACCAATGCCAATATTACTAAAACTCGAATCAAATATATCGCTAATATTCCTCTAACTTTCAATATTTTCAACGTTACGATAACGATGTAAAGTAACCCATGTAGCAACTGATATATTGCTACATTCTTTTATGTTTGAACCAAATGATACTAAATCAAATAACAATTTTAATCCATAAACTAGAATATTGAATACGTCGTAATTATAAACATATCGCACGGATTTATTTTACGTTGTTGTCGTTTGTTGAATGAACTCCCCGGTTAACAGGTTAAACGCGATATAAGTACGATCAGTTATTAAAAAACTCCTAAATAACTTGAGCGAATATTTACATTTATAAACCCCAACTCTAGAAGTTATTGCTAGAAATATCGTGAAGTTATTGAGGTTAACTATTACAGGGAATAACATGAATATCACGAAATTACTGAGACCAACTATTACGAGGAATAATATGAATATCATGTAGTCATTGATGTCTTACAGAAAGAAACGTGGAAAGTTCCAAGGGACATGTCGTTCTCCTGAATGTTCTAGCAGAGTTTTGAAGTGATTGTAATTTTCTTGTTCCCAACACTGGCAGCGGCCGTGCAAGATGGCGTCGAATAGGTGGTGTTGGCTGTGGGGATCGGGGAGGGCGGTTATCGCAACACAAACCTGAGATAAGAAAGGCAAACAGAAACGCGCATCGCGCGGTCTTTATGCCCACAACACACCACCGGACTTCCTTCTGATTATGGTTACCAATATTTAAGTCCGTACGACGATCACCATACCCTTACCCCGTATAAGGGGTTCCTGATCTTTTCACTTTTTTTATTGCCTCACGCTTTCCGGGAAATGGTGATTTTCGGTTACCTGGAGCTAATACTATTGTTACATTTACCTGATGTACTGTGATAATATATTATGGAATACATTGTATTTAATATATCCACGGTCCTATCCTAAGATTCTAATCCTAATAAACCCACCATCTTATCCTAAATATACCTAAGATATTTAACGCTAGAAGTATACCTGTGTTATTGCCAGTTTTCGGAACTGTTTATGGAATTCATGTATTACTGAATAATTAATTACCTGATCAATTATGTTTTATCATATATGTATATATAATATACGACTCTTAAGTTATATTAAGTTAATGGTTTCAGAAAATATTATAAATTGCTGGAGCTAAATTTGAAATATTTAAAGCCATGTTAAGTTGAAAATAAAATTGGAATTTATTATGTCAAAGATTAATAAGTATTCATTAATTAGTACCCAATTTAACACTAGAACTACGGAGAATATATTTAGCTATATTTATACATTCACACGTACGTCCTTAAAACGAAGGAATAGATAGACAAAATTAATCAATCGATTTAATTATATCATTAAATTATGCAACGTAAGCCGTAAAACATCTCAGAAAATGGAAGCATATAAATTTGAACGTTTCTTATTAAATTCCTAGTATTCGTCATTTTGGCGGCTTCCGTAGTTCTAGTGTTAAAATAAATCTGTAGTAACTAAGTAAAATACTATTTTTAAGGATTTCTTTATATTTTATGATTGCTATTAATAAACATCTTTATCGTGTCCAGATCTCACTCCTGCGTCGACAGAATTGCGAACTGCAGAAAGTAGTCATCGAGTTCAACGCAAAACAGAAAGAGTCGGTAAGTTGAAATATCCACAATATTTTAAGTCAATTTAAGTCAATACTTAAACTCTACTAAATTTATGACTTCGCCTGTTAACATTGACTAAGAATACCTTACTAACAAGAATGTTGTTAGTGAATGAATATTTTTATCCAAGCACGTATACTCGGATAAAGTTCCAACAATCTGAACAATAAAAGACCAACTTATTTCTTCCAATTGCACTTGAAACTAATTCTCGAAGCTGAATGAAAATATGATAAAACTAGAGTTTATAATAAAACATTTTCAATAACGTTCACATAAATCACTCATGTTATAAGTACCGATGTACTTATAATTATGATACAAGTTTAATTCGATAAAAACGTAGCAAATTGCGTAGCAAAGGTTGTTCTGCAATTATGCAAGAGTACTGTAATTAATGTTTAACTCGCGTGGAATCGGTGTAGTTTCGAGCAGAGGAGTTCAGCGTATCCAGTCTTCTATTCTCCGCGTGTAATTAACCGTGCAAAATTGTTTTACTTTTATATCGAAGAGAGTTTATGTGCTGAGTAGCGGCTGATGAAGCAGATACAAAACCGCTAAACACCTCTTCTCGCTTTAGTTCTTACGTTCCACACGTCTGCCAACGTTTCCACACGTAGTCAATATTGCCATATAATGAGTTTAAACAACTCTCGACTTTAGAACTTTCATATTTGATTTACAAATTCCTGCCTACTGTAAAACGATATTGAAACTTCTTTATGGATAAAGATTAATTACCATGCATTAGTTGGTCCTTCAATTCACATTACATATATCATCGTATATTAATGGTATATTTAATAGTTTATAGTAGATGTACGATCACGTATCCCACAGTTTAAACATTCGAAAGACGATAACTCATTGTTAGGTCATCGCAATAATAACCCACGATCGAGTGTCATTAAATAGCTTGCAGTGGTGAGTTATTAAATTTCAAATGTGACGCAAGCATTTATATGAAACTACGTGCAAATGCAATTTCAGTGAGGTGTCCATTCTTGCTGTTTTACTGTAAATATTTATAAAAGTAGGATGATATAGATGTATGTTATTGTCACACGTCTCTCGCTGTTGTGAAAGTTTTCAAATAAAGACGTATATAGTCGTAAGAAAAGATAAGTAATTCAAGAAATCTGTGGAAGTTTCAACAGCTGATCCATTTATTTTCGTTCTTTTTATGTTTTTCGATTTTTATGTTGATACGGTTTTGAAGTTTTGCGGCGAAGCAAAAAGCAAGAAAAAATATGTAATTCAAGAAATCTAGGAATTTTAAATAACGTAACACGATAATTCATTTATTTTCGTTCTTTTTATGGATTCGATTTTTATGTTGATACGGTTTTGAAGTTATGCGGCGAAGCAAAAAGCAAGAAAGAATATGTAATTCAAGAAATCTAGGAATTTTAAATAACGTAACACGATAATTCATTTATTTTCGTTCTTTTTATGGATTCGATTTTTATGTTGATACGGTTTTGAAGTTATGCGGTGAAGCAAAAAGCAAGAAAATATAAGTAATTCAAGAAATCTAGGAATTTTAAATAACGTAACGCGCTAATCCATTTATTTTCGTTCATTTTATATTTTTCTGTTGAGAATGACAGAGAGAACGGCGGGAAAATGGCGAGAACTTACGCACCTACCTAATATTTTCTTTCAAATATTCATTCCTCGTTGCTAGGCAACATAACCGGCGAAACTCGCGCTTTAAAACTGCTGAAATCTAACAAGCGTACAATGTATTAACATGCTCAAGTTAGGTGTCCCACCCTGTATTTACCATTTTTTCCCGAAACCGTGTGAATCACCAACATTACGATGGAGAATCTTTGCGATGATAATGACCGAAAAGGCCGTTTCGATATTGCACTGTGTACCATGATAGGAGCGTTCGCTAGGAATGTGAGATAAGATGATAACCATAGCTCTGCACTCTATTTCATATCTTGGACCAACAAAGGATCGGTCCTGGCTCTCCTTTTTCCCTCATTATGAATGTCTTAAAGGAAAACGGAACCCTTGGCTCTCTTACCATGTTTTCTGTCTTCCAAATTCGTCTCGGAATCCAAGCCTTTTATACGAACCTCAATTCCTGTTATACCTTAACAATTGATGCGACTGTATTTAAGAACTCATCAGAAGACATTGTGCCATCAACGTGGCTCCACACCGGATGTGCTCGACCCCCGTAACCTTCGGCAACCCAGCTTTTAATAGCTAATCAGATGTTAAAACCGCATACCATTTCTACGGACGATTGTAGAGGAAAATTGTCAATGATAGAAATGAAAATTTATTATTTTAACACTTGACTACCGGATCGAAATTCGTGTTATACGATACTTCGGAATACACGTCCGTAACATACCTATATCGTGTAAAAATAAAGGGTTTAACTGCTCTACGATACATGGGTTACTTTACAGAGTTATTGTTAAAAATATTGAAATATTGTGCGAATATTAGAGATATGTTTGATTCGAGTTTTAGTAATATTGGCAGCGACGATGATATTTTGAATTTAAGTACATCCGTTTAACGGAGTCCTTGGTGCGAATTGTTGTTAATGCATCGAAAATGACTTAACGCGAGAATTAACTTATCGTCTAAACGATGAAAACTGCATTTATTTCTGCTGCCTCGAACCAACTGAAATGTGCATCGTCGCACAAATGTCCTACTGTCCTGCTCGCTTAGAGCGTGTGAAAATAAGTTATATAATATAATATAAGCATTTTACGAAGCCACACAACCTGTACTTTTAAAAGCAGCTAAAATTTCGTATTAATGAAAAGCTAGAACCACTGTTTCACTAACCGCGATCATTTAATGTTGTTTTACCGAAAAAGGCAAAGCGTTTATATAAAAAGATTAGCCTTACCGTTTATATCAGCATAATGATTATATTTCAATCTAATAAATATGCAGTTGGATAAATTCGCGTATCGTATGTAAAAATACGCACATTCTGAACAAAATCTCTTCAACCGTAAATATTTCACACATTTAGCATACGTAGAATACATATAAATAAAATGAATTTGAATAAAATATTCTTAGCATCGCCCGGAAAGTTCTCTAAAAGCAAAAGTCGAATTCGCAAGCTTTAAGTCTAATTGTAAGCATTCGATGGCGACTCTCAGTCGCCAGTTCGCGACATTAAGATTTACTCCAGTCGTCGGTGATTTAAAATTCGTTAATAAAAAATAAGGCACCTTTCGAGTGCAAAGAGTGAAAACGGAAAAGAATAATTGGTAAATCAATTATTGATATGCAATCTAAACGTAAGATTGAAATAAAATCGTTGTCCAGTCACACTGAACGTAGGACAGCAAAGGGTTAATAATTAATCGGAACATTCGCTGAGGGTTTTATCGTTTAACGAATAACCCGAATCGATTTGGTTTAAGATACATGGCTTTTTACTGTTTTACCTCGACTGATAAGCCATCGGAGTATGATTGGCTGAAAGTCAGGGATGCTTAGTGCACGGGGGTGATAGTGGCTATGGCTACCCTTAGTCAGTGGCTATAAATGCAGGTTGAATAGGTTTCCACACTGCTTACGTATCCATCGCTAACCCGATCATCTAATTCGGAATTTCACTGTCAGGTCAGTAAAAATTATTCTTCCATAGTTCCTTTGAACTATTCGTCATACAAGCGCATGCATATTCTACTTCAAAGTCTGAACAATAACAAATTCTTCGCATCACGTTTCCGCGAAAACGCGTACTAAAAATACGGATGATCGACGAAATTTCTAGTGAAATGTCGTCCACTGATTTTAATCGGTGTCTGTTCCACTTTATATCTGAAATGTTTGTCGTATCTTCTTCGATACAGGTTCGATATTTATCGGAAATCTGAGTCATTGAATCTCGAGTCATATTATTGTGATGTACATATAATTGAAGTGCACTTCAACTTATGAATTATGAAATTTCGTATTTTTTACTCACATCGAAATAATGGGTGTTTTTTAGGACGTAATAAGAAAGTAGTGTTAAATGTATAGAAATAGAGTTTTTGTTGACAAAATGTGTTCTTTCATTGAAAGAGAAATTTTGCTGTGGGTGGAGCTTCGCTGACGAAATGTCGGGGGTGGGGGGTCCAGAGAGAACTATCTTGAGATTACCATAATGTCATTGGTAATGTACCTTTCCTACTCTGGTTTCCTTCAGCTGCGCCCGCAGCACCCACTGACATAGGGGCCGATAAAAATGTCCTGCTGTTAACAGCAACGCGTTGTACATTCGTACACGAACATGTCCCAACGGAAAAGACGGCAGCTACCCTAATTACATTATTCATGATTCTGACTGCAATGCTACCTCGTCTAGACCCCTGCATTATGCTCCCGAGACATTCTTTTTGGTGACTTTTAAATATCCGAAAAGATGTTAATTCTCCACATTCTTTTGGAAACTTGTGGTCTCAACATTTATACTCCCGGGGAAAATTGAATTCATGAGGATCACGCTTGGTGGTCTTCAAAGATATAATATATCTGAAAACTCTCTCTCTTTATTCGATATAAAGAAATGTTTGGAATTTCATATAATTATCTAGCATTCTTCGAAACTTATTTCATTATACGCGTGTTATAGTCTTATAAGAGGATCCTTCTCGTGTTGATTCGGTTAAGTAGATTATAGTAGATCAAGAATACTGTGCTAAGAAAGAATTTCATATTCTATGTTGTTAGAACAGTTGTCCGTATATCATTCGCAACATATTCTTGTATGTTTAACCCTTTGCTTTCGAGAGGCGACTCCCAGTCGCCGCTCAGTTTATTCCGCTCACTGAGAAGCGATATTAAGATTGACTTCAGTTACTTTTTGTTATTGGATTTCAAGTTATCACCAACTATATAGTATGCTTAGTGTTCTAACATGGTCTAACAATAATTGTAAGTAATTATAAATAATCTCGAGTGCAAAGGGTTAAAAATAATGATACTCTACGTTCTTTATACCGAATAAACTATTCCGTGAATATCAGTTGCTGGATTTCTGTTTGGTCGACCGAAATTAGACGCGATTCCCATACATTTATGCATCTTTCGCTACACAACCTGAAGTTAGCCGAACGTTATGCGTTCCTCTAACTTTAATTTTAAACCCTTTATTTGAAAATCACATGAGCCATTGCATCTAAAAATTGCGTGCAATAGAATTACTTGTATCTATACTACGTTTCAACAAAATCTCGTTAAAAAATCTCACACACAACTGTTAAACTCTCTCTTAAAGCAGGTACAACACGAAAGTACATACAATGCAACTCTACACGTCTTTTATAATAAATGTTTAATTTTCTTGAATGTTAAGGTTGGCCGAAATATTGTTAATATGTACTATATAGTTTTTAGGCGGCTATTTATAAGGCCAAGCATTTAAATCTTTTATAATATCAATTATTTCATATGCACCATAGGCCAAGAATTTAAGTCTTTTATAATATCAATTATTTCATATGCACCATAACGTAATACATATTTCTACACCAAAATCAAGCTCAATAAATTCCAAAAAAATTCTCTTTCATACTAATTTCTTTCTTTAAGACAGCACAAAAAAACTAAGCAGCAAAACACTTCAAATTACTCGCAAATCGTGCATCTCACATTTACAAGAAAATGTGATACAAATATATGTAAGAAGTACATGCAACTACCACCAGAACCACACACACTACCTCCTACATACACGTATACTTATATACCTCGATCACTATGTACTTCTATTAGAGACTATGATTATGTCACAGTCCAGCATGCGAAAGCGTTTGTCATCGGTAACGCAGTTAATGTAACTGCACAGAGCACGTTGCAAGTGCATCCTACCATACCTTCCAAATATTCTCCTGGATGCATTAGACATCCCTACTCGCGCATCTACATTGTGCACTATCTGGTGCAGAGTTCAAGGAAGCCTGTATACGTTTAAAGTTTGCAACACGAGTATGCACATAGTAGATGTACCTACGTATGTAGTGCCACATGAAATGCTAAGTATTCGTGGTTGTGAACCTCACCGCATACGGACAAGTCCTATGTAAGACTTCTACATGAAATTTACATGAGTAATATTGTACATACCTATCCTTGGTACCTGTGTTGGCCGGGGGTACATGCCTGTGTGTGTCAGCAGTGGAAGGTGGCCCCTTGGTGCGTGTACCCTCCTCTCCACGGAGAGGGTTCCTTGGTGGTAGGAGGTGGAGTAGCCTCGGACGCAGTTGTTTCTCGTCGGTCGCACGGCGAACGTGCCGTGGTTTGGCTGCACGTGAAGACTCCGCTTCTTTCATTCTGCTTTTGAGACTCCATCACTCGAGAATCGCAGGAGCGTTTTTCATCCAACGTGTTCCGAATATCGTGTGTTTCTATCGGCTGGAATCGACGAAGAAATCTGCGCAAAGAAGCCAAGGGAGATGTCGATTAATGCAAAGTAAGCTTGTCGATTTTTTACATGTTTATTATGCCACTTTTGGTGCAACGCGGTTTTGGTATAACGAGGCTCGCACATTCTGGCGATTTATGTGGCTTTTATTATGCGGTATTCGTATAATGGGTTTCGATCGAATGGAGTTCACAGATTGGGGGGTTCCTTGTTTAATGCGGTACTTGTACAAAGCGGTTTACAAATTGCGGGGATTCTTGTATAACGCAGCGGTTACACGACGCGGTTCACAAATTGTGGCGGTCTTTTTATAACGCTGTGTTTATACAACGCGGTTTGGATATAACCAGGTTGACAAATTGTGGGGATCCTCATGTAACGCGGTTTCGGTAAAACTCGTTTAAGTAATCTGAATCTAGCAAACGCGATTTTAAAACGCGATCTTTCTCAGGAACCTAACTCCCGCGTTATACGAGGGTTACCTGTATATCTATCATTAGTACTTCTTAGACCCTCGAAGCCTTGTGTAACTCTTCGATAGGGTGGTGTTAGAGTGAGTGTGTTAAGGTTGAATCGATTAATATGGTTTCTCGTTAAGATAATGGTATCGAATGATTAACATATCGCGGTTCTTTTACGAAAGGATTTGAAAAATTACGTAACTGATGATAAATCCAGGAGTAGAACATGGATTTCGATCGCGATTATGTGACATTCTAGTATTTTATGTCTCTCGTGGATTCTTAAATGAATGCATCGAAAGCCAGATCTATCCGATAGTCAATGTTGTCTGATCCGATTAGTTAATGAATCGAGATATACCACGTGACGCGGTTGCATCAACGTTTTTATAATAATAAATTATACTACACGTTGGATTCCACTGTGAATATTCATTCTGCCAGGTTTTTTTCCGTTCGAAGATACAATTACAACTATCCAGATCGAAATGATTTGAAGTACAGCGAAACGTAATACGAATATAATTATTCCTTTACTGTTTTAAACTGGATTACCTTGATAATATAAATTTACTGCAGAAGAGACTCGGCTCGTGCTCGATGCGCGCAACAAGTTTTCGCCGCGTCGCGATTAAGTCTGACTTTATTTTAATTAGACTACTTCGCACAAAAGAATCGTAATTACACCATTCAAGTATAATATAAAGCTGCATTTAAACAAATGTATTTTAAGAAGTTCCATACTTGTATAGCACGAGAACTACGGAGAATATTATTTATTTAATTATTTCCCATTATGCAAGGTGAGCCGTAGATCTCGGAAAAGGAAACCTTATGAATTTTAATATTTTTATTAAATCCGAGGACCCATCATTTTGACTGCTTTGGTAGTTCAAGTGTTAAACAATATTATTTTTAGAAGTGACGGAGTTTATAGAGCGTATCGCGAAGTATCGTATAACACGGATTTCGGGCGGAAGGTGAATGTGTGAAGTGAAGAAATGTACGTAAAGGCGTGGTGTAAAAGTAAACGAAGTATTACTTTTTGAACTCAATATCTCCATCATTCAGGCGATTCTAAAGAATTGTGTTTGCAAAAGAAGTCCTTCGTGGAAAGAGGGTAAACCGCGTAAAAGAACATAGCACTCGTCACCGCGTAGATGATTTGCATTCATGCAAATCACCTCCGTCGCCGTGGCGACATTTTTTCGAGCGTTCGTTCCGCGGTTGGACTTCAACGTTCGACATTTCTGGAAATTACTTTCTCAAACGATTTGCAGATCGTTCTTTACGTTTCGATGACGATATTCAACGAAATACAGGCATCCCCCGTGTAACACGGTACTTCAGTTCCAAAAGAATGTCATGTTACGCGAATCCCTGTTATGAGAAACAAGGGACTAGTAAAGAAATAGAATTCCAAAAACGAACAAAAGTATATCATTTTTTTTCATAATTAACTGAAATATGGGCACCTAGTCTTTCTCAATTCTCGAATCGTTTAGAATAAATTCATTGTATAGGACTACCGTGCTGTACGGGGATGTAAACTTGTCCAACATACGTTGCAATCATTTCCCTCAAAATGCGTTTCGAAATATTAACGTTTGTACGCAAAACAGCTCGGTATAAAAAGAATTTTCTTGGAGTAACGAGTCGAAATATTGATGTTTGACAAACAACGTGGCCGACCGACTAAATCTAGAAACAAATCTTCCAACCACCATCATCATTTTGTTCATCGATATTTATACTTGCCATAAATAGGAATGTTTTTTTGGAGACATTTTTATGTTTAATTCGAATGCGAACAATGTCTGTAAATGTTTTACCGAAGAAATCAAATGAAATGAAGGATACGGATAGACGAGTGTGTGACTTCAAAGTTGCATGGAGTTATAAAGGGTTAGAGGTTGCAGTGAAAAAAGAATGGAAAAAATGAACGATGAGCAATGGCCGTGTATTTATTGCTTGGTAAAGTACGACACTAGTTATCAGCTGATAACGAATACACGAAGGACAAAGTTACCTATGATTACTTAACTAACACATGAAATGATTGCACGTACACTTACGCCGTTCGTTAATATCATTTTCGTTGTAAAAGTCGGCATGTCAGTTGACGGACGATAAAAGCCCACAAGTGACGCCTTATCTCGGTTGCAATAATGCCTTTGCATTTTTTACAACGAAGGTTTTTCAGTATGCTTATTTAGAATATCGTGCATGATAACCGATAGTAATTTTACGGGCGACCGAGAACGTTCGAGAAAATTCAGCCGACGTAATAATCCACGGTAACTATTTTACTATTCGGAACTCGTCGAAATTTCCATCAGAAACTTCCAGGCAGAAATTAAAATAATAATTGTGTTAAGATCTACGTCACAGAGTAGGAGTGGCGGTAACTTTATCAAAGGTTCGTCGAACTAGCATAATATCTAATTAGGGTCCCGTTTAACGCGGTTAATATAACGCGGTATATCCAACGCGAGTTTCTATAACGCGGTATATCCAACGCGAGTTTCTATAACGCGGTATATCCAACGCGAGTTTCTATAACGCGGTATATCCAACGCGGTTAATATAACACGGTATATCCAACGCGATTAATATAACGCGGTATATCCAACGCCATTAATATAACGCGGTTAATACAACGCGGTTAATACAACGCGGTAAATACAACGCGGTTAATACAACGCGGTAAATCCAACGCGGTAAATATAACGCGGTTAATACAACGCGGTTAATACAACGCAGTTAATATAACGCGGTTAATTCAATGCGGTAAATACAACGCGGTTAATATAACGCGGTAAATACAACGCGATTAATACAACGCGAGTTAATACAACGCGGTTAATACAATTAGACTTTCAGCGATGAGAAAAAAGTTCATTAATTATAAACCACAGCATTCTACGACACGGGACATGTGTGTTACCTCGAGCTAATTAAACCGATCCTTGTACTTTAACCTTAGACATGCTAACTTGAATTCCAAGGAGCAATTACACCCATTGCATGCACGGTAAACAATTTAAGTTATGTTCTACTTGCATTTTAACAATTCTATTCGGAAGTACATTGAAAGGTACGAAAGCTCGGAAATTCCAAATGTTAATCAGAATATTTTCTGATAATACTAATTAAGCTGTTAAAAGAGTATTCTTTCCGAGATTTATATTTTGCTTTTATAAATCACATAGGATTTCAAAAAGACGTGAGAAGTGTCGCTTGAAAGAGGAACAAACGTGCAAGTTGCGAATGCAATCAAGGTCTTCATGAACAGATCTGATTGTGCAATGTTCGTTTCACGTGATTCACCGAACTCCTGTTCGCGGTAGCATAACAATGAACCATTTATTATATGAAATTCAAAATAAAAAATAATATTTCAAGTAATGAGATGAATTACTTTATCATTTTTATTTCGAACTAAATTTTGGAAAAGTATCTTCATTTCATACCAGAACGAAAGAAATTAATTCAACAATAATTTCTTATTGAAGTTAATTACCTCAAATCAAATAATAAAGATAATTTTATTTTAATTTAATATATACAATGAAATCAGAGTTTCCCTAACAGTTAGAACGGCCACGAAAATATAAGTTATTTGCACGATTGTTTAAAAACGCATTTATTTGGATACGGAATAAAATAAGAAATCATTTAACTAAAAATCAAATAACGAAATAACTGACAAATGAATTATTTACTTGTTCAAATAAATTAATCAGTGGCTATTTTAAAATAACAGCTGATGAAATAAGATGACTATTTATCTTAGTCGTTATTTCAAAATACTATTATTCAAATAATGCCCAGGTCTGGGATTTAGAGTAACTATACGTAATTGCAGAATTTTAGCAGGATTTTTTTTTTCGTTCTTTAATTCAAGCCGACGTTTGCAGCTTTACGTAATTAACCGTTAGTAGTCCAACGTTCAAGACACTGCGGCCGTGGAAAGGGAAATGTGACGGGTCAAAGCATAAAAAACTTACAATACATTCATGAATTTTTCGAAATATCATCGACTTTGAGAATTAATGAAGAACGTTCCCTCGAAGCCAGCAAACTGTGCTTACCGGAAGACTTTCTTTTCAAAGCGATACTTTGACTGTTTGTTAAAACGGCCGCCGGAAACGCAGGAAATACAATGTAAGACGCTGAAACGCCTTTTGAAACGTACTTTTCTGTAGGAAGTCGTAAGAATGTATTTCATTCAAATCGAATGACATAAAACTAAATATTCAGTCGAATATCAACCAAACCAAATACTGTAAAATGTCTTTTTATGCGGTGGATATATTCCACTGAAATCCGCATTTAAAAAACCGGCCAAATAAGTTATAACTTTCTTTGCAAAGTTAGGGATAATCTTTTGAAATACCGACAGCACTAACGAGGTGACTTATACACATTCAGTTGTTGCGTTTTTTATACATAAAGAGAGTTTAAATTCGAACGAGAAAAGCTTTATTTGTATGTGGGAATTATTCTCTTTTTTCTTAATCCCAACAGAAAAACATAAAAAGAACGAAAATACGGCGTTAAAAAGAAACTCGTATTTCGTTCACGAAAGAAACTTTATGCACTGATTTTCACGATTTTGTTACTTCTATTAATTTCTCGTTTTATTTCGTTTATCTCATTGCAATTATTTTATTCCACAATTTTGTACGTAAATATTATTTCTGATTGTCATATCTTGCTTGATTTTATTCTTTATTTTATATTTAATATTCGCTTTTATACCTTTATTTTATATTTAATATTCGCTTTTATACCTTTATTTATATGTATACCACTGTTTAACCCACTGACTGCAATTGTATTTCTGCATTTGAAACAAATTTGTTTGTTAAAAAGCATAAATGAGCCGTTTATCTTCAAAAATGGACTTAGGCCACTTTCAAAATAAACGGCTCAATAAATAAAAGTTTATAGAAAGTTTGATTACTTATGAGTAATCAAAACCAAAAACAGTCAGCGGGTTAAATAACATTTAAGCCCGCCTGTTACGTTTCGTTGAACAATAACGAATGAATAAGTTATTCCGAATATTTCTTGAATGATTTTGAACACTGAACAAAGACGTAGCTTAAGGGGGTTTCTTTGGCTCCGATTCTCAGCGTGTTGTAACGTGATGTAAGAGAGAAACTTAGGTGCAAATTAAACCAAATAATGCGTGAAACGTCGCGCGGCTCAAGTAAATTTACTGAAATGTTACAGCTGAAAACGTTCGCAAGATTCAGAAGGCTATTTCTTTTGAAAGAATCTTCTCACTTTGCATATTCATTTATGGAGTATCTCGCCACTCCGAGATAGATGAAGAATACATAACTTCTTAGTTACGCGATTTTTTATATCCACCACGACCAGTAATTGACTTAACCCTTTGCACTGGGAGACGACTCTCAGTCGCTACTCGCAATCAGTTTATTGCGACAATTCGAGTGATGAATCGGAGCCGACATTAAAATTTACTCGGAATATTATGTAACCTATATTTGCTCGGATTATCGTGTGTCAAATCAATGACAGTCGTTAGAATTTCATGGTAGCGGAAACGAGAGTGAAATTACCAATGCACCGCGAACCACAAACTCGGTGAGCATACCCTTCGCTTCTTTATCACCGTCGATACTTTCCGTCTCGATTTCACGGTAACCCTTTATAGTTCCATGTAACTTTGAAGTCACATACTCGTCTATCCCTATCTTTCACTTGATTTGATCTTTTCGTTGGAAAAATAATGAAAAAGTACGCGCAACGATTGTCACCTTTTTTAGTGTGTTTAAGTAATAATTTCGTTACTATTTTCATGTAATGTACCTTCATTCGAATCGCGTTTAACTAGATTTAAGTTATACGATTTCCTTTTTTGGCACAGACAAAATTGATCTGTAAAGGGTTAACTTGTTAACCAGGGAGTTCTTACAAAAAATGATATTACGCGGTATTTTTTATTTAGTGATCAAATTAATCCGTGCGATAGATGCGTTCTCGAAGAATGCGTGTAAAAAAGATTCTTTAGAATCTCGATTTCGTTAATTTTTTGTACAAAACTCGTGTAAGAAAAGTTTACGTACAAACAGAATTGGGTTGTATTTTCATATGTCCTTAAAACTTGTACAATAAAATCAAGGATAATGTATCCTTGACTTATAATCTGAATCGGGGTGTTACGTATATGCTTTCAATTAAAACTGTTATGCAAGTGTCATACTTACATATTATTTCATGCATCATAATGCGCTGTTAATCCACAACATAGCTTTATTTACTCGCGCTTTATAATATTAATAATTCTAGTTGAGTATGTCTGCCATTAAAAATTAATACGTTGAACACCGTCGATGCCAATATTACTAAAACTCGAATCAAATATATACGCCAATCGTAAAATTTCCAATACTTTTAACGTCACAATAACCATGTAAAGTAACGAATGTATCGTATAACACGGATTTCGGCACCACGCTTAACGTGTTAAGAACAATACATTATAATTCAATAGTGAAAATGGAGATAGGATTCTCGGTTTAATAAGTACTTTAGTTCGAAATATAATAAACATTACAAAGTGACAAATATAATAAAATATGCAAAAGTGATGTGCTTTAATTTCGACAAATTTGGCAAATGGTACCCTGGCTTGAAATATTACTTGACCACCTTTATGACATTGCGAATGACCTGCATCCGAATGCAGGATATTACAACTGAATGGCACTGAATTGCACGCTGCACATCGTCGGTGGAAATAATTCATTATTACATAATCAGATTCACTTGTAATTAAGCCCGGCAGAAAATGATCAAAATTTTGTAACGCGATTTGACTTCGAAACGAATCGGACTTTTTTCTTGCTGCTGCAGAAATTTCCACTGGAAATGCGTAACTAATATTGTTATTGATGTTATTGCATATTCGTAATTCCAGTAATTAATAACGGCGAATATCATTAGTTAATAAAAGTTTAACTCTTATATGAAATAATATTGATTCAAGCCTGCAAAATGCAGAGGATTTAAAAACCGGAGAAATTAAAATATGAAACTCTTTTTTAAAGATAATGTATATACTTCAAACTGTTTGTTTTTCTGCCAATTAATGTCAGTTTAATATATTTATGTTAATTTTATATTCTTGATATTTCTTTCTTGACGACAAGTGATATTAAATTGCGTATTAAATTTTGCTTCGCGGAGGGAAATTTTTAATGAGAGGAAAAGGTATATCAAGTCTCAAACAATCCGTCATTGTATATTCAAATAATTCTATAAAAAACTGGGGATAAATTATTCTGATTGCTTTATAGTTCTAGTGTTAAATAATTATTGCATGAACAGCGTAAATTGTTTCCGAGCGAATAAACGACGCTAAAAACCATGGATATGTAATTAAAGGTTTTTAAGTAGATAAGTCTTATCAGACACCGCTTAATTCTTCTATACTTTAATGTATCTTTCGAATAATGTTTCAACGATTTAGATAGCGATATATCGTGTAAGTGCTAATAAGTGGTGCAATCCAAAAGTGTGTCCTAAATATTAGCTAGTTTTGCAATCGACTTCATTATCAGGAAATTTCAGTGCCGTTTTTATTAATAACCTAAACGACCACTTATACAAACGCATGAACTATAATGAAGTAATTTAGCACCCGTAACTATTTACGTAACAAAACACCCGAGTTATCTGAAGTTTTCATTGTGTTCTCGGTAATTATGCATCGCAAACCATGGCCTTAAAAAATTTGGAAAAACTCGCAATATAAGGATAAAGAAAACGAGAGGACTAACTCTTGTTGTGGGGTGTTATTTTTCTTGGAATCGAGTGTAGAGCCGTGCTCCGGTGTAAATTTCCGAGGCAACCCGAGCATTGTTTAAAGTTTTACGAATTCCGTGAACTGGAAGTAGGGTCTCCTTAAGGTCTTTCACACATGCTAGTGTGTATTTTTGGTGCCATTATTTGCTCAGGAATTACGAAAGAGGAGAGGTGCCTCGGCACCTTCGAACGAAAAGAAACCGCTTTCCGGTATGTGTATCACGAAACCTGTAGCTTCGTATCTCTCTTCCTTCTCGCTTGAAATAAGATTTTGCAGTTCGCATTACACGATGAGAAACGCAACGACGCGAGATTGCGTGAAGGATGAATAATGCACTCCCATTTTGTTGGACTCAGTTTTTCGCCATTTTTTAATGCGTCATCGCGTTATTATATTTGTCAGAATTTCTCGGATTTTTCGCCGAAGGACTACTGAACATTTTTATGAGCTTTCTCGACAAACATAATATGCATTGCATAATAAAACAAATTCGTTCCGGCGCCGTCGTCAAGTCATATAAAATGAACGTCTTACGAGGTTCTTCGTTGTTAAGTTCGCGAATTTCAACCGCTTATCTGCTGGAACTCGCTGAATGTTAACTTCTGGGTATCTAACACGAGACACGGTGTACATTTTCTATCTTCCTTCGTAATATCTACTGATATCTCGAGCGAAGACGGTTGCTCGGCTACTCAGAAATACCGGAGGAAGTAAAAAATGAAATATAGAAAGAAACCGACGATGGGAACGTTGGCCGTCATTCGCAAACCCACTCGCCAGTTTGCTGACTAATCGTCGACTGTCTCTTAACACGTTTAGTGCCGCACCGAAATCTGTGTTACACGATACTTCGCGATACGCTTCCGCCTATATAACGACCGAAAATAAAACTAAACCCTCTACGATACACTGGTTACTTTACATCCTTATCGTAACGTTAAAAACATTGAAAATTTGACGAATATTAATAAAACATTTGATTCGAGTTTTAGTAATATTATTAAACGATGAACTACGATATAAAATAACAAAATTGGATGGTAAACATCCCTCTATGCTCATATAATTATTAAAAGATGGGACACTACTCCACTGTGCTCTAAACTCTAAAGAGATATATTTTTTCCAATGGCCAGGTAAACTTCGAGCTAGCAAAAGGTGATCAGAAAATGTCCTAGTGTCATGTTTCAATGGAGTCCCAACATTATTGTAATTATTCAGTGAACCCTGAACCAGCATTATGGCACTCGCGAGTGACGATGTAAGCTGTAAAGCTATTGGCCACTGTTACGTCATTGTACGACATTATTACGTTCATACCGATGAAGGTACAATGTGCCTGCCAGGGTATTAGAGCAGTTCATGTCAACCTACAGCCACCGTGTTCTAACACTGTTTCGTAACATTGCAAAACGTGATAATACTAGAAATGATTTTATCTCTGGCACCATCATCGAAACCGCACGGGATTTCAGTTTTTTCATTTTACCGCATCCTTCCTAAATTCCATGTGTCTCAAAACAGCGGACTTATCACAACTTTCTTACGTTTTATAGGAACTTTTATGGAATGCAATTCGCCGGCAAGTAATTACTTTCTGACGATGGAAACTGTTAAGTTATGTAATGTTGGACGTAACTAATCGAAGTAACCGTAGGGAGCCACCTTCTTGTAACTTTCAATGGAATGAATTATTTTGTTGAAATATTAGCATTATAACTATGTAATATGATTATGATTTAACGATGTAACATTAGTTAATATGCAAACTGTGTAATTATGATATTACACGAGTATGTTCTTTGCCACGTAGACAGAAATAGGGTTTTGGTTGGGGAAGTTCAAAGTGGTATAATCGATCGAGTGGAAAGAGAACTAATCTTACTGATGTATTCGCTTTATGCCTTGGTCGTCATATCAATTTTTTAATGCGTCCTTTAGAGTTATTTCCTCATAAAAATATCACCGAAAGTGGTCTCCTTCTAATACCTCTTATAAAATATTCGACTGACCTAAATATGCATTCCAATTTGCAATAAGATATCATTCAAAATGTGTACATATTAATATCCAATTTTTCTACTTCGAACGAGGCGAATTAATTTATTTGGCACGGTTTATTATTTATTTCGGATTCATTGCGCACTGAATGCAAAGTGTTCATTTGCTTAGAACTCATTGACGAATGTGTTTGCAGATTTAGAAAGATTCTGTGTCGTCACGAGAATACTTTACATACGAATATGATATAATAACCCGCATATTACTCGCGCAAATGATTTCCGTTACGTAATCTCATCTCCGTTCATCCTTTCAGTTTCAACTGTTTCACGGTTTCTCCGTTAATGCGCGAATTTCGTGTCAACACTTGATTTTTTATTTACAGCTAGTTCGATGAAATATTTTGACAACTAACAGATTTTCATTAGAAGCCTTGACTCACCTAGTTATCATATCTAGTTATCTTCTCATTAAATGTAGGAGTTACAAACTTGTACTTGGACAAAAAGAATGCGATAAAAATGCCCTTTTTCATCACCCTAATTTTGCTACAGTTAATAATTTAATTAAAACGTAAGTTATTTACGTAATCAATTTACACATTATTTTATCGAAAGGAAACAATGTCGTCAACATTGAATCCAAACGAGTTCTTTTTATGGGGAGCTGGAAACAGTATAAGAGTTTCCCTGCAATTTAACGTAAGAATATCAACCAGAAACGAACATGAAGTTGCAACTAATATTTGCAGTGTGAACAATGCACCGGCCAGCTGAATGCTCGAACGTTCGTTATTCCTGATACCTGGAGTGACGTTTTTAGGTGGAGGGTACCGAGGGGGAGGGCCATTGGTTGCCGTTTCTTATCGCGACCTCCTTCGCTTGCCCGGCTATTCATTCCCAACACTTGTCCCTTTTTAACCAACTATTTGCAAAGTTCAGGACATCGTACCAATTCCGTATTTTCATACTTCCTACGATCGCGTTTTTCGAAGTATATTGTAACAAAATAATCATTCCAAACTGAAGATGGATTATAATTTTTTTACTAAATGAAAGAGGTTTTTTAAACACGAAATCAATAAAGTTTTTTTCGAAATTTGTAAGTAAAGATATGAAATGCCACGTGGTGAATGTTGACATAATTATGCTCCATTACATTAAGTTTTATCAGAGTTCAAATGATACAGTTAGAATAAATAATTTAAATATATTGTTTGCAACGAGCTTGCGGAAGTATATTATTTAAAGAAATTTGCAATTAAGGATCATATCTTGAGATATATTATATTTACGAAGGCATATTTGCTATATTATTTTGTTTCGTCTTATGCAGTATTGTCGATTGCATCTGAAATTATCAGTTTCTGATAACAAAAGTAGAGCAGGTCAAATAAAACATTAAGCTGTTTCTAATCAAGTATACTACCTATCATAAACAATCGAGAATGAAATAAACTTTTAATACACTTCATCGATATCCAGGTAACCCTTGTACAACGCGGTTTTGATATAACACGCTTCACAAACTAATAACGCGATTATTAGTTTGCAAGATATTTGTTTAATGATTTGAGCAAACTCCGAGTAAGTTCAATTTCTAACTGAATATGTGCGGCTCAACTATGTCACAGTCCTCGCTGCTGCAAATTAAGCAGTTATCAGCGTTTGAAGATAATTGAATATCAAAATCAATCAATAAAGCAATCTGTCAGGCACAGAGAAACCGTGCTACAGGGAAATCGACTCCCTCTACAACATCGTTTCGTAGATTTGACTTAGACTCCAATCAATCGGTACCATTCCTGATCACCTATTAATGAATTATAGAATTTAATTAATGACGACACTCATTTTCTTGTATCACAATTTTGTATACATATCTGAAAGAAAGCTGTGACATTGAATTGTCATTAATTAATATATGGGAAACTTTAGCTTGCAATTAAAGTAGAGTATGAAATATTATAAATAATCAACTACTTTCTTATATCCACGTAACCCTAAGATATTAAATTCTCATAAAAACCTATTTTGAATTTGTTCGTTCACCAAAAATATCTCGAGGTTGGAAACTTGTTAAAGTAACGAGAAAAAGCAAAGCCTATTACAAAATTCCTCGTTAAACTCCTCGCGAAGAAAGTAAGGAAAGTAAGTTGAGAAGGTCTGCAAGGGTTACACGCATTGAATGCCTCGCTGCTGAAACCAGCACTTTAGAAAGGTTGGCAATGATGAGTCTACGGTTGGAAAGATCGAACGAAGTATCTTGACGGTTTGGGCATTTTTATTTGTCAACCAACTAAGGAGTAACACATGATGTAAGAAAACCGACGTAAAGCTGAAGCAGTGGTTACATATGAATTTACCGCGAAGATATTAACACACGTACGGATAGACAGGCGTTTAAAAGGCAACTTAATGCAATGAACGAAGCGTAGAAACTTTTGATAAACTTTGCAACCATAATCAGGAAATCGTTGCCTTGTAACTGTTCGCGGATTTTAACAATGGTGAATGTAAAAGATTATTTATGGTATTATATTATCTGGTAACATTGTGAACGCATAATGTCTATTAGTCCGAACAACTTCACGGATGCTGCGGTTTTCCTTCATTCGTAACTTCGTTCTCTTTGTGGCCGCTAGTTTTTAAGCCTTTTATTCGGTTATTAGAGCATAGATATATTTCACACATGTCAGGAAGCGTATGAGAACACGCGTAATGTTCTGCTTTTATGTTTTTCAAGCAGGAACACGATTGAAAACATTATTTTATAGTTGTAAAACATTATTTTCTTAAACCATTCATGTTTCATAAGTGATCAGTTTAGTTGTATTACATTTATAAACATAACAATTGTAGATCAGATCTTAAAGTGTGAAATAATGCTTTCGAAGTATCTATAAAATTTACAAGAAGTATAAAAATCATTTTTTTCTTTAGAAAAAAATGTTTTTACAGATTTTATGTTTACACATATATAAAAGAATTTTAAGTATCGATATAATTACTGTGCACTTCAGTAACTATGGTAACGACGATATTTCCCATTTAGCAACAAACTGTTATATAAATTGCAAACATTGAACACACAAATCAGGCACAAATTAACAGCGTTATTATTTCCTCATTCAATTCTGAAATATTAATATTAATGAAGGAAATTTTGCGCACGCGCGGGAAGTCGGAACAAAGATGGGAGCGATTGGAACGGAAAACGTGAACGTGTACAGCTGGTGCAACAGGGATTTTATTGCAGTCCGTGTTGACATAGCTTACTTTAGGATATCGAATAGCATCTGCATGCTTTAAGCGTTAGTTCAATCGCCTCGATGCACTCGTATTAATTTTCAGCATATAATCCTCGCACAACGCGGTTTCGATAGAACGCGCTTCGCAAATTATGGCGTTTCTCGTACAGCGAAACACATACAACGCGGTTTCCATATAACTCTGTTCACAAATTGTATGCGATTCTGGTACAACGCGGTTCACAAATTATGGAGATCCTTGTATAACGCGGTTTCTATATATGCGGTTCAGAAATAATAGCAATTTTTGTATAACCCGGTACTGGCAGCGAATTTGCAATTTTATTAATTTTAATAATTTAAATAATTTGATTTTCGTAGTGTTAAATTAAATGAAAGACTATAATGGAACTACCAAATACGTACTCAGCTATGCTTACACATTTATTGATACATAAATTATGGCTGGAGGATTTAAGTTAATTAATGGATTCAATTATGTGCGTTATGTATATATAATAAAAGTATATCAAATTTCAAACAATGCGCCGTGGTATATTCGAATAATTTAACTAAAAATGGCAGACAAGTCATTTTGAATAAGTGCAGTTGACGCGAGTGTGATAATTATTCAAGTATGAATTGAAAATGCTGCTTTTACTTGCATATTGAAATTCCTTACGCAAGTACGTGCGATTTGTCCAGTTTCTCGTTTAACTGCATATCTATCCTACGTTATCAAAATAACATGGCGGCGCTTCATGATACAGGTAACACGGTGCTGATAGCGACCGTGGGAAGGGAAGTTCTTATCAATGGTGGTGTAAATGTGCGTTTATCATAATCTCAAGATCAGCCGGAACTCGGCAGCGATATTCCGACCGCTTTCACGAAAGTAGCATAGAAAATGATAAATAAGATATGGTCGAATATCTGAAGGAAAAATGTAGCTTAGAATGTTAAACACCATTTTTCAAGTTTTAGAATCGTGGACTTCTTTTATGCTGCAGAGTTAATAAAAATTGACATGAAACAAACGGTGACAATTTCTTAACACGTTTGCGTCGGATATTTTCAACCAAATATTACACGCGTAATAAAGTTATGTTGAAAAAACGGTATAAAAACCAATATATAACTTACGTTATTGAAAACGTATTATACATTTTATATACGTAAACAAAGACTCAAATGTGAGTCATAAATTACGAAAGATGTTAACAATTTCGAAATTTGTTAAATATTCAAATACTCTCTGTTTCCTTAAGTTTGTTAGGTATTGAAGATTTCCAAACTTCGTTTTGCGATTGTGCGGCAAAATTATCGAGATGTTTTGAGTCATTGATATAAAAGAAGGAATCAGAAAGTTATAATAGGTAGCGGTAATTAGTTATGGCGTGAATCGTGATAATCTCAGCCTTGTTAGACTGATTCACTGAGAACGTAGTGTTCAATATACATTTAATGGCGGAGCAATGATTCGTCACCATGTTTGACTCTATGACGTTGCCTGGTCTTTGTAACATTATAATTAGTACTTGAGACCTCGGAATAATTCCACAATCCATATACAACAAAGCTCAGAAATCCATATTAGATAACTATGTTTCTATTTTTACTTCATCCGATCTTGACTTATTTCTGGAAAATGGATGTTTTATTGAAAATTTCATGTCACGAAGCCACACGTAATTTCCGTGAGTTAAATGTGCATCCAATAACACATCAATATACAGTAGTGCCTCGTAGTTCCTATTTAATTAGTTCCTGGAAACTGTTTCAACTATGAATCGTTCGAAATGCGAATGAAGATTATAGATTTAAGGTTTTTTAATGTTAATAACTTAGAAAACATTAAACAAAATCGTTTGATGTTTATTTTATTAATTTTTATGATTAGAACGGAGAAATAGAAGTGAAGAATAAGTTTTTAATATAAAAATGGCAAAGACGAAAATATTGCACCTGGACTGTAGTTCGAACTTTGAATAAAATTTCTTGCTTTCTCAAGTTTTTGAACTCTGGAATGTTCGAAGTTAAAAGCGTTCGGAATACAAGGTCACTGTTATAATAAATATAGGGAATAATAATAATATAGGTATAAAACTATGGAATTTCATGGCTGCGGAATTTCGTGATTGACAGTACTGCAATTAATTTTAATCGCTCCAAGCAAATATGGTAACCAACACCCAACGGATGACGTAATCACTCCTTTCTTATCACTGTAGACAAAATCTCTTATCTTTTACCACACTCGAACAAACTTGGCTATTGACCTGAATGAAATTTTTCCCAGAATCAACTATCCTGGACTTTATTTGATTCATTTTCAATTATCATTGCCAAGTATAATATTGCTTGTCTTTGATTTTTTCGTGCGAAAGAATTCTAATTAAAAACCTGTTCAACTTTTCATTATAATTATCGAATGAAGAAAGTCAAAGTAGAATAAGTCATAAATCGCAGACAATGATGCTTGTAAATAATAAACAGATAAAGTTGAACACACTTGGTATACGATTTTCTGAGATTACTAGCTTAAATTGAATATAAATTCATTAACAGATTAATAGATTGAATTCCTGTTTCATAGCAAAAAATGTAACATTGAACGACGAAAGGAACTGGCGTGGTGTTTAATCAGAAATACAATTTCCTTATCCTGGAATTGATAAATATAGATTTAACTGCTTCGGAATATCAAGAGGCGTGGCACGCATGGAATATTTATTACTTGCCGATTATTTGCTCGCAGCTTTTATTATATCCAAGATAAATTGAATTTTATTGGGAATTTTATACTCGATTGGCTAAAGTGTCTGCTTTGTGTCAAATTATTAAATTGAGAAGAAACACTTTCTTTTTAATGAAATATATAACAAGTGATATAACTATTACCTTTAACAAAGATAAATAATAATAAGATAAATTGAATTTCATTCGACATTTTATACTCGATTGGCAAAAGTGTCTGCTTTGTGCCAAATTATTAAATTAAGGAGAAACACTTTCTTTTTATGGAATCAATAACAAGTGATATAACTATTACCTTTAACCAAGACAAATAATAATAAGATAAAATTAAAGTCTGTCGATTATATACACGTTACGAACGCGTATCACTTGGTATCGTATAACACGGATTTCAGTCCTTCACTGAACGTGTTAAAATTCAAATTCCTCGTTCACCATTTCTGAACACCCTCAGCCTAAAGTTTAGAAAAACGTTCACATTGTGCAGTCAGAGCACATCATATCGTTCCTACAGTTTTATGTAAATGCATCATGTAATATGGAAGACCGACTTCAGCATAATAAAAACATATTTATCTTCGGGTTGGACGAAAATTGTATCAATGGCGCAGGGTAGAAAAAGGTTGAACCACTTAACGTACAGCAATGTGACATACTCCTCTACGTCTAACCATCGTAAAAATATTCACCGACGTGTATGTCACATGCATCGTCATTATTAAGTAATACAAATATTTTCATTGGAAAATATAGTTCTTCTTCTACAAAACCTGGATGTTCAAAACTATCAGAACCCCTTAGACTAACTGGGAGATATTTTTCTAAAATTCGTGCGCAAAAAGAATATGTGTTGAGCGGTTAAAGATCTCGGTATAAAGCTACTCGGAGAACGGATGCTATCACATTAATTTTCCTCGCTTTCGAATAACCCTGGATCTCGAACCTTCTGCATGTCATTCCTGAGATATCGAGTGTCCAAGGTAAGGTAAACGTATAACAGACCATAATAGAGGAAAGAAGGAAACTTGTCGCACATCCACATGCAAGTCAAATGACGCATTATTCCTTGACCTGTCCCAACGGAGGTTCCTTTCATATTCATTAGAATCGTTCCGTTTTGGACCACGAAAGACGCCCGCATACTTCCTTCCACCAACCAATTCTTTTACCCGAATTCTATCTTCGTTGGTGCATGCAGTTATTTAACCCTTTGCACTCGACAGGCGACTCTCAGTAGCCTGGAAACTAGGTGTTCATTGTGCCAATTCGAGTGGCGACTCAATGATTCAATTTCCAGTGATAAAATATAACTATACAAAATGTTAATGTCGCTTCTCATAGCAGTCGCTATTCAAGTTACCGCAATAAACAGTGGCGACTGAGAATCGCCTTCAAGTAGAAAGGGTTCAGAATAGAACTACCAAAACAGTTATGATGACGGGTCCTCGGAATTAAATAAAATGTTCAATTTAGTGTTAAATATCCCGCTGAACTCTTTCCTCGAGATTCTCGGAAACCAACCCGTTCGGGATGTTTCCGTCTCTAAATACAGTCAGTGTAAAAAGTATTGGTGCTGCAGTGAATTTTAACAGGAATCACGTAGAACGTGACGAGGTATTATTCCGCTATACTTCTCTGAATTAGTTTGCAATATTCGTGGAGACTTAAAGTCCTGTTTACCGAATGTCAAGGAAAAGGGACATCTTATCTCCTGCAAGATCGAACCAAAAGGATCGCAGTTCGAACGGGATGTCAGATAGAATATGTAACTTGCGTGCACCAATTAGCATTTCGACAGTGTGCATCGACTGTCTCGAAAAGATTTCGGTATCAGTCGCATATCTAAAGAGTTCGAATGGGTAATACGAAGCAATACGATACCGAATCGTTCGTAACCCAAATGTTCTTTCTCACGGAAAGGTTTTCAAGAAAAAGTCTCAACTCAACATATCTTCTTTCACTATCATAATGTCCAATATACGCATAACAACCCGAGAAAAGCTGGAATCTATTATTCTAAATATTTCCATTTAAAATGATTTTATTAAGGGGCTGAAAAAGGGACTGAAAAAGGGACTGAAACTTGTGCATACATCTAATATTATGCAGGTCAAAAGGGAAGCCCATGTACTTTGAGGTATAAGCTAACGAATTGACTTTTAGATGAAAGAACTTCGAATTGTATAAAGTCCGGTCGAAGGTGAATTTCCTGTCCCATGGAAGCCTATTGGCTGATTATGAATGTTTTTGTAATCTTTTGTGAGGACAAACTGCGGTCACGATAATAGCTACTTTGAATAAATTCTATAGACTTATGGTAATGTCTGCCGAACACCTTTCGAACTCACTTATTGTATTATTTCCTATTTCCTACAGTTAGGAATATTTTTTAAGCTCGTTATTGATATTGGGTTGCGAGCCACTCGAAACAACTAAATGACTCTGCATAATTTCTTTTATGAAAAACAACGTATGAAACTTCATGCCTTTCGCGCTAGTATTTTAAGTTCATACAAACTAACCAACTTTAACCCAATTTTTGTCATATTTATCATAGAATATTAAGGAGAATATTTATCATATTAAAAATTCTTAATTTGCCATAAGATTTCGTCTTGTTTTTGGCAAACGAAAACCGCACGAATTTTCTTGGGCACCTAATAGTTGTAATTGAATAATGGCGTTGAAGAATTCTAATGAAGTATAATAACATATGATTAATAAACTCTCGAAATGTTCACTTTGTTATCGATAATTGTACGGTAATTGACGAATCATCTTCATCGTAGTATAATTTACCATATCCATACTGTTCTTATCTAATCAATCATAATTGAAATCATCGGTTCTGTATACACGAAAACGTCGAGGAAAGTATGTTCGAAACACATGCGGGTCTATAGTTTACATAATACAGGCGATTTCTATGGAATGACAAGCCTTTTATAAGTTCTCAATTCACCGTAAAATCTTGACATCCTTTTCATCGAGCGAAGCAATTTGAAAACCGAATACCGGTGAAACGTTCGATTTATATTTCTTTTTCTTCCTCAAAGGACTTGCAGTCAGTTATAATTTGAATTGCATAAGCGTGTCTCTCTTCTGCTATTCCTTTTTTTCCCTCTTTTTTTTGCGCGAGCGTGCGGCCAAACAACGTCATACTCGGCATATTGTTCACGACACATGATTCTTATGTAAACCCACCTAACAATACTAAGTTACTAATCATACGCTCGTCCACCGGATGTGTCCTGCTTCAACTTGCCTCGAAGAAATAGAAAAGTGATCGCCATGCGTAGATACAGTGAGTGTAAAAAGTATTCATACAACGAGTTTTACAAAAACCTCGTAGAACTTTGTTTAGTTAAAACATTTTAACAAACATATTCTTAGAGATCTTCGCTATGAATTTCATTAAAACAAATATTATTTATCCTTATTTTTTATGGAAATATTCACAAGTTTCTGTTAGAATTCGCTGCTGTTCGAATACTTTTTACACTCACTGTATATGGAAATGTGTAATATCATTATTTCGAAGTTATCAGTTGCAATAATACTTTAATAAAAAACAATTGTATGCCAGGATGACTAATCAAAGTCGTAAATTGCTTGACTGATTTAAATCGACGAAATTTCCAATGAAATATTCTTATCGAGATTCTAGGAATCCGTTTTAAGCACTTAACGTTTCCGATAACGTTCATTATATTACAGTTTTACAACGTTTCATGATTTCAGAATGATGTGGAGCAAGATGAAGCGAACGAGAGTTTTTTCTGGGACCCACCAACTGCGAAAACTCGAAATTCCAAAACTCAAAATCAAACCCGCCAACTGCAGGAACAATTGGCGCAAGCCACCGTGAGAATTCGCGAATTGGAAACCGAACTTAAACGCACGCAGAAGGTAAGGAATCATTTCTTATTTTAGTTCATGAAAATGATTGATTTATTGAGGGATACTGGAAAGTAATCAATTCGGGAGTGGAGAATTTTTTCGCCTCGATATTTGAGAATTTGATTTTTCTAAAAAGGGAATTATGGGATTATTTCATAGAATAATGTTGAATATGAAAAAATAAATGGAGTTTCATAAAGTATGTGAAAAATAATTGATATTATAGACTATCACAATTCGAAGTAAATCTTTGTAAAAAGTGAACATGTAAATACTTTTTACACTCACCGTATGTTGTTGCTAATTAGTGGGCTTGTTCTCGTAATATAAATAAATCAATAAATAGTAGACGTTTACTCGAATAAGTAAAATTTTGTTTATCAAACAAACTCTAAAACTCCTCGGAAAAATGATGTAACTGTAAGAGAACGGTGCATTTAACTAAACGTTCATTTTCAAAACTGACTTAACTATTAATGTAAAAAAATACAAGGGCATTTTTTGACATCAATTTGCAATAATTTGACGTAAAATTATGGTAGCACCGTTTACAGTTGTGCGTAATATTTTGTTCTCCACTTATGTACCGATTATGTTGCTTATACCGTCCTACTTATCGCAAAAGGAATAACTACCTCTGCGATTGTTTAAAGACAATTACTTCCAATTGTAAAAAACCCTATATAATTTTAAATACTGATCGTTTTATTTACAAAAATATATAAATATCTTAAAATGTATATTAATATTGGTTTAAGAGAACTGTATTAAAGAATCCTATAACGCGATATAACGTAATTGTTTATGTTAGAGACACTTAGACTTGACTTCATTGTTGATAACTTAAAATGTCTGGTTGTCTAAGTAATGTATGTGTAAATAATGTTTGTACAATTCTGCATTCAAATGAAATGATTATTTGTGCAGATTAATAATTCATCTTTAAAGGATGAGATTCCTGATGGCCACCAAAAAGCAGAGTTTTTGCGTGCTAAACAGGATATGGTGAACCGAATAATACAAATGGAAGAGAAGGTATGGGAATATATTTGATCATTCCATAAATTATGTCGTTTCTTATTTATTATATATAAACGTCCATATCATGTTTCGCTAATATAATTATACGAGATTCTCTTTTCGTGTCATAAAGAGTATTCTTTCTATTTTCATTTGAAAAAAAACGACATTACTTATGGGATGACATAATAGATCATTTGTCGATCCACTTGCAAAATCGATAACATCCATAAATCCATTTTACTCTATTTTATTAGACACGTGAAGCTGAGAGGAACTCGAAACGAATGCAAGTAGATGAGACAACGTTAATCAACGATTTCCGTACAGTAATAGCGAAACTGAATTCCCTGGAAAAGCTGGATTTAGTTCGAGGTGCTCTTAAAGCACTGGAAACTGAAAACGCGAAATACGGTGAAACAAACAAGCAAGAGAAATCAGACTTCGATGAGAAAC
Organism: Nysson spinosus; assembly: GCA_910591585.2. NCBI lineage: Eukaryota > Metazoa > Arthropoda > Insecta > Hymenoptera > Crabronidae > Nysson > Nysson spinosus. Next base: position 1,364,210 of record OU342852.1, on the reverse strand, counting down.
TCGAGAAACCGAACTTTGTCGCACAGGAATCCATAAGCAATCGGGACTCTGAATTGCACAAAAAAATCGAGGAGTTACAGGAAGAAAATAAAAGATTGTTTACCAGTATCGAAGAATTAGATCAGCAACACGGAGAATCAATAGGTGAATAAATTAATATAATTTCGCAGCGTCCAGTTTATTTTACAGCATACACTTAGAAAAGTAGCTAATATCCTTTTTTGTGTATACAGATAAACTATTGTCTTTAAAAGAGGAGATTGAGAAAAAGCATCAGTGTCTGCAAAACGCTTACGAGCAGCTTTATGTAGATTACAATCAAGCTCAGAATAAAGTAACACAGTTGGAAAGTAAATTTGTTTTACCGGAAACAAATAAAAATGTTGAGAACACGGCAGCCTGCCAATCCGTACAAACGATCAGCTTGGAAAAAGAACATAAAGACGCTCAGACGGATTTCCAGGAAACGAATGACAGTAATTCACCAGAGGAGACAGTGGATGAACTTACACGGAAAATCAAAAATATTTTGAAGAATTCTTGCATAGATACTGATCCAGGCGAATCGATTTTTGAAGCTGTCGCTAAACAATATGTTGATGCTAATTGGAAGAAAGATGTTTTGGAAAGAAAGGTAACGGAGACGACAAGAGACTTAAAGGAGGCAGTAGAAATGAAAGAAAGTTTGCAAGATGAATGCAACGATATGCAGGCTCATATTGACACGCTTATGTTGGAAATACAAGATTTAAAATTGAATTTGCCATCTATTCCTGAAGCGAGTGAAGAACGCGTCGCATCGTTGGAAACTGAAACCGAGTCTTTACACGAGGAAATTAAACGACTTCAGGCGGAAAATGAAGTAATCCGAAATGAAAAATCAAAATTACAGTATAACGTGGAAAATAATGAAGTTTCAATGCGAAGTATGGAGAACCCAAGTACCGAAATTGTAGAAGAAATAAACTCCGCGGAACGAATGGAACATTCAGCGAGAAATGTTGAAGATACTAGAAAAACAATTGAAGATCTGAATCAACGATTACATGCATCTTTGGATGACAATAATGAATTGCGTAAGAAAATTGAATCACTGGAAATTAACGAGACGCAAATGCAGGAGCAACTTAGAATGTCGCTAGAAAAGTGCAAGGGATTAGATGAAAATATAGAATTTATTGAAGAGTTAAAACTTGAACTTGAAAACGTTAGACGAGAATACAAAGCTGTGATTTCAAATGTGAAGTATTTAGAAAATGATTTGATGCACGTGGAAGAAACGAAAGATGAGTTGGAAAAAGAGAATGAACATTTATTCCAGAAAAAGGAGGAGCTCGAAGCTGAATTATCTAAGTGGCGTGAAATTTGTTTAGAAAAAGAAAATAATAACGTATTAGAGGATCTTCAGGAACAATTGAATAAAGCTACGCAAGAAAAGAATGACTTGGAGTATGATATATTGTGTATGAGAAAAGAATTGGACATTGCACTTAATGATGTGGACTTAAAAGAAAGTCAAATGGTGAAGTTAAATCAAGCGAACGAAAACTTAGCGAAGGAAAAGAATTCATTGGGGGAACAACTGAATGCAGTTCAAGAAGAGTCCAATGATAAAATAGAATTATTGAATACAGAAAAGTCTTTGCTTGAACAAGAGCATGCGGAATTAAAACACGAAACAGAAATTTATGTCGAAGAACTCAAGAAACTTGAACAACGATTACAAGAAAAGGAAGGAAACTATGCGGCGTTAGAAAAAGAAGTTTCTGCCGTTCGTTCAGAAGAAAATACACTGAAATCAGAGAACGACATGTTAAAAAGTTCATTAAGAGAGTTAGATGAACTCAAAAATGAAATAGAGCACAAGAATCATACCATAGAAGGATTGAATACAATCAAAATCGAGTATGAACAAATAAAACACGAAATGGAAAGGTTACGTAATAAAGAACAAGAGTTATTTGATCTACAAGAAAAATTCACGACGGTTATCGAGGACAATTCGAAGTTACAAAATTCGCAAGATATTACTGAAAATAAATGCCAACAGTTGGAAGCAGAAATGATGTCCTTACAGTCAGAAAAAAAAGAATTACCAAACGGAGTGAGTTGTAGTAATTACGATAATGAAAAACAGAAAATCATCTCGATTTTGGAAGAAAGGGTTCGCGAGATCGACGTTCTAAAAAACAGCAATAATAGTTTAATGACGGAAGTTATTGAAACGCAGAATAAATTACAGAAAGCAGTCGATAGTAGCAAAGAGTCGGCGGATATGGCTAAGGAAACAATAGAAAGTTTATCACATCTAATTAGGGAGAAGGACGAAGAAATTAATAACTTAAAAGCATCGCTCGGAAGTACGACGAACAATGTTGCCGAAACGTCTGATACATTTAATACATTAAAAAATGAAAGGGATGAACTCGTGAAACTTGTTACCATTAAACATAACGAAAGTTTACAATATCACGGCGAAATACAAAGGTTGACGCAGCTTCTAAACGAACAAACAGCTCGCCTCCAAACTTTAACAACGGAACAGGAAATAAATATATCATCGTTGTCGCAAAAGGAGGCTGAACTTTTGTGGACCCGAAATGAATTGCAAGTATTGCAGCAGCGATTAAAAAATATCGAAGATTCGGGTAATTCGAAAGAAACGTGCAGCATCGTTGAACACTCTACGCAAGCAGCAGAAATTGCTATTGTAAATGAAAAGTGCAACGCGTTAGAAGCAGCTTTAATTCAGGAGCAATCAAACACAAGAATGCTCCAAAATCAACTTACCGAAAGCGAAAACAAAGGAACAATCGCGGCAAAAGAATTAGAAAGATTACGAACACATTTAGTAGAAATGGAATCAAGTTACACTGAAGAAGCCTTAATAGCCGAGGAAACGCGTAAAGAATTAGAAGCGAAATTAGTGCAAGCTGAGGAAAGAATGAAAAACAGTTCCACCGTACATACTTCCGCGAGTATCAGAGCAAATCAACAAGTAGAAACCTTGCAGCAACAAATTGCACTGATTATCCAACAAAGGGACGACATACAAAGTAAATTATCAGCGGCTGAAGATAAAGTTTTATCGCAAACTGCATCTTTAACGAACTTGCAGATCGTTTTAGAACAATTCCAACGAGGTACGTATGGAATTCGAATACATGGTATGATGCAAAGATAAATTGCGAGTATAATCACTCCTCGCTTATTAATTGGTAAAATATGAAATGTACGAACCAGTGTTGAATGAAGTAGCCCCAAGCAGTTATTACATCAGCACTTCTTTTGTCCTTTTCGAAGGTGTCACAGGACTTTTCTGCAAAATATGCACACCTTATGGTTTATCGACCGAACTATTGTATCGCAATGCAATTCTCTACTTCGTTTAATGCTATTTGACTATAAAACAATGATGGAAAACTGATATTTTCGCGATAGCAGTCGCAATATAATCAACACGCGGAGATAACAACCTTACACGACGAGCACGTTGAATGAAGTGGCTCGTACAAACTACGCGGAGGTCAAGGATAATAGTATTTACAAATCTATTACGGGAACCTTGCCTCAATGCTATTCACGTTGGCGTACTTATGTTGTATAAAATAACCGCGCGTTTCTCCAATTTATCTTTGAATTATTATCGTACTGTATGAGAAAAATATGATTTTGGAATATTAGGATTTTTTTCTCCATTTATGTACCGATTATATCGAATATAATTATTAGGGGTACCAGAAAGTAATTAATTATTTATCATATACTATATGAAACTCGATTTAATTTTTCATGTCAAACATTATTCAGTTAGATAATCCCTATCGTTATTTATAATACTATTTATAATATATTTCTCTTTTTGAAAAAATCAAATCCCCAAATCCCTAAATCTCGATGCGAAAGAATTCTTTTTTCTCGAATTGATTACTTATCGGTACTCCTAATAAATGATGTATGATATGATTTACTTCTAATGTTAAGTTCTAATTTGGAATACGCAGATAAGGAAAAAGATATCCTCAGTGCGATGGAAAGAATGCACGCGAAATTAAATGACTCATATAAAAAACAGGAGGAGCTTTCGAATGAAGTCGCAAATCTTAAGGTACGTTGGAAGTGTTTAACACTTTTAGAGCCTTAGATACATCGGGTTTCCATTTTTAATGCAATTTAAACACATGTTTAAATCAAATTAATTTAACCATATTTTTTGACGGTACCCGGAAAACTTATAAGTTACTATAACGGTTAAATATTCGTATGCACTTCGAAGCAATACATTTCGAAGTATACAAATTTGTTATATTATTGATAAAGCATTGTTGATATTATTTTTAAATGTAATCCATTTATAGGACCAATTAGCCGAAGCTAAAGAATGCTTACAAGCTGCATCTAGATTAAGTGAACAACTCGATAAGAAAACTGAACGCATCGAACAACTAAGTCAAGAAGGTAAACTATATAAAGTAATTCATGTCAGTTTCTGTTTGCCTGCATTTCATTCGTTTTACCTTTCGCATGGTACGCAAATACGTATCGATAGAATATTTGGAATCTTGAATCAGAGGTGTTGACATTTTTCATTTTTTATCATTAACGGTAAAAGAATTGCTACTCTTGGTGCTTAATCTGGATCGTGATATTATATAATATTTAAATATTCCGATGGAATATTGGGAATCTTGAATCAGAGGTGGTGACATTTTTCATTTTTTGTCATTAACGTTAAAAGAATTGCTACTCTTGGTGCTTATTTTAGATCTTTCAAAGAATCCATTCCATTTTACGAATTTTTGAAGATACATTTATTAATGCTCTTCGCAAGAGACATTATTATTTATATGTCTAATGTATATGCTTATCTGGTGTAGATATCAAGTTCCGGGGATTAAATGTTACTTTTCAAATAATTAATATCGTTTTCATAAGCATAATCAGGAATAGTGATAAAAAAAAACATTTTATGTTATTTAACATCACCACTGGAATGATGCTTGACACTGCTTGTTTACTTAATTTTGTAATACGATTGGCCAGGGAGGAACCATTTTGTAATGCTTTCACGTCACTTAATTTTAATAGATAAATAATCAGCAGGAAATTATTGCAACGGCAGATATATGTATAGTAAAATTCTATCAACTTTATCTCGTTTAACACTAGAACTGCCGAACGTATATTCACTTATGCTTGCACATTTGTTTGTATATAAATTATGGCTGAAGGAATTGAGTTAATTAATGGATTCAATTATTCGAGTTATGTATATCAAATCTCAAACAATTCACCGTGGTATATTCGCATAATTAAACTAAAGATGGCAGACAAGTCATTTGCACCCCCTTGGTAGTTTTAGTGTTAATTATCCTTGATACTTGGTCTGTGTATTATATTTTTTATTAATTAACACATTTACTTGACTGAAATTTGTGGTTGCTTATGTACGCCGCGAAGTATTAACGTTATCTCATTATTCGTTCATTTCCGGATAATACTTTCGCAAAATAACTGAAAATTTCCAATGCAAAAATACCCGAAATTTGATATAATTGTTATCATATCTCCATTATTATTTGGAAGCTTCTCACACTGCAATATTCACTTGGAAATTTTCTTTATATTGAAGAATATGTAGGAAAATCTATGAAAAGTCTGGTATTACGACAACTAATTCTGTATATTAACCTTTTGCACTCGAGATGCGACTCCCGGTCGCCGCGATAAACTGATTGGCGACCGAGTTTAAAATTCCACAACAAACTGAGTGGCGACTGAGCGGCGCCTTTCGTATTGCCTTAATAAACCGACTGGCGACCGAGAGTCGACTCTCGAGCGCAAAGGGTTAATATGTAAGATACTATTCACTGCAATTGATTAAGATTCACGCACTGGAGAGATGGTAAAATTCCATATTATAATCATCAGTTTGAGTGTGACCTGTGACTAATCTGCAAAAGCAAACACATAGAATCCGGTGACGTAGTCAAATATCAGCTGGTAATTCTGGGATTTTGAAAATAGCCCAGGATTCTTGCTGGTATCCGGCTACGAATTGGAACGTCGCCTTTGCGCACTAAATCACATCTTGATTGGCTCATGCATTGCCACTGGTGCTGGTACTATTTCCTTCCACTTTAAAACACATCAATTTTGACCCTCTCACGTTCAAGATTTATCTATATACTCGACTATATACTTTATATACTCGAAAATATTGGGTTGTTCCATAAGTTCCTGCGGTTTAATCGAATGTGAAAAATTGTGGTCCTTTTTTCAAATATTTTATACGAATTAATCTACAATGTAGTCCCCTATTATTTAATCCTTCGATTGCAACGTATTCTAACAAAAAATCAAGGAGTTATTGAGTTTCAGTTATTCGATCGGTTGTTATGTAATATATAAAAATGATGCCTTCGAGGATTCCTTAAAAATCGACGTGAACTTTCCGGACGACCCAATTTTTATTTTGAATCATCCGCGTTTTTCTCGGAACTCATAGAAGCATTTCTTTGAATGTGATACTTAATACTTTTTCGCCTTTGTAGTATCATAGATAAGTTACTTATACTACTGTTAAGTTTTTTGGATGAATTCAGTCTAATATAACATTGCTGTATAATTCTTGCAATTTATGCAGATAAGTTATTAATGCGCATGGAATGTATATAGAAATCTGTTAGGTGATATCTGCATAATTATTATTTGAGAAATACGTGACTTAATGAACTTAAGTTAACTATTCAAACTCGATAATTTTGAATAACAAAAACAACAAAGCAACTTGACGACGTTGCTTCACGTTAAAAGTAATAATATCGAATAGGCAACGTGATGTAAAATACATAAATTGATGAGAATATTATTTACTGAATTATTTACTTATTTAAGCATATGCAATATTGTAATGAAATCCATTGTTAATTAGTGCAATAACCGTTCATCAAATGACAGAATTTTGCAAAAATATTTGCATATTACGTTTCTGAGTATACAGTAGTACCTCGTAGTTCGTATTTTCGAACTATGAATCATTCGAAGTCCGATTCAAGATTTTAGACTTTTAGGTTCTTTAATATTAATAACTTAGCAAAAATTAAACAAACTAATTTGATGTTTTTTTTATTAATTTTAATTATTACAACATAAAAATAGAAGTGCAGAATAAGTTTTTAATATAAAAAGCACAAAGACGAAAATATTACTCCTGGATTATAGTTCGAATTTAGAAATGACGTTCGAAGTTAGAAACGATCGGAGTACGTGGTACCACTGTAGTTAATTAGTAAACTTAATTTCTGCCACAGTTAGAGTGTTCCTTTTATGCTTATATTGAATAGATGAGAATTATGTATGTATCTTACGCTGTAATTTTTCATAGTATACAAAATATGAACGATTGTACGTATATATGCATATCAAAAAGAACTTTGATAACGTTGGCGTGGGTAATCTCATGCGGTAACTGTGAGCGTGTAGATTGTAAAAGCTCATATTACCCCGTGGGGTTTCCCACCCGTTATCATTATTCTACAACAATGAAAAACACCTTAAAATGCTTGTATTTTGCATTGTCTAGAAATAATTCCCACTAATGATTATTTATCCGACTTTGTTAACGACTTAATACCGCTTCCAAAGCTAATGTAATATAAAATACAGTCGAGTCTCCTTTTATGCATACATTTTTAATGCGGTTTTGAATTTATACTCTGAAGGAAGAAAGCAAGAGCAAATAAGTAATCCAAGAAATCTCGAAAGTTTAAACAGCGTAACACGTTTATCCATTTATTTTCGTTCTTTTTATGTTCTTCTGCTGGGAATTAAGAGAGAACAGAATAATTCCCACACATAAATTAAACTTGTTTTGTTCGAATCGAAAATCTTTTTCTGCATAAACAAAACAAAACAAATGCTGAAGGTATCTCAACAAATGATCCCTAATTTGGCAAAGAACGCTATATCTTTTTTTACGGTTTTCTATGCGGATTTCTGTGGAACGTATCCACCGCGTAAAAAGAGACTCGGCCGTACTCTAAATATAATAATAGTACTGTTTAACCCAAAGGTACTCTCTAAATCCAAATATATATGTAACTTCATTATCTTTATAACACAACATTTATAATGTACCTTGTAACGAATGATAATGTAATATTACTGTCACTATTATTGTACAATTATAATTTATTTCATTCTAACTTTCTAGGAGAGTACTAGTCACTATTATATTAACACATTCGCGTCGGTTTTTTTCAGCCGAATGCTCCGCGTAGCGGTCCAAATTCGCGGAATGTGCTAAATAAAGTTATGTTGACAAAAACGTTATTAACACCGAGGCATAACTTAGTTAAAACGTACTCAAACGCTTTGAGATCGACGTGTAACTTATTTAAAGACTCGCGTGTGAGTCATCCGGTGCGAGTGTGTTAATCTAGCTTTCTTCTAGTGGCATGTGCGAAATTTGACTTTTGTTAGAATGGCATGATAAGCGAAGAATGCAGCATGATCAAATTAAGAGATGGGTATGAGTATTACATCAGGTACTGGTGTGATCTTGGTACAACCAGTACTTGTGTTATACTTACGCTCATGTCTTTACAACCTGCAAAAACCTGCCGACTTTACAACGCTGGAATGCACACGTATAAAAATTCTATTATACGAATTATCGAAATTATAACTACATACCAGACCTATTAGTACACTAATATCCCTAAAATAAGTCAATTAAGATACTCAGCAAAATGTATTATATTTTACTCTATCAATATCTCATTATTATTATTACTAATACGCATCTTTTATGAATTTTTAGTCGAACGATTAACGGAACTCGTGAATACCGCCGATCGCCGTATCGAAGAAGCGAAATTGAGTGGAGAGGGAAAAGTAGATAAGTTAGTATATTCTTCTAGTATATAGTATAGTCGGAGATTCAAATTCGAAATGATTCATATGCTTAAGTCTTGTTTATTGTAATATATTAACTATTGTTTCAGAACCCTTATTAAAAATCTGTTCTTGGGTTACCTGTCGTCATCCGCTGGTGATAAATCGTCGGTACTCCGAGTATTTTCCACGATATTGGACTTCAATGATTCCGAAAGGGACAAAGTCGGCTTGAATACATCAACGGCGCAGAACAGTTGGTTCTCTCGTTTAAGCGGCGGTTCTTCCTCCACCAATAAGGTAAAATACTTCATTCAATCAAATCACTTCACTTTAAACAACTTATCGCTATATTAAATATCATTATGCAGTTTATTTCAAAGAGAAAAAGTTTCACTTGCCTTTGCGAACTAACACTTGCACTCGTATGCGCGCAACGCTTTCAAAATATCAGATTGAGCGCATTCGATTGTTCTTCGATATATTCGAGATGTTCGAGATATTCGAGTGTCCGAAATATTTGAAACATTCGAAATATTCTAGTCTGAGATTAAATGACTTTTGAACACTCGCATATGATTTCCATGTCATATGTATGTTTGTAATTAATGCAATTTGCATAATTATGTCTTACAGGATCAAGAAGCGTCATTATCAGCTGCATTCGTAAGATTTCTGGAGAGTGAATCGAAGCCTAAGCCGCAACTGCCTGCATTGCCTATACAAACATCGGTAAGGAAGTTTGATTACATCGATACATTTCTTATATTTTATCAATACAATAGATTTTATCGAACAAATTTCATATTGCTGTAATTGATATTGACTTTGCAGCCTTTACCAAGACCTGGTCATAGTAGACAGCATTCTACGTCGTCAACGCAATCCACATTGTTGCTGTCCAATGTTAATCTTCCAACATTCCCAGACTTCATTCCAGCTAGAAATACGGGATCTATATTGAAGGAAGTTCTTAAAGATAGCTGATATTAAAAACTACAATGAAAATTGTGCTTTCGAAATACGAAGACTGCAATGGAAGGAAATCTTCAAGGATATATTATTTATAATGATTGTTTTAATGGAAGTGTTACATAATCACGATATTAACACTTTGCCGACCTAACATTTTTCGCGAGCCAAGATTAAACATCCGTAAAGCATATTGCAAATTCAACTAATAAAATAATGGTTATCTTATATTTAATACAGCTTAGATAGAATGTATGAAAGGAAAAATGTGCTATAAAATTAATATTTGAAGTCGAAATAGGAAGATCTGCCACATCGGTCGGCAAAATGTTAAGGCGAAGTTGACATATTCCTGCGATATAATATATTAAGATACTTCAACAAATTTCGTAAACAGTGGAAAACCTTTCGGAGGCCTTACTGATACATGTCTTAAATATTGCTTTTCATAATAAACGGTAGTTTCTATCATTTTTCCTGCCAAACTTATTCTTAAAATGTATCTAAACGAAACACTGCGCCTATCAATCCTATTTTTCTCGCCGACAATAATTATAAAGTGTACATAAATAACACAAATCAAATCAAATTATGCACGTCTGAAAATTTTCGGCATATTCCAGTCTGTTCCAGATTTCAATAAATGATATTTTGACTAAATTGTACAGAGTAATATAATGAATATTTGCAGTATTAAATTTCATCTAATTTAAGTGGTGCATAAGATACAACTTCCGTTACTCCTCGTTTGTTAATTCATGTAAACAAGCGGAAAATATTTTTAGTAATAGAACACTGGTTTGAAGGAGGGACTGCGATAATACTCCAAGATTTTATAAAATAAGATATGCAATACATCTTTAACTGTGCTTGTAATTGTAACACACAGAAGTGTAAGAAGCAAAAGTAAACTGTTTAGGAAAGCAATAAATACACAGTTATGATATTACTTCCTATTACCATTGTGAACTGTAATATTAATCATAAATATGTAAAGAATGTTTATAAAAGCTACACCCGTGTAATTAATAATAAACTTCTGTAAATATATTGCACTCAAATTGAATTTTTCACGACGTCCCCGGATAACATCGAAAAGGATATTTATTTTAAAATTGTGTCTGTGAATTTTAAACGAATATATATATTGTTTTATAATGTCTTTAACACTAGAACCGCGGAAACCGTCAAAAAGACGGGTTAATAAAAATGTTCAAATTTATACGATTCCATTTCCCGAGATTTTTGCCGCTGACGTTGCATGATGGAGCTAATTAAATCAATTTATATTTTAAATATAGCTGAATAGATTGTCCGCAGTATAGTGTGTCGTTTTACGAAGGGGGGGGGGGGGGGGGGCAGCAGCGGTTAAACAAAGTTGAAACGGAAACCCTAGTCAGTCTTATTAATTTTACTTTTATTTAAAAAAAGCGTAAACTATATCTTACAAAAATTAGCGCGACAAAGGTTTCCCGTGAGAAAGAACAACTAATACAAGAACACATGATACGTCAATAATAACTGGGATTTAATATTAAAGGCTATTTCTTCTCTTCCTCCTTCTTCTGCTCTTCTTTCTCTTTGAGTGCAGGCTTTCCAGTCTGTTCGATGGAAATCGTTCTCTCGTTTTGTATCTTCGGTGCTTCTTTACGTGGTGCAGTGATACTGAGTATACCGTCGGATGAGAGACTAGACATTACTTGCTCGATGTCGCATTGTTCAGGAATAAAATATTTCCTGCCGAATTTTCTTGAGACCCAACCATGTTCGTCTTGTTTCTCTTCATGTTTAGCCTCGACCACGACACATTTATCAACAACTTTCACGTTGATTTCTTCGGGTTTAAATTGTTGCACATCCAAGATTACTTGGAATTTATCTTTATCTGCTTTCACAGTAGATGTACCTCCTCCTCCAGATTTCCGTAGTAATTCACCCCAAGGACGATAATATTGAAGAGGATGTCTCATATATTTTCTATCTCGAATTGGCAGGATATACTGGTCCAAGATATTCGGAGTCAGTAATTCATCGGGATGAATTCCAAGGCCAAAGTTTTGATCCATCAAACGGTGCGGGCGATCCAAATCTTCCCACCAGTTAGAGAACAGTAATGGCACAAGAGACATTTTTCTTCTTCAAATAAATGTAGAGATATACGTTAAATAACGTAACGTTTTGGTTGAATGCGAAAATGTACTCGATTCGCAACTACAAGATGCTTCTTCTCCAACTGGTTTCCGTAGACTGTTGCTACGTGCGTCGTCTCACTTATTTATATACTCCGTCGCCGGCCGGCCAACCAGACGCGACGCATCGAGAAACTTCTTCAGGTTCGTGCACTTTCTAGAATCAGCAATGATTTTCATTTTCCAGAACATTTATAGTGCTTCCAACTGTTTTATAGCTTCCCTATCGCTTGAAGATGACTTGTGGACAGTAATGTCTTACAATATTACAAATATACTGCGTGAAAAAGAAAATATTGACTGACAACAGAACAGCCGATGCATTAATCATTGCCAAATATACGTTGCATGTGTGTAGTTGGTACCTTTATTTAGCAGAGTGTGTTGGCTTCCTGGGAATTGGACACCGCAAAAGAAAATGACAAGAGTCTCTGTACTCTTTCATTTATTAGGCCGTGTAATATGAAATTTCTTATCAGACCTTTACAGACTTTGTGTCCTCTAAAGACCACGATTATTTCGAAATTTTCTTTCTCTTTGAATAACCCGGTATTTCATATTACACGACCTAATAGTTATTGTATTACATTCTAAATATAATTCTAACACGAATTTGACAAAATCTACCAATCTTTACGTGCTGTTTAAAGGTTTCAAATTTTGTAAATAAAAAAGAAAATGTAAATAAAAAGAATTCGATGTACTAAGCATAGGAGTCAATTCAACTTAGTTTTTTTACGATTCTTATAGATTTTGACATGCTGGAAACGAATCCGTAAACCGTTTCTCTCCAGCACTCTCAGTTTTCGAAAAAATCGACTTTGAAAGAAGGACCCTTATTGTATTTTGAAGAAGACTTGTGATGTACGTATAAGAGTTTGATAGTCTTCAATAATTTCAAAAAATTCTGTGGACTCTTGCGAATAAAACGATATAAATCAGATTTGCAATATCAATTTGCAAATATGTTTAAACATTAGTTAATGTTGACGAGACACGATACGCGTGATCATTCTTCGAGACTCTTTTCAAGTTTGGATAAAGATTATGACGTAAGTATAAAAGCTAGACCATTTCGGTTCATTGCAAAAAATTCTGTGCACTTTTGCGAATAAAATAATATGAATGAGATTTGCGAAATAAATTTGCAAATATGTTTAAACATTAGTTAAATTTTACGAGACACTCCAAGCGTGCTCATTCTTCGAGACTCTTTTCAAGTTTGGATACAAATTATGACGTAAATATAAAAGCTAGGCGATTTTCGTTTATTGCAAAAAATTCTGTGCACTTTTGCGAGTAAAATGATATGAATCAGATTTGCAAAATTAATTTGCAAATATGTTTAAACATTAATTAAAGTTGGCGGGACACTCTACGCGTGCTCATTCTTCGAAACTCTTTTCAAGTTTGGATACAAATTATGACGTAAATATAAAAGCTAGGCGATTTTCGTTTATTGCAAAAAATTCTGTGCACTTTTGCGAGTAAAATGATATGAATCAGATTTGCGAAATAAATTTGCAAATATGTTTAAACATTAGTTAAATTTTACGAGACACTCCAAGCGTGCTCATTCTTCGAAACTCTTTTCAAGTTTGGATACAAATTATGACGTAAATATAAAAGCTAGACGATTTCCGTTCATTGCAAAAAATTCTGTGGACTTTTGCGAATAAAATGATATGACTGAGATTTGCAAAATTAATTTGCCAATATGTTTAAACATTAGTTAAATTTTACGAGACACTCCAAGCGTGCTCATTCTTCGAAAATCTTTTCAAGTTTGGATACAAATTATGACGTAAATATAAAAGCTAGACGATTTTCGTTTATTGCAAAAAATTCTGTGCACTTTTGCGAGTAAAATGATATGAATCAGATTTGCAAAATTAATTTGCAAATATGTTTAAACATTAATTAAAGTTGGCGGGACACTCTACGCGTGCTCATTCTTCGAAACTCTTTTCAAGTTTGGATACAAATTATGACGTAAATATAAAAGCTAGACGATTTCCGTTCATTGCAAAAAATTCTGTGGACTTTTGCGAATAAAATGATATGACTGAGATTTGCAAAATTAATTTGCAAATATGTTTAAACATTAGTTAAATTTTACGAGACACTCCAAGCGTGCTCATTCTTCGAGACTCTTTTCAAGTTTGGATAAAGATTATGACGTAAGTATAAAAGCTAGACGATTTCCGTTCATTGCAAAAAATTCTGTGGACTTTTACAAATAAAATGGTATGAATCAGATTTGCAATATGAATCTGCAAGTATGTTTAAACATTAGTTAAAGTTGGCGAAACACGTTCCACGAAAACATTGTTTTTAGCCTCTTTTTAAATGAAATTGTTGACGGAAACTTGTAACGAACCTTGAACAATGAGCTCGCGGTACTTGTCTCGCCAACTAATCAATTATTACGGAAAATATAACCAAAGAAGCCTTCCTCGTTAAAAGACAAACAGTTTTTGTTTAAACATTCTCTTTCTATCTGCTCTAATAAGCGAGGTATTTTAAAGAAAAACAATTTGGGTTTTTATTTGTCAGCCACCCCTATAAGTGTCAAATTCATGAGCAGAAAAATGTCGTCCATCTAGCGGTGAAACGGTGAACTAAATTCGTTACTCCCCTCCGATAAGTACCCCCCTGTAATTCCGAAATTCATGGGCAGAAAATATGCCCTCCATCTAGCGGTGGAAAGGTGAAACTAATTTCGTGACGAGTTTACCTTTCCACCGCTAGATGGAGGGCACTTTTTCTGCCCATGAATTTCGTCATTACTACCCTCCAATGATAACCCCTCTGTAATGGTGAAATTCATGGGCAGAAAAAATGCCCGCCATCTAGCGGTGGAAAGGCAAACTCGACACTAAATCAGTTTCGCCTGTCCACCGCTAGATGGAGGGCATTTTTTCTGCCCATGAATTTCGGAATTACAGGTGGGTACTTATCGGAGGGGAGTAACGAATTTAGTTCACCGTTTCACCGCTAGATGGACGACATTTTTTCTGCTCATGAATTTGACACTTGTTTTTTTTGACCCCTGGAGACGAGAGAGAGTAGATCGGAGCGAACGTATATTACCATTTATTCTTTTTATTAAAGTGCGCATTGCGCCACAGTGATTATAGACAGGATACTCGGTGCACTCACCATTAACTGACCAATTAATTGGCCCACAAAGCTCTACAGGAATCACATAAGGGAGGGGCTCCGTTCTCGGAGGTTAGCGTACCCACGCCAACCTGCTGAGCGGGGCTACGGACCCTTCCCTCCAGGGCCCCCCGGGGCCCATGGAGGGAGTGTACAGCAACATGGAAGTTGCGGAGGACGACAGCTGGACCACGGTTGGTCCCAGCAAAAAAAAAACCCTTCCACCTACCGAACCTACTAAAAGAAAGTGCCCTTCGCCGTCATACAACATGGCCGACCCGCCAAAGAGGAAGCAAGCACCCTCGGCACCGCCATCAAAACCAAGATCCTTACAGCTGTATCCGGACTCCCACAGTGGCCCAGCATTGGTTGAGGTACGCTTGTCCGAGACATCCACCAAAAAAAGCAGAGGCCACAATATGATGGCAATAGCTAAAACCCTGCACTCCATGCGGGCTGGGATACATCACCTACGCCCCAGGGGTTTCAACAGAGCGGAGGCTGTCTTCAATAACAGCATGGAAGCCAATAAGATTATAATAGCATCTCAGAATAAGGAACTAGGCCTCACAGCATTCGTGCCTAGGCAGTTCCTGGAAAAAAAAGGAATCCTTAAAGGCTTCAGCCTGGAATACCCCCTAGAGGATCTTCTAGAACTGGCCAGCTCACCATGCAAAATCTTACACGCAACTAGACTCAACAGAAAAGTAATAGACACGACCACTAAGGAAATAAACTGGACTCCCAGTGAAACCCTTCTAATTACGTTTGAAGGCTCAACCCTCCCCGGTAAAATCCAGCTCTATGGCATGCTGAACAAGCCCATAGATCCTTATATAGAAAAAGTCAAAACCTGCAGGAATTGTGGCAAATTTGGCCACACACAAAAGAGATGTAGGGGCAGCCCAACCTGCCTAGCCTGTGGACTGAGTAAAGACCCGGAGCACACTTGCTCAGCGGAGAATACTTGCATCCACTGCCAGGGTAACCACCCCACTTTCCATTCCAAGTGCCCCAAGATGATTTACCAGAAAGAGGTAAACACCTTGCTGGCATTCAACAACATCAGCATTTATGAGGCTTGTGAACAAGCCAAACGAAGCACAGTATTGATACCCTCCACAATCATTCAAACCACTGAGCACCAAACACCAAACCACCTGCAACCACAAACAAACTCAAACTTTCCCTCGCTCCCAGAAGCATCCATGGACAAGGAATACAAACTCCGCACCATTGGAGGAATTTCCCACCAATCCGACAAGGTGGACAACCCATGGAACTCCAAACCCCTCAGGACCTACTCCAAAGTAAAGACATTCGTGGAAAAAAACCGCACAGTCACCACCGAACCCAATTCTCCACCACCAACCGTAAAACAGAACCCTACCGCAACTATACAAACAGCAACCACATCCTCGCAGCACGCGAGACAACAAGACACTCCAATCATCCGCCAGTCTCAGAATCAAGCAGCAACGAAGAACCTAGGCACAAAGCGAAACATCGGCATCAAACCGTTAACAAAACCCAGACCCACCACTCAGTTCATGCGCAATGTCAAACCCAACAATGGACAACGCATACAAAAAAATTAAAATCCTTTTATGGAACTGCAGGCAAATTGCCAACAAAGAAGCAGAGCTCTGGCGACAGGCAGGCGTATATGACGTGTTCGTCTGCACTGAAACCTGGCTCAATACAGAAACCACCTTTAACATCCCCGGCTTCACCACCATTAGGAAAGATAGGACCAACCGACGTGGCGGCGGCGTCGCCATTATCGTGAGGAACTCCATTTCCTGACATAATAGTTGACGATGACTCAACTGAAACCATTACAATAGACATCAGATGCCAGCACACCAACATACTCCTATGCGCCTGTTACAGGCCTCCCGGACAACCCTTCCAGCAAGACAAATGGGACCAGCTCCTACACAATTTGAACGCACACGAGCAATTCCTCCTGTTGGGGGACCTTAACGCCCACCATACAGTCTGGAACTGTAGGTCTACCGATAGGACGGGCGAACTTCTCCTTCAGACTCTCGAAGACTACGACTGCCGCGTACACAACACTGACACTACCTCCTTCGTTGGACATACCCACAACGGCAGCAGCAACATAGACCTCATCATATCTCCTAACAGAACATCACACCTTATCAGCACACTACAACTGGATGATCCGTGGGGATCAGACCACCTTCCGCTCTCAATCAGCCTACAGCTCACGAAATTCCACTATAGACCCAAAAACTACAGACTCTCCTCCACAATGACCGACTGGAGGGCCTATAAAAGCAATCTTGACTCCATCCATCCATACCTGCTGTCCAGCGACTTCCTCGAGCTGGACGCCCTGGACCAGTACACGATCCTTACGGACACTATGAAGGATGCAGTGGCTCTGGTTACCCCCCGGAGGAGCTTCATCCCAACCCACCGCTACAAAAACCCGGTGCCATGGTGGGACGCCGACTGCAACAGGGCCACCCGCTGCAGGAAAGCGCTCTTTCTCAAATGGCGACACACAGGATCATCACTAGACTGGATAGCCTACAGCAAACAATCGGCACTCACTAAAAGACTTCTAATAAACAAAAAAAGATCCAGTTTTAGATTAATGGCAGAGGAGCTGAACCACAACTCCGACACCGTACAATTCTGGAAGAAAATAAAAATATTTAAGAACAAATGGGTGGACTCGTCCACCCCCAATAGAACAGCTCCACATACAGATACGATCCAATGTCATATTGATAAACTCTGCCCCCCCTGGGCTCCCAATCTCCACCCACCCATCGCCTCAGCAATGACAGACTCATTCCTGGACACTGGCTTCACATTTGAAGAACTCAATAGCATTACCAACAAGCTAAACCCCAAATCAGCACCGGGCTTAGACGGCCTGGAAAATAACATGTTTAAACACCTTCCAACCAAGTGGAGACTAGCTCTTCTGGACACTATTAATAACATGTACACTAGAAACACCTTCCCAGACACCTGGAGAGACAGCAGGATATTTTTCATACCCAAACCCGGACAGTCGAGCCTACGGCCAATAGCGCTGACCTCATGTGCGTGTAAGCTACTAGAGAGACTACTCTCGCAGAGGTTGACCTACTGGCTAGAGCACCACAACTTACTACCTAACAGCCAATCAGGGTTTCGGAGAAACCGCTCCACAGCCGATAATATCCTCAGCCTCACGGCGCAAGTAGACGCAGGACTTCTACTTGGCCATTCCACAGCTGCAGCCTTCCTGGACGTCAAGTCAGCATTTGACAACGTCATACCGAATATTCTCACCTCCAAACTACACCAAATAGGAATATCCAGTATTCCAGTGCAATTTATCCAGCACCTCACAGCTTTCAGAAGGGCACACTTTCATATTCAAGATGCAAACGGTCAACACCAATCCATAATGAGACACGTACACAAGGGTGTCCCACAAGGAGGGGTACTTAGCCCTCTGCTGTACGCCCTGTACACGGCTGACATTGACAAAAACCTACCGATACATTCCAACATCCTTCAATACGCGGACGATATTGCCATATCGTCAACAAACTCCATCCTGCAAACCTCATGCCAGCAAGTTGAACAAGCAGCCAACACCATCCTCCACAGACTCCGGGCACTAGGTCTGGACATTGCGCCAACCAAAACAGAATTGGTGATATTCAATGGAAAAACAAACCCTCCAAACTCCATCTTCATCAGAATAGATAACTCCACCATAGGCAATATAGCAATCGCGAAATTCCTAGGGGTACATATAGACCAGAAACTCAACTTTCACCACCACACAGAAAAGATCTGCACACAGAATCGCAGATCTCTCAACATCATCAGATTCCTCAGGGGCACCTGGTGGGGCACTGAACCCAACACTCTGCTCACGGTCTATAAAAGCCTCCTCCGCTCAAAATTTGAATACTGCCTACATATCACACTCCCCAACAAAAAGAAGCTCCGACAAAAAATAGAAAGAATCCAGCTATCCGCAGCCAGGCTAGCCCTGGGCCTCAGAAATTCTACACCTACCAATGTCATCCTCGCAGAAGCGAAACTACCACCCATGGAACAGCGTGCCTTATTTGCAGGCAAGAAACACATCGCGAAAGCTCTCTCCAAACCACAGCACTTCCTATATGACCACCTTCAACATTATCTAAATATCACAGAACTGACACACAGACGTAAACCCTTACTGGAAACCATAGTCAACTCAATGCGCAGGGTATGGCCACTGCGACATACAATGGCAATAGACCACACATTCCTAACACCACCTGCTCTACCACCAATCAGACCTGAACCGGACATTTTCAACCTAGATGACGGCATCAGTCTAAAACACAGCACCAACATCAACAAGGAGTTCACCAGCCTACTAAGCACCACCTACCCAGGCTTAAACCCAATTTTCACTGATGGCTCCAAAACACCCGATGGGAATTCCACGGGTCTTGCATGGGTGTGTCATGGACTGGCCCAAGCAGAGGCAGTCAGTGTCGGTAAGCACTTCTCGGTTTTTACCGCAGAGTGCTTGGCCATTAGCAGGGCTCTAGATGCAGTGGCAAGCCACCCAGACCACTCCTTTCTCATCTGCACAGATTCCCTTAGCGTCATACAATGCCTCATGCAAAGAGACAGCACACACTGGAACAGATATATCACCGAAACAATCAATAAAATCAATAAACTCGCCTTCACTAATGATGGGCACAAGAGAATAGAATTCATCTGGATACCGGCCCACAAAGGTTTAAAGGGCAATGAGGAAGTGGACAGGTTGGCGAAGGAGGCCACCCTAAATCCCCCACACCACACCTGGAAAACTCCGGTACGCGACTTCTTCACGCTGTTTAGGGAGGAGATGTGGACCAACTCCCTGAATTCCTGGATGGGAAGAGCCCAAGGCCTCTCTGGCACCGGAAGAAAATATTTCAATATCTTCTACAGACACAATTCCAAACCCTGGTTCCACAAATCGGCACTACCACGCAGTACCACTGCCTGGGTCTGTCGTGCCCGTGCAAACCACCACAGTCTAAATGAATCCCTGCACAGGATCAACCTCATCAACGACCCATCATGCCAATGCGGCGCAGCGGCACAAGACATTAATCATATTCTCTGGCAATGTCCCTTGCTGGACTCACACCGATTGCAATTGATAAGGGATCTACGTTACCGTGGATGGCAACTACCTCTCAGCATCGACATTTTTCTGGAAAAACCGCACATAGTTGGACTGCGACATATCACCAAGTTTCTCACACAATGTAATATCCACATATAGGCTAAGCTAGAGTTAAGGCAGTAAAATAAGATAGGATAATCAGACACAATGTA
Source organism: Nysson spinosus (assembly GCA_910591585.2). Taxonomy (NCBI): domain Eukaryota; kingdom Metazoa; phylum Arthropoda; class Insecta; order Hymenoptera; family Crabronidae; genus Nysson; species Nysson spinosus. The sequence goes on along the minus strand of OU342852.1, from coordinate 1,343,616 downwards.
CCAGGCTGGTCAGCGCTAGGGGACAATCCACTGGGCGCTGCTAGCATACCCAAACTACATTTGTAAACCAGCCAAAGATTTCTTACCAAAGACTACAGATCACAAATGTAAACCTGACCATGGGCTTTTTAGCTCAGGTTTTTTTTTGAAATAAAAAAAAAAAAAAAAAATTTGACACTTTCCACTGGGCGCTGCTAGCATACCCAAACTACATTTGTAAACCAGCCAAAGATTTCTTACCAAAGACTACAGATCACAAATGTAAACCTGACCATGGGCTTTTTAGCTCAGGTTTTTTTTTGAAATAAAAAAAAAAAAAAAAAATTTGACACTTATAGGGGTGGCTGACAAATAAAAACCCAAATTGTTTTTCTTTAAAATACCTCGCTTATTAGAGCAGATAGAAAGAGAATGTTTAAACAAAAACTGTTTGTCTTTTAACGAGGAAGGCTTCTTTGGTTATATTTTCCGTAATAATTGATTAGTTGGCGAGACAAGTACCGCGAGCTCATTGTTCAAGGTTCGTTACAAGTTTCCGTCAACAATTTCATTTAAAAAGAGGCTAAAAACAATGTTTTCGTGGAACGTGTTTCGCCAACTTTAACTAATGTTTAAACATACTTGCAGATTCATATTGCTAATCTGATTCATACCATTTTATTCGTAAAAGTCCACAGAATTTTTTGCAATAAACGAAAATCGCCTAGCTTTTATATTTACGTCATAATTTGTATCCAAACTTGAATAGAGTCTCGAAGAATGAGCAAGCTTGGAGTGTCTCGTAAAATTTAACTAATGTTTAAACATATTTGCAAATTTATTTCGCAAATCTCATTCATATCATTTTATTCGCAAAAGTGCACAGAATTTTTTGCAATGAACCGAAATCGTCTAGCTTTTATACTTACGTCGTAATTTGTATCCAAACTTGAAAAGATTTTCGAAGAATGAGCACGCTTGGAGTGTCTCGTAAAATTTAACTAATGTTTAAACATATTTGCAAATTAATTTTGCAAATCTCAGTCATATCATTTTATTCGCAAAAGTCCACAGAATTTTTTGCAATGAACGGAAATCGTCTAGCTTTTAGATTTACGTCATAATTTGTATCCAAACTTGAATAGAGTCTCGAAGAATGAGCACGCTTGGAGTGTCTCGTAAAATTTAACTAATGTTTAAACATATTTGCAAATTTATTTCGCAAATCTCATTCATATCATTTTATTCGCAAAAGTGCACAGAATTTTTTGCAATGAACCGAAATCATCTAGCTTTTATACTTACGTCGTAATTTGTATCCAAACTTGAAAAGATTTTCGAAGAATGAGCACGCTTGGAGTGTCTCGTAAAATTTAACTAATGTTTAAACATATTTGCAAATTAATTTTGCAAATCTCAGTCATATCATTTTATTCGCAAAAGTCCACAGAATTTTTTGCAATGAACGGAAATCGTCTAGCTTTTATATTTACGTCATAATTTGTATCCAAACTTGAAAAGAGTTTCGAAGAATGAGCACGCTTGGAGTGTCTCGTAAAATTTAACTAATGTTTAAACATATTTGCAAATTTATTTCGCAAATCTCATTCATATCATTTTAGTCGCAAAAGTGCACAGAATTTTTTGCAATGAACGAAAATTGTCTAGCTTTTATATTTACGTCATAATTTGTATCCAAACTTGAAAAGAGTTTCGAAGAATGAGCACGCTTGGAGTGTCTCGTAAAATTTAACTAATGTTTAAACATATTTGCAAATTTATTTCGCAAATCTCATTCATATCATTTTATTCGCAAAAGTGCACAGAATTTTTTGCAATGAACTGAAATCGTCTAGCTTTTATACTTACGTCGTAATCTTTATCCAAACTTGAAAAGAGTCTCGAAGAATGAGCACGCGTAGAGTGTCCCGCCAACTTTAATTAATGTTTAAACATATTTACAAATTAATGTTGCAAGTCTGATTTATGTCGTTTTATTCGCAAAACTCGACAGAATTTTTTGCAACGCAGAAAGACTGTCTAACTGTTATATTTACCTCACAAATCTGGTTTAAAGAACAAAAAGGTCCTTTTTCCAAAATATATTGTTTCCAAAACTGAGCGTGCCCATTTGCTGTTATTAACGCACAACAAAGTAACACCAAGTTTAATTTAATAACTGAAATATATTGGAAACATAACACAACATATTCAGTACAAAAGATAACACCTCTCAAAGATTGTCTTTTAACAAAAAATAAATTAAGCATATTCAGTATTTCACTACCCTAAATAGATCGGAACATAGGGCGCCATTGAATTCTCGTTTATTTGTTTATCAACTAAATTTAAGTTATGCGACATTTATTCGACACAATGATATGGAACACGATGAAAGATCTGGCACAGGAACTGTGCCCCCATTAATTACAAATAAGCATAATATGATTAATATGATTAATATGATTATATAGTGAGTCGATATCTCCTATCATATCGATAATAAATACGCGATATCAACGACCGCTACAAATAAATGCGTAAAGTATCGAAAATGTATTATTTAAATACGATGGAATGTAAAATGTATGATGTTTAATTTAACTTTCTGCTTTCTCCTGTTCCTTTGCTTCTGGCTGGGTGTCGCGAACTGCCGGCTTACCGGTGTGTTCGATATTGATGACTCTCTCATTCTCCACTGCCGGTGTTTCTTTACGCGGTACACAAACCGAAAGAATGCCATCGGATGACAGTTTCGATGAAACCTGATCAATGTCGCATTGCTCAGGTATCATATATCTCCTGGAGAACTGTCGTGAGATCCAGCCATGTTCATCTTGCTTCTCTTCATGCTTCCCTTCAACCACAACGAAATCCCCGACAACCTTCACCCTGATCTCATCCGGTTCGAATTGTTGTACATCCAGGACAACTTGGAACTTGTCCTTATCGGCTTTCACAGTAGACGCCCCACCTTCGCCTTTACGTAATAATTCACCCCATGGTCTGTAATACAATGCTGATGGACCGACTCTCGGACTACGTTCTCGTGATGGGAATAAACTGCCATAAATCTGAACAGCACGAGGTGTCACGAGACTCTCCGGGCTGAGACCAAGTCCAAAATGTTGGTCCAAGATACGATGAGGCTGATCCAAATCTTCCCACCAGTTGGAGAACACCAAAGGCAACAATGACATGTTGTATTTACTTCTTCTTCTGATTTTGATAATGGACAAATGTAGTATTTCTTCTAGCGTGGGTTTCTTTGGCTGATGTTTTCGCCGGTATGTTCCGCTTGAACTGCAGCGAACGTGCAATGATCGATTCGACTACCTTTTGCAGACTGCTACGCTGCGAGGTGTATCGCCACCTTTATGAGAAGGCGCTTCGGTCGAGGACCAACTGGAATATTCGCGAATGCGCGGAATCAAACGGAATTTCTCGATTAATCGAGGGTCTACTGTTTGACTAATGAAATGATGCAATTTTCGACGTTAATACTATTCTAGAACTAACAAAGGGGTCTGACTTGTCTGCCATTTTTAGTTAAGTTATTCGAATATCACACGGTGCGTTGTTTAGGATTTTATATAATTTAACTAAAACGTTCAAATTCATTGGGTTCCAAAGTCGGAGATTTTTGTGGCTCCCGCTGCATAATAGACGTAATTGAGTCGATTAATATATTTTGTTCATCCATCCTTATTTTACCCCTGGTAAGCCAGTAGACGTGTAATACGAGCTGTTGTTCAAGGTTCGGATTACACGGCATCACAAGTATAACAAGTATAAAGGTCTTTGACCGACGTGAAAATAACGTATTGCCGTATCGCAAGCTTCCTGTAGCTATTTTTGCACAGATCAGTTATTTATTGATGAAGCTTACGTAATTAATCTTGGAGCTGAAATCTTAAGTGATTTATACCTCGATTCATGATTCATTATCGATACTTCGTTATTGGTTCCTTATTAATCCATATAAAATTGTCGATATTATAATTCCTAAGAGCATAAAAACTGAATAAATTGAAAGTGAAAACGTTGGCGAATATAACGAAATTAAGTTACAGCTACTAGTTTTGAACTAATGAAACAAAAATTAACACTTTTAAATAATAGGGCCGAGGATAGGGTGACATGGGATAGAAAACAGCAATGTTAATATTCGACTTTTTTGATTAACACCAGTAAAAAGTCAACACTTATACAAGTACAGTAACGGAAAATCTACCATTTAATATCAGTCATTCGTTTTTAAGTATTTCGATTCGTCTAGAAATATATTAGGAAACTGTAATCCAACTTTTAACGAGGAAAAACATACTCTAAAAATGAACCAAGTGTTTGAAGAAACTAATCAATCCTAACGAAGAAGAACATACTGTGTTCTAAAACTGAACCAAATGTTTATTTCTCAGTTTTGTTCTCTTCAGATTCAGTCTTTGGTGTTTCCTCGGTAGTTTCTGTTTCTTCAGCAACAGCTTTCTGCGTAGGTTTAGTGTCACCACGAATAGCTGGTTTACCGGTGAACTCGATCTTAATTGTCTTCTCGTTCGGCTTTTGGTCTTCTAACTCCTTCAGTGGTGCCATAATCGTAAGTATACCATCGGAGGAAATATTCGACGTCACTTTGTCGGCGTCTACTTGTTCAGGCAGCATGTATTTCCTGACAAACTGTCTAGAAATAAATCCATGCTCGTCTTTCTTCTCCTCGTGCTTAGCCTCCACTACGACAAACCGGTCCGCCAGCTTGACATTGATCTCTTCCGGTTTAAACTGTTGGACGTCCAGTATCACTTTAAACATATCTTTATCCGAAGTGATGGTAGAAGTGCCACCCTCATCTCGTCGTAGAATGTCAGCCACTGGTCGGTAATAATGTTCCATTGCAGCTCGGTCGCTCAGGGTTGAACAAGCACGGTCCCAGATACGAGGTGGTGCGATCAGTTGTTCGGGAAACAGACCCAAACCGAAGTTTTGGTCCATTAACCGATGTGGACGATCTAGTTCCGCCCACCAAGCCGAGAATAGAAGCGGCAGAAGTGCCATCGTTCTTTTCACGAAAACTGCGCTTTTGGATACTTTTAAAACACTGATATTTTAGGACTTATTAAAGTGCAAGCGTACTCGCTTTCCCTAAACGCTCGATTTACTTTCTCGGACACAACTGAAGTTCAGCCCTACTCTGCCGCTATTTATCCCACATGCGTTTCGGTGGGGTGGGGTGTTCACTATATTTTCTGCTTTCGAGAACATACTGGGTTTAAAGTAAAAGGGTCAAACAACGTATCTGTTTAATCCTTTTTGAGACAGATAATTATTGATTTGTGTGAATATCAATGTGCACATGTTTTTACAATGCAGGGTTATATCGTATAGTGATTCGATTAGTGATTTTTCAACGAATTTCCTGTTTTTCGAACTTCCATCCAATAGAACACTTACGTGTCCTTCCGGTGCCGAATTTCTTATCTCGAAACGTTTCGCTCGCGTTTTATATTATGACTTTTCACTTATTCACCGATTGTGAATTATGTCAGGTGTGTCACAGAATATTCGCGATTTTAAGAAGAGCACCCTTTTATCATCCATTGTGTAGTAATAACAGAGTTAAGTGGCTGTGTATTATTTTAAGACAAACCTTTTTCTTGAAGCTAAACCTTTTTTATTATATTCTGAAATTTAAATAACTCGAAAGATAAATGTTGCTTATCGTTAAATATCTTTGGAAGCTTCGAGAAAATACGAAATCGAAGTTGAATAGCCATAGCCAATAGCAGTCGATAGAATTGCGATTCTTTTATCTTTTTATTTTGTCGAAATTCCTTACGTTATCACCTTAATTATCATCTATAATATTTACAACATAAATGATTCTATTAATGTCAAACAATTCCAATCATCTACAATGGAAATAATTGTAAAGAAAAATTGTTTTATGATGCAATGAAATTATAGAATTTCGTATTGTGAAAGATTATGTTTATATCTCGGTGTCCACGCTTGTAGAATAATCATGGTACCCGATACGTCAGCTAAAAGCATAGCCATAAAAATCAACTTGTTTTTAGAAAGTCTGTCGGCTGCACTGCTTTCATCGTGGTGATTGTAGTGTTGTGCAAATTCTTCGTTCATCTTTCATTATAGTTAAAAAAAATAACATTGACAACCTTTCTTTCGTGTTTGATAGACTCTCGATTTTTCTCGACCGACGAATTATCTGACGCAATAACAGCCACAGATAAAGATGGCTTTCTTGTTTGAACGTTTACCTTAATCGGGGCTGCAAATATCTGACAGATCATCTCTGATTCATCAACTTTATTATTATATGTATATATATATTTTATAATGGTGACAGAAAAACTACAAGATGTCTTTTATCCAGTCTGCCAACATGTAAGATATCTTGTAGAAACCTTTAAAGGCTAAATAAATATTCTTTCTATTTATCATACCGCGTGGGATGAGCTGTTATTACCGATATCATTATTTGTCTCATACACGCGGCTCAAATATTTTTCAATGATAATTACGTGAAAAACACGTAAGGCTTATCTTACAATGGACTGCGGGTTTGCATGCAATCAAATGAAATGCTATATATATATGTGTGAATAAATAAATCCAATTCTCTGGAAAGCAACACTATTTATTATGTATTTTGTAATACAGGCATATCATATTAGAAAAGAAATTCTTGATAAGAATTAAATAAATAAGCAGTTGTTAATTACATGGTATATTAATGACTGCAAATGATTTCTATAATTGCACCTAAACATTTGTATAATTTTGAACAAATCTTCATTATTTTAAACATTATTTTAAGGTACTAAAAGTGAATTGTATCTCTGTGTAATCGGTAGTTTTGATAAACGTATATTAAAAATTATGAAGACAAGCGTTGATTGACCTGATAGACTTTTCTTTAATTACTTATATATGTGAATTGAAGGATAAGTGATGTTATAACATTTTCCCAGACATCTAAAGGTTTTTTAAGCGTAAACAACGGTTGAACTGATACTGGCTGCGACGCAAATGTGACGTCGTTCCAGGCAGATCTGTTACGGAACATATCGACTACCGCCGAAATGCGCCGTAACCTTGAATTCACCTTCCTCTTCCACACCATGGGGTCCACAGCTCGAACAGTGGCGTAGCTGTCCTGTAAAATTAGACTCACCCGAATAAAAGAAATTAAATTGATTGTTACATAAAAGTCTTCAATCGACGTCCCTATTATTTGGCTCGAACGTTTGCCATCCAATATTACTTAATACTACTTAAAATTATTTCCCGATTTATAACCCCTGATAAATTGTAACCATTATTTCCAAAGCTTTGTAATTTAAATATATTCCCGTCGATACCAATATTACTAAAACTTCAATCAAATATATCGCTAATATTCGTCAAATTTTTAATAACGACTTAAAGTAACTAATATGTATATTCTAGAGCGCTGTTAATCTGTAGTTCTGTTAATAGTTTCTTAATCCTGTTATTGTACCTTTCCATGTTAATGGATCAAAGTTACAGATATATGAATCTTTTCTTTTGAAATGGATTTTAGGGAAACTCGCAAATAGCCTTTATTCTAAGTACGCTACTGTTTTCGCATCTTTCCATTGATCCGACCACTACGTGCCTTACTCAACGTCTTTCCATTGACCAATGGCTAAATTGCATGTGCCAGAACATACTTGCGAATTTATGCGTGTGCATAATGTGTATTTGCAAAAATTGGCAATGAATTTTTTTAGATAATTGTTCTTATTGACTCACCCTGGATATACATATACATAGCTACTCTAAATAAATATGGTGTATATATATAGCTACTGTAAATAAATACGGTGTCTATATATATAGCTACTGTAAATAAATCTGATGTACATATATATAGGCTACGAGCAGCGTCGCAAAACGTATTCGCACGGCCAATGCACTTTCAGTGCCGGCGTGTTATGACGAAGCGCGCAACAGTTTCACGTTACTCAACGTTGCGAATATTACATACCCGTAAAACTGATATACAACCGATATTGCAACCAATATGTTTCTATTAATTAATTCTTATTCAATAATTTACATAAACCATTGTATAAGAATCTGGATTCTGATTTGGTAGAAATTCAAGATGGTTGTAGAAAATTCAACAGTTGATTTTACCCTTAAGCTGTCGCAGCTATATATAGGGTTGTGGCTGCTGACTACACGTCAGTATACAAGCGACAGTCGTGAAGTGCACATCGTTGACGTTTCATCAAACCTGCAATCGTTTCCAGACGTTTTCGAACGTTTCGATAATTATTAATCAATCGAATGAGATCAAGAATGTCATTGATCCCCAAAGTGTTCTCTCATTGGTGGGAGACACTTGAGCAACCCCATCGACTGTTGGATCAACATTTTGCCATGGCAATGAGACCCGATCAATTCTTCTCTCCATCATCGATCTTCGATAGATTTCCAATCAGACCCCCAAGCTATTATTATCGTCCATGGGCGGATTTGTTGCGGGACGATGAGAGCGGGTGGTCTGTCGTAAAAAATGACAAAAATAAATTCCACATTGCACTCGATGTGCAACAATTCAAACCCGAGGAAGTCAATGTGAAAGTTGTTGACAATTTCATCGTTATCGAGGGTAATAATATCAATAATATGCTTTTATTTCGCTATTATTTATGAAACATAAAATGTTTAAAACGTTGAAGTCAAAACATACTTACCATTTAAAGTTCTGACTCTTAAAGTAGCTTATATGTTTCCGGCGTGTCGTTAAAAAATATCTTGGACAATATGCAATTTTGGTGGTACCTATTAATCTTTGCATGTCATTACATGTTTTTCAATTATATTAAAAATGGAATGCCGATATATATCGGCTCTAAAATATTAAAAGGGGGTACAACGTTAAGAACGGTTTGAGTTTACTGCGCACGCTGTGTCCGCTTTCGTATTCATTACGTTTTGGATGATGTCACCCCTGGAATGCTCTTGTCGTATTATTAATTTTAATATTTTTCCTGCAGGAAAACACGAAGAAAAGCAGGACGACCATGGAATAGTCTCAAGACATTTTGTTAGAAAATATTTAGTTCCTGAACAGTGCGATCCGGAAAAAGCAACGAGTACTTTATCCTCCGATGGCGTGTTAACGATCATGGCACCAAGGAGACCGGAAGCTGTCGAAAATAACCGAGAAAAAATAATTAATATTGAACACACAGGGAAACCGGCAATAGAAGAAAAACAGGAAGCTGAGGCGGCTGCAAAAGCGAAATAATGAAGTTGCTTTCTGTTGAAAGTGTTACTGATGTTCTTTATATTTTGCGCGCTGTTCTGTAGTTTTATATCAGTTAGTATTTATAGTTTCATTCATCGTTCATCTTCGTCAGAATTACGTACGCGCGCTGGCGTATAATCTCCATACAATGTAAGTGAACTTATCGTGAGAAGAGTATCTAAATAATTATCAAATAAATATTACTATCAAATTTATCCTGCATAAAATATTTTACTCCAACCTTCCGCGCTCAATTTCTTCAAAAGCCGTCTCTAGAAACGCGGCTTTACAAACAATGAAAGCTTTGTTAAAGGCAGTGTAATACAAACGTAATTTTTAAAAATAACGTTTATTGATTATTACAATATAATTTTTTAAATTTATCATATGATGCAGTACAATCTTATAATTCTGACTGAACATGCAACCGCAATTGAGCATAATACGTAGCATTATAGGTAATAAACAGTGTTTCAACGATCGCTCTTCGCGGAAATCATTTTTTAATATTCGTGAGTTAATTACGTGGTTAATTACTTTAAGTGGATTGACAGTAATCATCCTTGTTGGAAACTATGCGTATCTTTGCAGATCAAGGTTATAATTACATAGGAAATGTAATCACGAGCATTGATTATAGTACTCGTAATACCCCATGTATTACGTAAAGCATTGAAACGTAGAAACAACGATTGTATTTCTTGTACTTCACGTTTGAATAGATTCGTAACCGTAAGGGACGAACTACGCGGAAATAAAACGGAGCGTTATTTTCCTCGGACGGTTTATGTAATCATATACAGTTATATTTTAATGTATTGGATGTATCAAGTAATTTAAAGAAATAAATGGCTCTGGAACTGTTCTGGAATTGCCAAAGAAGACAATTTTATTTAATTGGAAAAATGTAATTCAACAAAGACGAACGAAATTATTAAAATTAGTAAAGGAAAAATTCTACATAATATTCGCTATGATAATAGTTGCAAATAATTGCAAAATAAAGACATGTTGCAGTATTAAAGAACGATATTGGATTATGATAAAATAATTTCATACGAAATTTTATTTTATATGAAGGCGTTATATCGAAATATCGCGTAATACGAGTGTTACTTGTACTGCGTATTAAAGTGTTACGTACGTAGATGGCACAGTTAAAAATGATTAAATACTTTACAACTTTACAAAGTATATTTTTAAAGAAATAATAGTATTATACAATATCCATTGATAATTAATAACTATAGATTATCTTGTACAATATTCAACAAACGTAAGCAGAACGAAAATGAAGTAAACTTTGCGACTATTTTCATAAATGAGACGGATTGTGAATTCAATATAGAAATTTAATAATTTATAGAAATGCATATTTTAATCAAGAATGGTACTACATAATTTGTCACAAAAATTAGAGATTTGAGGTAAATGGAGGTGAGAAAATAGGAACAAGGTAAAGAATACATTTAGTAGAACAACAGATTGAAATACTTCTTAATTTATTACATAAAAAATCACTGTCATACAAAAATTACAAAGAGTCATAGAAATGCAGGAATACATTCAGTGTGTTATATTATTTTACTTGTAACATACATTCGTGAGAAATATAAAGGCAAAACGTAGTACATGACTATATTATAATCCACGTACTAAATATATGAAATTTGATAGATAATGCTACGATAGGAATATCTAACCATAATACGTAATTATTCGATGAAAGATAAGGAATGACAAAGATGTCAAAGTTTCGACGGAAGATTTACTTTTTTCCCTTCTCCTTCTGACAGATCTCTTTTTGCTGTTTCACCGGTTTCGATTGGATGGCTGGCTTCCCGGTGTGCTCGATTTTAATCACTTTCTCGTTTTCCAGTTTCGGAATCTGTTTTCTGGGTGCGGTGATAGAAAGCACACCATCGGATGACAGTTTCGATGTTACTTGTTCGATGTCACATTGCTCGGGAACCAGGTATTTGCGAGTAAATTGACGAGAGATCAAACCGTGTTCATCGCGTTTTTCTTCGTGTTTTGCAGAGATTACGACGAATTTGTCGACCACCTTCACGTCGATCTCGTCCGGTTCAAATTGCTGGACATCGAGTACGACCTGGAACTTCTCTTTGTCGGCCTGGACAGTTGATGTCCCGCTTTCGTTCTCACGGAATAAGTCCCATGGTCTGGTATATAAAAGTCGTCTTCTTGGCCGAAGCCATTCCGTTCTGGTGGGACTTAAAAGTTGTTCCGGATCGAGGACCGAACCAAAGTTCTGATCCCAAAGTCGATGCGGGCGATCGAGGTCTTCCCACCAATCAGAAAATAGCAATGGTACCAAAGACATTTTCGTATTCTTTTACTTAAGAATGTAGCACGAAACCAGGGTACAAAATTCGGTTAGCAAGAATCGCTGTTACTTCCGACGTTCACCCTTTCGTTGTTAAGTGAATACTGATGTTCCGTTCGCTCGCCGGTTCTTTATGTAGTGGCCCGACGCAAGCGTATGACGGATCTCGACTTTTCGAGAAGCCGGGTTTGTTTAGCGAAAATTGCATTATACAGGAAGCAATGCTAACAATTCGTTTAAACAATGTTGAAGAAATTGATTAGTTATTTTGGGAGCCATTAAAATAAATTATACGTATGTTTTACGTGGAGAATATCCTGCTCGTATTTTCATTTGTTGGCTCTATGATTCCAGTAGAATTAAAAGTTACTAAAATTATTTGTACATGTATGGAAAATAATGCACTCGTTTCAATGCCTTCTAATTTTCTAGAAATACGAGCATTACAATGTAAATATAAAAATTCTGGTCAATGCCGGTTAAATATACAACTTTCGTTGAGTAGAGATTTAATTTAAATTCTTTAAACGTGAAGACTTATTCCAATTTTATTTATTTTTTATATATCAATATTTCTAATAATTGTTGTTAGTCTAGTAACTTTTAAATAGGGAGATATAAACTTTATTACTTTCGAAGCAAGGGATAATTTAACTCAAATTTAAGCGGCAGTTCAATAGGGGACAAGTGCGCACGCGCAATGATCAGTACATTTTATTCGGGTTAGTGGTGCCAGCGAATGTGGAAGTCTGCAAGTAGTACGTATAAAATATCATTAATCACATTATTTCCTTACGTAATTATTAAAATAAGGCTCAATCGTAGTTAAGAAACTAACTGGGATTTAAATGAAATCGTTTTCCGTCATTATTAGCGAATAACGTTCGATTTTACTTAACATATTTAGCATGCATGCAAGAGCTTCAAGCTGAGCTCTTTCAGAAACATTCTTCTATTCGATTCTTTACTTAATGCTGTGAAAAATTAAGAACAGGCTACTTAAATGTTTTGATAGCGTTTCAAATATGCTAGTTTAATATTCAACATAATAAACATTCGGTTTAGAACTCTGAAATGACATAACATAAATACTGTTCCTTTGTACGAAGCTAATTCGACATTTATAACAGGAACACATTTCAAACTGTTTTCATACAGCTTTTTAAGCGTATTACACGATGTTAGTAAAGGGTCATCAGTAAGAGATCTGTATTAGCATCGAAAATTTCGAAAATTTCGGTTTCTTGAATGTTCGCTTTCCGGAAGTTTCTGCACGGTTCTCGATGCGTTCATCCCTACTTTGACCGCCTCTAGTAGGGAATATATATGAGCGCGCGCAATTGTTGCCAACAAATTTGAACGAAAACCGTCAACGTTCAGGGTGACGCTGGCAAGCGACCATTGTATAAATTTAACTGCGTAAAAGCGGCAGAGCCTATAAAATAATATTCAAGCTGTACACGTTATACAGTTCATTTTACGAATAACACCAACGAAATCGGTTTTCCGAGTGTCATCGGAAGAGCGACAGTTTGAAGAAGAAATTTTGTTTCGTGAGTGAGAAGATAAACGAAGACAAGCTACAATGTCACTGCTACCGATGATGTTCTCGAGCTGGTGGGAAGATCTGGAACGACCACATCGTCTCCACGATCAACATTTTGGTATAACTTTGGATCCCGAAGACTTACCAAGTTCTTCCCTTCTTCCGTATGACGACTTTCTCGTGTTGAGACCACGTCGTCGTTGTTCAAGAAGATATCAACCTTACGATCGGAGCTTGGTACAAAGACAAACCGGTGCGTCCACGGTAGAACCCGACAAAAACAAATTCCAAGTTACTTTGGATGTTCAGCAATTTGCTCCGGATGAAATCACTGTTAAGGTCGTCGGAAAAAATGTGGTCATCGAGGGAAAACATGAAGAGAAACAAGATGAACATGGCTGGATCTCCAGACAGTTTCTGAGGAAGTATCTTATACCAGAACAATGTGATATTGATCAACTCAAATCCAGCTTGTCCACTGATGGAGTACTGACTATTACTGCACCAAGAAAGAAGACAGAGCCAGAAGACAAGAATGAGAGAATAATCAAAATTGAACCTACTGGAAAACCTGCTCTAAAAGAGGAATCTCAGAAATCAGTTGAAAATCAGAGAGAGCAGGGATCACAAACTCAGAAGAGTCCTGCACAACAGAGGGGTCAAGAGAAGACTGTAAAAGCTGCTTAATATATCCAAGAATTAACACAGCAGCATTTCACTTTGTGACATTTTCAAAGTATTTTTGTCATTCTACATTTATATAATCTTCCTAAACATTATCATTCTATAGCATTCTGTAGCATTCTATAGTATTTCAGTCACATTTCACTGTATAAGTACATAGTATAACTATACTTATATATGTCCTACATTAATGTTTAAGGCTTCATAATTACATTTAATGTGTTTTATTTTAAATATACCTTATAAATTAGAACAAGGAGCTTGAGTATGTAAATGTTTGTGTGATATGTACTTTTAGGTATCTGAAAATTGGTTTTGCATTCCTGTTATTACATGTGAAATTCGATTTTTTTAACAATTTTTTATAATAAAAGCAATACAATCCTTTAAAATCATTATTGATTTTAAATAAATTATTTCCGAAAATAACCGTATCTATAATAAAAATGCTTATGTCATTTTTATCACTGTTAGGCAAACATTAAAATTAGAAGTTTAGAAGTCAATATTTAAAAAATATAAATGCTGGGAAGTAATCCAGAGAATGTAATCTTTATTTCACCATTTTTTATTTTTTTGTATAAACATCGTATAAATATATATATTGTGTAAACATGAGTCATGCAAGTTAAATTTTCGAGAGTTAAAAACTTATATTAATGGACGGCTGTTTGATATGTCGAGATTCAATAGTTAACATGTTAGTACATATTACGTTCGTAAAAATGAGAATTATTATGTTTAATATCAAAGTAGTTGCCTTTGATGGAACAGGCACAAGGTAAAGAATGAGATTCTAAATATAGACTCTGATACTGTCTCACTCTTGTACTATCAGTAATTGTAATGTTTACATTTTGAACCATCAAAGAATGGCTCAAGTTTTTTCTGGAGGGCACTCAATACTGTTACACTAACACGTTGAACGTCATGGCGGTCGCCGAAGCCAATATTACTCGACTTGAAGCAAATATATCGCTAATATTCGTCAACTTTTCAATATTTTTAACGTTACGATAATGATGTAAGTAACCAATATATAGTAGAACGATTAAACAGTTTCATTTTTAAACGTTATATAGACGTCACATAGACGTCACGGACGCGAATCGTGAAGTATCGGGATTTAGGCGTGGCGCTCAGCGTGTAAACACGTTGAACGCCATAGCTATCGCCGGTGCCCGCCGATGCAGATATTACTCAATTCGAAGCAAATATATCGCCAATTTTCGTCAAATATTGAATATTTTTAACGTCGTGGGCGCATATCGCGAGGTATCATATAATACAGGTTCGTTGCGGCGTTCAACGTGTTAACTGTAATTTAGGTTAAGATTATTCTAGAAATTAGCCTGCTAAGTTTTTCACACTGCCCGTTTGTCATATATATATACACTATATACAGCTCGCGATATTTGAGTAAAAAATAAGTCTTTTAAAACTAACTAGGCTGTGCTTGTTAAAAATATAGTATAAAAGGCAATTAATTTGTGGAAACTCAGCCGTAGCTGTAAGTTCTATGAAAATATTCTAGGAATGTGATGCATTTAGAAAAAGATTTTATGCTGTGAATTTGTGTATAGCAATACTTAGTGTTAGGAGTAATATTGAAAGAGAAATGCTAATTGCATTATTACACCTGTGGTCAAAGTAACAGAAACACCATGTTACTTCGTCATAGAAATCTCTATGGATGTCCAACTGGCGAATGCTATTGTTTACATAATGACCTAGTTGGGCATCTTTAGCTGCAGGTCTACATCCTTCATAATGGTCAGCAGGTATATCTTTGCGGAAACTCCTCACAGAGCTTAGACATTCTCTTGTTATGATAGTTTCAGCTAAAACACATTGTGTACAATTAAAAAGACAAGTCGAAAATAAGAAAGATAACATTGGCAACCCTCCATAGCCCAATTTGTTTCATGTCTAAAACGAAATCGTATAACGTAAATCTAGTTAAACGCGATCCTAACGAAGTTACATTACGTAAAAATAGTAAGGAAATTATTACTTAAACGGACCGAAAAATGTGGCAACTGTTGCGCGTACTTTTATAATTATTATTATGACGAAGAAATTAATTGAAATGAAAAGTACGGATACACGAGTATGTAAATTCAAACTTAGCTTGGAGCTACAGAGGGTTAATGATAAAATAAATAATTACCTCCTTTTTTTTCAATAATTTTCACACATTTGTCATCCTCCTCTGGACATGTTTCTCCAGAAAACCACCACCAATTTAAAGGTGTACCACACCCAGGTTGATTACTGTTACATCTGTAGCAATATAAACTGCACTCCCCTAAAACCACAATACGGATATAAAAAAATATCTAAGTTTAATTAACCACACCCTTTTACATGATATGATTGGTGTGTAGTGTACCTTTTTCTATAAATACCCCCAAAACACAAATAACAAATATTAATTTGTACATTCTGTTTATTAAAAATATAACTGCGGGTAACAATATTCGTATATATTCTATATACTACAGGATTTAAAAAACAGATAATGTTTTGGCTTGAGTTTGATATCCCATGGGACACTCCTCGTGCCACACGAATGACGCGACAGACCTAACAGTTCACACCAATTTTTATTTCATAAATTACATAGTTCTTTCTATTAACGTAGTTTGGTAGCAATGAGTTTTCCTGTGTGAATATATAAGCGCCATCAGATACAGGAAGTCAACAACGCAATGTGCGTCATTATTCTGGGCTTCCAAACGGGTTTTGAAGCCCCAGGACACACTTTTGCATCACCGGTGATGTTATCCATCGAACAGTATTAGTAGTATTCGACCAGTAGTATTCATTTTATTAATCAATATGTTTAAAATTTGATGAACGAATAACTTCATAAATTTAAGTCACGTTTTGTTTCCATTTTACAGTCATCTTTTGTTTAGTGTTAACATCTTGCTTTTTATGCTAACATGTCAACAGAATTACATTATTCTGAATACATACATCTATTAGGAAACATTAATTTCATTAGTGTATATGTTTATTATATTTCTGATATTTTTAATATTGAATTTCCGTGGGATGGTAAAACACTCTCAAAGTATTTTAGCTTTACGGGTAAATTTTTGTAGGGACGATACGTCACCTATTTCAAGTGGCGACCCCTATCTTGGGGGCTCTATGAAGGTTAGTTTTTAATTAAACGAGTGTAGTGTCAGAGTAATTTATAATTAACAGTGAAATAAATCTCGTATATATAATGCAAATACTGGAGAATACAAAATATGAATTCCTTATTTATAGAAATTTGGATATGATTTTACAATTTTTGATACAATTTATACTATTTAAAACAAGTAAAACTTCATTCAAGTGTTTTTCAAGAGTCCGGTATTTAGTGCCTTTAAGAATCTACTCTTCAAATATAGCATAAAAGGTAATGGCTTAACGGCTTTCGCAATTTTAATTTGTTCTCCCGGGAATTTAATAAAAATGTTCAATTTATAATGTTTCATTTTCTGAGATTCTTCGCGGTTTATTTTGCACAATGGACGTAAATAAGTCGATTAATTTATTTCGTTCAACTTATGGAACAAGCCAATAATAAGCATATAAAACAAACAAGCCACTTTGTATTCCCTTAAACCTGCAATGATTACATATTATATAAACATCACCAGGGAATGAAATAAAAGCCGCGTTTACGCTTTGCTTTGATTTATGCGCTGCAGATTAATAAAAATATTTAAATACATTAACAAGTGCCCTGCCACGCTCGTCCATAGATCGTTTATCGGGACATCGTGCAATTTTTAAATTTACACCGCCCCCCGTTTGGTCGTAGATTGAACCGCGAGTTGCGTTTTTCAATTTGGTTTTGTGTCGGACGGTGATTATCAAATTATACGAATCCATGGCGCTTCACAATTGAAACGAATGCGGTGTTCAGGGCCGGCATAGGCATAAACTGCGCAAATCAATTTTGCCAACAATCCAAACATTTTTTTAATAGTGAACTTAATAGCTTGGGAAATTGTTATGTTTTTGAAACTTACATCTATCAAAGTAAGACAAATCGAGGAGTTATTGTGATTCGGTTTTTTGATCGGTTATGTGACGTAACAGTATGTTCCATACTTTATTAATTTACTACAGAATGAAATGCATTGTATCGAGCAACATTTGCTGGACGTATATATACGCCTTTCTTGTATTCATAGACACGTGAGACTGTTAATTAATACTTTGTAACTTGTATTAGAGTACGGAACATTTTTAAACCTTATTAATCACATTTATAATTACATTTACATTTATAATTATTTCATACATCTTTTGAGTGCATATTATATAATATTGCAATGCAGAGAAGGGGTTTATTTGCATTCATGTCGGCCCTGGCTTCCGATTTAACTTTTATTCGCAAGTACGCATTCCCATAAACAAAGCCAATTGTTTCGGACGAAGGATTCATCAATAGTTACTCATAACAAATACCTCGGTACACATTCATTCCCCTGCTTTATTTATTGATCGTCTTTGCCGCGTTTAATTTTCCGTTGATTCAATGAAGCGTATATTATTATGTTCAAATAACGTTTTCCAGTTTATTCGAGATAACAGGTCTCACGAAAAACACATTGTGCAGCCAATATCATTACGTCAATAAATAGTTTATTATACCGTGGTATTTTAATCGTTCGTTTCTTTTCAACAGTTTACCAACGATTTCGTATTCCGGAAATAAGCTCGCATTTATAATCACAGGAAGCATTATCATTTCAATATCTAACTGATATTCGTACAATAGAAGACTCCTTATAAAAAACACAGAAAGTGCTAACATTAAACAAACTTTTTTAATTGGTAAATATTCTACATACCAGTGGTAATTCTCTGGTATAGAATTTTAGTACAATTTCCTTTTGTAAATAGTTAATAATAATACTAAAAGATTGTACCGTTGGTGCTTCCAACGGATGGTTTCAATTATTCGCGTTATGTATGTAATATAAAAGTATATAAAATCTCAAGCTCTGCGCCTTGGTGTATTCTAATAGTTGAACTGAAAATGGCAGACGAGTCATTCCGACTCTGTCGCTAGTTCCAGTGTTAACTAGGAATAAAAGGCAAAACCAACAAACAGCAAACGAGATATCTCCGTTAGAATTGGTAGCACTATATTACGATTGTAGGATATCGTCTGGAGAAGTCCTCATTGTCACCGAGCTAGATCTCTGGATTTTGTTCTTATCCGCAGACAACTGGCGAAAACTTTTGCGATAAACTCAATGGCAATGTCCTCATAGTATTCTTACATTCCCCCCTCCTTACATCCCACGTCCTTCTACGAAGGAAGCTTTTCCCTTCGAACACCACGAAAACGCGATTTCGTAATCTCGAAGAAAGTATATAGTTACGCGTCCTTCTTCCTTACGTCGTTCCAGATACCCAGAGATATAGATACGGAATGAGGCTAAGGATCGGAGAGAAGGAAATATGAAAGGAGGCCGAAGGGTTCTGGATATCTCATGGATTCAGGGAGTAGCTGCCTGAGGCGTTCAACCAATTAGCTAACTCCACAGTACTTCACCCTCGAAACCGCTAACGAAGAACCTAAGCGAACGAAGAAGACCGAGAGGTTGGAGAGAAATCCAGGGACTCCTACTGGTTTGGTTTCTACTTGCGGTTTAGATACGCCTCGGGCTCTTCCTGACGTTACTGTTGCTCTGCCCAAAGATGTATAGTGTATCTCGATTAACAGACCTCCTTTCCTTTATCCTGTTGCCACTATCGGTAAGTTTCATCTCGTTTTCATTTTGATTTATGTTACTGTTCTTCGGACGGTGTACTCTTTCTAATAATGTTAATCGCGCGAATGATCGAACTCTTTGCGCTCGTATTTTGCGACGGTATGATACTCGTACTGGTCGGAATGACTTTTGAAAAGCGCGCGTTCAGAAATGATTGTTTGCCTAAAATACGTATGAATGTTATCTTTCGTTTATCTTTCTTCCGTTCGCCTTTTCTTTGGAAGTTAAGTGTATAAAATGTAAGGTGTGCAATATCGAGATCGCCGAGTTTTCAAGTTGGCAGCCATTTAACGCTTTGAAAAGTGCCCGAAGCGTTGAAGCAGTGTACAAGCAGTCTACCTTTCTTACGTTCGACGTAAGAAAGGTAGAATAGAATATAAGAGAAATTATGATGGAAAAGGGATAGCGAGGCGGAAGTTAAGGGTGGCCTCGTTATATAATAAGGATAACAAGTTCCAAGATTAGTAAGAAGGCGTAATAATTATAATAATGGCCTCCGGGCACAGAAATGAGAAAACTGCCGAAGAGAGGCATCCGAGTCGGCACGCGGTGTTAAAAGGCCAACAAAGCGCCATGATGAGACCAACTTTCTTTTGCTGCCGGGAAACGAATTAATTCCCCAGATTTTAATTTACCCTAGATACAATCAAGGGTTGCTTCTTACGCATCTTCTTCGTCTTGTTTGCTTCTAGTATTTCTTGTGGTAAAACAAACGAAGCTATTTCTTGGAAAGATCAAATGAACATTAACATTTCCAATATTACAAGAACAGTAACATTTCCAATATTTTTAAGCGCTTAAACTATTTTCGGGGTATCGTATGACACTGATATCGAGGCGACATTCAACGTGTTAAACTTTAAAAGATCGCAAACAACTACACTCTAGCAGTGGATTCATATCTTTGTTTATCAAAGCATCGAATAAATTGCCTTTGAACGCGTTTTCCAACACGTCGAGATTTATCGTTATATCGAGTTCCGTGGACTTTCGTACGCCGCGAACATCGGAAACCGAGTCAATGCTCTCACGTTGCTCAGAACGTGACGGCATAACTTTGCATAGACCTATACGGACTACCTACACGTCATCCGTATGTACAAACCCTTCTACTCGAATCTTGCGATCGAGATAAGGATTTTGGATTTGAACACGGAGCACGGCTCGTTGGCATCCACATCGCGAGATAAGATACGACGCGAATACGAAAGAGTCTCTTCCTTGCGAATTTATAGGGAATCGTCTTCCTATCGCGCTACGTGTAAACGTACCACGCGGAAATACTTCCGAAAAAAATACCGCGGATATCCTAATATTGATTCCCCTACAATGCTTATTAAATACATCCCACACATCGAATTTCGCGAATTATCTCTTTCAATTTTCATGCTATCTGATGCGAGGTGGAGAACCTTTGCTCTGCCAAGTGTCATTTGGATATTTATAACATCGTTCGGGAGTCGTGGAAACTTATCAACTCAAAGTTTAGCTTGTAATATTTAAATGCATTTTAAAGCTTCGCAATATCTCAATGAAATATTTTCTAAACTAATAAATTTTGGGTGTGCAAGGGTCAATACTTTTTTATAGAGAATGTCGAGCTCAAAAACAGATTTTACCTGGGACACCCTGTAATATTTGGCATGTTGTTATCTTGCGATTCGGAATTAGCATTTCACTGAAAACAGCGTAACAAACTTTTGGTGTTTTGGGTTTTCTGTGTTGACATGTTTATGTGTAAGTCATTATTTTCGTGGTATTATGTTCGAATTTTGAAAAATTGAATTTTAACGGATATTTTAATTGCCTCACGTGCACCAAAGAAACATACCTTGATAAACATGAACTAATTGCACAGCCGTGCATCCAGCTAAATGTACATGAAAATGTATGAAGGCGCCTCTGGTACATGTTGCTTTTGAGTGGCGGTTTTTAGTTTGACCATCCACCCGAATATGGTTTCTTGCGTTTATTTCGTCCATAATTATCTTTGTACTCCCACTTTGGTGTTTCACTAAAATATAAATATGAAACGAAGCATTTTGTCTATATCGTATGCTGCTTTCCATTTTTAAGGCTGGTTGCAATGGTTATTCACAAATAATATCGTTATTAATATTGTAATATTCAAATATTACATGCACATACATATACTATTATGTTAGGTTGACTAATAAGTTCGTGCCGTTTTAACACGCGAATGGAAAGCGATTTATATTCAATTTTTTAGTATATTTTTTAAACTTTCTTTATTCGATAATGCATTGTCCGTTTCGACTTGTAACTTTTTCCTAGGTTTTGAAAAACTTCGTACTTCTTTGTTCTTGTATTTTTCGCATTTGTGAAATTCGTATATTCCATATTTTTTAATCTTTCTTTATTTGATATCGCCCGGTTTGATTTATAACCTTTTTCTGTTTTACAAAATTTCATAATTCCGTATTCATCATCTTCCCAATTCAGTCAATTTCTGAGAGGCGACATTAAGATTTTCTCCCATTACATTTTAATATTAGACTTTAAATTATTGGCAGCTGGAATCAATTTTAATGTCACCTCTGACTCGCCACTCGAAGTGCCGCAATAAACTGAGCGGCTAAAAGTTAGTGGCAAAGGGTTAAAATATTAATAGAATATTTGGCAAGTTATTCGTGCATCAGTATCAACATCAAATACGTTATTCCGATGGACTTTCAATAATTACTTAAAAAAATCCTGCTACGTCAAACACAAAATTTGTATTCTAAAAATCCATTTATTAACATACTTTGTTAGTTTACTGATAAAATATGTTTTTGTTCCGGCAGTGATCGGTGAGTTTGATAGTTTTTACTCAGAAATAATCTCTGTGATGTTCGTTTTCCGCGGGTGGACATCGTTGAATAAATCCAAATTAGCAAATGCCATTAAAATGAGTTGTTAATTCCGGGCGTCGGTGTGTGTATATATCTTTATTCCTTCCTGGAGGTGTGTGTGAGTGCACAGTAAATGCAACTGCATTTGCTACGATACGGGAATGCACACGTGCACTCATTCCAATGCAGTTCTTCCCAAAAATGTTCGCTTTTGTTTGCATTAGCAGATAATACGATAATTCATATTTTAATTATCAGCAAAGTAAACATATTCCGGTATAGATCGATAATTAAAATCCGTCACCAACCATGAAAAATCATATACATTTAAAGTGAATTTTAAAAAAAACTCGTAGAACTTTGTTCGTTTAAAACATTTTAACAAACAAGTGGTATGTACATATTCTTAAAGATCCTCGCAATGGATTTCATAAAAAGAATATTATTTACCAATATCTTTTGTGGAAGTATTCGCAATTTGTTTTATGCGCAAACCTCTACGAATTTTATTGGCGAATTATCTGTTATCTACGAATTTTATTATAGCTCTACGACATTTATTTATATTCCCCCATCCATCCTTATTTTGATGGACATATTTTTATAAAAATATAGCTCAGTATATAAGGAAAAAGAAGAGTATGGTTGTTATAATGTTTATTTTTACAAAACAATATTAGTCCACGTGGCAGAAATTCATAACAATTAAGGTAGCATAACATATTATCATATAAAAATGATCATATAAATTAATCATTTATTATCATCCCTCATACTTTGTCTTCTACAATGTTTTATGTAGTGTGAATTCAACGGTAATTATTTTAATCGGAATATGAAAGGTATTGCGGACATTTCGTGCTTTTCATCAGGAAACATTCAATTCTCGTTACCAGGATTGTTGAAATAAATCTTCCCGTTGTAATACCATTCTGTTTCACACTTTACCAGGCGAATTAGGTGCATTAATTAATTCGAATTCGCTGTCGGAATGTACGTAATCCTTTCGGGGAGCATAATGCAGATGAGTGGGTGGTTGAAAATTGTAAATTACCGATTTACAGATAATTGTCACGGATCGTTGTTGTTCCCACCCTTTTTCCTTTTTCCAGGAGAGAAACAACCGTTGTTCGGTGAAAGTTCTCTCGTGTTGAAATATCGAAACGAGCATGTTTGAGTATCTACTAAAGCGATTACTTTAGGCTCATGCTGAAAATTAATGTATTTTTATTGTTAACTATTTCAAAATCAAAATAAGTAATGCTGACACGTATTTCATTTTGCAACGGCATTGATGACATTATCAAAAATATTATTGATCGTTCAAATGTTTACAATGAAGTTACACAAGTCAGGATGCACAAAGATGTTTTATTAGAATTGTTTATATTTATTAGAATGATTTATATTTCTTAGAA
Organism: Nysson spinosus; assembly: GCA_910591585.2. NCBI lineage: Eukaryota > Metazoa > Arthropoda > Insecta > Hymenoptera > Crabronidae > Nysson > Nysson spinosus. The sequence goes on along the minus strand of OU342852.1, from coordinate 1,319,694 downwards.
TTGCCATCTTGTGTTTTTAAGCGACCAAATTAATATTCCTGCAAAATATCATAATTTGTTTCAAACGGTACTAGTTCAATAATTTAAATATACTTAGTTTAGATGGCATTCGTTTAACACTATTTTCATTTGATTCACATTACATTGGAATTGATCTTCTTAAATAAACTGAATATTATAATTATCGTTCCACAGAGCGTTGATTGTTATGCTGTCAGTTTATAATTACGAGTTATTGTTGAAAATGATGATTTTAAGTTCATTAATAATTCTCCGTACGAACGTAGTTAATCGCTTTAATTTCCGGGGATATCTCATTTGAGAGGAATTTATTACGTTTATCGAGCAACTGTTACGCATCATTTTACTGTTTCATAACAATAATAATATGGAAATCTAGCATTCATATTCCAAGCAGATTTTTCTCGTTGGATTTTGCTGGAATCACAAACGATTATTAATTGACAGACTTCCAATTAATTCGATAAAATTTGATAGAGTTATGTACATATGTTTTAATGAACGTAATCGGAAGCAGTCTACGGAAGTAGACTTTTTGTTTGTGCGGGTTTTTAAATTAAGATTCAAATACTTTGGATATTCTGGAAAGTAATTGTATTTGAAAAGGTAGTCACTGTTCATTTTTAAACTCTTTTCCAATGTTCTATAATCTTATACTTTCCTTTTTTGTCAAATTCTGGTGTTTAACTTGCAAAGAATAAATTATACATGACAATACATGGCCTTATATTGCAACTACGATTCGCCAAAAAATAAAGGATGTCGAATAACAAGTTTTACCACCTTTTTTATCAATATCAAATTGCCTTGCAAATAGCAATTTCACAAATTACGTCAAAATCAAATCAGCAATTAATTCATTCAGAACGTTGGAAAAGAATTGTAGAAATAAATGATGACTACTTCGCCAGATAAAATTACTTCCCAGAACGTCCAGAGTATTTGAATTGAGATTTTAAAATCTGCGCGTACTTTTTGCGGTACCTAATACCTTAATTAGTATATGCAGGATTAATCGTATTATACTGTTACAATTATCTGATAGCTCGTACCATAATAATGTCAGAAGTACAGCCCTTAAATTACGAAGGGAGAGAATAATACATTTCGAGATAAAAAAGTCATGCATAACATTCCCCAATGGACTCCCCACACTTTATTATGATTTCATGTCCAATTATATGTAAAACAACAGAATAAGTACGCCGTGTTTCGCCGTACGATTTTATCAGTCATAGCGTGTCGAGTATGAAATAATTTCAAAATACATTTTTACTAACCTTCGCAATATTACTGCATATTTATTTTCGGACTTATAACTCCCGCGGTTAAATTCCTCATAAAACGACTGAAATTTGGCGAAGTATTAATGAATAATTGTTCTGCAAATTTCACCGGCAATGGATATAGTTGAAATCGTGTTAATATTGTTAATAAATCTTGCAAGTAGATATTCGAATGTGAAAATATTTTTATTGCAACGTTCATTAAATATCAATTGCTTTCGAGTTATTATATCTAGTAGTTATACGGTTATCTGGAAACAGCGAGAAAATCTTGATATCACGTGTAATTTGTTAGAATTTTCCCTATCAGGGATTCGTGGTTCCGTGAATTTTTGAGGAGGAATGATGATTATATCGACTAATGATGTACTGAAGTGTACTTCGCGAGGTTTCCGGTACTCAGCTTGACAGTTCGGCCTACTTCAACAGCTTTACGTCCTTGTGCTCACCTTATGATTATTAAAACACTAATGAGTGAAGATTATTTCGCACGACGGACATAATTGAGTCGGTGGAGTGGTAAAAGTTGTAGAGGTAACGGGAATTATTAAATCTCCGTGATCCGTGTAAAGAGTTTCACTGTAATTCTAATATTCTGTAATTAATTATGAAAATCCTTTTCATATTTAATTGCTTGCACTTTCGACAATAATGCATAGAAAAATTCATGATAATTGAAGAAGTAAACTCATTTTATTTTAAAATATGTACTCTAATTTAATAGAAATATATGGTACACTGTTTCATATGGATTTGGTGAATTGATTACATATTTATTTTCAATGTGAAATGTAAATTCGAATTGCACGATTTCAATTTACACGGCACTTTCGGGGAGCCAATCCGCCGTGTAAATCGAGAGTTAGGTGTATTTGATTCGAGTTTTATTATTTATTATTTTTAATAGTAATATCGGCATCGACGGCCACCGGTGGCCTTCACGGTGTTCAACGTGTTAAAATCAGTTGAAATTATCATGTTATCGTAGGTTCAATACACTTTCTACGTAAATAATACAATAATAGACCGCCAGGCTCACCGTAGTTTCAGAATATAAACACACGGAAGTTTTTAGTGGCGAAGGTCAGACACTCAATGCGTTGTGTATTCTCGTGGCGTTCACCGTTCCGCACGCGTCGTGTAATATTATTCGCATATAACACGGTTTTATCAATCTTTTGCGTTTAGTAATAATTAAATAAACGTTCGAAACTCTAATAGGAAGTACGTAAGTACACAAGTTTGCATCTGCCGAATTGCAAAAACTCTTCTTCAAACAAAGACGAGTTTTTTGCGACAAACATATTCGTAGAACCGGGTGAGAAACAAGGCGTAGAGGGATCGATGCAAATGTTCGATGTTTCAAGTCAACTGTACTGTAAGTCGAATTTTTTGATTGTATTTGGTAATCTTGTTTCTTTCATCTCAATGTTTAGATGAAGTTAAATGTGTCAGGTTGTACAGTGATGATTTATTAAAATTATTATTTAGTGTTTTAACGCAAATAAGTTAATATTTCTGCAAGCTGACATGCGGTGAATTTATAATTTGAAATTTATCGTGGAATTTTTAATAATATATATCTATAAGCCATATTACTAAGAGTTATATTGATATTATTATTTAATATTCTCATATAAATAACTTATTATACCTGCAAAATATTATTATTCTTTTGAGAATATTATAACAAATAGAATATTATAAATATAAGATTAACTTACATTTTATTTGTAACATCTTTTGCATTACTTTGAAATCGACGTGATTAGCAATGTTTATTCTTATCTGCGATATTTTATAACGAAGTTATAAAAGTAAATCCGCCAATTTCCAGTTAATACAATCAGTGTTTATCTTACAATCAAACGATGTTTGATAAACTTGTCTCGCATTCAGCCATCATGGAAAATTAAGTATGGTTTCTTAGACAATAAATCATCGTCACTTTTTCCTATCAATCAGAAAGTGCATTGAAAATTTAAAAAAGAAATGCATGAAATTAAGATTGCGTAATTGACATGGTATATTAGATACGATACATTCGATGCAGAGGAAGATTGTCAAACGATCCTTATTCGGAAAGTACAAATCATTCCGGTGTAGTGAATAATGGGAATTTCATAGCTTGTATGCACGTACAAATAAAACCGATGTTAGAAATATTGCCATACGTGAAGCTGGTGCAATATTAATAATAGCCGTAGGCTCCGTATTCGAAACAGCATGTTGCATTTCAGACTTTATTACGCTGCGAATTCGCTGATTCTTTTTAACAAACCAGCTCTTTAAACGTTCGTATTATTAGGTAAATATTATTGTTCGAGGAAAACGATACTATTATTTATTTATTGCTGCACTTTATTACTCTAGATGCCTTTTAAATATTTGTATTATTAGATAAATATTATGTTTGAGTAGATTTATTTCCGATTAATTATTGTATCTCTCGTCGACTTTTTCTAATCTTTCTATATCATGCAGAATACTGAAGATATTCGTGTCAACTATTATTAGCTTGGCAATTAAGTTCGCGATCTTCATTTTAAACTTAAATTAAACAAACTTAATTACATGAAGTAATAATTGTACGTATCAAAATAATCGTACAAATGAGAGCTCTCGAATGATATTAGCAACAAACAAAACTAATCTATAAATATGGTTCTTGTAAACAAAAAAGAAAGCATAGAACCAAAGATCGCTAATTTAGTTATCAAATTAATAATTACAGTTATCTGCATTGAAATTCAAAAACTTGAGTACCTCGAAGTTAGAAAAAAGAATTTATATCGCTCGCAAAAATAATTGCCCAACTAACTTGTCTCATTCTAAATGACATAGTATTCGATCCGATATTAAATTTGAAAATCGATCGAATTTTCTGATACGAAATCACGATGTAAAATTAAATCGATCGAACAAGAATTGTTTTCCATAAGTTTCAACCCCGATATATCTTACTTAAGTATGTATTTTCTATTTGATTCTTTTCCTCCGTTCTCACCGGCAGCCATCAATCCACCCTTTTCCCCAGTTCATTTTTACTTTGTTTCCCGTTCGGATCGAAGACAATCCGTCAGAATAAGTTAAGAGGGTGCAAGGATAATTCGGTTATCTCGCCTTCCAACATCTTCACCCTCCTTTTCACGCCAAAGTATATCTATCAGCCAGAGATCGCAAGCAGTTGTAAATAGAAGCTGCGAAAACAATCGGCCGTATTTTTTCTGGCAAGTGATATACGGAAACTATTAGGTGCCAAAGAAAGTTTGTGCGGTTTTCGTAGTTCAAAAACAAGTCGGCATTTTATGCTGAATTAACAACTTTTAATATGGCGAATATTTTCCTGGATATTCTATGATGCTTTCTCAACGTGATGCAAGCTTTAGAATTTCATTTTTATAATAATTTAGGTTTTTATTATTAAAACATCCCGACACTCTCCTTCAGCGATGACCGCCGATGCTATTATATTACTAAAACTCGAGTAAAATATATCCTTAATAATCGTAAGATTTTTAACATTTTTAACTTTACGATAACGATGTAAAGTATTTTTATTTTTATACCTTATATGGGCATTAGGGACGCGTATCTCGAGGTATGCTATAACCCGGATTTCGGCACGGTGCTAAACGTGTTAATCAGATTTAGTGAGCATACAATATTTTTGTTCGACCATTAGTTACATCGACATGCGAAAGCGAATTAAATCGAAAACATACGAAAAATAGTTTGAATTAAATCGTAACGCAAGGGTTAAATATTATCGTATTACGTTCAATTAAAAATGCCATCAAATGAACGCAGTTTTCATTCGGCCCGTTTACTTTCTCCATATATGCAAATCAATGTGGACAGATATGCAATGACGGGAACGAAATCGGAAGATGAGTGGTCGCAGGAGTGTCGATACGTTAAAATGGTAGCACTGCCGGCGCAAAACCGCATTCACTAATTGTTTTTCAATTCGCAACAATCGATGCACCCAGGGTGTAGAGTCGCGGTTATCAGTTTGTCGTCGGCAGTATCGTCAATCTAATTTTTCTACCATTCGATCATTATCTGTGAGATTTTCGTCACCTTTATAATACCTTCTAGTTTACAAACATATGCACATTATTTTTCATATAAAAAGGTGAAGTTTCCTAACAACTGAAGCTTGTGATCTTCGTTAAGAATCATTATTGATTTACATATTCCATCGACCGTAATAATGATCATTTGCACCAGTGTCAGTAAATGATTGTTAACACTTTGAGCGCCACGCAGAAATCCGTGCTATACGATACCTCGCGATACGCGTCCGAACGTCTATATAACGTCTAGAAATAAAACTGTTTAAGCGCTCTACGATACATTGATTACTTTATATCGATATTGTAAAAAATATTGTTAAAAATATTGAAAACTCTCGGAATATTAGTGATATATTTGATTCGAGTTTTAGTAATATTAGTATCGGTGGTCACTGGTGACCGTCATGGCGTTCAACGTTTGTTTTATTCGATGACGAATCGGATATAATTTCCACGTGGGCCCGCATGTTAATTAGAAAAGGCATATCCGCGCGTCCGTTGATGATTCTCACAAATATTGCCGAACCCGGCTAAATTATCCTTCGTCAGTTAGCCACATCCGGATATGACTGGGCAACAATGGCTAATTTATAACATAATGCTACGGTACGGATGGTTGCTTGGCCATTTATTCGCATTAATCACCATATCCGTTTCTCCGTTCAGCTTTCGAAATATTTATTATATCTCGTTACGATAAAACGGAGATTCTTGCCAGGGCTTTCCTAGGGACTTTACCTGCCCTTTGTTGATTGTATAGGGGTGGTTTGTGTTTACCATTGAAATCCATTCAGTGAAATGTACGCGAAGGCCGTTGGCAAATAAGATCAATTTTAATGAAATTTTAACGGACTTTATTCTGTAGCTACGCCGTTTTGTATTTTATCAAATATTTCAGTCGGCCTACTCCTTTCAATTCTATTATATATATGAGCCGTTTATTTTGAAAGTGGCGTAAGTCCATTTTGAAGAGAATCAAGTTAACATTTATAATAATAACATGAAGTTACTTTGTAACGTTTTAAACATTAACTTGATTTTCTTGATATTTTGTCACGGATTAAAACCGTGTAAAAGTGATCATGTAAAAAACTTACCATGTAAAAAGAGTCCCAGGTGTATATTACACATTACATCAAATTAATCAGGAATGTGGAAACCTAAAGATTATTTATCGTAAAGGAACCAGAAGGAATTTTACTATTTTTCAATTGATGACTTGATCTACTTGATGCATAGATAGGTTTGCCTTTAATTATGTTTCATATTTTGCAAAAGTTGTGATTATTCAATTTCATATACCAGATTTGATTTCACGATGAATTCCAGCGATTAAAACGCTCTTGAAATAAACCGTTTTTCAAAATAATATTCATCGAAACGTATTCGACGAAGTAGGTCGGGGTAAAAGATAAAAGCGAACGAGAGAGAAGCGTGTTTGCGAAATCCGACTTGCTTCTCACGGTGTGCCGTAATCTCATCGATATTGGACAATGATGTTACGTTTCACAGTAGAGTGTAAATCCGTAGAAATATTTAATCTACTTTTCTCATTGCAGTTCCGCTTCATTGTCACTTTGATCGTAGTTTTCACACTTGACCAAGGCAGATCAATCTCAAATAAACAGTAATTCCATTTATTCCTTACTTTTAAACCCCTACTTTAACTCTTCTAGTACCCTAGTGCCGATACATCAGCTTCGTGAGTTTTCCGCGAAAACCCTTGAGCCGATATATCGCCGTCCATTTTTCATATAATTTAAACACATATAATGACATGCAGAAATTAATATATACTTCAAAAATCGCATATTTTTCAATAGATTTTTTTGTGGTAAACGGAATACTTATAAGGTACTATAAGGGTTAAGAATTAATGCAATCAAACAATAGTAATAAAATCTCTTCGTCTACCATAGAATGTGTAATATGATTTCCAGTCAAGTTATGAATCTCATTTATGGTTATAAATTGTTGTAAATAGTAATCAAATTCCTATCTCTATCATAGAAATTTCAATTCATAAATCTGATTCCCGGCCATCAACTTTAATCTTCACAAAAATTACCTCGAAAATCATGACACATTATTTACATTCATTCCCATATTAACATTTATCCAGTACATTGGCGAGTTCTTTACCTGTATAAGGAATTATATGAAAAAAGTATCTTATACAAAAGGAAATATTACGTAGGAAAATGTAGGTTCGAAAGGCGAGAAGAAGCTTGGAAAAATAAGTCTCACTGAATTCCAGGAAAAGGAGATAAGCTTCTATTATGTGCGCGAATTCGGAACGAGGATGCTGTGCTTGTTCCACCAACGGGTTTACCTTCGTTTTTTTACTTCTTTTCTTTTATCCACCGCGGTTTTCTAGACGGATGTATTATGAATTGGAAATCATATTAGAATACCGTACACATACATATGAGCGTATTAAGGGAACATGTGGCGGTATAGATTCTTTAGCATACTTCAATATCCAGGAGCGATGTGATTTAGTTGGTAATCGTGAGCGTCGGCATGGCACATGTTGATCAGCCAGCTCGTAATGATTCTGGAGAGGCGAGAAAATAAAAGGGTTCAAAGAAAATGCGGTAGGCAATTTCCGTCGATCGATCGTTTCAACGTAATTGCTTTTTCCCACGGAGCTTTTTCGGATTCCCTTTTTGAAGTAAATCACGTAATGAATTCCATCCCCTATGCGGATTCGCTCGGCGTTCCTTTCGCGTTCGTTTGACGACGTTCTTCATTTTTAATTCACTTAATGTCGCGGAGACTAATTGAACTATGTGAGTTTTTATTAATCAAAATATTCCCAACGTACTTTTAGCACTGTAATTTACTTTCTGGTAGTAATTATTATTGTAGTATGACAGTTTTCTGATAATCACAATATGAATAGATCTATACGAATATCAATTTTACGTTCATCAAAAGATTGAAAATTTATAATACAAAAAAGTATATACTTTTCCGCTTTTATTTTTGATTTGCGTGTAGAAAACAATGAAACAATTTTTATTTGATCGATCTTACAGTAATATAAGAGTCGCAATCAATTAAAAATTCTTTCCTCGCCGCTATAAAATAATTCCCTGCAAGAAATATAGTTTAGCAGCGTAAAATGATGCCCGGTAAATCGGCGTCTCGTATATCAGGGATACAATTAAAAAAGGTATACAATTAAATAGACAATGTTTCGTGACAGCTGCGTTTTATTATTCCCCAAGTAAAGTATGATAAAGACTAGATACAAGTAGCCTTATGTTTAACTAAGGTTCAGCTAAACGAGGGAGGGGACATTAATATCTGGAAATTAGTAGTCTCCCTGTAATTGGTCGATCACGTTGATCATTCTTCTGCCACTTTTCCTTCCTTCCTTAGTCCCTTGGACGTAAGAGCTCCGATTAGGAGAGCGACAGGGTCGAACTCTCAATCGCCTTCGAAAGTTACGTCGTTGTGTGTAAGTTGGAGCTCGGCACGAGAGTACTACGGAGATTGGCTTTACAAGCTGTTCTAATGAGATAAGTTCGCTCATCGTGCCTTACTTTTAATATCTACTGCTTCCCTTCCGGTACCGCCGCGGCCCTTAACGAGCGAAATATTGTCTGATGTTGCTTCCGGCAATTTTACTCATCACCGTCCTTCGATCACACTATGAACTTCATCGATCCCTGTGATCGACGTTCGAGTATCTTGATGGCATTTTTTCTACCAAGGGACTCCATTTTTTTCCTATCTACTGGCATCAGCATGCAAATGTATGTGGTATATATTTAATAATGACGATATAAATGCTTGCAATGCATTCATGTCTTTACAGAGAAAGAATTCGTTTTCGCTTGTTAATTCGCACTTTCGAATAACAAACGATAATAGATTCCTTGAAATCGAGTAGTAAATCAAATCAATGGGAGAATTAATAACAAATCGGAGAAATAAATCAAGCATAGTAAACGAGTTAACGAGTTTCCGAAGTTGGAATAATTATTCCATTTAAAGAGAAAAAAAGGAAGACGATTCGCGGCGAGACATTTTGTGCAGGAAAGCTTTGCGCCATGTGTCGCGAAATATCAGTTTAAAAGCATGCTTTTATTTTTTGATAAATTGCATCGTTAATCGGCTCTAGCTGAGGTTAGCTGCCGAGCCCCGGAGGGTTTCAAATCTCCACCTCCCTCCCACTTTTTTTACCCTCGCTTCTGTATATTTTCACAAATGGGAATTTCAAGCGACCCCAACGTTTTTATTCGTTTTTTTTACCACCCTGAAGCTTTTCCCATTCGCGGAGCATTAGAAGACTAACTTGCTGCTGATATAGTCAGTGTAGTAATAACCCAATTTAAAAAAACCAATTCGTACTCGGTACAATCCTGCCGGGGGATTTTCCCACGCGTACATTTGTATTTACAATTCATTAACTTAATAATGGAACTTGGGAACTTGATACCTTTGCTTTCACTGAGATGTTGGAATGCCATCTCATTCATTATCGCTGAATATAATAACAGTTGATTTCAAAATTTCTGACTTTTCCCGCTGATATATAAAAAGCACTTTCCATAATCGAATAGATTGAAGATAAAGGCTCCCTTGTTGTATGTATAATTGATATTTTATTATATTATTTATGATGGTATATACAGGTTGTTATTATTGTACAACGCTGGAGTCAGGTTTCAGAAAAAAGTCGCGTTTTAAAAATCGCGTTATGCGAGACTCTGTGGGTTGTACGAGGATCGCCAGGATTTGTGAACCGCGTTTTACGAGGGTTACTTGTACTTATTCATGAAACGTCGATATAACTTTGAATGCAGGGGAATCGAATAACATTCATTATTAGTTCGGAAATGAAAAATATGATATTTCATAAAGTTCAGTATAATGCGTTTGTATTTGGCATGATATACCCAGGAATATTAATCACTGGGCGAGATAGTACCACTCGATATTTAATCGACTTCTGGATCGGGCTTGAAAATATGTCTGAAAATGATTGGAATGGCGGTGCAGCTATTGGCTAGTGTTTAGTATACGCTTGCATGCGATGCATATTCGAGCGAAGGGGAAATTTTCAATGAACCACGTTATGCTTATATTTCGAATTGCCACGAAAGTTATTTGAATTCCGTCTGGAATTAAATATTTCTCGAGTGTTATAAGCTTAAAGTGCCTCACCGATTTGTAGAGTTTTGAAGTGATAGACTCTATCACCTCTAAACGTGTTTTGATTTCAGTGTTATCATGGACTATTATGTAATTATTATTAGGTAATCCCAGAAGTAATGTCGTTTCTGAACTCCAACTCTCAACGCCAATTTAGTTTCAAATGCATAATAAATTGACTTGACGGAATAAACTGAGTGGCGACTGAGAATCGCCCCCAAAGGGTTAACATAATTCTTTTAGAATATGGAATGAATTTTATATTACAGTTCTGACTCAATCCAGGCAGTCTAATTATGAAATAATACTGTAATATTATCTGAAGATTTTTAATGGTTATATATTTATAATTATGATATAAAACAGTAATAATATCTGGAGATTTTTAATGTTTTGTATTCCGGCAGAAAAACGGATATTTGCAGATTTTTTATAATACATAGGACTTTCACATTAAAATGGAAAGTCTGATTACAGTTTATATGAAAACTTTCCCCCGATAATTAATATATTCCAGACTTTTCAATCATCTCAGAAGACGTATTCTCTTCAAATCCAAAAAATGTAATCAAAAAGGATTTAAACTCTTATATTGAAACAGATTTATAAAACCAAACAATTTTCTTCGTTTAAATTATCACATCTTGATACTGCATTACATATTGGACGCTTTTTAACACCAGTTGTATATTTTGTTTTTAACACATGTATAAAGTAAAATAAGGGATGAACCGAAATGAATTACCTCCGAAAATGGTGTGTGCGAAATTTTGAAGGTAATCCAGGATTTCTGTTGGAATTGGCTTGGTGGGGTACACTTTGGAAAAAATTTAAAGTGAATTACGGTTTTTTCGGATGATCCATGCTGGAGAGTCGATAGGGTCGACGAAATGAGGGACTCTTTGTACTGAGAGAGGCTTTTCGAGAGGGGCATTGGATTATTTTTGTTAATATTCAACGTATGAGTCCAGCAGGAACAGAGGAGCCTGCCGGGTCGTGCACGCGCTTCATTTCCTCGCTGGGAAATTGCGTTTTCGAAATCCATTTTCAATCTTCATATGTCGGCTCTATCTATGCGCGTAGATGCCTATACCAGCGCGCGCACGAATTCACGCTCACGTGACAAACGCCGCCAGGAATATCTATGTTTCCGCGTGTATTTCTACGTGCTCCGGATGACAAACAAGACAATGAACAATATCGACGTATTGTTTATATCTTCTTTTTGCAATACAAACTAGGATATATTAAGGGTATCGGAAATAATCAATCAGTTTTCCACATACTTCATGAAACTCCATTTAGTTTTTCATGTTAAACATTATTTTATTAGGTAATCCCCATCGTCATCTATGCCATAATTTCCTTTTCGTTAAAATCGAATGCCCAACTTTCGATGCGAACAAATTCTTCACTCACGAATTAATTACTTTCCGGTATCCCTAATATATAGCCCCCCCCACACTTTGTCTTTTTCGATCGAATATGATTAATATTTTCATGGAACACTGAAGCATTGAATTCAGTTTTTATAGTCAATGATTTTCCAACTTTGTCATGATTACTTTATGATCGCTAAACAGCTGTACACAGTCTTCGATTCTTTTGAATTACATGAAACAGCAATGGAGAATTATCAATTACAAAAATTTGCTAAATGACAAAAGAACATTTTAATTAATTAAAACTGAACAGGGTATAAAATGCGGTCAATAAAGTTATATTTGATTTATTCTGTTATATTTTCACTGAAGCTACGATAGTTATCCTACGGTAGTTATCCTAACAGCGCATTAAAACTTAATAATGGAAAGTGTACGTTTGATGAAGAATTTTAATGATTCTCGTTGATTCTCTGAGAATTTTTACCATATTATTAGATATAACTCTAAACAAAGATTATTTATTAAATAACTTGCAAAGCATACGTTTTTCAAGAGAATCATAATAATAAGAGCACTCGATAAAACATGGAATATGAGACAGATCTTTATTTAAGATCAGTATTTACGATTGTCACAAGAATAGGGCAAAGCATGGCTCCCAAGGGTCAGTTTAGGTGGTTTATTCAAATGCGTACAGTTAAAGAGAGGGCAAGAGAGAGGAAAGCACTTTCTATAATATATACAGGTGTCCGTTGTACAACACGGTACTCCTACAACACGATTTGAGAATTGAGGAAACCTTGTCCAAAAACAAGACGAAATTCCATACCGAATGAGACACTTTGAATTTCGTAAATATTTTTCTTCATATTCTATGATCCTTTGCCAACGTGATGCAAGTTTTAAAATTACATTTTTATAAAAATCGACGTTTTTGTACTTCTTCTCTCTTTACAAATTTTCTATAAGATTTTGAAATGCTAAAAGAAGATAGTAATCCTTTGACGAAAGGTCAAGTGAATATGGAGGATGAATTAATGTTTTCCATCCGAGTTGGCAAATTATTTTTCGAGTTTTAATGTCCACGTGTGGTCTGGCATTGTTATGTAGCAGGAGTACACCTCTCTGATTAACAAGTCTAACATAACCTGTAAAGGAAGTGTTCAATCGAATCTTTTACGGTGTGCACGGCTCATTTGGCGTCTCGAAAAAGCTAGAATAGGTGGTGAAACGTGAATGGTTGAGACATTCTTGTTATTTTGGTGGCGAGGCAAGTATAGGCACTAGAGATATGTCTGGTCTACGAAGGGTAGCCCTCTTTGGGCGAAGTTCGAGGCCACTCCAGTAGTCGGCTCACAAATTGGAGGCCACAGTTGGTTAAAGTATAATTGGCATTCGTTTCTGATAACGAAGAGCGGCTGCCGTCGTTGGTTTTCCTCATATAAGCCGTAGACTTCGAAATTTCGGCGCCATTCCATCTCGGGACTCCTTGTCCCTCGCATTTCCCACGGAGCGAATGAGTATGTATGCCAAACCAGACGAGGGAATATAAAATACTCTCTTAAGGCTACCCCTGGAACCTTTTTCGTGGCTGCTTCCGAGAAATCGTTGAATTTATTGAATTGCTTTTATTACGTTTTAACTGAAGCAGATAAAGGGTCTGTATACGAGGTTCCATTGAATATTCATACTTCTGAAGGAAAGATAACGTTGCAGGCTGTACGTCAATTATGAAAGTAACTATTGAAATTTACGAGTCCGAGGATTTGCAACTTGCCGAGTGCAATGATGCAATCTTCCAAGTACAGACATCCCCTGTATAACACGGTAATTACATTCCGCAAGAATGTCGTGTTACAAGAGCAAAATATAGAGTTAAGTTCCAATAATTAACAAAAGTATATTATGTTCTTCACATAACTAAAAGAAATATGTTTATTAAAATCATCAATAATTAATCGAAACTGTTACACTTTGACGAACTTTTGATCAAAAGATACATTTTAATAGGAACCTTGTAGAATTTTGTTTCTGTATGAAACAAATCGTGAATATTTCCATACAAAAAATAGTTAGCTTCATAATTGTTTTACAGTCTGAAAATGAAGGGGAATAAGTCAGAATCTTTTGCTAGGGAAAGTCTGATAAAAAACTGCCTGTTCAGCTACAAGGTACAGAAATGAAGTATCCATCAAACATTCTCAAAACTACACGCAGTTATTTAATTAATATCAATACAAAAATTTTTATTTCGAAACATGGAAACTACTTCGAGTACTATTTTCAACAAAACAAAATGCGCTGGGAATACTTAAAAAAAACCCGGGATGTATATAGCTTCCATTGTTTTGAAAAACAAAACTATTTGTGCGCTTGGAATAAAAACCGTCCGTACTCAAATAAACATGATCAGATCCGTTTCATTCGATATTTGATTTGCGACAAACACGGATAGAATGTTTCGCGAGAATCATATTTTTTTTTGGGGGGGGGGAGAGACTGTTCATCGCCAAACAGATTGATGGCAAATATCAATTATTTTTAAGAGGTGTATGCTATTATTTACTTAATAATCTTTCGATTTGATATGTAGTCTAAATGATAGACGTGAAATATAAAATATTATACTAAAATAATAAATGTAATAACTATTATATTAACATTAGAACTATGGACAATATATTCAGCTATATTTATACATTTACGCGGACGTCTTAAAAAATCAGGATAGATGGAAAAATAAATTAATCGATTCAATTACGTCCATTATAAAACGTAAACCGAAAAAAATTTCAGAAAGTGGAATCTTATCAATTTGAATGTTTCTATTAAATTCTGCGGATCCGTTATTTTGACTGCTTCTGTAATTACATTGTTAAAAACGTAATAAACAGTAAGCTTTATAATATGATTAAATAATCTTATAATAAACCGTGATCCGTTTTAAGTATGATAAGTATTCTAACTTTCAATAATTGAAGATTTCTCGTAGAAAACACTGAAAGTGGCAAAATTAAAAAATTCGTTTACAATTGGTAAATGTTTTACATACCAGTGGTAATACTGTGGTATAGATATAAGTGCAATTTCCTTTTGTAAATAGTTAATAATAATTCTAAAAGATTATCCTGCGAAATTTGATTTTTGGCACTTACAGAGTTTTCTGCACGGAATCTTCAATTATATTATCGATTCTTTACGTATGACCTCGATATCGATACTCTTCCTTAATAAAGATAAATCATTCTTCAGAAAAGGTATAAGGCATAAAAACTTTTTTTTATATTCAGGAATAATACGAGTTCAATAATTACGAACGTATTGATTCAGATAAATAGGAATGCTGTAAGGAGGTCAAGCTTTTTCGAAGAAAGCCATGGTTATAGAAGAAAATACAATATGAATTGAAGTAAACCAAATGTCATACAATCGCGTTTCCCTCTATTTTCCAATAGCAGCGTGTCATCTTTGACTTCTTTACCTTCCGTGAATACTCCAAAGTATAGTACCCTTCGTCCGCTTTTGTGGCGAGCATATTGGGTCCCCTGGGATACATATAAATATATGATAGAACTCGAGATATCCGGGATGGCTACTACTCAAAAACCCTGACGTTTGATAAGAGAATCTGCTTCAAAGCCGACACAAAACCCGTCGAAAGTAACTATAGTACTTTTGACGTTGGTGTGCTTGCAGATTTTTCCGCTTGACAAGAAGCCGAGATAAAATCAATTATAAAGGTCACGGAAACAAAAGGGATGAATTATTGAAAAATTTCGTCGGAACTCACGTTGTACGACTATTTACTAGGGATAAGCTTCGACAACTGAAGTGAATCTTAATGTCATCTCTTAATAGATTTATCTCTCAATAGATTTACGTTATACGATTTCCTTTGAAACACAAACAAAGTAGAGGGTTAAGTAAGCAGAAGGAAAAAAAGGATTATCCGAGATGTACACATGTAGAACATGTATGAGATTCTAGCAGGTCGTTATGGAAGTTGAAGGAAGAGGTAGATTTAAGGTAGTCGACGAAGCCGAGTGGGGGGATGCCGGAACGTGTTTCAGGCATGTTGCTGTCGGGAGTCATCTCGATGGGGATCGGAGGCCCTGCGCCTGACTGTTTCATATTTAAAGTATATTTTCGTCGATGGTACATTTATTGACGTGGTCGAAGATACGTCTCGTGGTAGGTGGTTCGACAATACATCTCCGGTACCGAGGAAGGAAGCATCATTTCCGGTGGCTTCTCCGATGAAGAAACCTGCCAGTCAGAGCCAGCCCTCACGGTCTGCTTCGGCTTACGGCTTACTTCATGCTTCTCTACACCTGGCTGGATGTGTATAGGCATCGAATACAGACCACCTTCTCTTTACTTTTACCTCCTCGTCGAAATCTTCTGCCCGTTCCTATGAAAGTTCCGAACTGATCGATTGGGCCCCTTCTTTTTCTCCTCCTGCACCACCACCCCCCAGCCTCTTCCTTCTTTTACATCTTCCTCATTCTCCTCTTCGATTTCGTGTATCGTCGGGTTTTACTTACACCTTTTCAATCGTGAATATATATCAATGTTCTGGCACTACTTCGACCGCGGATTTAGGTTAGGATTCAATTATGGGCCCACCCCTTCGAAATCGTGTTCCCAGAGCAGACAGGTTTTTAAATATTTCGAACACCTGGGGCTTCTGCTTTCTTATCTTCCAGTGTTCTGAGTCCATCGAATTCTTTCCGTGTTTCAAGTTTCTGATTGCTATTACGGGGTACCGGAAAGTAATCAATTCGAGAGTGGAACATTTTTACGCATGAAAAGTTTGGAATTTGATTTTTTCAAAAAGGGAATCATGGCATTTGGTGCATTGACGGTCAAGGATCATTGATAACAATGAATATTATCTAATAGAATAATGTTTAATATGAACAAATAAATGGAGTCTCATGAAATATGTGAAGAACAATTGATTACTTTCCGGTACCCCTGATACTTAAGCCACTTATCATGATTCTATCAAGGTAATAATTTATAATACAAATTTGTAGATAAAGAATATTATGTTACGCCCTACCCTTGTGGGGTTTAATCAACTATATTTTACAAGGGTTTAAACGAAAGGTTTATATGTGTTATCGGGTCGTACTATCTTCCCGTTATGAGATCACATTAAGCGCCGGAATTATTATATTGCGAAAGTTCGGCCAATCACTCATGGGATGGCCGCGAGGTCCGTGATTTCGAGCAAACATTTGCCGTTGGCCGCATCGTGGGGCTACGTACATAGATAGATGTACATATATACTAGTATATAGCTAGATCGAGAGGTATGTAAGCCCGAGAGCTTTGCGCAGCAAGAGTTCGGCCGCGCAATCCGCAGGCGGAATACTAACTCTCCTAATACAATCAATTATTTCCCGCGGAACATTCTCTCCTTCTGTTTTACTTCTAGATACCTTCGTGGCATCGTCGACCTTCCCCCCTTCTCTTTTCTACTTTACCCACGAACTCACCACCCTTGCTACTCCTTCTTTTATGCATTCGTTAAGCGACAGATTTCCATGGAATGTATTGGATAGTCCGGAAAGTTCTTGCCGATTTTTAAGAAAAATTGATGGACAACATTCGTAGTGTTAACTCGTTGAGCACCGCACGGAAATCCATGTTACGCAATTCCTCGCGATACGCGTCCGTAACGTGTATATAACGTCTACAAATAAAATTGAAATAAAATTGAAATCAAATAAAATGGAAAATATTGAAAAATATTAGTGATCATGGAATTCAATTGTCTAAAATTCAAGTCATTCAACGTCTAAAACTAAAACTGTTTCAGCGCTCTATGATACATTGTTTACTTTGCATCGTTATCGTAACGTTAAAAATATAGAAACATTTCGCGAATATCAGCGATATATTTGATTCGAGTTTTAGTAATATTGGCATCGACGGTTACCGATGAACACCATGGCGTTCAATGTGTTAATCCTCGAGCAGTATACATATAGATAAACGATTACCAGAGTCACAGATATCTATCCATTTCTTTTCTATCTACATAGATCAGAAAGGGGATGCTGGTTATCGATGATGGCCTTTCTTTAACACGTAGTTCGATATTAGTTGGGCTTTTACGGGTATAACAGTGATGAAGGTCGAGGAAGGTAGTTCAGAGTGGTGTGGGTGGCAACGATCGTGATAGCGGAGGTACGAGATAGAACACAGAAGGTGGCAGTTGCCGAACGAGCTGCTCAAAAGCGATGGTTGGCTTCATTGTTTCAACGTTATTATCGAACAAAAGCAAACTTGTTTCATTGAATGCTTTAACCCCTTCGATATCTCGCGTATGTGTTAGGACGAGATTGATATTTACATTCTGCTGGGAACCACCTTTATTATGCATTCAACGATAAATGATCTCATTCACGAGATTTGATCTTTACTGAGGCTTGCATTAGTTCGGTAGATAATCTTAATTGTCATTTGCAATTCAGCTGGAAAAATGGTTACTCATAGACTTTTATATCAACACAATTTTGCTATGATAAGTTAGCGTACAAACTATTCTATGAGTACATTATTTAATAAAAGCTACAAGTGTTTTTTAATAAGCCTGTTTACCGATTTAATTATTATCAAGATCAAACATTAGAAACGAGCCATTTGGAAATATTTCTATTGTTCAACGTGTTGAATAATATTTACATAAAAAAGGCATCTTCTCATAAATATTAATAAATAGAGGACAGAAATATGATCGCTTTTCCTAATAATTCTTCAAAAATGAATGAGAAAGAACTCCCGGCGTAATTATTTGAACAACAATGGAAGCTTGCATCACAAGATTATTACACAGCCATAAAAATGGCAATAATAAAAGCAGAGGAGGGATTCATAAAAGTTGAGCAGCTCGGGACGTACGATAGCATTATACGAATGTTGCAGCGTCAAACGGGCCGTGAAAGCGATAAATCAAGAAGTTTGTTCGTATATATTTAAGAAAGTCTGCGGGCGTCCATATCCGCGTTAGAAAACTAAGAGAAGGGGTTTGGTTTCGATGTATTCGACATAATTACTTGCGTCTGCTTGATCTCTCCTCGGTTAACGTTGCGGACTCAGAACGCAGCTGTTACTTCTTGTTACGCTTGCGAAACTAGCTACGGACGTTAAGTTCCAAGCATTGCAACCCTCGAGAGGGATTTTCAAGGAGGGTGGGATGGAAGGGTAGAACGACTTCGATGGTTGGGGTGGAGAGGACGAAAGAGGATAAGTGAGAACAGCGGAGGATCGGACAAATGAGCACGTACATCAGTATGTTTGCAAATGTTTGAGAGGTACCGGTGATGATGAAAGTGGTGTAACTCACTTTTCATCTCTTTCAGCTCGACCCACTTTTTCCGCATCTTAAAATAAATTTATTTACAATTCCGGTTAATATGTAAAACTTGTATTTATCCTGTGATAAGAATGTTGAAAGGTGTTGACAATAAATAGATTCTAGATTGGAAGATTGTATCTGTTTATAACATAACAAACTTTTAAGCTATTTTTTATTCTTTATTCTTGGAAATACTTTTAAATAAGATATGATAATAATTGTCATGTGTTTATCATCACGAAATACAATCTCTAGTTGTCCATTTAATTTGATCAGCTTATATTACATGATACTCCGGAATCTTTTAATTCAATTCGAGTCCCAAGTTACACAGCAATGCGGTTTCCCCGGGAAACAAAAGTTTCCGGAGGAACGTCAGGTGACAATTTCGCACTCTAACTAAGTGTCCTCGTAAAGTGCATTGATGGTTCAATTTCATCGAAGGAAATCTGGGAGAGCGGTGGATAGGTAATGAGAATAAAAAAGAATAAGAGGTAAAAGGTAACAGATTCGGAGAAATGGAAAAAATACAAGAAGAAACTAGAAGTTCCAAAAGTAGAACATTGGTAACCCCGAGGGCTTCCAGATTGGTCGGGAATCAATTAAGCCGCCGTGGCGTAATCAGTGTATCGGCGGGTGCATCGGCTCGTCTGAAAATAAGTTGGCAGTTTAGGGTGTAAGTATATATGTATATGCACGTATATACATATATATGTATGTGTGTGTATATATATATTTACTTGGAAGATTCACACCCCAATCAACGGTAGGACGCCTAGTATTTACGAGCGGAGCCACGACTCTGCTCGTTTTTCCTTTGGAAAGTACACACATACACACACACACTCTCTTTCAATCTACCCCTCTCACTTCTTTCATCCCTGTTCGTAGATGCATTCCAGGACGAGTAGGTATTTCGAGGTACTGGAAAGTATTTGTGCGAATCACCTGTCGATCGTAAGTTTCGAACGAAGCGTGATCACTCGTGATTTCCGAGAGGTCAAAAGTCAGGAGAATTGGGAGTACGGAGTAAAAGGGGGTTTGGGGGAATATTAAAAAATATGAAACGATTCGCGCTATTACTTTCCCGATAAATATCAGTGCTGAAATTGTAGATAGCAGTAATGAAAAATCTGGGAACATTGAGTTTCTGTAATTATAATGTGACGTTATGTAGTCATGAAACAGTGGAATGAAAGATTTCAATGTTTCCAGATTACTGAAATACTCGAATGAGAATTATTAAGTTTCCATGTCGATGTAGATTTCGAATATTTTTTTCTTGTCGAAAGGTAGCTCATTATTTCTCGACGGTTTTGTAGGAATAATTTTTTAATAAGTATCTGAATTCCATCCGTGCTGACTCTCAAGTCGATAATCAGAAATCGGAAGAGGACATTCAAATTAATTCTTGTCAAGTATCAAAAATACTTAACCCAAATGTAACCATTGCATGGAGTATTGCCTTCCTCGGAGACTCATTAATTCCATAATATAACGAGACAAGTACAAGTCTTGTGAGACTTGGTTCTGGTTGGAATCCTACGTTTGTTTCTCTTTCTCCTTCGTTCCTTCTCCCTAAAGTATATACGTTTTTCATCCA
The DNA here is from genome assembly GCA_910591585.2 of Nysson spinosus. NCBI lineage: Eukaryota > Metazoa > Arthropoda > Insecta > Hymenoptera > Crabronidae > Nysson > Nysson spinosus. Next base: position 1,298,785 of record OU342852.1, on the reverse strand, counting down.
TTATCTATCTCCTTTCAACTTGTCCACCTTCTCTTCTTATCTCCCTCCAACTCGCAGACCTGCAGACTCGGTTGGAGTACAACTTTCCTGAGATCTTGATTTCATCAACGTGTCTCCTTTTATTGTTGCCAGTTTAGTAAGACCTTAAATATTTTGTCGTTTGGCTGGTAGTATCTACGGATTGCACCTGGGACAATAGATTCGCTTACTGGCCGGGCCAATCAAGCAGCTATGAAAGATCACGTTCAACCCCAACCCTCTAACTACCCGTACAACCTTCGGGCTCACGCTCGACCATCCCTTACTTCAATCCACACCTCCGTGTGGTAGGATAGGTAGGTTCGCAGCTAGGAATCTATGGATCCTAACGGTTAGGGGTTGCCCATATCCCTTCTTGTTTTAGAACCATTTCCACAAGGTGGAAGCATATTTTAGATGCAACAGACCTTTCCATAGTTTCTGCGAACAAAATCTTCTTCGCCATATTAACATGTTGAGCGTCAAGCCGAAATCCGTGTTATAAATAAAATGTGTAAGCGCTGCACGATACATGAATCCAGCGAAAAATATGACAAATGGGCGTACTTTTATAATTATTATTAAAACGAAAAAATCAAATGAAATGAAAGTTGCGGGTAGATTAGTGTTTGACTTCAAAGTTCCATGGAGATGTAGAGGGTGAAGTATTGGAATGTGATTTACATTACTTTATACGAATTTAATGAATTAGTTGCAAGGATCCTTTTTGAACTACACTTCAAACCGTGGTGGAATTACCCCTCTTAGGAAGGTAAATTATCGTATTCTGAGATTCGTGACTTCCATAAAAGCTTTCGACCCCAACCATTACTTCGTTTATACAAGGGTTCGTCAGCATCGAGCGGAATTTATTGGGAAAGGTATTGGCAATAACGATGTGATGCAAGATAGAAAAAGAAGGAGGTTGCTGGTTATGGTGTGCGGGAATAGAGGAGACTGAGAATCGAGAAGGAAAACTGATGCCATTTGCACCGCGATATTTCGGGTAAACACTGCTGCTTCCACATTCACCGGATGGCTGGATACGGAAAAGTAATTCCATGATTTCCAGGTCTTCTCGTTTGGGATATAGATTTCGTTGAGTCGGCAAACTCGTCTTTTCGTTCTTCAAAAATTCGATGGACGAGTGACGCGGAACATTCGTGACTCTACTCGATGATACCCCAAGATACCCCTTAGATTTCACGAACTCAGCTTTCCTTCGGAAGCGACGTAATTCTTTTAAGTTCGGCTATTGATAGAGTAACAATGTTGGATCGGCACCGATTTATTTTTCAATAAAATTCGAATCACAATATATCAGTTCAGTCTATAAGTTCGTTCGTGTTGTATTAGGTGTGTTCATATGAAATCGCGCATTGTGAGGATGAAGTTTGAAGTGGTGTATTTTTGACAATATTATATTCATTTAATCAAAATACATCCCATTCGCTTCTTTGGTCTTTTCCCATCGTGTAGGTCCGAAAATATGTCTTTTTATAATATTTTTGGGGAACTTTAAAACAATGTAAATAAAACACTTTTTACTGTTTTAATATGAGAACTACTAAAGGGGTCAAACTTACTTGTCTGCCATTTTTAATTTAATTATACGAATATACCACGGCATATTGTTTGAGATTTTATATGCTTTTACTTGATATCAATATCATAAATAATTGAATCCGTTAATTATCCTAAATCCTCCAGTCATAATTTATATATAAATAAATGTGTCGACATTTCTATTTGTTTTCATTGTGATAACTTGACAAATTCTATTGACAGAAGCGCATTAATAGGATATGAAAAAATGTCATATTTCCAGATGCATAACAAATGGAAATGTATGAGTTTCATTAAATTTAGGTTTTGAAAATATTGCTAGTTGTATTGCTTAGTAAAATCGAAATGAAATTAGAATTTTATACAGCGTTATATATGATATAAACTCATGGTTTTTTAAAATTTACAAATTTCATGTACTACATTGTTGATTAGATTTGATTGCAAGTGAAAGATAAAGGGTTCTAATCCAACAGGAGCAAGTGGCTTCTATCACTTTGACAGCATCTCGGAAGACATTAAATCCCATCGTGATCCTCTCGCGATTCTCTTAAGCTCACGAAAATCTTATGCTAATATAGCACTCCGCACATTTTCCTAACCCTCCTGCCACGAATAGTTATTTTCATTAGCCGTATCTAACCCTCCTTACGTCAACTTAATTTTCGACGTAACGTGTCTCAAAATATTATACATCCAAATACACGAAATGTAAATCGCGTCTAATTGTAAACCCCTTTTTTGAAAAACGTCTGAGCAATCGAACTCAAAAATTGTGTGCTATAGAATTAGTTGTGTCTATACTACGTCATTTACCAATAATTCATTATTATATTATCGTTACTATCGAATATTGAAAGCCACAATATTTCTATGATTCTGAACCTATGTTCTACACTTATACACTTACGCGTCGCGTTATTGGAAAAGGAAAATTTGTAGGGATGCGCTGGAGTTACATTTTGTGGATTCAGGATGTACACCCTCGCGTGAAAATAAGTTTCGTCGTATGCAAGTACGATATATATGCAGCCGAGAAAGGGAGAGATTCGATATGAACGTGATAGAAGACTAGTATAGACGCACTATTCAAGAAAAAGAGAGGAAGATAGCTCGGTGTACCGAGTGTCGGTGGCACAGGAAAGGCTGCCGTATTTTGGTATTCCGGTGACTACCTGGGATGCATTGCATCACGTATGGTGCTCGGGTTATAATGTAGGCCTTGGGTCTACGTGTACAAGTAAGACTTGTACAATGCGGTACTTATACTGCGCGGTTTCGATATAACGCGGTTTAGATATAGCGCGCTTTCGATATACTGCGGTTTCGATATTGCGCGCTTTCAATATAGCGCGCTTTCGATATAGCGCGCTTTCGATATAGCGCGGTTCCAATCTAGCGCGCTTTCAATATAACGCGGTTTCGATATAGCGCGCTTTCAATATAACGCGGTTTCGATATAGCGCGTTTTCGATATACCGCGGTTTCGATATTGCGCGCTTTCAATATAGCGCGCTTTCAACATAGCGCGCTTTCAACATAGCGCGCTTTCGATATACCACGCTTTCGATATACCGCGGTTCCAATCTAGCGCGCTTTCAATATAACGCGGTTTCGATATAGCGCGGTTTCGATATAGCGCGGTTTCGATATAGCGCGCTTTCGATATACCGCGCTTTCGATATAGCGCGGTTCCAATGTAGCGCGCTTTCAATATAACGCGGTTTCGATATAGCGCGGTTTCTGGCATAACACGATTTTTATAAAGGAATCTTTCTCTGATTTGTTTAGATTGCCTGTTTGGTGATAAGACAGGTTTACGATAAAGAAATGAACAAGTAACATTTAATAAGTGATATATTCCCGAGATGCATCTTATATAAAGTTATTTTCAATTGATTTCAATTACTCACCTCACAAATGATCATTTATCAAACACCGATGATAGATTATGAATCAATTTCAAATGCTTAGCGTGGTAATAATTGCATATCTGATGCGTGGCAATTATTCATAATTAATATTGAACCCTGCAGGTATAAAAGCACTATCATTTTCGTTGTTTGTGGTTTCCTGAGTATGGATGTTCTGAAAATTGTATTTCGTGAGTTATCTTCGAAGGAATTAATATGATTACAGGTCGTCTATGATTACGGTATGCTCCATATATATTTATGCCAAAAATCTGTTCTTAATTGTACGTGTTGTAGAAGTAGTATAAGTCATTTATCACTAAACGTCTTCCAGTAGAAAAATATCACGGGCCGACCCCATTTTAAAAGAAATCCAGAAGAAGCTATCTCTTACTCCTTGTTAACGTGCCTAAGGTATTAAAGAATTTTTCAAGCTTATTTGATGTAGCCATTAAAGGACTATCGATCAATCAGCTTGATATTTTTTAAGGCTTGGTTCATGTACGATTTCGTTGGAAACAGAAGGGAGAGGTAATCAAGAAAAATAAGTTCAAATAATACATTACCTAAATTTCATTTTCTCCTCATCCCCGCAGAAAAATCATTGGAAGTTTCTTAATTCTCTTAAACGAGATACCACATTATCTTTTCATGAAATCTCTCTCAAGATATCGAATACAATGCTTGCAATGTTAACTTCAACAATGTATCCGTCTCCATATCAGTGTACTAAAATCAGGTACGAGTTGCAAGGTGGCACGATAGAAAATCAGGGGAAAAAAGGGCAATCGTCAATCGGTCAATCGGACATTTTCTGAGAGACGATTTTCGTTTCGGTAGAAAGACGGAAGAAAGAGCAGGTTGAAAGAGAGAAGGTGGAATACGATAGGCTGACTTGAATCTAGGAATTCCGTCGATTCGTTGCGACGAACGTTCCGGTTTACTGGTACGAACGGACTTCTCTATACATAAATGTGGCAAGCTTCCAATGTCGGACGTTCACCGTACTTAGAATCAGGGTGCTACCTTTACACTGGCTCTACTTCTATATATACGTCTGGTGTCCTGTCCAGTGAGCCGCGTGACAGCTAATATCCGACCAGGAAACTAACACCCCCGCCTCACTGAACCACCCCTTTACGTCTCTTCGTATCCCTCAACCCCTCTGTTCGCACCTCTAACGTCCTTTCGCCTCGTTTTCGTAACCGTCGACTAACCTGTCGCATCCCAATATTAAAGTAGCAAAGTCTATTACAGTATTACAGACTTTTTCTTCTTCACTTAGTTCCACGGATCACAGTGACTGACCTTTTTCATATCATAATAGCAATATCCCCGGAATAGATAAATATCTTTCATTTGAATTCCATCACTTTAAGTAAAAACAACTGTGATCATTAATGGCGAAAATCAATATTTTATACAAATTTTACAATATTTCGGATGAGAATCAACTTCATTTCTGTAATTAGATAGATTTGATTTCATTCGGAAATGTGAAGTCATTGAACTAGTTAGTTTTTCGATTCCAGGAGTGTCACTGTTTTATTCCCCAGATTTTTATTTCGCGTATAGAATAGAACTTTTTGTAGAATTCTTTTTGGGAAAGCACGTTCGTGGACAATTTTTGTAGACGAGGCATGCCACTTGCTATCGAGGCCATCATTCTGAACCACCAATCGTGTGCGACTTGTAATCTTTTTGGATTCAATCCTCTCCTCTTTGGTTGTTCGTTTTAATGGACGTGGGATTCATATTGCACTGTTATCACTGTACGTTTATTTTGTACTTTGGAAACTCGTTATTTATTTATAATGATTTAGTATTTCTATTTTATTCGTTCATATTCGTCAGCTGATTAGGCATTCTATCAGTATTTAATGAAAATAATCAGTTTTGAGATAATTTATATTACTGCAAATTACTGTTTTTAATACTTTGAGCGCCCCACTGTAATCCGTGTTATACGATACCTCGCGATATCTGTCCGTAAAGTTTATGTAATGTCTAACAATAAAACTTACATCGTTATCGTAACGTTAAAAATATTGCAAATCTCTCGAATATTAGCGATATATTTGATTCGAGTTTTATTAATATTGGCATCGGTAGTCATCGGTGACCGCCATGGCGTTCAACGTGTTAATTGGTGACCTACAAATGTTAATAATACGTTCAATAATTATTGGACAGATTATGAATGCTTCGGGTAAGAAACTTTACCGCTCTACCGAAGCTAACAAATTAAGCATATTTATTTTAATAATATTCACGGATTTATGAAATACGTTTATAATGAATATTATTTAATACAAAATTGTCAAATTTTCTCTCCAATTTGGCGAGTATATTTAATAATACAACCCAATTACAGGAAGTAAATGAAAGCGAAGCAGGTATATTTCAGAGGTGTATTTTGTGTAAAACCATTTTAAACGAATAGGATTAATGTTATAATGTAATTTCCGCTAATTTACAACTTTTCGAACACTCACCCATGAAATACCGGTCATTTTCAAGTGAACCGCTTGCGGAATCCTGGTATGATGTTAATTATACATTTGGTGAATTGTATTTGTTCCTGCTTGACACGAAATAAACGTATTTACGCGTACTTGTATGATGACAGTAGAATGCTTTTATTTTAAATTTGGAACTCTAATTCGAGTAGTGTTCTGAATTCGACAATCAAAAATACATCACATACGCTTTTGCAGTATTCATGGAAACTGAACCGTGACGAAATCGATATTCGCGAAACCATTTTTCGGTATTTAAAGCATGGATCAAATGTTTTATTTAAAATCTTATATCGTACTAATCTTTTTATCGCACAGTTTTTATTAACAATGCATCGTAACATACGATTGAATTTCGAAGTTGAGATTAATAAATTAATAATAATTGAGTGGCGTAACTCTTAATTTTATTATTCTCACTGCAGACTATTATATTACGAAATGTAGACGATTTAACAAAATTAAAATTTTCCTCGTATAACATGAATAATATACATAATATATTTGGGATGACTATTGTCATGTCAAATTTGGTTTTCTATGTTTCAACAATTACGAAACAGAAGAAATCGGCAGCGTATTTATGTACAAGAATCGCGTTATAAAAAAAAGTCGTCGCAGTAGCCATCCGCAAACGTATCACTAAAATTAAGTTTCGTACATTTGCATTGTCTTATTATCTTGGTATTGGAATTATATTAGTGTCATCGATTCGAGAGTTGAAAATTACCAAGATCGTATTCCGAAGTATCGGGATATAATAATGATGCGGAATCAATAACGCGGCAGTCTGTTACGCGGAAACATATCGGCAAAGAACGGAATCCGGTGAAGGTCGAAGAAGTAATAACCAGATCCAATATTCGTTCCTTTCAGACGACCAGTCCTTGACAAAAACTGAAATTTGCCTGTGAAGACAGGACTGTCACTGGCAGCCCTGCTGCGCAGATATACTCGCAGATTCTTCATCACCTATACATCTCCATCTCCACGTATGTAGTTTATCTTCTTTATATAGTTTGCTCTGAAATGTACGCATGCCTACATTGATATTTCCTGTTGAATGTCCAAACGTGTAAAAGATGTCAAAGTTAGCATGAACAGGTCAAAGATTGTTGACCCTCATTTTGGAGAACGTGGGTTGGCTTCCTGATACTGGATTAGTATCATTATTAATTAGAGTGAACTAATAGAGATATTAATTGGTTTAATTACTCAGTTGGAGATTCAGGCAATTTTATGTCTTTTCATAGGATTATTTTTTATTCTTAAAATGTAAGATCATTCTATAAAATTAGTCTATTAGAGGTACCCATAAATAATGTCGTTTTTGATACTTACACAAAACTGTATTTTATTTCATATTTAGTACAGATTAATCAACAATATAGCTCCATCATTATTAATAACCTTCTTTTAATTCCCTAATGCCAATCAATTTCATTATTATAATACACAAGATATGTAATAACAAAATACGTGCACGAAAAAGGTGACTCTGTTTATTCAATCTTAAAAAACGACATTACATACAGCTACCCCTAATATACTATTTACAGAATATTATTGAATAGTAATTATATTATTCCAGTAATGATAGTATTACAATTTATTAAATTGATCATTTTCGTCCGCAAACTAGCACAACACATTATCATTGCTAATTAAACCTGTGTCCTCTTCGCCGTGATTGTTGTTTAATAACTCGGTGCATTTAATCCGCGAGTGTGTATGTGAGCCATCAGGTTTTGATTTATGGAAAAGTCAGGACGTAATGCCGACATTTATATCGGCAGATATTTATCGACCGTCCTTTCGTTTACACTGGTTTAATCGAACCAATCGTCTGGCCCGTTCATTAATCAATTTTGAGGGTTGCTTCCCGCCCGAACGCCACCCACTTTGTTAAAAACTTCATACATCTTTGCTACTTTTGCCGCTAGTCAGGTTCTAAATCTATTCTGGACTTACATAATAGAAACACTTGTCTATAATTATTGACAGCCAAATATTATTAATTTAACCTGTTAACACATATTTCTTTACCGGTCTGAAATTCTTGGAAAATGACTCCCAGTTAGTTAAGGGTTAGTAAGGGGCCTGGTAGTTTTGGTTGTCCCGGTTTTTTGGAAGAAAAACTAGATTCGTTAGAATCGTGATTAATTAGATTTACGATATCAATTATTGAAATATTATCAATTCACTGATTATTATATAGTATATAATATACAATTAGTAACTCGATAGCAACCGAGGGTTTACTTTACCTTCAAGAAAACTTGGAAAACTACCCGCGATTTAATTGCCGTGACTCAAGGTCCAATTAAACCAGTATTTCTCCACTTTTATTTATAACTTAACAAAGTTAAAAAAGATACACTTTCCATGGATTTTATTGTAGACTCGAACAAAACTGATCTATAGAGGATTAATACATCGAGGGTAATAATTGATATCAGAGAATCAAATTTATTTTTCACTTTTCATTCTCGTTTAACACTATTCCCTATAATAAGATTTGATACGCCGCCTAACGTATTAACCGTGTTATACTGGAGTTTACTGTAATTTTTTTTACTGTCTGGTTCCCACTTTCCTCGTGCTCTGTCTACAGCCCAGCCCCTAAAAAACGGTGTGTGCTTTTACATGGTATTCGGTGAGATTTTTTTTCCATCCGCAATCCGAGCCCTTCACTGTCGCCTCGATACAACAACGGCGTTGTTGGCGAATGGTCTTCGTCGTGCTCTATCTCTCTGTTTCCGGGGCTTCGTCGTTTTCACGTACCCCTCTACGGATATTGCCCGATAGGCATCGCACTCGTCGACACTTTAGGAAGCACGTTTTCGAGCCCTGCTTTTTTATCCCGTTACGCAAACAATTTTATTACCTCGTTGAACCCGATCGCAGACTGCTGTTGTCCTTTGCTTGTCTGCCAGCTATGGCGATCCTAGGTTTATATGAACTGATCGAATGTCCTTTCATTTTGAACTTGTGGATCCTCGTCACTCATCCCGGTGCAATGCTTCGATGGAAGTTTGATTCTACATGTTTTCCACTCAAAATTAAACATTTTGCTGATTATATTCACCGTTTTGCACTTGAAATGAACCATTTTGGAGATCAGATTTGGAAGATATTTTAGTATATTTAATATAATCATTTACGTGGATGAAGTATTAAGTCTTAAAATATTAGACTGATGGATATTTTGATTAAAGTGACATTTTAAATAAATAGAATCGTATCAAATATTTGTCGTCATATTTCATTGGGATCTTAACTTCGACGAGATTTATTCCTTATATCACATCCAAAGGAAGTAAGCCCTCAACATACGCATTTTAATAATTTTGATTTTATTGCCACCTTATTCGGCGGCTCTTAGTCACCGGGGACCGAACATGAAAACTGTCGTTAATCATACGAGCAAAATATTTCAAAAATATAAGGCGGTAATTACGTACCCTCGGGAGAAAGGACGCCATGTTTGACAAGGAGGGTGAACAAATTTGACGAGGAGACGTAGGGGGAAGAAATTTAAAGTTTGAGTAGTGGTTTTCCGAGCGGGATTTCTAAGAATTTCGTTTAAGACGCTCGACTGTATATATATTGAATATACGGTTCTGAGTTATGCGACATATATATATTCTTGCATTTTTGCTTTGTCGCATAACTTCAAAACCACGTTAAAAAGATATGCATAAAAAGAGACACGACTGTGTATACATATATATATGCATCAAAAGGTCGCGTATTTAATTGAAGAAATATATTATATTGGCAACTAAGTTCGCGACCTCCATTATAACCTTGAACGAAACAAACTTAATAATATAAAATAATAATTGTATGTATCGAATTAAGTTCGAATGATATCGATCAACAAAAATAATCTAGAAATATGGTTCTTATAAACGAAAAAAGGGGTACCAAACAAAAGCTCGCGAATTTAGTTGCCAACCTAATATACATAGAGAAGCAGGAGGAAGAAGACGAGGAGGAAATAGAAGGAAGAGTGAAACAGTAGCCTTTGGAAAATGAATTACTATTCAGGGGGATCTGGGACGACGCAATTACATTCCGATTGTCTGATTGTTTGAATAGTATCTCATCGATTGTATTGAATCTTAATTGCCTGTAGAGTCTTCGAGTTTCGAAAGTGAGATTGTCTATCGTTTATACGAATGTTTTGTTTGCCAAGGCTCTTCCCTTGCCTGCCAAACCAGAGATAATAATGTTTTGCGAATTGAGACGAATCCCTCGAAATGTTTCCATGATTGGCACCGGTTTTATCTCAGCAAACCTTCAAAAGGCGCGAGTGTTTAAGGAAATGCTTTTCACTTACGTTAGATAAACTCGAAGCTAAAGTTTTTACAGCAGAAAAGCTCTATTATTATCACTCGAATCATGAAAAGAATGTAGAAAAATAGAAGAAAGAATTATTTAGAAATGCCAGTATGTTCGTCGTAGTTTTTGCATAAAAGTTCTTGTTTAACCCTTAACAGAAAAGCTCTATTATTACCACACGAATCATGTAAAGAATGTAGAAAAATAGAAGAAAGAATTATCTAGAAATGCCAGTATGTTCGTCGTAGTTTTTGCATAAAAGTTCTTGTTTAACCCTTTGACTGCAAAACCAATAAACAGGGTATTCATAAATGCATGTCAATACTTCAGACGGTGTATGTACACGTACAGTGTACACACTAAACAATTAAAAAATGTCGTATGTACATTACAGTTCCATACAAGTTTTGCAATTCAAATTAATCATTTTGCAGATCATATTCACCTGTTTTTTTGAAATCAAATTCATATTATTGTATTTCAAATTCACACTCGGGACGTCATGTGCAGAGTTCTTCAGTTAGCAGAAAGGAAAGAAATGATTTCACGGAGAAAATGAAAATAAGAGAGCAGATGTGTCCCCGACAAAAAGTCTGTCCTGATTGTCACATCATTTTCTTCTTTCCGTTCCTCTTTTGCTTCGGGTGCTGAATACCTTAGCCAAGATCTATTTGTCCGTCAAGCAAATCTTTTACCGCCGGCACATCACGTCATTGGATTATATTATTTGTAAGAGCATAACCCTCCTCCCCCCACAAATAAACCTTTTCTTGTTCGAATTTAAGATTGTTTTACGCGTAAAGGAAACAAAATGACTCAATTTGTGGAAGTTATCTCTTCTGTGCTCCTTTCATCTCAACAAATTTTCCCTAATTTGTCAAAGAAAGCTGTATCCTTTTTTGATACGGATTTCTGTGGAATGTATTTACAGCGTAAAAGGAGACTTGGGTGTATTAAATAGTATGTTTATTGTATTACATTTTATGATATTGTAGTAGGATGAGATTAAGTGTAGACACAAATATTCAGTGTAAGATTTTATTGACTTGTTGAAAGTGTTCCGTCCGCATCTCCAGATTGAAATTACGGTGAAACCGGATGTTATTCCATGACCTTCCAGCATTCTTGAAGATATCAGTGCCATTCGACCTTTCCACAAGCACGGAAGTTTCCCTTAACGGCTAAAGTCCTAAACTCACGTCAAAAGCCGATAGGAAGAACTAATTGTACCCGCACGAAAATTCCCTTCGACGTTTCACTGAAACATTAATCCAACATTTCTGGATATACCAAGAAAATTCACGGTGGTTTGAGCGAAATGAGAAATTAAAGATATCCGAATTAAGAAATCTATGGATGAAGTGGAGGACGTTATAGATGTGGATGACGGAAGGATGGTTCGTTAGGGGATGAAGTGGGATGTAGAGGGATGGTTTACTTCCATTCCGCTTCGCAGATATCTACGGACAAACCTAAATACGTTGCCCGTCAAACCTAAGAAGCTTTAAACTTACATCAACGAAATGAAACCTCCATCCTTCTCTCGTTTCTATCCTTCTCCCTTTTTCCACGAATATCGAGTGATCTGTCTTCACCATCTTCTGCTACGGAAACTTTTGATATCTCTGTAACTGTGTCCGCCATGACGATATGGAACGAAGTTTTGTTCTGAATTCAAATATGTGTTTCACTTACGTCGTGTATTAATGAGATTAACGCGTTGAATGCCATGGCTGATGATGTGATAAGATTAATTAATGATAAACAATCTCAAGTACAAAGGATTTAAAATCAACATTTTCTAACATTTATTATTTCTCGGAAATTCACTTATGCTATTTGAATAAAAGAATCATCATTGCATGACAAAGGAACAGTGTGAAACACTGTTTGTAATTGCCAATAACCTGGATTTTTCAGATTTGTTTAGCGGAATATTTACTGGCTGAAAATACCGATGAAATATTTGCAATACTTTGAATGTAAAGTTTAAACATTAACTGCTGAATTCCGACCGGTAAAGCGGTACGAAGAATTTTTTTTTACCAGGGAAACGGGAGTTTGATGAAAAATCACTAAACGCTTGATTAATTCCTGACGATTTTCGGTTTCCGCACAATGTTGTACAGTCGAGTTTTTGCCAAGCTGTTTGCACGAGCACGTTCGGGAATATTAATATCTTACCGCGAGTTTTGTGTTCATACGGACACGTAGGAAACTAGAAATAGCAGGTGCATTGAAACTCGATGTGAAAACTTTCCGTGGGACTTCGATATTTCGAAAAGTTACACAAGTATTTCTTTCTTTTCGCAGTACTTCCTGGAAGGTTACAAAATATTCATTCATCAGCGGTCCAATTTGTATAATTTTCTTGGTAATTTTTTTCTTGCCTAAAACATGGATATACAAACTTAATTCTCCCATTAACACTAGAATTACCAGCAATGTATTCAGTGATATTTGTATATTTATATTTACGTCCTTAAAAGAAAGGATGGATGGAAGAAATGAATTAATCGATTTATTTATGTACTGCTACTTGATTATTCGGGAGAATAATATTGATATTCTGCAATTCTGTATTACTTTGGAATCTACAAATATTACATTATAGTGGGAAGTAATCCCAGGCAGACGTAGACTTATCGGATATCAAGGGATTTCAAATTGGCTTCCTCGATAAACAGACCTCGAATTGTTCCATTGGATTCGTAATCTTTGAAGACATTTCCTCCTCCAATGCTTACGTTCATCTCAAAGCTCCGCAAACAAAGATATAATTCCCGGCGTATCTTGTAATAGGCTAAGGGAAATTAGACAGGGGTTACTGTACCTGTTCAATTCTATAGGGTAGTAATGTATAGTTTGATGAAGTCCTTCTCGAACTACATCTAGTCATCATTGAAAACTACATACAATTATAATGAATGAATTAATAATGAAATTTAGAAAATATTATTGTGTATTCATTGATTTATTCTTATTAATCAATTATAAATAGAGAAATATGTTATTAATAATCAAAGTGTCGGAGTAACTGAATGAAATGGATGATCATTTATTGACATTTAAGATACTTCGTTAGAATATATTCTGTCAAAGTTCGAAAAATCAAATCATTTCATTAAAAAAAGAATAAAGTAGATATCTTTATTAGATTCTGAGAAAGCAGCTTGTACCACTTCTTTCAGTACACCCTGTATACAGTCGACTCTCTTTTAATGCGATTTTGAAGTTACGCGATGAAGCAAAACAGAAAGAAAAGAATAAGTAATCCAAGAAATCTAGAAAGTTTGAACAGCGTGAGGGATTATATTCTTAATAATAAATTCGTTAAATAATAAATACATTCTTCTCCCGTAAGTTTCTAAGTAGTGCAATATAGTATCACTTTAATTAACCGCTATCATGAAAGCTAATAAGATAAACAGATTACTGTAAATATGAGTTGGAACTGCATAATATTTGAAGGATATGGAATCACTGTTTGAAAGCTGCCTCTGGTGAAAGTTGGTAGTATTATAGTTCCACGCTCTATTTCGCAGGGAGGCAAATTCACCGGCTATTTTTCATGAAAATGAAATGTCATACGAAATGAGTGCAATGTACATCTGCGACTTGCTTCTTTATAAAGGATGGGCTACTATTATTCTAATGGCGGTGCAGTCACATCCTACATGATTCTCTATCAACTGTAAATATCTGTCTTGACTGCTCGTGCATTTCATCTCCCCTTTTCTACTTTCTACGTGAATACATGCGCCGGAAAACATGGCGTCTTATCTTCAGTTTAGGGCAAAGTGGTCTTCTCAGAACTTATAATAGTGATTGGTACTTTAAACGGAAGGCAGTGCGATTTGGATGAACTTTATCACGTATTACTTTATATTGAAATGGATCACTGATTTTCATCACTGATTTTTTATTAGAATGAAATCAAGATATATGTATTCTAAGTAGAATGATCCGTCTTCTTGACTCTATTATTATTTCTTCAATATATTAATAGTTTGATAGATTTTTGAATTTGAACGAATGTAATCTCACATAGATATGGGTTCTTTAAGTGTGCCCTACTATAATATTTTATGAGGGATATATATTTTAGAAAATACAGCGAATATATTTAAACGCAAATTTTATTCAATATAAATTTACAATCTTTTCGACCTAAATGATTCCCTGGTGTTATTACCAGTCCCACATATTACGGATATTAAAAACCAAAGCTTAAACTGGTCTAGTTCTACGTCTTTGAAATAACTTTGAATGTGCTAATTCGAATATAAACCAGTAAAAATGATCACTTTTTCGAAATAGCTTTTCACCCTCAATCAAAACATCGTTCCAATATCTCAAATCCATGTTCGTAAAACAAATCTCCAAATGGACCGCATTCAGCAAAAGTCAAATTGCGGTTGCATTTACGACGAAGGTTGAAATTAGCGGCGTTCTTCGCGGGGATCGGCCTTCTTTCAACCTGGTAGCGGCAACTACGGTACGTTACTCGCATGCAGAACTACGAAGGGAGACAGCGCAAGGGTACCACTCTAAAAACAGATCAAAGAAGAATGCGTGTAAGAGAGACAGGAGTAGAACAGTGGATAAAGAAGGAGGAATTGATGAAGGAAAGAAAAAAGAGATAGAACGAAACGTGGTGAGAGCATTGAAACGAAACCGCCTAAGAAAAGTCGAAAATCTTAATTCGGGGGTGCGGTGCCGCCCCCGCAACTGAGGGGCGGCGACTCGTAAGCGCCGATTGGCTTGATATCACCAGAGGGTGAGAGTTTTCGTATAGGGGTGGCAGAGATATGCGCCGTGACGCCGGGACGGCGGCGTGCTCGCCGTCTGATTCTACTGGTCCCCACTAGTCTCGAGAATGCCAGTCGACGCCGGGCGTCCAGAGTGTAAGTTTCCCCGAGTTGCGTCTCTCTTATTCGACATTTACGCACATTTCGATCATCCGAAGCCAGTCGTACGTTTCGTGATTGGTACATTGATATTTCGTGAATATCTTTCGACGACGATCTCATAGACAATCTTGTCTGTTCACGTCAGACCTAACTTTTGGTACAACAACTTGGAAGTGGTACCAGGTGTTGTTTACGTGGTCCATGTACTGCAGTTAAAAACACCAACATACTTTCTTGTGTTTTCCATTTCAAGAAGCTTTTGAAAAGGTTTTTTGTGATCGGTACTCGCGATCGCCTAGGATGCATTGGCGGGACGTAATCTTTTACAAAATTCTTACTTAACGACACGTTCCGAGTTTCGTGAGTGGTCCCGGGATCGAATATTGTGATACTTGTTAGTGATCTTTATCCCGATGGAAGGTCATCCAGAAGGTCTTCCTGGAGAACGCCGGGGGTGGATGCAAATCGGTGATCAGTCTGTTGTACATTCTGAAACATGTGCGAATAAAGATCGATGTGCTACGAAACCGTTCTTTAACGAGTCGAAGGACAATCTTGAATATTGTAAAGGACTAGTTGGTAGTAGAAGAGACTTTATTGGTAGATCGATTACTCGCGAATGCGGCTCCTGCACGAATCGCGCGTGTGGTACCAAGTTACCTAACTTCGAGTCAGAAATGCAAGTGCTCGTTAGAAGAAGAAATGGTACGCCTTCGCGTTTTATGCCGAGGATGGCTGCTTTCTTTATCTTCGCGTGTCTTCTACTTCAAGATGGACGACCAGTTTCTGCTGCTTTCACCACTGGTAACGTTAATCTGCTTTTTATCATTATCCACTAATATATAGGAAAATATTACGTGCCAACGACGCCAATATATTTGGTTGGCCAACATTTTCCTGCGATTTTTAGTGTACAAATAGAAAACGGTTTTAGGTAATTTCACATATTTCTTCAGTATTCTTTATTCAATAATGTGCCGTTCGTTTTAAGTCAGCTTTACCTTGAAGTCATTATGAAGTTAGCTTCATAATTCATCAAAATCCCTCTGCTTCCCCGCAAATTCTGACTTGTATAATTACCGCGTTATACGAGACTCACCAATATTTCGTATCAGTTAAATTGTATTATTGTTGATTTCGGTGGGCGATGAGCGGTTTCATCCTTGCCGTTAGTTCAATAGCCTGGAGCTCAATCAGCGGTCACGTATATCGCAATGTTTATCGCGATCACCGTGTAAACTGTCTGCCATATATCCCTCTGTTTGTACGATTTAAACGCGCATTTGTCGATCAGTAGGTAATCGCAGATTCCATTTCGGCCGCGCTAAATCAGAAATACGACAGAAATCCAAAATGTTCCCCGAAAGTTATTTCGGAAGGACGTAATCGGACGGTTGAACTGTGCTTCAGAATTACGCGATTAGAAAAGAAAATGATCTCAAGATATGTACATATATGTCTGAATAATAAGCCAAGGAGAAAATTCCTGATTATTAACTGGTGGAAATATGCATTATCAATTAGCAATTTTATAGTTGCACGAAAATGGTGAAGTTAACACGTTGAATGCCACGGCGGTCATCGATGACCACGGATGCTAATATTAATAAAACTCGAATGAAATATATCGCTAATATTCGTAACATTTGCAATAGTTTTAATCGCTTAAACAGTTTTATTTTTAGACTTTGTATAGAAGTTACGGGTGTGCATCGTGGGGTATCGTATAACACGGATTTCGGCACGGCACTCAACGTGTTAATATCCACAACCCTCTCTCTCTTCTGCTGTACAATTTGTAGGACATAGTTAGACCAATGAGAAAACATAACGTTAAGCTGTCGTAAAGGTTCTCCTCGTTAGCTTGTGCTTGCCTTTCAACGTGGACTAAAAATGAGTGGAAGCAGGGATACTTCGCGATAATCGGATGAGTGCGAATGAATATTCACGAATGCATATGTGCGCGTATGGGAGAGTAGGATAATCCCTGCCCTGTTACTCGTATCGAGAATTTTTCGTATTTCCGTCTTTAAAGGCTAAACGAAATTATGGATATCGCTAGGACATTATAATGTCGATATTTGAAGTCATATATGAGAATCGAGTAATAAGTTATAAGTACAAGGTAAAGATTAGTAAAATCTTTAATCCCTGTAACTAATCAAGTACATCGCTAATATTCGTAAAATTTGCAACATTTTTAACGTCACGATAACGATGTAAAGTAACTAATGAATCGTAGAGCCCTTAAGCAGTATTATTTGTAGAGGTTACATACACGTTACATATGTGAATTTCCACGTATCGTATAACATGGATTTCGACCCGGCGCTCAACGTGTTAAGGCTCTTTTAAGTATTATTTGTATCAAGAATTGATTGCTTTTGAAATACAAGGATGGACATTTTGTCCGGCAGAATAACCCCAACAATAAGGGAATCCAAAAGAACCCCTCTGCGGTTAACCGTGTCGAATTTGTCAAAAGTCGAATTCTTCAAAAAACTCCGAGCGAAACATCCGCGTCACAAACTTCCGAGGGTTTCCCGTATTAGCTGTTATTACCTGTATTACTGACAATTATTCACGCTTAAAAGCATAAAAATAGGGGTTGGTATCCCCAGAAGGAAGAACGCGTGGGCAAAATGTATGGAAATCACGCGTACTTTCGACACGTATCGTGTAGTCCTCGCGAGGACATTAGATATTAGATTTAGCGCGCTTACAACTGTCACTGTACCTAATTAGGGGTATGCTCCCCTACCGAAACAGATGGCAGCCCTTAGGCTACGAGATAATTCCGTGGAGAGAACAGTTAGAGGGGGTTCAAGTGGGAGGTATAATGGTTACGTAAAGAAGAGGGACAGAGAGAGGTAGATACGAGGCATCCATAGGATGGTAGGAGACAAAATGTACGGAGATAGAAAGAGTACGATAGTCAGGAATGAGAATAGAATCCAAGGGGGTTTCGGAGACGTTCGAAGTGGGGCCAATTCGCGGACCAACGTTCGCTATCAAACTCCTTTAATAATTCATCGAAATTAGATAATCCAAAGGAGCGGAAACCGGTACTCATATGATCGGAGAATATATACCGATTTGAAGGTATTAAATGTACGTCGGGAACCCGGCGAAACGGTTTTGTTCCTCGTTTCGGTGAGATCTGATATTGAGACAATGAGAGGACCTCCATATTATCCTGGCGTGCACTTTCGGAACTATCTATCTGTCCGTATTAGCTGGCTTTTCGGCCCCCCCTAAGAGATTGCGCGGTAGAATAGTGACATGCGAACCAAATGACCACCGTATAATATTCGCATCTAGACCAACGCTCGGATGATAATGGTCCCTACATACCAATTTCAAAAAGGGCTATTTCAGCCGAGAGTGCTCGTAAAAACGATTGGATTTCGAAATCGTTCCCCCCCTCTCTCTCTGTCTGCTCGGAAGAATGGCTTAATGTATGTCTGTTGTCTCGTATTCTCATTTAACACACGGAATCTTTCGTTATCTGGAGACTTCGATTGACAATTTCTTTGGTTAATTGTTTCACTCTTTTTATCTGCAGTATATCGATTTGGTACATGATACAATATATTAGAAATATACGACACAGTAAATAAATAATGCACAAACCTAAATTAAACCCGTTAAACTGAAAACGTGCAATTCGAATGCCGTGTAAATCGAGGACTAAGTGTATAAGTGTAACTTAGAATATGGTAGTTCTTGTGTTAAGTAGCAGGTGTACCATAATGCACGCCTAGTGTATTACAAAGGAATTTATTCGCTCGTAAGTTCACTTTTCTCCGAGCAGAAAAAAAATGATAATTGCCGGACGTTTAATGTATGGTCCGCATAAGAATATAATAAATACTGTGGCGTGAGTGTAAAAGGGGTAGAATGCGTCAGGAGAAAAAAAGTGTGAGGAAAGTGCTTAGTACCGTGTAAGTAGTATCAGCTACATTAGGGCCAATTCATTTGCATGCATTTTTACGTCGTTCCACCTTCAAAAAATATTTATCGCCACGGGTTCCTCCGTGACGCCGCGCTTATGAATTATGCATTTTAACGCGCAAAACGTAGTGGCTCATTCCTGGCCGCAATTTCACCATTGAAGTGTAATTTCAACGAGCTCGATATTACAACCCCCTGGAGCGAGTTTTCTTTTTGTCGCGGTATTCAAAGAAGGACATTGTAAGGGCATAATCAAACAAGACGATTATCCGGTAACCGTGAAGTGTTATTCATGTATTTTAAGGGACAAAAGGGTTGGAAGTAAATTTTAATGTTTTAGATGCTTGAACTAAATTGATATGCTAGTCAAAACAATGGTGATTTCATTTACATTTGAATTTCTAACGATGATATTTGTCGTGAAAGTTATTTATGTTATAATATTATTATGGAATAAGTTAGATTTCGTTCGTGAAAGTGATTTATTGTCTTATTATGTGGCAAGTCTTTTATTATGTAGCATTTTAGTAATAATGGAGTTGAACGTGTTAGTATTGGCAGACATTCGTGTAATATATGTGGGTCTTCAAGGACGAATGTCCATGTAACAGGATAAGCGGTGTGTTCTCGTGAAATTCTGGTGACAATTATTTAGTTAGGGATTTAACATGGGACTCCAATTAACGTGTTGTGTCGGAGCCAACATTATTATAATGAACATTGCCGTAGGAGAATGAATTGTTTTTGTATCCTCGCAGAATTTAATAAGCGTTGCTACCATTAATTGCTACTTATTAAATATAGTTTTTATTAATTTTATTAATAATTAAACTTTTTAGTAAGAAAATGATATTCACATCTTAACTCAAACGAAATTGAATGCAGCTATAACTAAATAAAAAAATGCGTTGTCAGTGAAATAATAAAGTGAATCTGAGTAATAACACATTTATGATACCGGAACATCAAAGATAAGTAAAGTCGCTACGGATGCTGACGTCATAGATATATATTCCCTACGATCCTTCTCCGAAGGAGATACGTGGCATCGAAATCCGTAAGAAATTCGTGACGGGTCCGCCACGAAAAATTCTCAATCTAAAATAATCAAAATGCAGGGAATACGATCGACGGTTGATCAAACGAGAGAAGTTCCAAAACCGATTTTCGGTTTCCTCTTCGTATTATTACTACGTATAGACGTACGAGTCTTTCGTGATCGTACGTGCGTGTACATCTGACGCACCCCATTTAAGTGGATGGTACGAGGTTGGAATGCGTGTGTGTGTGGTGTCAGTGTGTACATATCAAGTACATATATACATGTGCAGTGTGTACATACAGTTGAAAAGTGGGGTTATCCTTGGCGCATACTACATCTCCCTCTCATCCCTCGGGGATTCTCTCTTCATGCATTTTATATTTCGCCCGACTTTGATTCCTAGACGGGCCACGTGACCCACGGGAGTAATTCTTAATCTTTGATCGGAAATTATCTTTGATCATGGTTCAGTCATTGGACGCTCTTTTCCGTTCTGCGCAGATCCACGTAGGTTTTAACCTCCCTTGGGTAGAATACTATATTCGTATAGCATACGTACACGTGCTGGTTAACTTTGCAGATAATCGGTGGAAAGAAGAGCAAGCTTGATAAGGGAGACAATGAGAGAGGGAGTTGAGTAACCTCTTAATCTCGTGTCTTAGAAACTCTTCGAGTGGTTACGTTCAGACTTCGTAAATCCGATGATTTCATAGGGCGGTTTGATTGAAGGAAATGTTAGTTTTAGGAAGGAACTCCACATTCCTGGGATATAAGGTGCTTATATTGTATATAACGTTGATCCTGGTCAGGATACGTGATGGATTTTGATAGGCGATGCTGGAGCGTGAAGAGAAAACTCGATGGGGAGATCTTTTATCTCCATAGAACTAGATAACTTAATTCTATGAATTAACACTTTAGTTCGGCGCCGTAATTCCCTGTTGATTCAATTACTTCTAGTGATATTCACTTTATTACATCGCTGAGTCAGACGGAACTATATGTCGCATTAAATCTCTATGACCAATTTTTCGATATTTACTATCTTTTTGTAAGAAGTACAAAATTGTGCAGACCTATTTGCGTGTTTAGTATCTTTGGCAATTGAAGTTTTATTTGCTCATAATTTTTTAGATAACAAATTGCATCAAACTTTGTTAGGCAACAAAAGTTTAATAATTTCATAAGAACAGGTTCGGAAGATATAGTATTAGTTCTTAATCGTATTGATAATCGTGATTGGATCTCCGAGACGTGGTTGTTTTCTGCTCACCTGTTTTCGCTATCACGGAAACTATTCTGTTTTCTTTCCCCGCTTTTTCGTCCATGTAAGTTAAACAGAGTTCTATGTACGCAAGGTTTCTGTGTACGTGTGAGGCTCACAGGCTTCGCCTGATATCTGGGACTCTTAATCTGCTCGCGAAAGAGTCGGTCCTGCGGCGAAAAAAAAGGCACAGCAGAAAACTAGAAGTAGTAAAGAAAAGGAGAAGAAACGAAGAGGGAGAGTGTTTCTCGAGAAGAAATCCTGACGCGGCCGATCTCGGCTCGGCTTACTAAGTTGGCGAAACACTCGAGGCATCTCTCATCCTCTCGTTTCCTCTACCTTTCGCTTACTTTCGCCAGCTTCTTTCCACCTTTGCGCTTCCAGCTACCACAAACCTTAGTCTCTTCTTCGTTTCTCTTCCTCTTTTTTTCCCCCGTTTTTCCTTCCATTCCTTTTCCTTCCCTTACTCGCGCCACACCCGGACTATGTACGTGTGAAGAGAAAGCGCATCCTCTCTTATTCACCCCTTCAGGGATACCTTTACCCCGACTGACTACTGACAGCCGCCGACTGGAAACTCTTTTTTCCTTTCTAATTGCACTCTTCCACTTCCCCCTTTTGCCTTCTCTTGGCTTTCTTCCGAGCTTTCACGTCATTCCCTCCACCAGTTATGTCACTTCATTTGTTTCTTAAGAGCCGCGTTTACAGAATACTTTAACCGCTTAACGCGCGGATTTTCGGAAAATTTGTAGCAATTAGTCTTGGTAGTTTTGGTCGACCACGATCAACAACAGACTGTACATAATTTAGTATATTAATATACCATTGAAGTTAAAGTGATCACAAATCTTCCTGGAATCTTCCTGGAACACCATTTTCAATATTTCGTTTCAATATTCAATATACTGAATATTCGTAACTGCCGTAAAGTTTCGTATTACAATTATTACCGCAAGAATTACAATACTTTGTTTTCTGTAAGTTTATATAATACATTAATGATATCAATATTTCTTGCTGTTTGAAACCCGCGGAATATTATTGAAATTATATCCGATTATGTGCATCAAAGTATACGTTGTCCGTTGGAAATAAACGCGTCGGAATATTCTCGTTTAAATAACGTAAATAATTATCGCATGGAAAATTGTACCAGAAAACAAACTTTCGATGACTCTGTTCTACGGAGTTCCGTTTTATACGCGAAGTTGTGGCAACGGACACATTAATACTTGAACCGTTCATAACTACCTTTGGGATTTGTCAGTGAACATCCGCAGGTTAAAAGTAACACGCTATGAGTCCGCGCACGTAGTAATATAATAAATTTCATCTCAAACGGTGCAAATTCACACTTTCATCCCAGATACCTTTACATTACTCGATTTATTATTACCATTCTTTAGCTTGATTTTTTACGTCGGGATGTTAATTATAATCAGTGGCATTGCGGAATCATATTTTATAATTTATATTGGAAGAACAATATTATGGATAAAATATGATTTACTTAAGAAACTCATGATTTCTGTCGACATCTGAACATGCTCCGACATAGATTTATAAATCATTGATTATAAAACAATGCCGTTTTAAATCTTGAGGACGAAATTCGTGGATTAATGAAAGCATTAAACAAACTGATTACACTCGGAGAAACAAAACGTTTCTATACATAATACGTATTGTAGGCGATTTATAAGGAAACCGTTGTTTCCAGTGGATTTATTAATTGCATCGTCCCCCAATTCCTTTTGTTTGAAGCAGCGTGTCGCGGTTGGCAATTCAACGCGTTTGACAATCTAAGCCAAGAATTTCATTGAAGATATTACACCAGTTACGGTTATAATTCTTATTACATCGTTGGGTGATGAGTACACGGACGGAGAAGTAAGGATACGGTTTTCTTTGAGGGTTACCAACATCTCGCAATAGCCATCTCAAACAAGGCAAAAAAGTACATTAATTGCGCGCTGTGTTGGGATCTTATTAAATTCTTATGGAAATGCAGCTATGGAAAGCTGACTTATAAGGTTGGCTATTGTGTTGTAAAATCTAAATAATTCCAAGTCTTCATGCGAGGACCACACGGGCCACTATCGCATCAACCCTTATCATATTATCTTATGATAATACAACCCTCTGGTAAAAAGTTGTCGATCAGACTCGGTGAAACGAAATTGATGGAAGACATTTATGTTGTTTAGTCATAAATTATTATTTTGTATCGCTGAAAGTAATGGGAGAGTAATGGAGGCTTAGTGCAGAATAAGTAACAATATATTAGAAATTATTTATCACTGAACACAAACAAGAGAACAAACGAAACATTGCATGGAAACATGTTTTCAGTCCCTGAAAATTATTATAAGTATAATTATATATATATTATATATATTATAAGTAATTATTATAATATAATTATTATAATAAAATTATTTAAGGTGGATTACATAACCTAGAAGGCTATGGTAGCCCAAGGAGTGGATATACGATTTAGATGTCCCTGCAATCAGATATTTAAATCATGTTTACTAAATCAAATCTCCGAGTTTTCTTGATTTTTTATCTTCTTCTTCAGTGTCTCTCGTTTCATTGGTCTTTCTCGTTCTCGTTTTCTTCGTTCCTCATTCCGTTCTTGCCAAGAAGTTAACGGACAAGTTTGTCCCTGTCCGCTGCTGCTTGCTGCCGAGTTAACAATTCAGTTAGGAAGTTAGGTATGGTCCTTTCGACCTAACCCCCTCTACCTAACCCCCTCTCATGTCATCCTTAGCCGAAACTCTTCCCACTGTCGTACCCTTTCACCATTTACAAGGTTTTTGGTGACGGGGAGGGTGGTGGTTGGTTGGTTTTCTACTCGAAGCAACCCGACTTCTCGTTACGATAGTGGCAGACGTTGGACTTCGTGCTGCGAGTGAAAATCAGTATATTCCTTCGATCACTAGTCTTTTTTTCGGAAATAACGGAATTCCAGGCAAGCGGTGTTACGAAGCGAACTGCATTGCGGGGAATTTCAGTTTCGTGAGGAGAGTTAATATCGGAGATACGGATACCAAAACATTTCGACGATTGCGTCTTTTGGTCTGCGCTTCTGCGTTTAGCTGATGGTATTCGTGGAGCTTCGAAAGTTTCTACACCAATCATTTTCGTTATATTAATATTGTATATTGGGTTGGCCACAAAGTTTGCGCAGCTTGCATCTGTTTTTTGTGGGGAAATCGGGGGGTTTTTATGATCATGTTTTTATGAAGCTGTCCGAAGGATAGGAAAAAGTTGTAAGTCCAAATACGCTAATATATTATCGAATAAAGAAGATTGAAATAATATACAAATTGAATAACAATCGCTTTCTATTCGCACGATTAAACCGTACGAACTTATTGGCCAATCCAATTTTTAATTTGAATAAGTTTTACAAACAAAATATTACTAATATGTCCATTTTCAATATCCCTTTAATATGTTTCGGTATCTTGAATTTTTTGGTAATAAAGTTTATCTAGTTTGGTTGCATAAATGCAACAGCTATATACAACTGTAGATAACACTTTTAGGAAACAATCGATTAAAGTCCCTTTTACTAAGTTCATCATATTCTAATTAAAAAATTTCATTAATATTGTTGCGGATTTAGAAAAAACTGTACATTAATGATAAGTCCCGCTAATTCCTCTAATTCAATTAATCCACAATTAAGTACTCGTTGGAAATTAATCGTATTTATTATACTTAATATATTCTGTTTATAAAATGTGTTCAGAAAATAAATATATTGATGGAGAAATTGATAACCGAGTGAAATACAGTTCAGTGCGTGATGTATTCATGCAGAGTATTTACACGTATAAATATTTAAATTTCATCAACATCCGCGCCCGATTCCAATTCGAGTCTATGAATATAATATTATATATGTCATGTAATAAATAAATTACATAATCTACTATATATATGTACGTGTTAACATGTGTTTAAGAATAAATATCATAAGACATTTCGTTTATTTTGAAAGTGGCCTACGTCCATTTGAAACAAATTCATGTTTACGTTTATTATCTATTATAAACAAAGTTACCTTGTAACTATTATAATCGTTAAACTAATATTTTCTTCTTAGCAAGAAGTTACTTCTTTCACTTCTTTAACTTTGTTTTCTCTAATTTTGGTTTAACGGAGTTAGTCAAATGTTAATTCGCGCGCAGTAAATTGTCGATTTCGAAGACTTTTCTATTTCGAGATCGTCAGTTTTATGACATTTTCGTGATCGAGGGTTAAGGGTTGATACTTCTTCGAAGATGATATTCGTGAATCAAAGCACATTCAATACGCTGCGAGGATAGGTGGAGTGGATTTACGAGAGGAAGATACGATTTGCGGGGAATCGTAAGGTAGTAAAACTAAGAACAGGCCGAAAGGATATATTACCCCTCTAAAAACGTTAAACGTGATCTGTGAACTACACCCATAAATGTCTTCTCGTAAACCTAACTTCAATAATGCCGGTAACAGACTATAAAACGTACCCAAGATTCCTGGAACGCCATCAAAATGATATGCTTTTATATCAACAATTATAAAACTCGCAAATAAATACAAACTTTCATTTACATCATGAAACATCTTGACACGTCAACCTCAACTTTTTCACCGCATAAATGACCTCCTTTATTCAAGGATAAGTGTCCTTTTAGGGTCGTGATTTCTTGGGGAATCCCCAAGAATTAAGCGATTCGTGGACATAATTCACATGTGGCGACCGACTCTTCCCTATATGAACAAAAATTATCTTTTGATTAATCTTCGGTTTACCCCTACGAGGGGGCGGGGGTGGGACCGATATATAGGCATTCGTGGCATGATACTCATGGATATGTTTCGAAGGGATCTTTCCCTTCCCAATAATTCTCCCTTTTCTCGTATACGAGGGTTCCGTGACTGGAGTTTATCCCTGTCGTTTGCCTCAATCTTGCCGGAGTGAAATCCTCCCCGACAACGATCCTTTAAAACCTGTACCGTGTCAATTGCTTCGGTCTTTAAGTTAAGCCTTGATGTTACCTGCTTTGATTTTGTACGCAAACACTGCATTGTTTCCAATCAATCCGACCTGTATTAACATATTTTGTCGAATAACTTTATCTGTTAGAGTTAATGCATCACGATTAACAGGCGATGTTAAGATTGACTCCATTTGTCGGTGATTCAAAATTTATTAATAAAAAGTGGAGTAAATCTTTCGTTTATATTTGTTTTATGCTCTTGTTATTTTTTTAAACTGCACCGTGAAAGACACATATATATGACTTTTAATATTTGAACGTGTTTCATTGATTTTATACTTTAATGCCCATTATATCTCCGAATAATAGGACGGCAATTTCAATATCGGAATACTTAACTGAGTATATTTTCGATGGTACTTTAATAACGCTTAATGCACTCGCCGGACTACGCAGCATTATATCGAAAAACCGACGGAACGATAATGTATTTAATTTTATAGAATCGTTGTGCGCTGCGAATTGTTTCTGACAAATTAAATTTGAACGAGCACGGTATATAATTTTAATAATGATTTATGGTCTGCATAATAAAGGATTGATCGATTAAAAATAAATTTAATGTACCAGCTTATACATATACATTCTGTTCATTTTTATATTTTTATTTGATATACATAACGCAGTTAATTTAATCTATTAATCAACTTGACGTTTAATACGTTTCAAGGTAACTTTGTGTACCTATTATAAACGTTAACCTGATGTTTTTGAAAAATAGACTGCCACTTTCAAAATAACCGGTTTAAATAGTCGTCGAACATTTTATTACATTATAACATAATCGTAAGAATTGATATGAAAAATGTTCACCTCGAAACTTCTTAATGTTAACAGTCACACACACCTGTGATTTCGGTTGACGAACGGTAGTCCATTTTATTAACACATCCGATCTGGATGTGATCTTGCTTTGCCGACACTTTACATTCCAACGCTCTCCGACTCGATTTTGTGCTTTTTCCCGCGTAGCCCCAGTCAAGAGTCGGGCCAACTTATAAATATGATAATACGCAGGGAGCAAAGCAGCAGTCACGAAATAACCCCTTCCGACCTCCGACCATCCCTCACCCCTCCGCCGTTAGATTTTGCCTTCGCGTGAAAGGACTCACCCTTATCGAACGTCAGGCATTACCCCGCGTCTTCCTTCAACGCTTTACGATATTGGAAATCCGAAAATGCGAATTAAAGTCCGTCCTCTTCTTTCCTTCTTTTTCATCTTCGCACGTTGGTCGATGCTTCTCTTTTCTGCGTGGGAGTAAGAGAGAAGGAAAGAAATAGAGAAATAGAGAGAGAGAAAGTTCTACTGGCACAAGTCGCATTGACACTGCCGTTGTTGGCAGTGTTGGTACCATTGCAGGCACCGTTTGCCTTTGAGAATTGAAGAAATAAGAAATGCGTGTAAATTGGCCGAGCCTTGGGGTGGACCCGTAAAATGGCGACTTCTCCGGTGTCGGTAAATCGAATTCACCGCAGCGACGTATTCAAAATTGACGAAGTGATAACTCGTTGATCCTTCACGAATATTTTTCTCGCAGAATATTCCCTGGGAAATGAAGACTTTCCTCTGTTTGAGGTACCATTAGCATTTTTTAGAATACACCAAGTGGCTACGTATTAGTGATAGAATAATTGGGAAGTACTTCGAAAGTAATTATTATATTGAATTAATTAAATGAGGAACTTGTTTAGAAACATTTTAACGCATTAATATGCGGAGACATAAAAATAAGGTCTTTTAAAAAGCCGGATTTTGTTTACGATATCAAAGTCCGTTTTGCGTATTTTGTGAGTGCTTTTCAAAGAAAAATGTCTGCTCTATCGCGTGGAGTAATTGGAATCCTCGTTAGATGCCCAATTTTTATGGAAATTTGAAAAGAATCTCGGAAAATGAACGCGCCGAGCGAATCTCGCCAATTTGATTTTCGTTTGTATTTATTAGTACCGGAAAATTAGTTGGTCGTGGGTTGAATAATTTTTGGAAAATTCGGGTTCGGAGAATATCAAGGCATGGATTGGAATGGCCAATAATGAATTGGAAAATCGATCATCAGGTTGATTACAAATTTAGAAAATCATTGTAGCATGTACATTTTTTATTAAATTAAAACCTTTGCTATTCAAGCAATATTTCTACTTCAGGCTATAATACTGATTACAGTGCATCAATTTTAATTTGTCTAGTTTTTATTAGATTCTTATTGCTTAGAATTATTTCTTTAGAATTCCCTAAAAATAAAAGCAAAATTTGAAATACAATTAGAACGTGTATATAGAATGCATCACTGCACTTGTAAAATAATTGTCATATGCAATTCAACCGTGCCAAGTTATATCTTCTAGCAATAATGATTCTACTGTCGTGATTTATTAGACAATGAAATTAATTGCCGAAAGATGAAAACTGAGATTTTTTAAACTCGGGACATTTTTCAAACTGCTATCTACAAGGAAGTTTGATACTGATAAAAAAAAGTGGTAATCAGAAGGAGGCAGATCAGGGTTCCTTGTGAGTTATTCTTGTCCTAAATGTAAGATCGATTTGATTGTGCTTCCTCGAGACTAACCAAAGGAATATAATCGGAATGTGGACGGAGAGAAACCGCGAACAAGGGTTTCCCTGACCGAAGCTAATCCTCTGTAGGTAAGCCACATGTAGACGGAAACAAGCCATGAACTTTGCACTTACGTTTTGTGTCCCACTTTCCCTTAGAAGCCGCTGATCGTGTTCACATTGTTCCGAATAATACTGATGACTCTAAGTCACAAGTTTTTATGTATTCATGGCACTTACTCAATTAGATAAAAGAACCGCAAGTAATTCTTAGTAAAACTCACGAAGGGAAATCCATGAAAAAACAATTTTCAGATCTTCGATGATAATAATTAAAAAATGAGTACCTTTGACGTACAAATTTAAAAATTCAAAAACTTATTAGCCGTTTTTGTACCAGAATCCATCATACAGTAACCTGCAACGGTTCCCTCGCCAGATGCTAGTTTACTTATCTTTAAAAAAAACGTATGCAGAATAAATAGCGTTGATTTTTGTATAGTATTCTTTCACGTAATATATTATATATGATACAATATAAGTCAAAATATCTTAAGGCTTTTCTTTTGGTGGAAAAATTGCAAACATCATCTGGTCGGAAACATTTGCAGCTATGTGTTTTGAAGTAAAGTTTGCATTCGTGATTTCTATCAAAGTGCAGCCTGTTTCCTGGGTCAGCGACAATGTCATTGATGTCACCGATGCGCCTATTGGTAGGTTGAGTATGTTAGAAGCGAACTATTGGTACAATTGGTACATCATGGGTTGCCTAATAAAGGGCAGGGGTACATATCTAAGTGTACACAGAGGGTAGCAGGTATCCTTTGAACTCACGCTCGATACGGTAAATACAAACACTGTCGGTCCATTAGAATAATTATTCGTGTTCGTTCTCGTCGCAACATGGTGACGACTTCTAATTAATCCGAGTACTTCACCATGAAAATTAATCCAATGGCATATCTTTCTCTTTCCGAGTAACACCTTTACAAACGTGAGTCCACATTCGCCTGGTTTGCATTCACCCCTTTCCGTCGGCCATGTGTAAACAGATCTTTCTCTATCCATACTTTATCACGTGGAATGCGTCAACCTTCATTACCTGTTTGTGAAATAAAAGTAGAAGGCGGATAATCTATTATGCTTGACTTTATATTATGTTTTTAGTTTCATTATAAAGTTATATGAATTCGTAGGAATTAATTAAACACACGAATAGTTTGCTTACAGAAATTATATTCAGTGTCCATTTATTAGTGTTAATACTAGACAACATTTTCTACTCCCGAATTGATTACTTTCCGGTAGCCCTAATATAAATGTATATAATTTAATATTATTGTTTATCAAATTAAAAAGGTTTTTAAAGATTCACTCGAAACGTATTCCGACTTCGGTCGTGTTAAACGAGACAGTTTATAGCAGGAATCATATAATATGTATAACGGTGGAATTTAGTCGGCTTCATCAGAAGCTTCGGTGCTGATAATATAAGCAACATGAAGGAATTATTAATGGTCATATCTTTTAATCATGCACGGTAGGACAACCGATATACATATGTACATATATGTATACCTTCAAACACAACCATAATCAGAAGTCGCAATTCCCAGTCGTTCTTCATGGTGGAAACTAATCCTTCCTTTACGCGTTCATTTCAATTTCATTAGTCTGACTATATGAAGTCCTTCTCTACTTGCAGTGGTAATATTCTCCTCGACGGGGATAGCCACGGTCCCCACTCTATTTATTCACCCGCGTAATTCACAACCGGAAGGTGCTCACCGACCGGAAACGCATACACGGATGTGGCCATTGTTATTCGTCCTGGTTGCCGGGGTGGGCTCGCTATCTTGCATACCGGTCACCAATCACACCCTTGAAATCCCACCCGCGTATACTGCTTGTTTTTAGAATATCTTATCAAATGGTGCTATGAATCGTCTAAGAAATTCCAATCGTTATTTCCTTCGTCATCCTTTGGGCCTTAAGATGATTGTGGTTTAACTTAATGATTTTAACACGTTGACTGCCGTGAAGGTCACCGGTGACCACTGATGAGAATAGTACTAAAACTCGAATTAAATATATCGCTAATATTCGTGGAATTTTTAATATTTCTAAAGTTACGATAACGATGTAATGTAATTAATGTATCGTAGAGCGCTTAAACAGTTTTATTCTTAGACGTCATATTCTTACATACTCCATATGTATCGTATTTCTTCTATTATAATATTACATTATTCGTATAATAACATTTAATTCAAATCAATGATTCGTGCCAGTTTTTTCAATTGAATTCATTTAAACGAATCACTAGATTCCTTCTACACGATATGTAATCAACGTACCAAGTCTCATTCTGTCAATCATCAAATTAACTTAATTTAATTAGAACACAACTTTTTCTGGCAGTGATATATTCTCGTATAAAATCGGCAACAAAGCAAATGACAGAAATTAATATTTCAAAATGGAATTGATCGTACTGCAGAAAATTAAATATGTAAACTATTTAACAGGTGTAATGCAATGTGCAATGACGTGACGTCGTGCAATGTCGGGTACTTGTATAATTGTATGAAGCGTTTAATCCCAACGAATAAGGGTGACTTATATCCATGACCTTTTGCCCTTTCTCGATGAAAGCCAACCTGTTATGAAACTGGCCAAAGAATGGACTGCAATACAGTTCCATTGCGCGCTTAAATTGCCGCTGCTTGGTTTAAGCTTCTAAAGAATGGGTCTGTCTTCTTCTAACTCCAATAGAATCGTATATAAGATTTCTTAAGCACGGTGTACTGTTAGACGGAAAACATTATTCTTCGATATTGCATTGTGTCGGCATTTTCTTATAATTAGTAATGTCCAACATTCACAAAAACACTTTTTCTTTGAGGGTTGATTTCACCCCTTTAAACCATTTTTAGGCGTTAAGGAAAGAAACTTCGTAATTTAAACCATTTTTGGGTATTAATTGAAAAAGCTTCGTAATCAGGATGAGTTTCTGTATGTTTATGCAAGGTTTCGGAATTTTTGGAATTAGTAATGTTGGACTTTACTAATTATAAGAAAATTTCAAGTTTCAGAGATAAGATTAACATTAGAATTACGAAACATAAATTGACAAGGAATTAAGGGAAAACGAAAATTCAAAAAATTCTGAAACTTTGCACAAACATACAGAAACTCATCCTGATTACGAAGCTTTTTTCATTGATACCCAAAAACGGTTTAAAGGGGTGAAATGAATCCTAAAAGAAAGTGTTTTCTTTTTCGTTTCCGGCTATTAATGTTAATTAAGAAAGTAGCCTAACTGTAAGTCATTTTTCCGGAAGGAACGATTAAAAGCTTTTCAGGTTATAAATAAATGCAATCTTCTCATCTAGAATTTATTTATTGTCAACATCTTGCCAATATCATTAATGCGGGATCACTAGAAATTGTGCATATTAACCAGAATTTAAATATATTTATTTTAAGGGTCATAAATAATAATTGTCTTGGACCACTTTCATAATCAGCAGCATATATGTACCACAAATGTACGATTCTTATGAAATAATTGATTCGAATCAGTTTCATAAGTAGTTTTAATTATAGCGAATTAAGAGTACGTTCCAATCTTCATTCAAGTAGGAATATAATTACATATGGTTTCCTTGGTATTTCTGTACTAGATGAATATTCCGATTCCATTTGAATCCTTTCATAAAAGCGAAGCGAACTGGCGGCTGATATTCAAACGAGTCCCCAGAGTATCTCCTCCGCGAACCACGCAAATAAAAACCGTAGTTTCTTACCGATGGTTGAAGTTCGACGTTTCGATTTTCTGAAAACAACCGGAGGCTACGTGGTGCAACTTTTTCTGATAGACGCACGTAGTTGACACAACGAGAAATTATTCCATTCGAAGAGCCAGTTAGAGATTGCATTTCTATGATATCGTAGACATACACGTCTATCCGACGGGAATGTATGCCGATCTTTTTTTGTTCGTTGTTTTTTTTTCTTCTATAAATTTGAAATCGAGATTCCTGTGCGAAGCCAATATGAGAACCCCCGTCAGGAATTTGAGCAAGCTATTTCGGAGCTGCATGAGTTTTACATGGGTAAAAAAAGCGAATCGAATCGGACGCCGGTAGAAATTCAAAAGAGCTCTGGGATCATCTCCTGTATAACACGTATTCGAACTGAAATAGAAGATTTTTTCACACCATTCTGATTGGAGGTGCTGGATACGAAAACAACTGAAGGGATCAAAACAAAGGGAAACAACCAAAGAGATTGTCGGTTCTGAACACTGGAAACAAATACTGGTCTGAATATCAAGTAATTGTATATTGTTCATTACGTTTTTATATACTTGATATCTTTACTTTACTCAAAGTGGAGTAAAAACTTGTGCAAAAATGATTGACAAGTTTTATGGTGATTAAAAGTGATCAGTCTTTGGAAAACGTTGCTGCAATATTTTGTAAAACTATCAATAAGTCTGAAGCTGTATATTATAAATTGATAAAAATGATAGAAAACACCGTTAAAAATTCGTAATTTATTATTTTTAAAATTCACAATAATTGTGCGATCATTATGTGATCGTATTAAAATATTATTTTCATAAATTAAATCAGAGTTTGTTTAATTATAATATACCGACAAAGATTGACCTTATGTTTAATGTTCATAATTACAGTTTTTCCAAAGATTGATAAAATAATGTAATTAATTGCACGTTTGTGATAAGAACTGATAAAGGTTCACAGTAGAACTCGGTTTTGGATTCAGGCAAGGTTTTCTTAGCCAAGGTTTTTTAATCGAAATTCAATCGCATTTGGAAGTATAGATTAAAAAATCAAAGGAGATAAATAATATTTCTTCATCGAACTTGATTGATTTAGTTTGCTACACAGTTATATCTTACATTATATTCATTTCTCTACATGCCAGAAGATGTACATATACCGATGTACATATGGACATGTTCATATAATATGTCTGAAAATCATAGACACGTGATTCGATACGAAACTCTCCCTTGCGAAATTTCATATCCAATCCAATTTTCACATCGAAACTTGTACGTGAAACAATCTTTCTTCCTCTTTTTTATGGCACGCGTACGTCAATTAAAATCAAAAAATTCCGATACCGTATATCATAGCTTTTTCACGATTCAATGAAGGGTGCATAGACAGATCAATGTAAATTTAACATGAAATCGATTCTCGAAAATAATTTCACCAAAAATGATATTCACGTAAAATTCACGACTATTATACTGCTATTATATTATATTTGTTATATAGCTGTTTATTATATTCAAATTTGCTTTTCATTTGTACGGCATCCTTTTTCAGATAACAATTGGTTTATTTTCAATTTGATGTTGAAAACCTATCATTTTATTCAATTCAACCATTTCTTTATATTAGGGTTATCGGAAAGTAATCAATTCGGGAATGAAGAATTTTTTCACATCGAAAGTTGAGGATTTAATTTGTTAAAAAAGGGAATCATGCCATTGAAGGATCGTCGGTGAAGGATCACAGATAACGATAAGGATTATCTAATAGAATAATATTTAATATGAAAAAACAAATAGAGTTTCATAAAGTATGTAAAAAATGATTGATTACTTTCCGGTGCCCAAAATATATGAAAAATAATTATCCAGTAAATCGGGGACAAGAGGGCGAAAATTTGACTCTTAGCATTAAGAGGTCAGCTCCGTCGTCACAAAACTATTTTTCACTTAAAACTTGTGTCACCTCTGACCTGACACTTCATATAATTAATAAAACAAATCAGTAGGAAACAGTTCTATTTAAAAATTCCTATGAAAGTATAATATATGTGAGTGTACATTGTTAATAAGAGACAACACTTTAAATAACTGCAATAAATTTCTTCAATCTAAGATTCGACATCGAGACCCAAAAAAACGAGTGAATAGTTGATCGACAAGAAACTAGGAAAACAATTATAGCACAAAGTGTTAAACCTGAATAACCTCCACTCGTAAACGAAGCCATAATCGACGAAAAGAGTACAGAACTTCTCGATTTGTTTACCCGGAAACAATATGCGTGTGGCTGATTGCCGAACAAGTTATGAAACAGCCTGTATATGTATATCAGTTAATATAATAACATGTACTACACTCGTAATAGTTATTCATAAAGTGACCGTGATATTTTGGCACGTATAACATATCGGAAAATGCAGGGAAAATGTATACAACCCTTAGGGGTAGATATTTAATCATCGCGATATGTACGAACGTGAATCGAAAGTACGATATGAATATCAGAGTGGCGGTCTGCGATTCGCGAAACCGTGGTCGTTCGATTTTCCCGTGGACAGTGTTGTTTACTTTGGCTCGTTCAAACAATAGGCGCTTTTATTTCTCCCTTCTGGTGTGGGATCAGAGAGCGATATAGAAAGAGATGGTTAGGGGGAGTGAATGAGAGAAAGCTGAGAAAGAAAGGGTGGGGATGGATATCTACGCCGGTAGCGAGACACAACAAATATAACGGGTGGACGAGCAGCCGGCAAGAATCGCCGGGAGATTTCGTAGGATTTCGTAGGATTTCGTAATTGAAACGCTTTTCGAGGTAGAATCCAGCAAGAAACACGACGTACAAACGCCGTTTTCCTTCTCCATTGCCGACCCTTTATTTCGTGTCTCGAGTAGCTTGCAGAAAGCCAACTAACGGAATGTCCAGCTATTTTGGTACCATCTTCTACCTTCCTTCTTTTTCTTTCTCTTTCACCCTTTCGTTCGTGATCGTTCTGTTACCTTTTGCTATATCTGTCTCTCTTCCTTACATTGCTAGCTTATCGTCTCTTACTCTCTCACGTATTGCACCTCTATCCATCAGGTCACTCACGATCTTCTTTCTCTTTCTTGCTTTCCTTGGTTCATACTACTCTCTCTTTCCTTTTCCTTTTCGTTCGATGGCTCTTACTGCCTCCGCTTTTTCCTTGTTTGCTTTCCGTGTTGACACAGTGCCCCTCGGGCTCGCGATCACAAACAGGGTTTATTGAAATTCGCCCGTTAAATGAGACTTTTTCCAAACGATTCCTAGGCATTTTTACAAATTTCACCTGCTTTCGCTTAATGATAGGAAACGCGTTACCTCCAGAAATTTACATCCAAACGAACCTTTGAAATGCGCTACAAGAAAAACATCTTCCTTCGTGGAAATCTTCGAGAGTCCAGTATTTGAAGAATTACTTTCAAGAATCGGATACATTTTTTCCCAGTTCAATTAAATTAGAAAATTAGTGAATTATTAAGTAAACTTGGCACTTCATAATTTTTTACCATTAATTTACCATTCATTTCCATTAATTTTTTACCATTAATTTCCATAATTTTAACTAAAGAAAGGATTATTTAAATCAAAAAATTCAAAAACGATCTGTTTTGCACTCCAAAGTAACCCTTTTGCAGATCATATTCACCTTTCTGCACTCCGAATTAACCATTTTGCAGATCATATTTCACATAATTCACCTGTTTGCAAATAAAGCTTTTCTACGAAATTGTTTCCTTCGTCACTTTTATTGCAATCAAACTCAAATCTACTGTGAAGGTTGAATTTGGAGTGCAAAATCGGTATGCGTTGTTTTGTGTCGTTTGTTTTGAAATAGGTTGCTGAAAGCATTATTGAAATTTCTTGCTGTTTTGACGGCTACTTTCTCCTTCGCTATTTTTGGCTGCAGTAAAATCCCTCGACCAATGCCATGTGGCTTTTCGTCCGTGCTTTCGATTCCTTCTTGAAATAACCGTTCATCTTCTTGTTTTGCTTCTCTCTTGACGGTGATAAACTTCCCCGTAGTGTTAAGAGAGACAGAGGCGGAACAAAGACGGATAATTTCTTGGCACGGATTCGCCGGGATGCTACTAATGAACATCCCTCGCCGATTTTAGATGCTCGTCACTAACAAGCGTTCACTAAAAAACAAAGAACAAGAAAGAAAAGCGATGTGTATTTTTATCTCTGTTACAAAAGTATTCCTTAACCCTTTATAACCCAATTTTGTTCGCGTCTAAAAGAAAACTGTATACCATGAATATAGTAACGGAATTATTACTTAACCTTCTCTAGCTTAATTAATTAAATCGGGCAATTTGTACTCATAAAAATTTGAAAACAACGAGAGGTTGAATAATTGTAAATTCGAATGACGAGTTAACTCGTCAGCCCCAGTTCAAAGGTTAATTTTCCTAACACAGTTTCCTATTCTGAAGAATCACTATTATGTTTGACATTTTCTGTGATACAATTAATAATAATCAAAATGGTGGTAAAGGAGTTACTGTTACCAACACAGCATCCTTCGTTTGCACCACAAAGCGCAGTGAAAGGATCTATAAGCAATCCAGGAACACCGTTTTGTTCTTTTTTTGCTGTCGCGTGGCAAAATGAACTCTCCATAATTAAACACGACCGCGGTAAATTAAAACAATAAATACCGAGGAACGCCGTGAAACGAAAAAGAAGAGAGGGTGAGAAGAGGGTGAGCAGGGTGGGTCGAATTTGTCGCGCCGGTTGGACATTTTCACATCGCGATAGTTGAACGTATGTGGAAAGCATTTCCGGTGAGCAACATAACACATGATCTCTCGTTTGTCTTCCCTCCGCCATTTTTTAACGTGTTAATCAATTCACTGTTTTGATATGATTGTAATTAACGATAATTAATGTGCTAGAATTGAATCTTTCAAACTAGTGGAGTAGTTAAAATTATGTAATCGGGTGAGGTTGGGTTTACTAATTAATTTATGGGTTTTCCACTCGAAATTAACCCTTTTGTAGATCATATTCAGTTTTATGAAAATCAAATTTTTCTATGAATTTGTTTTGTTAAGCTACTGTAATAAAAATAAAATCTAATGTAGTTTTATGTAATAACTCGGTTATACTTTTACATTGATTTGTATATAAATTATGGCTGAAGGCTGCAATTTAATTAACGGCTTCGATTATGAGAAATATATTTTAAAATTGAGACAAATTTTATTAAAAATAGGAGACAAGTCATTGACAACTTCGGTTGTTCTTGCGTTAATATTTCATTTAAAATCAACATAAACAACCATGTTATTACTATTCCTACATCATAAATCTTCCCACAAAAGTGAATAATATGAAAAGCAACAACTTTTTAAAACCGTTCCATGAAATATACCGTATCAATTAAACGGTGATTCATCATTCTCTGATCTCGTTATTAATGAAAGTAGCTATATCATACCTTTGTGCGGACGTAAAATTGACATATTTGGTTGAAATGTATCACTAAACATTTAACTACGCATTCCGGTTCGCCGGCCCGTGATAATTGCCCACTTTTCATTGGTCATTTTTTATTTCCCCGTTACGCTGTAACCAGAAAATTTGGGAAAACGTGACAGGGTGCCGTTGCGCTTTTCATTCAATTATCGATTTGCATACTTGAATTACCGTCCAGAAACACAAGGATCGAGCCAATGTTTTGTTCTGCGAGGATAATGCGGCACGCATTCGATTCGAATTCCATGTGGTTTGCTCATTTGTCAGGATTTTCCACCACATTGTATACTTGCACGCTATTTCATTTCGTAGTTCCCGCGCTCGGGAATTTCCTTCACGGTCTGACATTCACGGCATTGATACTTATTTGGACCGCATTGTTACAATTCCAGGAATTTATTTTCGATGAATAAAAGCTGTTTTTTTGACACAAAGCGAGTTTTATGTTACGAATTTTATTAAGTCATACCTTGTTCGAATTGACATAAATGTAGTAGACTTCCGTAAAAATTCTCGTATAACACGAATAATATAAGTAATGTGTTTGCGATGACTATTTTCATGCCAAATCTTGTTTCCTATGATTTAACAATTCCGAAACAGAAGAAATCGGCAGCGATGGAAATAACAATAAGAATCGCGTTATATAAAAAATAATTGCACGCAATTTCTTCATATCAAAGATCAAATATCGAAACCAAAAAATTAAAATAAAATCAGAGTTGACCGAGAAGAAACTAGGAAAACAATTACAGC
The DNA here is from genome assembly GCA_910591585.2 of Nysson spinosus. Taxonomy (NCBI): domain Eukaryota; kingdom Metazoa; phylum Arthropoda; class Insecta; order Hymenoptera; family Crabronidae; genus Nysson; species Nysson spinosus. The sequence continues at coordinate 1,259,571 of OU342852.1, read as the reverse complement.
TCAACGGGTTAAGAATGTACTCGCTATAATTAAAAATTGTGTGATTCCAAAGTTACATGGAGTTATAGAGAATTAAATTACGAAAGCATTCATAAGATATTAAAATGATTAACTGATTTGTTTCTCGCTGAAATCGGTGGTTCGTTGGAAAATAAATTGATTATCTTGTCAGTTAATTCGCTTGAAATGTTTTGTTATTAACCTGCTTTAAATAAAATTGGGAACGCGAGCCAGGATGTAGGATGCAGGGCGTATAAAAGAATCTCGTTATAAATCGGACTCGTTTTCGATTAAACCGGGATTGTATCCGATCTCGTAACATTTCAAATTGAAAATCACGTTTGGGACACCAACGGTCGTCAGTCTCTCTTTTTTTCTAAAAACCCCACTCCGCTTTTTTTTAACCCGATTCGAGTCGCTCGCTAGGACAAACATTAATTTTTGTAGGACGACGTTGAAATAAAAGGATCCGAAAGTATCCGCTGTAAACGCGGAACCGCCTTCCGTTCGTTGGACGCTCGTAAAACACGATTCATTTAAATACAAAATTTACAAGCACCGCTAGTTCGCTAGTTCACACAGCTATCGAAATAAAATTGTAGAAACTTTTTTTTGTTAAAGCAACGGAATATACAGATATGTATCTTGAATCTATGACAATTTCTTTCTTAGTGTATATACATATATGTATACAACATACTTTTCATTTTTAATTATCCTTGCAAGTGTAATATTTAATGACGAATTACTTAAATGTATATAAATTGAAGGAATGTTATGCATTTATCGATGCAACATTATTGGAAGCTTGTTTATGAAACAAGTAAATATTTATTACGATTATGCGTAAGTATTTTATTTAATATATTGTTGATTTAAGTTAATTGATGAATTCAATTATTTGCATTAGGTAGATATAATAAAATTATATAAAATCTCAAATAATGCGCCGTGGTATATTCGAATAGTTTAAGTGTTAAAAATCATTTCTGTAATTCAAGTAATTCAAGTAATTCAAGTAATTTTTACTCGCATTATGTGTATCAAACAAAACTATATAAAATCTCAAATAATGCGTCGTGGTTGCTTTGACTAAATAAACTTAATTTAACTAAAAATGGCTGACAAGTCATTTTGACTCCTTTGGTAGTTCCAGTGTTAAGCATCCGATCTTATATTGTTACAAATGCAGAATTTATGCAGGTTGGTACATTATACATGACAAACCTAATCTCGTTGTACCTGTATATCCGGATATAGAGTCAACTATAAGCTTCGATAGGCCGTTTCGAGCTATCAGCAGCAAGAGCTTCGACTACGTTACGATTGGTTAAACCATGCGTAGATATACTACGGACAAGACCGAGTAGAATCACGTTTCTCTATGTCGCCTATATCGATTCGATTCGAGCCATCCACGTTACATTCCACAAATTAAATCTACATCATACGAGCTGTTCACATTCCAAATCGTTTAACTCCATTTTCCGAATTTTTTTAAATTTTAGTGCCAAAGTATTTGATCGATTCTGAACTTTTTATGTTCACAATAATCTTTCTTAATAATTAGCTATAAAACCACTAAATGACCATGTCTTTTTGGACTGTGGATAATAAATCATTTATTTCAGAAGCCAATTTGGTTAATTTTATACTTTAATACAAATTGGAATAATAATAAGAATTACTCCAAGAGTACTGTTTTATGCATTTTGTATGTCGTTAGATGAAATCTAAACTTGTGGTAATACGTTTTACAATTTTTATTTGAAATTATTTTTTAAAGGGAATTTTAAAAAGCTATGTATACTACTTTGTCACTTTACTCCAATTTTGGTTTTGTAAAGTTAATCGATTTGGAAAATGAGCGGCTCATACGTGGAGCTCCTGAAATTCCAAGCGAATCGGGATTTTCTACACATTTATGGAATGCGAAGTTTGATAAAAAACTTACTTGTCCTTTAACGAAGTAATGTTTTTCGTATCTTGGAGATAACAATTCGAAGAACTGGCGCCGTTTTCATTATAGTTGCTTGAATTATTCTAAATTCGGCTTAAAAGCGGTGCGAATATTTTGACCGATCTATTTTAATATAGATTAATTACTTCTCTCCGTGAAAGGCTGCGGAGGGTAAAAAAACTTGCTTGTCAAACCCATTAATCATAATAAGTAAGAATGAGAAGAACATTGTGCGTACGTCAGTAGATACTTTTATACTTTATATTTGCAAAAGCATCAGTCGACCGCCATCTTAGTCGTGCGTACAAACTGAAAGCTATATTGTTAGTAAAATTCACGTATTAATTAGTATAAACATTGCGACCCTTTGTATCCGAACATGGTCATCATTACGTGTACATGCCGCTGATTATGAAAGTGATCTAAGTCACTTTGCATCTACCTTTTTATTATTCGCACACTGTTTAAACAAAATACTTGATTCTTGTGCGAAAAAGTAATCCAAGTGTCATTTTACGTCATCTTGCGTATTAAATTCTTTTTCGCGGAAGGAATTTTTTAATAAGACATACTTATTGCTAGCAATTGTCATGAACACAGGCAGGTGATAAATTTCCATTTCATCAGATCTGATCACGGCAAATTATAATAATAATTATGCCAAACATTTTCCAACCATCATTTCATCAGCCTAGGTATCTGATCACAGTAAATCAAAGGCGCAGAGATCTCATCAATGATCTTCGATCCAGCCGCATTGTTCCGCTATCAAAATGGTTCACCATGGACTCTTCCTCGTCCCAAACATTCGCCATGATAATTGTCGAGATAACGAGAATACAAACCTCGCAGTGTGTGGATATACGAGTTCAGTGGAAAGATAGGCATCGTGGTACGCCTACATTGTCGAGCATTGGAGATTGTTCATCGAGGAACAAGGTAGGCCGTGCGGTGTAACTTGTCGTTGGTGTTTGGCAATGCTTGGCCAGCATTCTCCAGCAACCCTTTACCTGGATGTTCTCTGTTCATTGTATAAACCTCCGTCATTTTAAGATACGACACTGTTGGGTGCACGTAGTAGGCTCTCTCCTATCCGCTATTAACTTCTCGCGCATTGGCTGATCGGATCGATAGCGCGATGCACCGGCTGTTATCTTCTCGCTAGGCTGCATTAATGCACCTCCAGTTATTGGACAAAATGGTGCAGGGTCGGGGTACCGAAATGTTAGTTGTACCCTGGGCGATACACGTGCCTACCCTGATCTCTGGACATGGTCCGCTTGCGGGATTGCTCACGCCGGGCCTGACTAATAGAACGTTTCAGAGAGAAAGGGGTGTAGAGATGATAGAACTTCTATTTTGGAATGCTATCCGGTGAAATGGAGAGTATAGTGTCAGCGGGGATCTAGATAATTGGTAATTACTGTTGCAAGTAACGGGTTGGGAATAGAACTTTCATTGTGTATGATGGCAGTGCTTTTAACAGGTTCAGTGCCTGACGGAAGTCCGTGTTATACGGTACCTCGAGATGCGCAGTCATAACGTTATATAACGTCTAAAAATAAAACTGTTTAAGCGCTCTACGATACTGTTTATTTTATATCGGTATCGTAATGTTAAAAATATTGAAAATTTTACAAATATTACAAATATTACAAAGTCACTACATCCATGCAACCATAAAACTATACAAATTCGAGATTGCTCATGCATATTTCCAGCAGGTAGTAATCATGAAATTCACTCCTTGTTATACTATCCACGTATTATATATGTGCCCATAATTATGAAAGTGGTCTAAGTCATATATTTCTTGTGTCGAGATATTTAATGAATTGCATTTGAACGAATTAAAAAATATTTTTACATTATACGACATTTTAATTTATAATTTTATTAGTCTTGATTAATGGCAATTTATTATGAATATGAAATTTTGTGCGAATATCGTAAAAATTACATTGAATAAATTTAGTTTAAAATAATGTTGTGTGAAATAAGTGATAAACTCATTTTTTTTAAATTTTGACTTAGACCACTTTCATAATTATGGGCACATATATCTTAAGGTAATTTTCTTTTCTAATCGCGCTCTTCTGAAGCACCCTCAGAATTGCAGAAATTGCATCTCCCGAGTGCACCATATTCCTCTTTACTCGCGCGCGCTTCTGTTATAATTGCGAAACAGTCGTTTTCAGGGGATACAATAGAACGTTGAAGGGGCGGCGGGGGGGAGAGGTAAAGGAAGCGATGGAGCCAGAATTCTAGGCGAATATATCCGTAGTGTTCACACGTGCATGTTCGACCCTCACGATAGGACCTCTAACGCATCCGGTGTCCCCGAATTCATTACACACGCGTGACGGCCCAGAGTTCGCATCACGCGTCTATGCATCCGCGTTGCCACTTTCCACTTTCGTAAACGTGTTCTATCTCCAGTGCTCCTACATCTGCTACCAATGCCATCTGACTACCATTTCCAAAGAGATTCGTTGACATTTGGGTTGGTTCAAGGAAACGTAGTCTTCTTTATGTTACCCATCCGCGTTTGTGTTACTCATCAGCAACAGAGTTGCATATTAACGCTAGAACTACCAGTAATATATTTAAGTATACGTCCTTCAAGAAAGGGGTGGTTGGAAGAAATAAATTAATCGATTTATTTATGAAAATGAAACGTTATGAATTTTAATATTTTTATTAAATTCCTTGAACCCGTGATTTTAGTGCTTTGGTAGTTCCAGTGTTAAGACGATCTATTTGGATCGAGTATTCCTGTGATGATTAATAGACAAAATAAATAGAGTTTCATAAAGTATGTGAAAAAAGTAATAATAAATAATCTGGAGTATAAATGGTTAGTTAAAGATGTTTGGGGTACTACTTTTATGAGTTACAATGTTAAGTATATGTTTTTGAATTTGTTTATAATGTTGGATTTAAAGGGGTGGGATATTTCGGGCCTTCAAATTTGACGTGGATTTATTGAAATATTGGAAACGCTACGGCTTTGTTTAGAGTTTGTTGCGGGTTATCAGGGTTTGTTTAGACGACTGTCGATGTTCCTTGCTACAACCGTTGAATGAAAAATGGCGATAAACGGATGGGAGGCAAACATGACAGATAACTGGCAATCAATATGTTACGTATAACTCCATTCACTGGACAGATTCGACCGATCTGTTATAAACACACTTTTAACTTCCCAGTAAAATAACTTTTTTATAGGAATTTAAATTTCGGCAATACAAATATATATTGCGTAATCAGTATTTTCGATTTCAGCTATTTATTAATATATTAATCATCATGTCACAGACCAGTGAAGCAGTTTCACGAAAGTAATTTTACATTTTTATTAAATATTTAAAATATCTCTAATAAAGAAATTCGTTCGGTATTCCTCCGCGGTAAATAATTCCTTTAGTATCTTCCTTTGTAACATTATTTTATATCAGTGGTGCGACATTTTTATTCGGTTAAATCTCTTATATTATTTTCATGTTGTTTTAATTAATTTGTAGACAACTAATTTATGGGTATTACAAAATATAAATTCCAAATATTTAAAAATCTAGTATTATAACACTATATATAGTATATATATAAACTTAAAGAATTTAATAAAACCATTACGCAACTATCAATCGCCACACAATTAATTACATCAAAAGAATAGTCGCCACTCAAGTCAGTAGTGATTTAAATCAAATTGTTAATACCCTTCCCGCACACAGTGTGTTAATAATAATATCAAAAGAATTCTTCGTATTCCCATTCCCTTGTTAACTGCTATATTTATTGTTCCACTGATTCACGATTGTGTAAAAGTGTCGATTGACAACGGCAGTCGGAACGCCGATAAAGTTTCATGCCGGTAAAACGATGAATTTTCAATTGGCCCTGGTTTGAAGATGGGGGATTCAGAGGAAAACGTAGAACGGATGCTCTCTTCAGGATCGTTTTCACGACGTGAGTCTTACAGAGGTTGGCCAAACATCTCGGAAAGCAGTCACGTACGGACAAGAATGACCTCCCTGTCGGACCCCACTCAACGTCGACAATTTATTTGCGACACCATAAACTAACAACCCGCGTATTATAGTACTCGTGATTAACGAATTTCATTGTCGTCCTGTCAGTTATCATTCCTTTATCGTAGTCATTCCGTGCACTGCGTATACGCCGTGATACTGTTGTCTGACATACGGCTGACTTATACTACTTAATCGTCTTCTCAAGCGTATCCTATGTATGTTTCGCCAAGTAGTAAGTTCAGCAGAATACTAACAAAGATATTTCACACGATATTTTTATGATTATATTGTACATTATGAGCCCTTTATTTTGAAAGTAGCCTAAATCGAATTTCAAAAAAATCTAGTTAACGTTTGCAACACTTACACACAGTTACCTTGTAATGATTAAAACGTTAACCCGCTGACTGCAATTGTACTTCCTATCTCAAATCAATTTGTTTGTTAAAAACCATAAATGAGCCTGTTTTTCCTTTCCATTTTAATTCAATACGAATCCGAGATGGGCCAAGTTTCGACGGGAATGTATTTCTTATTTAAAAACGTTAAATATTATAAAAACGCTATGCAAATCTTAAGAAAGATTAGTTACGCGGAAACTTTCGATTAATACACACAATTTGGATTCAGTATAAATAATTATACTGTAGACTCCGGACACGAAAGGAAATCGGGTTATGTTGGAGGTTTAATTTTGTTTATGAGTCGTTTGAATTATTTCTTATTAAATGTCGAATACCCAGTTCACTGAATGGGAAAGCAGCCGAAATGCTATTCCCAGGTTTAGTGGATCGTTGTATCGACATTTATCTCTTATTAACCCGGATCATTAAGTTAACCGTCGTGCTATTAATCGCTTGAGGCCATTATTTATGCATCGGGCATCAAGCCGTCAAACTACGTTCCACCCGCAGCTAATATCCTTCATACAAGCCGACAAGCAGGATATACGATCTACGAGACTTAATATTGACTCCGATGAAAGAATGACTGATAACGCTATCAACACTAAATTCGCATCGTACACTGTTTTTATGTGGTGTCATTTATAAAATGTTCATGTTTTTCTAGATTATAATTACAATATAAATGATCCCGCGAAAAGTGACGGCGACAGATAAAAGTATTTCTGTCTGAGGTTCGGACGTCGCATTTTAATACGGAAGTCATTAAAATCGAAAGAATAGTAAATCTATTTCAGAAACGTGGAAGTGCGATAGGCAGGAAGTTATTTGGAATCCATTATCAAAACTCGTAAATGTATATTTATGACTGATGGAGTATCATTAGCAGGCATATTTCCAGGAACTAATTTGTTCAGTAATTGATCACAATTATTAGGTATTAAAACGATCATATGACTGCAAAATTAATGTATGCATTATATTACTTCTATTTTGAAAGAATCAAATTTTCAATTTCCATACGAAAACATTCTTTTTGCCATTATCACTTAACACTTAATATATTATTGTGTCTTCAACTAGATGAATAGTATAATGATCAAATAGTTATTTAATCATTTTTGCTTTCGTAGAGAAATTGACAAATATCATCGTCGATTATTATATCCGATTATACAATATTTGTTCCACATCAAAGGCTTCATTAATTAATTCTTACAATTCTTATTGTAAGCCAGCTTTTTATTATATTAATAATAATATATCATAATACTGTAAATGGAACACGTATCCTTTGCAAATATAATGTCTTATTTTCGGTGTCCGGAGGACATTAATACGTGGAACAATATTGCGGAAACGCCAATTGACGAGGAAAAGCACATAGAGGGAAGAGCAGGGACAACTTCAGGTACGGCCGGAAATGATAAATGGGCGATTAAAAGTGACCGGCGTCCCGGTGGAGTCGTCGCGACGCTTTATTGCTCGGAAGGCACACATACATACGTACTGTGGCGTCCAGCTACTTAAGACCGATAGTTCAGTTTATAAACGTTCACATTTTTCATAATTTGAGGGTTTCATAGATAACATTCATACACAATGTACTCGGCGTATCATAATACTACAAGAATTTTATTTCTAACGATACAAGTTACAAACATTTTTAACATTTTTTGAAATCATGTCGAGAAAGCGAACAACTACTTAAGATCGAGTCCTAATTAATTACACTGTTCAATGTATGCTTATATTTTGTAACAACAAATAGGTGATTCTTATAGATTTTGAATGCGTGAACACCCTGTATAGAATGTGGTGTCGTATGCTTTCCTCGTATACTCGGCCAGCACACATTTAAGGAAAAAAAAACATTGTTTGAATTGCAATCGCCGGAGCAAATACGAGGGTCAACGTATTTGTTGCCGTTGATGTAACGATTACGTTTCAAATTGCACCACCGGGGGAAATATAAATTATCTCGGCCCAATCGACCCGAAATGTGCTAGCACTTTATCATTAAATTGGAACACCGCGAGATATCAGCCGATTAGGAAAGTGTTATTTCGAAAATTAACCGCGATATGGATAATTTGGATTTAACTGCGGTCTTCCGTTCATTCTCGCTGGGATTATCGGATATCTTCTGAAACAGATAAACGGAAAAAAGGAACACACACCATTCACATTTTTGGAAGTGGATGAGAACAAAATAGCCTCAAGCTCAGAAGATATTGCCGACACCCTAGCCAAAACCTTCCAAAAGAACTCCAGCAACGAAAATTACAATCCAACATTCATAAACTACATTACACATGAATATACCCCCCCAGTCACCCAACAAGACGAAGCATGCCCAGTACTGAATTCACCAATAACAACAGAAGAACTGGAAAATACATTAAAAACAACCAAAAATAGCAGTCCGGGCCCGGACAACATCCCAAATGTTCTATTAAAACGACTCCCAGACAAGGGTATCTCAGTCCTACTAAATATATACAATGCCATATTGTTACAAAAAGTGTTCCCAGAGCAATGGAGAAATGCCACTATCGTACCAGTACTCAAGCCCAACAAAGATAAAAACAAACCAGAAAGCTACCGCCCAATAGCGCTAACTAACACAATGTGCAAGTTACTTGAAAAAATCATAAACAAAAGACTACGTTGGTTCCTAGAGCACAACAACATTCTAATCCCAAACCAATTCGGCTTTCGTCAATACAAATCAACAATTGACCACCTAATAAACGTACAGACCGAAATATGCGACGCATTTATTCAAAATGAACACACTCTCGCAGTCCTTTTCGACATCGAAAAGGCATACGACATGATCTGGAAACCAAAGATCCTAAATACACTAAGCAAATTAAAAATAAACGGACCCATATACAGTTTCATAAACAACTTCCTTACAAACAGAAGAATTACAGTTAGAGTAAATGGCACCCTCTCAAAAAGCACAGAAATCCAAAACGGTGTCCCACAAGGCTCTGTAATCAGTGTCACCCTTTTCCTACTCGCCATAAATGATATTACAAAAAATATATACAAGCCGGTCAGAACACACATATTTGCGGACGACATCACAATCACCTGCAGCGGCAAAAATCTGAACACAACCAAAGGAATAATCCAATCGACAATAGACAACCTAGAAAAATGGTCCAACGAATCAGGACTAAAGTTCTCAACGCAGAAAACCAAATACATAATATTCTCAAAAAAAATAATCACAAGCACAACGAAACTGTATTTAAACAAGACCGAACTAGAACACGTCGACCAAATAAAACTCCTCGGCCTCACTTTCGACAATAAAATGTCATGGATCCACCACCTGAGAAACCTAAAAAAGTCGACGTACGAAAGATCTAATATAATAAAAACATTATCAAGTCTAAAATGGGGAGCAGACCAAGACGTACTAATTAAAACATACCAGGCACTAATACGAGCAAAGATTGACTACGGAGCCACAGTATACAATTCGGCAAGCACTCATACACTAAAAATCATGGACCCAGTACACACCTCAGCACTAAGACTATGCACCGGAGCGTACCGCACTAGTCCAACTAACAGCATATTATTCGAAGCTAAAGAAACCAGCCTGGAACATCGCAGGAAATGGCTGAGCCTTAAATATACGATAAAAATTGCAACCACCCCAAGAAACCCCACATACAATAACATCTTCACCTCAAGATACACCGACCAATACGAAAAGAAACCAAGTCTCCCGAAACCATTATACGCACGCATACCTAAATATTCAAACGAACTCCACATCCAAATTCCACACGCCATGGAACGAAAAAACCAAAACACGCCGCCTTGGAAAATCAAAATTCCAAAAGCAAACACCGAACTCGCAAACATCCGAAAAGACCAAGCAAGCAACTCGGTACATCAAACCAGATTCCTTGAGCTCAGCAACAAATTTCCGGACCACCATAAAGTTTTCACCGACGCCTCAAAAAATAACAGTAGAGTTGGATACGCTGTTATCACTCAAGATACTATAATAAAAGAGTCACTACCATCACTATCCAGCATATTTACGGCAGAAGCATATGGCATCCTAGAAGCACTACAATACTTTAGCAGATCCACATACAGAAAAGGCATTATATATTCGGACTCCATGAGCGTAATCAAGGCAATTTCAAACCCCATAGAAAAAGACAACAACGAAATTATCAAAAACATACAAGAAACCCACTTTAATCTACTAGACGACTCGAAGCACATCGAATTAGTCTGGATCCCAGCACACAAAGGAATAAAAGGAAACGAAACTGCAGACAAACATGCAAAAGAAGCTGCTGAAACAAATCCAATAAAAAACCAACCAATCCCATACCAAGACATCGTACGAGAACTTAAAAAACAGTCAAAAGAAGCGTGGAACCACACCTGGACCTCCACAAACCCACTAAAAATCCATAGAGTCATAAGAAACGCATACCAAGACATCCCAAATCCCCATCTAAACAGAAAGGATAGAGCAATCATGACCAGACTAAGAATTGGACACTCCAGAATAACCCACGAATACCTAATAGCAAACCATGAAAAACCTATATGTAATATATGTGGTACACAAATCACAATAGACCACTTACTCCACGAATGCATCAAGTACGCACAGCAAAGAAATAACCTAAAAATCAACCCAAATACCGCCCTCACAGAAAATGGCAGTGTCAGAAACACAATAGAATTTCTAAAACAAACAAACCTCTACAACCAAATATAAAGAAAAACCCCACACCCCGTCGCTAATGACCAAGCAGTCGATGCGACGTTAAACAAAAGCAGAAGAAGAAGAAGAAGAGATATCAGCCGATTAGGAAAGTGTTATTTCGAAAATTAACCGCGATATGGATAATTTGGATTTAACTGCGGTCTTCCGTTCATTCTCGCTGGGATTATCGGATATCTTCTGAAACGGTCTTCTTCCGTTATTCGATGTTTAATATCCGGATATTTTTATAAGAACTACTCGTTTTCCCACGTTTTATGGATAGTATTAAAGACATGGTTCATAATCTACGTATTCACTGCGTAGAAATGGAAAGTTAATTATAGTAAAAATAGTGTGGCAATATTAATAGTCTGGTAATATATTATAATATAATGTTTGTCGAAATGATAAAACACTATTGTTACCTAATAATTATTTTTTAATCATATAACGTCTCAAAACAATATTATTTAATATATATTTGATTCCAGTTCTGGTTAAAAATAACGATAAGACATTATTGTTACCCAATCATTATTTTTTAATCATATAACGTCTCAAAATAAAACTATTTAAGCGTTTTACAATACACGTTTTACTTTACATGGTTATAGTAAAGTTAAAAATATTTACAATTTTACGAATATTAGCGATATATTTGATTCAAGTTTTAGTAATATTGTCATCAGTGGTCACCGGTGACTGTCACGGCGTTAAACCTGTTAAGCGTTCTACGACAAATTAGTTACTTTATAACGTTATGGTACCACTGAAAATAGAAAAAATTTCACGAAAATTAGCGATATATTTGATTCGAGTTTGAATAATGCATATCAGCATCAGTGATCCCTCTGAAGCAAGCCGCTATAGTATCTCGTCGCGGCAGAAGATTGTCTTAGCATGAAGCCACTATGGTGGCCCCTCCTAGTTACAGTGTTGAGGGAAAGGTATTCAGCAGATTTGAGATGCAACGTTGGTCCCGACGTACCCAAGGGAAAGCCAGTCTAATTCCTTGAAAAGAAACAGTCAGCAGCGGGAGCGAGGAGATGACGTAGAAAGGAAACCCGTGGTACTGAGGGTTACGGTCATTACGCGGACAATACCGCATTAATGGTTTAAATCGAATTTAACGGCCTACGAAGCTTCTCCCCTTTCGCTTCCTCTCTTTGTCCAACCTATTTGGAATCCTGGCTATCCCCTCACACTTGCACCCACACACACACAGGTACCTGGCTTATACACCGACGACGATACCACGGAGAATTTGATTGCTTTACGGGTTACCCGTGATTAGGTAATCTGCCTGTCTCATCCGGTACACCTCCATCCCTTCGAAGGGCCCTATCGTGGTATTGGCCGCGGATTTAGTCAAACGACCGTGCGGGATTAGCCCCCGTTGATTCTTGTCAGTGTTTGGTACCATTATAATGTAGGAAATATGGGTGATAAGGACCCATAAATTCGGATGAAGAGGAACTTGTATAAATCTATGTGAATCGTTGTTCATTGAATGTAAAAGATATTTTGAGGATTTTCCTTGGCGATACATAATCGTACCATTCTTTATGGACGTTTTATATAGGTAGTTATAGTAGCAAATTTATTTGATATTGTTTCGGTAGGGATGTATCTGTTTTTATGGAAGTTTGTATTGTTTATACGTGGTTCTGTATTTTTTCTTTTATTTTTATTATATATAGAATGATATTTTCTTGCACGGATGTTGTTGATACTGATAAAATGCTGAATTAAAGAAGTGAATTTGATTGATTTTCAGCTACTCATAAATCGACTCAGACTACTCAGACTACTAGGACTTTCTGTAGACTGCTTATTTAGTGTTTCTGACAAAAATATTTGATCCGTTTATTTTGAAAGCGGCCTAAATCTATTTTGCAAGATAAACGGATCAGTTGTTTTTTAATAAACAAATTTATCTGAAATGCATAAGCACAATTACAGTCAACGGATTAATTTATCGAGGTCAAAGACCATCCAAGTGGATCATATTATTATAGTTTTCTGTGTAACTGAGGGAACTTCTGTGCGAAGGTCTAATTCAATTTCTAACATTAGTTTCGTCGGGAAAATAAGGCACGGCGAAGTATTAAGATTAAGAAGATCGTTGAGATTACATGGTCGTACAGGGTCCCCCTGCATCAAAGTAAGGGACGACACACCCTCATCTCACTTATAAATCATTTTATCTTCGTAACGTACCATGTATGAGAAAAAATGTCTTCTGAGGAAGAACAAAAACGAAAAGCTCCCTTTAATTTAGAAGTTCTCTGCTACGTATCCCGAATTCTATTTCAACATAGGGTTTCATTGTTATTGGAAAAGCCGGAATTAGATTATATTGGGGAATATAATAATTTCATTCTTCATAAAATAAGTGTGATGATTATTATCAATGTGTACAGTAATATCAATGACACTTCGAAATAAAACACCGCAGAATGAAGTAACGCATCACATGGGTTTCATTTTTCTTGCAAATCGCGAAATTAGATTATATTGGGAAATATAATAATTTCATTGTTCATCATTGTTCATGTTGGTTGATCCGCTTTACACTTTTATTTCATTACTTTTTGAAAGGTTTTTCTGTATATTATTTTTACAATGTTCATTCTTGTTTGTACTATTTTGTGTATTTAATGTATATTGTTTCGAACTCTGGATATTTTGCAATTATAGAACGTGAACTTTGACCGATGAAAGCAGAGAGGGAAGCAGTAAAACGTTGCAATTTATAATGTAGAGTAATTTTTTAATTCGATTGTTTATTTCTACCTTATTCTATTAGGGGCACCGGACAGTAATCAATTGTTTCGTACTACTTAGTTTAATTATTCTTTATGAAACAATTATGCGCGGTGTAATTTCGAATTTGGGTACACTACTTATAATTGACATTTTACTTCTTCCAAAAATTCCCTGTAATTTTTAATTCGCTCGTGTGACTGTATAGAAATAGAACCTTCAGAGATATTATGGAGGTCAAATCGGGAGTGAAGAATTTTTTCATATCGAAAGATGGAAATTTAATTTTTTTAAACGATCAATTATTGCATTAAAGGATCGGTCGGTTAAGGTTCATAGATAACGATGACGATTATTTAATAAAATAATGTTTAGAGTTTCATAAAATGTGCAAAAAATGTTTGATTACAATACTTTCCGGTACCCTAATATTTTGTCATATTTTATGCACGAATATAAAATATAATAATTCATATACAGAAAAGAGTTAATAGAGAAGAAATTTCAGTTCGAAATGACGAGTGAAATTTTCGACGTAAAGTCGTGTTCAGAAGTATTTTTTGGTGCGCTGTAATTGGTTGAAGCCGAGATATTTCTGTCACAATGTGTTTGGTAGAGAAACCAGCGTCGATCGTGCCAAAACGCACGTAACGTATGGAAAACCCTTAGATTCGCAACGCATTATTCGAGTTACACGGATTCATGAAATGTTCGGTTCGCGAATTACGAGGTTCGCGATAGGTATTGCTTCGTTCCATCGATGATCTATATATGCTACGCTTCCTGCAATGTGTTTCTAGTTTAATGTACCGCATCGTGGTAGCCGGAACATTTGAAAAATGCATACTGCAACGATCGATTACAAAGCAATGGAAGGAATCACCTACGGCGCGTATCGACTTTTAAATTTCATCGATTCTCGATTTTCGTATAATGATATCGAATCCGATACCAATATTTGTTTTACACATAGCCTACTAATATTCAGTTTATACCAGTTTTTATGCCCACATTTTGCTATATACATATCGTAACATTATGCGAAGTGATATTAGATACAATTTCATTAAACTTCTGTTTACAATAACATCATCCTACTGCACTGACATACAAGAAGTTAAATGGTACACCGTTACATTATAATTACATTCAATCCCCGCTATCTTCACCGGAGATCGATAGTTTTTGTCACCTGCTAATTCCAATAATAGAGATCTCTATTTCCGTAAGCATCCATTTGTGTTGGAGCCACGTGGATGCTTTCCATAGCTCGCTACTTAGGTAAACACTGCCGAATACGTAAGTTCTATCATGGAACGCACAAAACCCAAAGCACCGACTAGGTATACTGCATTCCATATAGATCCAGAATGAATATTTTATCCATAAAATAAAATAGTATACTTTTCTTTGCGTACATCTGTAGGTTGATGTATGTTGATATTATAAGATAGAAGAGTCGTATAAATTTCGTATATTTTATTCTATATTAATTACACATTTCGCTTAATACGCGATTCGTCGAAGTATCCCCCTTTTTTCATTATTGCTATTTTACATATTTTTGACATACCCCGACAAGTTTGTGTAATGTTTCTTGCTGCATAGTTCGCCGACCTTCTTGTAGTAAAGTCATTTGTTGTGGGGAAACTAAAAATCGACCGATAGCAATAAACGGAGCCGACCGATTTTAAAGGTAACAAAATCTTATTACACCCAGGTGCCAGTACAATATGTGTCTGCATGGAAAGGAATTAGTTTAATATTAATACAAGGTCACCTGACGTGTATAGGATATCAGATTCGCGAGAAATAATGAATCTATCACTGCCGCGTAAACGAGTGACCCGCTTTTCCGACGACATTTTCACAGGCAACGCACGATGTACCCTGTAAATGAAGAAATACAGAATATACTCCCCCGGCTTTACTTCGCCGTGCTTCGTTTTCTACACTTTTTCATTTCGTCCTTCCTTCTCGCTGGTTATGATACTCTTTCCATGGCACAAGCCAATCGAAATGCGAGCGAGTATCTGTCCGTTACTGGCGAAGTATTGCTCGTTTTATGAATCAGTAGTATTAGACGTATCCATAAGTAACGTCATTTTTAATACTTGTATTAAGTATGTGCATAAGTACTCGTCGTTTTATGAAAGCAAGTGAACTTGATCTTTTTTCTTTTTTAAGAAAAATATTGCAGTTTTGATTCAAACAAATGTTCTCCATTATTTTCTATAACCTTATTCCGTCGGTGTACAAGTTTTTTAAGTGCATTTGTTTCCTTTCAAAGATGGTACATAAACTGTGACATTTAAAAACGGCGGGGACTTATGTACATATATAATATAAAATTTGATTTGATTTAATATTTAGTACGGATTAATTCAGAATATAATGTTATCATTATTGATAATCTTCTTTCACTTCTCTGGCAGACTTTTAACTCCTTTATGGCAATAAATTTAATTATTAGATGTACCGGAAAGTAATCAATTCCAGAATGGAGAATGTTTTCGCATCGAATTTTGGGAATTGGATTCTTTTGAAAAGGGAATTATGCCATTGGATTGAATTGAATTATATGAAATAATAATTGCATATATCAAAATAATCATAAGAATGAAAGCTCTAGAATGACATTAGCGATCAACAAAAATAATCTACAAATATAGCTTCAATAAATAAAAAAAGAAGGCACAAAACAAAAGATCGCGAATTTTGTAAAACGGCAGTACTTTTGATTGGAGCTTTATAGCTTATCGCATAAAATGAAGTCCACTTATTTCTGAATAAGTGGAGATACATTTCTCTTTGTAGTTTGAAATTCTTTAGTTGTATAATATTATTAAGCAGACTGTTATTGTTTCGATGGTAGTTCAACTTTACTTTTTATACCTAGAAGATATGTTAGAAATGAATTGAAGATTAAAAATGTGCAAATAGACTGGGGACATTAATTTAGCTTTCATCGTATTTCCCGGGTAATGAAAAAGTCCGGTTTATTATAGCGGAATAGGAGACGAATATGAAAACACCTGTTGGACGTTTGTTTGTTCCGCTGAAAAAAAGTGTAATCTTCGACATGAATAGAAAATGTTTTATTTTGCATATTATGCATAACGAGTAGTAGCGGAAAGAGAGAAATAGTGTCAACGTCCGGATATGACGCTAGGGGAATTATTATATGCATCCGTATCCAGATGGAAGAATATTTTAGGAGTAGGTCACGCGTTGATAACGAGATTATTCAACGCGAACGGAAGAGAAAGAGAGGAAAAGAGAGCGATGAGAGGGAGATGGTGTTGATGAGAGAATATAGAGAGGGGTGAACATTGGAGTGCAGGAGAATACTGCATCGTTGCTACCGTTGTTACGTAACTTTGGACAGCCCTGAAATGAAAGTTATGTTGTTATCCCGCTTTTTCTCTTCAGAGATTACAACTTCAAAGTCCAAGTACCGCTTATGGCGGACCATTAGCGCTCTCTGCTTCTCACTTATTTTGAAATATTCCAAATTACGAGAGTACCTTCCTCCTCAATTTTATTAATAATGAGTTCCACAGAAGAGAACAATCAAATATTATATAACCTCTCGTTACATCTTCACCAAAATCTACAGAAATTATTAGTCCACGTTTTAACGTAGGTTTAGGGTCTTTTCATTTTTTAGCATAATAAATACAGATTCAGATCATTCAAACAAGAATAGAAGATGATAATTCAGAATAATCAGATTCCTGGAGCAAAAAAGCGATAACTGATTATATCAGTTACGGAATTTCGATCGAAATTCTTTGCAGTTTCAGCTTATAGATAAAACTTTATAATGCACTGTTAAAAAGTACTACACCCCCCTCCCACCAATCTCGTGGGAAATCATAGGAAACATTCGCGATACGTTGCAATAGCAAACGTCACACGCAACATAAACTCTATGCATCCACGGTGTACCGATAGAGAATACTAATGATTGCACGGATTTCCCATGTGTAGACTCCACTCGGAAATACGATATATCATATGCAAAAAAGTTTCTGATACGTTTTGCCACCTTATTTTTTCGTATGCCGAAACGGTGTAAAAAGAAAGAGACTAACATATGAGCCGTTGTTTTAGCAAGTGGCATTAGGGATACCGGAAAGTAATCATATTTCATATCATAATCATATTTTTTGATATTAAACATTGTTCTATCAGATGATCACCATCGTTATCTATGGTCCTTGACCAACAAAAACCATATTTCCAAGTTTCTTTACGTATTCTGGACTGTACATTAATGAGTACGTTCGTAATTAATAATAACGAACATTGCCAGTAGAAATATTTACAAAAAAGAATCTGTATAAGGAATATGAATTATGGCGATCAAAGAATACATTGATATATTTCTACTTCTTCTGTCGCGTTCATAAAGTTGACATTTCGTATAAAAAGAGTTTCCCGCAATATCAAATTACGTGTGAATCCATTGTGATTGATCGACTATACTTTTCGTGAGCAGAATTGCAGTTCCGTTGTAAAGGTCTTAAAAAAGTCACTAACGTCATTTGTACAACTGGGAGTACGGAGATTGCCGAGATAGAATTTAATAAAAAGTTGCGGGGCATCTTTACGTCCCCATAACGAGCGTGCTCGTAAACCGAATAAAATACCTAACCCCTTTGTACTTGGCGCGATTCTTTTCTACGCTGCTTGCGCGTTACGATCTTTCCACGTGTATGCGGAAAGTGTAATAATTACAACGATGTATATTTTTATGATGACGAGACCAGTCTACACAGAACGACTCTTGAAAGTTATTGAAATAAAAACTGCAACTTTTCTACGTCCTCGTAAAACTTCTCATTCGATTGTTAACACTAGAACTACAAAAGGAGTAAAAATGACTTTCATTTTATATACATAACGCGAGTCAAAATGACTTGTCCGTCATTTTTAGTTAAATTATTCGAATATATCACGGTGCATTCATTGCGAGTTGATATACTTTTATGTTATTTACATAACGCAGATAATTGTATCGATTAATAAACTTAAAACTATGTCCACGTATTATATTAAACTGAAATATATTCCCGACGTTTGGATTTTTTTTGGTATCGTTGATATTAAACTTCCAAAACGTTATTTATTATTATTTAATAACAGTTTCAAGGCGACTGCATGAAACCGGAAACATTCAGATACTCGGGAAGACTAAAAGTTTTGCATACACCTAATCAATTTATTCGCTAAACAAATTGTAATGAAGCAACGCGTAAAAGCGAAGTGTTATGAAGACGTCTTCATGAAGTAGTTACTAACCGTGATGGTCAGCCAGTTATTCTTGAGGCGGTTTCGCACGAAAATGGCCGTGAAGAGGTTTCCTATGGCAACAGAATGTGCTCTGCGGTTTTACGCCACTAGCCATGAATATTCACAGCTAATTTGTAAGAAGCTCTCTCAACAACGTTCACTATGTGACGACTAACAAAACATCCAGTAATTCGCACGCCAAATGTTCACGTCTCTCCTCACGGAATCTATCTTTAATTACGGAAACATAATTGAAGACTCCTTGTAGAAAAAACAAATCCCAATCTTTCGATCCGAAAAAATTCTTCGCTCTCGAATTGATTACTTTCAAATCTTCTGATATGATTATATTAATTTCTCTTTTCGTGTCATAAAGAGTATTATTTCGACAGTATGTAACGTACGTTTGATTGAGTAAAATCAATATTTTTCAATTGAAAGAAATGTGCACTGAGAGTTTGAGTCCTAAAATGACATTAATTGTGGGATGACCTAATAATTATTTTACGATTGTATGTACATAAGGGTTATTAAAAAATATGTTTCCATGAAATATATCGGTGAAAGGATAATGCAGGTTGTTTCACACCTGGTCAGGCTGCCTCATATCGCGTGAGTGGAGAATGCGCGGGTGCGATACAAAATGACTTTTCACCCTCTCATCCCCTAAAGCTTCGTTCTACGTAGCGGAGGAAATAATTCGGAAACTATAATGCGAGTGCCGGCTGGACGATAGTAATTTAGGCGGGGGACATGGAAAATCTGCAGCAAAATTTAGTCCGTATTTTCGAAAATTATGAGTACCGAAATTGGCTTGACATTACATAATATTAAAGCATAAATTCCTTTATGTATTAAATAATTTCGCCCGAATTATCTGCCTCTAAGAACCATGAATTTCGAAGTTGACTTCTCCGCGCTTTTATTTACTACATTTTATTAGATTCATTATGTTTAATTTTGTATTTATTTTACTAATAAGATTAGTCGAAGATAAAATAAAATAAAAAGTATACAAGAATATGAGCTACAAAAAATGTATGACAAAATAGAATAAAATCAGAATATTATTGCTTTTAAATGAGTTATAATTCATTATAAATGAAAACGCATTAAATCACATTGTAATAATAATCGTAAGTGCAATTAGCCAGGAAAGTTCGCGAAATAATGAAGTACTTTAATTTTTCAGTAACTCAGCCCATTTTTGCAACTGCTCGATTAAACAAAACCTAGGAGAGGAACTTAAACGGAGTATTCTTTGAATAAGTAACCCTCCCCCCAATTCTCTCTTACGGAGTTTGATAACGTAAAAAACATCACTTCTCCGCATTAAATTACTTACTGCGAGTTTCCTTCTAGCAGCCTATTTGTTTTTTTTAAAGTTCTTCCACTACGTTGGGGAATACAAACCGAAGAGTAATGTTACCTCTAAATGGGCCACGGTAATTTACACGAGGAAAATGCTAATTTGAAAGTTAATGTAACATTGAAAAGTATCTGCGTTAGATGCTTAATTATACCGCGTGAAATAACAGAACGATACTCTTGTTTTCTACTTCTTCTTTGTAAAGAAGAGTTTCATTATTTACGTGAATTTTCAGTTATTCACAAGTAGAGTGGAATTTGAGAGACTATACACAATTAACATGATCCCATCAAACAGTTAAACCCCTTTCTGGCATATTATTCATTATTATAATTAGGATAATTAAGTAACGTTAAATTGCATTGGTACAATAATTAATATGGAAAATCTAGTTTCATAAACATAGTGAAGTACACTCGGAGTCTCCTGTCGTTGTTATACTCTTTGAATTAAGAACTGAATCTCTACAATAATATAAAAAAGGATGATAAATGAGAGAACGTAAGGCATAAAAAGTAACTAAAGTGTAACACACTTTTTCATTTCCTCCATTGTTGGGACACAGAATTCGATAGCTTATTATAGTTGTTATTCTTTCGGCTTTTGGTAGCTTTGCTCACGGTGTGTATGCAACCCGACAGACAGTTGCACCGACATTTGTAGACCGATACGTTATTGCGTTTCGTTGCGGTGCAACGAGCGGTGCAATATACTGCTCGATATCGTTTCCCTCGGAATACTGAAAATCCTGTCCACGAAATCCGTTCGCAGTGTTTATTCACGCCGTGCCACGCGAAACGATTACGGGTTACTTCTCTACTCTTCCTTTCCCTGTATCCATCCCGATGACTATGGAAATTGATAACGTTTCCCGAAATGTAAAATAGACCGATGTTTTGCTTGTTCTTCGTTGTTCGCGGTAAACATAAATATTTGATCACCCGAGTATACAAAAGTTTCTTGTATTTTGCTGACTTACCAGTTCATACTCCTCCAGGAAACTTTGCGCAACTTGGAGAACCTTGTTTGGATAAGTCTTTGGCTTTACTCGTGCAATTTCGTTGCATGAACTCCGATATCACTTATATTTTTGTGTATACAGTATTGAATTTTATATGTGTAACATAGTATATGCATAAGATTGTCTCATAAGTTTTTCGAATGTCGCGCGCGGCCTTATTAGGTAAACGGCCGTGATTGGTGCGTGCTGTTGATACTGTTGGCGCTTTCGTGCCGCCATACTTGTTAATTGTTTCTTATGGTGTAGTGTGTCGTGTAAGAAGCTCCTTCTTATTTTTGTGTTTGAGTATAAAAATGGACAGCCAAAGGACATATTTTGGGTATGGGACGTTGCACTGTTTCGAGGAAGGCATCGGAGTTGCAAAAACTGTAAGTAACATTCGCGGGTTTTAATAATTGTTGACAATGCCACGACCGTGCAAATCACTCGTACCTGGTTCGGAAGATTCGGAGCCAGGGATTTCAATCTATTTCGATTAACAATTGCTCGCGTAAAAAACATATAATTCGTCGAACGAAATAAAGAATCACCTCGACGAATATGTTGCTGGTAAATTAAAAACTTTTTGCTCGAAGCGAATCGCGAAGCTTCCGCAGAGGTGGACGAAGTTTATTGAACAGAACGTATTCCTCGATATCTGATAATTTTAATAAATTCTACCATTATTTCTTTGTGAAATAAAAGAAAGGAACTTGTGGGACAACATAATATGCATGGTGGTACATTCTTTAATAATAGGATATAAATATGATTTCCGATACTCATCACATATATTTTATCAATTGTTGTCATTACTTATAAAACTAACGAGTAAGATTTGGGCGCAATTGTCAGATATATTCACTTATTTAAAGAAACAGTGTCTAATCTTTCAAACTGCTTCTTTTTTAAACCCCAAATAACGCAACGTAACTCTCAAGCCACACATTCATGCCACCGTATGTTTCGTTTCATTTTACTTTTTGTTGTAATAATAATTAAAAATACGCGCAACAATTGTCACCCTTTCACTGCGTTTAAATAATAATTTCGTTACCATTTTCACGTAACCTAGTTGCATTAGATTCGCGTTATACGATTTTCTTTTAAACACAACAAAACTATGGCGACACCGTGTTAAAGTAGTACAGATATAATCGCATCTTTCTTCGTTTATTATCTTGAGATCGGTTTATCTTGTTTACTCTGCTTACATTATTCTTATATTAAAACACAGAGACAGGCATTTTACAGAAATGATTAAAAGCAGACATTCAATGTTTTCCAACGAATCAAACATTACTACCTACAACAATCCGCGCGAGCATAATACAAAGACTTTAAGTAATTCGCTTAATTCATCGGTACAAACTGCAAGAGTCACAGTGACATTGTATGCAGGTGGCTTTAGAATACCGTGGAACAAAAGCGATTACCAGCATTACGGTGTTCCGATAATTGGCTGAAAGGTAAGAATCGATGTCCCCGACGCGAACAATTGTGTCCAATGGTAGGCGCTTTTAACGTGGCGGACGCTCGTCATTGTTGTGTCGTCTGTTGCGTTTCATCTGGGGTTGGCTTCTGCACGCCGGCAATTCTATGGAGTGCCGAGATTCTCTTTTCCACCCCTTCCCCCCTGCTCCCATCTCTCCTCCACTGTCATTCGTTTCAAGTTCTACACTGTCCTTGTATTTCGTTGAAGCATTCTGTTCTATGGTTGGCGGTGGGTGTTGACCGCAACGAGCGTGTTGTATCGGCGTCCAAGCATAGGGGGGTTCCCGGTATAGGGGTGAGATTTACGAGCTATGCGGGGGCCGACGTACACAGAGATACGCAAGTCAACGTGGCTCGCCTGCCTCATTGGTGACCACGATGTTCCTGTACTTTTTCTATAGTTCGGTGATTAAACTGTTTAATATCAGAAATACCTATGTATGTGGACGATACATGAGGCAGTTGGGTATCGTGGCACGTGGAATGTTGAAGGTGACAATCTTTTGTTCTCTACATCTGGAATCGTTGTTTTGTATGCATTTTGGATATCAGACAATTTTTAAGATTAAACTTAAAAATAGAGGAATTGGCAAATATCATTGTCCGATTATGTTGGCACTCTTTTAACTTGTTTATTATTATTAACTATTGGGTTGTTCGGAAAGTAATTTCGTTTTTCTTTGTGAAAATGAAAGACAATTTTCGTATATTAAATCAATATTTTATTAAATTATATATTGGCCATTCTTTTCCAATACTTGTTGCCATCTTTCTGGTGGCAGCATGATTCCACGCTCATAAAATGTTTGTATAAAAATATATTCATAAAATCCTGTCGGGAAAAAACGAAATTACTTTCCGAACTACCCAATATTATTAGCTATTATTTCGTAGTATATTATATTGCATTATCTAATATTATGATTAACTGTGTTTTCAAAAGCAGGAATCATAAACTGGTATCATTTTTCTAATGGCTTTGTTATTATTGATTTACATCGAACATATGTGAACCCAATATTATTAGC
Source organism: Nysson spinosus (assembly GCA_910591585.2). NCBI lineage: Eukaryota > Metazoa > Arthropoda > Insecta > Hymenoptera > Crabronidae > Nysson > Nysson spinosus. The sequence continues at coordinate 1,235,459 of OU342852.1, read as the reverse complement.
TATTATTTCGTAGTATATTATATTTCATTATCTAATATTATGATTAACTGTGTTTTCAAAAGCAGGAATCATAAACGGGTATCATTTTTCTAATGTCTTTGTTATTATTGATTTACATCGAACATATGTGTCATGTCACATCCCCTTTTTGTAGCCAGTTGATACGGAGGGGCAGTGTATATATGTATACATACATGGTAGGAAAATGGGGTTGTAAAAATCTTGGGTCCCATAAAACCTCGGATCGTTGAATATACGGAATCAACTACAGAAATCTCCTGCTCAGTCTGAGAATAAGAGAATAGCCTTTGTAGTATGATATGTAAAGTTATTCCGGCGCAAGTTTCTGAAACTTCGACTTCGCTCCTCTAACAAAACAAGTGAATTCTTTCGTAACTATCCACATTGGATACGTTACGCAGTACAAGTTGCAAAATTCGTTTGTATCTTTCAGTGCGCTCGAAGAAAATCTTTACCGATTCTCTTCTCCTTATATTCTTCATTGTTTTGTCCATCCTCCATTTATTGATTTAACACGTTGAATGTCAATATATGATGACAATATTACTAAAACTCGACTCGAATACATCGCTAATATGCTTGCGTTGTGAACGGAAATTTGCTTGGAATCAGTATAACTGCGGTGTAAGGGTGATTGGTTAAACGGCAGACGAGTTGAACATTTGGTGAATACGAGGGGGAAGGGGGAGGGGGAAGAGGGACGAAGGAAGACAAGGAGGGACCCAGTGACCATCTCCAATCAGCCGCTATTGCCGGGGAATCGATTTTCGTAATGAATTGTGGCTGGATAACTTCCACTCCCGAACCAATATTGCTTCTTCAGGTTTACAAGTTCTTTCCGTCCTTTGACTCGACCTAAAACACGATCACTTCGTGCTTCCGATTAAAGCACCAATATCCTGACTATGTTACCTTCATCCCGAGAGAATTGTTACTCTTTTTATCATTTTGAAATTGTATTATACTTTGGAGGAAGAGTCGTAAACGAGGACATTTATTAACCCCGCTGACTGCAATTGTACTTCTGTATTGGAAATCAATTTCGGAAGTAATTTTGTAGACGAAAACGAAGTGTAAATTAGGAATTTTTCCTATAAACTGATTCATTTTGACCTTCTCCAGCATATACAAACGTTAAATCAAGAAAAATAATAACGAATTTTGTTGGGCACCTAATAGACCGCGTCAGGAAGAAAAGAAAATCTATATATAGCAATAAATAGTGTATTTTAAAATTGAAAATTTTCATGTTTTCCAAATATAGAAGTTGATAAGTCATGCAGAAGCTGAATGTAAATATGATATTCGTGTAATTTAAGACGATAAGGCAGCAGGTCTTTGAATATTGATGTAAACCTTGTATCGTAAGTAGAAACGATCGTTTTTGTCAGACAACGGTTTCTTATAAGTCGACATGCTGCCTTATCTGAACAAAACGTTCGTAACTCTTGAGAAGCATAACAAATGCTTCATTAAAGTTTAATTTCATGCATGAATAATGTATGAGCTCGGGTTGATAAAAATGTAGTAGTGTTACTTATGCGATCCAGCCGAGACGCGTGCCAATTGTGAACCTTTCAAAATGGAATTTCTGAAATATGTGAAATATCCCAAGAATGGCACGCTTATAATGTGTCCCTTCTCGCTGGAGGACGAGTTTTCACGTAGAGATTTAAGTTCAACTTTTCTGGGGAGAAAATCAACGATGGAGATTATTCATATTACTTTTTAGTGAATTAATGGGAGATATTATCATTTTCCAAATTATTAATACCTCTTTCATATTTCTTGAATATTCTCTTTCAGAGAATTTTACGATCAATCGATTACAAAACATTCGTGTAGAATTATTTTCGTTTTATGGATAATTAATCACCATTGAAGAAGTAAAAAATATGTGCTTGTAAAAATAAACTGTATAATAAATGATTTAATATTCAACTATCAATATCAATACTTTATGGTGCCATTGAATTGCTAACACTTTATTTACTGACAATTTTGAAACTTGATTTTAATGGTAATCAACAGTGCAACTGTTATCGTGTATAATAAAAATAATAGAAATTTCTATGTTCCATGGGAAAAGAATTTTAAATATTCATAAGAACTATTCAAACATGAACTGCAGAGATATTAAAACTTTGCACTCGAGATTCTTTATTATTACTTAGATTTATGACGGCAACTCGTGTGGCGACTTCAAGATTTACTCCACTTACTTTTCATTATCGAATTTTAAATCACCAAGAACTAGAGTAAATATTAATATCGACTCTAGTGGTGACTGGGAGTCTGCTCCGAGTGCAAAGTGTTAATATCTTTTGAAACCTAAACAGGAATTCACGTGCTTCATCAGTAACGATATGAATCCAATCCTAATAATACATTCTACGAACTTCCATATGCGATTTGCTATTTTTCTAGTAAAACTTCATGTCTTATTCATATGGCGAATGGAATCCCTTTGAAAGTCCACTACATATTTCCCCGAAATTCAATTCCAAATGCCTCGCAGCTGGAGTCCAAGCGAGCTCATCGTTTTCGACGTGCAAACGGGCTCAATTTCGTGAGGCATTGAAAAACTGCACTGTTTTCCGGGGGAATGTGGAAAAATATTCGTGTAGAAAGTGTGCGTGTAAATGTAGCCGAAGATTGCAATTGCAGATTGTTACTGGAGCTCAATAAACGAGGAGGGCGTGACGCATAGGTAGAGGTGATGGGAGCGACATGGTCAAAAGCGTTGAAGAGTAAGGGGTTGCACAGAATACAGAGGAAAAGGGGGCGTTTCGTGTGACCACTAGATTAGTTTTGTTCGAAGCAATTTGAATTTAGATTAGTTGTCGCAAATTGCCACAGCTGATCGTCCTGCGTGGTTATAACGCGTTACCTACCATGCTTATTTCTCCAGTACATCTTTCACCTGACTCTGACATCTTGTTTCCAGCGATGTTTAACACTTCATTTAATATCAACACTCGAACCACCAACAATATATTCAGTTATACAATAAAGTCTCTTTTTTGCGTTCAATACGTCCCAGCGGAATCCACATAACACTAGAGCTACCAAAGTAGTCAAAATGATGGGTCCCCGGTTTTTAATAAAAAAGGTTAAATTCATAACGTTTCGCTTCCCGAGATTTTGCTCGGCTTGGGTTGCATAATGGACATAATTGAACCGATTAACTTATTTTTGCCTTTCATCCTTATTTTTAAGGACGAAAACGTAAATAATAATAATTTTTGCATAATTTAGATAACACGTGGTCTATCAGAACTAGCAGGGAGGATAGGAACCACCTCTGCAATTAGAATAAAACGATGTGTTATCAACGCAACAGCACACAAACACTCGTGTTGATTTCTATGAGGTTCCATATCAGATAGTTTTTTCCGTTGATGAAATAATTGCGCATATGAATTTCACGTGTCGAATTGGTTTTTGAGTTTTCACGATTGTGCCGTGCTGTCGACACGTTTGTATTGGTAACGTCATCTGCGGTTAGCCGCGCTCGACATTTTCCGCAATTTCATGATATTGGATGGATAAGCGGACATATTGCTAAAGCCGCGGGGAATGGAAAAAAATACGCGGCTCGTACCTAGCCAGGTACAAATCGGCATCAATTCCCTGAGAATATTTTACCCCCACCCTCCGCGCCATCGATAGATCCAATTTTGGTAATCGCTGGGGAACCTTTTCACGTTGGAAGTCCGAATTAATTCAGATGTAATCAAATAAGGTTGCAGTCAAGGAACTTCAATCAGATATACTTAAAAATGTACATTATTTCCTAACAATCTAAGTACTATGTACTTAATAATTTTGAAAGTTGTTTTTTGTTGGTCTTTTAAGTAGTTAATATTCTTGGTTTGTATGTTGCGGCTGGTAGAGTAGACCAATGTTGAAAAATTCTTCTTTATTTAAATTTGATTCGTACGTTTCGGCAACCGATTGCTGCCCTCTTCAGTCGAAAGTAATTTGTCTATTGTACACAGATTTCATAAGTTAGGTCTAATTGTTGTAATGAATTTTAGTCTTGTACTGAATAAATAAGGCATATGGGAATTTAAAAAACTAAAAATCCAAAAATGATGAGAATGAAAAAAAGTATAACCGATATAAGGAAGTTAAAATTGGAAGTTAAGTGATTTATGAAGATGTGATGTTGAAAGACTTACTTAAGAAGTCCTAGGATAAATTAGGTTTCCGCCCTAGGTGCTTACGTCTTAGACTTAATAATTTCAAACGATAAAAACTGTTTGTTAATTTCAAAGTCAACTAATCTCTTAATGACTTTGTTGTTTCTGCTTTTTTTGCCAATTGTGTTTGTGCCTGATATTTAACCATTATGGCTTACTATTAATATATAATAGTATTCTAATTGCGTTGGTAAATCTGGGAAGATTACTTACTATGGAAAATAAAATATGTCTAAAATCTTATTTTACAGACAAGTTTTTGTACTTATTCATTATTCCAATGGAGTCTACGATATATTTGATTCGAATATTAGCGTCGTAATATTGGCATCGGTGGTCACCTGTGACCGCTATGGCGTATCAACGGGTTAAAGTAGTTTGATGATGGTGTCAGTACGCCATGGAACGAACTGAAACGTGTACTATCTTTCGCACACGTGGACAGAAAACACAGTAATCTCGATGTGTGCAGAAGAATCCGCACGCTCGTAGATTCAGCTCGGTGACGAGCTTTCAAAGCGTCAGGATGTTCGCGGAAATTAAATTTCTATGGTCAAAGTAATTCCCCACACGTATCCGCATTCTGGATAACCGTTATTCCGTGGGAGGGGAAGAATAGAAGGCATAGAATTCGTGTCGTGGTAGCCGTGTCGGTATCTTAGAGCCTTTACGTGTTATTTGATACTGAATGCTGTCATTTGTAGTAGGAAGCATGTATCAAAAGGGTTTAACTTTTGTCGTTTACTTCAAACTTCTTCTTCAATGTATTTTTTATATCTCTTCTTTCATTATTATTACTGTAGCCCTGGATATGTTTATACCAGGCTCTTTTAAGACCACCCTCTCGCGAGCAATAATTTACCAACACATAATTGTTTGTATTATATTATTATATTAAAGAATATTTACTTGTTTATCAGTTTTAAGTCCCTCGTTCTTTATGATTGCAAATGATAAATTAATCCACGTTTTACATTGAAAGTTAAACTACACTGGCTGCGTCTGCCAGGTTCTTCCAAACAGACCCGATTGTTTAATTCAAAGAGTGCATTAAAACAAATGAAACCGAAAGAAAAGCATCGACCTCGTAAACGAAAGAAACCAATTTATAGAACCGGCAGAATGTATAGGGAAAGTATGATTACATAAATTTCCAGTTTCATTAAATTCCACTCTTCCCAGCCAATCAGCTATGAAAGTGGATGCTTTGAGGAAGACGTATGAGAAAAGAACACAGTATAAAAGATATCGGAATTATATCTAACCGTACAATTTTCTGTTAACGCGAAGCGTACCATCCCCCGGTAAAGGAACCACTCGAGAATAAAAGTGAAGAAGAGAAGGTCCACTCCCATAGGAGTATCTCTTAAGACTGATTCACTTCAGTCCACCCACCCTGTTGAATTCTCTCTTTTTTTAACTGTTCTCTGGGACTCGGTGGAGCAGATCTTAGGGATAGCCGCGTGCCGCGAGCAGAATTCTTTTTTATATGCTGCGTGGTTGGAATTTATGCGACCGAGATCCCAAGGCAATAGGGGTTGGACCGGAACGTCCGCTTGCCGGACAGAAATGAATAGAGCGGCTGGCTCCCGGGTACTTTACAAATATGTGACCAGAAAACACACCGAGGACGCACGTCCCTTCCTTTCCCCTTCCACCCTTTCTCCGCCCTACAACTCGATTTGAACCCTCCTTCGCGCTTTTCTGCCTCTGCCTTCGTGAATCTTTATTTTTCAGTTCATCCACCGTGGTCCCGCCTTCTGTTTCCCATCCACGAATGATCTTATTTGGATAGTTATTTCATTGGACGTTTATTTAATCATTCTTACAATATTTTTATGAAATAGGAGAATTGCTGGTTGTTGGAGGGTAGAAATAACTGGTCCACAAGAAGGTCTTGGGATTCTTCCAGATCAGTTAAATGGAACGATAAAGAATAGTATTTGCTGGGCTTGCAATTCTTAAGTGCTCTAGTAAAATTGTTTATGTTTGTATCATGATGGTATTTCGTTATATATGTTTGTTGTTTTTTTTACTTGTCCACATGAAAATACAACATTCCTCTCGCGTAGAGTATCTTGTATCTAGTTTGTGCACCTGAAAGTACAAACATAGTTTGCTGTGCCTTTTTAAATATTATATACTTTGAACAGGATCTGCCCTACGGTAACAAAACACGGCGTATATGAATATACAAAGCAGTCTTTTGAAAAATGTGGAAATAATATGACATCCAAACTGGCTGGTATAATAATGCGTATACTTCGAAATTTTTACAGAATTTATATGACGACTCAGAACAATTTTTTGTATGCTTTGGTGAGATTCCATTTTCACGGTGTCCGGAGTCTGTCCTGGACAGTCCTTTTCCACGTAGATCTTCAATTGTAATCTTTTCTCCAGCATCCCTGGTTAAGTTTCCATTCTATTGATATTGGAAGAAGTTCCATCTGCATTTGTAATGCTTCCAAGTTTTCCGTCGAAATTATTATATTACTTTACACTAACAATGACGTATATGTTTATATTCACGCTAACTTTATATGATCTGAATAGTTAATATTCCTATTGAAAAGGCATTTGAATGGAACGTATATAGAATTCATTCTAGGACATTTTATTTTCTAGCCGAGTTATTCATACCTACTTTTCCACCTTTTTTTTTTATTTTCGACTTAAGTCTTTATTCCCTTGGTTCCCCCACGGGTTATCACGTTTTCTCATCTTCAGGCTTGGCGGCTTGACATACCTAGAAGGGAAAGCTTTTCCTTAGCCCTGGAGGTATCCTATGACGAATACCCCTGGAATCAAATATCAGCCGTTCTTTCGCGCGAATTTAGGTCGTCCGTGGATACAATTTTCAGAGTGAGTTATGATCTTCGCCAAAACCAGTTACTTTTGCACGATCTTTTTCGGCTACCTTCACTTCACCCGTTTCTCCGTTTCTTGTTGCAATAATCGTACGTGGTGTACGTCTATATGCAGGGTATTTCTAAAGTCAGGAAACGTTCAAATATTTCCTTGAAGAAGCACTTTTATTGAAAACATTGAATGGAAAAGTTTTAAGGTTGTAATCAGGCTATCAGATTATCTCCTTGATTTTGGGTCCTGGATCCCTATTTGGGCCCCATGGGAAAGTCAATATTTCATTACGGATTTGTATTCTATGTATTTTTGTTTGCATCCAAGCATGGTTTACTGGATTTTTAATCAGATATACAATAGGATGTTTTAAAAGTCTGGAACCGGTGAAATAATTCCTAGGAGAAACATTTTCGTTGAAAACATTAAATAAAAAAGTTTTCCGATTTTAATCTGGCTCTCAGATGATCTTATTCATTTATGGCTAGACAGACAGCTGGATGAATTTATTCTCATAAATAAACTACATTATGTTCCTGCACGTGTGAGCGATACGATTTGCATAAACGAAGGATGAAATATAGCTGTTCGGGGGAAGTAGACGCATAAAATGCATAAACTCTTTTCAATGATTTAAACTGATTCGTTGAATTTCAATTCGAATATGCTGGCTGACAGAAAGATAAATATATGACTTGTTTGTTTACTCGGCACCTACTCATCGGAGAATAAGCGTCGAAGAATCTGCACGAAGGACAAATTGTTTTCGTATAATCCGATATAACGTTGGAAAACTGATTGTAAATAAATAGCGTTTAAGTATAGAATCCACAAACTTGCGAAAGTAACGAAGCTTTCACAACAATTATACAGTATTTTATAAAACAATTATAATCATTCAATTACCATTTCGAGACGTAAAGTATATTTACATTTAAAAGTACCAACTAATCGATGTTAATCAAACTTTAAAGAGATTTTAAAATTGAAAGAAAACTGACAGAATCCCAATGGACAGAAAAGTATTCTTACCTTTCGACCTAACTTATTTGAATTCTGCTTAACACGCTCAGCGCCACGTCGAAATCCGTGTTATACAATACCTTACGATACGCTATCGTAAAGTCTATGTAACGTCTAAAAATGAAACTGTTTAAGCGCTCTACGATACATTGGTTACTTTACATCGTTATCGTAAATTAAAAAATATTGACAATTTTTACGAATATTACCGATATATTTGATTCGAGTTTTAGTAATATTAACATCGGTGGTCACCGGTGACCGCCATGGTGTTCAACGTGTTAACCAAGAGTAGTGTGAAAAAAGAACAAAGCTCGCCCGGCGAATAGTTGACAGCGATCGGGGAAGAATAACCTTTTTCGGCTATAAAGGCAGTCAGGAAATTAAAATCGATTAACTGCCGTTCAAAGAGTACCGGCGAGTGCAAGCTTGCAAGCTCGCAGTGGACGCGAACTCGTGCACTCGAGATTGACACGCGTGCAACATCGCCTGTTAAGCTCTACCGTTTCCTGCCTATGTGCATCCTTGTAAACTGCACTCAATGCAACCCGCACCATCGCCGATACTTATGTAGAAACAATTGTCGAGAGCTTTGGTACATAATCAACTTGATACACGGAAATTCGAGCACACATAACTTCATCCTCTACGGTGCCATATATCTTTGAACCAATTTTTTATATTAGGGTTATCGGAAAATAATCAATTATTATTATATACTCTATGAAACTACATTTATTTGTTCATATTAAATATTATTCTATTAGGAAGTGTTTTTAAAAGATTATTAGGTGTCTTTTCGTCTCGTAGAAATCATTCCGATTAATATATTATTAATAGTTCCGAAACTGCGATTTATAAAAAATACGTAATATTGTTTCGTATGGATTTGTTAAATTAATATGTAATATGTAGTTTTTTTGCGGCTATTAGTAAGGCCAATACTACGGCCAACTTCAACCTTCAAGAAAATGGATTTGTTAAATGTATTATATATTTATTTTCAATGTGAAATGTGGATTCGAGTTTCGAGTTTCGTGATTTCAATTTATACTCGGCATCTTCGGGGAAGCAATCTACCGTGTAAATTGAGGGTTAGGTGTTCATGGAATATAATGATAGTAAAGAAATAATATCAGAGTCCTCGTAGAAAAGACGACTGAGAAGAAGGGAATAAAGGAGGAAATCTTGTTTTAAAATGACGAAGAGTAGTCTCTGTATTGAAAATACACAGGGAAAGAAGAAGGATAGAAATACAGATACATGAGAGAAAGGAGAAAGGAGAAAGGAGAAAGGAGAAAAGGGAGTGAAAGACGAACAGTGCAGTACGCAAATCCGATATTTTCACTCGGCGCCTTACCTTCCTCTTTTGCTATAGCTACAGAATAAATCCGTCGCGCGATACGTGATTCTCAAGGGGATTTACTTTACGGCGGATTGATGGACGGGCAAGTATCATTTTAGTAGTTCTTTCAAATCCTACGGACACGACTTGATACTTCCCAGAAAGCGTACCATTTTATTTTATTACTGTTTCCGACGGAAACTCTACACCACGATATGTATGGCATTTTAGAATGCATGGAAATTAAGTAACTGTATAGTGCACGTTATCGAAATACTTTATAAAGGTAGATTATCTTTCGTTTGTTTTATGTGAATTTTTTCAAATATACTGTGATTTCTATTGGACACAAACCTGATACTTCTCAGAAAGCGTAGAATTTGATTTTATTATTGTTTTAATGGAATGTGCACAGCATAGTTATGAGATATATTATTAAAAATTCTAATTAAGTAGATGCGAATTTTTATAAATATTCTATGATTTCTATTTTATTATTGTGTTTGATGGAAAATATACAGCATAATATATATTAACGAAATACTTTATAAAAGTACATCATTTTCTGTTTGTTTGATGTGAGTTTTTAAAGATATACTACGATTTCTATTGGACTATTGAGAAGTATATCGTGATAGATTTATGTGTGACGATCGATGAAAAGCGCAGGTGAGATCCAAAAGTTTGGATGTTCATGGAATCACTTGGAACTCTTTAGAAGCTGATATTTCAAATGGTTTCGCTCTTGGGAAAATCCGTTGAAACGCAAAACTCGGGGCTTTACATAACCGTTTGGAACTCTTGTGAAATCGATATTTCAAACCTTTCTATTCTTTGGTAAACATCGGAGATACAATAAAACTTGTATGCCACACGTAAACGATATCTATTGCAGCGTTGTGGATCATGAACAAGACAGAATGGAAGCTTTCGAAGCATAATACTTATTACTTATATACATACGTAATATGTGCCGTTGATTATGAAGCTGGTCCAACTCACTTTTTATCTATGCGCCTTAAAATCAATATATTTACAATTAAAAACTAGTCCAAGTTATGAAATTGGCCCAAGTCACTTTTTATCTATGCGCTTTAAAATCAATATATTTACAATTAAAATTTGGAATATTCCCGTCAAGCATTTATTTCGTGAATATTAGAAGGATAACTGCGAAGAGGAAATTTGGCAAATATTCTTCGGAATCGTAATATAACCGAAGCTTGAAGTCTCAGGAATCGGTTCAATTATAATTTCTCCGGGAAAAGGGTCGTTTTCTACATCGTTCGATCGTTTACTAAAAGTACGTACGGAGTTAGGACACGGCAGTTCATTTAGATAAGATCACCAACCTCCGCCGTTCGACTGCCAGTCTTTTCGGAGGGCGGTTGTTTCAGATTTTATCACCGTCGAAACAAAGACCCGTATTTCTTTCTGACTGCCTGCTTTAACCGTATCCATTGTCTCGAAAGAAACTGTAATCGTAAAATGCGTGTAATACCACGTGAAAGGGGGTGTTTATTTTACTTAAATGATGAAGGAACACCCTCCCCATGTTAAACACGTGTTCGTGTCAAGGAACCCATTGAAAGTTAGACTTTCCATTCCCACCAAGTGGTATTTAACTTGATAATGATCATTTAATTAGCACATTAATTATTATTATGGGAAAATGAATGTTTAATTGGATTTCTCATGAATTATTTCATTTCTGATCAATTATGATTCTTCCCTTTTGAAGAGTACATGGAAGCAAAACGGTTTCTAATAAATTATCGAACATGCATTTAGCGTAAACAAACTCATTTAAATACAATTTATATGTTTTTCAAGCAATAATTGACTGAGTATAAACGACTCAAAAATAATTCCGATTAATATATTATTAACAGTTCCGGAACTGCGATTCATATAAAATACGTAATATTGTTTCATATGGATTTGTTAAATTTATTATATATTTATTTTCGATGTGAAATGTGGATTCGTATTTTACGATTTCAATTTACACGGCATTTTGCGGGGAATCAATCTGCCGTGTAAATCGGGAGTTCAGTGTTGTTGGTATGTTGGTAGAAAGGTCATTGCTACTACGCTGATATCGTGATTTGAATCTAGTCTGATTATGGTCGCGTAAACCACTGACGTATAATGTTTTTCGCTTCGTCGCGTTTCCTTCCTTCCTTCTGTGACCTCTGCCTTGCAAGATATCTCTTATTGCTGGGCGGTTCCTTATTACTGCTATGATATCTACAGAAATACCGTCATCAATTATGGAATGACATCAGGATCTTATACGTGAATTCTGGAAACTTTGACTTTGCGCGATATGTCTCGTATTAAAGAATTATTTCTCTTCATATTTTGCATAGAAAAATCGTTTTAATAAGCATAAATGAGGTGTTCCAATTTTTTTGTAATTGTCAGGAAATACAAGGAAATATTGGGTGGTCCAAAAAGTTTATGATATTATTCCATTCTCTCCAGAACTTGTCAGCTGTTTTACCGAAACTACTGAAAATCGGCATGAACCTTCCGGACGAGCATTCAAATATATATGATTCACTTTGTTGCATCAAAAAATATTCACGGACTCCTTAGTTATTAACGATTACGCGGGACATTCATTCAACCTTGTTCGCGAGTGTAACCCACAGTTCGGAGGAGGTCCCGTATTTTAATTAATTGCCAGAGAACGAATCGTGGGATATTTTTGTCCGTCAATGATATTATAGAGGAAAGTCCGCTCTTTCGAATGCACTTTGTTGCATCAAAAAATATTCACGGACTCCTTATTTATTAACGATTATTTCGGGACATTCATTCAACCTTGTTCGCGAGTGTAACCCACAGTTCGGAGGAGGTCCCGTATTTTAATTAATTGCGAGAGAACGAATCGTGGAATATTTTTGTCCGTCAATGATCTTATAGAGGAAAGTCCGCTCTTTCGAATGCACTTTGTTGCATCAAAAAATATTCACGGACTCCTTAGTTATTAACGATGAAAAAAGTTACTTCTTTATAATGAATTACCTTTTCAACTAACACCATTAAACTGTGTCCAAAAAAATAAGAAAAATCGAGGAGTTATAAAAATTCAGTTATTCGATAGGTTGTTATCATCTATGACACATAACAGTATGTTCCATTCTATATTTTTTGCTAAAAAGGTAAATACGTGGTACCGAGCCAAATATACTAGTCGTATATATACGCCTGTCGAAAGGGTTAATTCACTATTCCTGGAAATTCTTGAAGCCTCAAATTTACTCCTCATCTGAAGTTCTTTTTCACCTTTGTACCCGCGAGACATCGAGTTAGAGAGCGGCTTTTCGATATTCGGAAGTTTCCAGGTTTTTCTCGATTCTCACGTACCTGCCAGTTCCTTGGGAGGGTGTAACGACAAGGAGAATGTGGAAAAACGATTGTAAAAAGCTATACTGTATAGGGTGGAGGGGTGGTCCTCTCATTTGAATACTTAGATTGGAAGGGTCGCCGAGGGGGTTGGCGGTACGCCGGAAAGAGTGGATGGCAGTGTCGAGGTGAACGTCGGTGGGGGGTTGGGGCACAGCTCGGGGCCGCTTAATCGCGTTTTCCGTGAAATTTATGAGATCTGAGCCGATAAGGTGGGAAATAAGAGCGAGCCTGAGGGACGTCGGAGTCGAGGAAAAAGTGGGAAGAGAAAGAGGGTTTCCGGGACGGGGGATGGAAAGTCGAAGCGCGGTAAGAGTATAACGTTCTCATTTAATGCGCGGATTGCTCCTGATTTTCAAGTAGATAAGGTCAACCCGTATGAGATGTTTTCGACTGGTTCTTTTTTCAGATACCAAGTAGATATTACTTCTCGCGAATGAGTTATTAATGTACCTGATATTCAACATCGAATTACAACGGTCTCTTGGGTAACTTTACTTCGAATAAGAATGATCTTTCTTGTGATTGAACGTGGGATTGTTTCGTGGATTCTGTTATTTTACTTCGTCCCGTGTGGTAGAAATATTATTAATAATTTAGGTCCAAGAATATTGTACGTTGATTATTTATTATCGTGATTTCTGATTTCTTGTACAAGTTTTGCATTCCAAATTAACCATTTTTTAGATCACATTCATATTATTGCAAATCAAATTCACCAATTAACTTTACATTGAATTCGATTTTTATTGCAATACTTTAAGAAAACATATTTGTAGAAAAGCTTGATTTGCAAAAAAGTGAATATGATCTGCAGAAGGATTAATTTGGGGTGCAAAAAGGTGAATATAATCTGCAACGGGGTTAATTTGTTTATACATTGATTTAAATATAACTGTTTCAGTATATTAGCAATGATTCAAGTAAACGAGTTTAAAATTTTAATTATATCAGATTTAAATTGGCCAAATGAATTTCCTGATAAAGTAGGTCATCCCCTGTATAACCTTTTGATAAATCAGTTCGTCGATCAATCAATTTGGGAATGTTTGTACTGCAGATATTTCTTTTATTTTTAAATATTTATATTTATTACTGTCTTCCTAGATTTATATTTCTTATTGTATATAACGCTTTACGAAGAATGCAATCCTAAATAACTAAAATCTCCGTAAAAAATCACCTTATCATAATCACGAACGACATAAATGACATGAATTACTAGGAAATTAATAATCACTCTTAATCTCGAAATTAGTATCAATTAATTCGTTCTAAATTAGGATAATTTGATCTGACGGCACGACGTAAGAGAAATGAATCCCGTAAGGTTTTTATTGTTTCTGGAATAACAGCGATTACTATAATCGTTAGTCAGCAGTTATCAGTGATATTTCTTTATTAAGCCCACTTAATCTTCGTAGCAATGATATCAGTAGGAAAAGAAAGGTTTATCTACCCTAGCTCTTGTTTTTCTACCATCAGTCTACCACCATGGCAGAGAAGTGATATCGATAGATAGCTCCCGGCACCTTTTTTCACCTTTCCACTGGAAAAATCGAGAGGCTACGGCGAGAAGCAGCTGATAAGGACGACTCATTGGTCCCAGGATAGACAGACTGCTGTCATTTGTCAGACCATCTTCCCCGGAAGAGTCGATGACGTTAGACGTTAGACGTTAGACTTACCTTCCTGAGTTTCTCATTCGATTGAGTCGGCGCATCGTATCAGCATTTTTTGCAATTTATTTTCGCTACCCTACCTCACAATTCCTGCACAGTTTCTTTTACTCCGAGGAATACCTTTGCTTTATGTTCTCAGTGAATTTACTTTACTTCAAGACTAATATTTTATGCCCCAAATCGTAATATTATCACTGCGATATACTAGTTATTTTACTTCGTTATCGTGATACTAAAAATATTAAAAATTGTACGAATATTAGCGATGTATTTGATTCGAGTTTTAGTAATATTGGCATCGGCGGTCACAAGGGAATTATATATTTTAATGTAAAGTGCAGTAAATCCGTGTCCCAAAAGGTTTTAGGGAAATATATTATCAGTATACGTTGCAATTAATCATGATATAAAGAATAATATTTTATGAAATAAATAGTTATAAATGTAAGCTGCTATGAATTGAAACGTTAAGTCAACTGAATAGCTTCACGATGTCCAAAAGCGCTGTTCTCGTTTCTTATCACTCTATTATTTTCAAAATTATCTACTCACTGAGTTATATCAGCAAGTTGATCTGTCTGTGACATTGAAAGATCTAGTGTTCCAAAATGTCACCGTCGCACGTGTGAAATTCACACGCCCGGGGTAAACTACCCTTGGGGGTGGTTTCTGAGTGAAAGAGAGAGAAAGGGAAAGCCGTCTGGAAAAACGCATCAATGGAAAATACTTTTGCGAATCAGCATAAAGTGGATATAAATGTCAGACTTACTATTGTTGCTTATTAATTTTGCCCTATTATCATGCCAAATAATTAGACCACTGATGCCAACATTACTTAAACTCGAATCAAATACATCGCTAATATTTTTGACGCTAATATTAACTTTTAATTTTAACATTACGATGACGATTTAAAGTAACCCATGCATCGCGAGGTATCGTATAACACGGATTTCAGCACGGCGAGCAATGTGTTACCAGTGTATCCATGTACGGTACACGTTTCGCTTCCTCGGTGCGAGAATTGCATCACCTGAGACGTAAAATTGACATAAACTGTTGCTCCTGATATTCCACATTTCTCCTTGTTCAGATTCTCGTGAAAGTTGCACTGCATAAAGTAGACTTTCATTGAGGCCCTCTCATACAAGTCACCACGAAACGCACTCTTGAGGTGAGCAGTCTTTGAGTGCAGTCTTTGAGTGCAGTCTTTGAGTTTCACTAAATACCGTCTACTCCCACGTCGAATACATGCTCGCGTAGATGACATACCTCGTCTACGAGCATTATACTACATTATTATAGGAAATTATATAACTTCAGGGCTAATTAATCAAAGTGGAGGTAATCATGCCTCTATATTATACAATAATGGAACTTATCTCAATAGCAATACCTTCAATGCATTTAATTATGTCAACTTATCTCAACAGCAATACATTCAAGGCATTTAATTATCCATTGCAATTGGAGACTTTGATTTATATGCGATTTTGGGTAGACCCATTTTTTTGACCGAAAACCATTTTTAATTTACGTCTTTTGACTCAAAATCGTCCTTGAACATCATTTGGTATTGTCTGTTATCGATTTGGGTCATTTAGGACCGATTTTGGCGGCTCTGAAAAACAACGCTTCCCTCACTTTTAACTTTCGTGGCTATATCTAATAATATTAGGGGTGCCGGAAAGTAATCAATTACTTTTCATATACTTTATGAAACACGATATATTCCTTCTCGACAATAACCCGACAATACACTGACGCCATGTTTTCTTAAATAGCTTGAATCTCCCACGCATTTCTGTTTTTTTCGATATTTATTTTCTATTCGAGTAACAGATTGCCACAGCATTCTATATTATAGTATTGCCACGCTTTATATTTCGGGGGGTAATTAATGTTAACAATAACGCGGAACATAATAATAAACCCACTGTTCGAATATAATAAAACCGGACAATCCAACAATGTTGATATGTTATGACAACAGAAATTGAGAGATTTGACGTAAATTGTCACATTATAATCCGAATTACAGCTATGATAATATATCGGTTTGTTAACTTTCGACTGAATCATTGTTGACGAACAGTTTAATTGACGTCCATATTCACGAATTTGGTTTCACTAGTAATTATAAATTTGCGTACTGACAAGTCCTTTGGTTCCTTGATTCCGCATAAATGAAAAAAAACATGTTTCGATAACGAAACAATTAACAGATATTTAAAACATATGATATTTAATCTGGTATTAATTGTTTTGCTTAAAAAAAATTAATATCAGACATTGCATTATAAACATCACACTAAATTGAGTAATATATGTATATATGTTAACCCTTTGATTGCGAAAGACGAATATATATGCTCTCATATGTATGTCCATGAATATATACGTCAGGCGTATATATACGACTTGTTAATTTTGCAACATACTGTTATGTGTTACATAAAAACCGATCGAATAATTGAATCTCAATAATTCCTTTTTTTCCTATTTTTATTGACACAATTTAGTGTCAACTAATGTCACACGAATATCGCGTTGTACGATGTTAATGGTATTTCTGTTAAAACACGGCGCAAGTCAAAGGGTTAAGAAATAACATCTTCTTTCCCGTAAGCGATAAATCTAACATGAGAACTAAATATGGCAAGTCAGCGATTTCGCAAGCTGACGTTGTGGTAAAAAGTCCAGCCACATTTTTCACTTATCTCTCGTTGAATATACTTCAAGTCATTCTTAACGATGTTAAGAATAACTTCGACTGCGAGAGGCGTATATATACGCTCTTAAGTGTCCGTTAATATGTACGACAGGCGTACATATACTACTTATGAATTTCGCTGAGTACCACGCATTTACTTTTTTAGTAAATTAATACAGTATGAAACATATTGTTACGTGTTACATAAAAACCGATCGAATAACTGAATCTTAATAACTTCTCAATTTTTCTTATCTTTATCGACACAGTTTAGTGTCAACTGTCACGCGAATATCGCATCTTTCGATGTTAATGAGTTCTTCGTGAGAACACGCCGCAGTCAAAGGGTTAATGCAATACGAATACGTGAATGGCAAAGTATCACAGCAACGAACGTATGTTTTTATCAATTAAAAATGGATGTATGAGTATCTGAACGTGACTGACTGTAATGGAATATAGTTTACATTCGAGCAGAGAAATTATAATAATAAAACGCGTGATGTAACGTGTACCGAAATAAATGAACACCGGTTTGAATTTAATATCAAAGGTTCTAATGTTGTTGGAATAATATGAGAACGTGCGATATGAAATGTCGCGACAATAAAAACGCTTTTTCCGTAATTTCACATTTTCAATACGAAAGTTCGTGTCGATTTTTCAAGAATATTCGAAGGCAACATTTTTATATGTCGATATATATTTATTCAATTATATATGCAATTATATATGATTTGTTCCACAATCTATTTCCATTTTTAGCCATTTTTAACCCAATATTAGGGGTACTTATAAGTAATGTCGTTTTTGATACTCATACAAAATTTTATTTTATTTAACATAAGACTATTTTTTACGTGTAGATTGTTAGTTTCTATGAGTTACAAACACTTTGGTAATATTTATTAAAACACATGTTGTATCGCATTATGTATTCGATTGAAATGATTATGAATCAAGTTCGAATGTTAGTGTTCTAATAACATTCTCTTTGATATTCGCGGTATCATTGGAGATCTATATTCAATGTATTTAAACGCGCTCGTGAATTTGCTTTTATTGAGTTTTTTATTAGCGCGAGATGTGAAAGTTGCTTTGCCCGACGTAGTATCGGTTTTATCTCTAACGGATACGCCAGGAAATACACCTGTTTGTCATAGCTGGGATATTCGGATATATCTTTCTGTCAACAATTTCTGCTTATGTAAGCTCCGCACAAATATCGCTGCTGATAAAAAAAAGAATCGAATTTTAAAACCGTCAACCATACGCGATTGTATTTGTATAGGCCGATACAATGGAAAAATATTGCGTCTACCATTAAACGAGTTTCGCGTACCGAGTTATTTACATTGGCTCATAATAAAACTATAAAACTCAATGCGACAGTATTAAAAAAAATATTACCAAAGTGTTTGTAATTCATCGAAACTAAGAATCTACGGTGACAATTCAGGCACACAGGAAACAAAGCAAAAAGTAGGCTTTCAGTAATGTAGATAATTAACGGAACACAGTGATAATTATGTGACGTACTTAGGACGATTTCGTCAGTAGTTGATGTGGAATTCATGAGGTACACGTGGCCAGCGACCCGTGACAGATATTAATTAAAATCCGCAGGGCACTCGACCGATGATGAAGGGATCTCCCGGTCTTTAATCACCTTCGTATCCCAAAGTAAAATCTAGCCAACGATACACGTGCTGTACACGGGATAAGTACACTTTTGTATGTCACTCGCGACATTTCCTCGTTTCAACTTTTGCATTACCGCATTTTCGTTTTTGCATTTCTGCCTTCCAATTAGTGAGCGAGTTATATGCGTTTCCTGGTTGGCTGGCGTAGAATCCGATCCGGGCGTTATGTTCCTACGATCTTCGAACCTCTTCGTCATTTCCTGACGAGCCTCCATGATAAGAAGAGATCTCTTTTGAGATGTTTCGAACGAACCACTCAATGTTTTTCTTTTTTTAAATATTTCATCTCGGTCGCTTTGACCTCTTTCTCCTGGTGCTCGTTAATTTGAACGACAGTCAATACCTGGGCAACATATTAATTATCGTAGGCGGAACGCAACTTGAGACGGACTACTTTCGCTCGTAATTAATACTTCAGGATTTAAGGTACGGTAATAAGAGGCAGGCTTCTTGTTTGGATTATATTCTTGATAATGAACTGCGTATACATCGTTACTTTCTTGCTTTGCACAAAATCTTATTCTATTTAATACTATTTTATTTATTGCTACTTAATAATCTAAGATTCTATTTAATTGTGATGTTACTTATTCTGATTTTATTGATTTATTTTGATAGTATTCTATTTAATGCTGATTCTATTTCATACTGTTCTGTTTAATACTATTTGGTTTAATAGTATTTAATAATCTGATATTATTTATTCTGATTTTATTTTGATATTATTCTATTTAATTCTGAGTATATTTGATACTGTTCTGTTTAATACTATTTTGTTTAATAGTATTTATTAATCTGATATTATTTATTCTGATTTTATTTTGATATTATTCTATTTAATTCTGATTCTATTTGATATTGTTCTGTTTAATACTATTTTGTTTAATAGTATTTAATAATCTGATATTATTTATTCTGATTTTATTTTGATATTATTCTATTTAATTCTGATATTATTTATTGTGATGTTATTCTCTTTTGTTCTGATACTATTAATTCTGATTCTATTTAATACCATTTTATTTAATTATTTAATACTATTTCATACTCTGATATATTTATATTAAGAACCAATGGTCTTTTGGTTCATGCAAAGCGACTACCGTGCCGGATTTTACACTGAAACCTTCGAAAGTAGGATTTTATTTGCGTTATTTCCAGAAGTTTAATTCAGGCTTTTCGAACTTATTTATAATGAGAAATTTCTCAGTCCGCGAAAACTTTTAATTTTTCCAAACTCCTTTGTAACTTTAATTATTCTGGGAACTACAATTTTATTCACCGTTAGAGTTAAGTCATATGCTCTTTCTTAAAAACTGATGAAAGTTAATTCAGCAGTTATACAATATAGTATCATATTAATATTAATATCAACCCTTTCATTCCTAACGTCGACCGTAATCGGCATCCTATCCTAACGTAATAACTGTATTAATCTAATCTACAATGATTAATTATTATAGATTGTTTTCATTACTTCAAAAATCTACGATTTAAAATAATGAACTATAATTGAAAGAACAATTACGTTTAATTAAGTTCAGTTTTCATTCAACACTTAAACAATTATTACGTGATACTTTATACTCGCAGCCACGTGCATCATAAAAGAAGGGTTAATATCAATAAACTATAATGATGTTTCCCGATTATCGGTAGTAAAATAATGAGTCTAATCAAACTGAGTAAAGAAATGAGTTTCATCAGCTCCACGTGTTATAATTACACTCTGGTTGCGACGTATCTTCTGATGCTGCTAGTATAATATATCAGCATATTTTAATATCATATTTGATTGATGGTATATCCATTATTTATTCTACACGTGATACCACGCTCTTACGTAGGTTAATATAACGGACTTGCGCTGGATATTAAGTCT
This sequence comes from Nysson spinosus, assembly GCA_910591585.2. Taxonomy (NCBI): domain Eukaryota; kingdom Metazoa; phylum Arthropoda; class Insecta; order Hymenoptera; family Crabronidae; genus Nysson; species Nysson spinosus. The sequence continues at coordinate 1,214,609 of OU342852.1, read as the reverse complement.
AGCCGCAGGATGCACGTGAAAAAGGGGGGGAGGTAAAGTGATGGAGAGTCTGAAATTCGGTCTCTTGCAGAGATACAGATTCCTGCTAACGTTGGTACTCCTCCTCTTAGGTTTCATGGACAGGGAAACCGATGTCACTAGGCCAAAGAGAATTTCCTAGTAGCATACATCCTGTTCACTTACCAAACCAGAACTCACTTCGAGTTACTTTTAAAACTCACCCTCTCATTCGCCATCCCCCCCTCTTTAACCGCCTCAACTTACTCTGTTCCTAAAGTTGTTCTTTTCAATTCCATATTCACGCATACTGCATACTTTTATTTAATTCCCACGCTTTGCATCTCGTCTTTAATTTCGCCCTTTCGACACTTTATTTTGTTGGATAACATCAACCCCATATACACGTCGCAATTGTAAATAATATCGTAATAGATTTATTAGATGACTAAATTTAAAGTACTTTTATGATGTCATTTTTTGGAGGAACTTGCTCATTATATTTATTGAACCTTATAAACATCGATATTCGTGGAGTACACAGTAAGAAAGGCATATAAATAGTGGAAGATTTCTTGTTCGCATAACGTCGGAGTAAGAACAGAGCTTAAAGTGACTAGCTAAGGCCTGATGCACTAGTTGCATCTGGTATCAGATCCACTTTGGTATGCTTTCGCTTCCTGTCTCTATCCGCGGAGAAGACGAAGGCATATACGGATGCATTTCGATGCATTTCGATGCGCAGGTGTAGGTAGAGGATGCACACACACAGGTGCAACGCTATGGGTCGTTAGTAGAATCGGATTCGAACATGAAAGTAGTATCCTCGCTTCAGGAAATTCTTTCGAGTGCCAGGTCTCTTCAGAAGTAACGACCTTCCTTAGTTTCTTTTGCTCCCGCCATCCTTCCTAGTTTGCTCGCATGCTTTTTTTCCCCTTCGGTGCAATATCTTCGCGTGTAATCCGTAATAACGTTTGAGCAGCACACTGTCAAAAGACTTCGGCTGCCATAGGATCGATAGGTATTTTGCAAATCGACCTCGTATTTGTTCGAGATTCTTTCTGGCCGAATTCCTGCTGATGATTCGCGAGTGCTTTAACCTTTTAGCAACTGTGCGCCACTATAGTGGCATTCGCTTATGTCATCTTTTTTAACCCTTTGCACTCCGAGTGTTTTTTTACTCAAGAGTGCAGACACTCCGTGACATTTTTGCGTTGGAGCATCTGAAAAATGAACTTCTGTTTTACTAAAAAAAAAGATCTGTTGTTATAAATTAAATATGCAATGAAAGCATATGGCGCAATAACGGCGCCTACGGAGTTAGTGCACTGATAGCACTGGCGCAATAGCGGCGCCTACGGAGTGCAAGGGGTTAATGTACCCCACTATAGCGACTTTTTCGAATGTTGTCTTATTATGTTTTAAGAAATTATAATTTATTCAGCTTGAACTGTATTCCAATCGCAGTGCTGTTTACATTATTTTTGTCTTTTTTCGCACAGTTTATGTACCTTCTTTGAAAGAAAACAAATGCAGTTCAGAAAGTTCAAATGCAGTTAAAAGTAGATTGTAGCTTGTAGATCAATGGAACAAGGTTATAGAAAATAAAGGAGAACATTAGTTTAAATAAAAACTATTTTTCTAAATAAAAAAGATCCAGTTCGTTTGATTTCATAAAACGACGAGAACTTATGTACAAATCTAATATTATTTCAAGTAAAACTTGAGATATGATATTATTAGTTAACCCTTTGCTCTCGAGATTATTCGAATCATGATATTTATTTCCATTATTTATATTTATGTATATCTAGTTATAAATCGTGCAGATCGTAAATGTTAATTCAAGTTCCGGTAAAACCAAGAACCGAAGGTCAAATAAGTTTCCGTACATATAAATATATTAAATTTAAACCATTAATGAAAACGAAATTATATTTACGTAATATACGTAATAACTGTATATATTTAATATCTCAAGAGTTTGCAACATGGAGGAGGTTGCATGATAAAGTTTATTAGTTTCGAGTTGCTAGTATCAGTATCCATTTCGATCGTCTCACTTTACATACATCGAAGCACTACCGTGTTAATGTATCTTAAGTTCACGCAAGTTTATTACGGAATACAGTGCCGGTATCGTGAGAATTTGAATATGTCATTGGTTCCTATTAATATTACTATTAATATCACAATATCACAATATCACAATATTGTTTAGCGAAGGATGCATAAATGTATGGAATCTCGTCTAATTTTAAATCTCTTTTTGTAAAACTCGTTAGGCCATTGCACTTAAAAATAGTGTGCAACAGAATTCGTTGTGTCTACACTCAAAATCCCTTAATAAACAGTATTCTTAAAAATCTCGTTGAAATATCTGACACACAACTGACAAACTCCCTTCGTAAAACTTTTGCATAACCTAATACCAGGCAAAGGGTTTGAAAAATTACGTTTTGTATTCAATAACTGATCTGTCAAGTTGACTACCGTAACTCAAAGCGCATCCACGTATCCACATATACATCGGTTTTCAGTCGATCGAATCTCTATTCCTTTCCTTCTTACGATATCCACCGGAAATACAACTAGTCACTCTCGTCTTGGCAGCTCACTGGCGTCGTGATTTTTAAGGGAAATAAGAGAAACTGCATCGAAAATTGTCGCATTCGGTTTGTCAACCGAGCGGACATATTCGTTTGGGAATCGACAGGGCTCGCCGGGAATTAGGGATTGACATTTCTTTTGATGGAGGAATCTCTTATTTCGCATTTACTAAATAATAACTATACCGACTTCTAACTGGAGGAGCTGTGAAAATATACAGTTTTCGTTGCGAGCAATATTTTGGAAAGAAATTTTGTTTGTATCTTTCAGGGTGCTTCAAGAAAACTCTTTATTGTCATCAATTTTTGAAAATCGTAGCATTCAATTGATACGTTTTCTATGAAAACTTTTGGATATGATAAATATTATTATGAACATGTACTAATAATTTCTTCGTTTTATGTTTCAGCTACCGCCATCCCGGAACCGGAATTCGTTGATGAAATAGGAAATATTACAATACCAGCAGGGCGGAACGTGAAATTAGCATGCAGTGTGAAGAATCTTGGGACATATAAGGTAAGATGTCTTGAATTCAGGAATTATATATATATTATGCTTCTTTAATTATGGAGGGTATTTGAATATCATATAACGGAGACAGAATGTTCTATGAGTGTTATAATAACTATGTATATATAAAGATTTCATTTTTCAGAATTATATTCTGATGTATATAATATGAAAAATAATGTAATAATGTTTTTCATTCAATTTCTTCGATTTGCTCTGATATTAATGGTTTGCCTACAACTTGCATAAAAGCAACCACTATATCATGTTCTCGAAATATTTGTTTATGTAAAACAAACAAGTGGTACGTACATATTCTTAGAAATGTTCGCAATGCTATACCCGAAGAAAAGTATCCCACTCCATTTTCTAGACAAGATATTTAATAATTTGCTTAACGATCGTAAGTGATCCCAAACTTATGACCGGTAGTGTAGTCGTAATAAAACATAACGTAGCAATTAGAATACTAAACTTCGAGGACTGACAATATCATTTATCAATATATATCAACCGTATCACAGTTATCCGAGTATTCGCGGTATCTCTAAACTTGTTTCTTCCAAAATGACTTCAAGTTCGAAGGATTGAGCTCTCGCGTGTTAGTAGTCGGACTAGAATCGTAATGTATGTTAAGTAAGTGGGTGGAATAGCGGCGCCTGAGAAGTTCGCCAGTCGGTGTACTTTGAGTACGTGGCATCGTTAGAGCAAGGAGTCGAGCTGGAATCGTGCGGTGCTTTGATGAATGTGATTCATCAATGAAGGACCTCATTAAATTCGAAACGTGGCCTAAGAAAGAGTGAGTAGGACGGGGAAGAAAATCTCCAGTGCTAAGAGAAATATATATCCTCAAGCATCCAGAATAATTTTCTCATTCGGCACACCCGGAACCTACATGGAATAAATTAATTGCTCGTTGGCTAGGGTGTACCAAATTTTGAACGTTTACGTATTTCCTGGCTCCATGGGTGGAGGGGAATCACTTGTGGAGGGTGAAGTTTGAAGTGGTGTATTTTTTACGATGTAATGTTTATTTCATCAAAATACATCCCATTCGCTTCTATAGTCTTTTCTTATCGTGTAGGGAACGAAAATATGCCTTTTTGTAAACATCATCAGGTTTATTGTTAATAAATTGTTGGATGCCTCAGGTTTTGGAAGATTTTATAACGCAGGAATAATTCTGAGTGTTTAAATATGTAACTTTGAAGTCACACACTCGTTAATCCGTATCTTTCATTCCACTTGATTTGTTCGTTGTAACAATAATTATAAAAGTACGCGCAATATTAATTAATTTCTTCACTCGAACGGCAACAAATTGATGTGAATATTAGAGGTATTATATTCCTAATATTCGTGTGTAGTTAAATTATTTTCATAAATCAAATTGTCATTATTTCTTTGCTGAAGAGTAAAGAAATGTGTAAGACTTGTGAAGAAGTGGAAAGTAACTAGTTAGAATGTCTTCTCGAAGAGGGTGAGAAGAAAGGAGAAAGTGAAGGACCGCAATGCGCGAAAGGAAGTACGGTAGAGGAAAGTTCGTCGGGTACCTGAAATTTTACATCCGCAGTAGGAAGGAAGATTGAATTGGCATCTCCTGGACCATCGCCAACTCGTACGTCGCGTCACCCGTAGAATCCTCGTCGTTTTCTTGTCGTTTCCCGGATCTGAAATTGAAGAAACCCGTCGCCCTGTCGGCGACCGATCTTCTGATGCGTTTACGACGTGGTGACTTCCTGTCCTTATCAAAACTACCCTCCGTGAATCATTGATATTTTAATTCCTTATTACGTCTGACGGAATCGAGGAAACTTTCTGTTACGAAGTGTTCATTAACCCCTTTGCAGATCATATTCATGATTTTTCACTCCAAATTAAGCATTTTGCAGATTATAATCATCTTTTTGCAAATGAAATTCACCTTTTCGTAAAGAAAGTGGTATAAAATAAGGAATAATTATTTTTGACATAAAATTAATATAAAATACTTATTTGGCACCTAAAATATTAATTTACAAATATTTTTGGTTTAAATAAAATGGTATAATTATCTTTTACCTAGAATTAACAAAAAAATACTTATTTAATACCAACAATATTTAGGAATTAAATGCTTGTCAATATTTTAAGTGTCAAATTGGTATTTTATGTCACAAATATTTACAGTATTTGATTTGTGGAAGGGTGAATTTAATTTGCAAAAAGGTGAATACGATCTGCGAAATATGTAGTGCAAAAGCTGCAGTGATAAAAGGATTAGAATGATACTATGGCCAGCCGGTTTCGAGTGATTCTACTTTACGGTCTGACTATGGCTTACCTTTCACTGGCAGCCCTTCTTACAAGCTCCATGTTGGTCCTTAATGTCCCTTAGTGGCCCTTAGTGTCCCATGAAACGGCCACAGGAGACTACTACCGCTAAACGCGCACTTAAACCACCTACCTCTCACCCCTTAACCCAGATCAACGTTATTACCTTGCGATCATCCGGTTTGGTACTCACAGCATCCGGGATCATGTGAATACGGAAAGGGAAGTATTAGGTAGCGGAAAAAGTTCGTGCGGATTTTGAAATTAAATTCCCATACTTTGGCCATTCTGGAAAGTAATTTTATTTCACGAAGTAGTCACCTTTTATTTCTACAACTCTTTTCCAACGTTCTGCAAGCTGGTACATTCCTTTTTTGTCAAAATCTGGTGTTTTACTTGCAGAGAATGAATTAATTGCTGATTTGGTTTTGGCAGCATTTTTTAAACTGCAGTTTGCAGGGAAGTTTGATTGATAAAAAGGAATATGAGGAGGATGAGGTAAAACTTATCATTATATTGTATTATATATAATTGTATATCGTTTTTTCGTTCTATATAATTAATTCCTTCAGTTTAATTAAATATTGTCCATCGTCATTAACTATTTAACAACCGATGATTTCTATTTAATCGAATTCCATCTAAATATTCATATTTCATATTAAAGATTTTATTCCGAATATTTGTGATAATTCTTTAAAATTTCATGTATCGAATACTTTGTTTGACGTGGAGCGAATTAAACCGTTAATATTCAGAGAGGGCAGTAAAGAAATTTGACGTATTCAATATCTATCCATTGCGCGGCACGTACTTTGCAAATCTCGGTTATTCGATTTCCCGGAAATAGCCGCACTCAGTGCTACCAGACAGACGAAATACATCGAGGAAGGAAAATACCATTTAAAGCACGATATTAAAACTTCTGATGCCTTCTACCATTCGAGTCAATAACGAAGAGCGAGGAGAATTTGTCGCTTCGGAATTTCCCTTTAACTTTTTTTTCGTATATCCCACTCCTCTCGTGTCGCGGAACATTAATGAGTAAAAATAACCCGAAAAAATGTTATTTCATGTTCCCTTCAACTTCTTAATTTCGTAGTAATTAGCCGTGCTCAACTATCTTTTTAAATTGCAGCATTACGTGGGTCTGTATTTATTATATAATGACGTGCTTACACGAATACCATAATTCGTATATTATTTCCATATTTAATCTGTACGTTTTGGATTATCGTACAATATTGAAGATTTTTGGCAACTTATTATGATGGCTGGAATTATTTTCAAACGCTTAGGAAGTTTAGATTATTTCAATTATGAAGAGTTACTTTTTAACCGAATATCAACGGTTTCCTCTAATTTACATTTTTAACCTATACCTTTAGAATTATGTTCAATATTGAAAATTCTTGAATATTCTCAATAATTATCTTCCCAGAAAGCTTTCAACATTGTTAACCCAAAAGTTGTTCACTTCAAAAGAAATTGTCAGACGGTTTATTGTCTCTCATCACTTTCCCTCCGAATACTTTGTAATTGTAATATTAATCCTAGACAGTCTTCCAACATGCAAAAAATAATGTACTTCGAAACATTTATTTTTAAGTATCGTCGTAAGCTGGTACTTTATAAAAATGATACTTTCACCTGCTACGGATTTAATTATGTATTAATACATAATGAATTATTATGCGGTATTTTTTATTATCGTGTTCTTATTGGTATAATTTATTATCAACGCCGAGGGCAGTGAGATAAGAAGTTAAAAAGGGCTAAATGAAATACGACAAACAAGAGATGTCAGATAAGAAAACGTACTTCAATCTCGGTTCGCGATAGGAACTGATTTTTTTTCCCTTCCCTCAAACAGTTTCTTTCTATCCTTTGTTCGCATAGTTCTTTATTTTCTTTCCACCACTACTTCCATGGTATTTTTGCACATTTTATAACCCCTGCATTCCGATTCTTGTTACATTTTCCCCGTTCCTTTGATACATAATATTAGAACAAACGACGGTAGAATCTTAAAAGAAAAAGTCCCTGAATCCAAGTAAATATTTCACGTTTTAATATGTATTTATTCGTGTGTTTATTCGGGTATGCATTCCACATAAAAGTAGTATAATCAGCAATCCAATGTGAAAGAATTCTCATTGCGGGAGACGAACTATTAATTTAGTGTCTCGTTTTAACCCTTTATAGCTCCATTTTGTTTAATTTCATTTTTTCGTTGTAATATTAATTATAAAAGTACGCGCAACGATTGTCACCTTTTTCTCTGCGTTTAAGTTATAATTTCGTAACTATTTTCGTTACTATCAGGTAATGTACCTTCGTTAGATTCCTGTTTAACTAGATTTAGGTTATAGGATTTCCTTTTAGACACGAAAAACATTGGGCTATAGGGGGTTAAACGCGATTAATTAGAATCGCAATTAATTAGAATCGCGGTTAACTAGATTTACGTTATACGATTTCTTTTTAGACAAAAAAATATAGGCTATAGAGCGTTAAATGCGATTAATTAGAATCGCAATTAATTAGAATCGCGGTTAAATAGATTTACGTTATACGATTTCCTTTTAGATGCGAATAAAATTGAGCTATAGAGAGTTAAACGCGATGAATTAGAATCGCGATTAATTAGAATCGCCATTAATTAGAATCCCAATGAATTGGAATCGCGGTTAACTAGATTTACGTTATACGATTTTCTTTCAGACACGAATAAAATTCGACTGTAGGGCGTTAACTTTTCTTCAGATTATTCTCCAATTAATTAGCCCGAACAATTTTTCAATTGATCTTTGGCGAATGGACCGGGAACATCCGACTTCGCCGGCGACTTCGAAGAGGTTCGTTATCCTCGATTCACCGTTGCCCTTAGACAGGAATGGGTAATGAACTCGAGGGTTGCTGCATCGTTGTATTATTAAGATGTTAACTTGCTCTGAGGTCGGACACGCTATCTGCTCTAGCGATGGGTATAAGCGAATTGGGACGAGTTGCAAATCAAATGCACCCATTGCAAATCAAATTCACCCTTTTGCAAGTCAAATTCATCCTATCGCAAATCAAATTTATCCTTTTGCAGATCATATTCACCTTTCAGCAAATTAAATTTATTCTGAATCAAATTGCGAATCAAATTCATGATTTTGCAAATTAAACTTACCTTTCATGCAAAGCAAACTGATCCTGTTGCAAATCAAATTCACGTTTTTGCAAATCGAATTCACTCTTTTTCAGATTAAATTCACTCTTCTGCAGAACACATTCACCTTTTCGCACTGCGAACGAACCATTTTGCAGATCATATTCAGCTTGATCTGCAAAAAGGTAAATATGATCTGCAAAAGGGTCAATTTGGCGTACAAAAATGTGAATATGGTCTGCAAAATGGTTGATTTGGAGTACAAAACGGTGAATATGATCTGAAAAAGGGTTAATTTGGGGTGCAAAAATTGTACCCGTCAATTCTAACTGATCTCTCGTATGTCGCACACGAAACGGTCGGCAGGATGTGGAGGACGATCCACCGATTGTAGGATATATAGCTAAAGACTACTCCGGAGTACCAACAGCAAAACCGCAAACACGCGGCTTGGTGTGGCCAAACCCCAAACCAAAGCCAACACTATGCTTGCGGGGGTAAGTAGGGCTTATGTAGTTCGAGTGAAGGGACTGTCAAAGAGAGAGAGAGAGAGAGAGAGAGAAAGGGAGAGATAGTGAAAGTCAAAGGTGATGTTATCAGACTACAGTCAAGAAAGCAGATTCTTTTCGATTAAACGTGCGAAATCATTTGTCGAGCAACGTTTTATGTGTCTCCTTGAAGGCTTTCATAAAACACCACCGGTTTGATCCGTCTTTTATTTTATATGATAGACATAATTGGAAAGTTATTACAATACGAAAAAAGGTGAAATTAACACGTTCTGAAACTGATGTCTCAGACATTAATTGGAGACAAAGGTATTACACTTTTTTGAAAAGTTATTACACTTGGAATAAAAAGAATGTACTTAGCTGATTGATGGGTAGAAAACAGTTTGATATTGTTATCTGGGTTATTCCAAGAAAATTCGTGAAAGATATGTTTTTTATTCAATCATCAATTTCTTAAAAACATACAAAGCGGTTCCCTCGAAATTGCTTTGCGTTTCTGAATATTTTGCAGACAATATTTGGTCTCTCGAGTTTTCCATTTCATTTGTCGAATTTTCTTTGATATCATTTTCCACGATTATTTAATATTTGTCGCGAATATCATTATTACTGTACGTCATCCTGAAAATCAATCTTTCAGAGTTTTTTTAAGAACACCCCAATATGCATTATATTATGAATAGCATTTTTATTATGCAATTTCGCATATGAATATTGCGAGTGAAAGCAGTTTGAATATTGAAAGTGTTGATTTCGCTAAGCAATTTTCTACTCGGCAAGATTACTTTGAAACTTTACTCGAACCGTCGATCGTTACACGATTTATTACATGAAAGAAAATACCTTTGATATTCAGTGTTTTTTTCATGCTAAAATACGTCGAACGACAGGCGTCAACTGCACGTCTGGAAGTGTATAAAGCGATTACAGAAAAATGGAATTCCGTTTCTGCATAAAACCTAGGAAAGTCCGTGCCGGATGAATTATGATAAGTCAGGACTTTGATCAAATGAAAAGCCACGAAAGAAAAACGTCTTTTTTATGTACGAATTGAACTTCTTGATTGTAACGGAACTGGTTGTTCGACGAAATAAGATTTCGTCACCGGACACCTTTTTTTTCCTTTCCAACTGCAAATCTCCGTATAAGCAGAATACAAAGTATGGATATTGGGAATCGTATTCCTCATCCCGTTCGATGTAATTTATTCCAGGAAATTGATTGCTTTTCTTCCTTATAATAACGATAAATGATTTCGTGGAAATTTATTTATCGTATTGAGACCTCGAAGTCTGTACGGCTTTGAATTATGGTGGAAAATGAAATAATTCTATCTAATACGATTTCCGTGGATCAAGTTAAATTTGGTGAAATACCTTCGAAAAATATCGCGTTTTATTACAAAGTTCGAAAAATTGAATTATATCTATTTTCCGATTGATAGATTGCTGAGTTGATTTAATGAAAATGATTAACTTGAGTTGGTGATATAAATGATTAATTAATATAATTTACGACAAGGTCAATATAATCTGCAAAAGGGTTAATTTTGGGTTTTTATACGCGTTCCTTGTATTTTGATTTTGTATAAATTTTAAATAAACACTCGTCTGAGGTAAAAGTAAATCTACCACGGTATACGTCTTACATAACAATTACGTGTTTAATCAACGCGTTCGAAGATAAATGTGCTGCTATTCGAGTAAATCCAAGTAATTGCACCGAGAGTAATTAGACTACAATACAAAATGATATCCGGTCTGGAATTATTTATCATTCGACATTATTTCCGTCTGATTGCGTGCTTCGTTAAGCTCCGGTTGCGTTTTTATTTCATTAAAACGGGGAAAGAATGAACCTTCATTTTCCTCGAGCTCGTTACTTTTGGTTCTTCGTCAGAAGTTTTACTTGCGGAATACTATCAAAAACACAAAGTTCGCGACTCCGTATTTTGCATCTGGGATTCGCATTCTTCGTAACTCTTCTAATTTGATATTAATTCACGATCTCGAATTATGAGATATAACAAAATTAATATGCGTCACCTGCAGATTTAAGAATTTTTTTTTATATCTTGAATTATGTAACTTGATCTCTGTGAATTATAAGCATAGATTAACAAGAACATGTGAGACGAAATATTTATAACGATACGATTTTACTGGTTTTGCAATCCAACCCTTTTGCTGATCAAATTCAGCTTATTGCAAATCAAGCTTTTCTACAAATTTGTTTTCTTAAGCCATTGTAACAATACTAAAATCTAATATGACATAAAATTAACATAAAATACTCATTTAGCACAAAAAATATCTAAAAACATTTTTAAAAAAGTTAACATAATCTGAAATATAATTTATAAATATTTTTCGTGTTAAATAAGTATTTTATGTTAATTTTGTGTCCTATTGGATTTTAATTTTTATTACTACGGCGCAAGAAAACAAATCTGTAGAAAAGCTTGCTTTGCAAAGGGGTGAATTTGATTTACAGAAAGGTGAATATGATCTGCAAAAGGGTTAACTTAGAATGCAAAACCCATAGGTCGTCGTATATTGCAGAAAGAGTTTTAAAATTTTGCACAAAACACTCTCGATTTCCGTTGAATTTTGTTCACCGCTAAAAGTATTGTACTTCCGAAGTAAATAGATCGATAGAATTGATCCAGGATGTCGTTGAGATCCGATCCAGCAGATTTAGCTGGGACGAAGGTGTACCGTAGAGGAGCTTTTCGAATAATAAAAAGAAGGTGGAAAAACACACACGCGACGGCAAAGTGCCGAAGAATGTTCCGCCCTGTTCGAACTAATCGATGCGTTAATCTGCCGACCTTTCACCCCACATTCCTTCTGTGACCCGATGCTCAACCTTTCAGTTTTATCGTTGCTTTTTTATCATGATAGAATATCTCCAATGTGTTCAATCCTGGAAAATCATTAAATACTTCAAAGAATTTTTCACGAAATTTTACATAAATGCTTTATGATGCAATTAATGTCACTAATTATAATACTACCTATTAGAAAACTGGTCCCGTTTAATTAAAGATAGTAAAACAAAATAATAGCAGCAATGTTATACAGATTTTGCAAGAATTACATTTTTTAAAATTTCGTAAACAAGTACCATTGTGTCTAATTAAAATTGGACAACGCATTCCAATTAATGCAGTTAATCCAATTAATTCCTTTTCTTATTTTGTCCTTAAATAAACACACCGAAACAAACACTAAGAAATTCCTTTAATAGTTGAAAAAAAAATACACGTCGAACGCAGTTAACTGGTTAAGAACAATAATGATCAAAGTACTAATCCAATAAAGGACATTTGATTGAACTTAAACAAGTTCAGGATGAGTATAAAGAGTTTCATTACCAGTTCCATGGATTTATGCGCACCAACACAGGAGTTCTCGGTCTGCTACATCTACCAATAATTCCGACGGTTTCCTGCCTTTTTACGATGTTTCATTTCGCTGTGAGAGAGAAGAGCAGTCGTCGGCGGTGTACTCGGGTGGTCGTAAAAACGTCGATGTTACACCATTGTAACGTTAACGATAACGGTCACTCGGACTCGAGGATAAGGTTACAGTGAACAGTATAAAATTTATACCGCCAAAGTGATTTAAATGCCGAGTTAAAAGGGAATATATTGTGACGAATCTCGTACCACACGGCAGCCCTCAACTTTTATGAGAATTGGATTACATTCTTGAAAACCAGGTGGTTTTCCATTACAGAAAGATTGCATTTTGGAACCGTGAAACAATATGGGTAGTGCAAAGTATTAGATTCGCCAAAAAATTCCTGCGGTTTTTAATGGTTTTTTTAACCATTGTACAAATATTCAAAGACGTGTATTCCACGTCCGTCGCCATTATCAAGTAATACAAATATTTTCATTGGAATTTATAGTTTTTCTTCGAAAAAACCTGGCTGGCCAAAACTATCAATACCACTTAGACTAACTGGGAGACATTATGCGTTAATATATTTATCGGAGATATTTTTAAATCGCAGCTAATTGAAGCTACAATTTTATTCAATATGGCTGAATATAATTTCCATAGTTCTAGTGTTAATTATGTGTTAATATATTTATTGGAGATATTTTTAAATTGCTGCTAATTGAGCGTACAAGTTTTCTGCATTTCATTTCCAAAGTGCGTTATTCAGATACGTATTTTACATTCAATTAACGTGAATTGATTAACCAGACTATTCGACGTAGATTTGTTATCAGTATTATTGATGGGTTTTATACGCGTAAATGCGTGTACCGTTACCGTGCCACGTGCAGGGAAAACGAATATTTTAAGCCAGTGAAATGTAGATGATAATGAGGCATGTAGAAGGCTTCGTAATTAATCAGCGGCTCACGTAAATTCTGTAATGACATTACTAAACGTTGATTATGATGATAATTATTGGCACGACATTGCAGTGTTGATATTTTTCGCGGATATATCATTACGCGTTCGATATAATTATTGTTTATCATTTGCGCGATGGACATTTCATGATACTTCTATCAGGAATACTTAAGAATTATATGAGCCGTTATTTTTTTAAAGTTGTGCAAGTCCAAAATGTCCTTTTTTCGCAGTATAAAAATTCCCCGAGCTTTTTTTTATACGGTAGATACGTTCCGTATAAAGCCTTACATAAAACAATCGCACAAAAAAGACTTAACTTACGTTGAAAAATTAGAGATATGTTCCATAATTGTCTAAAACCGCATAAAACAAAAGCAATGAGTTAAAATACACTTAAAATCGCATAAAAAGCATTGAAAAAAATTCAGGAAAATGAGAATGCCTAGAAAATTGCTTCGAAAATATGAAGGAAATTGATATAAAACTTAAAATTAGTTTGCTGGAAAACTTTCTTCATTTAATGTTATTGAATAACAAATCTTTTTACATGTTTTCATCAGAACTGGTGCGAAATCACTTCTTGTATGTGTATGAAACGTGCAATATCCATTCATAAAATTGTGTGCGTTCAGAAGGCGACAATTGTACAATTTGCTTGAAGAAAGCCACAAGATATTCGCGGAAGATTGTCGTCAGTAGGTGAGTCACGAAATTTCGTCACTCAGGCTCCAGTCGTCTCTTTCGTAAATTTCAGTTTCGCGCGTGGATCCTTCGGGTGCGTGTTCCGGAAGAGATGGCACTCATTTTCCCGACCGTTGATTCTGGATGGTCTCACGAAATCTTTTAGCCTTCTTTAAGGGTGGGAATAGACAAGGACGTGGTACCACTGCCACCTCGATCAGCGGAAATTGCTCCGCCGTAGTCGTGAAATTTTACTGCACCGAATCTCCGAATTCCCGTCCCCCTTTCCCTTCTTATTCTCTTTAGACCTTTCTTCTCCGTGATAGCCGGTTTCGTCTTAAAAAACATTACCGTAATCTCGCGTGTAATTCTGAAGCAGAATTAAACGAATCTCGCATTTTAATTTCGCTTTGTAACTTTTTATTTCTCCTGGCAATAATTACTATTAATTATACTTTATATATTCCATAATCTTGATCGTTACAACTACTAAACTTGTTTGTCAGATTTTTAAGAGACGTAGTATAGACAGAATTAATTCTATAGCGCAGAATTTTTAAAATTAGCCGTGATTTTCATACATTTATGCATCTTTCGCTGTACAAGATGAAGTTAGCGGGATTCGGGTTACTACGTCTCTTCATAATCTCGTTGAAAAATCTCATATATATCTGACAAACTCTCTTCGTAAGGGAACCGGGCTTGAATATAAATCTATCGTTTTTAAGCTATCTTTTATATCATTAAGTCTCAGTGTGTTATTAGCTTTTAATTAGATTGTAGAGTATTATGCACTGTAAGAAGTTCAAAGGTTCCACACATGGGTTTGAATTGCTCTAAAGAGCATTAGAGCACTGCGGTATACCTGCCTGTTTGTTTTGTAGAGGAACAATAGTTCCCGTTTGCATTGCCCCATCGATCAGTGGTCGCGGGGACTCGTGATAATTGAATTGTGTATCCAATCAAGCGAAATGGCTTGTCGAGATTACGAAAGAGCCGGAGATACAACCCGTTACTCTGCACGGTAAAAGAAAATTACGATATAATTAACTACTTCCTACTAAATTATAGCGAAGCCATTTATACATTCCGCAATTCGAAAGCTTAGCATTTAACTTTCTTCGTGGATCTTCCGAATACGAATATCATAAAAGTTTATATAGAATTGTAATTAATTAATATTTATACAGCATATAAAATATTAATATAAATATTATAACATTTTATAATCTTATAAGATCTCGTATAAGATAGATTATATATCTTATATAATAAGAAATAATATTATAGAAGTGTAGGTTTCTTACAATTTTATTCCGCTATTATTATGTTTCGTTTATGTTTCATTATCACAATTAACGTAAAATATTCGTTATAAGGGAAACGGTTTCAAGGATTGATAGTGACTTAATAAAAATTCGCGAAGGGAAGTCATGTGCTTCCGGACATGCATCGTTATCTTGATTTCTAATCACTGTTTTACGCGTAGAATACGTTACCAGTGGTGCATGGTTTACAATCGACAATTGTCCGCAATGTAACCCGTTATGCAGCTCGGTAGTTCCATGTAGTGCAAATATTTTGTCTTTTAAATTTACACTTTTAAAAGCACCGTGCACTGCCACGGGGTGCGTTGCGTAGATTTATAGGTGAAATGTTTGTCACGTGGATTTACGAGAAGGATCGTGAAAAATGTAAAAGAACTCGAAAACAATCCCGATAACTCAGAGATATATCTAAAGAAACATAGCGTTCGAATAATCATTGGAATTCATTTAATATCACCTCCGCACTATTTAATTCCCATCTATATTATTAATTGTACATAATATATCTGCGTAATATTTTCAACGTAGAAACATGCTTGGCGAATTCTCTGCAAAAATATTACGCGATGTTTCACTGCAATTTATTGTAATACCGTTATTGAAACGTAATATAATTATGAAATTTATTTCGATGTTTGTTGACAAACATCCAGTCGAGGAAGCATTTTTGTTCCTACTACAAATTTAACTCGGCGGTTTATTTCAAATGTATTTCTTTCGAGAAATGTGCGTCTCCTGTTAAGTTATTATTATTTAGAATTATTATTCAGTTATATTACAGATATTAATATCACTTATATAATCAAAAATAATAATAACTTAACAAGTGGCACACACTTTTCTGAAAAGATACTTAAAAAAAGTTACTTATATCTCTAACATATATGTAATTATATATACATATATAAGATATAATTACTTATATCGTTTTTTCTCTTATACCTACATTGTTTTCTACGTTTCTGAAGATAAAGTGTTATATCCTCGCTGAAGGCAAATCATGCCTCAGACAAGCATTGTTACATTCATCTTCGATTGGGGTGCTACAACATCGTGTATACGGTGTGTATACATTCCTGGCGATGTATTGTTCGAGGTCGAGTGTTGGCCACAATGGATTCTGTTGTAGAATCGATCGATTTCGTGTTTGCATAGGAGAGGGATGAATAATAGTGTGCAAGGGTGGGACGACGAAAAGGGGGAAAGAGGAAAGGTAGAGGGAGAGCATCGGAGGCAAATCAGTGGCACGGTAGATGATCACTATAGATGAGATGAAAGCATATTAAGGAAGGCACAGGAAACTAAGGAGGATCCACGGGAGCGTGCTACTGGAAGTTTTATTAAAAATCTAGCCTGGAGGATGATGGATATTTCCAGACAGCCGTGGCAGAAGCTAACCTTGCTCCAAGACGGCCGATGGAAAGTCGAAAGAAAAAACACCATGGAAGAAGTAGAACGATGAAAACATTGATGTTGCAAATGAATGAGTACGAAGATTGTATTCGATACTTTCGATCAAAGTAATGAAGAATGGAAATGGACGCTCTTTTGAAGTGGTTATGGAACGCTTGAGTTTGAAGGACATTTTGATCAGACATCGAACAAAATACACTTCGCCCTCGATTTGCACGGTATTTAAATTCCACGACTCTGGTTTAACACACTTGAAGAAATGCCGAGGAAAATATGTACTTTTCAATTATGTTATGTATATCTTGCTTAATTAATGAATTTTTATTTCAACATGTGTACTCTAATTTTTGAAAGGAAGACATAATACTGTTTCATATGGATTTGTTAAATTTATGAAGTATTTCTTTTCAATGTGAAATGGGGAACCAATCTACCGTGTAAATCGAGGGCTGTGTATTTGGGTGTATTTGATTAAGGTTTGATAGCCATTGAAAAAGACTTAGGTCCAAGAATCGACAGTGTGTTTAAGATGTGTGCTCGTAGAGTAGACAGAAACTCCTGTAAATGTAGGAAAAACACTCTTTAAATGCAATGAGGTAATGCATGAAGATCAGATAAGCACTTGAAAGGACAGGCAGGTGGTGATAGGAGATCAAGGAACGTGTTTGAATACAGTGCAACCAATAATTCTTTATCCTACCAAGAAAGAAATATCTTCCAGCCATGAGAATCCAATATGCAACCCAAAAACATGTAAAATTTAAATCAGTGTCCCAAACGCAGACCCTGTTCAATGTTACAAACCACATTTGATGATAGACAAAAATTACTAAGAATTATAGTAATAAGCTTCGCTTGTCGTTAAAGCTCACGTAAAACATTTAGAAGTTTGTATTTTTATGTTTTTATGTTGAAACATTGATTTTTAGAAAAGTTCTCTGCCGTGAATGAAGAAAGGGAATGAAACTAATGAAAGGTAACAAACAGAAGGTTTGAAGGAAGGGGGTAGGATGAGAGGGAAATCTTTGGGGTGCACAGGGATGTTGGGGCAGGAAGATAAGGGTTGGTGTGCAGATCGGGAGGAAGAGGTGGATCGAGAGGGTAGTGAATTAAAGCGGTTCGTCCTCTCTAACGAAGTCAACACGCCGGGCGAACGGATGAGGCTACCTTGTCGGGCAGAGACTATCGTAACAAGCGTAATCTTATATAAGGTGGTGAGCCTGGGTGAGGGTCAATTGTAGACGGCTGGATTGGGGATGAAATCAGAAGAAACTCCAACGCTCTAAGGGTAGTAAGAAACCTCAGACCACCAACAAGAATTATGCTTCTTTCCTAACTCACCACCGACCGACCTTTTGTCCTACGCCTTCGTCTTCTTCTTCGACTGCCGTCTTATAATTAATTATTTCTTACCCTGATATTTATGTGATACATCTATGTATTCATCGTGTGAACCACGTAGATGTTGTTGACTAAGCTGTTCAAACTCAATTTCTCGAAAATCTGCCAATTTTCGAATGCTTTTCAATCAAGTGATCTTCCAAGCGGCCCAATTTAGTGTTTGAGTATAAATTATGTTTCTGCTTTCGAAAATTGAGGAAATTCAAAAAGTGCACTTCATCAGCCCGATTTTTAAGAACATATTTCTGTATTTCTTTTTAAATTGTAATGTATATTTGTTGACATTTGTGATCATTCATCTTCAACACTTTCACATGTCTATAAACAGAAATTCTTCGAAGTAAGTATTTCTATCCAACAATATTAATTTGGATACAGCATGCATAATTATTAATCATAAACATTCAATCTCTTCGATTTGCTTATCACCTTAGTTAATCGTGCACTCATATTTCTTCTTTTCAATTAATCTACATAGATGACCCTTACATCTCTTATCATCGATTTGTCTCCGTACTTCTTCACTCGTCTGTCTTTCTGCCGTTGTCGCATTTCGTGATCATTCACGATGGTTCGCGATCATTCACGTTCACTTTCTTCTAACTACTTTATTCCTCGTCTTACCTTTCCCTTTGGCTAACCTTCCCCTTCTTCGTCTTCAGTGGGTTGCCATTAAAATGATAAAATAATGTTTGCGATGGTAAGTGGCACTAAAGCTCACCGCTTAACCACACCCACCGGCTCACCCCTCGTAAAGAAAGCGACCCTCGACTTTGTACCATCTTGTCGAACCACTTCTCTCTCACGCTCGTTCGCCTTGGTGCTAATTTACGAACGCCGTACTCGAGTCGTCGACGAGTAATCGATTTACGGGTTACAAGGAAGGAAGAGGAAGAAAGAAAAGGTGATGATGCACCTTGGTTCAAGAAAGACAGCACGAGTGCTTCCGTCGGAGAATTCAAGACAAGAGGTTTCCGACGCTCCGAGTAGATCAAGTATTGACGGCAGGATAATATCATAATTATTGCTTGCTCGTTTACGCGTCGTTAAAGCGCTCACTCTTGTAATTAATGTTGACGTTAGTGGTGGCGTTTCTTGGATGCTTGTAGTCTGCTTGTTGTTTATTCTGCTTGGACCAGCGAAACGATTTTCACTGGTTTATTTGAGGTCTTCGATCTTCGTGAATTTCCAATGAAACTCACTTTTGGCAAATGCTTTTTACTTAACACTAGAACTGCCGAAGTCAAAATGACTTGTCAGCCATTTTTAGTTGAATTATTCGAATATGCCACGATGAATTCTTTGAGATTTTATATACCTTCGTTTTGTGCACATAACGCGATTAATTGAATCCATTTATTAAATTCAATATTCTAGCCATGATTTCTTTATAAATAAATGTGTATCATAACTGAGAATATGTTCCCTAGTTCTCGTGTTAATAATATAATTCGTAATCGTTTTGTCTGGGATTTGATTTTTACTTTCTGTTAAAAGGTCACCTTAGATGTATATATTTTCCAGATATTATTACTTCAACCTTGTATACTTAATCTTTCGCACTTCAAATTCTAGTCTTCTCTTCGTCACATAAACTGAATGAACAAAATCAACATATAAGATTTACATTATAAGATTCATTTCTCAATTTCCATGGAAAAGGACCATTCACAGTTTGCTAATCGGTATCACAAAACGTCTTAGAATAAGTTCTCTTTGTAGCCAAAATATTCCCTCTAATCCGAAATGTTTATTGGCCAACTTGACGGACTAAACGAATAAGCACACTTCAAGTATCCATAATCTTAAGAGCACGAACTATCTTCTTCCCCGATCTGATTCTCTCGCAAATCCTTCCTTACTTCCGCTTCCACCTGAAGACGGCTTTAGCTGGTAAGATACGAGACGAGTGAAGCTTTAACGGACCGATTAGCTCGGACACATCGAAACACTTTTCAGCACTTTAGCGGCTAACGGAGATTTCGTTTCGTTTTCTTTCCTTCTCCTTAGTCTTCGCGTAAAGTCTGGAGTCACTATATCTGTAGATATAACCGGTACTGCGGGGGTGTCTGTTTTGAAAGGGTAGCAATTACTTCATTCACGGTAGTAAGCTCCTGGCTCAACCCGTGAAACTGTGAGGGAGAAAGACACCGCGTGACAGTAACAGAACAAACGAAACCACACAAAGCGCGTTTTTACAGGGAACTAATTGTAAGAAGGACATATGCAACAACTGCAGATGTAACAATTCATATTTATATCGCGAATTATATTATTATATGACTATATTTACTGGTTTTGTACTGTAAATTAATTCTTTTGCAGATCATACTCACCGTTTTATGCTCAGAATTAATCAGTGTGCGGATCACATTCATTTAATTGCAAATGAAATTCATCTCATTCTTTTCTAAAAATTCTTTTTATTATGCTATTTTAATATTTTGTATTAAAAATTACTGTCTAAAATGAAAATTGTAGCTTAACGTAAACATAAAATGACATAGAATGATCTGAAATTAATATGGAATACTTATTTAACACCAGAAATATTGACAAATATTCATTTCATATTTTTATTATATTTTTATTACAATAGCTTAAGAAAACAAATTTGCAGAAAAGCTTGATATCCAAAAGGGTTAATTTGGAGTGCAGAATGGTGAATATGACCTGCAAAAGGGTTAATTTGGAGTGTAAAACCAGTAATGCGGAAAGAGACGGTAGATTCAAACTACGTGAAAAGATACTAACTAGTATTATAAAAAAAGGAATACTTAAACCGACGAAGTGGGTCATGCGATTTTAGAGTCGTTTTCTCAGAAATTAGAGGAAGGTTCTAACAGCGCGTGCGCAGGAGATTTGAACTCGTGGAAGTACAGGAATTCTTGTGGGATGAGGTACAAAGTATCCCTGCGTTTGGAAAGTGGCGGAAACGCAGAATGCTGATATTGCATTCGACAATACTGAATGTGTTTTGGTGAAAAACGAAGGGAAAATGGTGATGTGTTGAACTTAGCGTAACGAAGTTAAAAGGCGAAGAAAGAGATGGAGGGATTAAAAGGACAACGAGAGAATGCAGCATGTTTTGGTAGATTTTAGAAGGAGAAGGGAAAAGACGAGGGTGGATACCCCGAGAGTGATAAGGGGAGGGTGGATACCGGGCTCATTAAACCGAGAATGCTGATTGCGTTAGCCCTGGGCAAGTCATTTCATCCCCATGGTCTCTAAATGGGTGTGCATTTCCGGTAGATCTGCACACACTTCTATCTATGCACACCTACGTATACAAGCTGCATACAAGGACACTAGCACTTCCGTATGAAACGACTTGTTACGATCAGAAACCCCGATGATGTGCCATCCATTCCACGTCCCCATGAAAAACGAACCTTTCAATTAGGTGCTTTTCCGATCTGCAACTGTTAGGGTTGCCGACTTGCTTCGGAGTTTTACACGGGGATGTCTGATTCAGGATACGTGCCCTGCTTACGGCGTCCAATGGAAGCTTTGGAAAGAGTGGTCCAAGAATTTTCGGTGTCATTATGTACAGGTTTTGCACTCGAAATTAACCATTTTGCGGATCATACTCATCTCTTTGCAAATCAAATTCATCGTTTCACAGATCAAATTCACTTCTTTGCAAATCAAATTCACCGTTTCACAGATCAAATTCACCTTTTTGCACTTCAAATTAACCATTTTGCTGATCATATTCATCTTCTTGCAAGTCAAATTCACCCTTTTGCCATTCAAGCTTTTCTACAAATTTGTTTTCTTAAGCTGTTGTAATAAAAATAGAAACCGATATGACACAAAGTCAACATAAAATACTTGTTTAACACAACAAATATTTATGAATTAAATGTCTGTAAATATTGTTAGTGTTAAATAAGTACTTTATGTTTTTAAGGATGATCTTGATCTGTGAAAGGGTGAGTATGATCTGCAAAAGGGTTAATTTGGAATGCAAAACAATGTTGAAATCGTGCGATTCCTAGATTTCATGGCGGAAGATTAGTAATAATGTGAAAAAGAGAATGTTGAAATCGTGCGATTCCTAGATTTCATGGCGGATGCAGGCGGAACCGGCTGCCAGCCGTATCGTCCAAGTTCGACCTGTCGTTTTGCTTGGTCATTAAAAAGCTTTCAACCGGCGAACCGCACCTCATTCCACACGTCGACGGTCGTCCATGTCTATGGAAAAATGTTTCGTCGACCACGGTAGTTTCCGGCGGCGAAAAAAAAATGGCAGGCTAGGGACGCAAGGGAAGAGTTAAGGGACAGGGAGGGAAAATGAGAGATTCACGAAGCCCGATTGAAAACCGCGCCCCACACGCCGCACTTTTTTACCGCCAATCGACAGTCGCCATCCATGGTCATTGTCACCCCAGAATTCCAAAGATTTTCCAACCACAGTTCCAAATCGACGTTTGCCTGTTAGGGAAACAATGAAATTTCAAATTTTCCTGTAACTTCTACAAAACCGAAGTTACACAACAACTGACTCTTTCCATTAAGTTCTACCATCTCGTTGTCCCTGATTATTTCTTATCCGTTGGAATTAATAACGCATCGATTACTTCCGGTTATACATTCTTTAAATTACATTCGTCGACTAACGCGTTTACATGGTGCGGCGTTAAAAATAAAATTAAAATACAAACCAATAAATCAATACAATATTTGAACCGTCATTTTCGAAAGTGGAACCTGTCCACTTTTTCTTGCGACTTTAATATCATGACTAATAAAAAGAAGATATCAGTCTGTAGAAGAAAATCATATTTACTTCCGTTTGCATTAAAACTGGACTTATACCACTCTCGAAAGTAACGAGTCATTTAAATTATTGACACACGACATACTTTTTGCATCGTCGTTCAGTTGAAATCTTTGTATTAAAAAGCTACTCTTTTAATCCAAAATTTTCTCACGTGTCATGAAGAACCTCATGAATACACACCGCGGTGGAAGTTGTAAGAAAATAATGATATTCAAAGGTGAAAATGTGTCACGTTAAAACATATGTTAAGGCAGAACATTGGAATATGTCGGAGAGCCAGTATAACATGTTAAATATCAAGTAATACGGAAAAACAGTTGGTTACATTCGCTGGGAATTTATAAAAGCTTTTATTCTTTTTGCTTCAGCTACGTCAAGCGCTTGTATTCATTTGAGATAAAGCACTGAAAAAGGTTCCGTTTTTTCATATGTGTCAACGTTATGGATTTCTCTATCACCGGTGTTATATTACTGCATATTATGTTATTAAGATATTTCTACATCCAGTACGCGAAACCTTCGATTTTATTATCACATAGTTGTATATTTTTAATGGAAAGAAAATGTGCGTGTTATATGCATTGACGCGTAAACTAATTTTCATTGGATTCCACAAACTCTGATACAATGGTCGGTTTTAATCTTTCCTATAAAAACAAATAAAACTATTTTTTGTGGAACCTCGTAGCATTGCTTTATGAAACGTTGTTTATTTCAGGATTTTTATTTCTCATAATATATATTCGTGGAAAATGGTTACGACTTTTTTCTTCAGGTTGAATATGTATTCTGTTTCGTGATTGTTTTCAATTAAGAAAATTATGGCTTAAACAGAAACTTTTAGGAAAAATGTTGGACGATTATCAAATTGTGTAATCGGTGTTTAAAAAGTAATATAGTGATGATCGTAGTAGAATAATGTTTAATATGAACAAATAAATAGAGTTTCATAAAGTATGTGAAAAGTGATAATAATTGATTACTTTCCAGTAGCCCTAATATATAAAAATATAAAAGTATAAAAATGTGGGTTTCGTATTTTCCTTAAAAATCGGGATTAAATTTCTGGACAACCAAATATGATATATAATTATCCCGGTTGATTAAGTTACTCCAGTTTACCTTATATTCGGACATTAATCTCAGTTTAGCTGTATATCTGCCTAACTTTCTGCAAGGCAACCCCCAATATTTTCTTCCGAATTACCAAACTTGCCGAGGGAAAATAAAGCAAAATTAACGAATCATACAATGACAAATAGCGTCACAAATTATATCTATATGAAAGCAAGGGGCGAAAAGTATCTTCTCCGAGTTCACAGTAAACATTCCATTCCCCATATTGTCCACATTTACGGGAAAACACAATTCGCGACATTTCTTCGGAAGAGTCAACGGGCCAAAAACGAATCTTTCCAAACACTATTTCATTCTTTACCACAACTTCTCTGTATCGAATCAGGCCACGTATATTCCTTGCTCTCTTTTCGAACTCTCCTTTTTCAGGAAATCGTACGGATTCCATTGTTTCAGAAAGAATATACAGTCGAGCACCTCTTTTTATGCGTACTCTTTTAATGCGGCAAATATAATTTCATCTCTGAATGCGTGAATCTTATTTATTAGATATGTGCATAAGTTCTCGCAGTTTTATGAAATCAAACGAACTTGATCTTGCTTTTTAAGAAGAATAGTTTTTATCCCAAAAAATATTCTCCATTATTTTCTATAACCTTCTTCCGTCGATCTACAAGTTTTTTAACTGCATTGGAAGTTTCTGAACTATATTTGTTTCCTTTCAAAAATGGTACATAAATTGTGTCATCTAAAATGGCGGGAACTTATGCATCTACTTAATACATCAAGGTGAATTGGATTTGCAAAAAGGTTAATATGACTCGCAAAATGTTTAATTTAAAGTTTAAAAAATGTGAATATGATATGCAAAGGGGTTAACCCGAAGTACAAAACCTGTAAAAACCATGTAACCGACTAACAGCGAAACCAATCAGAATTGATGATTGTTGATCGGCAGTGTTGACACAGGGGTGTCAGTATTGGCGGATAACTTAGGCAGATACCTGACAGGATAGAATTCGATGGTTTGAAGAGTGCGATTACGTAGGCGGTAGATTGGCGGATGCTGAAGAAAATGAGAGGAACGGAGATGAATGTAAACAGTAAAGAGATAGTAGAATGAAGGACAAAGATACATAGGCGTGGACGGTCGACTGATCTTGTTCAAGCTGAAGGGATTGAAGTGTGTGTTTTGCTGGGTGCACGAAGTACAGGAACCAGCCGATGGACGAGGAGTCAGGGTCTCCAACCAATGTGGGAAGCATTGGATAGAGTTAGGTTGGTATCACTGCGTGGTAGAGAAGGGGAGATATAAAGGACTGCCGATTTAGCTTTGCTACACGAGTGACCGAGCCAGCCGGGCACTCCAAAGTAATCGAAATCCGCGTAGGAAAAAGGATGATCGGTAGGTGGATGGTAAAGGGGTAGTCATGGTGGTGCTAGAGGATGGAAAGGAGGCGATAAATTACTGTGACCAACCCACCATCGATCCTAAATACGTAAGCTTTTAGCTTTCACTTTGTTCTTACACTACGTGCTCTATCTACCATGGACAGATCCTTCCGCGTACTCTCTCAACGTCTCACCTCGACCTTCGCCACCATTTATGCTTCTTCCAATGACTTTTTATTCGTCCTTTCTGCGAAGCATTTAGCTTTTTCAATTTCCTTATGTTTGATCCTTCTGCCAATGTATACCTTCTACGCACAAAGTCCTTTAACACAAGGACATCCTGATCGATTTCTAATACAAGTCTAATAGAAGTATTAGGATAATTAAAAAGTAATGTCGTTTTGGGATTCTAACTTTTAGTGGACATTTTTTCAAATAAAAAATATAATCTGACTAGGACGAATGCTCGTTTTATACTTTTAATAAGCAAGTACTCTTTATAACTCTAAAAGAGAAATTTCTATTTCTAATATATTGTTATAAATCTGTTGCATTTGGTTTTGGATAATTGTGCCGCTAATTATGTAAGTGGTTTACGTATGTTCGAATAATTTAACGAAAATTGGCAAACAAGTTAGTTTGATTCCTTTGGTAGTTCTAGTGTTAAATACTTTTAATGGGATTACATAAAACGTTTGTTTAATACCGTGTTAATCCTGATTCGGATTTGCATAGGTGGCACGCGGCACTGAACGTGTTATCATATCTACATATATAATTATTTTTAATTGGCATCGCAATTAAGGGGCGTTTGCGTAACGTGCAAATAAACAGCATCCAGTTACTTACGCACGTGTGTCGATGCGTTACACATGTTTTACGAAGAGATCTACAACGATCAACAAAATCGAATCAACTTATGAAATCACTTACTCATTTATTAAATAACGTTTATACCATAACTAATATTTCCAATTGTAATTTAATACTGCAATTTAATATAACGCCAGCATGTACCACCGGTGGTTCAGACCGAGCTAAACATGTAACTCACCTCGATATATATCGTTCTTGCTGACAGTAAACAGTCTTTAAATGGACGAAAGCCAATTATGACTGAATATAAATATAAGTTTTTTTATCAGATTTTTATCACGATAAAAGTTGTTTGCCAATTTCTAACATAGTATCGCCCGATGAGGGAAAATATTATTAATGGAACAGTGTGATACGGCGAAATATGAATTACAGAGGCAACGTTAAAGTTTTAATAAAAACAGTAGCACTTCGTTCTGCTAAATATTGTATATATTGATCAGATCAATTTCGTTTCCTATTGGACATTTTACACTGTTCGTCTCCGTTCCTCTTCGTGTGAGAAACGAACCGATCAAGTGGATCGGAACACATGGGTCGAAGATGAGAATTACGAGGATTCTATGGGACATTCGAGGGGGTGAGTACACCGTTGAGGTGTCTGAAACTGCCGGTCTATCTTTCCTATGTCTTCTATCGCTCCTTTTATACTCCTCGAGCCTTTTCCACGAGACGGATATTCCGTACGACGTGATATTCGAATAAAATTGTAAAAGTTAGTCTACTGCTGGTAAATTTATCCTAAATAAGCAAATATTGTTTTCAATTGAAAAATGATCACTTTCCTGGTGCCATTAACAGTATTATTGGTGAATAAAATATGATGTGATAATGGAATTTGGGAAATGTACGTCATTTGTGATTTGCATTGAACGTTTTTCATGGAACGAATATTTCGTACGAAATACGAATATTTGGGACATGCAAATAAATGAGGTAATTGCGTCGATATTGATATTAACTGATTTGTTCGCCATAATAGAATTGTTAATTTCCAATCGAAGATAGCGCAAGAATTGGTTCATCTGATAACGAACGATCGAAAATAATGGGGAATAAAAAAGATCATTAAACTGCAGAGAATTTCGCAAGTGCAATGCTCGGGTGTACGGTGTATAATCATAGGCACTATCTCTTTAAATATTCATAGCGCGTATTCGGTGCGAGGATAAGCCATATCCAGCACATGGATCGTCGAACGAATATCACCGAAAGACATAAAAGCCATTAGACGCAGGACGAGTGCTATTTATTTGCCATTTAATCGTTTTACTGTGTACGTGTCGGTAGTCGTTGAAACCCATGAATACAACTTGAAAGGCGATAATTCATGGATCACGTTGGAATCTAATTCTAACCGAAAGAAAAATCATTGGCGAACTAGATATTTAGTTATCGTGGAAGAGATGAATTTTTATTTAATGTATTTTGTGTATATCAATATGCAGTTGATAAAAATGGCTTCCAAATACTTAAAAGGAACCCTGGGTTCGAAAAAAATCGGAGGTGGTTTTTCGTTTTCACGTATGTTGTAGTACTCGAAAAACTAACTGGCAAGTATTTTTTTATATCTGCGGAATTTCAGTTTTAAATAGTGAAACCTCCGCCCAAAGATTTGACGCGTGCCAAGAATAATTGGAATTCTTTTACAGAAAT
Source organism: Nysson spinosus (assembly GCA_910591585.2). Taxonomy (NCBI): domain Eukaryota; kingdom Metazoa; phylum Arthropoda; class Insecta; order Hymenoptera; family Crabronidae; genus Nysson; species Nysson spinosus. The sequence continues at coordinate 1,186,521 of OU342852.1, read as the reverse complement.
TTTCAATTCCTTTGAATTTTAGTAGAGGTAAAATATTTTTTATCATAAATATCCTAATATGGAATTCTAATATTTTGGATAGGTTTCATTTTTAAGGGTAAACTACCTTCGCGTTGAATTTTTCTTTCCCATATAAAACATTGATTTAGTCCGCAAACGGGTTAAGAATGAATTTTATTTTCTGGAATCCTGTTTCATTAAATGAAATCCATCATCGATTACATTTTGTTTAATTAGTCACATAATAGTTTCCTACTTTACATTGGATTTATCAGATTTCATTCGTCGTCCCATTTAATTAAGAACTAATGTCCATGTCCGTTTGTCTTCATTTATCAGTTCTGTTGTATCAGTTCTCAGATTTCTATGTATCTTTCGGCAAGATAAATATTCGATCTTTTGAAGAGCTCTCCCCGCGATCGTTATCTCGACATGAAAACAACACTCCGTTTTACAGGTTTCCGAGTTATCTCGTTTCGGTTGTACAAATTTATTGACCACTTAGAAACGCCGGAGATACTCGATACGGCGAACAAAGCAGATAACTTCACCATAAAGGAACGGCAGGATTTTTAAATAGAGGCACAAGTTAAATATTCATAGGTTTGCGTATTACTTGTCGCCTTGTTCCTAGCAGGGTGAACAGAATAATGCAATTTTAAGATCAAACAAGAAGATACTTTCTTGCAAAGTATTAATCTAAAAGAAAGTTTATTTGAAATCTAAGAGAAAATGTAGATTTCAAGTATCACTGATTGTGACTGTATTTTATTAACATTTGAGTTATCCGGGTAAAGAATCCCAGAGACTCAATGTGCCGCGTTATATCAGGTTTACCTTTTTCGTGAATTATTTTCTGAATTATTTTCTGAATTATTTTCGACTGAAGGGGGCAACAATCGGTTGCTAAAACGTTTCGAATGCAATTTAAATAAAGAAGAATATATTCAACATTGGTCTACTCTACCAGCCGCACCGTACAAACTATAGAATATTAATTATTTCAAGACCAACAAAACAACTTTCAAGGTTTACCTGTATTTAAAAATGGCGTTCGATTAAATATATCGGTATCTGATCATCGATACTCTGTCTTTTAACATCGAAACAAGACCTCTGCTTGGATTGGTTGAGATGTCTGATCGTGTAAATTCATCGACCACTTGGACAGCAAAGTCTAAGCCGGCATAAAAAAAGTGCGACATACATCTACACGTACACACGTGTCATCAAATACACACGTTCTCCCACAGCATCGTGTTGGATATTGGTAAAGTTGCACGCGACATTCTGCAACTCCAACAACCCCCCTTCTACCCTTAGTGCCATCAGAATTCCCAACCCAGCTGCTGTTGCCTTTTCTACCCCTTCTCTTCTGTGCCATGTGAATCCACCCTGCCATGCCACTTCTTCGGCTCTTCCTTGTCCTTTGGCAATCTCACTTAGACACTCAGCCTTTTCCGATGGAGGATGACCAAGTCTGGCAACAAAACAAAAAAGAACCCTGAACGAGTATAACTTCGGAATAGTTGGTACTGGTGATATCAGAAAAAAGAATCGCCCACGAGGGTGCATGGCAGAGAACGAGGAGATTAAAGTGCGGTATTGGTTTCAGAAGTTTGATGATGTTATGGTGGATTTATTAATTAAAAAACATATGTATGTCTTTCAAGATCATAATTATATACTTGACCCTCGATTTACACGGCATTCGAATTGCACGATTTCAATTTACACGGCATCTTTTGGCGAACCAATTTACTGTGTAAATCGAGGGGTAGCTGTATTTTTTTATGAAATTGTGACCACCTTTTCTCGAAATCGTAGATATATTAATTATTCAAATTTGACAGATAACAAATAAGTATAAATATCTGAATTATAACATAATGATAAACGTAATTTTGTTTTCCTTCGTTAAATGAAATTTTCCGAATCAGATAAAATGATGTTCTTTCTTAATTCGATAGATAAGTTTATATTTGATTTAAAATAATCTTTCTCAAACGTAAACCCACCTGTTGTATGCAGTCCGTGTCTCGCATAACGCGATTTTTATAACGTGGCATTTTCCTAGGACCTAACTCTCGCGTTATACGAGGGTTGCCTGTATATTTAAACCGTTTTGAATGGTTACAGTATTCCTTGTTAAACGGAAACAGTGTCGTACGGAATTCAGAAGCTTCAGCGCCCGAAGGTTATTTATAAACGTACCATTGATAAGTCAGTCATAGTTTCACCACCGTTGCGATCACGTCGCGCGCTTGCTGACTTACTATTCGAGTAATTGCTAATTTTCCGAGCACATTAGTCACCAATTAGTGCAGTGCATACCTCTTTTATTAAATATTCGTTCATCACGAGTGATCTTGAATTTTTGTAACATTTGTTCATCGTTTGAAGAGCGCAGAAAGTAATTCCGCTGCGTAACATTGAAGTTTAGCAACTTGTAAGTAAAGTCACAAAGGACTTTATCATATTTTATACATTGAAGTTGCGTATCTTATTCAGAGATATATATTATACAATATTTTATGGAAAAAGTAGGGCGATTGCGTTTTAAACGGACTTTAGGTAAACGATAATTATAAGTTTTAAGAGAGTTCTGATTAATTTAATAATATTACAAGAGTTGTGGTTCAGTTGAACTCCCGTTATTTATCACATACCAACATTTCTTATTCCTGTTTCCGCATTCTTATTCGGTTTTATATTTTACACTAAAGTGTAAAATATTTCAACCAATAATACAACAATCTGTAAAGTGCAACATCCATGTTACACCAATCATATTTTGTATTTTGTATTCAGTTTTATTTGGCGATTTTGATGGATTGTGAAGCAAGATATTATATCAGATTTATTCGTATTATTATATTATAATAATATCGATAGATCTTGGTTCTTAAATTTCAATTTAAAACAATTCCGAGGAGCAGAATTTATATCATCGTTAACTTCTATTTATTCTGCGTAAAAGTAATCGATAGTTTTTGCTCTCTGCGTGACTTTGTGGTTTCCCTGGAACGCTCGAGTTTGTAAACATTAGTCCGTGAAGTCGACGTTCGGACAAGAACCGAGTATTTCTGGCGTTTCAAAATTCAGCAGGACTCCCTATAACATGGGAGATGCGTTCCGTGTTATACGAAACCAAGAGCGCACGAAGAACTAAATAATTATTTGGTTTTTAATATAACAGAAAACAACATGCATTTTATTTTACTGTAAAACAATAAGAACGTAAAATTTGTTCATTATATTTATGTACAGAATAATTGTAAGTAAAAATGCAGGTAAAACTACAATCTAATTATTCTCAGAATCGCAAAAAATTGAGTTCCATCGACATCGTTTTTTGGCTGCTGGTCCAGTTTTTTTCGTCAATCGAATATTCCTCAGTTTCAAGATTTGTCTTCTCTTTATTTGTCAACGTGTCTTCTTGTATTATTTCCTTAAGAACAGTTTCACTTTCATACTTAATTTTCCAAATTTTCTTTAACCACGTTATACGAAGACACTAGCGCAATTTTTAGTTCGCGTTATAGAAGTCTATTAACTTCTATCATCGCGCATCTTTACAGAACATTCCCAACAAAATCTATCCAACTATTTTATTAAAAACTGTATCCATTTCAGTATTAATATTGTCATCCCAAATATATTTAATATATTTATACATTAACCTATATTATATATAATACAGTTACTGAATTATCATATGCAGAGAAATTGGAATTCATAGTCGTCCATTTTAACATCGAAATCAATTCAGAACCTAAAACGAAGGCTACAGGATATTCATATCCTGTCGCTCTTCCTTTAATATTGTCTTTTCTTCTTTCCACGGTATTCCGATCCGTGATGCTTTATAATCGATGCAGGCGATTTTTTTCTTTCTTTGTTCGTCACGCTTATAAGGCAGATTTAGAGATAATCGAATTCTCTGTTCGATGTCATCTTTATTCATCGAAGTAACGAGCCTCGTATTGTCCCCTCGGGAAGACGAAGTTGATTGTGAGACTAAGTGGACAGAATGAAGACTAATAGCATTGAAACCAAAAAATGGGAAATACGATTTAACTCGAATATAGAGTTTGTTAATATTCATTGAAATCTATGTATCTTGCTTGAAAGGATTAAAACTGTATGAGGTCAGTTATATTATATATGTAAGATCCACCCGTCGGGATTAACGATTCGGTTTTAATTACTCAAGGGATTCTGCAGTTATTAGATGTGACGATTAGTAATATCTGCATTCTAACGAGAATTGATTATTCTTTCGAGATTTATCATGGATGATAAACCAGAATGAAGTTAATGGATTCTGAATAAGAAACGTTTTATTAAGTATTTATCTCGTTTATGAATTCTAGTAATCTTAACATGAAAAACTGCAATTAGCGTGCAATTAGGAATTAGAAAATATAGAAGTAATATTTAACAAACAAGTGGTGTGCACATATTCTTAAAGATCCTTGTATTGAAATTCATACAAAACGAAATTATTTATCCATATTTTTTATGGGTGTATTTAGAATTTGTTTCGTGCGCAGACAAAGTTCTACGAGGATTTTGTCGAAATTCACTTAAAATACCACATAATGTCCCTTTTCTTGAAAAGGCTTCAAAGTTTACAATTTAAATAAAACCTGTTACAAATGAATAGTTTCAAAACGTAATCGGATTAAGGCGTCAATGCAGGACCGATCACTGTTTCTCTTTTACCGCCCGAAAAAGTCATTAGTCGTTCTCTTTTCGAAAAACCGATTAAGAATATTCGGAAAAAATTCGGTGATGACGCAAACATATCAAAAGCGAAGAGTTTGGTAACACTGGCAATCCGCGGGTACCGGAAAAAAAACAACAACAAGCCAAGCCTCGACGCGCGACCGGATATATACGCAGGCCAGTAATTTTTTAATTGCATTTCCATCGGACATTTTTATGGGCGACTATTCTCGCGGCGCTATACACATCGCGCTAGCAAACTCGTCCAACCCTTCTTCGGAAACCATTTCACACATCGACCTAACCCATACGCCGGTGCACTCGTTTCAAGCATACCAACGAAATAAAATGAATCTGGTTGCTTGGTTCACGATCGAGTGAAAACACGTGGTAAATAAATCGCGAATTTTTATCTTTCAGCTGATATTCGAATATTTCTGGAATGCTATATGTATTTGTTTATGAAATTATACATAAAAATAGAAGCTTTGTAACCATATAGGAAATTCCTAATTTGCATAATTAAGTTATAAGAAATATTCAGAACTCGTGCACTGACAGAAATGTTTTTCGAATTTATTTTCTAAAGTATTAGGGGTATATTTATTTTTCATATTATTTTTCACGTACTTTGTGAAAATCCCTTTATTTCCTCGTATTAACCCTTTGCGCTTTGAGGCGACCCTCGGTCGCCACTCTATTTATTGCGAAAACACGAACAGCGATTAATAAGCGATATTAAGATTTACTTCAGTGCCTTAAAATTAAATCTTTCATCAAAGTATATTTAATGTACAATAAAATTAACATTGATCTCTTTCTACCATAGTTTAAAAAATAAATAATGATGGATTGAATTAGTTAAAACAGGGATTTAATGTCTACGATGAACTCGACATTTCTACGACTTTTTTCGAATATCTTTGTAAATTGAATTTGAATTAAATCAATAGCAGGAATTCATTAATCCCTAAAACCTGGTAATTAAGATATATAATGAAATTGCCAGACTGATTCGTGCAATCAAGTTCCGGGTGAACTTCCATCGATCATGATTACCCCAGTAGCCCAGTAATTCCCATTAATCACTGAAAATCCCATTAATAGTATCAGCCACGTTCAATGTACCTATCTTCCTCAATTGTTTAATATTGTTTGTCAATATTATACTTAACACATTCGCACCGGATGACACACATGTGAGTCTTTAAATACGTTGCACTTCCGTCTCAAAGCGTTTGAGTTCTTTTTGACGAAGTTATATGTTGATGTTTACAACATTTTTGTCAACTTAACTTTATTTAGTAAAATTCCTTCGTTACTTTTCACACTTGATTCCACGCATTCACTTTAACTTTAATTATTAATACTTTATTGATACAATTATTTTCACGTAATGTAGCTTCGTTAGATTCGCGTTTAATTAGTTTCACGTTATACGGTCTTTTTTTAGTCACGAAAGAAATTGGATTATAGAAGGTTAATTAGAATTTAACACTTTGATGGTCGCACATTTCATTAAAAAAACTTGCGGCTACCGCAATAAAACGAATTTCTGAAAATAGTTGAAATACGTTAACTCTATGCACTCCAAGAAAATATCTGGTTAAACGCGATACATTACGTGAAAATAGTAACAAAATTATTACTTAAACGCACGGAAAAGGTGACAATTGTTGCTCGTACTTTTATTATTACTATCACAACGAAAAAATGAAACTGAAATGAAAGATATAGAAAGACGCGTATGTGACTTCAAAGTTACATGGAGCTGCAGAGGGTTAAACACATAAGATCAAGGATACTTTTATTAGTTCGTTTCCAACACATTCGGCATGTCCTTCTTTTCCATGAAACTAAAAGTGGATGAAAGAGAGTGCCGACAATGCTAGTGTAAAAGCGGGAAAGACAAAAGAGAGGGAAAAAGACAGAAGGTCGAATTCCCAGTAGATCACTGTCAGGCCACGGGAAGCCAATATAAATACCTCAACGCCTCGCCCGGTTTGCTTTTCGCATTGCTATACGGCTGCCCTCTTGTAACCTGTCTGTCCCGTTTGTTTTCTCTCCGCTCGGAAAAAGAGCGAAACAGGAAATACCGAAGAAAAGGGTGGAAAGACGGGGTGGGAAACTCATAGTGATACCGCGACAGTTCCACCAAGGCAAAAGATATCGCGGATGTTGAGAATAGATTATTCCACGTACACAAGCATCTATTTCATTGCTTTTTATATTATACAGTTGTACAGTTTGATGGAATAGCTTTATTGCGACTACTTTTATTCAGAGATGGCTTTTCATCGGAATTTGTCACTTTTAACCCGTTGCACTCTGTGGCGACTCTCAGTCGCCACGTAGTTTATTGTGAGAACTTGAACGAGGATTAAGTGGTGACATTAAGATGTTCTTCAGATATCGGCGATTTAAAATTCAATTATAAACAGTAAGTGGAGTAAATCTTAATGTGCACTCAGTCGCCACTCGTGTTGCCGCGATAAAATTAATGGCGAGTGATAGTCGCCTACGAGTGCAAAGGGTTGGTAAAGGTTTGAAGTGGTTTTATTAGAAGACTGTAATTAGTCGTCCATTGCTAAATCAACTATTTATTTGATTTATTAAACTTTGCTTGTAGGATTCCATAAATTCCATAAATTGTATTTCTTTGTTTTAATTAATTACATTGTCATTGGTGTCACGATAACTAAAAACAGCAGACAAGTCATTTTGAACTCTTCGGTAGTTCTAGTATTAAAAGTGAACAATTTCAATGTAAATATATTTTAATAAACGTATGAAGTAATTTTACTCTAAGTTCATAATTAACCATCTTTGCACTCAAGTCCTTGAAAGTATTCTAGAAAATCCTAGAAATTACTCTCGTGCATAATAATTACCAATACCCTCTCGTTTTATCATAGTACATTTTAAGATGGTACCAAAAATGGTGCCCCTGTTTCTGTAACATCTATGTTTACCATTACATTTTCTTGCTATGTGAATAAACACAGAAGGAACAGCTATGTGGTTTGCAGGCAGATAACTTTTTAGTAGTCGAAAAGAATCATAGCATAGCCAATGGAGTTGCTTTACATGTACTCATTCCTCAGAGTATCTACAAGCTAACTCTTTTGGATGGGTCAACCATGCGCCAATTCCTTAGACGGTCGTTTTTCATCTGTCTCTGAGGACAGAAGGCTGACGGCGTAGGGAATTGGCGTCTTTTCTAGGAAAAGGTTGGTAGCTTCCATCCTAGGAAGCTACCAAGGGGAATATCTTGTCACGTACGTCCAGTGACTCGCGGCCAGAATTAAGGAAAACTTTTGTTTCGTACTTTTGTCTTTCTTAACTGGCTGTATCTATTCCAGGGGAAAAAAAGTTCCGCTCGATTTTGGTTCTTATAGCTTTTCTTGCGTGTCGCGTTCGCAGTAACGAGACTGCGACTTTCCCCCGATGTTCCTGGTTTTACAAACTTTTCTGCTATCTCTCTTTCTTTTTCGTCGAATATGACTATCGCCTTATTGGTAATGTTTTTTGCTGTTATCCTGAAACACGAATGTTGGTTTTCTCCGAGGTTTGTTTGTGTTTGGTTTATTAAGGTTTGTGTAAGACTGCTTCATTAGTTGTATTGTTGATCTATTAAATTGTATTTGTGGATCTTTTAAACCAGCAGAAGACGTTGCCGTTTGTTTGATTCCCTTGTTTGGATTGCTTGGTGAAACTTCAATCAAACAGGCGTAATATTATATCTCCCAAACTAATAACTTTTCAGCATGCATGAGTTAATACTCTTTTTATAGAGAATTACAAGCTGCACCGTTTGATGTATTAAAATATATAAAATCCTATTTAAAACAACAAATTTGACCTTCAAATATCCTCTAAGCGTCTACTTACAAAAATGCTAATTACATCAAATAATGTCCCCCTCGAAACCATTCAATTTTTGTTTGAAACATTTTCCGATATAATTAATAGTTTCGAAAATATTGAAATATTTTTCAAACTGATTGGTTACAGGCAGACGCCTCTAAAGTGCAAAGGGTTAATATTAATATACACCACCGAAATATACCGGCAATATTATTCCCGTTATTTTTATAGCAGCCTGATTCACTGTAAACCAGTATTCCTTTTATTCCCGATTTTCCCCGCGCAAGAAACAATGAAAGTTGAAAACACAGGAAAACCGATAGCAATGAAAAAGGATTCTGAATGTGCTTTAATTTTCTATGGCATTTATCACGCGCAATGCTTTTATCACGTTGATGATCAGAGAATGATTTTATTGGCGATCCCGTATGCCACGCGAGTAACGGGGGTGGTTTAATGAGCTGCACCCCTTCACCCTGTCCCTCTTCCCTGCCCGCTTACTCCGATCTTCCACGGGGAACGAGCTCAGCTTCTCATCCCTTCTTCCTCTACCTTTCAAAACCGTTCTGTCTCTCATACCGTTCCATGGACTTCAACACCCTCCACTACCCTCCGACACCCTCCGACACCCTCACAATTACGTTGCGCGTGCTCTGACTAGAGAAACATACACCGCAACTACCCCTCTCCGCTTTCAACAAACCCCCAGGGAACAGAGACGAGGCAGTCTGCCATCCTTGTTTTGCCTGGGAGCCATTTGCTCGTTCGTTCCTCCAGGTCTCTTCCTATGCTTCTTCTTCTCTTTCTTCTTCTTCTTCTTCTTCTTCTTCTTCTTCTGCTTCTTCTTTTGCTTGCCCCTTCTACACTAATCCTTATACTCTTCTCCTTATCGTTTCGCCTCTTTGCAGTTTCTCGTTCTCCATCTTTGTTCATTTATTCCGTAACTCCTGTCAGTAGAATAAGCCTCCATCTTCTCTCTTTTGGCCCTCGGCTACAACCTCTACTCCCTTCGACAACGACAGCTAAACTACAAACTGAACACCCGTCGTTCTCCTTGCACACCACGTTCTTTGGTGTGCCAGATGTTGTGGAAGCAAACTAAACAAAGCTGGTTTCGGATGGTGTGTGTTTTTTTACTTCCATTATGGAAGTTATACGTATAGGTTAGTCTTAAGTTCGACTGCAATACGTGAACATATGCACTTCGATACTCCCTCTGTCCAGAAACAACTGTCCCATTTGCGATATTTAATTATCCATAAATAAGTGTTCGTTTTTCTAAACAATAAGTTAGCTGAGTATAATTTGATTTACAAAATTGTAATGCATATTAGATGGGTTATATTTATATAATAATTGTGCTATCATATTTTGCATTTTTTACACAAGATTCTTGTCGCTGTTAATAGTAAATGGAAGCTGCTCATTTCTTTGTAAATGATCTTTACCCACATGGAGTTTAACAAATTTTTATTCTTATTTATAAATAACGGAAAAATATCCAATTTGTTTGCAAAAAATCAACACACTACAGTTGTCAAATTTGATATTCATTTGTCGAAAGTTAAGGCTTGCTTTCGTTAACTTTTCATAAAAATACCAAATCGGACACTTATTTCTGGACATAGGTATTAATAGTATAAATAATAATAGTATAAAATTGCATTTCTATTATAGCAGTCGCATTCGTATAGGATGTATAATATAAGAAGAGTTTCGTAATAGTTTGAAACGTATTATATATATATTTTAAATCTGACATATATTTATTCCCCCTCTTCTCAGCTTATTTTACAATCTGATAACAACAAGCTGTACAACATCGCCAAATATAGAATGTTCGCTTCGAACGAAATTCTGGCAGTTCGTGCTTTTGTTGATGCATTTGTTTAAAATCCTCCTTCAAATTGTAACACGTCCTCGAAACTTGACGTCAGCAGGGAAAACACTCATAGTTGGTACGATTGAATTTTGGATACCTCTCGATATCGTACCATGTAGATTCCCCAACCATTGATTTCGATGCTCGATATTCCTAGCATTGTTAATATTTTTCGTGTCGAAAACCCGTTTTTTTGATCCTTTGCAAATCAAAACCCTTTAACATCTGTATTGTTATATCCTTAATCATTGCCGCAAGGGAAACAGAATAGCGTTAATTATATCGCGCTGATGAAAAATGTTCCGTAACAAAGATATTAATTTACATTATTATGTTATATACATTATTATATTCTATATAATATAGAAATGTGATGAATGTATTTCATAATATGCTGTATTTTATTCAGAGTGAAACGATGTTACATTGTTTCTAGAAATATCGATATTAACAGAAGAAATAAAATCATATCATTGTCTCATATAATTCTTCAAGAGGGATTATTATTGCAATATATAATTACCAGTAAAAATACTTATGAAAAATAATTATTTTCATCGCAAATATTATTATGCTTCCGTACATCTGTCTGACTTCATTGAGTATACTACTAGCAGATCGAGAAGGAAGTGCTTCACGCGACAAATGACTCTCGTCATTTCCGATTCCGTAGTTCTCGATGCAGTTTCACTTCTTCACTTACTTCATTCGATTTCACTACCAAATGCGAGGAAACGTATTTCTGGTGCGATAGTCGGAGGACACATATCATTTTCTCGAATAGAACGTATATCTCTGGCGCGAAGGAAAGTCGCGGACGAGTGGGGTGGTGGCGGGAGAGGGAAAAAGAAAAAGAGGACAGTTTGTGGCTGAGCCCGATGGCACACCATAATGTATCATTCCGATGATCCGATCGTGAGTTACGGAGTTTCGAAGTACAAGAGTGGATTTACGGTGGTGCGTGAAAGTTAGCCGCTGATCCGGCTCCAAGTGCTGGAATTCACTCTTGCACTTTCGAATCCCATAACTCACGAATCGGGACGAACGAGACTGGGACGTTATGGAATAACCGACTCGATCTGTTCTCATAATATCCGGATTTTTCGAACGAACAAAATAGCATGATAAATGCATATGAAAACGTTACTGTACTAATAGGATCTTATTATTTTGTTCATACTTTATGTAGAGTTGTTCGGTGTATAAGATACAATGCAGTTAACGGTATGTCAGTGTTGCATATCACTCATGATTTTCAAAGCCACTTGTTTCTTCGTTGACTGGGTTTTACTTTTTTATCATTTTTACTGACTTCTTTTATTTTGTTCGGTTTTATGCAGGTTTTGCACTCGGAATTAACCCCTTTGCTGACCATATTCACCTTCTTGCAAAATTTGCAATTTTTGAAGGTATACCCCGATTTTGGATCGACCCATTTTTTGCCTAAAAAAATTTTTAAACCACTTCTTTCGACCAGAAATCGTCCTAGAATATGTTTATACATCTTTTACCATCGATTTGGGTCATTTAGAATTGATTTTGGCGACTTTTAATTTTTCAAGATTCTTGAAGGTGTACCCCTTTACATTTTTTCGACTTTGGTTCGCCCATTTTTGACCAATACAAATTTTTTAACCGCTTCTTTCGACCCAAAATCGTCCTAGAATATGTTTGTACATCATTTACCATCGATTTGGGTCGTTTAGAAGCGATTTTGGCGACTTTTAATTTTTGAAGATTTTTGAAGGTGTACCCCTTTACATTTTTTCGACTTTGGTTGGACCCATTTTTGACCAATACAAATTTTTTAACCGCTTCTTTCGACCCAAAATCGTCCTAGAATATGTTTGTACATCATTTACCATCGATTTGGGTCGTTTAGAAGCGATTTTGGCGACTTTTAATTTTTGAAGATTTTTGAAGGTGTACCCCTTTACATTTTTTCGACTTTGGTTGGACCCATTTTTGACCAATACAAATTTTTTAACCGCTTCTTTCGACCCAAAATCGTCCTAGAATATGTTTGTACATCATTTACCATCGATTTGGGTCGTTTAGAAGCGATTTTGGCGACTTTTAATTTTTGAAGATTTTTGAAGGTGTACCCCTTTACATTTTTTCGACTTTGGTTGGACCCATTTTTGACCAATACAAATTTTTTAACCGCTTCTTTCGACCCAAAATCGTCCTAGAATATGTTTGTACATCATTTACCATCGATTTGGGTCGTTTAGAAGCGATTTTGGCGACTTTTAATTTTTGAAGATTTTTGAAGGTATACCCCTTTACATTTTTTCGACTTTGGTTGGACCCATTTTTGACCAATACAAATTTTTTAACCGCTTCTTTCGACCCAAAATCGTCCTAGAATATGTTTGTACATCATTTACCATCGATTTGGGTCGTTTAGAAGCGATTTTGGCGACTTTTAATTTTTGATGATTTTTGAAGGTATACCCCTTTACATTTTTTCGACTTTGGTTCGACCCATTTTTGACCAATACAAATTTTTTAACCGCTTCTTTCGACCAGAAATCGTCCTAGAATATGTTTATACATCATTTACCATCGATTTGGGTCATTTAGAAGGGATTTTGGCGACTTTTAATTTTTGATGATTTTTGAAGGTATACCCCTTCACATTTTTTCGATTTGGGTTCGACCCATTTTTGACCAATACAAATTTTTTAACCGCTTCTTTCGACCAGAAATCGTCCTAGAATATGTTTGTACATCATTTACCATCGATTTGGGTCGTTTAGAAGCGATTTTGGCGACTTTTAATTTTTGAAGATTTTTGAAGGTATACCCCTTTACATTTTTTCGACTTTGGTTCGACCCATTTTTGACCAATACAAATTTTTTAACCGCTTCTTTTGACCCAAAATCGTCCTCGAATATGTTTGTACATCATTTACCATCGATTTGGGTCGTTTAGAAGCGATTTTGGCGACTTTTAATTTTTGATGATTTTTGAAGGTATACCCCTTTACATTTTTTCGACTTTGGTTGGACCCATTTTTGACCAATACAAATTTTTTAACCGCTTCTTTCGACCCAAAATCGTCCTAGAATATGTTTGTACATCATTTACCATCGATTTGGGTCGTTTAGAAGCGATTTTGGCGACTTTTAATTTTTGAAGATTTTTGAAGGTGTACCCCTTTACATTTTTTCGACTTTGGTTGGACCCATTTTTGACCAATACAAATTTTTTAACCGCTTCTTTCGACCCAAAATCGTCCTAGAATATGTTTGTACATCATTTACCATCGATTTGGGTCGTTTAGAAGCGATTTTGGCGACTTTTAATTTTTGAAGATTTTTGAAGGTGTACCCCTTTACATTTTTTCGACTTTGGTTCGCCCATTTTTGACCAATACAAATTTTTTAACCGCTTCTTCCGACCCAAAATCGTCCTAGAATATGTTTGTACATCATTTACCATCGATTTGGGTCGTTTAGAAGCGATTTTGGCGACTTTTAATTTTTGAAGATTTTTGAAGGTGTACCCCTTTACATTTTTTCGACTTTGGTTGGACCCATTTTTGACCAATACAAATTTTTTAACCGCTTCTTTCGACCCAAAATCGTCCTAGAATATGTTTGTACATCATTTACCATCGATTTGGGTCGTTTAGAAGCGATTTTGGCGACTTTTAATTTTTGAAGATTTTTGAAGGTGTACCCCTTTACATTTTTTCGACTTTGGTTCGCCCATTTTTGACCAATACAAATTTTTTAACCGCTTCTTTCGACCCAAAATCGTCCTAGAATATGTTTGTACATCATTTACCATCGATTTGGGTCGTTTAGAAGCGATTTTGGCGACTTTTAATTTTTGAAGGTTTTTGAAGGTATACCCCTTAACATTTTTTCGACTTTGGTTCGACCCATTTTTGACCAATACAAATTTTTTAACCGCTTCTTTCGACCCAAAATCGTCCTAGAATATGTTTGTACATCATTTACCATCGATTTGGGTCGTTTAGAAGCGATTTTGGCGACTTTTAATTTTTGAAGGTTTTTGAAGGTATACCCCTTAACATTTTTTCGACTTTGGTTCGACCCATTTTTGACCAATACAAATTTTTTAACCGCTTCTTTCGACCCAAAATCGTCCTAGAATATGTTTGTACATCATTTACCATCGATTTGGGTCGTTTAGAAGCGATTTTGGCGACTTTTAATTTTTGAAGGTTTTTGAAGGTATACCCCTTTACATTTTTTCGACTTTGGTTCGACCCATTTTTGACCAATACAAATTTTTTAACCGCTTCTTTCGACCCAAAATCGTCCTAGATTTAACCCCGAAAATATTTATACATCGAAAGTTTGTCAATTTATAAATTAAATGTTCGTAAATATTTTTCGTATTGAATAAGTATTATACGTTCATTTTTTGTCATATTGGTTTTGATTTTTATTATAGTAGCTTAAGAAAACAAGTTTGTAGAAAAGCTTGATTTGCAAAAAGATGAATATGATCTGCAAAACTGCAAAAGAGCTAATTTCGAGTGCAAAAAGATGAATATGATCTGCAAAGAAATCAATTTCGAGTGCAAAAAGATGAATGTGATCTGCAAAAGAGTTAATTTCGAGTACAAAACCTGCCCATCATTAGCTGCACGAATTTAAATGTCCATCTACGAATCGGTCAGATAAATCCGGTAAAAAAATATCATTCATCGAGTTACGGATAAACGAACAAACATTTTGAAATGGCGTTTGCTTTTTTTTGCCATCCAAGAAAAGTGGCAATGCCAGGGCTGTAAACAGCAGAGCTATTAAAGACTCTCCGGCAGTTGCCAGTTCTAGGTAGCCACATTTCGAGGTTGAAACGTCGAAAGGGGATTCATGGATACCATTGGCCCGCCAGGGTACCGTGAATTAAAGCCCGAGCTAAATGGCCGGAGTAGAAAGGACCAGTGTTTTCTCACTAAAAAGGATGTTCTCGGTACGCGAGCACTTAGCGAATGATTTTTAAATTGAATCATATCTTTCCTGGCCCCTTGTTCGACGTAAAAGCAAGGGAAGAAGAACGTGTTGACAAGTGGAAGTAGAAACGAAACACCTCTTCCGGTGGTTTCCGCACGCGATAAGAAACAGTATCCGGTTCCTCGGAGAGTTACATGCTGGCAGTTGCTCTCCGAAGTTTGACGGAAGTACACTGATTTTTTTAATAAAAGATCGATGCTTGTCTTCCAAAATTCTACTTCAGACATTTCTATAAATCCACCTGTATTTTGACTTCTTTTTTCAAAAATATTATCAGGTTTGATACTGTTTCTCATCTACGATTATATTTATTTAATTGATATCAAATATACATCTGTGAGAATCTACTTAGAAATGTTAACGTTTTCTCTGTTTTTGAGCATGCAAATACATAAACTGAGGGTAATATCCTAAAGGGACTTATTTCCGTTTTATTGCAACGCTATGCACGCAGCACGGTATTAAAATTACTATGTAAAGTAAGCTCCTAGAGTTTAGAACTGCTAAGTAAAAGGTTCAACAGCATTAAGTGATTGTAATAACTACTTAGGTAGAATATAATTCTATTTACAGCGTAGCACGGGAGTTTCACGGAAATTATCAACTACAAAATAGAAATGTATTCAAATTATTCCAATTATAATATATTATTTGTACCAAGCAAAATTAATTGTACCGAAAGGAAGTTTAACAAAACATTGCGAACTTAGTTGCCAGTCATAATATCGTTGCTGTAATAATATCGTACATTTCCCAAGTTTGTGTATGCTAGAAATAAAGGATTGTCATTGCAAGCATTCCTTTTGCTTTAATTCAATTTAACATCGCCGCGGCGCGATTTGTTTGTACATATGTTTGAAGTTAAATTTGATCATACAGGCTTGTGTCCTGGAGGAATTCTATCTTGTTCATTGTACGGTTTCGGTCTGTCAGGGTGGTATTTTTTCGATTTTTAGTTTGATTTTTTTTTTAATGTACTTAGCACATTTATACGGAAAGTGTTGTGTTGTTGTTTCCAAATTGAAGGCATTGCAGGTGGTCTTCTCTGTTTTTGGATAAATCTTGTGTGTTAAATTCTTGGTTTTACTAAGATTGTTCTTTCTCTTCTGTTCAGGAAAGGGTTTGGTATATTTAGGTAGAAATTTGTTGTTATGTTCTGGAGTTTTGTTATTTTTTTGATGGCCCAGTAGTTGCTCCATGTTTCCTGCAAGGATTCTCTTATAAGAAAGATGCAACGTAAAAAACGATGGTTAACTAGTTAACCAATCCACTTCAAAGTTGCTTCAGCTTCTTCAGTGTTATACATGCTGCTTATTTCCCGAGGGTGCTTACATTCTCAAACGCATCATGTACTTCAACGAAGTACATGGAAGAGGTTTATAGAAAGAAGTCTTTCTAAGCGCAGGAAAAATCATTTCGTAGGCAGCTTCGTAAGTAGTCAGTGCAAGTCACCAAGTTTTGTGACGATTTTTTATTATATGTTATTCTATCATAACCGAATATGTTTGATTGTTAAAATACGCTTTAAATTCTGAGTTAGGTTCAGTTTGGAGTCTTTTGGTATCAGTGATACTATAAGTTCGTATGGTTTTGTCGAACGTGAAAAATTGTTTGTGTTGTTTTTTAAAATATTTGTTGTGTTTTTTATAATGTATTTTAATATTGTATATATTTAAATATTTTTACGGGTTTTTAAATATTTAATACGAATTAGTCTACAATATATTCTCTATAATTATTTAACAATCACCCAAAAGAATAAAACAAAAGCTATCGAATGACGTATAATAAATAGCTGATAGGTAATTGTTACGAGATGGATTCAATATGAAATGAAAACCGCACGAACTTATGGACCAACATAATATAAACAAAGTACAATAGTCAAAATACAAAATACACCCAATTCCGTTTTTACACCATAGATACGTTCCAGAGGAATACATTTAAAAACAATTTGTATAAGAAAATATACTCTATCTATGGAAAGTTTAGAATTTCCATTGTACTATTTGCAAGATAAAAGGAATTTTACTTCAATTTTTATCAAATTTTTGTACAAAACACTTGAAAAAACAGAATTGAGTATATCTAATCATTTAAAAGAAATAATGTAGTCCCAACTCTAGAATATACAGAGTGAATCACGAAGTGTGATCGCCAACACTTCGTGATATAATTGTCTGCATTGGGAATAACAAGGTTAAGAGCTATGCTACTCCATTGTTATTAATTTATTAATCTTAAGTTCGAAATTCAATCATTTATTACGGTGCATAGTTGGTAAAAAAAATTTTGCGACAGCCCCCCGTTCCGAACTCGGGGACGTCTTGACCCCGACTGAGGGTAAGGGATGGAGCGCGGAGTGGTATAGTGTTGGGGTAGGTCAGGAATTAGGCGGCTAGCGCCGCAGTTTAAAGGGCACATAGGTAATAAAACATGGCTGCATATCCACAGTCGGGGTCGCGACGTCCCCGACTCCACAACGGGGGAGCTCACGCAAATTTTTGTTATCAACTATAATCGTAATATACGATTGAATTTCAAACTTGAGATTAAATTAAAATATGATACATAAACTATAAAAGAAGTAATTATTCCCAGAAAACTAAAAGTTTAAGAACATCCTTCCGATATAAGTAAAAGCGATAATAAGAACAGACCGGCATGTTCTTAGCAATGAATATTTAAATTACTTAACCTACCATGAAGATTTCAAGAATAGGCTTCCAGATTAAATCCCTTTTTAATCTTCCTGAAGGATAATAAAGTAAACAGCGTAGAGAATGGCGTTTAAGTAATTCTTCCAAGCTATTTAGCGAAGTAGAGCGGTGAAGCGCAGGATGTATGGCAATTAAACGGACTATCAGGTTCGTCATGCTGCGACGAGTCCTTGGTTGTCGGTCTAAAGGACGACAGCTTGCGGGCTAAGTGGTTGTAATACGTTTAGCCGGAATGTGGTCCCCAACTTTCCGCATACACAGGAGGAAGTAACTGGGATGGGATAGCAGGAAGATGTGGTTGGCTCTGTTCACGGGTTCCCCGACTTCCGTAGTAGTATTATATATACCTCGCTCGTTTTAGTGGATGTGTTTGCGCACGCATGGTCGATGGAGTACTCGCGTGGAAGAAGAATGTTGGGAGAGAACGAAGGGAGGTTGATCTTGACGTTAACTATAGCTAGACAGTGCCAGACGGACAAAGAAAGAAATGGATACCTACGGTATGCTCGGAAGTAGGTTGAAAGAAGACAAGGAATGGATGGTAGAAGAAAGAGAAGGGAAGATAGTAACAACATAGTCAAGTAGAGCCAGACTGGACGGCGCTGGGCTTGTCGCCCCTGTAGTAAACAAAGCTGTAACTCTCCTCTCGCACCGAGGAATCAATGCCTCCGTACCGACTTCTCGGGGAACAAACTCTCCTGAAGCTAACCCCCTTCGGAACATCCATCTTACTTTTCACGTAACGTGCATGTTGATGTATTCCAAAGTCTGATCGCGGAACGGCCTTTTTTCTGGCAGTTTTTTTTTGTTTTTTTTTTGTTTTTTTTCTCTCTCTTTCACTATTGAACACATCAGCAACTTACTGGGCTGCTGTTTTTCCGACATTGGTTGGCAGGCGTGATGAACCTTGCCAAGTATCCTAAATGATATCGAACGCCAGTGCGAGATGTTGGGTTCTCAATGTTTTTTTGATTATCGTATTTCTGTAGAATAAACTTCTTGTAAAACTTCATTTTTACTGGATTTCAAACGGCACTGGTTTGCGCAGATTGATGCCTCAGTTATTTATTAACATCGATAAAACATATTATTGGCAAATTCAAGCGGATCGAGCTTAAATTGAGATTTGCTAATATTAATATATTGTATTACTAATTGATATATCACTGTCAATTCTTAGGAAAGAATCAAATTGTATTCCAAAGCATTTCTTTGCGTTTACTTATTCAGCATTTTTGTTAAGTGTAGGAGTTTAAGTGGGAAGGGTTCAAAATAGTGGAAATTAAAGCAATGATTCCGATGCACTGATTTCACAGTGAGAAATTAATGATTCAGAGGAACTCTGCGAATGCTTCGCATTCCGCGGTGAGAGTCCCGAATGAACCCTCTTTTGAAACATCTGTCTTACTTTTCTCATAAAGTGCTGGTCCGCAGTTCTGACACAGAAGAGAAAAGGGGTTGCTTATGCAAAGCTGAACTCGAAGTATCTCGTGCTTGACTTTCCCCTTTAAAAAAACTACGTAAATATACGTTTTTGAGGAATATCGGCTTGCAACATGTACATAACAATGATTTGTACTGCTATTTTTATTTATTTACGTAGAAGGTCAGGTTTTTCACCGGTGACTGCCGATGTCAATATTACCAAACTGGAATCAAACATATCTTTAATAACCGTGACATTTTTAATATTTGCAAATTCACGATAACGATGTAAAGTAACTAAGTAATTCAATTTATTTTGTATATTAAATATTATTCCATTAGATAATCCACATCGATGCTATTGAAATTATGATGAAAGGGGATGAATAATATATATAATTGTGAAATTTAATGTAATAGAATTACAAAGCCGATCCGAACACCACGCGGTACATTAACAGAATCTACTCAAAAGCGAGATGATACTTTATCGCTTAAAAAATCCTTTTACTATATAAAAATTTCGCATTATATTTTGTCATATTATGTATTAGCGTCTCCTATTTTAAACAAATCCTATTTCTATTATTTAAACCGACAAACATCTCTCTTTAATACTTCTAAAATAACATCACCCACAAACGTATCATAATTATGAAACATTTACAAAATATTAGCAAAAAACGTGGTGGCTGTATGCAAATTTCAGAGACTGTACATAAATCTTAGGAATATTATCATCGCTCTGTATATTAATAACAGATGCGAACACATTCTCCACCCCTGAATTAATTACTCCCCGGTACCCCTGATATAATATTGTTCGAAATAACAATCCTTTGGCATGCTTGGTCTACAAAATGAATGTCGTTCAATCTGAACAGTTCCTCGTTAACTTCGTAGCTCTAACATTCCATTATGTTACTCTATCGAACATCGATATCTTTAACATCCCATTCCTGTTCGCCGACAAAAGAACATTCAAGTTAACAGGCACCTTTTAGCTCTTTCGGCTTCTCATAGCTGGTCTAGCAATGACGCCGAGGCGCAAACCACCGAGGGAAAACCTGTGGAGCACTTGGCAACGTACACCGAGGTCAATCGCTCGTGACGAAGGTTTTACAAGGGTGGGAAATAGGGGTTGGGGGTGGAACTATTTCAACGACCATGCTTAAGCCCTCAAAGGTGGTTAAGTAGAGCCCAAGGTTTAGTGGTTTTTCTACGATATGTTGTGGGTGAGAATTTCATTGCCTGGTGTTAAACGATTCTATTTCCTATCGGAATACCATTTACACTTAAATACGGTATATCAATTTTATATTGTTTTTAGGATATTTATTATATAGTTAGATTTATGTACATATTATAATATGATGTATTCAGTAACAATATTTAATGTATTCAGTCATTATCTGTCAGCTGTCCTGATTTTTAATGTTTTTCTTTCCAATATTCTTTGGAATGATGGAGGAAAGAATTCGTTTTGTTTTGGACTGTTTTGTCGGATTTTTAAGTTTTTGAGATCATTGAATATAGATATGTATTCAATAATGATGTGTCAACTGTCCAGAAAACTCGAAATAAACAGTTTATTTCGGGTTTTCAAGATCATCGAATATATATTGTTCTTTCCAATATTCTTTAGAATGACGGAGGAAAGAATTCATTTTAGTTTGGACTGTTTCGTCGGATTTTTAAGATTTCGATTTTTAAGTTTTTAAGATCAGCGAATATATATTCGATATTGATCTATTCTATCTATATATTCGATTAAAAATCTGGACAGTTGACACATCATTATTGAATACATATCTACATTCAATGATCTTAAAAACTTAAAAATCGAAATCTTAAAAGTCCTTCAAAACAGTCCAAACTAAAATGAATTCTTTCCTCCGTCATTCTAAAGAATATTGAAAAGAACAATATATATTCGATGATCTAGAAAACTCGAAATAAACAATTTATTTCCTAAGTACGCTAATTTTTGAAGGACGATAAGTTTTATATATACAAATATATATAAATACTTATTTTATAGCAGTTATTTCAACGAAGTACCGACTCGAATAGTTTCTCACAAACACGAGGCAAACGAAGAGCATAAGTCTACGTTTGAGATGAAAGTGTATGTAGGGTGTTCTAGGGACTTTGCAGTGGCATCGACGCCAGTAGTCTCAGCGAATTTCGCCAGCCGTTCGGGTAGAGACATAACCGCTGTTACGGTGACAGGCAGCCGGATAAATCGTTGTGAAATTCCCAGCGTGGAATACGAAAAACGGGTGAGAAACGTGGAAGTTGCGCGAGTAGGTGACGACGTTGTCGGTGGTTATGGTCGCCGAGACTTATGACAATGGAGTTGCATCCACCCCTTACGTGAGCGTTGCAGCTTACCAATCGTGAGAAATATCCGGGCTGAGGTTTTCGTTGCATTTTGTAAGAAACCTCCGTTTTACTTGATTCTAACAAAACCGTAGAATACTTTGAAGCTTTGTGCTGACGTGAATGAAATTGTTGAGTCCTTTACACTATTTTATTATTTATCTGCGAAAATTCTACTTTGTACTTTGACTTTTCATTTCTTATGAATTGCATACAGAGATCTTGCGTATAATCATTGTAATTGTATAAACATAATTGTATACAAAATGGAAAGTAATTCTATAATTATCGGAGGTAGTTACATTAAAGTATACGAAGGGAACTAGAAGTATCGGAATTTCAACTACACGGTGAACATTCGCGAAAACAGTGACTCGCTTCTTATTTCTCTAGGGATTGTTGTCCGAGAGTAAAAGAGCCGAGGGCTCTTGCGAAACTTTCCCTACTTTCCTGCTTGTCCTTCCGTGTTTCTCATTCCTTTTCTTTGGCTTCACTTTCTTGCGAACGCGGGAATACTTCGGAAATATATATACCTAGGTACATACCGCGTCCAAGTAAATCAATTTTCAACTATGGATCAGATAAATCTGTATACTTTTATTCCTTTACTACTTGCATATCTCCACTTTTCTTTATCTCGTATTACATGCCACTGCTTTCTAGAAATTCTACTTCACACGAAGGGGATGATCCTAACCCTTTCACTGCGTCGTGTTCTAACAAAAACACTATTAACATCGTACAATGCGATATTCGCGTGCCAGTAGTTGACTCTAAATTGTGTCGATAAAAATAAGAACAAAATCGAAGAGTTATTGATATCAAACATGAATTATTAAATAATATATAAATATTTGCAGGGACATAAATTGTGAATATCGGCTTGGCAACTAATTCCACGAGCATCGTTATATACTTCAATTAAACAAACTCGATAATATGAAATAATAATTGTGGATTAAAATAATCACAAAAATGAGATCTCACGAATGATATTACAAAAATAATCTTCAAATATGGTTAAAAACAAAAGGTCGGGAGTTTAGCTTGCCAATCTAATAATTATTATTAAGATCCACCGCATCCATCTTGTTTCCCTCAACAACTAATACATGTCACAATCTCTACACAGATATTTATAAAATGAAACATTCACATATATTTTGTACTTCTTTCTATGAATCACATCGGGTGATGTCTTTATTGAATTTTTCTTCGTGGTTGGTATGCATGTGCTTGATCGTACGTATGCCATCGAATACATTCACAAGAGAGTGCATCTAGAAATCCTAAGTGATCCATTCTACCGATGAATATCCATAACATTCGTGGGTTCGTAGATCACCCAACCGCTTGAAAGCACCGTAGATCATCCGTCTCCTCCGCAAACTCGTGTTTGCATCACCCCTTTCAGCATTGCATTCTCCAGTAGAATAGGGACGGACGATTAGATTTCCGATTTAACACTAGAACTACCGAACGTGTACTCAGCTATGCTTACACATTTATTTATATATAAATTGGAGGAGGTAAAACTGGAAGGATTTAAGTTAATTAATGGATTCGATTAGTTGCGGTATGTATATGAAATGAAAGTATATATGACCGCTACGGCATAGTGGACTGCTGTGGCTTTCAATGTGTTGACACGTCGAAATCCGTGTTATATGATTCCTCGTGATACGCGTCCGTAACGTTTATATAACGTCTAGAAATTAATATATATTTGATTCGAGTTTTAATTAAAAGTAACGATTAGACACTATTGTTATCTTATAATTATTTTTCAACTATATAACGTCGGAAAATAAAACTGTTTAAGCGCTCTACGATACATTGGTTACTTTACATCGTTATGATAAAAAATATTGCAAATTTGATAATTATTTAGCGATATATTTGGATCGAGTTTTAGTTAAAAATAACGATAAGACACTATTGTTACCTCATAATTATTTTTCAACTTTTTCAAAATAAAACTGTTTAAGCGCTCTACGATACACTGGTTACTTGACATCGTTATCGTAACGTTAAAAATATTGCAAATTTGACGAATATTAACGATATTTAATCCGAGTTTTAATAATATTAAATCAAGTTATATCAAATTATGATTATATTCAATTATTTGAAAAAGACCTAGGAACATCAATATCCAGAGATATCAGGTACAAAGTATCTCATTCGAATAATGGCGATAATAATTATGTTCATTTTGCGTGGAATATATTGTATCTCAATAAACTAGCATGAAAAAGGGTGGAGCCTATTTTGAAAGCATATTGCACAATTAAGCTTTATCTGAATATGATAATCGTTTACATTTCCCACGGTATAATAAACAGTAAACAATAATTCCGATAATATACGTCGTATTATTATCAAGTTTATGACAGAATTACGAGTTTATGGTAATCGATGGGAGACCGTAAATCGTATTTATGGTGTAACCGTGTACTCGTTTGGTTTCAGGTGGCCTGGATGCTTTTCGACAAGAGTGCCATCCTGACGGTACAGAATCACGTGATCACTAAAAACCCCAGGATATCCGTGTCGCATGATAAGCACAGAACCTGGTTCCTACATATCAAAGAAGTGCAGGAGGACGACAAGGGGAAATACATGTGCCAGATTAATACGGCGACTGCCAAAACTCAATATGGCTACCTGCACGTTGTTGGTAAGTATTTCTGATCTCGTAGTATTAATTAAGAAAGTACGTCGTAACATAAGATTGCAATGGTGTTACACTGGAAATTAATGTGCACGGAATAAACTTAAAATTCTTTTAAATGAACAAAAGTGCAGATGCTCTTAAAACTTGCACTAATTAAAGACAAATGTCGTTCATGGAATCGTATCATTCATTGAAGACTCCGTACAAGACTCTGTACGTTTGGACAAAATATAACAATAATTAATATCGTATTTAGTCCGCTTATTTTCCTGATTTTTTAGTCAGGTAAATATGTGTCAGAGAAATATAGATTTATGAATTACATTCTTGCTTTCAAAATTGTGGTTTTAAACTATTGTGAACTATTTTCAAACTTTGAAACAAGAAAGTTTGAAAGTGTGAAAGTAGTTCGTTGCAGTTCGAAACATTATTTAGTATAAAAATATCGAAATATCAAAATATCGAAATATTAAAATATCGAAATACTAAAATATCGAAATATTAAAATATCGAAATACTAAAATATCGAAATATCAAAATATACAAATATGGAAATATCTGTATTTGGATCAAACGGAAATTCTGTTCGCGATAATTCAAAAGTATTCCAATCGACACGAAATACGCGATAAAAGTTTGAAGAACTACTGGAAAAGTTGAAATAATTGAACCGTTATTTTAGCAAGTGGTATAAGTCGAATTTTCTATGAAAACTTAATTGAGTATAATTTTCCGCCTAGAAATTGATATCTTCTTTCTATTATTCAAAATATTAAAATCTAACAAAAATATGGTTACAAAACTTTCAAAATTAACTGCTCAATTGTCATAAATTTAATCAGCATGTAGCGTTTATTATTTGATTGAGTTCACAGATAAGCGTGAATAATGATTAGAATATTAATTGTAATTGATCAGTGGCTGTTCTGTCCGATTTATTGATGTATTATTAGATTAACAATTGGCACACATTTTCACGTCGTTTAGGTTACATTACATTTACGTGGGCAAATTTCGTGTATTCGGAAATGAATCGGATGCTGTGCGTTATTCACTACCGAATTGAAACTTCAATTTCCATCCTTTACACCGCGGTTTCGACGCTACGCATTATAATTAGCTGGCCTTTGCTTACCTTGTGTTTTGCGGTACAGTCAATGTGCATAATTACGACTTCTAATGCAACTTTAATTATATTAACTATCTAGCTTTTACATTAGCAGAGTTGCGGTTGCCCCGCCTTTCCGCGATATTCTACTACGAACTCTAATTACATCTACCATTATTTGTCTAACGCAACAATTTATGCGTAGTACTTATAATATTACAGATAATCTTTAAAAATATATCCCTTTTGGTTTAATAAATAAATGCAAATTATGATTTATTTGATAACTTTAAAAATATATCAGTAAAGAATATACTCTACTATTTTAAGTTAAATTATATGCGGATTTTTGTTCTGTCTTTTATTCTCTTTTCGTAATATGTTTTATTTATTTTTATTTCGTTCTCTTTTTTATCTTTTAATTTTGTATTATGTAGTACTTGTTTTATTTGAATATATTTTAACTTTATTGGATAATTATTAGAGGTACCGGAAAGTTCAATTATTTTTCACGTATTTTATGATACTCTATTTAAGTTTTCATATTAAACATTATTCGATTAGATAATCCATACCGTTATCTATGATCCTTGACCAACGATTCTCCAATGCCATAATTCCCTTATTGAAAAAATCAAATTTCTCAATTTTCGATACGAAAAAATTCTCCGACCCCGAATTAATTACTTTCCGGTACCCCTAATATTATTTTGTAAAACAAACGTATTTTAACTTCTGTCTCAAACGAAGATCTCAGAGAAAGATGAAAGTAACCCAAGTGAAACGAAAAGTACATCTATTAGTTTGGAATGCGGAAGCAATAATAATTTAATCAGTTGGGAGAATCTATAAGTGTGAGAGTGGGTCTCGAGTCTGCCATCACGGTGAACATATTAATACCTAGAGTTTTGACGTCTGGGATTGTTGGTGGAGACTGAGGGTGGTAGGTTGGGTGAATGCTGTAGGAGTTGGAGGAGTAATCAGAGGACTAGATTAATTGTTTCCGCGGGACTCTTGCCCTACCGATGCACAAACAGAGGGCTGAGTTCCTTGCGCTACTTCATGATAGTGCCGACGGAATAGATACAGTGTCAAGCTGCCATAACTCGGGAAGTTGACTGGGTCGTGTATACAGGGGTTGCACTCCAAATTCACCCTTTTGCAGAACAAATTCACTCTTTTGCCCATCAAAATCACCGTTTTGCAAATCGACTGGGTCGCGTATACATGGTTTGCACATCAAATCCACCATTTTGCAAATCAAATTCACCCTTTTGTAGATTAAATCATTTTTTTGCAAATCAAATTCACCCTTTTGCACTACAAATTCATCTTTCCGCAAATCAAATTCATCCTTCTGCAAATCAAATTCACCCCTTTGCACTTCAAATTCATTTTTTTGCAAATTAAATCCACCATTTTGCAAATCAAATCCACCCTTTTGTACTTCAAATTCGCCCTTTTGTAGATTAAATTCATTTTTTGGCAAATCAAATTCACCCTTTTGCACTACAAATTCATCTTTCCGCAAATCAAATTCGTCCTTCTGCAAATCAAATTCACCCCTTTGCACTTGAAATTCATTTTTTTGCAAATTAAATCCACCATTTTGCAAATCAAATTCACCCTTTTGTACTTCAAATTCGCCCTTTTCCACTCCAAATTCGCCCTTTTCCACTCCAAATTCGCCTTTTTGCATATCAAATTCACCCTTTGGCAAATCGACTGGGTTACGTATACAGGATTTGCACATCAAATTCACCCTTTTGCAAATCAAATTCACTCTTTAGCAAATCAAATTCACCCTTTTACACATCAAATTCACCCTTTTGCAGATCGACTGTGCCACATAAACAGAGTTTGCCCCCCAAATTCGCCTTTTTCAAGCGTTTACTATACTTGTTCTTGAACTGCTAAACGTTTCTGAAGTGTTTAGCGATTTCAAGGCTCAATTTAGATTCGCATGAAGATCAGGGAAAAGTATCTACTCTCTGTTTGGTTTGCCCTTTGCTGTTTTGCTTGTACGTTTGTTTGTTCTTTGTAAAAGCAGATGTGAAAATGAAACTGAAAGGGTAGGAAGTACTGAAAGAAGTTGATTTTCTCTTCTTTCAAGCTTTATTCAACGTGATTCCAGTCAGCCTCTTGAACGATAAATCTTGTTTCACTCCTTTTTTTATTCTGAAGCTAATAACTTAGATTGTTTCACTTTAAAAGTACATCGGTGGTCGACGGGGAGCTGAACAGAGAAGCACAAAGGACGCTTTTAATTAGTGGATCAGTCTTTAACTCTTTCTTAATAAGTAAGCGTGAAAATTAAAGAGGCCCTTTAACGTTATTTATTCTCCTCGCAATAAAGCAAAGTTTTCAAAACCGTTCAAAGCCGCTCCTTTTCATTAACGTTCTATTACCAACAGCGACTGGTAATTAAACCAGATTAGTAGATACTGCCAAAATCAGAAGCCATAATATCTCGTCACTGTTGCCTTGATTAAAAGTCACTTTAATTAACCAGAACAGTACGTAGACTCCCGTATAACGCGGTTAATACATTACGCGTTGTACGACATCGCGTTATATAAAAATGTCACTGCAATATATTTAATTAATGCAATATATCTCGTTATCCGAGAGTATCACATGTGCAATTTCGTTCTCAATGAAATTATCCTCATAATTATTAGCATAAAAAACACTAATTATGTTACCTTGACAATTTATTGAGCTCAGTAAAATCTTGAATTTCGAACTACAATTGGAAGAACAGTAGATAAAGATATCTAATGTGGTGACCATGTGTCTTTATCGGACATAGTGTATCCATCCCTTCCTTCCGGATGTCCTCTAACAGTTTCCTTTTCCATCCCATCTTTTACCTTGTCCTCTATGTTTTCTATCTCCTTTCTCCCGTAAATAAGGCGGGAGCCTGGACTATCTGACTTTTATTCGATTTAGAGGCGAGCCAGCGAGCTTAACCAGTAAAGAAGCTCGAGTGGAATCGGGAGGAGTGCATACTGTGGAACGTGACACTGAGCTTTCGACCCTTGCCGCACATTTTTCGAAGCTCGTATCGACTTCCGCGATTTTCCTTCCTTCACTTTTCCACACCGCGCTTTCAATACAGAGTTGGTTGCGGTTGTTGTTCTTTTTTTTGGCCAGTTATCGAATTCTTCCCTGCGGTAGATTGGACGAGTTGTTGTTGTTGTTGCTTCGATTTGTGGGTTCTCCGTAACGAGTGGCGAATGCGGTGTGCTTTAGGTGTTGCAATATGGCACATAAATTTTATACGTGCTTCCATTTCCTGGAGTATCGTCCACTTGAAACTGTTGATATCAATATGAACAGTTGATAACGTAACAAGATGTACAGTAGACTCCCGTGTAACGCGTTACAGGAAATCGTGCTGTACGGGAATTTGTATCGTTTAACGCGCATAATCTAAAGTAACGTGTTTGAAATGATTATTGCTATGCCCATTTTGATTTGCTTTGATTTTCTTGACTGTGAGAACTTATGCACATATTTAATACAGTCCCTCAAATTTCTATAAAGCCACCATGTTTTTGTTAATATCTTATTAATATATCATATTTATGATAAGTTTATAGCTGATGTTATTTCAGGAGTATTAAAGACCCACATTTGTCGGTTGAAATAATAGAAATAACATTTACTTGAAATAGGAAACGCAAATATATAAAATTACCAAATACCTAAACTACAATATTTCAGCTTAACAGGAAATTTCAAACCAAACCTATCCTGAATTATTTCACACCTTGACGGCTCTGTATAATCTGTACAATTTTTATAATCCACATCTACACAAAAGGTTTACTCCCATTTAAAAGAATAAATCTAAATCCAAATTTAAAAATGGCATAAAATACGATTCAAAATTTCTATAAAGTCACTTAGTTAATATGGTCAATGTACTCGTCTGACATTTCTGGAATAGAACTGTAGCATTTATATCCGGAAAATCTTGGAAGTATTGGATAATACAGTAGAAAGGAAATGCATACTACAGTATGTGCCATATACGTTACATATTGTATCAGCGAATGTGTATCGTCGGAAATGTACGTCATATATCACACTGCCTCGACACCGCATTCCCTAAGGGAGCGTTGTAATTAGTAATTTGTAGTTCCAGTGGCTTCATTCACCGAGGCACATAACAGTCATTTCGACACGCGCTTCTCGGAGGCTTTGTACGCGAATCGTACTCCGTTAAGTCAGAAAATGAATTACGACCCTCCACACATTAACTTCTTAATTTACAACCCTCTTGCGGCGTTATAAAAATTCCCTTTTTCATGCATAGATGATGTTCAAGGAGTACAACATTTCTCGCGTACTAAATGTTAATATTTACTTAAAGTATACAGTTATAGCGCGGTTATATCGTTAACACTTGAATTATTTAACTGCAACATTACAAATTCATTCGAATAATAGATCATCGATATTAAAGAATTCAATAATAGTGTAATAAAAACTGTATTTTGCTTTTGGGATAATTAAGTTTGTTGCTTCAGTGTTTATTCGTTTGCAGTATTTAATCAGTATTTGTTCAACGCATTTGCTGCTAGTACTAATTACTTGATTTAATTGGTATTACCATTTTCCTTTGAAATGTCCTTTTTTGTCTAATTGTGAATAATTAAAAAATATTTTGTCTTACTGCAGCAAAATTCATTGCATTGTCTTTATATTATTTCCGCTGGAAAAATAATAACAGGCGAATATCACGAGTATACTCGTGGTTGGTGAATGCGTGGATTGCTGTTTAACACGCCAATATTACTAAAACTCGAATAAATATATCGCTAATATTTGTGACGTTTTAAAAATGTTTAACTTTATGATTACGGTGTAAAGTAAGCAATGTATCGCAGAGTGTTTAAACAGTTTTATTTTTATGTAATAAAATAAGGATTATCTAATTGAATAATAACTAATAGAACAGAATTATTTTCTATAATTTATATTATTTTACATGAACAGCTGAGCTCGTTAATGTTCTTTTCTACTTTTTGGAATATCTTCTAATATGATTTCCTTCGGTAGATCATATTAAAGAAATTTCGCCAGTCGTTCGGAACAGCCAATTTAAAATTCTATTACGCGGGTAATCTTTAGTAGATTATAAAGAAACAGATGTAGAAGATCCAGCCAGATATTATTTTAATCTCACTGAAATCCACGTAACTTTGTACTTTTAACTTCAGCTTTTAACTTCATAAACGGGAATTTCACATTATGGATTTAAGTACAACAAAAGGAGGAATGAAGCTCGTGGTGGGAAAAAATGGATGAAGTATTTAATGCGGTAAATTTATTTCAGTTAATTGGACTGCATTAATATTCATTCGCGTAAAGATTACTAATTTATCAATTCGTTAAATTAATATGCAACTATCAACTAGAACTACGGACAATATATTCATCTGTATTTATATATTCACTTATACATCTTCAAAAATAAGGTTGAACAGGCAAAATAAAAAATAAAAAGTGTTAAAATCCAATAAAAAAATAACAGGAGTCAATTTTAACGTCGCTTCTCGGTAGCCGCGATAAAATCAAATTAAGCGGCGACAGAGAGTCCCCTCACGAGTGCAAGGAATTAATTTTGGAAATTTCACGAACTTGAATTATTCCCATAATTCAAACTTTCATTTCTTTCCAATATTGCTATGTCCAAGTAAATACATTTTCAATAAACGCAAGAAATTAATTTCATGTTCCAAGACAATCGGTATGCGACATATTACTGGAAATCAATTTCGTGGGAAGGATATTTTATGAGCGAAACAATTTTGGGCGTCGACAAGGCAAGTCTTATCATAATGGATCAGCAAAGAAATAAAAAAACAAGGGATAATGTAGCGTAGTGGAGGATCGTTCGTAACTTTATCATCGAATCGCCGATGCGAATCATCCGGCCTCCTTCGTTCTTTTCGTGCTCGTAAACATCAGGCATGGAACTCTGTCGAACAGTTATTCGTATTTCCGTCCCCGACGAACATCCATGTCCGTGTCGGCCTCGTTTTTTTTCCTCGCAGTTTCTCAGCATGCCGAAACTTTCCTCGTCCCTCTTCTCCTTTCAAATTTCACGAAGCGTGGCAGGCATTTATTTCTAGACTGCATTCCGGACGCATCGGTACATTAACCGGTTTGTCCTCTTCCACTGTTTTCTATTAGGTCATGTAATACGAAATGTCGGGTTATTCAAAGAGAAAGAACAATTGTATTATTATTATATACCATTAATTACAAGAATGATAAGAAATGTTGCAAAAACTCCAGGAATAGGGTTTGACTTATTTCAATAGACTTCCTTCGGAATGCAAGCCATATTGTTTATATTAATTATATGATTTCATTGTAAATATATTCTGCAAGAATATCCTTTTTTCAAGCCATGATTTATTAAGATAATAATGATAGAAGATGAAATTCTGTAATTGAATGGTTTTCAAGTTCAAGTCAAGATTTGTTCCCTTCCTTCGACGGACACTCGAAAATATTCGTGAATACTGCGATCTCGCGGATCATTAAACCACGTAAAATACATTCCTTGGAAAATTAGGTAGGAAGTTCTGTATTGCTTTGACGGGGAATTCAATTGTCTTACATGTAACAGAAGGTAGCAATAGAATTACGAAAGTAGAGAGAATCTAGACGAGATCTGGTACTTACTTAAGTGCCTACATATTTACTCGATTCTTCGAGTAGCTGCAGCTACCATCTGGAGTGCTGGCCGGATTCGCGTTTCCCTCGAACGGCACCTCATCCCTGCTTCTTTCGCCGTTCCTCGAGTGGCCAATTACAGACAACGGAGATTTCAGTGACTTCCTTCGAGGATAAGAACTTTTTATCGATCGCAAATCAAAGTATATCAATTTCCTCCATCATACCACAACAATTCGAACAATCACGACAGCCCTTTTACTTTTGGATACTTTTACCAAGCTTCATTGAAATGTTGCACAAATTCTTGACGACTTATATTAGGGCTACCAGAAAGTAATCAATTCGAGAGTGGAGTCACTTCATTCTTATAACACGTATTCGCATAACACGCCATTCTTTCGGCACCTAACTACCACGTTATACAGGAGATGTATAATATACATACATTCCTCCGCATTTCTTCAAGCGCGTTAAATCGAAATCATGCAATTCGAATGTCATGTAAATCGAGGGCTAAGTGTGCTACGATAAAATTCCATTGTATCCATCATACTGTTCTCATTCCAGGAAAAAGGATTGTTATTCCATTTCAGTGTAACGTACTTGGACGATCGAGTGTGTTCCTTGCATTCCGTAGATTTTCCCGGTGCGATGGTAGAACATGTCGAAGTAGTACTTTTTCCAGTAGAATATACCCTTCGTCTTTATCCCCTCCCCTCTCGCCCCCTTGTGCCTGTAGTTTAGAGCAAGTTAACGTGCAACAACGGAAAGGGTAACACACGCTGTGGCATCGGCGTTTGCACTTGAATAATGCATCAACAGTCCGTACGCGTCTGGTGTATAACGGTTGCACTACTGGGATGCTGCGGATCCTCTCCCCCCCCCGTTCAATCTGCGCTTGTTGAACAATTCGGTAACACCCCGCATTAGCATTAATGTAGGATATCGGCGAACACCTGCGGTAATTCATAGGATTCACCGAATCTCGGCCTTCCTAACTGGTCACTTGTCAATTGACATCATCCTCCGAGTTTCAGGGCTGTGTAATACTTGCTTATACTACTGCCGCAGTAGAATAAGTTGCGCCGACGTTATTTCTACGGAGACATCGCATAATCGATGGATTAAAAATAATTATACGGGAAGTGTGCTGAATAATTGAATAATTGAATAATTGAATAATTCTCGAAGACCTGGCCACTTCTCCGAGGGATATTTGAAAAATACTATTCCATTAATATCTTTATTTGTGTTTACGAGCTTCGCTGAATTACTGTCTTGAGTTGGATTCATAGGTGTATTATTTTAATTGTGATATTTCAATGTGTATATTAATCTCGGATTTCATTTGGATGGGAATTGCTTAATAAGTTATCAATGATATTCTTTGTTGACCTGTGATAATTACATTCTGATTAGAATTTGTAATAACTGAAATATAATATTCTCTGTTACTCATTGCCAGCCAACTCTTCTGTTTGAGTAATACTTGCTTCCGAAGTTCGGAAAGTAATTATTACGTTCCGCCGTTTCGTAACTGAAGTTCGTTACTTTAATATGAATTAATAGGATTACAATTTCCCTCCAACATTATCTTGATTTGAGAGGAACTCAAGGTGTTTCACTGCATAATTAGTTTTCATACATTACTTATGCTATCTAATTAATTATTTTAATGTTGGCTACTATGTGTGAAATAGTAATAATGCTACTTTTTAATTATCCACGTACTTTTAACTTAAACCTCTACTGCGCCGTATAACTTTGATGTCGCATATTCATTGTTTGTTTCGTTTCTTTTTATTTCGTTGCAATGATAATTATGAAAGTACGTGAAAGGATTGTCACCATTTTCAGTGTGTTTCAGTAATCATTTTATTAGTATTTTCACGTAATGTAGTTTCATTAGATTCATGTTCAGCTAGTTTTTCGTTATACGATTTCTTTTTAGACACGAACAAAATTGAGTTATAGAGGGTTAACTAGAATTTAATATTTGAATGGCCCCATATTTCATTGAAAGACTGGCGGGTGCGGAATGTCCAGAAAACCAATATTTTGAGAATTGAAAAACGCTAACAATGCTTCAAAAAATTGACCTAACTCCAGGAAGTCCGTGTGGCTTTCTTTGTCCAAAATCAAGACGAAATTTTATGGTTGATTAACGACTTTTAATATGGCAAATATTCTCCTTTATATTCTATGATCCTTTCTCAACGTGATGCAAATTCCAGAATTACATTTTTATCAAAATCTACGTCTTTCTTATCAAAAATCCAAACACTCTCCTTTTTACTTCTTCTCTGTTTGTAATATTTCTATAATATTTCCCATATGATTTTGCAATTATAAAAAAGGTGGCAATCCGTTTGCAAAAAGGCCAATAAATATGAATATATATTAAGATAAATATCGTAAATATAGAAATATCGCATCACACATATTATTCTGCGTACAAGAAATCGATGGCCAATGTAAACAATACGAGATCCAAATAATATCGTTAAATCGTGTTCTTCCATAATTCATTCGCAAAAGAGACATTTTCATTAATCTCGAATATCATTATCGCGAGTCTGGCATCACCGGAAGAAAATTCTCCGTAAAACGGAAGTGGAACATTCGATTCATGGCGTTCGTCGTTCGGAGTTCGATGAATAGAACACTTTCGATATTTGGTTAACGTGGCGTTCCAAAAGAAAGGCACAGTTTGAGTTTCCGGGTTAATGATTATCGTATATTTTCCCTCGTCTCCGATACCTCTGCCATTCCTGTTTCTCACGTAACGTAGTTCGTCCCACGGGGACAATTTTTTCTGTGGATTCACCCTTTTTTTTCAAAGAATCATTACGACGACACGGTCAATGGAGGATCGATTCACTGCATGCAACCACCTACATTTACGACGGGAAACCTACAATCTGTACATCGATGCTGTATTCGTTTTATAAACGAAGAATGCGTGTAAAAGAAATCCAGACGAGACGAGTTTCTATAAACTTTTACGATAACATTTTGTCGAATTATTTTTTATACGCGTTTTGCACACCTTTTTCCACCTTTTTACAATTTAAATTAATTATTTTGCAGATCATATTCACCTTTTTGCTAATAAAATTCATCCTTCTGTAAATCGACTGGGTCGCCTATACGGGGTTCGCGAATTTATTTTCTTAAGTTACCGTAATGAAAAAAATATTGGAAAAGGGTGAATACGATCTGCAAAAGGGTTAATTTCGAGTACAACAACATTATCTATGATCGATTTTAGAATCGTAAATAAAGGTACGCGATACCCTGATCGATTTCTTGTCCATTTTAATCGGCACTTGTTAATCAACCCCTTGAAGGGATATAATAATTTGCCTGATACGCTACATGATGAAAAAGGGGACCTCTTGAATATTTCTCATTTCTCTCCGCGGTACGTCTGCCAATCATAGGAATCGCGATGTCGGTTTCGATCAACGTCACAAATGGCGATGCAGACGACAGATGTCAGTCCCCTGATACGATATAATATTTTTCCCTAATATGACAGCGATATAATTGAGTTGAGCGTACTCGGTTATTCATTTTTGCGACGAGCCACCGCGCGCGTTTATCGAACAGCGAAATAACGTCAACCAACCGGAGATTTATATGCGAAATTCATTACCGAAAACCGGTTGGCTTTTAAGCATTCCGCGCCGCGAACCTTTAAGCGGACTTTTCCAACTAAATCTCTTTCTTTCGTGTATCTGCTAATTATACCGGCAATTATGAAGAAACTTTGAAACGGTAGGAATTAATCTTGATCTTACGTAACTCTTAAAACGCGTGCCTCCGCGATGGATTTGCCAAAATTTCGGGAATTATAATTAACGAGAACAATGAATTTAAAGGATAAATAATTCTTCGATATTTATGAGAGTTATAACAGTTGTTTACTTTTCAGACTACATTAATGTTAACGTTAACGTAATATTATAATAGTTGCAGTATATTTATTAATATTAAATGAGTTACCGTGTGATTAAAAATGGGAGTTAATCTTATTGATTCAATATTCTTTCTTGGTATTTCGAGTATTTATTATTAAAACTTTAATAAAACTCATGTTAATACTAGAAAGGAGGTAAGCGCGAAAGGCTGGACAAAGTAAAATGGCAAGAAAAATAATAAATAGTAAATAAATTCTTTCCGATCTTTTTTCCTTTTGCATTCTTATTTTATTTTTCTGTTATATCTTTTTAATCACTTTAACGTATACCTTTCCATAATAAATTCTATGATAATCGCAGTTTCCAAATCTGAAAGAAAAAATTCAGTGTTACATAGAAATATATTTATTAATTTTTGTTTATTTCATATGTGACTTTTGGGCCACCGTATAGATTTCATTTCGAAAGATAACGGAATTGCATAATTGAAAGTATCTCCTTATATCTCACAGTCATCTAGTTGTCAATTTTCCATTTCGCCGCTTTGACAGCGGTTCGTTAAAGCACCAGTCGACTCAGTGACGTCATTCCATCTCTAATATCACCGCGATATAAGCGAATTAAGCGTTTCCGGTTATTCATTTTTGCGTCCGCAGAGAGCTTATCCGCTTAATGACGGACGAAGTTAAACGTATCAAAGGATATCCGAACATGGACATGAAGTTTTTTGCGGTACTACCGATCGTTATTTCTCATGAACAGTTCGCTAACCAGCCGGGAATAATGCGCATTCTTTTTTTGAATGGAGATATTTTTAATTGTACATCGCGAATCGGCTGGACTTTTTTATGCACTGCTGGACCGACGCGACCTAACATAGACCTAACTTCTCTTACTGGTTCCCCGGAAAATGAGACTGCGTTGATGCCATTTTATTAATAATTTTTATTAATAATAATGCGAAAGCGAACGAGTTTCCGGGCAATATGTACTTTATCTATGGTTTTTTCTCTGGTTTTAACCGTGAAGAAGGAGTTTACATATTTGCATTGTTTATAATATGGTAATAGATTACATTTCAAAAATCCACAAATCGCAAAAATCCGTGCGATCGCGATTATCGTTTTTCGTGTAATTGGAGCTTTATTTACTTCGTTGTTACTCGTAGTAACGGAAAGGGAAACGGAAGTGGAAATCATGAAATTCAAAATCGTTTGATAGGAATACGAAACGCGTCAAAAGTTTCCCGCGTAGGCATTCACTGGTGCTAAGAAGAGTAAGGATTTCTAGGGACATTTGATTCCCCGCACGGAAAGGCTTCTTATCGTCAGTGATTACGACTTTTTAACGGGGATTTCCTCCCCTCTTGCCTTATCTATGCGCAGTTCTCGTTTCCTCTGCCCTTCTGACTGCTACCATCTAACCTTAAAAGCCACCTTCGAATGTTTCCGCGGCTGTAACGGGATTCTTTCTAACCCCTACACCGGAAATACTTTCCGCAACTACATATCTTCCTCCCTCCATGAACAACGCTGTCGAAACTCCTTGACGACTTTCCGTCAGGTCTTTCTACAAGTTCGATTTCCATGTGAAAAAATACCAGTTGAGTCCTCGTTTTTCTTTCTACTTTCTCTTCTTCCCGCTTTCCGTGCTTCTCATCTCGAATTGTTCATCGAGTACGTCCACTCGAGGTTAACCTTACTCCTGCTTCTTTCATGCAAATTTTATTGTCGTGGCTACCCTGGATTCCTGTGTTTTATGGTATTACTGGTTGGTACTCCTAATATGATGCAATTTGTAACATCTCGTGCGAGTGATCTTATAATATATTGTAATTTCTATCATTTTGCAGTAATTCTCATAACTGCGCATAAAGATATTTTTATCATATTTTTAGTCCATATTTGGATTTAATAGAAAATGTATATAATTTATATAATGATGTAATAATATTATATTATACTGTAATAATATACAGAGTTTAAACTAAGACTTCAATTAATCATTCAAAACTCCGACAAGATATTCAGTTTATTGTAATCGTATAAATATCTGGAACACATGCTTTAACAGAAATTTCCTTTTTTGATTTCAGTTCCACCCAATATAGAAGATTACCACACATCGTCCGATGCGATTGTACGAGAAGGCGCGAATGTCACTTTAACGTGCAAAGCGACCGGAAGTCCAACGCCAAACATTAGCTGGAAGAGGGATGATGGTTCCAAGATATCAGTCAATAAAACCCTTTCCAGTAAGTGATTTATACATCATTCCAGAAAACAAGAAGGAGCCATACAATATGAAATTCTCTGAATAGCATAAAGAAACTTTCATTGAATTGTATTGATTAATATTATTCTTAATCACATTTTAATAGTATTAACAGAGAATTAATCGGAGAGTTATTTTATACGCAACTCTGCATAGATTCATTACACCTTTTCTTTGTCATTTTCTTAGTGCAATCAATTTGAAAAGAAATGAATCTTTGAACGTAAATCTTTCATGTAGCAAAACTCTCCTTAAAAATATTTACTCCGATTTCTCGTGTATTTTCCAAACTGAACTAACGTAATACATACGCCCGCCATTTTGCTGTTAGATCAAGTTCCGTAGATCTTCGTTTTCCGAAAGATTTTAATTACACCATCCCCATTAAAGGGTTCTCCAGCGATTTTCTCGCTTGAAGAAATTAGGCTGCGGCATCTCGATGTCTTTAAAAAATACGAGTGACGTCTGTCCGTGACCGTATTTCGATAGGTTTCGCAAGATCTTTGCGCGCGGCAATTAAAAATAATGACATTCGTCTGCTCGCTATCTGAAGATCAAAAGTAGATGCATGAACACTGTGTTACCTCTGCTACCAACTGAAGGAGTTGTCATTGAAAAAACGTAGACGCCGAAGCGCTTATAAAAAGATATGGAAATCCTATCTTCGTTAACGTGCATAAATAAACATTTTTAACTTGAACTATATGTACAGAAATTACATATTGCAATTGAATATTTAACCGCTTAACGCACAGCGACGTGTCATACACGTCCATCGCCATTATCAATTAATAGAAATATTTTTATTGGAAGATATAGCTCTTTTTCTAAAAAATCTGAATGATTAAAACTAACTAGGAGAAATTTTGCAACAATTTCTGCCCAAAATGAATATGCGTTAAGCGGTTAATTATATTTATTCGTGTGTGTTCACACGTTGAGTGCCGCGCCGGAATCCGTGTTGTATGAGACGTTGTATATAAAAATAAAATTGTTTAAGCGCTCTACGATACATTGGATCGTAAGAGGAAAAATATTGACAATTTTACGAATATTAGCGATATATTTGATTCGAGTTTTAGTAATATTCGATAATAATCTTGGTGACCTAACCGAGACCTAACTCAGACCCTCACGGCATTCAACGTGTTAAAGATGTTTCTGATGTGCTGAAAATGAAATGAATGATATTGCAGAACATGTAAAAACGGGGAACACATATTGTTTATTAGTAAAAACGTGGTTTTTTGTCATTTCAGTGTTGGAATGGAACGGCGAGACTCTGGAAATTACTCGTATCTCAAGATTGGACATGGGTGTTTACTTATGCATCGCCACTAATGGCGTGCCACCGACTGTCAGCAAACAAATTAAAGTCTCCGTCGACTGTAAGTCCACCTTTTATTAATTCTTAATTATATTACTATTTAGATTTCGAAATCTTAGTTGGAAAAGAAAAGTTCAAAGTTTGTTAATGAAGCTTTATGAGCACTTCTAGATGATTATCAGATAAAACATTCATGTGTTCATTAGTTGGTAATTCTGACTGTGTTGATATTCAAAACTAATATTAAAACTAATAATACTTTAATAATACTTTAATAATACTACAACCGATTTGCATAACTTCGAAATGAGAATGTATTCTTAATGACAACGAATTGAAAAATTCATAATTATCAGAATTTACTAATGACTATCTAATGCGACGGTACAGATTTCTGTAAATTTTTCGAAATTCTATATTTTGATCAATCTATCTATAAAAATAATAAATATCTATGAAACAATAAATCGTTACGATATTACTCAACGACATTCTATATATTATATAATATTTCGAACTCCAGTCTTGATTCTTAATTTTAGTCAAAATTTCTGATGACGGTTGTGCAATAAAATAACTAAAAAAATAATGAAATAATTGCGCAGTGCAAAATATAAATATCGAATGTAATCCGAGATTGACGACGGGCCATTAAAATTGTAGAAGTCTTTCCATCTTCCACTCCGTGGAGGAGAAATTCCTACAAGCCATGCTTTTCTTCCGAACTCCCTCAAAATATACTGCCGATTTCTTATTATATACGATTTCAATATAAATATAAATATAAATATAAATCGAATATTAATATAAACCGGTTCGTCACAGATATGCGACGCTGATACCAAAAGTATTGCACACGGAAGTAATTTAATAGAATCGCAGGTCATCAGTCACGCAATAAAATACAATATAATATGTTCTTATCCGCGTCGTCGCATCAAAGGTCTCGTAGAAGCGAAAGAAAGGGAGTAAGGAGATCAGAGTTTAGTATTCATTCCCAGCAGTGGTGGAAGTAGCGGGAGAAAGTAGCAGGAGACGAAATAGGATTCACGTACTCGAGATATGCGTAAAATATCGCGAGAGGTGGAAGCACACCATAGGAGTGGTGTGCCCTCTGAGTGGTGACTTGCCGGCACTATTTGCACGAAGTAGAGTATCCTGTAGTGGCAAGATGCACCACGGCAACGGGTTGAGGAACACACAATTTAATAATAGAGAAAGGTGCCTGACAACAAAGCGAGTCTTTGTCAGCTGTATTCTTATTCTTTCACTCTTGAACGGTGAAAGGACTAGTATGTGGGGAGAAGGGAGATGGAGAATGGAAGGATAATAAAATAGAAAGGGACAGGGAAATGGCACGGGAATCAGTAGAACGAGGATGGCATGGGACATAAAAGTAAGCTCGGGCGAACCGCGCGACACACCATTACCGTTTCCATCCCCTGTACTTGCCTATTGTTACGTTACTACCCCTCCTAAATACCGGGCGCGTGCCTTTTCTCAGCACAGCTTCTCTTACGTGCTCCTCTCACCCTCTGCACTTTCCCTTAACCCTTTCTCCTCGGAATCTTCAGTATTATCGAAGTATCCTCGAATCAAATGTTCTTCAATTTTTTACTCTTCTTACGAACAGTTTCCATGAGCAGAGAAACTGTAAAGGAACCATTAAAATTTCGTTCTTAAATCAAATGTCCCTATAACTTCGCCAGTTAAATACCAGATTTGAACAAAAAAGAAATGTACAAGGTTGTAGAATGTGGGAAAAGAGTTATAGTAATGAATGGTGATACTGCT
The DNA here is from genome assembly GCA_910591585.2 of Nysson spinosus. NCBI lineage: Eukaryota > Metazoa > Arthropoda > Insecta > Hymenoptera > Crabronidae > Nysson > Nysson spinosus. Next base: position 1,144,711 of record OU342852.1, on the reverse strand, counting down.
TCAAATAAAATTGCTTTTAAAAATATTGAAAGTATTTGAATTTGGATTCGAACATCCTCGCGAGCTTTTTCCGCAGGATAATATAGTAGTTAAAGTGAAAGAGGACGTAAATGAACGAATTACGAGTAAGGATCGGGAAAAGGGCAAGTGGGGGTAGGAAAGGATGTTTTTCCTACGTTTCTGTCCACGGTTGCATGGGGGATTATCCTTTTAGGCATCCTTTAATTCCATTTGTAGTCGGTGCCGCGAACAAAGGCTTTTATCAACCGACATTACACTACATCCTTTGAAGTATAATTGCGATCGGGTAATGCAATAATCCTGAAATAAGGTATTCGCTAAAAGAAAATGTAAATAATATTCTATTTGTAATATTACATTTTCTGTTTCTCTCCTGGGAGTACATTCGCGTTAAAATATCTCTGCACGTGAAACTGATAAGAAATACCAATTACATTTACTCAATTTAGATAAAATTGAATTAATATGCTCGCAAGTGATGAATACAGTCGATACTCCTGTAACACGGTACTCCGGGAACACAGTTTCGAAATTAACCGTGTTATAGAAGAGTTGACTGTACAAGCATGTGATTAATGTTCATTTGTGCTCAATTACATATATAGTATAAAATTCTTAATATAACGTAATCAACTTACTTTAATGGATCCATGCTTTGACATAAAATGAGGAATGTTGTGATTTGTCGAAGAATGAAATGCGTTTGAATTATTATAATCAAATAAATTTGCAAATAATGTTTATGGTATTCTCATGTAATTTATATTATTAGTTTATTACATTTATTACAATTATTCCGCTGAGATAAGGTTAATATTAACATAATATTTTTTGTTTGAATGATTCACTTCAATTTTTCAACATATTATTTATGAGTTATAATACTTTTAAGTTATCACGTTCAGATATTACTTTTATTATATTTAAAATTCACGAAGAAATGAGCCGTTTATTTGAAAGCGGCCTAAGTCCATTTTTTAAAAAAGATCAAGTTACATTTATATATAAAGAACTATTATAAAAAAATCAAGTCAACCTTTACAATATTTACACAAAGTGACTTCGTAACTATCATAAACGTTAACATGATTTCTTTGAAAAATGGAGTCAGGCCACGTTCGAAAGACACATTTTACTCGTCACTTTTTATAATCAGCACGAAACTATAAATAAAACGGTGCCCATTATAAAGGAAAACAGTTCTGAAATATTTGCTTGGAAACACCATCCGCGGCCCATAAAAAGCAGGAAGTGGTGTCGCGTACGAGGAATTATCAAATTAAAGCCGATAATTCCAGCACGTTTCGCACGTTTTTATGCGCTCAGCCGGAGATTAATTAAACGCCCAGACAGATTACAGCCATCCACGAGCCTCCATCGGCCCGATGACATTACAACTTTACGTCCTAAAAAACTACTTTTACACTCAAACCCTCTTCTTCCGTGACCATTATCATTGTAATCATCACCTTCCTTCGGAGCTTTTATCACATTATCATATCACAGCAATTATAAAGGAGCTCGTTAATCCTTTGACGTAACGATTTCATTGAGATTATTTTTTCAAATGGTTATTTTTGGGGGAAATTCATTGCGAAGTTGTTTAAATGTATTACATAAATGTTTACAGTCTTAGAATATACTTTTACAACTTTTTTAACTTTTACAACTTTTTTAACTTTTACAATGTACTTTTCACACTCACTGGAGATTGTTATGAAATTTCTGTCGTATACTTTGCATTTGGTAGAATTCTTTCAGTATCCTCCACTTTAATCAATCCTTTATAACAGCTCTTGGAGAACATGGCCCATTTATCTGCGCGGAGTGTGTCCATTCATTTTTAAAAACACGAGCTCATACGTAACTTGCGAAAGACTACCATTTTGCAAAGTACTCATTATCGATCATATCTGCCCAATGGATTGAAGCAGCTTCCGTTTCCGGAAATCCGGAAATACGGAAATATTACATTACCTGTTATCCATTAATACATTATTTATGTATGAATTATTGAAATCAGTGATATTTGCATTGCGAATATATTTCGTTTGGATTATGGCGAAGTTAAAAAAGAAATAGAATGAAAGTGAATTATTGAAAAAAGATTACAATTATAATTGAAGGATTAGCAAGGTTTATTATATTATAACTGATATCATATAATTTTTATCTATAAACTCTATTATATTAGGGGTACCAGAAAGTAATCAATTATTTTTCACATGCTTTATGAAACTCCATTTATTTTATCATATTAAACATTATTCTATTAGATAATACCCATCGTTATCTGTGATCCTTGACCGACGATTGAATTCCAATGCCACAATTCCCCTTTTCAAAAAATCAGATTCCCAATATTCAATGCGAAAAACTTCTTCACTTCAGAATTAATTACATTCCGGTATCCCTAACATTGAAAACACTACTGAGTCAGATAAGACACTTTACAGTTCTTATCACATGAAATACTTCAAATAAAGAATATCTAATTCACTCTGCAAATCACATCGCAAGAATGTATCATTATGATCAGCTTACAAAGTGTCCTCCAAAAACACGTGGAACAGTTGCATACGAAACTTTGATAAGCCACGGAAGAATAATTCTCCGAGTATTTTCCTTCGGCCAAGAAACGAATAGTTATTGTTATGATTCTTCTTAAAAATCCTTGTGGTCGGGCTACATATAAGTAAAGTTCAATCTGTCCGGGCGATAAAAAAAAAGTTTGGCCAGCAGTGTTGTAGAGTTCAGGCATCGGGTTCGAATGTAACGTAACGAGAAGTCGTTGCAGAGAATGCAGAGGGGTTTGAAATCGGTGGTGGAAACCGGGGATGGTGAAGCTAGCGTAGTCACGTATAAGCAGTGACTCAGTTCTCTTTCCTCCCGAATACTCTTCCCCTATTCGTCCCCCGACCCACCAACCCTCGACGTCCTTCCTCCTTCTAGCGGCTCCAGTGGCAATCTGTTATTAAAATCAGCAACGAGAAAAATCCGTGCCGTATCTACGCGGGACGAGCCGACCCGGCCGCGCGCACCGAAAGACGTGTTATGGCAAAAATTAAGCCACCTGCAAACTCAGAAACGAAATTACCATCAAAAGTGGAAAGGGATCGTTGTTGGAGGTACAACTGGATGATATCACCATAGAAACAATTTTTTCATGATCCTTTCGGGGACTTTATACTATGTGTTATCGTCAATGTTAACATCCTTTGTCCCCCTTTGCTAAAATATGTAAATGGAATTATGTTCTTCAGCATAATATTAACCCTTTGCATTCGGAGGTGACTGTTAGTCATCAGTTAGATTATTACGGTAATTTGAGTGGCGACTGTGAGGCGACATTAAAATTTACTTCAGCTGTCGGTGATTTAATAATCAATTGATGTCCAATAATAAAATCAGACCATTTTTATGTCGACTTTCAATGGCTACTCGAGTTGCAATAATAAATTGAGTGGCGACTATTCTACAAAGAATTATTCTATTTCATACGTGATCAAAGTTCTTGTTCGATGGAAACAATAATTGTTCTCCGGGTTGACAGTTCGACGTACGCAGTACTACCTTAAAATATTCATTCCACTCGGAATCGTGATTATCGTGTTCGCTGATTGTAATTTAATGGTTCAGCTCCGAGGAAATTGCTGTTCTGTTTGATACGCAGGATATATAGCCGCGGCTATTACAGACCGCCATTTAAATCTATCGATTTGGATTTATCCAGGTAAAGCCGAAATCATCTGCTCCTCGGTCCAATGAAAATGCGATTTCGTAGCTGATGCTAATCTACTTACGAGCTTACAAGTGACAGTCACGTATTGAAATATCATCCTAAACACGTTAACTAATTCAGAGGATTCCCTAGGAATACGTCCACATACGAAGGTCATCATCCGTGGAGATTATATCGATGTTAGAATAGAACTGCATGCACTATGCGATTCAACCCGTTGAATACCGTGGGGGTCTGGGTTAGGTAATCGGTGACCACCGATGCCAATATTACTAAACCCCGAACCAAATATACCGCTAATATTCATAAAATGTTTAATACTTTAACGTAACATAATATAAAAAATCGTGTGGTGTTTAAACCGATTTCATGAATGTCACAGTAGAAGGTTAACCACAATCTCACTGAGTACACCAGTTACTTAACTTCTTAGTTATACTTGAATATTTAATTGCCGATTTTAAAAAAGCAGTAAAGAATGTAGACAATGAATGAAAATTGTGATTATACATAATATGTGTTAATTAATATGTTGATAATATACACGTTATAAGAGTGACATTATTCAATAATAGAAAAAGCAATCGAGTATCTCCGAGTTGTGTAAAATTTCAATCAATTCTGAAAGGTGGAAAGAAGCGCGGGATCTCAGGGAAACCTTTTAGGGCCATGAAAAGAAGCACAATAATGATCGGATTTTCTTTCGATATCGATCTCGCGAGCGTGTTTTTTAAGTCTGTCGCAACATCTACTATCCCGACTGCCTACCAACCTATGTATAACACGGTGGGAATAAAAATTGCTGTTGAGACTTGCAGGAGGGGTTGCGTCTATTGCGAGGAGAACCTTATCGGCTACGAGCTGGCGTTTATTTAAATTTAAAACTGGAAGATCGATCCGGAGTTACTCCACCCGGCCTCCCAGCATCCTGTGTTACCTATGGTGTTTCTTTTTCTTTCTCAGAAGACCCTTTTCCGCGGCCCACCCCTCTCGCATCCCCGCGCCTCTAATTCCCCGTTCTTGTCGATCGTCTCCGCGCCCGGCACGTCCCTCGAAAAACTCATTAACGTGTCTCGGTACCCTTACACCCCTACCCCTTGTCCTTCCACCCCTTACCTATACGCGAAGAAGAAAACGGCGACGTGGGGGTAGTCGGGGGGGGGGGTGGACCCGGGTTATCAAACGAGAGATTCGTGATTTCGGGTGTTACATTTTTGCCAGGAATCTGATTGATGCTTTTATGAGGGTTGATTATTGTGATGTTATCATGGCATGTATAATATTTGGTGTGACTTGTATGACAATTTATGAATAATTATACTTATATAATTATAGATAACGATGGGGATTATATAATAGAATAATGTTTAATATGAAAAGGGAAATGGAGTTTCATAAAGCATGTGAAAAATAATTGATTACTTTCCGGTACCCCTAATATATTATGTTTGTATTATAATATATAAGAAATAGTGGGAAGACATATTTTATAATATGCACTTATCAAACTCATACATAAAATTCCTAGGATTGAATTAATTTTATGTACCTATCATTAAAGTTATTTCATGATGAGAGATTCATTAGTTCATAATTACTTCAGTATAATTGGATCAGACTTCTCTGTTTGACTATTATTATTTTCTAATAATAGAATTAATATTATTACTACGTTTCTATATTATTATTTTAGCAAATAATGTAAGAACAAGTTTTTACAGAAATTGGGTTATCGTTAACTAAGTTCCGTTAATAAGAGGAGATGTTCGTTATAAGTGAAATGAAGTGCCTCATTTGATTAAACAACGTAACTTTATAGTCGAATAAATTCAATAGCATTCTTTATTTAATAATGAAGTATGTAGGACTGTATATGTAATATAAGTTGAGTATTTCCATCGATATAAATTAAAATCGAAATCATTAGTCCTGGGTCACTGAAAAAATTAATTAGAAGGAAGTGTGCTCCTTATCTTTAAAACGTATTCAAAAAGTCTCTTCGTTAACATATGACTGGCATATTTCTTTAATGAAATTAAAAAGAAAAAAAACCACATGCTTGATTCAGAAAAGTATACCTCGACAAATTAATAACGAAATCAGCATATTCTATTTGTTGGAGTTTTTAACAATTCATTAATACAATGTTAACAAGTATAATTACTTTCATTTAAGTATTTGAAATAGTATTTATATGGAAGTAATTATTGATACAATTTAATGCAAGATATTCGATGTTTAATTCGAAAGTAAGTACCTTGCGCGAATTCAAGCTGAAACGAGAACATTGTACCGATTGTTTTTGGTTCACCGAGCAACGAGACGATTGTTTCGGTCGAACGGAGTTCTGGGCAATTTCGGAGGACCTAAATAGGTTTCCAGGATTCTTTCCTAACACTCGTTACATTTAACACGGCCGACGCGCATTCTACAATCGGAGACATACTGCTACGAAAAACTTTCATAAATGAACGTCGAGGGAAACGATGAAATATTGGAAGTGGCATGAAGCTTCCTACATTTTTCTCGAGAAACATGTTTAGAGCATGTACAGTAATTATCTCTGTGGACAACGACGGAATTTCTAGGAAATAATGATTATATGTGCCGTTATTTTGAAAAACGTTATAAGTCCAGTCTTTCTTTTTACTTCAATATTATAAATAACAGAAAGAATTTTAAATTGTTTAAGGATTAGACTTATGCAGGTTTTGCACTTCAATTTGAACTAGTTGCAAATCAAATTCGCATGATTGGTGTTTAACATTTAATAATTATCAATTTTCTCGAATTATTCTTTGCTAGAGTTACTCACATTGGCTTTTGAGTGGCTCTTATAACTTCCACAGTTTATCACAATTTTTGTTCTTACAATAAATGAAAAAAAAAGCAAAGGGAACTCGGAATAAAAGAGCCGTTCACTGTTGGTTTCTCTGTTCCTTTGTCCTTGAACCGGCCGTAGTCGACAATAAACCCTCTTCGGGTATTTAACCCTGAAAGCACATGCGACGAACTTGCAACAATGTTTTTTGATCTCCGTTGTTTCGTTGAAAACGCGCACGAACGTTGCACCTCGTTGCATGTGGTTCATCTCAATGGCATACAGCGGAACAGAAAGCCATAAGGGAGGGGGGGAGTCGGGAAAGGGTGGTAAAAGGTGGGTAAGTCACCAGAGGAGCTTTTGTTTTCCCTTTTTAAATGCGGCCGTCCCGACGATGCGTATGAATTCCGAGAGGCGTTGAATTTTTATGAGCTTGCATACCACGAATTAGTCTGCGCCATATACCGTATATGTATATCTGTATAGATCTGTTTATGCTTGTCATTTTTCTTCTCTTTGACTTGCAGCGAGCAGACAGATAATGCCAACGTAAAAACATTTATACACTATCACTAGAAAGCATAATTCTATAAAGTTTCTTTAGACACAAATTTTTGAAAAATTTCTTCCAGTTGATCTAAAGGATCCTGGTAGTTTTGGTCGCCCAGGTTTTTTTAGAAAAATAACTATATTTTCCAATGAAAATATTTGTATTACTTAAAAATGGCGATGGACATGCGGTACACGTCGCTGAATATTTTTACGGTGGTCACGTCGCGGTACTGTAAGCGGTTAAAGTGGTTAATATTTAATTAACAAACTACAGAAACAAATATTCTATGATCATTCATGTTAAAGAAGAGTTTAAATAAATTATTATATGGTTCGATCAAACGTTTCCCGTACCAAGTCGTTCTTACGTCCCGTTTACTTCCACGTATAGCCGAACGATATCTTCCAGGCTGCCAAACAACGGCCTCATAAAAACCCTGGGAAACCATTCAGGTTCTCGCGCTATCTTTTCTCTACAGTCACGACGGCACGTGAAGTAACCGAAAATACATAAGTTTCCGAAGTGGGACGTTGGTATAAATAAAAAAATAAATAAGAATGGTTAAACATGAGCCTCACAAATCACGTAGTTCCACACTGACGAGTCCCGCGGGATATTCTGTGCTATCCTCTACGTCTTTTCCCGTGTGTCCACATTGAGGACATCCGTAAGGGAGACATTATGGTTTTCGGGATTATTTTGTGTGGTTTTTTGGCTTTGCAGAAATAATGTACGAAACTACTACCAAACTACGGCAGTACGGAAAGGTTATTCTTCTAACTCTTCTTCGTTACATTCATAGAGAAACATGATTTGTGAAATGATACAGCATATGTTTTTGTTCCGCATACTTTTGTAGTTTCCTCGCCATGTATCTCATGCAAGACTAGTATTTTACGTCAGTGGAGAGCATAATTTCATGTTCCTACGTTTACCTGCTTTTCACCGTGCATCCCTGTGGTTGTAATTAATCATAAAGTATGATTACTATAAATAGTAACATTCTTCGCATGTACGTTCGGGCATGTTTCAACTTTTATTTCCATAAGCTTGAAAACTCAAGATTAATAAACATGTTTAACGCTAGAACTACGGAGAATATATTCAGCTATATTTATACATTCATATGTACGTCCTTAAAAATAAGGATGGATGGAGAAAAATAATTAATCGATATTTAATTACGTCCATTACTCAACGCGAGCCCCAAAAAATCTCAGAAAATGGAACCATATAAATTTGAACGTTTTTATTAAATTCCACGGACATTTCGATCCAACTACATATTTGCATTGGGAATCAAATAATTGCGGGAATAATAGTTACAAAAATAGGACGTGGATGAAAAAAGATACCGCTGAATTAATTTAACAATCATTAAAGGAAAAGTCCAAAAATGAATTGCGGAGAAAGGATTAAACGTAAACAATAATTTTAAGTTAATTGTACGATGTTATAATAGCATAAGTAATATACAGAAACACTACTCATATCGTAATATAATATCGATTACAATACATGGTACGAAACTCTCGAGTTTCATGAAGCATCAGGCAAATATTTATGTGCAAAAAAAGAGAGAAAAGTACGTAAAGAGTCTTTTTAGGTTTAGGAAATTCGATACGGGTGTAGGTCCTGAATGGAAACCTCTTCTTTAGTGACCAATAAAGGGAGGAAGCTTTAGGATTATTCTGTGTGTTCTGCCTCTGCGTTTCGCCATACATTGCTCTTTGTGGCCACATATTCTCTCCGTCATTCTCTCTCTTTCTCATTCTCTCTGCCATTCTCTCTGTCATTCTCTACCTTTCTCATTCTCTCTGTATGACAGCGTGTTCTCTCCATCGGATGCTCTCCAAGGGAGCTTCGTGTTCAGTGTTCACTTGCCACATGGACCAGACGTATGGGCTGACGTATTACATTCAGAGTCTATTGTAACAATAGTGTTACAACAACCATGGGTTACCCATGATAATCACCTGATAACATAATTTACTCGGGTTCCTGGAAAATTATTTCCAAAATTCGTGTCAGAAATCCGTTACATTCCGAATGATCAACGATATACTATAGACTTATATTATGTTTACATTTTCGTAATTCTAAATTCGATTTGCAAAAAGATGAATATGTTTTGCAAAAGGGTGAATTTAATCTGCAAAGAGGTAAATTTCATTTGCAACAGGATGAATATGATTTGCAAAAGATTGAATATGGTGTTAAAATTCTGTTTCCAATTACGCACTTATTTCTAACCGAGTGTACTCTCTTTATATGAATGGACGAACTATGAGGCGATGTAATTGCATATGGAGTGGACACACGGTGTGACGTATCGCTGGAGGGTGTATTGTCACGGTGTTACACTATATCGTGAGGACCGGGAACCCTACAATAATCATGTCATAATGCAATCCGCGCGTGCATTCTGGCTGTGTTACGCGAGGCTTGCAATTATCGTGGTGCACGAGGACTCGTTATAGCCTTTAACGCTTCATGCATCGGCTTCCAATGCATACGCATAAAGTGCTCCTACAATTGCATCAACGACCTTGCATCCTTCGTCACGACATGTCACCTACAGAAGTGTGCGTTTGAATACTGCGTAATATAGCTGATTATTTTGCGATTTTAATAATGCCGGCGTTAATGGTTTTGTTAGTTTGCTTTGATTTTGGGTCTGGAAAGAACGATGTCGATGAAACGAACGGCTCTGTAAAGCGTCTAATTTATATATGGTTTGTATAGGTTTTGCACTCGAAATTGATCCGCCAAAGGGGATCATATTCACCTTTTTGCAAATCAAATTCACCCCTTTTCAGATCTGATTCGCGATTTTGCAAATCAAATTCACCCTTTTCAGATTAAATTCACGTTATTACAAATCAAATTCACCTCATTGCAAGTCAAATTCACCCTTTTCACGCTTTTGTAATTCAAGCTTTTCCACAAATTCGTTTTCTTGAGTTATTGTATTAATAATAATAAAAATAAAATCCAATGTAAATTGAAAGAGTGAATTTTAGTTGAAAACAAATGAATATGATTAGTAAAATGAGATCTGCAAAAGGATTAAGTTGGATTGCAAATCTTGTATCAATTATCAGTTAATTTTAAGTTCTTTTAATTATCATTCTTTTTTAAATAATTGATCCGGGGATGGTCTCTCCATTTTCGCTTGATGATTTATACATGAAGATTGGTTATCGTAGGAATAATTTGGGAATTCAGTCGATTGGTTGCGAATACTTTTTCGTATTTTCTATTATTACTTTTGGTACGGAAACTTTCGTAATTTTTGCTTTCTTAAGGTTCCTCGGGGTACCGGGCAAGCAGAAGCAAAACGGAAATTGAATTTTCCCCATCGATTCGGATAAACTTCTGCAACGTACATTTAATTCTGAACGAACTTGTATTACGGTTCCGTAGTGTTGTCAGAATAATCGATTGAATTCTAATCACGCCCGCGAATTGTCGCACTCGAGTTTGACACAAAGAATTTCAGACGATGTGTGGCCAGTGAAACCGCCAAAACACGCGATAAGGAATGAAGTTCGATTGTTAAATTAACTTTATTGATTTAATTTGCAATAAGGTGAATTTGATCCTCGAAAGAATGAATTCGATTTTCCATGAGTTGAAATTGATTTCCAAGAAGATGAATATGATCTGCAAAATAGTTAATTCCGAGTGCAAAGTACCTCAATATGATCTGCAAAAGGGTTAACTTCGAGTGCAAAACCTGTAAACGGCTCAAATATCCTTGCCGAAAAACATTAAATAAGCAGTTCATAAAAAATCCGATTATTTATGAGTAGTCGAAATAAAACGGTTTAAAAAAATAATGTAGACATAGAAAGATAAAAGTAACACTATGGAACTCTAATAGTATGGAACTGTTAAAATTGTATAAAATGGTGGCCATAATTTGAGAAGTTAGGATTTTCCGTTGTAATAAATGCCAAGGCGGTAGTAAAGGGTTGAAAAAAGTTTGCGCCTAAGCGGATCCAGTGGCGCAGGTGTGGTAGTCAAAGTCAAGGGACTTCCACCGTCTAAGAATCGTGGCTGGTCGGAACAAAAGAAAAGTTTCGCATTCCCGGCACGTATCTATTGTCTTGCTGGGATGTCATCTGTCTTTGCAGTAGACATAAACGAATGAATCAAAAGGATACACGAACTTCGTATTATCGAGTTACCAGTGGAAAGAAGTTTCGAAGATCGAGGAATGAAATAGTTTTGAAACTATATCGATCAGCGAACGTTTTTGTAGCTCCTTATTGTGCAATCATTTTAATCAATCGCCTTTTATCAACTTTCTTGATATACTTTTTATCAGGCACCGGAAAAAGTTCCTGCAGATTTTTCAATCAAAATTCAAATACTTTGGATATTCTGGAAAGTCATTTTATTTGACGTAGTCACTATTTATTTCTGTAGTTCTTTTTCAATGTTTTACCAGTTTATGTATTCCTCTTTTGTCGAAATCTGATGTTTTCTGATTTTGACATCATTTTTAGGTATTATAATAATTATTCGGAAATGTATCATAATTTTATGAAGAACGATAGTGGGACCTTAACATTAAAACAATAATATGATTTATAATGTTCATAATCTGTTTATTTTAATAAAATCTTAAATTTATTCGAATCTTTGTTATTCCAGTACTCCATGATACTAACGAAGCTAATGACTATTCATATAAACAAAAAGAATTTGAATTTCCAAATAGTGTCAATATTACCCATGTAATTGTACATTGATATGAATATTCGACGTGCAATGTATAAATCATGACATTAATAATTTCCAGCGACATAGAATCTATCCTTTGAAGCGTCTACTTCTGCCGAGATTTCGGATTAAACTCTCAAGTCAATATTCCAGGCGCCCGTAAATAAAACACACCTCTGAAAATTTAAGAGGTTCTCCTCTGAAATATTTATAAATAGATCGTGCACCGAACATCGTTCAAGGATATATATGTATATACGATACTCTCTTAATCACAATAATCATCATACCTTCCACATTCTTGAAATATGAATATGACCAAAAATATTAGAATTATGCAAAAGTTTTAGTCTTTCCGAACTTCCGAATTTTTCCATTTCATGTGTCATTTGAAATTGTTGCTAGATAATAATAAATGGCATTTTAGAAAGTTCAATATTAAAATTACAAAAATACAAAACGGCAGGAAAATATTTCAGTTGAAAATAATTTTATTATCAGAATGAACAAAAGACTGGCACTTTTGCAGAATGATACAGGTTTTGCACTCCAAATTAATCCTTTTGCAGATGAAATTCACCCTTCTGCAACTCAAATTCAAGCTTTTTGTAAATGAAATTTTTGTTTAATTCATTACCCTTATTACTCTAGCTATTATTAAAATACAAACACCATTAACAAACCACTAACCCCATACATATAACTTCCATTTCTCATGATAAAATAGAGGATTATATAAAGTTTAATATTACCGCAAAACACTTGTCGAAATATTACCTCCGAACATACCGCTAGATATCAAGCACGATGAACGTCAGGTTAGCCGGCGTTACTTTCGCAATAATTCCAGTAATTTGGATTTTCGAATACGGCGAAACTTTCTATCGGAGATATACGGATGATTCAGTGAATCATAAACTAAATGTTCTCTCAATTATGTACGCTACTTCTAAACGTAGAAGGGACAATAACTAGTTAATATTCAACGCATAAATTCTCATGATAACGTCATACACCAAATTTCGCCGCACAGTTGGTACTGCTCAAAACTAAAATGCAGCATCTGCGCATTTAGCTTGACCAGGAATATGCGCAAATTACCTCGTTACATACCTCGCGGAAGAGTAACGTTCGCTAATTACTCTATTTGCGTCCGTATCATATCAACGACTTAAGTTCCGCGTATGTTGAGAAACCAACCTAATCTTTACTTTTTTTTACGGTGTATTAACACTAGAATTACAATAATATATTCAGCTATATTTATATATTCACGTGTACTTCCTAAAAAATAGAGAAAAGAAATGAATATCGAGTGAAAAGAATTGAAAATAAAAATTTGTAATTACATGAATTAAGGTTACAAGAATATATTATAATATTCGTTAAAAAAAACTTGCGAATACTATCAGTGAAATACGATTTCATTTCCGCATAGAAACCTTGCACTGGTATTCGCAAATATTCATAGATTTGACACATTTCTACAAAAGACCCGATCGTTTATGATGATTTCCACGGGGACGTCAGTTATCGTTCGCAATTTTTCATCCGCAAACTGCTCCGGTTTTTTTTTCTATTCGACCTTTTTCTTATACTCTCCTCTTTTTTCCCCCCTTTTTCTGTATGAATTTGACTGCGTCATTACGAACCCTCCGCGTACTTTCTGGCACCGTTGCCATCTTCATCCCTCTCCCGTTTAACTGTCTTCATCCGTCTGAGCAGCTTTCTGCCTTCTCGCGGAATCTCTAATCCGTGCAAGGTGTTGCTCTTCCCCTTCGAATTCCTTTTCCCTACTTTCTCCGTTGAACCCTTTTCGAACGCGGGAATCTAACGACTCTGAACTCACCGGCGGCTCTTTTACAGAGGTATAACGAAAGGGAAGTAATTACTAACCTTTGAAATAATCATCTTCCTAAAACCCTTTTACGAGAGACTGTCCTTCCTGCCAGAAGCATCAGGCCTATTTTATTCATTCATCATTTCAAACGATTACGCGCCTTTCCGGCGTACCATCTCGCTTCCACGATTTACTTACTCGCTTCTTTAATTCCATTCTTTAATTCATGGATAAACGGATTAAAAGAGCTTTAAGAGCTTAGTATAGTTGTTCCGCAAACTTGGATGTTAATACGTTGAACGCCGTGGCGGTTAACGCTGGGAAAGTCCCGTCGTCTGGGAGACGTCGTGGAGTTAAAGAATGCATAATTAGGTGAATAAGTATTTTATTAACCATTTTGCAAATCATATTCACCCTTTCACAGATCAAAATCACTCTTGAATTAACATAAAATGATTATTTAACACCAACAATATTTATTTATTAAATGTTCGTAGATATTTTCGATATTAAATAAGTATTTTATGTTCATTTAAGCGTGAATTTGATTTGCACAATTATTAATAAAGTACTTGCTTAATACCAACAATATTTACGAGCATTTAATTTGTAAATACTTTTGGTATTATATCAGTATTTTATGTATTTTAGTATTTTAGTTAATTAGTAAGTATTTTATGTTAAACATCACATAATAATATAAAATATAAAAGTATAAATACATAATAAACGTATAACATTAAGTATTTTATGTTAATTTTGCATCATATTGCATTTTATTTTTATTACGATAGTTTAGAAAAACAAATTTGTAGCAAAGCTTGATTTGCAAAAGGGTGAATTTGATATGCAAAAGGATTAATTTGGACTGCGAAACCTGTACAATTTAAATTGATTCACAAAAACTGAACAAATTCCTTTATTTGGTAGACTTATCATATTTATATAATATGTATATTAAGTATTACATAGTAAACTTATTTCATTAGTTATTCAGCTTATAATTCTCGCAGTTGCATCCATCTACTTTTACACAATCCCTTAAATCTTCCCTCATTTTTGGCGGGAACAATGAAAGGAGTAAAATGAGCCGAGAAGTGAAAACGTTAGTGGTGTCATTGTAGGACGTTCTTTTGTAAACGTATTTAAAATGTAGAACTTCTTGTTTTTACCCCTTCTGGAAGAATGCAAGATGCGGTCTTCCAGGAAGCAGCGGAGAACCTGGAAATGCTATTTAAACTATTTCTCTCAGGTGGATTGCAATTTTATCCTTGCGCTGTTTTCCCGTCTCCGCGTATTTTATTCCACGGAATCCACCATATACAGGGTGTCCGCGATAACATTGAACAGCCCTTTAATTCCTAATGTGTTGCAAATAGAAAACAATTTTTTATATAAAAATTGCATGGTACAAGGAGGCATAACTTTTGATAAAGGCAAATTGTTTTCTACTTTATTATTTAATAAGGTATTAGATAACAAATTGTTTTCTATATGCAATACGTTAGAAATAAAGGGCTGTTCAGTGTTATTGCGGACACCCTGTAGATGCACCGAGAATTGTATTCCTTCGTTTTCAATTCATTCTACTTAAGACACCGTGAAATCTTGTCACAATTATTCGCAACTTTATTGAGGTTTAAACGATACAATTTAATAGAGAAACAATCTACTGAAATTCCGATTCCAGATTTTTATCGGTGTTCCTTGAATAGTTCACAGCTGTGAGTTTGATGATCTATCAAATTGGAAACTCCCTGAACTGACGATACGTCATTTGATTTGATTCACTGGAATTTCCCAGTCATCCCCTTCACTTATATTTTTTATTATTCACAGTCATAATTTAAGTATTAAACTTTAATTGAAACTGATCCAAAAACTATCATCTATCATTTTTAAATTAGTATGATTGATTGTCTTAGAAATCAATTCTAACTATAATTCCACAAATTTTGTATATTATTAAATATTGTAACCAAGAATTTTTATTTCTAATCGGACATATATATCGATAATTGACGTCTTCTTAAACAACATATTGCACTGTGTATTATTATATTTTCTTATTAAACTTAAAGTCTGTTTCAAAGTGTTAGCAAGTAATACGGAATTTGGAAATTATGGACCCATTAAATTTATTTTTTCAAATCGAATATTCATAACCGATCATAGAGGTTCTCATATGTTTATTAAACATTTATTCCCAAGTATTCGTGTAATAATTCTTAGGGACATTATACTGCGTGGAAATGGCAATCCTGTTACCATTTCTTTTCCCGCGTGGGCTTTTTACCTTTCAGCGGAATTGGAACATACATACATATGTATTGTATATCTGGGAAGAGTAGAAACACATATGGCAAAGCAGATTCATAAAAGACTATTAGACCGAGATTTCGTATTTATAGTCTTATTTAAAGCATATATTCTGCCGCGTTATATGTATTTTTTATTACTATTGCCTTTTCATAAAGTTTCTAACTCTTTTCATTTTTTATAAATATTGGTAAAATATTGGTGCCGTTATATCTTTCTTTTGCAGGGTTTGCATTCCAAGTTCATCCTTTTGCATATCATATTCACCCTTTTGCAAATCAAATTCTACCTGTTGCAAATCAAATTCAACCTGTTGCAAATCAAATTCAACTTGTTGCAAATCAAATTCAACTTGTTGCAAATCAAATTCACCCTTTTGCAAATCAAATTCAACTTGTTGCAAATCAAATTCCTCCTTTCACGGATCAAATTCAATCTTTTGCAAATATTGCATTTAACAGCAAAAGTTGAAATTTACTGTGGATTTGTCTATTAACCCTTTGGACTCGAAGTCGACTGTCAGTCGCCACTCAGTTTATTGCGACAACTCGAATGGCAATTAAGTGGCAACATTAAGAAGATTAATCAAGAATACGTATCATACAAAAATGGGCCAATAAAATTATAGCAAATTATAGCAAATTATAGCAAATTATAGCATTCTATCGCCGTATCTATCCGAGTACCGTAAACTGGAATAAATATACGAAATGTGTAAAACCTGGAATGTATAGGGTTCCCAGTATCATCGGAAAAGCATTAGCTATAAATACTGAATGGAACCATGATCTTGAAAGTTGGATATGAAAACTCATAATTCGCAGGCGTTAACACCGGGTGGAGATTGCTATTGGTTATCCACTTTTTTTCGGGTTTCGCGATCCTTTTTCCCACATTGAGGGAAACTTAAGAGATACACCGAATAACGGCCAGCTACGTAAGACCGATTGATAGTTCAGTTTATAAATGTTCAAATCTTTCATAATTTGAGGGTTTCGTAAATGACATTAATACATAATGTACTCTACAGTGTATTGTATCATAATATTGCAAAAATTTTATTTTTGACAACACAAATTACAAACATATTTAATATTTTTTGAGATCATGTCGAGAAAACAGCGGACAACTACGTAAGACCGAGTTCAAATTAATTATACTGTTCAACGTATGCTTATATTTTGTAACAACAAATAGGTGATTATTATAGATTTTGATGCCCTGAAAATGAATCTGCCAACCGGTTTTCTTCGTTACCTTCAGTTTTTGAAAAAATTAATTCTGGAGAAATGGGTCTTCAAACCCATTTTGTCATTTGAACAGGATTTGTTACGTCAGTATAAAAGCTAGATAGTCCTTCTTTATTGCAAAAAATGCTGTGGACTCTTGCGAATAAAATGATATGAATTAGATTTGCAATATAAATTTGCAAATATGTTTAAACATTAGTTAAAGTTGGCGAGACACAATGGGCGCGCTCTCTCTTCGAGACACTTTCCAAATTTGCATAAAAATTCTGACGTAAGTGTAAAAGTTAGACAATTTTTCATTGTTGCAAAAAATTCTGTGGACTTTTGCGAATGAAATGATATGAATTACATTTGCAATATACATCTGCAAATATGTTTAAACTTTAGTTAAATTTGGCGAGACACGATCGGCGCGCGCATTCTTCGGGAGACTTTCCAAATTTGCATAAAGATTCTGACGTCAGTATAAAAGTTAGACAATTTTTCATTGTTGCAAAATATTCTGTGGACTTTTCCGATTAAAATGATATGAATTACATTCGCAATATAAATTTGCAAATATGTTTAAACATTAGTTAAATTTGGCGAGACACAATCGGCGCGCGCATTCTTTGGGACACTTTCCAAATTTACATAAAGATTCTGACGTCAGTATAAAAGATAGACAATTTTTAATTGTTTCAAAAAATTCTGTGCACTTTTGCGATTAAAATGGTATGAATTACATTTGCAATATACATCTGCCAATATGTTTAAACATTAATTAAAGTTGGCGAGACACGATCCGCGCGGTCATTTTCGCATGGGCAAATACTTCAAGGAAAAGTAATTCCTCCTTTAGCAATACCTTCCTAGTTAAACAACAAAGGATTTTTGTTCAAACATTTTTATTCTATGTGCTCTAATAAACGAGATATTTAAACAAAACAATTTGCGTTTTTTTTGTAAGGCACCCTTGTAAATGTCAAATTCATGGGCAGAAAAAAGGCCGTCCATCTAGCGGTGAAACGGTGGAACTAAACTCGCTACTCCCCTCCTCCGAGTGCGGCCCTGTTAGGCCGAAAATCGTGGAGAGAAAAAATGCCGTCTATCTAGCGGTGGAACTAAACTCGCTACTCCCCTCCTACGAGTGCGCCCCCGTAAGGCCGAAATTCATGGACAGAAAAAATGCCGTCCATCTAGCGGTGAAACGGTGGAACTAAACTCGCTACTCCCCTCCACCGAGGGCGGCCCTGTTAGGCCGAAATCATGGAAAGAGAAAATGCCGTCTATCTAGCGGTGGAACTAAACTCGCTACTCCCCTCCTACGAGTGCGCCCCTGTAAGGCCGAAATTAATGGGCAGAAAACACGCCCTCCATCTAGCGGTAAAACGGTGGAACTAAATTCGTTGCTCCCCTCTAATGGTTACCCCTGTGTAATGGTGAAATTAATGGGCAGACGACATGCCCTCCATCTAACGGTGAAACGATGGAACTAAACTCGCCATTAAATTAGTTCCACCTTCCACCGCTAGATGGACGGCATTTTTTCTGTCCATGAATTTCGGCCTTACAGGGGCGCACTCGTAGGAGGGGAGTAGCGAGTTTAGTTCCAACGCTAGATAGACGGCATTTTCTCTTTCCATGATTTCGGCCTAACAGGGCCGCCCTCGGTGGAGGGGAGTAGCGAGTTTAGTTCCACCGTTTCACCGCTAGATGGACGGCCTTTTTTCTGCCCATGAATTTGACATTTACAAGGGTGCTTTACAAAAAAAAACGCAAATTGTTTTGTTTAAATATCTCGTTTATTAGAGCAAATAGAATAAAAATGTTTGAACAAAAATCCTTTGTTGTTTAACTAGGAAGGTATTGCTAAAGGAGGAATTACTTTTCCTTGAAGTATTTGCCCATTCGAAAATGACCGCGCGGATCGTGTCTCGCCAACTTTAATTAATGTTTAAACATATTTGCAGATGTATATTGCAAATGTAATTCATACCATTTTAATCGCAAAAGTGCATAGAATTTTTTGCAACAATGAAAAATGATCTAACTTTTCTACTTACGTCAGAATTAGTATGCAAATTTGGAAAGTGTCCCGAAAAATGCGCGCGCCGATTGTGTCTCGCCAAATTTAACTAAAGTTTAAACATATTTGCAAATTTATATTGCGAATGTAATTCATATCATTTTAATCGGAAAAGTCCACAGAATTTTTTGCAACAATGAAAAATTGTCTAACTTTTCTACTTACGTCAGAATTTGTATGCAAATTTGGAAAGTGTCCCGAAAAATGCGCGCGCCGATTGTGTCTCGCCAAATTTAACTAAAGTTTAAACATATTTGCAAATTTATATTGCGAATGTAATTCATATCATTTTAATCGGAAAAGTCCACCGAATTTTTTGCAACAATGAAAAATTGTCTAACTTTTATACTTACGTCAGAATTTGTATGCAAATTTGGAAAGTGTCCCGAAAAATGCGCGCGCCGATTGTGTCTCGCCAAATTTAACTAAAGTTTAAACATATTTGCAAATTTATATTGCGAATGTAATTCATACCATTTTAAACGCAAAAGTGCACAGAATTTTTTGCAACAATGAAAAATTATCTAACTTTTCTACTTACGTCAGGATTAGTATGCAAATTTGGAAAGTGTCCCGAAAAATGCGCGCGCCGATTGTGTCTCGCCAAATTTAACTAAAGTTTAAACATATTTGCAAATTTATATTGCGAATGTAATTCATATCATTTTAATCGGAAAAGTCCACAGAATTTTTTGCAACTATGAAAAATTGTCTAACTTTTCTACTTACGTCAGAATTTGTATGCAAATTTGGAAAGTGTCCCGAAAAATGCGCGCGCCGATTGTGTCTCGCCAAATTTAACTAAAGTTTAAACATATTTGCAAATTTATATTGCGAATGTAATTCATATCATTTTAATCGGCAAAGTCCACAGAATTTTTTGCAACAATGAAAAATTGTCTAACTTTTATACTTACGTCAGAATTTGTATGCAAATTTGGAAAGTGTCTCGAAGAGAGAGCGCGCCGATTGTGTCTCGCCAAATTTAATTAATGTTTAAACATATTTGCAGATGTATATTGCAAATGTACTTCATATCATTTTATTCGCAAATGTCCGCAGAATCTTTTACAGCCAATAAAAATTATCTAGCTTTTATGTTTACGTCATAAATCGTGTTCAAATGACAAGGAATGTTCTAAAAATGAGATCGTGGTGCGTGACCCGCGAAATTTAACTAATATTTAAACGTATTTGCAAATTTATATTGTAAATGTAATTTACGTCATTTTATTCGCAAAAGTGCACAGAATATTTTGCAATGAATAAGGACAGTCGAAGTTTTATATTTACGTCACAATTTTTATTCAAATTTCAAGAGAGTCTCGGAAAACGGGCGTGCTCAGCGTGTCTCGCCAAACTTAACTAATATTTAAGCATATTTGTAAATTCGTCTTGAAAATCTACCTTATATCTGTTTATTCCTGAAGGTCCACAGCATTTTTTGCAATTAACAAAAACTCTCTAACTTTTATATGTTCGTCACAAATCCTGTTCAAGTACAAAGAGACTCTTTTCTTAAAAATATGTTTTACTGAGGGTAATGGAGAAAAACTTACTAACTATTCCTGTGCCAAACTTATCAAATTACCAAATTATCGGTTAGTCTCTGACTGGACATTATTTCGCACAGCGAATACTGGTTAGCAGTGGTCCACAATGGTCCGTAGTGATCCGTACTGGTCGGTATTGGTTATCCTAGAAAGAGGAGTCTCCGCGGTTTGAAAGAGGGCTAGATTGGGAAGAGATAATTATAAAAGGCCGCTGTTTTCTCGACATGATTTCAAGAAATATTAAAAATGTTTATAATTTGCATTATTAAAACTAACATTTTTGCATTATTATAATACAATATACGCTAGAGCACATTATATATGAATGTCATCTACGAAACCCTCAAATCATGAAAGATGTGAACGTTTATATACTGCACTATCAATCGGTCTTAAGTAGCTGGCCGCCACTGTATATCCTGGAGGCGTGTGATGGCGCAGGACGAAGAGGATGCACGAACGAAGCGGGCAATCGTCGTCTAGCGTTAGTGCCAGGATTTCGTATTCGAATACCGTGCCGTTGAAATGGCACGTGTGTCCCAACTTTCTCTGTCTCTTTCTTTATCTCTGCCCCCTCCCTTCCTCTCTCTCTCTCAATCTCCCTCCCTCCCTCTCAATCTCCCCCCCTCTCTCAATCTCTCTCTCTCAATCTCTCTCTCAATCTCTCTCTCTCTCTCTCTCTCTCTCTCTCTCTCTCTCTCTCTCTCTCTCTCTCTCTCTCTCTGTCTGTTTCAAATCCTGTCGCATACTCGATTTCGATAATATATACGCATTTAAATACGTACAGTCAACCAGTCGTGTATTACTCCCCGTGTTTACGTCGAGCAATATTTACGCGCAAAGAGATCTATAAATTTGTTCTTCGTTGACACGGGAAATTTTGGAAAACCAGCCCCGTGCACGCAGGGACATTTGACGAGAATGCAATGCCAAACCCATCGCACAGTGAAAATGCATTTTTGTCGCGGAGACTTCTATAAAAACATATCTACTCCAAATGACCATCTATGATTAGGTTGTTTTGATCGTTCATTTTTGGTGGGGATTTACAAGAATTCTTTAGTGCTTTGTTAACAGAGAATTAGACGTTCACGATTTGTTTAACAGCACTACAATGGCGATGGATATTATTATGACTTTTATGTCGGCTTTTAACATGTTGAATACTGCGGGGGTCATTTTTGTTCCTTTTCAAAAAGAAAATCATATATTAATTCAAGTATCCAAGAGACTTTCGTGCGACAAGCAATAAGTGTTTCTATGTTTTTTTCTAAACAGCAGTTTTATCGGACGTCCATTTAGGGATCGAATAAACCGGCTTTCATGGACCAAATAAAAGTGTGACTCGTTGATTCTCCTATCTCGTGGAAAGTTTCTACGTGGTCGTCAAAGTGAAATCATTTTATCCCAAACGTAATACGCATTTACCATTTGGAAATTCAAAGATCCAGGAGGATGGCGGCGGGAGGGGGAGGGGGTGGTAGGGATGAGAGAAAATGGAGGTGGACGGGCGGTAGAAATTTCGTATTCGACGACGGTTCTGGTATAAAGTCATAAGGGTGTAGGGACACGAATATAACTGTTTATATGCATATACCTCTGCCAGCCTTTCCTGTTACGTAAGCATATTGCGTACCAGTACCAGGGCTTCAAATAAAAAGAAGTCGAAAAGAGGAGCCAAAACGGTTCCTTAAAATGAAGTACATTTTCCAAAAGCAAGATCTTCTTACATACGCCAGGAATTACCATGATAAACTTGAACCGGTAATCAGTTCTTTTATACGGGCTTCGAATATTCATATTCATATTCATATTCACCGTTGTGCAAATTCAAAAGCAAGTCTTGCGAGTTCAAATTCTCCTCGTTTCTATCTTCCAGTTTATCGCAGTGTTTCAGAAAATATGAGAGAAACATGTTAAAGTACTTTCATTGTATCGCGATCGAAGGAATACGATGTGTTAATATACAATGTAGTTTCACGAGGCGATAGACGAACTACTCTTCATTTTAAAGATGGCTGCCGCGTTAAAGGTTCGCCCGGTGTTTGTAGGTTAGTATTTTTTAAGCTGGCGAATTAATGCAGTAGTCATAAAGTGCAGTACTGCCATGGAAGCCGTTTGGCTTTACGTTCTCTCGATGGAGCAACAAAACCGAACACCGATACGTATGGGGAATCGAAAAGTTTACTCGAGAGGTAATGTCTATGGGGAATGCTTACGACGGTCTTGTAAGGGTTAAGGCAAGGGGTGGGGAACCTATTCATGTTGGAAGTTCGAATTAATTTAGCTGTAATAAAAGGAAGCCGCATTTAAGAAACTTCAATCTATTCTGCACATTTAACATTTATACTAAAAGATCGGAATTACGAAAACGTAAAAAGTAGACAAAAGATATGAAGTACAAGAAATTCCATTGAGTTACTCAAATCAGAATTATGAAAATGAATAAGTTTCAGATTGCAAATATTGTAATACAGTGATTTAATAAATCTCAATTTATTCTCCATATTTACGATTTATACTAAAACTTACAAAATACAAAAACATAAAAAATATACGCAAGATATGAAGTACACCAAATTGCAATGAGTTACACAAATCAGAATAATGAAAATGAATGAATTTCTGAATAGGAAACTTCAGATTGCAATAAAATAGTTGCCAAATTTCAATCTACATTAAACATTTATATTAAAAGTTGAAATTATCAGTAGGTGAATTGTTTGAGTGGGTAGCAGATGTTTATGATGGTTTCGAGATTGTACTGAAATTGTTTATTATCCCAGTCAGTTACAGGCTGCAGATAATATGTAGATTCGAGTATGTTACATAACTACATATTATAACAAAGACGAAATTATTACAGAGATTTCTGCCATTCTACGATTGAAGCGCGAACAGAATCGATCGTTTAATTCAATAAATCTAATTCGCCTTTGTGGATAATCACTTTGTTTCTATTGACGTCCACTATCAGATACTGCTGCCTATGATTATCCATATTCGAAGCATATTATATTCTTCTCGCGGGAATAATTTCACAAAGCAAATGGAAATGCTAGAATATCAGTAGAAAATTAGGAAACCTAAATATTTATAGTTAAGCATTTTTATTATATACGAAGTTTTAAGAATTTGTATATGTTACGTTAAATCATGTAAAGTTATGGAAATTAATTTTTCAACAAAATTACAATGTGTTACTTATAATTCATATACAATATATTCGTTAAAACATGTACAGTGAGTGTAAAAAGAACTCGTGCAGCAGCGAATTTTACCAATAACCTCGTAGAACTTAGTTTCCGCACGAAATAAATTGTGAATATTTCCATAAGAAGCATGAATAAATAATATTCTTTTATGAATTTCATTACAAAGATCTCAAACGAGAATATGTATATCCACGCGTTTGTTAAAATGTTTTAAACAAACACACTTCGACGAGGTTTTTGGTCGAATTCGCTGCTGCACGAGTACTTTTTACACTCACTGTAAGTAAAATGTAGGTATTAATTATATTATAATAGGTTGCACCATAAGTTTCTTTCGAATTTCTCGCGCGCTTCCTATTAGGCAGACGACCGTGATTGGTGCGTCCTGTTAGCGCGCTTTCGTGCCCCACTTTCGTGGCGTGCTTTCTTGACGCCATGTTTGATAGTGTTTCTTACGGTGTAGTGTGTCGTCGGGCCAAGCTCCTCGTTATTTTTCTTGGTGTGTTGAAAAATGGACAGCCAAAGAAAACATTTTGGGTGTGGGACGTTGCACTGCTTCCAGGAAGGCATCGGAGTTGCAAAAAATGTAAGTAACATTCGCGGGTTTTAATAATTGTGTAACAATGCCGTGACCGTGCACACCGCTCGTACCTTCTTCGGAAGATTCCGAGGCAGGAATTTCAGTTTCTTTCATTAAACAATTTCTCGCGTTAAAAACCATATTATTCGTCGAACGAAATTATGAATCGTTCGATAACGTTTCTCTATTTTAACCCTTTGCACTCGAAGAATGTTTCGGTTATAAACGAGGACTTATTCCAAGACGTTTTTGATACCGATTAACGAATTATAAACGGTCTTTTTCTATGGCAATTGACGAATGAGTATTATAATATAAATCATATTTGTGTATTTTCTTAATTCAGTTTGTGTGACAAATAAAAGACTTGAATTTAGAATTAATGGATGCGAATGCATGTCGCCGTTGAGGCTGAGTGCAAAGGGTTAATAAATCCAAGCATTATTTCGTTGTAAAATAATGAAAGTAAACTGTGGGGAAACCTAATACTTCGGATTCATTTTAAACACAACTGTCATCCCATGGATATGTTTGATCATAATTTCAGTAATTTCAGTTTCCGCTTAGGCTAGTATCTCATTGTTAGATAAATTTGTGGCTCGACATCAGTGTCAGGGATGACGTTTTGAATATCTCATTTTTGGCCAATGTATGCTAATCTCGTACGCTTCATAACGAACACGCTGCCAGGCCTTTCGCGAAACTACTCGATCCTCTCGCTCTCTCTCTTTCGCTCTTCCCTTTACCCCTTTCTCACTCCCCTTTCCCCCTCACTTACGACTAATCAACTGGGTACGGTGGTGAAATTATGTGATGCTCTTCGTGTTTACCTCCGTATTGCGTTTGATATGGGTTTGAGTTATTTCATACGCGTACCTGATACGCGATACCAGTAAACTATCGTAAACGAAGCTAAAGCTGGAATCGCATACACCTAATATTAATGAATTCGAAACAGTACTAGAATTAACCAATAGTTGCTACGCCACTGTTCCTGTAGTCTTTTCTTCTTTGTGTGGTACGAGTGTGGTATTCATAGAGCCTTTCCTGGAACGGGAATAAACAAACCACGATTACGAGACACGGCTCGGTCGACTAGTTGTTGACGGTGACTTTAACTAGCTTGTGATAACATGCTGTTTTTATCCGCATAAATCAGTGATATTTACGAGGCAGTATTATGAAGTACGGAAACACAGTATATATGAAGTACGAAAATTCGATGTGAAGTGTGACACTTCGTCGTATATAATACTGTCCCCGAAATTTCTATAAGCCACCTGTACTTTGACGTTATTTTAAAAATATCTGATTTAATACTTTTTCGCACCTACGATTATATTTAGTTGATTTAATGTTTTGTTATATTTTATTTTCGCAATTTCTATTTGTGGTACTACTTTACTAGGTATAATATATATATATGATATATAATATATCATATCTATCAAGTAGAATATATGTATATATATCTAATGTAATTATAAGTAGATAAACAATATGAAGAGGTATTAAAAGTAAATTACGACGAAATAAAAAGGTTTCAATTTGCCGTCTGTAATTCTGCAGTTTTAAATAATTTACGATGTATTCATCGTAAGTTTCCAAATACTCAAGCATTTTTCATATTTTAATTAAGCGTAATTATCTGCACGAAGAGTCCCCCATACGTATTTTAATTAGACTAAAGGCCTAATTAGTCGCCAGAATATTATAAATGTATTAATAATTTGCCGGCATAACAAGATACTGAAGGAGTAAGAATAAAACAGATTAAAGTATATCCATATTTCAGGATATAAAAGGATATTAAAATTCATCAGAATGGAGTTGAATATTTTCATCAGTTTCATTAAACTTTGCTTTTATAACAGTCTTAAAATAGCCATAAATGACGTGCCTTAAAATAATCTCTCATTTTATTAAGTATTTGCACAAGTTCTCGCCGTTTTTAGATGACACAGTTTACGTACCTTCTTTAAAAGGAAACAATAAGATTACAGAAAATAATGGAGAATATTTTTTTGAATAAAAACTATTTTTCTTAAAAAAGAAAAGAAGCAGATCAGGTTCGTTTGATTTCATAAAACGACGAGAACTAATGCAGATAC
The DNA here is from genome assembly GCA_910591585.2 of Nysson spinosus. Taxonomy (NCBI): domain Eukaryota; kingdom Metazoa; phylum Arthropoda; class Insecta; order Hymenoptera; family Crabronidae; genus Nysson; species Nysson spinosus. The sequence goes on along the minus strand of OU342852.1, from coordinate 1,117,907 downwards.
CTAATAATTGAACAAAATTGATAATTACATCAAAATCCATTATCAATTATTTCATAAAAATTATCGTGTAAGCTTGGTTTAAATAAGTTTATAAAAAGTATGCTAAAAATACCGTTTTCGAGGAAACTTTTGAGTAGAGAATTAGATGAAATCACGATAGGAAACGAATGGGTCTATTCGTGTAACAAGAGCCTGGCAGCTCGTTCGATTTTAGCACGGAATTCGGGATATTCGCGAGCGATACGGCTACGGGAATATCAACGTTTTGTCGTTGAAATCGCCTAACTAGATTCGCCAGCCGAAATGCAACACAGGTTGCATCGGCACGAGCGCATCACCTGCAATTTCCGAAATGTATTACACGGATCCATCCCTGCGGATGATCGCTCCGATTTGCCCATTTCCTCGTTTCTGACCATTTTCGGCGGTCGCCATAGTTTCGTGCTCCCGTTATTCTCCCCAAAGTTTTACCTATTCAACGGTATAATTTATGGGATTAATGTGATATTTGCGCGTTCAGATTGCAATATTAATGAAGATAATATGAATTAAGATATCTGCATTAATTATTCGACGGTATAATTCGTGAGATTAATGCGATATTTGCGCGTGAAGACAATGATATTTATAAGATAATATGAATTAAGATATTTGCATCGACACTAGAATTACAGAGAATATATTCAGTTATTAAAGTTAAATTTAGTTACACAATGTTAAACATTAATGAGGTAAATATTTAATTACGTCCATTATGCAATGTCAGTCGCAAAAATCTCAGAAATTGGGATTTTATAAAGTTGAACGTTTTTATTAATATAGGTCCTTAAAAATAAGGAAGGATGAAAAAAATATATTAATCGATTTAATTCCGGTTATTATGTAACGTGATTCGCAAAAATCTCAGAAATTGGGATTTTATAAATTTGAACGTTTTTATTAATATACGTCCTTAAAAATAAAGAAGAATGAAACAAATATATTAATATGGCGAAACATAATATATTAATTCCTAAAGTATTGCAGATAGCAAACAATAGTTAATATGAAGATTGCATAGTACAAGGTGGCAAATCTTTAATTCCAAGCAAATTCTTTTTTACTTTATTATTTAACAAGATATTAACAAGATATTAAATGGAACTTGTTCTTCCGATTGTTTGACAGTGTTTTCCCACACGAATTCATTAATCTTTCATATATATGACATATACATGTATATCAAAATAGAGAAAAAGGGGAAGGATAGCGTGAGAGAAAAGAGAGAGTGTATTTGATGCTAATCCAATCGATTCGCGCGATAACGAATGAACGCGTCATGTGAGACAGGGATTTATCTGTGGCGCGAGCCTCGAGGATCGAGGACACGGTTTAATTCGTGAAGCGTTTTAAGGCTGGAAATCCAATCGGCTCGCGTACAATGGCCACTCTCGACAGATGTCTATCTCTCAATTTCCTGGATGAAAGTTTGCGCGCATATGTAAACCAGGCCCCGTTCCAACGGCGTTCAGCTGGTCAGCGTATAAACTGTCGCGGATTCAGCCCGATTTTCCCGATTGACGTTGTACATTGCTTCGTACGGATGTCACCGTGCTAACGACTCGTGATGCTCGAATATTCCGAATTTAAATATCTGCCTAGTCCTGTCATTAGATCAGGTTTATCGATGCTAGAAGATCACTGGATGCCAGTTTTCCCACCCCAAATTGTTGCAACGAAAATGAACACTAAACAACCGGTGATATGCATGAATTCAGATATATTTATTTGTATATTTATGAGTACGTTCTTAACCGTTTGAGTACCACGGGCTTTTCCAAAAATATGGTAGAAAAATGCCAGACGGCATTAAACGGCAGTAAATTTTCCACGGTATATCGAATTTACCTTTTTAATGAATTAATACAATATGCAACATACTGTTGTGTGTCGCGTCATAACCGATTTAATAAATGAATTTCAACAGCTCCTCGATTTTTCTTATTCTTTTTCGACACAATTTAGTGCCAACTATTGTCACGGGAATATCGCATCATACGATGTTAACGGTTTTTTGTTCAAACACGGCGGAGTTAAAGGGTTAATGGAAGTGTACATTGTACGTCTCGATGGTTAGAGCTTATGCGCTTTAATATAAAAGAATTAAAAGCAGTGTTAAAATAATAATCTGACTTGGAAAGGTGCTAAAAAGTTATTAATTTGTAGCTGCATTATCTTATAAGAAAATTATGTTACAAATGCAGTATAGAGTTCCATCTTATTTTTTCGAAATTTCCGATACTTTCAATTATCCTAATTGAACCCTAGAACCACCAAAGTAGTCAAAACAACTTGTCTACCAATTTTACTTTAATTATTTCAATATACCACAGCACACTGATTGAGATTTGATTTACATTTATTTTATGTACATAACATAAATAATTAAATCCATTAATCACCTTAAATCCTCCAGGCATAATTTATATGTAAATAAATCTAATCATCATTTCCAACTATTTCCTCAAAATGATACAACTTCAAATTTTGAACATCGTATTGCACTAATTGTGAGACTTAATTGATCATACAGTGGGACATTCCTTTCATAGATTTATTCTATAATCATTACATCCACTTTTCGCTTGGGTGGACCAGCTAGTTAGATTGTAAAGCGTGGAACACGCTGACATGATTTTTATCGCGGCAAAAAGTGAGTCGACTTAACGTTAATCATACTGAAAATAAGAGAGACGCCATTGGAGTGGTCTTAGGGGTACATATCACGGGGCCGCATTAGTATGCGCCGTTGGTAGGAGATACTGAGTCTCGAAAAATGAGACGTTAATCTGTTACATTACCTATGACAGTGAGAAAGCATACTTTAAGTAGCCTCAAGCTCCCTGCAAACTGTGCTATTTATTAGCTGGCTACCGTCCACCATGAAAAATACAGCTATCCAGTGACATTGAAGTAGAATATGCCCTGAGTTCGTGCCTTACAGTGACCTATGCTACTTGGTCGCTGGTTAGGTTAGGACAACTTTGTTCCGCTCTCTTTCCGTGGTTTGTTCGCCTGCCTTTTTTCAGTAGAATTTTTGTATCTCCGCACAAAATTCTATTCTATACTAATATCTATAAATATCCCATTTTACGAAACAATATAAATAGTTTTAAACGTGACATTAATTGATCCTTTTTCGTTTGATGTAATTTGAAGAAGAAAAGTTTGTCTATATTTATATTGTTTATGTAAATAATAAATATGAGGGATATTGAAGATATTAGAATTTGATTTGCGAAAGGGTGTATTTGGAGTGCAAAGCCTGTATTCAATATGAAATGAAAATGGCAGGAACTTATGTACCAACCTAATAACTTGCTGTAGGAAATCTCGTTTATATTACTTGAACAGTTTTGAAGGAAGGAAAATGTACTTTAGTTTCTTTAAAGTTGTCGCGAACATCAAGAAATACAGTTTTTGACTTGTTCAATTTCCTTAATGCCGGATGTCTTATACTTTGAAAGATCTCCCTTCAGATACATTTCGGATTGCACACGTCTTAGGACTTCTCCGCGGATGAAATTTATCTTGGATACCTCGTTAAACGAATAATACGAACAAAGTAAATTATGTAACTTATGAATCTCATTATTCCGTTTCCTTAGGAATTGGATTCTGTATTTCGATGTATGAGCCGCTTATTTTGAAAATGACATAAGTCCATTTTTCCAGAAAATCAGGTTACAAAGTAATTTCGTATAAACATTATAAATATTAGCTTGATTTTGGTTTAAATATGGTATAACTATAATCATGATCTATATATTCGGTGCATCAATATATATAATTCCATTAAAGCACAACAAAAAATGACCATAAAACTTCCTGTACGCGTTTATTTATAATAATGCGAATTATATGAAATAATGTCTCCCCCGAAAGCATTTAACTTTGGTCTGAGACATATTTCGATATAATTAACAGTTTCAAAAATATTTCAACTTCCAGTCTTAGATGAATCACCCTGTACAGCTATAATCACGATCAAATTCAGCTATTTCGTAATTTCGATAAAGAACTATGTAACAAAGGGGAGGCTCGTTCTCCATTCGTGCCTCGAAAATCCTCGTTACTGGAAGCGATTTACCCCTTTTTCCGTCTCCGGCACTTACAAGCTGAAAGAAAGAGAGCCAGTTTAATTCTCGCATCCTCACTGGTCCAGCTCATTCTCTCTATTTCTATCTCTGCCGGTCTCACCTACCCTTTGCCGCTTTCCCCTAACCCCCGATTTCTCTCAGTGTCTATCCTTCTCTCGACGGGCCACTAGCAACCCTCCATAATCAAATCCCACCCTAACCGCTCTCTGCCCGTCCCTCTCTGCACCCTCTTCACACGAAAGGAATGTTAATGCGACAATGCCTCTATTCTGACTCACCTCGCTTTACTCTGAGGTGGTTGGTTCACCCTGCTACCCCCTTCTTTCCAACCCCCCCGGCGAAGTTTCTCCGCAGTCGCACCTTCGCCCTACCAAAATAAGTGCCCTTTTCAGTCTCCAAGAGAGAATCTTCAGCAACGAAACCAAATTTCTTTAGCTGTTTTTTTTTGAGGTGAAAGTTATGCTGATATAAATTTTTAGACTTATTACTTATTACTCGTATGTTAGATTAAGGTATTAATTGAAAATGCGACAAAGTGTGTAGCTGATAAAAACTTGAAGTTTATCAGGCAACGGAAAAATGTAAGAGAGCACAAAGTAATCCTGGTATTATTTGGGGATTTCTGTGTAAATTTAAATTGCACTAATTAAAAATTGATTAAATTAAAGTAATATATCTGATGCAATGTGACTGTATATCGATTTAATGAGACGGCAGAGCCTTGTTGATTGTTTCCTATGCTAAATAATTATATTCCGAGAAATCATTTTAAAAATCTTATCCCTTTCCAGTTTTACGATTTTGGATCGACCCGTTTTTCGATCGGAACATATTTTTAATGCAATTCTTTCGATCTAAAATCATCCTAGAACATGTTTAGGGACCATCTACCATCGATTTGGAACATTTAGGAGAAAAATTTATCTACTGTTTTTGAGTATGCCTTATCTTTTTCGATCAGTCTGTTCACTTTTCTTCTTTATTAATTTACTTTATCTTCAGTATCTTGCTTCTTTTTTCTTCTTCCAATACTACTTTCACGCAGAAGTCTTTCCCTGTTAATTTAGGATGTATTTAATTAAACTATTTCTCCTTCTTAACTTCTCCTTCCTTTATTCACTACATTGCCGGTTCTATTTCCTCGCAATTTATCACATTTCAGTATGCGAACGTTCACACCTTGCTTATGAAATCTGGTTTCTTCTTCCACTTTATTTTCCCTGACTCCTTCACACTATCTTCTTCAGCTAATATTTCGTTTTTTTCTCTTCACGTTCCTTTTCCGTCCCCTTTTTTCGAGAGAAACATTTCCACGGTGACTCCGGAGTCTCGAGGAAATCCCACGAGGATTTCCTCCTTAGGTACCTTTTCGTTAACTCCGTTAAGGTATTTCTGTCTCTCCGTGTTCGGCTTTCTCCCATCTCCTTTCTCTTCCACCCTCTTTCTTCTTATTTTCTGTCTGCCTTTTCTCCATTGGTAGTTGGTACAAAAGTCTCCTCTCTAATCGATCCTTCCACGTACGATGATCCTGCTTTCCTGGTCGGTTTTCCTTTTTTTCCATTCCACGCCGCGTGACTTCATGGTAATATCAGTAAAAGATCTTTACTATGGTGAACCAAAGTTTCCTTTCTCCTTTCTTCTTCCCCCTTTTTTCATCTTTCACTTGACTTTCCTTCAAGGAAAGAGACGAAGTGTCCTTTGATCCGCGGACGCCCCTGAGGCCACGCGGTCCTCAAGTTCAAACTCCACCTGCCAAACGAAAGGGTTCCAAGGGTTCCACGATGGACTTTCTTATCTCAGAGTACTTTTAGCAACTGTGGAAAGAAGGTTCGCGTCGAATCGTGAACTTTTCTTACCATCTAAAAGACTTCCCTTCTATCTGAAAACGGATTCAGGAAGAGAAAAGGGAGCAGTCTTTCATGTGTTTTGCCTTTCCACCGAAATTTTGCTTTCCCTACTACTTCCTTTCTTGTATACTCCACTGCCGAAGAATCTCCCTCTGAATAATACTGAATTCCTACACTGGCAGTTTGTAATATTAAGATTGCAATTATGAAAGCGTCTTTATTTTCATTTATTTATTTAACGAGTGCCATCCTTTGGTAACTCTTAAGTAAAATTCGAAGGCAACATTTTTATATGTCGATATATATTTATTCAATTAAATACCCACCGATTTGTTACACACCTTGCTCCATTTTTGCCGCAACTTAAAGATTCGGAACTGAAGAAAATCGGCATAAACTTTCCGCAGAAGCGAATAATCTAATTGCAAGAAGTTTATTTATCCTTGTCTCTCTTTCCTTGGAAGTGTAGTTGCAGTTGTTGCACGTATCGAGGATAGTTTGATCCTTTCTCTACATATCCTTCTCCCTGCTTTATATGATTGATGCACGAAGCCGTAGTTGTAGTAGCAAGTTGTGGGCCGATGTTTCTGCCAGCTGTCGTTACGAAGATAGTTTGTACCAGTCAAGTTTCATCGTGCTTCTAACTTGGCGTACTCGTGACTTCACGTTCTCCCTAATCCTTTCTCTCTCTTTCACTACGAAAATCATGGCAACGAACATTGTTAGAAGCGTGATACTTCACTTCGACGTGAGATACCGTGCCAGTGTCTACGATATCAATATATTTTGATTAAAAGTTCTTCACTCTACCTCGTCAATCTTAAAATTTCCTTACCAAAATTTGAATTGCAAGAAGGTGAATGTGATCTGCGAAATTGGTGATTTGAAGTTACAAAAGTAAGATATGATCTGTAAAAGGATTAATTTTGAGGGCAAAAAGGAGAATATGATCTGCAAAAGGGTTAATTTAGTGTGCAAAACATGTATCTGACAGTGATTTGAAGTTTTAAATTACTAGAAGGTTTATGTTGACGATTTATGTTCATGATTTATGTTCGTAATGCATTTTCAAGGTTAAATACCACAGCGATTATTAAAAACATTTTATTATATTATATGTTTCGAGGTGAAGAATGAATAGTTTAAGAACGGTAGACGTTCGTAATAATTGCAACATTTAATTTACAGCGAATCAAACGAGAGCAACTATTTATAATATGTTCTGATAGATTGTATTTCTAAAAATTGTACGTACGTTTTGAATTGTACTTTAACTATATTAACTATCATTTTAAAAAGTTTGAACATAATCAGTGCTTCGATATTTGACCTATCTTCCCTATAAAATTATATTTTTATAGTAATTGTAATTTTTACAAATGTCTACCGTCCTACGATTAATAAACAGCAATATAACAAACACATTCCATGACTCCCAGTTTATATTGCAATCGTATCATTAACATATCACAAATTAACGATGCGTATAATTATTACGTAACTAACAATTATAAATATTTGTATGCTAATGAGCTCTGTACTCAATTGGATGCCATAATAATTTCGACAAATTGCGATAATAATGAACTCGAAATATATCCCGATATTAATGCAAGCGTATTTAATACATCATGCTAATGAAGATCGTAATTATCCACTTTATTCTTAAAATTCCATGCGTTTCCATTTTGAACTGGATTTTGGCAAAATGAACAACATTTCTATTCACGCGAATCATTGGAGTAACTATTTCTATGGAAACCGGAAGCACACCATATATTCATATAAACGTTTAATCCTAGCTTTACATAGGTTGCGAGGTTTATTTGCCGAAATTGATATTTGCTGTGACGAACTGAATAATTTAACACAGATCCATTCGGTCAGTGCATTAAGCTGTTACGCTGATTATGTACCTGTTGAATATTTAAGTTTATATCACATACAAATTCCCTAAAACGCGGATTTTCTAATTATTTAGAAGCTGGTATCCTGCGAAATTAATTACAACGTCGTTTATGTATAATATATTCCATAAATGTTAGTTTCCATCACATATAAACTCCCTGAAACACGGATTTTTTAAGTACTTAAAAGACTGTATTCTGGTAAATAAATGACAATGACATTTATATAAAACATATACTATAAATGTAAAATGTGTTTAATATTTATCAATTTGTTTCCCGGGAAATTTACAATGAAAATCCTGCCTGAAAACTCGGAGAATCATCCGGCGATATTTGATTATAATTCTGTGCTCGTGTGCTTTTGACTTTATAAAATGATATTAAATTATTATCACGCTTGGAAGTATTTATAAAACCACTGCAGAAAATATCAGAAAATAATAATAGATAAGAAATAATTGCATTAAAGTAAAATCTCGGCGTTAATTACCATTTAGTGTGACAGTAATTTGGTTACGAATATTTTTTTAAATTTATATTCGCGAGAAATGTATTACGTGTACTTTATTAATACGTTAAACGCAATGGAGGTCACTGATGACCGTCGATACCAGAATTACTAAAACTCGACTGAAATATATCGCCAATATTCGGAAAACTTTCAATATTTTCACCGTCAACGATAACAATATAAAGTAACATTACCACCCAAAGGACAAAAATACAATCAACCTCTTAGCTACGGCTTAATCTTCCGCAGCGTTGTATCTTTGTACGGCAATGTTCCACACGAACTGCTCGCAAAAAATAATGTAAACAGCACTGCAATTTGTGTCTGGTGTTTCTTTCCACTATAAAATGCCATTAAACTAGAGTCAGAGATGAATAAATCATACTTCCTTTATACATTTTCATGTAAAGAGTTTGAAAAAAGCGTAAAAAGATAACATACGGGGAAGCCACTATAGTAGCATACAGTAGTAGCTACGAGGTTAAATGGAACCGCTCGATACAGCGGGATATGATTTACAGAGCTGGCATTAACGTGTTAATTATCCAATACTTGAAGAGGGTAGTACGATTTGCATTGAGGGTGGCACAAAGTAATTCATGCTGTGTGTAATTAATACGCTTATGGGCGTGTTAAGTGGAATAGTATGCTGGTCAGGTGACCGTGAGGTATGCAAAGCCTTTGGTGGTTCCGGTTCGTTAAAGACCAAGTCACTAGGAATCGAATGCGAGAACCATCTCAGGCTCCCTTTATCTTTGTCTATTTCGTGGATCTCGTTCAGCATCCCACTACGCGTATCTTACTCCATTCAATGATCGTTTGACATCCGAGAGAACGGAGACACTGCTGCCGAATTCTAGCTGAATTACCGTAAATCGAACTGCCAGGTAGCTTACAAAGGGTCCCCGGTGGCAACTAAACCCCTTGGTCTTAAACCGTGTATTATAGCTTAGTGAATTTGAAATCGCGAAGACAAAGATCCATGCTCATCATGGAACCCCAGAAATATTTCAGTTCCTTGAAAGCTAATTCTGATGATATTCATGCGCGAATTTTAGGAAGCTGATTATTATTTAATGTGGTTATTAATACGTTGAGCACCGCGTTGAAATCCGTGTTATATGTTATTCGGTTTGAATTTTAACACAGCCGCTATCGACGGTTTTCTGGCGACTACCTTAGCTGAATTCCGCGCACTATTTTCAAAATTCACAATTCTGATTACCGCAAGGTTCTGTTATTAAAATGGATGTGAGTATAACAAATATTGCTTCGTCATATCACACTTGTAATCATTTGTGGTTGAAATTTTTTTAAAGTTGAATGTTACATTTGCAAGTTGAGAAGATTGATGAAAGGTTTCTGGACATATCGGAATTGAAAGAGCCGTTGGAATTCATTAAATATATTTTTAAAAGCGAATGTAATCATTTTAGTTCAAATCGAATTAATAATATTTTTACTAATTGGTTCTGCATAATAAGTACATATTAATCAGGATGAGTTACTCTCCGTTTCCCATCGATCAAATTACGGTGGAATAATTCTAAAAATATCGAAAAGTATAGTAATTTTTCAAGATAATCAGAACACGTTATCATTCACAAATTATCTATATAGTTATCCACAAATTGCTTAACCCACGAATAATCATTTACTTAAAACTGCCGTGAAAGACGTAATAGAATAAAAGCTATTATCCATCTTTCCTTCGAATCTCAGTCGTCGATCGTTCCTTAATCAGAACGACGGTGTGTATGTTTTTTTTTTTGCCAAATTACACGGAGTGAGATCGGTAATTCGAGCGATCAAGAATGGATAAGGTGGAGGGAGGAGGGTCGAACGAGTGCCAATAAAGCGGAAAAGGAGTGAGACTAACGGGGGCCTTCGAAAACCAACGGTACAGGACCGCGTTCACTCGTGGTGATAAATCGATTTCGCGGGAAACGAACCGTGAAAAATGGCGGGCAGTCACACGTGGAAAATGTGTTTCGGCTGATAGCGCTTTTCACGCACTCCCTGGCAGACCTCGTTGGCGCCAGTTAATGCAGTTGACCCTATGCACCCGTAAATCCAATGCCGTTGATTGCTGCACCCTGTTTTAGTCCCCTTACAGCCAACTTATCAGCGGATAATTCCAAATTGGGCCAGAACTATTTTGGTAAACCACAATCTTCTTGAACGATCTAATACCTCCAAATAGGTTATCTGAGGATATTTCAGTACAGGGTTTGTAATTGAAATTCACTGTTTTGCAAAACAAATTCACCTTTTTGCAAACTTAAACTCTTCTTTAAAAGTTAACTTAAGAAATATTAATACAAACCGTAAATATTATAGTGTAAGAAGGAATATGAAATATGCCACGGTAAAAAATAGTCATTTCTTTAATATACACCAATAATAGATAATACGAAACAGCGAGGTTAAAATCTTTTATCAGTTAATTTGATAAAAATGATTGTAACTCATAAATACTATAGTATAATAGAGAGAATAAAGTATACCATGGTAAAAATTGTAATTTGAAAGTCGATTTGGAAATGACACATTTTTGGCTCAAAAAAATTTTTTAACCACTTCTTCCGACCCAAAATCATCATAGAATATGTTTATACATCATATACCATCGATTTGGATGGTCTAGGAGCGATTTTGGCGACTTTTCATTTTTGAGATTTTTTGAAGGTGTACCCCTTCACATTTTTGCGATTTGGAAATGACCCATTTTTGGCTCAAAAAAATTTTTTAACCACTTCTTCCGACCCAAAATCATCATAGAATATGTTTATACATCATATACCATCGATTTGGATGGTCTAGAATTTATTTTAGCGACTTTCAATTTTTGAGAATTTTTGAAGGTATACCCCTTCACATTTTTGCGATTTGGAAATGACACATTTTTGGCTCAAAAAAATTTTTTATCCACTTCTTCCGACCCAAAATCATCATAGAATATGTTTATACATCATATACCATCGATTTGGATGGTCTAGAATTTATTTTAGCGACTTTCAATTTTTGAGAATTTTTGAAGGTATACCCCTTCACATTTTTGCGATTTGGAAATGACACATTTTTGGCTCAAAAAAATTTTTTAACCACTTCTTCCGACCCAAAATCATCATAGAATATGTTTATACATCATATACCATCGATTTGGATGGTCTAGAATTTATTTTAGCGACTTTCAATTTTTGAGAATTTTTGAAGGTATACCCCTTCACATTTTTGCGATTTGGAAATGACACATTTTTGGCTCAAAAAAATTTTTTAACCACTTCTTCCGACCCAAAATCATCATAGAATATGTTTATACATCATATACCATCGATTTGGATGGTCTAGAATTTATTTTAGCGACTTTCAATTTTTGAGAATTTTTGAAGGTATACCCCTTCACATTTTTGCGATTTGGAAATGACACATTTTTGGCTCAAAAAAATTTTTTAACCACTTCTTCCGACCCAAAATCATCATAGAATATGTTTATACATCATATACCATCGATTTGGATGGTCTAGGAGCGATTTTGGCGACTTTTCATTTTTGAGATTTTTTGAAGGTGTGCCCCTTCACATTTTTGCGATTTGGAAATGACCCATTTTTGGCTCAAAAAAATTTTTTAACCACTTCTTCCGACCCAAAATCATCATAGAATATGTTTATACATCATATACCATCGATTTGGATGGTCTAGAATTTATTTTAGCGACTTTCAATTTTTTTCAATTTCTTTAATATACACTAATAATAGATAACACAAACAGCAAGTTTAAAATGTATTTTATCAGTTAATTTAATAAAAGTTATTACAACTCGTGAATATTATACTATAATAAACAGCAAGAAGTATACCACGGTAAAAAATTGCAATTTCTTTAATATACACCAATAATAGATAATACAAAACAGCGGTCACAGTAGTCATTACCGTCACCAGTCAGACATCTCAACTGCGATCTCCACAGTTTACCCGAAACACTTTATTCTTAATATAACGTTTCGAGTCCAACCAAATGAAGCTTGTTTGCTTGGACTCGAAGCAAATGAAGGAAAGAATTTACAGGTTCAACCAGATATATTTTGCATAAGCGTGTTAATGTGAAATATGATAGACATGTTCGATACTGGATAAATGAACGTGTAGATGCTTGAATATCTGCCATCTTAAACATATTCGAGAAGCAAGTGCATTCATTTGACACGTGTTAACGGATACCTTAATCAAACGCTATTGATTGCTGTCCAGTTAGTCGTCCTTTACAGTTAATCTAGATTCAACACAGCCATTCGAGTTCTGAGGGGTTTGGAAACTCAATATTATCCCTTCAAAGCATACACAAAGAGCTCAAACAGGTTGAACGGTTTAATTGGCGATGACGTGAACGCTATCATGGAGATGTGTCAGGAGCATAATCCTTACACCGTCTCTTACACTTAAAGTGTGAGAATCTATAGAAGATTCTTAACCCTTTAGCTACTGCTGTGTTGGCCGTGGGATGCGGTAAAATGTAATTAGTGCCGCTTTCGGTTTTTCGATGTCTTCAACTATGATTTAGTAGACCTGAGCATTTATTATTTGAAATGCAAAATAAGAAATAATATTTTAAATAATGAGACATTTGAATTAGTTTATCGTTTTATTTGGAAATATGTTTTAGAGAAGTATCTTTATTTCATATCGGAACCAAGTAAATTAATTCAAAATAATTTCTTATTTAAGTTAATTGTCTCGAATGAAATAATAAATAACATTTTATTATTGGGTTTCCAAAATAGAAGAGTACATTGCATAATTAATCTTTTATTTTATTAGTGCTAATGATTATCTTATATATAATACAATGAAATCAAAGTTTCCTTAATAATTCAGAACGACCACGAAAATATTACGTTATTTCCAAGATTATTGAAAAACGCATTCATTTGGATAAGAAATACAATTCGAAATGATTTCACTAAAAATCAAATAACGAAATAACTAAGAAACAAATGATTTGCTTATACAAATAAACGAATCACTGGTCACTTAAAAATAACAGCTGACGAAATCAGATGACTATTTATCTTAATCGTTATTTCAAAATACTTGTATTCAAATAATATTTGAATGAATCAATCTTATAATACATATCTTATTGTATATTTATTTCTTAATTTAATTACGTAACAAATACAAGAATTCAGTTTTAAATTTATTCCTGGAAACACGTGTCGTCATTGAGGCGCCTGCGCAGTGCCAAGGATTAATTACAATCCAATATTAAAGTGATCACTTTTCAGAACGTAATGTCGAAAATAGCTATTGTCTGAGATTGGTGCACGTTTAACACTAATTGCCCGAGTTTGCGCGTTTTAGTCTTATGCCCTTAATTACTAATTTCTGGCAGGTTGTAGGTGCTTAAACGGGGAAACTTAAGTTCGTCGTGGTTTCACGAAACTTGAAAGGAGGTCAGGCAGGGTAGCTTAAAGACGGACGGTAGCCATCTAGGTTCCGTAAGGACATTAAGGAAGGGCAAGGTCAACTGTAATGCTCTTATCGTAGTTGCCAAACAGCTGTTTGCTTATCGTGTTCCAACGTCCATCTCATTAAACGTAATAGCAGCCGTTTCTATCCATGGTAGACAATCTGATCAAGCAAATACCTGGTATTTGCCATATAATATCGTAACTATCGATGATGGATTATTGAAATGTTCGCTTTCCTCCCAAAAGAGATCTTTCATTTGTTATATTTTATACACATAGTACATATTATTCATTTATTGTTTGTGAAAGCCTACAACATACGAAGTCATTTATTTTGAAAGTGGCCTACGTCCATTTTTTAAAAAATCAGGTTTCATACGTTCATAATATTTTACAATGTTACTTTGGAATTATTATAAACGTTAGGTTGATTCTTTCGAAAAAATTGGACTTAGGCTACTTTAGAAAAAGGCTCAACTGGTCGAATAACTTTTTATAGACACAATAATTTTTATCGACACAATGTAAAATACTGTCACGCGAATGTCGGAGATAATATGGAGATAATATTGAAGTTGAAAACATACGCAAATATGTGGACGAATTCCACATAGCACGGTAAATTTAGTTAAGGCGAGAAACTACATATGTATACGCATAAAGTTTGTTCAGACTTTCAGGAAGAGGAGGCTTGAAACATTTAACTCCACTGACCCAAACAGCTTTCGAAACTGCATGCACTGCTCCGTTTTGCATCAGCTCGCGGCAGTATGTACACTGTACACTTATCTATAGTTAAACGAACAATGTTATTGAAAATTGGATCGACATTATCTGCAAACCCTCCAGCACTTTCACACAAATCAAAATCACGTATTCGCCGCTATTATATCGATGAAATTTTCTATTTATTATAGAAACACGGTGTGCGGAATTTAATAATTAAGTAAACTGCGTCATACGTTTTGCGTTCTCCGGAAAGTTCGTGCCGATTTTTACGAAAAGTTCTTATACGAATATATATGCAGTATAAGTAATGTTCAATTTTTAATTTCACTAATTTTAATAATTCTGCTTCCCTTCGTTAAATGAAATTTTCCGAATCAAATAAAATTATGTTCTTTCTTAATTCGATAAATAAGTTTATATTTGATTTAAAGGAATCTTTCTCAAACGTAAACCCACCTGTTGTATGCAGTCCGTGTCTTGCATAACGCGATTTTTATAACGCGGCATTTTCCTAGGACCTAACTCTCGCGTTATACGAGGGTTGCCTGTATATTTAAACCGTTTCGAATGGTTACCGTATTCCTTGTTAAACGGAAACAGTGTCGTACGGAATTCAGAAGCTTCAGCGCCCGAAGGTTATTTATAAACGTACCATTGATAAGTCAGTCATAGTTTCACCACCGTTGCGATCGCGTCGCGCGCTTGCTGACTTACTATTCGAGTAATTGCTAATTTTCCGAGCACATTAGTCACCAATTAGTGCAGTGCATACCTCTTTTATTAAATATTCGTTCATTACGAGTGATCTTGAATTTTTGTAACATTTGTTCATCGTTTGAAGAGCGCAGAAAGTAAAGCCGCTGCGTAACATTGAAGTTTAGCAACTTAAGTAAGATAATGTTTTATTTATTAACTCATCGAGTTTTATATTCTTATATAAGGAGTTAAATAATTAATTTCGTAAAAGGGCATTTCTAAAAAGGCTACCTCCATTTCTGGTACTTCTATATTCGATTAAGTTCTTTCTTTAAGAGTTGTATTTTTACTTCATCGATTCGAATACTACGAGTGACATAAATTGTTTCAATACTTTCAATTAAGACTGGAACTGCCAAAGCAGTCAAAATTAGGGATCACCGGAATTTAATATAAATATTCTAATTTACAACCTTTCATTTTCTGAGATATTTCGCGGTTCAAGTTCGAGTAATGGACACAAATAAATCGATTAATTTATTTCTTCCATCAATCCTTTCTTTTAAGGACGCGACACATAAATATACAAACATTGCATTGTTCTAGTTTTAAAGTATACCAAGTAGCAATAAGTGTAAGCGTGACGGTAAATGTAAGAAAGAAAAGATACGAAATTACCGTGTCGGCGAATTTAAAAGAATTTCTTCTCCCGCAAATCCTTCGCGTATTTTTACTGGGATTGAAGAAATGCAAGTTTCTTCCTGTGGCCTCGCAAATAGAAGCAATTTCCGTATTACCGCAATGTTGCGTCGGAGTAGCACGTTACGATTCGGTTTCCCTCGAACGAAAGATATTTTTCTATTACTAGTTGAACGAATCAGAAGCCCGGAAGCCCGGCGACGATGAATTTAAGATCGACCTGACGAACCCCACAACCTAACTCAACCCGAGTTAACCCATCAGCCGAAGGGGCGTACCCTTAACGCTGTTTAACTTCCACCTGAATTAGCTTTCATCCACCTCCGGGGGTTGTTCCGCACATTGTTCTCCACAATCTAACTCGACGTCGTTTACATTTCGCAGTGGCTCGTGCTAATATTTAAACCTTTCATCGCTCTTCGTGAATCACTTTCCACGAGAGCCACGTATTCCGTGGTATTCGCGTATAGTTACTGAAGAGATTTTTTAACCTTTGCTTCACCACTTGAAATATTTCTATGTTCTTTTCCAACTTGCAATGAAAGTAAGGGAATCCCGAAAATTCAAAATATTCTGCAATTTTGCAACAAACGTAGAGTAATCATCCTGATTACGAAGTTATTTTTCGTTGAGGCAGAAAAACGGTTTAAGGGACGAAATTATTCCTCAAAGGGAAATTGATTTTTTCGGTTTCAGGTATTATCTCCAAAATGATAAGAGATATCGAGAAAAAGTTAAGTCATAATTTAAATAGGGTTTTAGATGCTACAGAAATGCGTTGAAAAATTGTCGAAAAAGAATATCTTTCCTGAAAATGTATGAAAATGATATCTTTTTAGAAAATTTTGTAACGCATTTTACAGTTAATTAGATGCGTTATATAATGTATTTGACGTGGGCCATGTTTAATATTACAACCAACATGGGATGATAGAAAAAGGTACGAAGAATTATGGTAACAAGTTTTGCTTTTGTTTAAAGCGAACATAAAATATTTAGAAGTTTGCATTTTTTATATTTTAATCACCGCAGGATGTTAGAAATATTGTTTTTTGGAAAAAATGGATGGAAGATATAACAATATATTGTTCTCGTGTATTGGGAAAGGTAATTTACTAAAATCAATTTGAACTTTGCTTCCATAAAAAAGTTTTGTGACATTAAAGGCGATGAATTACATGTTTCACTATTTTTATTGAACTTCGACTTATTTAAATCCTTCGTATTGCTATTTTTTCGTTTCCATAAAATATGTATGGAATCATATTTAATGATCTATGTAGATAAATTAATGTATAATATATGCGTCGAGATAATAATGTATTCTAATGTATGATAAATTATAATGTACATTAATGTTTTTGGCGAAAGGATGAAACAAATAATGCATAATGTAAAAGTCTAAAATAAACATCCCCGTCATTTGAATACAGGTCTCATAAATTCTATAAACTATATTCTATAAACTAAATTCTATAAAATATAGGTCTATATAAATTCTATTAAACAATATCATTAAGAAATGCCAGTTTGATAATCAGGTTTCAAGTAAAAGTATCAAACATACGAAATGAAGAATAAAAGGTGCCGTTTAAACGCATTGTGTAATAATAATTCTAGGATCCCGGAAAATGGTGATTTCGTAAAATCGAGGATTACCAAAATGAGACTTTAACACGTTGAACGCCATGGCGGTCACCGGTGACCACCGATGCCAATATTACTAAAACTCGAATCAAATATATCGCTAATATTCGCAACATTTTTAATACTTTTAACTTTACGAAAACGATGTAAAATAATCAATTTATCGTAGAGCGCTAAAACAGCTTAATTTGTTGACGTTATATAATTGAAAAATAATTTTAAAATAACAATAGTGTCTTATCGTTATTTTTAACTAAAACTGGAATCAAATATATCGCTAATATTCGCAAAATTTTCAATATCTTTAACTTTACGATAACGATGTAAAGTAACCAATATATCGTAAATCGTTTTATTTAAACAGTTTTATTTCTAGACATTATATAGACGTCACAGACGCGTATCGCGAGGTATCGTACAACACGGATGTCATCGCGCCGCACAACGTGTTAATGTAACCTCAAAATACATTCGAAGAAAAGCTTTAGATTCCAGCAAATAATGTAAACATAAGACAGTACTCGCGGCATTTCTTATCACTAGGCTAAGGTATCTTATACAAAAGAAAGTAGATAAAAATGAAGTAGGTAGAAACGAAGAGTAAGGAGAAGCATTAAGAAAAAAGAAAGGCGAAAGACGAAGACTGGAACATCGAACCGTAACGCCCGTCGAAAGGTTTCGTATAGCAAGGCTCGTCCTTGCAATAAGGATCCGAGGCATCACACCCACCCTCGTACCTCTTCCCTGAGCGTTTCCACCCCCTTCTCACTCTCAGACGGAATGTTTTGCATTTTAAGAAGGTGTCGGATATCCTTTGCGCTATCCGAAGACAGCATCCCCTTGTAGACCGGCAACGGGGCGCGAGGGGGTGAAAGGGAAAGGGTGGGTGAGACTTTAGGGTGACGGAGATACGTGTAGAGTGAAAGGGACGAGTGAGAAGCCTCCCCTTGAAATCCAAAGTAATTCACGACCCTGTATTACGTGCCAGGACACTCTTACTGGGATATCCTGCGAAATCGGGGGGAGGGGGGGGGAGGGGCTTTCATTGGTACTTACACATTCGAGTAACAGTTGTACGCACATTGCAAGGCTGGTGATTGCGCATAAAGATTTGCGAGATTTTCCCTGCGAACTGGCCATTATTTAGATGAAGTATCTTTCTGTAAATAAATGGCGGTGGATAATTCTGAAAAGATTGATGTCCTTTAAATGGGATTTATATTGGATTTCTTATTCTATTTTGATTGGAGAATTTAGTAACATTTTACTGTTTCCGGGATAGTCGTGTGAAGTGGAATCTTTTAAATCATTAATTTAAAAGGTTAATTATAAGATCATTTAAATCATAATTGATTAACGAAAATATAATCGTCTTTAAAGAAATTAGAGAAGCAATATTTTACATGTAAATAATGTCAATAAATAGTAAATATTCAACATTCAAATAATACAATATTAAAGAAATTTACGGGAAAAGATATTTGATTAAAAATTTAGTCAAAATAAATTAAACTGTATTTTATAAAAATTTGAATTTGCTGGAAGATGTTAGCCACATTAATACCGATTTTTGTTAACGATTAACGATAAGATTATCGCTGTGAAATAAATTCTTAAACAATTACATCGAAATCCTGTGAAATAAATTCTTAAACAATTGCATCGAAATCCTGTGAAATAAATTCTTAAACAATTACACAATTACTGACAGTACGTTGTTCATATATAAACATCATCTCTTTTCAAATGATTTCGTTCCCCGACAGTAGATTAAGTAAACAGACAGCCTTAAAGAAGGCAAAGAGGATATGGCCGAAGGAGAAAGTCCTTCTCAGTGCGGTCATTTCGTAGAACAGTATAGAGAGAATAGAATTTAATCGGATCCTTATTTACCGCGGTACATCCTCAAAGAAGATCCCAAATGAAACGAGGGTAAACCTGGTTCCCGTTTCGACGTTGGGGATCCAGTAAACTTTGTTTCCTTTCGAGTGAAAACTACTAATAGAAGAAAGAACTTCGACTTGTTCACCTAAATGAGGTGCAACACCAATTCTCTCTGACAATAGTCTTCAAGTAATTTATTATCCGTGGTTAACGATCCGTGATCGTGCGTAATATCCTAAACTACTACTACTAAGTCTGAGAAAATTGTGTAAATTAGTTTTTTTGAAAAGTTTGGAAACTGTTCGTAGTTCTATAAATACATACATATGTGAGTGATGGAAATCTGGGAGTAGATAGTATTAATATTGACACATATGTTATATAATAATATATTACTGTTAGTGGTACTAGTTTAATAGTGAAACTATTAAGAACTAATTTAATTATTACTAATTTAACTAAGTCATACTAATTTAATAGTAATATTATTATTAGTACTATTTAAGAGTGTCAGCTATTAATAGTTTGACAATTAAATTCATAATACTAATAACAGTATTACTATTAAATAGTGAATTAATTAATAAACAACGTATCAATATCATACAGAATAATGGCTTTTAATTCATGATCATCTTCGAGAACCAAAGGTATCCTAAAATCAACGAAATTAGGTTCACTATATCATTAACGTAACGCTTGTCAAGTAATCGCGAAAGCTCTCATATTTCGAGTTGGTAGCACTGTTGTAACTTACACGAAGGATCCTCGCGGAGGTCCTTCAATTTTTCCATGGAATTTTCACCGTACTCTTGTTCAGCAAAGCAATATCGGATATCCGGGAAAATAAAGAAAACATGTGTAGAAAAATCGGAAACTGAAGAGGCATTGTAAGCAGTGTATTAAAAGCGATACAAAAGAAACGCGCTGGGAAGCTCTTGAAGCTGAAATCGCAGAAGGGACTTTCAACATGGTACAACCATTCTCTTTGACAAAGAGAAGAAGTGTTTTGTTTCATCATTCCGTATTTACGTGCTTGTGAAATCGCTTGGATATCTTAGGAATTGCTGGCAGAAAAGTTTTCCGAATGAAATTCGAAAGTAACAAGTTCTTTGTGTAATAATAGTATTCTATTTCAAGTATGAAATGCAATGCTGGTAGAATATTTTATAATAACTCGAGAAATATGGATTAATACAGCATGTAATTAAAGTTCGTGGAATGAAGTTATAAGAACTTTTTATTTATTTACTGATGTGTTTTTTAAATGCAAAGCATTGCATTTCATTTATTTAAGCTTTTTACCGTCAGCTCGAATCACGTGATGTACGCGAAAATGCTGGTGCTTTTTTATAAATATAATATAGACGTTTCCGGGAATAAATTTATGTAAAAAGAAATATGGATATTCTGAAGCCTTTTATTATTTATTCTTTTCAAACTTAAAGAATGTGGAATACTTTTTAATTACGTTCTTTTTACTACGTTTAAATTTAGGTCGATATATAAATATTTCTTACTTTCTTACTTATATCTTTCTTTCGATCGCAATGGTTTTACCATTTTTTTATCAAATTTTTATTGATATCGCGGACAATTCTTAATAAAGATGAAGATATTATAAAAAGTCGTGTAATAAAGGATCAATGAGGATATTTTACATATTAATTTGCTGTAATGTAATAATTTAGCATTCACTTTGATTTTGATAATTGATCAGAAATGATAACGGGGACTTATAAATATTAGACTTCCTTATCTAATAGGAAAGATCTTTTTGGAGTGTTTCAAGTTAAATATGTATCTGTATAAGTGGGACTTTATTTCTACCTTTTGTTGAGCAAACATATTGTTATATTTAGTTACTAAATTTACATGCTTTTGATATTGTGAGGCCACTTTATAAATGATGACAATGAATATTTGCCGGAGCAAAGATCACAAAGGAATAATTTAGGGACGAATTTTGAATGCGGAGGAGGAAAGCTCGGAGAAAACGAGAATTTTATGTAATCCAATTTGAGATCATCGTTTATTTCCACGAGCATGTTTCCTACAAGTACAATAACTTCGACAAAAACAATATCAGAGAAAAATATCTGGTAATATCGTGAATGAACTTTTAACAAAAGCACTATTTAAGTAAATAATACAATACTTGCGGTGCATCTGAAAGAAATACAACAATAAAACTATAACAATAATAATATTAAAGTAATCAATTGGGGAATGGACAATTTTTTCCCATCAAAATTAAGGAATTTGATTTTATTAAAAGGGAATTATGGCTTTGAATGGATCATTGGTCATTTTTTTTAATATTAAAATTTTTACGAATATATTAACGATATATTTGTTTCGAGTTTTAGTAATGTTGGTATCGATGGTCACGGGTGACCGCCATGGTATTCAAAGCGTTAAATATATGCTTTCAGAAGCTTCTTCCATAGTTTCAATACGTTCGAATGATTTTATATTCCATATCGGAACTGATTTACGATGAAAAAACGGAGAGAAAGATATGGATAACGTATACGATATAAAGCTGCCAGCGAGTACAAAAGTAGTAAAGGAAAACAAAGCATCCGTGGAAAAGGAAATCTGAAGCAAGAATCCCACGAAGGGAACTTTATCCAATTTATATCGGGACAGAGAACATTTTGATATTTTCACATTCCACGAAAGAACATATATAATGTCCTTCTTTCCTTCACGACATCCGCCTCTCCCTTTGTCTTTGACGTCCAAAATCAAATAAAGAAATTTCGTTCCCTCGTTTTTGATAATGAAATGATATTAAATTATACTAGTATGAAGAACGAAAGACTTGATTAAAATCAATTCGTATTACTTGACACGATTAATTTACTGGATTATTTCATTGGAATGAAGTTCCATAGTGGGACGTTACTTCGTTTGGACGACACATTTTATCCACATTCTTGAACATTCTGGGTGTTAAAAAATGAAAGCAATTTTACGGGACCGAAAAAACGTGAATGAAAGTGGAAGGATAAAGGAATGAGGTTCAAAGGAATGCGCTTTGTTTTCTAAGGTAATTTAAAGGGGATCTTTATTTGAATTTTAAGACAATTTAGGTATTCGTCCCTTTGGAAGGTGTTTTTTGTTTTCACGTATTAGATACTTAACTGTTTAACTCGGTTTACTTGCAAATATTTGATTAATTCAGAAGCCGTAATTCTAGTACAATACATTTCTAAACAAATAATACTTTCATATTTTTCTTAATTTGCACTATTTTCCAGAATATGATACACCAAATGATAGTACTGATGTAATATTTAAAAACAAAACACATTTTTGTTGGAATAAAAATGCGAAATCTAATACTCAACGATATCGACGTTTTTTCAAAGAACAATAAAATCATTCGTATTTAATTAACACTGGAACTACCGAACTTAATTAATGAATTTAATTATGCACATCAAATAAAGATATATAAATCAAAACAAATTATGTAAAATACGAATGAAATTTTTGTTTCAATTCGTGTAAAAAACGATTTTTAACGGTTTTTGTAAAAACAGAATTTTGGGTAATATAATGTACTTGAAGATATAAATTAGTTGATATGTATCTCTTCGACATCGAGGATAAGCTTTACGAGGCGTTTCAGCAGGTTTAAATAATACATGCTTTGGAGAATCTTAAAAGATCAAGAAAATCAAGCTTCGAGGCGCTGTTAAGGGTAGCAAGATAGGGAGCCATGTAATTCCCCGTGGAAATGAGGGGGGTGAAAGATGCTTCCGGAGACCATTTGTCGAGGAGGATCTTTATTTAAATTTTCAAGCTCTTTACTATCTGCGTGCTTTTATATTGGTCTTCATCTCCTTACCTTCATCCTACAAACTAAATGCTATCTGAAATCATATCGAATTCTTTCCCTCAATAAGATTATGAACCTTAAGGCTTAAGATTGTAAACCTCGTTGCTGGAACAAATTAGTTTAATACCGCCTCACACCAATTTCCGTGAAACACCCCAAAACTGATTATAGATAAAACTTTATGTGCAGATTTTGTACGCATTTTGATCGTGTATTTCGTTTGTGATTTATGAACTGATTCGTTAATGCGTTCAGAAAGAAAGGACTCATATTTGGAAAACTTAAAACTTTTTTATTTGTGATGCAGATACAGGTTTTGCATTCCGAGTTAACCCTTTTGCAGATCATATTCACTTTCTTTCACAGCAAATTAACCATTTTGCAGAACATATTTAACTTTTTTAAAAATCAAAATCATCTTATTGCAAAGCAAGTTCACCTTTTCAGGAATCAAATACAACTTATTGCAAATTAAATTCACCCTTTTGAAAAGATTTTTACTTATCATAACATTTTCTTGCCTCCTCGAACCAAGTATTTTTGTTCTTCTCACATTTTCTGCTATCATAAAAAATAAGAGAGATATTTAAGATGCTCAATTTAGGTGGGACACCCTGTATATCTATAACACTGTAATATACAATATATTACAATATATTACATATATTATATGTATATTAATATATTACAGTGTTATAGATATACAGGAGATAACACTGTAGACATATATATACAGCAAGATAACACTGTAATATATTCTATATTACAGTGTTATCTTGCATTATAGGAATGTATAATTTAATAATTAAGATTTGTTCGTATATCATTCCAAGTTTCCTATTATTAGGTTCTCCAAGAAACCACTCTAATTTTTGATATATATTTGTACATTATTGAAATTCGAATTCGCTTTTCTCAATCATTCCTAAATTACAAATCTCTGCAGATTGAACTACACTTAACTCCAAGGAGTTTCCTCTTCGCGATTCAAGTGAAATTATTAAGTCTTTTATTAAAAGAACCAGTAATAGTTATGAAAACCTTTCATAGTGTATCAAGGGCTATCAATATCAAGTAGATAAAGCAAAAGAACATCAGACTACCTACAAGTTAAAGGAATATTTTTTTAACCAATCAAGTGGCTCGGAAGATATCAGTTTTATTTAGACGACAATCGGATTGCCGCTTTCCGATTATACACTTCTCCTAAGTGGAACTTAAAGACAATTGTTTACTTTCTTTTTGCGCATAATTCTTTAAGCGAAAAGATTGGGATCACTTGCTTCGTCTTCATTCTAACGTTTACTTTAAACGTATCGCGTATCGCGAGGTATCGTATAACACGGAATTTTATCCGGCAGTCAATGTGGTAAAAATACAAAAATACTTAAAAAATTTATAGAAATTTGAAACGTTGTAACATCTCTATCATTTTGACCTCATCCGGAATACACTGTCCACTCAATTTTGTCCACCCGATTTTGTCAGTACTTACATTGTAATTAATCTTACTTAAAATAAAGCACATTATTCTAGAAATTTGCTTACAAAATCTATTCACAAATACATAACCTACGATAAAATGTGAAAAAATAAGAAATTAATTAGAAAAAATCACTGAAATGCCACGTTTTCACATATGATAGGCGGGTGTCCACTCAATTGTGACCCCGACTTTATATGAAATATGCAAAATTCCTTAGAAGTTTATATACTATTATAAATCAATATTACAGACCCCAATTAATTGATATCAATCAAATTGAATTCAAATGAAACCTTTATCAATTAGTTCTAGTTCATTACATTAATCGTAATTCATATTTATCATCAATACTTAATAATGGTTCAAAGATCATTGAATAGATCATTGTCAAAAGATCATTGAATAGATCATTGTCAAAAGATCATTGAATAGATCATTGTCAAAAGATCATTGAATAGATCATTGTCAAAAGATCATTGAATAGATCATTGTATATAATAAATAAAAATTAAAACACTGCCGTGAAGTAAATGTTCATAATGTTGTTTCTTTTTTCGATCTTGAAAGATCGCGTGCTCGCGTAGGAGAATAATGAATGTTGGTCAGACTGGGGATGAGGTTTATAGAGAGAATGTATATCGATCGTAGGTCGCAACATGTAACAGCAGTAATTGGAACATTTATGAGCCAATCAATCAATTTTCTCGTTGCAGTTCCCCCTATGCTTTGGATTCCACACCAATTGGTCGGCGCACCCTTAGGATACGCCGTTACGTTGGAATGCCATACAGAAGCACACCCGACTTCTTTGAATTACTGGACCAGGGATGATGGCCTCATGATTCACGAGAGTAGGAAATACAATGCTACTGCGAAACCGGAGAAACCAGCTTACAAGACTCACATGACTCTTACCATAAACGACTTGCAGGTATACCGAACATGCAAATAATAATCTCCCAATCATTCTAATCTCTTAACCCTTTGACTGCGGCGCGCTCTCGGACAAATCCATCTATATGGACGGCGCGTTTTTCGCTTGTCAGTCGCTGCGACTAGTTGTCCACTGACAGTGACCAAAACAGTACCCGGAAATTTGATTCCATTCTTAGGGTTTAAAAAATAATAATGGCAAAAAAATTAAAAATTTAGTTGCTATGTTACATAAGACAACAAATTCCATGTTGAATCAGTTGGTAAAACAGTAATAAAAGTGGTATAGTTAAAAACACGGAGGGCGTATATATACGCTTTTCGTATATATTGATGGATTTGGTAGGGCGTATATATACGCCTTTAGCAGTCAAAGGGTTAACTACGCCCGGACTCTCCGCGGCGTTGTATCTTCGTACGGCAATCTTCGACACGCTAAAAATAATGTAAACAGCACTGCGATTTGTGTCTGTTGTTACTTTCCACTATGAAATTACGTTAGAATAGAGTTAGACATTAATTATTTATCATTTCTTTATATAGTTTCATGTAAAGAGTTTGAAAGAGAGCATAATAAGATAAAATAAGGGGAGGAGTCACTAAAGTGGCGTATTAAAAGCAAGTGATGGTATTAGATGATAGTGATTATAATAATCGAAATTCAGGAGTCCTCGTTTAACTTAATTATTACTAATTAACGAAGCTAAGAAGACATTTTACCGCGCACACTTTTGTTAAACATTTATTCCTCGACTTGGTTTTTCGTTGTTATTCGACTGACTTCACAGGGATGTGATTGTATTTAGAATCCCTAGGAAATTAATTATTTATCATTTCTTTATACATTTTCATGTAAAGAGTTTGAAAGAGAGCATAATAAGATAAAATAAGGGGAGGAGTCACTAAAGTGGCGTATTAAAAGCAAGTGATGGTATTAGATGATAGTGATTATAATAATCGAAATTCACGAACTCCTCGTTTAACTTAATTATTACTAATTAACGAAGCTAAGACATTTTACCGCGCATACTTTTGTTAAATATTTGTCCCTCGACTTGGTTTTTCGTTGTTATTCGACTGACTTCACAGGGATGTGATTGTATTTAGAGTCCCGCTTGCGCGTTAATTAAAGTGAATGAAATAAACCACACGTAGGCGAATGTTTTATTTTCGAGTTGATGAAGAAATATCGACGCGATTCTTTGCCATGGGAAAATCAAGTGAGCCAACCCAAGCGTCAATTAAACCGTGTAAAGAAACCCACCGATTTCCTAAGTTCAAATTGAGCTGTAAACACCTACAACTTAAGCCCGCTTCCCTTTTAGAGTCAACAGGTGACGCGAAACCGTCGCGGCGACTATTTTAACCGACGTTTCGTCAAAGTTTTATATGGATTACTTCGGAATTTACGAGAGGATTCTACAGGATTTGCACTCGAAATTCGCCATTCCGCATATCATATTCATCTTTTTGCAAATCAAATTCAGCGTCGGAAACATACAGCCTGATAAACACCACGTAAAAGGATATTTACGTTACTCATTTTTATTATAAAAGTTTAAGAAAACAAATTTATAGAGAAACTTGATTTTGCAAAAGGGTGAATTTTATTTGCAAACCCTGTGTATTGTTCCAAGTCAGCAACATTTTAGTTCAACGCGAAATGTTCTGGTGAAATATAAATCGTAAGCGATATTGATGCATATTAATTTAATTAGACTCTCTTTTACGCGGTTGTATTTTATGTATTTTTTCGACGCTGCTTAATTTAATTAAAATGTACGAAGTGAAAGGAGGGAAAAGGTAAATTGATTGATCTACTTCAACTATACCTTGAATGTATGCATTCATTTTTCTGTTCTCGAAATATCAGTATATAAAATTGTATAAATTGAAGTCAGAATTATCTTATTATACGCAAATCATTTTCTGTTCTCCATCATTTTTGCGCAGTGTAGACTTTTATATGAGTTCTATTGATATTGATTTATTGATATTCTAAAGTCTTGAAACAATTTCATCCAAAAACACCAAACTTCATTTTTTAAATATGTCTCTTGTCGTGCAAGCTTCACAAATTACGGTAACTGTGTTACTCCGATATTCCCGATATTCCGAAATACGAATTTAAAAAGTAATATATAAAAGTTGATCTTTGGGGAGGGGGTGCATTAAGTTCGCAAAGTTGTCTGGAAGTCAAAGGGGTGGTCCTCTTTAATTTCAGTACCCCTCTGATACGTTTACCAGTCTGTTTCGAGGAGCAGGATTACGGTAGCTACAAATGCGTCGTGGAACCCTCGTGTAACGCGGTAGTTCGGTTGTCGAGAAAGGTCGCGTTATGTGAGCGTGAGATCACATACACGCGTTATATCGAAACCGCCTTTTATAGTACCGCGGAAATTCCACAAATTCTGAAACTGTGCGCAAACATAGAGTAGTTCATTCTAATTATAAACTGTTTTTAGGGGTTGAAATCACCCTCGGAAATTAAGTTAAACATGTGTTGCATGTTTAATAATAACAATATCAATTTTTTAAATGCATTCTTTTATTTATTTATATCTTATAAATACAAACTGAACAATAATATTATTTCGTATTAATAAATAAACGGAAACAGAAGGAAAATATGTCCATTATGGCAGCATCGGAAATTAAGTTAACCCTTTAAAAACCGCTTGAAACATCATATATTTGAAATATAAAAATAACACCGAGTGTGATATCTTTAAGACGATTTGGTTTGTTGCAAATTAATATTAATAATATTCTTGCTTATATTCCTCCATTCCGACGTTACCACTTCTACAAAAATATTCTCAAATGTACATCTATTATTGTATACGTCTGACAAGATTACAATTCTGTTTTCAGGAGGAGGATTACGGCAGCTACAAATGCGTCGCAAAAAATCCACGTGGAGAGACTGACGGCCTTATTCGCTTGTACAGTAAGTGTCGGTTTGTTTACACGCGCTTTAAACCATCCCGCCGGAGCGTTTGTCGAGCTAATGACGGATCGTTCTGGTACACCTTGCCATCCATATAACGGGTGTTTACGAAGTAGACAAGTATGAGTCGCGTTATTTGCCAGACGCGCCCCGCGGCCCAGTTTAGACGTTTTCCTTCTACGCAGATAGATAGACTCCCTGCTCTTCGCCCTGCCGCTTCGGCTATCACTAATTCGCCTCAGCAGACTGATATACACACGCAATTAATTAACCGATCCTCGCTACTCGGCATTTGCTCTTGCGGCTAGTTATTATCTACTAATTAAATCGCACACTTAATTGCCAGATAATATGGCAATTATTAACTGAACTGTTTGGTTGAGTCCAAACTTCCTTTCGTTCAGCAATGTTTTTATTTAAAACCGCGAGAAGTTTTCGCAAGGGAATCGACAAGTTTACTCAGAAATGGTAAGGGATTAATAATTACGGCGATATGAAGGGTACTCGGAATTTAATAAAAACGTGGAAATTTGTAAGGTTCCAGTTTCTGAGATATTTCGCGGTTCACGCTGAAGTGTGAAATAGTGCAAATACACTCTATGCATTTTCAGTGCACAATGTAAGGAAAAACCGTGGTTTTACTGAAGTATTTGTGCAATTTTATTGATTTTTAAGAAAATTGAACGTAAAAATTACAACGTTTTGTGTAAAGGAAGAAAATAAATTTAAGAGGACATTTTTTCAAGTCGGGTGTTAAACATATCACAGATAACATTTTTAAAAAGGCTTTGAAAAATTTTCATTCGACAACTTGAACTTATAAATATATATATATAAATATATTGTCAGTAGTTCTAGTGTTAATAAATACTCAGAGAAAAAAGTGTTCTGGGTAAAAGCAACAATTATACGAAAAGTTTCAATATTCAGTCACCTAATAATGCAATTAACATGATTACGATGTTCAAGTCGTTCTGAAAATGGAACAGTAAACATTACTTTAAAATTCCTATTGCATTCTTCAAGTTCAATTAACTCAAAGCGGACTCTAATTTAATAAAATCAGTGATGAGTTTACTTTAATATTTCGATCGTGGAAAATTGAACTGTGTGACTTTTCAAGATGTCCGATTCTGGACTAAGAGTTATTGATATCCATATCGATATCAGTAGAATCAAACCTCGTAGAACTTTGTTTCCGCATGAAACACGTAGTGAATATTTCCATACAAAATACGGATAAATAATATTTATTTTACGAAATTCATTGAGAAAGTCACGCATTTATTGTAGTAATCTTTTTTTTCTTCATATTGAGTAAACCCCACCTTTTTCGGGGACGTGATTTGTTGTAACATAACCTATATACCACTGAAATTTATTAACAATTGGAAATTAAAAGTCTCTCAGAGATGCTGTTAATTAATTCGTACTAAATGATAAATGAAAGAACATTTTGTTTAAGTATCAATAACAACATTACTTATTGGTACCCCCAATTAATACATTCGTCTGTGAACAATCCTATATAGGGGTAGTTAGGGTGGTTTTCAGATTTAGGTGTTCAAAAAACTGTAGAAAAGCGTCGGGTCTTTCCATTAGCATGCATCGGTTTTTCGCATTAGCGACATTCAAATGAAGAGAACGTTTAGCATAAAAGCTCACCGTTGGGGAAAAAGGGTCGTATGATATTCACCCTTCTGTACGCAGTGCAAACGAACCCTATAAACGAGCTCTAATTGACGAAAAAGGCTGACCAGCTTCCAAGAACTTTTACCTGATTCCTAACATTTTCTATATAATTACATCCTCGTGGAAAGATTGGTTAGAAAGAGTATTCATTCGTCTGCCGTGTTTGAACAAATAGTATTTGGTCTTCGAATTTTGAGTTATGCAAATTTCAAAATGTCACAGTCCTCTGTAAG
Organism: Nysson spinosus; assembly: GCA_910591585.2. Taxonomy (NCBI): domain Eukaryota; kingdom Metazoa; phylum Arthropoda; class Insecta; order Hymenoptera; family Crabronidae; genus Nysson; species Nysson spinosus. The sequence goes on along the minus strand of OU342852.1, from coordinate 1,087,226 downwards.
GAAATTCTATAAGCAACGTTCCCGGAATACAAAAGCATGACAATGCGATGTATTCTGATATTCTCTTGGGTGACTCCACCATTCTCCTTTTACTGTTTATACCTTTGATGTTATTTTAATATACCTGTTATCCTCCATTTATATTCGGGAATTTTTTTACTGTTAATGGAACCTGATTTAAATCTTTGAATAATAAAAATAAGGGAAACTTCGTATGTACTATAATATAATATCTATATCGTGGTGATATTGAGTCATATTTCCACTGCGTATTTATTATTATAATTATAAAGTATTGGATTTATTCATAAATAATATCCTGTTAATCTCCATTTACATTCTTGAATTTTCTACAGTTAATGGAACCTAATTTAAATGTTTGAATATTAGAAAAAAAGAAATTATTTTCGAAAGAAGTCCAAAGCACAATAAGTGTACATATCAAAATTAAAACCTCTTTAAATTGATTATATGAGTATATTATTGTTATAATGAACGTATAAATAATATAGCAACAAGTATATATGCATAAGCAAAAATGTATGAGCATAATTAATTGATATAGTTTGAAAGTAAATAGTTACTATAGATAAAAAGGGTTGAAAAACACTGGTTCGGTTATGGCTTCGCATTTCCTCATATTGAACGAATCAGTTACATCCGCCTTACTCTACTTCGACATTCTCCATTCCTGGCGATCGACTCTTCTCCACTAAGCACCAAGTACAAAGAGATAATAAAACTCGAAAGGAATTCGAATGCCCTCCCTATTGAGGGGTTAAAGTTAGTTTCTATGGTCCACTAGAGTCCCTAAAGGGGATGAACGTTCGCCGGGGTTATTCGTGGCGAAAACTTGAAAAAAGACCAACGATAAAAAACTACTGCGAAAGTAAAGCGTTACGATCGGGCCACCACTAAATTTGTATCGATGATGAACATCATCGAGCAAAATGCACAGTAATGCACTTAATTGAAGAATGTAGAAAACAATGAAAATGTCAAAATTACAAAATTCTTTTGCAATCGGTAAATGTTCCACATACCAGTGGTAATACTGTAGTATAGAATTTTGGTGCAATTTCCTTTTGTAAATAGTTAATAATAATGCTAAAAGATTGTAAGTTAGTTCGAACGTGGCCTCTCGGCAAGTTTTCGACAAGGAATCGTCAATTATGATCCGAATAAACTTTTTCAAATATGTAGTACCATATAAAAATATTTTGGACTCAGTTTTTTTACTTGATAATACAATGTATATGCCCTGAACTTAGTAATTAAACTCTTCCTAATTTTTATCCTAATTAGCACCGCCAGTTTCAAAGATAACAAACAGAAGTACTTAACAACAGATATTCCACTTAAACTCATACAATTCTGAAAGGGGGTCTCATCAATATTCACGAGGAGTTTTTTAACCCATTACACAGAATCACAGAGGGGCGAGCATCAATAAACGGAGAGAGAAAGAGAAAAGAAAGAGGTAGGGGAAGTAAGAAAGGGAAAAATACGGGAAGGAAAAAAAGTAACGTTGGTTAGAGGGGTTCGAAATTAAGTGGTAGCAGTCGGAGATATGTCAGGCGAGTTTTATTAAGCGGCATAAAAAAGAGATTTGTAGTCTGACTGAGAGGGAAAGCAAAACCAGCCGTCGGAGTCCTCTCGTGACCAACGGTGACTATGTTCAAGCGGGACTTAGTTCGCGGTAGGGATGAACAGAAGGGGGGGGGTTGAAACGTCGAGGCTGGAGGTCGTAGAGATATGAATTTATTATTAAGGACCGCCTAAGGGCCAAAGTACCCCTGTTTCTTGATATCCAACCATACCAACCTCGGTAGCCCCCTACCAACGTTTCTTTTTCGTTGGCTTCTACCACCCCTCCAACTTCAAGCTACCCTTCTTCTTGATACAGGTTTAGAGGCATCCCTTTCCAACGTTCGCCGGAAAACCTCTATACTGGATTTCAGATTAGATTGCCACGAGCTCGCGCAGCCTCCAATAATTTCTCCTCCCACCACTGCTTTATCCTCGACTCCGGTGACGTCACAGTGGGACTAAGACCAATAGCGTGTTCGGAATAGGGAAGGGTAGTGGGGGGTCTGCGCACAACGAACGAAACTCGTCCGAGATTTTGGCAATCTAACGTGGGATCCAGTATAGCATGGCTAATTTATTCCATAGTCGAGTCAAACTGCTATTTGCGAGGGCTCCTCGAGAGTTTCGGGGTGGACAAAACTTGCAAGCGTTTCGTGGATAGTAACAATATCGTATTCATTCGGCTGTATACCCCCTTCTTTCTTTCTTTCTTTCTTTCTTTCTTTCTTCCTCTTCTTTGGCTTCTTCTATTTACTTCTTCTTCTACTGGCAGTTTCATTGAACGGAGTTTCGTATACATAATGCAAAGCTCCCACCACTCAATCCTTTTGCATCCTGGCTGAGACAAGGATTTAATTGTCGTCTGTTACGTGGCTTTCCTATAGGCGTGTATAATGTCCCGGTCTTTCCTTCATTTCCTTTCATTTTTTTTTTTTTTGCTTAATTGGCTTTTGTCAATTACCTTCAACGGCGGCTATGAAATCCTTTTGTTGATCTACTCCCTTATTTTACCATTCTTTTTGTACCTTCTTTCTTGTCTGGGTTCACAAGCTGCACGAAAACAGTTATTCTTCATTTAATTTTTAAACAGGGTTTATTTATCTCTGGTTACTCGCCTTTCTTGAGCTTCATTGAACTTAATTTCGTAAACGCAAATATATGCAAACTTGTTGACAGACTGCCAATATGTGCCAATTTAAAAGCTAATTATTTAGAAAGCTAATTACAAGAATGTTTACACATGATTTAATGAGAAGAAAAATTACCTAAAACAATAGTTAAATAAAAATGAAGTAACTAAATCTGTAGTTCATTCCTTTTGTTTCTATGGGATTCCATTATACGTTTAATGTCACCTCTCAATCACTCGGGTCGCGGTAAACTAAGTGGCGACTGAGAATCGCCACCGAGTGCAAAGGGTTAACATTATCGACAGGCATAGTTTGAATTTGTTTTCGACTGCTTCGAGTTATACATTATATATTCACCTTAATATTCATTGTCTATAACTTGATTTCGTAGTCAAACACGTGTAATGAGACGCATGACTAATTTCATTTTCATTCAATATTTCAAGCGTCGACGTTCCCACGGCGAACTACTTTCCAGGTAAATACGGTTTACGAAATTTACTACTCAAATTACCATCGCGGGTGGAACTTGTGAAATTTTCGTTCGGCTCTGATAATTCCACTAATTATTACTTCTATTTCACGATATGGAAGCAAACAACGCTGCTTCCGCGTCGCATCCTTCATTGGACTGTTAGAAAGTTTCTCGGCCGGTTTCGTTACTTCTCTTGCAAGAATAATCGTCCTGATTGCCACGTTATCTTCACCGCTTTTCGAACTCTCATTCCTTTGACTTCCTTCACTTAGAACTATCTTAACTTCATTTAACTTCATAGTGATTTCATTGGAAATAATAATGTTATCCACATTTTTTATCGAAGAGTACGAGATTCATGTACGAAATTAATTCAAAATGAATGAAGAACTAAAACTAACTAAAGAATAACATAAAATGTTTCTATTATAAAAGATACCTTTACAAAGATTGAAAACAATTACAAGATTGAAAATCACTTCGTAGTGATTTAATTGCAAATAATAATGAAATGAATTAAGAACTAAGATTACAATTAAAGGATAACATTAAAATTATAGTTTGAGTTTCATGGAACGTAATAGCTTTAAAATGTTTTGAATAACCAAAGTTCTACGAAGTTTTTTAAAATTCAGTTACATTTTATTTAACTATCGTTTTCTTGAAAGTTGTTTTTTGTTGGTCTTTGAAGTAGTTAGTATTCTTGGTTTGTATGTTGCGGCTGGTAGAGTAGACCAATGTTGAAAAATTCTTCTTTATTTAAATTTGATTCGATACGTTTCGGCAACCGATTGCTGCCCTCTTCAGTCGAAAGTAATTTGCCGAAACGTATCGAATCAAATTTAAATAAAGAAGAATTTTTCAACATTGATCTACTCTACCAGCCGCAACATACAAACCAAGAATACTAACTATCGTTTTACGTATTTTTTCTTGTTAAGTCGTATATACTCTTTCTTGTAGTACTTTCTAATTTATTGCAGTATTACTTTAACTGAGATGTCTCATGTTACAACATAACGTAATTTCTTATTTTTTTCGATCATTATTAGTCATTTTTATACCTAAATCTTAGAAACTATAGTTCATAAAGATTCAAGGACAGTCATTTAACTCAGTGTTACTAAACCGAGAAGTGAGAATACTTACATAAAAGAATTCTTGCTTCTGTTCATAACGGTTCTTTTTACTAATTAATATTTTATTGCGCGAGGCCAACAAACCAGACTTGCAAATTCCTTCTGGAATTCTTTCGCCGTGTTGATTTTGCGGTAGCTAACCGGCCGTTGAAAAATTTAGTAGCCAAACTGCTTGCCATTGTGGGGAAGTGTTTCAACGAATTCTCACTTTCAGCAAAAAGTGTTAAATGAAACATTTAGCCAACTATACGCGTAAAAAGGCGAATAATTATACCTTTTCATACGTGAAACTTAACGCCTTCATCGTTTTTTAGCACGGCGAACATTCTTACTTAATTAAAGCGTGTAAATTTGAGGGATATAGCAGTAATTCATTCATGCTTATTATTAGTAAAATATAATAAATAATATGCAGTTCAGAATATCTCTAATTATAATGTTTATTGTAACAATTATATTAAAAAGTCAATCTCTAATATCAGATATAATAATTTTCGATATTCTGTTTAACTAAACTGTGCAAACTCGATGAATAAAATATGCGTCTTCGAAAGCCATCAATTATTAAAATATTAAAAACAAAAATATAATTGAAAGTATTCCTCATTAAAATTCTTATTAATTATATTAAAGTATAATTACAAATATACAGGCTTCTGAAATATTCAATTAGTCACCTATTAGAAATTATGAAAACAAATTGTTTCGGATGTTTAACACTAGAACTACCGAACCTATACTTCGTTATACTTTTATCTTTATTTACATACAATATATATATATATAAATTATGGCTGCAGGATTTAAGTTAATAAATGGATTCAATTATATGCTTCATGTATATCAAATTTCCTATACTTCGTTATACTTTTATCTTTATTTACTATTTCTTTAGTTATCTTTTATCTTTATCTTATATATATATATATATATATATATATAATATATACATAATTTATATATATATAAATTATGGCTGCAGGATTTAAGTTAATAAATGGATTCAATTATATGCTTCATGTATATCAAATTTCAAATGTCATTTTCAGTCTTTTCGTAGTTCTAGTGTTAACAGTGTTAATTTGAACGTAAAGCTGAAACTGTTAAAAGTCCCATGACTTACGAACTGCGCAGTATATGCCAGATACCTTTATGGAATGTTGAATAATGAAAATAGTATGGATATAAAAGATTGATCAGGTTAGCGGAAGTTACTCGCGGTGTTCCTGGTTCCGCTAAGAGAATCTCGCTAATGAATTCTTTAAGGTACGATACGCGTGCAAACATTGAGCCGTTTCCTTGTCGATGGGTCTTTTCGTTCCTCGCGATATCGGACTTCTTCTGTTCCTCGTAGCGGCTGCTTTAATTATGAACTGTTCAGACTTCCGCAAACTCGGCAGACACAAAACGGGAGGATGACGTTCCTTAAGACACCTTTATATAACTTTGTCAGACCATCGGAGGTGTAAAAATTTGGTAGCCTGAAGGCACCGTCGTACCTCCTCCCCCCTTCCATCCTCTCCTCGCAATTGCTAGGTCGAAACTTTAACGTCGAAAGCCTCCAGGTCCTTTCGAAACTTTTCCCCTCTGAACAACACCAATTCTTGGTAACCTCCGGTTCGATAAATTATTTATGCCACGATATTCGACCGCAAGCTCGTATTTTTGAATATACCCTGTTCCTCCATAAAGGACCGGTGATAAGTTATCTTATCGATGATATTCGGGAAAGGAAAGCCGTAACGGGTTTATGCTGTTTTCGTGATTCGGTTAGAATTTTATACCGCTTTGTAATCATTCGGATATTGTGTGGATTATTAAGTTATTATTTTCATGAATTGTATAAAGGTTTGATAAAGATTATTATATTGTTTCTTGTGGTATGACATTCTATTTAAATAACAGACATTTATGTACTCATAAGAAGTATTTGTTGATGAGAATGTTATTAGAAAGAAATAATTAGAAGATTCCAAAGAATACGTCAAACTTTATATTTAAAATATATTTTAAATATATATTTATATAATGTATCGAGTTTTGTACGAAATTAAAGTTTTATTTCTTAATGAAAACATTGTTATTAGATCAATTTTACAGCATTCAGAAATATAAGTATTAATCGGTTCGTGGTAATTGGGTTCTAATTAGAATTACTAAGTCGCTTAAAGCAATTGATTTCCTATTAGACAGTCTATACTACTAATTAGGTTACGTTTGTAAATCAATTAGAATCAGTTAGAGTTCTAATACCGTTTCCTGTTCCTGAAGATAATATGGTTCAGTGGCATTGCCACATGCGGAAGATATTTACGAAGAAATGTTCTTTTTTAACGAAGCGCAAGTAAACATTCACATAGCGGCATAATAATAGGGAAAGGATAAAAGCAAAGAAAGTATTGCAAATCTGGTTTGTAATTTCGCTCAAAGCTTTCTAATTATAACAATATTCAAAGAGTTTCAAATGCGCGTTTGTCCACAGGAGGTTTCCGTCGAAATATAATATTTAATTGGCCAATTTGTGAACTGCGTTATATCGAAACCGCGTTGTATAAGTGCCGCGTTATACCGAGATCGTCGCAATATGTGTACCGCGTTGTATAAGTGCCGCGTTATACCAAGATCGTCGCAATATGTAAACCGCGTTGTATAAGTGCCGCGTTATACCGAAATCCTCACAATATGTGAACCAAGTTATATCGAAACCGCGTTTTATAAGAGCCGCGTTATACGGGGATCGTCACAATATGTGAACCGCGTTGTATAAGTGCCGCGTTGTATAAGATCCGCGTTATACTGGGATCGTCACAATATGTGAACCGCGTTGTATAAGAGCCGCGTTATACTGGGATCGTCACAATATGTGAACCGCGTTGTATAAGAGCCGCGTTATACTGGGATCGTCACAATATGTGAACCGCGTTGTATAAGAGCCGCGTTATACGGCGATCGTCACAATATCTGAACCGCTTTATATCGAAATCGCATTGCACGAGCTTTATTATGAAATTATTACTTTCATCACATATATTATGCGCCATTTCACATGAAACGACTTAATAGCAATACAGCTTTTTGCATTTCAAATTGTTACATAAATTATAAAAATTCTTCCATTTAAATTAAATGCAAATTCATAACTTCAACTTCGATTGTTCAACGTGCAATATAATTATTCGAAATAAATTAGATATTGAAATATTAATAATGTTTATCCTCTAGAAATAAGTTGCAAGTTATATATCTTCGAAATATGACCGCATTAAAAAGTTTAATCAAGCGTTTAGGATATTGTTAGAAAAATCGTAAGAGATAATATTTAGCTCTTTATTTTCTGAACACAAAAACGGCACCACTTTCCTCTATGGAGTTTTTGTCCCTTTATCTTACAAATTACAAAGGATATTTTTTTTTAATAGGTGCATGGTTTCCCCGGTGTTGAATTAATTGCGAACCATGAACACTGCTTCGTTAGTACGCGAAAGGTAAATTCGTTAAATGTCTCATTCCTGCTCCATGTTCCAGCAATATGGAGATACGAATGAATATATGGTTACCTAGAACTACTTTTTGAAGTAGCTTACCGTCTAAATGAAGAACTAAGATAAAGGAAGTTTTATCTTTAGAAATGAGACTTTAAATATCGTTCTCTTTGTTACCAGTATATTTTACCATCGTTATCTAAATTTCATTATGTAAGAAACGTCTTCCTTTTACCTAATACTAGAACTACAGCCATTATATCAATAATACCTTATATTCGTACATTTATGTGCAAAAAAAGAATGGATGTAAGAAACCAATTAATCGATTTATTTATATTCATTGTGTAACGTAAACCGCGAAAAATCTCAAAAATGAAACGTAACATTTAAGTGTTTTTATTCAATTTTGAGGCCACGTCATTTTCTTTTCTTTCGTAGTTCGAGTGTTAAAAAAGAGGATGGATGAAAGAAAGAAATTAATCAAAACATCTCATTGTATTATAGGACGACTGTCGGAATTTTTATTCCGCGTTATAAGAAGGTTTACTGTATAATTTGAAATGTTTACATTCTTTACATTTCATTATAAGATTTCTTATACGATTCAGTTCATTATCTGTTTTACTTCGTTAACTATTTCAACCGAGTGAACAATCGAATCGGTTAACCACTTACTGGTCAATCGACCAAACCCACCGAATTGGGTTGGCTGGACACCGTTGCTAACTAATTTATATGTTGCCCGTGGTGTTTACAAAAATTAATGAACCACTGCAATTACTCGCGGTAATAATTATTACACCCTCTAATTATTGTCGGAATAAGAAGAATATCGTTAATCAATAGTTTATTAATTGGTCCAATAATAATTTCTATGTATTTGATGGGTATCGGCTATATGTAGACCAAGTGTAAAATTTAAACTTCTTTATTTTGATTGTCAATACTTTTCAGCAGTTATAATAGTTATAATAGTATTGTAATAGGAGTTAATATTTTTCACACAGAATCATTGTTTGAGACTGAAGAGGGCAACAAACCATTGCCGAAACGTATTGACAATAAAAATAAAGAAGTTTAAATTTTACACTTGGTCTAAATATAGCCAATACCCATCAAATACATACAATATTTATATCTCAAGATATAACTATTAATATGCAGAGTTTCAGTTCTTTACTGGTTTTGCTTTATTGCTCTTAATAATATAGTGACAATATAATAACATAATAATATAGTATAACAATATAGTAATATAATAATTCGACGTAACTTAATTATCATAATCGTATTCAACAGTACTTCGTAATAACTTTCAAATATGGCTGACCTTCAAACTCGCCCTTAAACATATCGATGGTTTAATTATATTTGCAAGTTGAATATCAAGCTTTAAAAAATGAATTCCAACGCATACAAACGTAAATGCAATAAACAGATTAACAAAATGTCTGTTATAAAATGGCGACGTTTACACCCTATGCACTGAATCCGTTCCGCTTAAGCCACAACCCAATAAACCACCCCTCGTTCGACGATTTTACAGGACATAAATCGCGAAAACCACTCGGTTTTAAGGAAGCGAGACTTAAGGAAAATGAATTCAGACCCCAAAAGAAGGAAGAAACACCCGGAACGTATTTTATTATTCTGAACCAATTATCCGTGTAAGAATCATCCTGATAGGGTACACTGATTCACCGAATAAAAGGGTGACGTAAAAATATTGTTGCTTGCGAGAACAATAAAGGAAAATGTAAATGGAACATTGATATTATAAAAGCAGTTTCCTGCTGTTTTTAATACCCGACACTCTGTTATTATATAATCTTATTGCTATTTATTTATTACTATTATTATATAATAATATAATGTACATTGAAATTCGATGTTGATTAAACCGCGACATTACTACGACCTTCTTGTTTACAAACTGCAATTTAATATTATAATTGGTTATATAAATAACTTAATTTTACTTTCATTTGTAGCAATAATAGAGCTAATTAATACGCTTCTCATTTCTGAAGACTAATCAGCAAAAATGTTTCAAAATCAAAAGATTGCTGGAGGTACATTTTGAAGCTTATTGCAAAATTAGTGCAAAATTATACTGATATTGGATTTTATAATAGATGAGTGTATTGTATAAGTACCGCGTTATACGAGGATCGCCAGAATTTGTGAACCGCATTATATTGAAACCGTGTTGTATAAATACCGCATTACATCGAAACCGCGTTGCAAAATGCTTTTTAAGTGCCGCTTTGTATCATAACCGTCTTGTATAAGTGCGGCGTTATAACGAAATCGCGGTGTATAAGTACCGCGTTATAACGAAGCCGCGTTATGCCAGAACCTCCACAATTTATGAACCGCGTTGTATAAATTTCCCTTTATACCGAAACCGCGTTGTATTATAATATAATTATATTATAATTACTTACCGCGTTATACCAGAATCGCCACAACTTATGAACCGTGTTATACAACTACCGCGTGATACCAGAATCGCCACAACTTATGAACTGCATTATACCAGAATCACCACAATCTACGAACCGCGTTGTACGAGGGTTACCTACACACGATTTAGCATACCTTACAAAAGGGTGAAGAACAGTAAAGAAGAATACAAGAACATTATAAAGAAATGAAGAAGTAACGAGAATGCGAAGGAAAGGCGGCACGTAGGATCGCCGAATTCTGAGGGGAAACTAAAGAAGAAGAAAAAAGGGAAACTAAGAGGATCGTCTCAAGGCGCATTAATTTAGGAGACAGTTCCTGGTGTCCCATCGTAGGCCACCTTAAGGAAGCTGAACTAAAAGTCTGGGAAGGTTACTAGCCGCTTGAGGAACGACTTTTGGAATCGACTTTCCTGCCGGAGCGAAGAGAAGTTTGGCAATTTCCTGGGGCTAATCTGGTGGTCGGTCAGCATTGAGATGCTGCGGGGGTTACAGGACCAGTTCGAAACGCGAGGATGGCGAATCAGGGGGTGTGGGATGGGGGTGAAAAGAGAATCATTGGAAGGGGATGAAACGTGGATGGACCTATGGACCACGAACGTTGGGTGGTCCCATGAATTATACAAGCGAGCTTGTATCTTTCTCTCTCGCTTCTTCCTCTTTCGACATCTTTCCGCCAGCTTTCATTCTCTCCTTGATTTCCTTGCCTTACCTTCCACTATCTTTTTCCTTGTTCTTCTCACCGTCATTCCAACACCATCTGCTTCCTTGTCAAACAAGAAAGGAAATGTAGAGTGCGGAAAAGAATGGTAGGAAAAGGGGGGTGGTCTCCCGTGGGATAAGGGAAGAGGGACGGAAATGCGGGCCAGGGACGACTTGAACTTATTCGTTGGACTTGCTTCTTCCACCCTTCTGTAATTGAACACTCGCGCCAATAGAGCTTGTGGTCGATCGGCTCTGATGTTGGAAGAGCTGTTTTAATTACCACGGAATATCTCGTTTCTTGACAGTAATGAGTGGCGCCCTGGAGATTTAAGTACTTTCATCTTTCGCTGTGAGAATGATCGACATCGATCTCCGGAACTTATGTAATCATCCACTTTAGGATACGTAACGGTACTTTGCCATAATCATGGAACTTGACTTTATACTGGAAATGTCAGTGATGATGACGGAACAGAATTCTATGATAAGCGAAGTCATTAAGTGAAATTCTAGTCTCGAAGGGATTCCAGAAAAAGTAATGAAAACCTTCGAAATGATAATTTGAAATTCGCGAGAGAAATGAAACTGCTAATTGAAATAAGGAATTAAATGTGGACGGACATAATTATTCGTCTTTATATGATCCTAACACGAGATTTAATGAAATTATTTAATATTACTCAATTAATAAAATAAAAGAGCATGTTATTCGTGATACACTTTGTGGTATTTTATTTTAATTATCCATTATATTCAAGGTATAAATTTGATAGAAAGCCTCGGATGATTGACTTGATATACAAAATACGATTAAAAAAGCAGGAATGATTGAGTAGGTTAAATAAGAACGGATTTAAAATTTCGGTAAATCTACCGAATATGTGGCTGTATTAGTTTTCAAGTGAGGGTCTACTCTCCGAGGATTTTATGGAAATATTTCCTCCTCCCCCGAGGATTTTCTTTTTAACGTATTGCTCGGTCTCCCCCTTTAATCGCATTATCGTCCATAGACATATTTTCATCCATCCGCTCGATACAGATTGAACCAGTTATGACTTTTCAACGCATTTTCCGTTTCCCATTTTTTTATATCTATCTGTGCATAGACAGTTGCACAGAAATTGCCGGGTGGACTGTGCAAAAGAAATACAGGTTTTGCACTCGAAATTAACCCCTTTGCAGATCAAATTCACCACTTTGCAGATCATATTCGCCGTTCTGTAAATCAAGTTCACCCTTTCACAGATGAAATTCGGTGTTTTGCAAAACAAGCTTTTCCACGAATTTGTTTTCTAAAGCTATTGTAATGAGAATAAAATGCAATGTAAAGTGAAAGGGTGAATTTTAATTGAACATCATTATTGTGATCTGCAAAATGATTAATTTCGAGTGCAAAAAGGTGAATTTGATTGATAAAAAGTTGAATATGATCTGTCAAATGATTACTTTTGAGTACAAAAAGTTGAATATGACCTGTAAAATGTTACTTTTGAATGTAAAAGGGTGAATATTATCTGCAAAATGGTTAATTTGAACTCCAAAAATATGAATATGATCTGCAAAATAATTAATTGGGAGTGCAAAAAGATGAATATGATCCACAAAAGAGTTAATTTGGAGTACAAAATCTGTATTCGCATAAAATGAACTCGAGTCAAAGTGAAGAGAACAGTAAAAACGTGAATCATATACTGAATTTAAATTCACCAATTTTCTATGAACGATTTAACTGTAACTAGACGGAAAAGTAAAAAAAAAACGTTGAAGTAAAAAAGTTGACGCATGAAGATTAAGCGAAACAAGTTCCTGCAGGCGCGATCAATGCAATTACGCAACTTTCTGGAACGTAATTAATTTTCCTGTCCCAATCCTTAACTTCCGTCTCATTGTCCTTAAAGTCTTTAGGTAAAAAGATCCACAATTATTCTTCGAGCGACCGCCCTCAGTTGGCTGGGACGACGATCCGGCTCTTGTTACCAAGAAGAAGGATTGATATTCTATGGCAATATGCTACTAATCCCTGTCAATTAAGAGGTTTTAGATCATTTTCACTGCGAACATCCAGTCTCCTTTCGGTCCATAACGATTCTTTCTATATCTTCTATACATATTCACCATTTTGCACTCCAAATTAATCGTTTTGAAAATCAAATTTCCAAACCGAGCTTTTCTACCGAAAAACCCGGTTTTTAATTTTTTTAACTACGGCGCACCTAACCAAAAAATCTAAAAAAAATTGAGAGCAATACTATCACATATACCCACTTACCCAAATTATATAATTATAGTTCTGCAACTCCTTCAATACCAAATCGGCATTTTTCGGCATTTTTGGGGGTTTTTTATTTTTCACAGCTTGGATTTGCAACATAAAAATCGGAAAAAATTCTATAATATGTGTATCGCTAACTGACGGGCCACTAATTTTTTTCAAAATTTTTCATGCACTCAGTTGGAAGAAATTGAACAAAAACGTGATTTTTCGTTTTTTGCCCTTTACTACCCCCCCAGTCGAGATACAAAGTTGAAACTTGGCACAGATTGTTTTTTTTTCATTAGCTATCGAATGACCCATCGCAAGTCCAATTTGGTTTAGGGGCACTTTTGACTACCTTAACCGGCTAGACCCTTTGTTGATTTTTTCGTAAGCTACTGTAATAAAATAAAATCCAGTGTAAAGTTATTGTTCCGAAATAAACATTTGATCGCATATATGTAATAATGCTTAAACATAAAATAGTATAAAATGACATAAAATTAACATAAGATTAACATAAGATATAATATTTAGTTAACACTGATAAATTTGATTTGCGAAACAAGTGAATATGATCTACAAAAGGTAAATATTACTAAATAAAACCCGTATAATTATATAATTTGAATTGCACTTTAACATACGAAATACTCGATAATTCCGCAAACTCTTATTACGTTTTTCTAATTCCAAACAGCATAAAGCATTTGCTCTCGTTTCCCTTAAAATGCGTGTTGATTCAGTAAAAACCCAAATCGATTCTCTCATCACTGAGATTATCATCATTGTTAATCATTCGTCACAAAAATCGGTTGTAAAGAGCCGTGTTTGGCTGGGACAATGAATTCATTCACATTTATGCGCGAATAATAAAAGGCGGAGTTCTATGAACGTTAATTGGGTCCCAAAGAACGCGGGCAAACATTGAGGCGAGTTGTATTTAAAGCGTTTTGTGTCGACACGTCGCAGTCACAACAAAAGCAACAGATTGGGGTCGTAGGTCATGACACGTCGGGGTCAAAGTGACACGCGAGACGTAATTGTTGAACGACCGATGGAGAATCAAGCCGGTGCACTGACAACTTAATTGTTTCATAACTAGAAGTCATAATAGAAATCAATGACCCGAAGATAACAGTTGCATTTCAAATCTAATGATTATATTAAGTGCATACAGGTTTTGTACTCCAAGTTAACCCCTTTGGAGATCATAGTCATCTTTTTGCATTCCACATTAACCATTTTGCAAATCAACCTTTTCTACAAATTTCTTTTCTTTAGCTGTTTTAATAAACATCGAATTCAGTATGACATAAAATCGACATAAAATACTTGTTTAGCGCCAAAAATATTTACAAATATTAATACGATCTAGAATATAATTTATAAATATGTTTGGTGTTAAACAAGTATTTAATATTAATTCCATGTCATATTGGATTTTAGTTTGACTATTTTTCGTGTTGAATAAGTATTTTATGTTAATTTTATGTCATATTGAATTCGATTAAGAAAACAAATTTGGAGAAAAGTTTCATTTGCAGAAAGGCAAAACGGTTAATTAGGAGTGCAAAGAGATATATATAATCAACAAAATAAATAATTTCGAGTACAACCAGATCAATATGATCTGCAAAAAGGGTTAATTTCGAGCGTAAAACCTGTTTCAAGTTCTGTTTGGTAAATCATGGCAATCGGTGAATCCGTGAGTAACAAAACGACAAACTGATTGAAGGTATTGTCCGAGAGGGTGAAATCCGTTAATCCGGCAGGTTGTCAAGGTAAACAAACGACACGTCCAACAGTATTTAGCGTATTCGCCGCAACGGTGTCAGAAATCGCAACGGAAATGGCAGGAATACGGGGTGAATCGTGGTGGAAGGTGATGAGATATCAGGGTCGTAGGTGAGAGGAGGAGTTGTACGGGGGTGTCGGTATAAGGGAGAGCCGGTGACGGGTTGTAAGATTGATTGGAGTCACGGGATGGAAAATTAACGGTCTAGTCTGGGTGGTCCAGGGTTGGGCGAAAGGTGCAGGAAGGCGCCGTCGTCGAGGGGTAGCGTGACAGCCGCCGCATACTAATTCCCCATCTCTTGGCCTCCATCTCTCTCCTCTCTCTTTTCTCTCTCTATTCTCTCTTCTCTCTCTTCTCTCTCCCCTCTTTCTCCTCCAGCCACCTTCAACGACCGACTGTTTTAGCCACCCTTAACCATCTATCTACGCCCTCACCCCCAACTGAACCAATGTCTTTCATAAGGAAAACATGCTGGACTTTAATGCTTCGGACTTTTTATGGCTATTTTCAACGATCCAATATTACCCCCTTTTTATCCGTACTCGTGTTCGCCTCAAGGCTCTTTTGTTGACAAATTGCTAATATAATTACCATTATTAAGGCAACCACGTTTTACATCGGTGTTACTTAGTTTCATTCGAGAAACATTAGTTTCGGATATTCTTTCGTTTTATTAATTCAATTATTCTCGAACGAGGTACAAAGTACGATACAGGTTTTGCACTGCGAATTAACACTTTTGGGGATCTATTCACCTTTTCTGCAAATCAAATTCAGTATTAAATTAACATGAAACACATATTTAACACGAAAAGTGTTTACAAGCATTTAATTTATAAATGTTTTGGGTGTTAAGCAAGTATTTTATGTTAATCTTATGTCATATTGGATTTGATTTTAATTACAATAGCTTAAGAACAGAAATTTGTAGAAAAGCGTGATTTCAAATTGTGAATTTTGAATGCAAAAAGGTAAATATGATCTGCAAAAAGATTATTAATAGAAGCACACATTATCAAAATTACACGACCCCCTTTTCACATTCGTTTGATAGATAACCCTTTACATTAATTTTATAAATGATATTCAAAGTCGAAATTAATATCTCTAATGTTTAAATAACTTACGAATTCCAAGAACAACTAATTCTTTCTTCGAGAACGGAAAGAAACGCGAAGAATTATCTTAACTGCGGGGGAAACTTTAACAATTTCATTGAAAAGCTTACTCGAACACGAACAACATCCACGGAATCGATCGAAACTGGGAATTCCAGTTGAAAGAAACAAGCAAGAATCCCTTAAAAGCCGATAAACGTTACCTCCGAAATCCCATGTTCTTTAGAGTCTCTTTTTATGCGGTAGATACGTTCCACGGAATTCCGCAGGAAAGAACCGCAGAAAAAGAGATATAGCTTTCTTGATAAAATTATGGATAATTTTTTCAATACAGTAGCACAAAAGAGTTCAGTTGTTTTGTTTTGTTTGTGCATAAAAAGATATTCAATTCGAACGAGGAAAGCTTTATTTGTGTGTGGGAATTATTCTCTTATCTCTTAATTGCCAACAGAAACACATAAAAAGCTTCCTAGCTTCCTTAAAACTTCCTAGATTTCTTGGTTTACTTATTTTTCCTTGCATCGTCGCTTTACGGCATAACTTCAAAACCGCATTAAAAAGAGACTCGACTATATAAGATGTCCCAGTTGAACTGCAGTCGCAGAGTAATCTTCTAACCTGGCAGGACATCGTGCCAGATCAGGTTAGTTTGTATCCGCTTCCTATCACGTTTATCAACGCGGACACGTTAATGGATCGATGTATCTATGCGTTAGATCAATATGGCGTCAGTAATTGAGGACTCCTTGTAGAAAAGACGGAAAGTAGCATAATAAAAATTTTCCTTACGCCATAATTCGTCACTAAAATTGTATCGATGATAAACATATTAAGTGTCCATGAAAGTTCGTGTGGTTTTCATTATCCAAA
The DNA here is from genome assembly GCA_910591585.2 of Nysson spinosus. NCBI lineage: Eukaryota > Metazoa > Arthropoda > Insecta > Hymenoptera > Crabronidae > Nysson > Nysson spinosus. Next base: position 1,070,197 of record OU342852.1, on the reverse strand, counting down.
ACCAACGAAAGTAAATAAAGTTAAAACGCGTCTCAGTCAAAGGGTTAGGGATACAGACATTGAATATAGTAAACAAGTGGCAATAATTAAACATTTGAATTCGTAATTACAAGAATTAAGATTACAATATTTTATATAATAACATTCGTGAAAAAATCTTGCGAATACTATTAGTCAAGTAGTATTTAATTTCAGCATAGAAACCTTCGTACGATGTTAATAGTCTTTTGTTCGAACACGCCGCTGTCAAAGGGTTAATTAGATTTGGGTTATACGATTTCCTTTTGTCGGAAGAAAAATTGGGCTAGAGGGAGTTAATGTCAGCCAATGAGGAAACTGATTGGAGAATAGTAAGCGGGAAGGCAGAGAGTGAGAGGATGAGGTGACGTGTATACGCAGTGTCCATCCTTAATTGGATCAAACGGGCGACTATCTTTAGTCGATATGTCAACCAGGTATTCCGTCACAAGTAATTACAGACGTGTACCAAAGGCCGAGACAAAAGGCACCAACGGCCCGCCATTGTTTCGAGAAATTGGGTTACCCGATCGCAACCAACGAAGCTGGCAATTTCCCGGTTGTACCATCCCGCACATTGATTCGATGATGATGATGATGCTTTGGCAAATTATTTCCTCCAAATTTGTGGTTCGTCAGACTAACGATGCCGAGAAATTCTCATGGAAATCATTAGTAATCTTCATTTAGTTCTGACTTTTACGAGTTCTCAAATTACGCCAAATTAAACCTTTTGCAGATCATATTCATTATTTTGCACTGGAAATCAACCATTTTGCAGATTGTATTCAACTGCTTGCAAATCTAATTCACCTTATTGCAAATCAAATTCACCCTTTCACAGTTCAAATTCGCCTTTTTGCACTCCAAATTAACCATTTTGCAGATCACATTCACCTTTTTGCAAATCTAATTCACCCTTTCAGAGTTCAAATTCGCCTTTTTGCACTCCAAATTAACCATTTTGCAGATCATATTCACCTTTTTGCAGATCATATTCACCTTTTTGCACATCTAATTCACCATTTTGCACTCCGCATGAATCATTTTGCGGATTATATTTCGCAGAAGTTTCTTTTGCAAGAAGCACCTGAAAGTTAGAGGTATCCTCGTAACGGGATTTCATTTGAAAGAGGATGCTACGCGATCGAATCACTAAATATAAATCACTGATTGGCTTTCCCTAATGAAATTAGTCTCACATTGGTGCCAATAAGCAGCCCATCGCAGTGATACAACACACCGTTTTTATCATAAATCAAAATTCAACTGAAACTAAATAAATCTATTAACAATAATATCTTTCAATGTCCGCTAAATTTAACACTAGAACTACCAAGATGATCAGAATTACTTGTCCTCCATTCTGAGTTAAATCATACAAATACACCGCGGCGATTTGTTTGAGATCTGATATATAATTGTATAATTTTATTTTATATAAATAACTCAAATAATTGAATCCATTAATTACCTTAATCTTAAAGCCTTAATTTATATACAAATAATTTGTATATAAATAATATGATTTATAATTGAATATATATTCGGTAGTTTTAACGTTAACACATTCAAGTCGGTACATTTTCAGGTCGAACGCGCGCAACGAAACAAATCCGTGGAATTTGGTTAAATCAAGTTATGTAGTATCCGTATATCTGGTAGTTTTAATGTTAAATTCGGCTTAAGAATGGAAATTCCATCTGCGATTTCGCATAGAGAATTACTGCTCGAGTAGGAACCCCTCCATAATCAGATTTGTAGTAGCAGAGAAATTTGTTTGGTGGTATAAGCTAAGCGGCATTGGATAACGTGGAGGGGTAAAAAAAGATATAGAGCCAACGCGAGGGAGAGGGTGAATTTCATCGGAATAGCCGATAAAAACAGATTTCCCACACACGTACAAGGATAATGCACTTTTACGGGTTCCTCAGCAGTACGTATGAAACCGCACGGATAACAATGATCAATGTATCCTTTCTTTTTTATTACCGACCTACAAATCGACGGGAAGTGTAGAGAATGATGCAGTACGCATCTTGCTTCCGGAATTCATGATGTGTCAGGAACGATATCTTATCATTAACTTTGTTTAACACTGGAACTACCAAAACAGTCAAATTGTCTACATTCAGTCCATGGCATTTATTAAAAATGTTGAAATTGATAACGTTTCATTTTTATGAGATTTTTCACGGTTCACGTTGCACAATGAACATAAATAAAGTGATTAATTTATTCCTTCCTTTTTTTTAAGGACGTGCACATGAATATAGGAATATAGCTGAATATATTGCCGGTAGTTCGAAATTATGTTATTCTTTATTCATTTGAATAACTACAAAAATATTAATTCCTGTTTTTAATTATTATGAAAATTCTTTTTTTTCGGCAAACTTCTGTTAGACTCACTTTCTAAGTCTTTTAGTAAGACATTAAATAGACAAATTATCTTATTCTTTATTAATTTGAACAGCTATAAAAATATATAAATCGTTTTTCAACATTATAAAAATTATATTTTTCTTCGACAAACTTCTGTTATGTAGATACACTTCTTTCGGACAAATGCCATGAAATTCATCAATCAATTAGAAGAACGAAATATTAAATTAATATTAATTTAACACGAGTAGAATGAAGTTCGTCTGTGTTATATGGTTGGACTACTTTTCGTAAAGTTGGCCTAAAAAACACTCGGTAACCCTTGTCCCCCGGTGAAGTAAAAGGGGGAAACTCTTACTGGCGAAATGCACTAATTGGAATTAGTATACCGGGCAATATTTGAACAGCTTCCAAGTTCGTTGTAGTATGCTTCATGGTGGAACGAGAAGAAGAAATTGGATGGAACGATGGGCGGAGGACCGGTGACGGACCGACGAAAAAGGATGATGCTATTAGGCTAATTAAGGCGCCTTGAGATTTTAACGAGTTCACTTACCCCACTAAGCCTTCCTGGTACTCGCGTGTGGCGTGTAAACTTTACGACAACTGAATTACCCTTCGACTCTATTTTTCTGCTCTTTCCTATTGGCTACGAACTCACGCAAGAATATTAACAGAGTTGGTTGAATATTTAAATTCGAGATATTTCACTGTTTGCGTATCAATTGATTGAAAAATATCGATGAATGCTGAAGTGGTTCTTTTATCTTTTTAGTGGGTTAATTATATGTTATCCTTTTTGTGCAATGATTTTTATAGGAATTATCTGAATATATATCCTCGGAGTTTGTTGAATATTTAAATTCGAAATATTTCACTGTTTGCGTATCAATTGATTCAAAAATGTCGATTAATGCTGAAGTGGTTCTTTTATCTTTTTAGTGGGTTAATTATATGTTATCCTTTTTGTGCAATGATTTTTATAGGAATTATCTGAATATATATCCTCGGAGTTTGTTGAATATTTAAATTCGAAATATTTCACTGTTTGCGTATCAATTGATTCAAAAATGTCGATTAATGCTGAAGTGGTTCTTTTATCTTTTTAGTGGGTTAATTATATGTTATCCTTTTTGTGCAATGATTTTTATAGGAATTATCTGAAAATATATCCTCGGAGTTTGTTGAATATTTAAATTCGAGATATTTCACTGTTTGCGTATCAATCGATTGGAAAATATCGATGAATGCTGAAGTCGTTCTTTTATCTTTTTTATAGGAAATGATTTTTATAGGAATTATCTGAAAATATATCCTCGGAATTTTGCGAGAAACAGGTACATAACTGGATTAAGAGTTATTGTGATTTTCGTGTTTTAATATTATTATATATCGATTATAATAATTGCAAGATCATTCTGGAGCTATTGGAAACGTATGAACATTATAATAATCTTTAGTTTATTATTAAATTGATATTCCATAGCTAGTTAAAATGACACTTGATTTTATTTTCATTACAAAAGCGTAATGAAACAAATAATGTAATCTAATTTGCAAAGAGTTCAATTCGTAGTTGAAAGCCACTATTCCCATTATTTTGAATACCCACTTAATACATGTTAATTGAAGTACCAACGTAAATTGAACGATTCACTTATAATAAGACAACATTAAAGTCACGTGACTTATTAATCGTACATAATGAAAGATCCCATGGATCCTGAATAGTCAGCAAGTAACCTGATCCAATCATCAATCAGCTTGGCAAAGTTAAATGGTCGGGACAACGGGTTTTAATATCTCTCGGGAGAAATAAAAGTTGGCGCGATAAATCAAAAGTGAAAAGTCTCTACCCGACTCTCTTTTCCTTCTCCTCTTTGTTCCTCTCTTTTTTCACTCTATCCTTCTGATTTTCTCTCTATCTGCCACTCAACGACGTACAAAATGGCAAGTATCATCCCCCCCCTCTCTCTCTTTCTCTTTCTCTTGCCTTCATCTTCTACGAGTACCCTTTCGTCCCCCCGAACCCTCTTTCTTTCTTTTCTTTCTTTTTCTTCTTCGTTTACCGAGACTCTAATGCCTCTTCCTTCCATCGACGACTTGCAAAAATGATAAATGAATTTTTCCCCTTACCTATTTATATCTATGGCCCGAAGCGACCTTGCCGCCCCTGAAATTGGATAATCTCTTCGTAATAACTGCGACGACTACGATTGCCTGGCGATCGCCAATCGGATTCCACCGCCATCGTTCGCGGTTTGATTTCGGTAATTTCATTTTCCGCGGAATCAAGATTGATTAACGCTGGAACTACCGACGATATATTCAGATATATTCATAGATTAACGTATTCGTTCTTAAAAATAAAAATACACGGCAAAAGTAAATTAATCGATTTAATTAAGTCCATTGTGCAACGTGAGCAAAAAAGTAACCAGAAAAAAGTGTTAATACTAGAATCACCAAAGGAGTCAAAATTACTTGTTCGCCATTTTTAGGTAAATTATTCGGATATACCGCGACACATTGTTTGAGATTTGATATGCTTTTATTTTATATAAATAACGCAAAGAATTTAATCTATTAATTAACTTCAATCCTCCAGGCATAATTTCTATATAAATAAATGTGGAACATTTTAATTAGCAATCGATTTGAATATCTTAACATTCCATCGCTTCATAGCAGCCGTGATTAATTAATAGGTACAATATTAATTTCATTTGAATGGCCATTCAATAAATGAACAATTATGGAAAATTAGATAAATGAAATATTCCGAGAACTCAATTATTCGAAATATTTGACATCATTAATCAAAATCCCTAAAAGAAGTTAAGTCTTATGTTACCCAACGTGTTTATATACAGGTGTCCCTCGTACAACGCGACTTCGATATAAAACGTATATGTAATCCAAGTTTCGCATAACATTTTTATAACACCACCTTTCTCTGTAACCCAACTCCCGCGTTATACGAGGGTCACTTGTATAATAATCTGGAACATTTCAGTATCGCGAGCTTATCTTGGCGCAGTTCCTCCTGTTTTTCTGGCAGTCTCAAAACAAGAAAGTTTAAACAATCGTAATTTAAATGCGACCCAGAAACTTCTGCAGCTATTCTAATTGATCGTTACTCCTGGAATTAATTAACGTTTTGCACTCCTCGATAATTTATCCCCGTTATCAGTCACTCCCCCGCGTTATCACGGTAAATTGATTGAAACCAACTTCTTCAAATATTAATTTCGTATATCATTAACTTCCATCTGATATGTAGATATTCAGTAATTAAAATAATTATGATAGTATCTTAGCAACGAAATAATAATCGTGTGTAAATTTGAACACGTTTACTTTTAAATGAACTTCAATTTCCATATTCTTTGAGATTATTTAAAAATAACACTGCATACTTACTTGACAGAAAAACATGTTTATTAAAATGTCTCGCGATTAAATAACTATTAACTATTCTTTTGTTGAACGGTGCGGCTAGTAGTATAGGCCAACAATTTAAATGTTACAAATTAACTAATATCCAAATTTAACCAATTAATATTTAAATCAATTCATTCTAATAGTAAACTAGAAATTATTATAATAATAAATAGAGAGATTAAAAGAATACTAACATTTCGAAGACCAACCAAAATATAACTCAAGATTATAACTATTAACTATATATTACACATCCTTAGCCTTTGTTTTATTCTTTTATGAAACTGTTAAATAATTCTGGGGAATGCGTTGTACATGAATTGGTATTAAATATAAATTAACACTAGAACTAGGAAGGAAGTCAAAATTACTTGTCTACCATTGTATTCGAATTTTTTGAGATTTTATATACCTTTATTTTCTATACATAACGCGAACAATTGAATCCACTAAAAAACTTAAATCCTCCAGCCATAATTTCTATATAAATAAATATATAAGCATAACTGAGTATATGTTAGTACATGTTCAGTAGTTCTAGTGTTAAAGTCGATTTCAATTGATTTTATTGACAAATATATTATACAAATTTGATTTCAATAAAAAACATTGATCAAACTAGGTCTAACTCAAGTTACATATTATCCAAAGAATACTCTTCATAACCCAAGAAAACAACTTCCCATAATCATATCAACGAAGCATCATACGAACGTTTATATATAGTATGGTAAATAAAAAACGCCATTACTTATAGAATGACCTAATACTTTATTTGACGAAGAAAAAAACGATGTTATTTATGACAACCCAATACATATCTTGATATGAAACAATAACGCGACATTGTCCGTAGGCAAGTGCCACAAGTACATGCACATAAATCTTACGCGCAGAAAAGACAGTGTAGGTAATTTGAGTCTTATCTTGCAATAAAGGCAGTGGCTACATATTTGCATTATGTCCACGTGCGTAAACACGTCTGCCAAGAAGCACACTTTGTCATCCCATCCTATTTACCTTCGGTACGGGGAATGCCTCGCGGTACAAAGTATGCACCTTCCACATACGAGCAATCGCTCAACCGTCCGTGACAAATAACGATGGCTTTTTCGTGACGAAGGCATCACACCCACGCGAGTTCAGTTTCCTCGTGTTTCACGTGCTGTTTCGTGCAAGTCATTTCGATCATTCGCCTTTACTTCGTTATGTATGCATCATAGAAGTAACGTTCACTCGAAGACATGCACAGTTGACATTTAAAGTACAACACATACCACTTGGAATTCGGTTGAAATCAATTCGGTGGTAATTATATTTGAATGAAATTACGGACAGAATTAATTGTAGCAGGTTTAGTTAAAAACTAGGTTTTGATGGATTAGATTTGTTTAGAATTAAATTGACTTAACTGGGAAAAATTCATTTAATTCAAAATGTTAATGATAACAAGTTCTTCAGACTTTAATGATTACTGTTGTTCAGACATAAAGATTAATATTGTCACTCGTTCTTCCGGATAATCTCATTTTTTTATATTCATAGACTTTCTTCTTCAGTTATTATTATAATTATTACTACTTGATATTATCAGTACTTTTAGTTTTATTTTCTATTACCTAATTATTTTATTCGAAATGGATACATTTCATTTATGCGATTTATCGTGTCACTTATGTCTTATATCTGTACTTGTATAACATGGGGACTTTCCTATAATAAATAATAATAATAATAATAATAGTAATATTCATGGCACATATAACTCAATTGAAATAAATTGGGTGATAATTATATTTTAATGAAATTACGTACAGAATTAATTATACTTCTTTGAGTAACTTTACCTTAAACTGCTATAATATGTTTTTTGAGTAGATTGTCATTCTAAATTTAATACCCGGTAATCAAGCAAAGGCACGTTAAATCTGCATGACGGAGACGACAGGGAAAATTACGATGTTGGGAATAATTATTTAATTATACCTCCGGGTAGAAATAGGAAGTAGGAAATACTCCGGGAAATTTCTTTCCCCCGGGAACGGCGCGCTTAATGAAAGTATTAAGCATCGAATGGAAAAATCACATTTTCAATGAAACTTTAATTCCTCTCATTAAAGTAGTATCGAATCATAAAAGGAGATGATATTAAATACTAATTACTCGGGGACTAATACATTCTAATGATTACGGGAGTACAATATTAATTACATATTAATTAATTACACACAATTTCATACCTGTTAATTGCAGTGCTCAAAGAACTTTGATTTTATCAATGCTTGCAATTTTAATAATAACAATTAATAGATGCGAAGGTTTCAGGATTAATAATCAATAATGTCATTTATTATATGCCATGTATATTAAAATATACGCTATAAAATAAAGTATAGCGTAGAATCTGCAATATGTTGTTATTCGATAAAATCAAAATTGGAAAACATACGAATAATAATTGTAGTCAGTTATGAAGCAAAGTAAACAAAATATGTGGCGCAGGGAGTGAATGAAAATTAAATTAATTTCAGCTTTCATAACATTCCCTTTATGCTTTACTGGGAGGTGAAGGATAAAGTAATGTTACTCTTCCAAATGTGGTTGAATTGTTAAAACGCTAACTAACTATATTGTTTAAAAATTAATTATGACTACCAAAGGCATACAAATTTGGATTATTTTTCCGTGTATAAAAAATCAGTATATATATGCGATCAATATTAATCTCAAACTTTCTGTGAAACATTTAAATAATGCGATAAACATAAATGTTGTATTTACATTCATTTGTAACGTTATTTTAATATTAATAACGTTATTTATATTACCCCCAGCTTTCCCCAATAATTTTCCGCTTTTACCTGCTTGGTTTTTTAACGCTAGAATTACCAAAGCATTCAAAATTACGGTTCCCCGGAATTAAATAAAACAGTTAAAATTTATAACCTTTCATTTTCTGAGATTTTCCGCGGTTCACGTTGCACAGTGGACATAAATAAATCGGCTAATTCATTCCTTCCATCCATCCTTTTTTAAGGACGTACACGTAAATATACAAATATAGAGAATATTTAAAAATGAGAATAGGAATATTAATTATTAGAATTAGAGAATATTTGAATATTAAAATATTTAAGAAATTGGCAATCAACAGAAAAGTAATTAAAAATGTAACGTTACACGAAACTCACTTACAACAGAGTCTAACATTGCAAGTTTTCAATTGAAACATTACACAAACATACAACATGTAAAATTCTTGTTCAGATTCCTACATTTAGTCCAAATTTAGAAATCAGATAAAAGTGTCACAAAATTGTCAGAACCGACAGCGACACGAATAGTTTGAACGAATGAAGATATTAGACTTAATTACTCAATTATACTCATCGATGGGGGAGGGGGTGGAAAGGAAAGTCGCGAGTGCCTAGTAAAATATGATCTGGAGTTTGGCTGGCCTGACCGGCGGCAGGTTGGCTAATACGTTTCAGGGTGAACTTAGTAACAGGTGGCGCGATCCATAACAGCCCCTGCAGCTTCCAGAATCCCCTTACGCCTCTCCCGCTTTCTTCTCGGTACCAACCTAACCCACGAAACCACCCCCCTATCCCCCTCTACCCTAGAATCTTTCGTCCTAACGGCACACGCGCCTACACCAGAAGGGAAGAAACTTTAATTAAAAATAAAAACTTGTTTCTTCCGTTGCAGAGTCCACGCCGCCGAGCACCAGCCCCAGTCCGTCCACCACGGAGATCCCGAAGAAAGGTAAGCTCGTAAACCTCCCTTAATCGCCGAGGAAAATAATTTTTTATTATGACGAACCATCAAGCCGGGAACTTTTATTTTTTCACAATAATCGTTAAGGAGGGGGATAACCCCTCCACTGGACACACCGGATTCCCTCCAAATCCCCGCCATTTTAGAATTCTACGCTTTTTTTTGTCGAATGTCTTTTTATAGTTTACGTGACTTAACGGGGTCGTTTGTTTAATTAGTAATATTTGTGTACAGGCTTTGCAATCTTGATTAACTTTTTTGCGGATTATACATTATTTTGTACTTCGAATTAACCAGTTTGGAAATCATATTCACAATTTTGCAATTTTGCAGATCACATTCACTTTTCTGCGAATCAAACTTTTCTAAAAACTTGTTTTCCTTCTACTTTGTTTTCTTAAGCTATTGGAATAAAAATCGAATCCAATACGACATGAAATTAACATAAAGTACTTATTTAACGCCCAAATTATTTACAAATTAAATGTTTGTAATAAATTTCAAATAAAACACTTATAAAATACTTATTTAACACCAAAGATATTTACAAATCAAATGTTTGTAAGTATGTTTGGCATTAAATAAGTATTTTATGTTAATTTAAGGGCGAATTTGATTTGCAATAAGGTGAATATAATCTGCAAAATGGTTCATTTGTAACGCAAAAAGTAAATATGATCTGCAAAAGGGTTAATTTGGACTAAAAAAGAACCTGTATTACGACGATGACTGAAGATAATATCTGCTGGAGAGAATAGCTGATTATATTATAATAAATATTTCTATGTTCAACGTCTGAAGAGAAATCGATTGTTTTATTTTGAATGCAATTAGTCGTGGTTCGATGCTCATTAGCGAAGAGCGTGAATAATAACGCGGGTTTACTTTACGTGTGAATTAATTGCAATGCTGAGCTAATTCATCGAAAATTATTTAATGTCCACCTCTTATTCGGTTTTTTCGAACCTTACATTTTCTGCGCAGATTGGGAGTTGATGGCCGAGATGAATAACTCTGTTTATGGAAATCCAAGTTCGTTGACGATCCATAATGAGAAAAATATGAAATCGGGTAAGTCCTTCAATTTATAAATTATAATAATCGTATATTCATTAATGCATCGCAATATATTAAGTCTGATGCGGTAAAAAGTTGTATCATATTAATTTCTTATTTTACCATATTATAATATTTTACTGCATTAAGACTTTATACGATATTATTTTTGTTAATATTTATATTGCATGTCTTAAGACAATATTTTACTTCGGAAAGGTTTTCAATTTATTTTTAATCAGTGTTTTGGTTTTAACTGTTGGTTACTTATTATTTGTTGTTATAAACACTGCCGATGAATTATATAAAGAATAACGTTTGCGTAATAATTACAATTAAGCTTGACTTGCAAAAGGCTTAATTTGATTTGCAGAAATGAGAAAGATTATTCTTAGTTTTATATTTTATATAGGCGTTACGGATGCGTATCGCGAGGTATCGTATAACACGGATTCCGGCGCTGCGCACAACGTGTTAACAAACGACAGTAAACTCCCGTATAACGCGAGTTCCTAGAACGTCAATTCCACCAACGCGCAAAAGATATTGCGACGAGCTTTTTTATATAACGCGATCCTATTACAACGCGCTATAAATAAAATGCGGGGGTTCCCCGATAACGCGATTCCATACAACGCGCAGCATATTAACCGCGTTATACGGGGGTCTACTGTAATCGAAAATTACTTTCGTATGCTGTGCCCTGCAGCACAAATTCCGCTAAGTAGAATGGGATGTCAATAGTCAGACATCAGTAGAATGATCGACGGAACAGCCGATCCTAACGAGAAATATATGGATATTTCGTAACAGCTTAACAGAAGTAAATGTAAATAACACAAAGTTCTCATTCGTTCTGAATTGTACTCGGAAAACACATTCTCTTCAATCCCGATCTTTTTCATAAGAACGCATCGATCACTCGGACGTCTTTCGCGGGAAACTCGATAAAGAACGGAAATGAGAGTAGCGAAGTAGAAATACAATAAAAATGCAATAACGCGATAAAGTCAGAAACCAAATAAAGAAATACCGCCCAGCTAAAATATTCCGATATAACGAACCGTGTTTCGTTCTGCTAGACATTTTTCCACTTACGACTTCTTGCTACGTTTTATAATGCGAACATAATTTACACGTGTCTTGTGTGATTTCATTAATTATTAATCACTTTTAATTAATGAATTCGTACTTTTTCAAGTATTATCATTGTCTTCAACTACTTAGAACTTTTTTAGTAGAGCATCTTTATAAAATATTTTGACCTGCTATTTACCGTTTTGGATTGCCAAAATATTTTAAGCGTGTCTTATGTGATTTCGTTAATTATTAATTGAATGCTTCATATTTTAGTACTTTTAAGGAATATAAGCCAATTTAAAAGGATAGGTTTTTATATCGAATTCGTAAATTTTCAAGCATTCTCATAGTCTTCAATTACTTATAACTTTTTGAGTAATTCAATTTTATAAAATATTTTTGCTTACTATCAGTAATATAATTGTTAAGTATCATGCTAATTAAAAACTGCATAGACACAGTTAGAAATGGTTCACTTTTAAACCTTACGAAGATGCATTACGCACAAATAACTTATATACAGACATCCCCGTATAACACGTTAGTTAGATTCCACAAGAATCTCGTGTTATACGAATCCGCGTTATTTTCGCGCGCAGTGTGCGTCGAACATTGCCGTCCAAAAATACAGTGCCGCGGAAAGTCGAGCCGTAGCAAAAAGGTGTACGTAATTTTTAAATTTTCTTTCTGAATTCCGATAAAGCATGGAATTCTCCATAAAAAAGCATTATACCATGTAGGTTCAAAAATGAATAATTACTGAGATATTCACAAATAAATTATCCTGCATTACCATCGTCTTGGTAAACATGATCCGAGGCATTATACCTGGTCAACATGAAATATCAGCTAAGTTTAGCAAGGATAGAAGTCGTCGGAGACTTCTTTTGAGTCACCCTGTATATTACTCATGGTATCCGTATAACAATTAACCTTCTCGTGATTACGAGGAGCCGCACAGTAGGATCTAAAAGCCGGAAAAAGCTCGGGTATGAGAATCTCCGAACAGTAAAAAGAACAAGGATGGTAAACCCAAAGTCAAAGGGATGTGTTCGGCAACAATGTAGAAGAGTGAGAAGGAGAAAGGGAGTACGGGATAAGGACACGAAGGAGAATACGGTTGAGGCAGGGCCCCCACCCCTGTAACATCAATATTTCATGTATGCTAACACGCCAGAACTAATAATGCTCCGCGGTGGAAGACCCAAGAATAATATCAGCCACCGGCGTACTCCGTGTTCTTCTACCATCTCTCTTCTATCTATCTATCCGTGTATCCGTTCGTCCTTCTTCCGCCGCAACACTCCCCACTCTCGCTCGCTCTCTCTATCTATATGTCTGCTGTTCCTACTGAATCCTCTCACCGACGCTTTTCATTCACGGATCCCGTAAGCGAGTGCTCCACTGCGCCTCGTGTTAAATTTAATCTAACAAAGTGCGGAAGCCTCTTCGAGAATTCTTCGCTTCTTTCCACCAGATGACTTCTTTCATCTGTTTTATTGGCATTTGCACGTCATGATTCTTTCCCATTAACACCTTGAATGCCACGGTCACCGGTGACCATCGATATCAATGTTACTGAAACAATTCAATATCATTGAATCAAGTACCCCGTCGCAACAATCGTGTGAATAATATTTGAAAGAATATACAGCGAATGATTTATGTATCGTGATAAATAATTGCTGGTGGAAGGTTAGGTATTCGGAAGAATTTTTAATGATCAGCAATTTCGAAATTTTCAATATGCGAACTTGAAGGGAAAAGTTCTTTCTATCATTAAAGGGTGGAAGGTAGTGTGGGGTAGGCCAAGTTTTATAAAGAGGGGGTTGAAGAGAATGAGAAGGGGAAAGGGAAAGGGAAGAGGTTTGTAATTGGCGCAACATCTGCGGTTGCGGGGCGCCATTAATGTTTGCTCCCTTCGTCTTCTCCCTTCGTAGACGGCCCTTCGGCGAGATTCCCTTCTGTCTTCTTCTTTTGCCCTTCACTCTTCATCTCAACTATTTTGTTGAATGAAGACAGATATTCGTACTACATAATTTCCAACGCTTCTCTTGCATTATTGCTTATGTTAGAAAAATTCATCAGGAAAGATAGCATGCACCTCGCAAGCAAATTATTTATTTCTTTATTAGATTTATATTCGGTTGAGTCATAAATAAGTTCCGCTTCAAGGAGAGTGTAATTGTTACTCAAAGAATTGACTGATTATATTTTGTACGAACTAAGTTTTTAGTGACTATTAGAATGTTACATTCGCGTTTGAGAGATAAAAATTTTGTAATTTTTGAAACAAAAAATGGTCTCAGCCTCAATTTAACAATTGAAGTGTCACGTTTGCAATTGTATTGGCGAATAAACTTTATTTTAAAAATATATTGGGTCGAGTCATAAATAAGTACTGTTTTTTTAAAATAAAGTTTATTCATCAATAAAATGAACCACAATGGACTTTAATCTAATACATTCGCCGCCATTATTAATAACTTCTTGCCATTTTTGAGACAACTTGTCGATTCCCCTTGCGCAAAAATCTGGTGGTTTTGAATAAAAAAATGCCTGGACAAACGGAACTTATTTATTACTCAACTCAATAGATTGAATAAAATTTATATTTAACTTCAAACAATTATTCCTATAAATACACGTTATTTATATATTTCCAATCCATCATTTAAGTAAATGAAAATTTGGTTTGCATATCACAATTTCATCCTTTATTTATATACTTCGAATTATTTTATACTCATCAATTTTGTGTCGCATTCTATTAGTCCAGTTATTCATTTTGTTTTCTTACTCTACATATTTTCTCACGTAAACTTTTCTTTTTTCGTTTCGATTTCTTTCCGAACCACTGGCACACCTGACTTTTTATTCTCCCCCGTAACGCAGTCTAAACATAACCTCTTAGCCCTTCCGCCAGCCGGCTTTAATCTGTCTTCAGTTTTATCTCTTTTCCTCGTTACGACCTCCTATTTTTTTTCCATCCTCAACGATTTTCTTTTATTCCTTGTTTATTTCTGTAACTTCACTCTTATTGACCGCCTTTTATTGTGATCGGGTAATTAGGACATAAAGGTTAAAAATAACTTGCGTACAGCGTACCAACCTTTATTGCAATCTTAATGGCGATGATGTATTGTCTTTTGTAATCCTCGTCTGAATGTACATTTTCTTATTTAATCCCATCAGAACAACCTTTATTTCTTCCTCGAACATTAATTCCCTTCGGCTATTATTGATCCCTTTTATTTATAAAAATATTGATGCAATTTAATCCTTTAACACGTTGAATGGTGGTCACCGGTGACCACCGATGCCAATGTTACTACAACTCGAATCAAATATATCAAATGTGCTGAAATTATATTACAAATGGAAATCCAATATGTCGTCTCAAGGTATGTCTCGGAACAATAACAATAAAATACTAAAAGGGTAAAGTACTAAAACTGCCTGAAATATCGGTTTTCTAACGAGCAGTTGCAAGTCTTCATTATACCTCTTCATACTTGCAAATCAGTGTGTAAATAACAACTATAGCAACAATTTATCGGAAATGATTTGACATCAGGTTGTTTAGGAAGAATAAGAGGGTAATTAGTAATTGTTTTCGTATCACGTAACACCAATATATTGGAAGTTTTGTCCGTTACATCGAACGTAGATTAATCGGTCAGATCGTTGGGCAATAACGAAATTATACACGGCCGCATTAATTACCTTCGCATAACCATTTATTGGCCCGATAATTGTTTAATCTTATAACATCACAAATGAAAGCTTAATTAGCAACAGCTCTTCAATTTGTGGAATGTCCACTTTCGAACAATATTCTCCGCATACCTTTGATTCGAACTTCATAAAGTGTATAGAATGGTTATCACGGTAATCTAATTTTTATCGACTATGTAATTTGGAAAACTATATTGAACGATCTTCGTAGATTAACGTTTCAATCAATTTCGCGATGAAACGCCTATATAAAATTTGATGTGTGCCAACACTAGAAAATTAGATTACTATTGAATTTCTATCGAATTAGTTTCCTTGGTTTATCTTGGAAATGTTAAATAATATAGATACCTAATCGGAATATAATTATGATATATTTAAGGTATAATTATAAACAATTATACGTTCGAAATCAGTGATATTTGTATGGCGAATATATTTCTTTGGAAGTATAGTGAAATTCAAAAATATAGAATTAAAGTAAAATATTGAGAATCTGTGAAATGTTAAGAAAGATTGCAATTATAGTTGAAGGATTAGCATGGTTTATTATATTTGATATGATATCAATTTTATATATAAACACTATTATATTATTCTTTATGAAACACCATTTCTTTTTTCGTATTAAACATTATTCTATTAGATAATCCCCATCGTTATCTCGGATTCTTAACCGACGTTCTTCCAATGTCGTAATTCCATTTTTCTTAAAAATTAAATTCCCAAATTCCCATGCAAAAAGATTCCCTATTCCGGAATTGATTACTTCCCGGTACCCCCAATAGTTACAAATTAACTTTGTACAACTATTATAAAAGTTAACTTGATTTACCTTGAAAAATAGCACTTTATTTATTTATTTAACGTAAGCACCCTTTGGTAAATATTACAAACATAACCAATCTGTAGAAGAAACCAAAAGCAGAGATAACCAATATAAAACGCATAGATAATAATAATAACATATGTACGTAACTTCCAAAATAAACCACACATTTATGCTTTTCAACAAACAAATATATTTGTAATGCAGAAGTACAATTGCAGTGAGCGGGTTAAAGTTACGGTGGGAACTCTAGTGAAATGTTGGTCGTGATAACGTTGTATCGTAAGATCTTGGTCGCATATGCCCTTAGGTGTCCCTTAATTCCCTGGAGAACTGTTGTTCGGCTGTAATTCCGTTGGAGAACATACAGAGATTGGCTTTAGTCGCATACTTGCGTATATGCAAAGCTAGTAGAGTAAGCCGAAACGTACGGCAGGGTTCGACAACAGGCCGAGAGGTGAAATACCTCAAATGCGACGATGGCGTAAACATCGGCCTGATTAAATCTAAGCAGCAGTTGATCGCTATCGTTTCCACGGCATGCACGTTATCACTTTACTCCTACATCATACATAGCTGTGAAATGAATCATTTAGAAATTGGGAAACCTTCCGCGAGTGCAAACGATAAGAATTTATTTGTTTTTTATTAATGTCCTCATAGAAACCATTCAACTGTTGTCGTCAAATATTTGTGGATATAATTAACTGTTTCGAAAATATTTCAACTTTCAGTCTTTGAGTGAATTACTCTTGTATTGTATTCTTTAAGTGTATCCATATATTCAGTATTTATTTATGTTTCTAATATTCTTATTAATTATAATCATTTATTATGCCATGATGATAATGTATGGAAAGAACTGTAATATGACTGCGGAAGTTATTAGCGCGCAATGTTTCCTTCGTTGTTTGCCAAATGGTTGAATTCCGAGCGATTCTGTGGTATTGCCGATCGCAGATACAGAATACTGAGTAATCAACTGAACTGGTCTCTTCGTTCTACGAATATTAAATCCGTCTGCATGCAGATTGTATGCTGCTCGTATTGACATTGTGTATGTTACCAACTTGGTAAATCTTGGTATCAACGAATCTCCAAACGAGTGATTTAAAACCACTGGTGGGAATTAGAAGGGGAACGAAAACTTCGGTACATACTGAGCTTATTCAATTTATATTATTTTACTTGCATTACTTGCGTTAAGTTGGCGTGTCTGAGAGATAATATTCGGCAGCGGAAACAGTTTTGTTATTATTATTACCGTAATTGTTAACGTATCGTTTACCATAAGTCAACGATTTTGTCTGACACAATCATCATTCTACTTATGCTAGTCAGACTTAATCACTTCGAAGACTATTTTCGTCGATTATTATTAGGTGCCAGACAAAGTTTGTGCGGTTTTTTAAATCAGAATTCAAATACTCTGAACATTCTGGAAAGTAATTTCATTTGACGAAGTAGTCAGCATTTATTTCTACAACTCTTTTGCAATATTTCATAAGCTTATGTATTCACTTTTTATAATAATCTCGAGGGTTACTCGGTATTTAATACTGACGAGAATAATCTTCGAAGTGGTTATACAAAACGATACCTTAACAATTACAGAATAATAATTCATTGTCCATTGTCATGTATTATAATTAGTTACATTACTTAGAATCGACGCTATTAGTGAACCCTAAAGGAACACGTCAATTAAGTACTTAACCCCTGATTGAATACTCTTTGGAAACAGAATAGGGCTTTCATCATATCCAACGGCTTCTATTTGTCGAATGGGAGGTATATGATGAACTTAGTCACCTGCCTATATACGCTCTGTACACCTTGTATGCTATCATAAGCACACAGGGATGGAGGGTAGCTTAATATTCGGCGAGTAGGGGTGGAATACATATATCCCTAGATACCTAAGGTATCACTATAAACCTATCTGCTTATGTCACCCCCAGAACACATTCTGCAATTATATGCACCTACATATCCAAACCCTCTTCTTCTTTACAGTGTCAAACAAAACATACATGATCCAAGAAACAATGCATAAATCGTTATCATGATAGTCTGACATTATCAGGTGCTAATAACACTTGCCCTCTGCGTAGCCCAGAGTCATCACTTTCCATGATCATTCGCAAAACCTCTGAAAGAAAATACCACCCTATTACTGGGGTGGCAAAATGACCTAGACTCCAAGTCCTAAAGAACTATTAGATACTTCCCGACCCTTTATGATACAATAAGTGATTCTCGGCTCGTAAGGAGGAAGGAAGAAGATATAAAGGTAAACTGATGTTTAGTGAGATACCTAAGCATAATAGGTGGTTATAGGTCCCCAGAAATGGACGGGGAGAGGCTCATCCTACCATTCAATTGTCAACGTCTCTACATACAGACATTTCAGTAGGTTACATGCGAGAGATAGAGGTTCACCCCGAAACGCACACATGAATGTGGCACGGTATCACATCACAGTACTGATATACATACATACGTCTACCTGAACTGTACTCACGGTATACTGTCACTAGTAATGTTTAGTCGCGATTTGCATACGTCTGTCTAGCCTATCCATTCCTCCGTACACCGATGTCTCACCTCGTTGTATATGGTTGGTCAGCTTGGTCCTGTATCGGCCCTGTATTATACATCCGGACCAAGTACAAGTGACTGACGTCGCAAGTGTGTGTACTGGCATGATCGGCCATTACCTTGCCGAAATAGGCTATTGTGCCAAGACCATGTTTCCCAGCTACTATCCAACCTTACCCTCTCTTCCCATCATGGATCTGGCTTGCCTTCAGGCCATGAACTTACAAATCTAATCAGCAAGGCACGAAGACACAAAGCGGTATTCAACCACCTTGCTCCAAGGAACCTGAAAATTCAGTACCCAACTGCTGCCTGTTACCACAACTGTCTACTGGTAACATTGATGTTGTTTCTTCCTGGGACAGCTCGCGACAGTTCCCAGACACTTCGTTTGGAGAATACTTGGAAGTATGTATTTTGGATGATTGTGCTAAACGGGAAGGAATCGCGAAATGGTGCACGAATTTGAGAAATTGAGGATTTACTGGTTACCAAGCAGGCAGGGATACGATGCATTTAGATGATTGATCTAAATTGATTATCGATTGCTTTGAGTATTTGGGTTAACGTTATTACTGATTGTAACCGCGATGCTCTCGACGTTATGAATACGTAGTTGCAATTTAATCTTGAACTCGGATCCGATTTATTATGTTCCACTGAGTGGAATGAAAGATACTCTTTTATGCATGTATCTTTTTCATCATTATTAACTTAGTAATAAGCATCTGACGGGCAGATTTATAGATACAGTCTTGTAAAGTGTCCCATTTCTATTTAGTTACTCAAACGAGGTTGTTCCTCAACTTTAAGGCTTCATTATTTATGTAAGAACTTATTAATTAACCTGGCGTTACGAAACCACGAAAAAAACACCAAAATGTACCTAATATTGCATCAGTGAAACTTGGTTCATTTACCTTGCAAGCTGATTCAGATTAGCAGGGTTCATAATTAAGTGAAAAAGTGTTTCATGGTCAGACTCAGGTGGTTTCATTATACGATTTGATTCAATGAACACTGCATTAGTAAAATTCGGTTCATTCATCTCGCAAACTGGTTCAGGTTCCAGAGTTCATAGTTAAGTGAAAAAAGTGTTTCATGGTCAGACTCAGGTGGTTTCATTACACGATTTGATTCAATGAACATTGCATCAGTGAAACTTAATTCATTTATCTCGCAAGCTGATTCAGGGTACCAGGTTTCATAATTAAGTGAAAAAGTGTTTCATGGTCAGACTCAGGTAGTTTTACTACACGATTTGAATCAATGAACATTTCATTAATGAAACTCGATTCATTTATCTCGCAAGCTGATTCAGGTTACCAGGGTTCATAATTAAGTGAAAAAGTGTTTCATGGTCAGACTCGGGTGGTTTCATTACACGATTTGATTCAATGAACATTGCATCAATCATTATTATTGACATTGCATCAGTGAAACTTAGTTCATTTATCTCGCAAGCTGATTCAGGGTACCAGGTTTCATAATTAAGTGAAAAAGTGTTTCATGGTCAGACTCAGGTAGTTTTACTACACGATTTGATTCAATGAACATTTCATCAATGAAACTCGATTCATTTATCTCGCAAGCTGATTCAGGTTACCAGGGTTCATAATTAAGTGAAAAAGTGTTTCATGGTCAGACTCGGGTGGTTTCATTACACGATTTGATTCAATGAACATTGCATCAATCATTATTATTGACATTGCATCAGTGAAACTTAGTTCATTTATCTCGCAAGCTGATTCAGGGTACCAGGTTTCATAATTAAGTGAAAAAGTGTTTCATGGTCAGACTCAGGTAGTTTTACTACACGATTTGATTCAATGAACATTTCATCAATGAAACTCGATTCATTTATCTCGCAAGCTGATTCAGGTTACCAGGGTTCATAATTAAGTGAAAAAGTGTTTCATGGTCAGACTCGGGTGGTTTCATTACACGATTTGATTCAATGAACATTGCATCAATCATTATTATTGACATTGCATCAGTGAAACTTAGTTCATTTATCTCGCAAGCTGATTCAGGGTACCAGGTTTCATAATTAAGTGAAAAAGTGTTTCATGGTCAGACTCAGGTAGTTTTATTACACGATTTGATCCAGTGAACATTTCATGAATGAAACTCGATTCATTTATCTCGCAAGCGGATTCAGGTTACCAGGGTTCATAATTAAGTGAAAAAGTGTTTCATGGTCAGACTCCGGTAGTTTTATTACACGATTTGATCCAGCAAACTGGGTCGCGACAAACCCAGCAGCATGCAAGCATCTACTATACGAGGGATAAGGGAATTGTGTTTACTCGCAGTTTGCATACTAGTTGCCGCGTTTGCTGTCTACTTTACGCGTAACAGGCCCGTAAACATCTTCAGTGGAGAAGTAACTTGTAGTACATCCTTTTGTCTTACGTTTCCGCTACGCCACCGTGCACTTCCCTTCATTATTTAACACCCTGTCTCGCATTACTTACCTTTCCCTCCTTTATCTACCTCCAGTTGGTACCACGTCATTATATTCTTTTCTAATTTCACTTTTAATGAAGCGGAACACACAACGATGATTCTTAGTGAATAAGTTCCTCTGTCGCTATAAAACCTGCTTTGATTTTTATGCTTTTTATTCTGTCTTAGGACTCGTTCGAGACGACTTTATTTCCCCCTTTCATAGTCTTTTTAACTCACTTAATTCTTTTGTATGAAAAATGTGCGGTGCAATATTCTCTGTGATGAGGAATTATGTTCTTCTTTAATATACATAAATATGCATATTATATAACATTTTTAATATATGACTCCACAGTTGCCGGAATGCGGTGAATGTGTTTTTTGAAACAGTTTAAATGAGTTGTATTAGGTTGGCAACTAAATTCGTGAACTTCTGTTTTGTGTCTTTTCTTTGTTTATAAGAAGCATATTTGTAGATTATTTTTGTTCATCGATAATATTATTCGAAAGCTCTCATTTTTGCGATTATTTTGATACGTACAATTATTATTTCATATAATTAAGTTCGTTCGATTGAAGTTGATAATGAAGGTCGCGAAGTTAGTTGTCAACCTAATAAATAATGAACTTGAAGATGAGGAAGACTCTTATTTGTCTGATAATTCAGGAACCTGGCATTTTAAAAAATTGTATCAGTAAATTTCCTTTGATTCTTTCCCCTTTAATATGTTATCAATGCAATGCTTTATAATATAGTTTAATATTAATAATACTTTTTGAAAGGACTCAAACAACTAGAAAGTTGTATGCATAGAAGGGTCTTTCTTGAAGCAATTATTAATATTGTATCGAATATTATAAAATACTTGTGATACACTTATGTTGGTCGTTCATGGACGATTTTATCTGCTTTATCTGGTGAATTAAATATAATTAACACGTTTAGTGCTGCGCCGAAGTCCGTGTTATACGATACCTCGCGATACGCGTCCGTAATGTCTAAAAATAAAACTGTTTAAGCGCTCTACGATACATTGGTTACTTTCCATCGTTATCGTAACGTTAAAAATATTGCAAATTTTACGAATATTAGTGATATATTTGATTCGAGTTTCTGTTAAAAACAACGATAAGACACTATTGTTACCTTAGAATTATTTTTCAACTATATAACGTCTAAAAATAAAACTGATTAAGCGCTCTACGATACATTGATTACTTTCCATCATTATCGTAACGTTAAAAATATTGCAAATTTTACGAATATTAGCGATATATTTAATTCGAATTTTAGTAATATTGACATGAGTGGTCACCGGTGACCGCCATGGCGTTCAAGGTCTTAATATCACGGAGATTTTCTGTCTTAATAGTATTTCCATTCTCTTACTTAAATACGCGTATTTTCTTTCAGGTAATAAATTCCAGTCGAATCTCAGTGAGATCGGGAAGTCGGAACAAAAATCAAGCGACCCAGATAGGAAAAGGAATTACAATTGGACCCCAGACAGTGGTAAGCTTGCGTCGGTTTCTATAACCGCAGACTAATTTAAACGACACAGTCTGATAGATATGGCTAACGAATCCCTCCGGTTTTTTCTTTTCCGAACTTATTTCCCAGGAAGCAATTCGATAGTTATTCTAATCCCGCTGTCTATTCATTCCTAGATGAAATTTTCTTAATTTTATCTTCCCAAAAATGAGTCTCTTTAACACTAGAACTACCAAAGGAGTCAAAATGACTTGTCCGCCATTTAAAGTTGAATTATTGGAATATCTAACGGTGCATTGTTCGAGATTTTATATACTTTTATTTTATATACATAACGCAAATAATTGAATCCATTAATTAACTTAAATCCTCCAGTCATAATTTATATATAAATAAATGTGTAAGCATAACTGAGTATATGTTCGGTAGTTCTAGTATTAAATACTAGGAATAATAGAAAACTAAAGAACAAAGCTATGAATAGTTTCATTTACCATTATCTTTTTTGCTTTGAACTTGCGGCTTCTTAATGAAAAGTATTCATTCTCGTTGGAATAGTTTTTATTTTAACTTGAAAGCATTTTGTGACAGTGTATCACGAAGAAATATACCTGACAGTGACTTTTAATTGGTAATTAATGAGAGCAGGATTACTAAAGCATATTGATATAAGAAAGTAACCGAAAACATATTTTATTTCGTATTTGACTAAGATAAGATAATTAAAAGGAACTAATATTATATCATCCAAAGTTGATTTCGATGAATTTCATTGAAGGAAGTAAATGAGAACGTAAATTAACATTTATTAGGTGTATAAATAAGTTCTCACGGTTTTTTATAAGATTCATTTACTTGTATGGAAGAAATGGCACATCCAATTTTAATCGGAGTAATTTCCTTTGAAATCGATGCCTTTTTAAATTAAGGGTATTTTAAATTAACAAACGTAAGTGTATTTCTGTTAAGAACATTGATATTGGTACAATAATCTGATATTCTTTCTAAATGTGTATAAAAGATAATTATGGTTCCAACATTGCTAGGTTTCTTTCTAAAAAAAGTGTTCCACATCGATCTATGCAATCGAAAGTTCTCCAAACAGCTACTCATTAAAGGCTCCGACATTCCATGGGCTTCTTTCATTCAGTTTGCGGACCAAACTGAATAATACTTCGGACATTGATATCGAGGTTGACAGAGTGGACGAAGTCTGCGTCAAAATCGAAGTTTGATATCAGTGTCGGCACCATTAAAATCCCGGCTGAATAGATCCCGACGTGGCAAATAAGCGGCGAAGGAAACAAAAACCTTCGTTGATTCCAAGCGAACTTGCGGTTTATCCGGCATTTCGTGGAACTGCAGTGGCATTTAAATGACAGAGTGCGGGGGAAGCGAGGGGTCAGGCTTACCACTCTACAGAATTCCGCCAGGCCTCCAGGCGTTATCGGAATATATCTTTTCACCCGTACATTTCTTTCCTCGTCCATCTACCTCGCTCGTTCTATCGTTCCTCGATTCCCACTTCGATACAACACGACTCTCGCTCTCTCTCTCTCTTTATCCCTTGCTAACTTCACTCTTCATACCAACCTCTTTCCTCTCCCAGCTCACCACATCTATCTGTCTCGCTCGTTCTTTCTGTTCCAACGATTCTTTACTCTCGTTCTATCGTTCCTCGATTCCCACTTCGATATAACCTCACTCTCTCTTCATCCATTCCTAACCTCTTCTCTTCGTACCACCTTCCTCGCCACCCCCCTACCTCACCTCGCCCTCCCTTTTACCGTGGTTTCTTTTAAAAGGAATTTGCATAATGGCAAAGTGTGAAAATCCGTTTTCTCCGCGAGGGGTCGATCTCGATAGTCCTCTGGAAGTAGGTAATTTCACTTGGAAAAGGTGGTACGAGGCGTTCAGCTAGAACTGCGTCCTTCGCTTCCACAACTTGATAAGTACTTCCAGTTCTCCGGTACTTCGAGACATCGTTGTATCGAAGGTCGAACGGTTTCCTGCAGCGACTTCGTCCGCAAGTAAACTCGTTTTCGAACTGCGTCCTTGGTACCCACGTATTGTCGTATCCTTTGCTTTCCTATCCTTTACGAGTCTTCGACAATCCTGTTCGACAACTTGTATAGAAATCCGTTTACGTATTTTAGTGTATTGCTGAGACTTCTTGTTTTATGTTCACTTTTTCACGTATCCTTTGTTGCAATTTACTTGGACAAACATTAAACCTCGATGGCTCCGTGTAACTTTAGTTTCGTTTTCATTTTTCGTGGTAATATTAATTATAAAAGTACGCGCAACGATTGTCACCTTTTTCGGTGCGTTTAGGTTATAATTCTGTTGCTATGTTCACGTAATGTAACTTCGTTGGAATCGCGTTTAATTAAATCTATGTTATACGGTTTTCTTTTAGACAGGAACAAAATTGAACTGTAAAGGGTTAAGATTGATTATGGTACTTAAGTATATTAATGCTGTGCGTGATAACTCAGTGAATCAATATGAAAATCATATTTAAATGTAACATTTTTGGCGGAAACTTAATAATGCTTTTTGCACGTTCTTAAATTGGTTTTTAAGAATATGTTATTTAATCTTTATTTATCTATTGCCGGTTTCTTAAATAAAACGCCGATAAAACGGTGATATTAACTTTTCTTAGCTAACTCTTTTAGTACCTTAAAGCCGATATATCGGTTTTCCATTTTTAATATAATTTCAAAACATGGAAAAATGAATAGATACCTCAAAAATCGGATATTTTTCAAGGTATTTTTTAACGGTATCCGGAAAACTTGTAAATAACCATAAACGTTAATAAGTGAAAGTTAAAGTATTTCCATAAAATTTTAAGATACATGGAGATTTAATAGTTACGCTGTTCGCAAATTAATAAGTTTTGATAAATCCTAAAACAGTCCACCCATCAACCTTTCCATAAACGTATCAATCACTCCTCCTACTCGAATATGATTTAATAAGCAACGTAGCAAGTTTCCTTGAAACCCCTTTAATCCCCGGTCCAAAAAAATCCTCCGATTTAAGCATCAAGGAAGAAGGTCCCGAAGGACGAACGGGCGGGTTCGTTCATAAATTATCTATGCACCGAAAACTCGCCTATGGAGCGGCGAACGATTGAGTGGAGGCAAAGAAAAGGAAAGAAAAAAAAGAGAAGGAAAAAGACGGGATGAAAAAGCCGTACAGATAAGGGGAAAAGCGGAAAGGAAGAAAGGAAGAAAGGAAGAAACGAAGAAACGCGAATGAAAAGAATGGTTCGAACAAAAGTACCGTAGCAGAGAACACTCCCGTGGGAATCCGGGTAGAAGGGATGCTGGAAACAAGGGAGGGGGGGAACGCAAATGTTGGTGTAGACGTTGATAACGACAAGGAGATACGTGGCCATGAATAAGAGGAAGAAAGACGATAGTAAAATGAGGGATAAAGTCATGGAGAGGAAGGGATGATTCGACAGAGGCGATGGCGGCCTACCAGGTTGTTTCTGATTCGTAATTAGAGATGAGTGAGAGCGGGAGGAGCCCGGAGAATACATCTCTCTCGAAGCGAATAATAGCTAAAAGTACAGTGCAGGCCAACCGGAAGAATAACTGACTTCCCATTCTCTTCCTTTCCTAACTCACCCTTTCCTTCGTCGTTCTTGGTCTTCTTTCCACCTCCCTTTTTTTCCATTCTGCTTTCTCCCCTTTTATATCTTTCCTTCTTCAACGAAACGAATTCTTCCAAGGGTACTCTTTCCAGCGGGATAACGGCGGATTTTCTGCGGGAGTTCCTCGATTGTGCATCGACCTTTCGAGGCTAGCTGTGGAATTTCCTTCTTTTTTTTTACGGCTTGAGATCACTGCCGCTGATGGTACTCTTATTTTCTGGAGTTTCGGTTGTTTTAATGTTCTGAGATGAAGTGCCTCCCGACGGAAATTTATTCCGCTTAGATTTTCATTAAGGCATTATATATCTTGCAAGATCTCGGAGTGTGTTTCTTTTATTATCTCCCATCTTTTACTGTTCTCTTCGAATCTGATACTCATTCTGACCACTTTCGAATATTAATTTCAGAGAATATTCAAACGATTTATTCTAAACGTTTGTTTTTTTCTCTTTCTTGGACAAATGTTGTTATCCTTAAACAACTCCGTCTCAAAAGGGTTAACACAGTCAAGGCTAGTGACTGTTTACAACATTAACAGTGACAATAGCGTTCCAGTGCACGATTCTATACTCATTTTGGGATCCTAGCTTGAAACCAACGCAACTTTAAATCAGATCTTTAACTTTTATTTTGTTTAAAAACGATCTGATTTCCGTGATTAATTCTAAGAAGAATGTTAGTCAAAACGGAAATACATTAAAAACATTGAATGAAGAAAGTTAGAACGAAACCAAAACATACAGAATTGAATATAAATCGTTTCCTATTTATATTTGAAAATTGCACGAATTTTTTAGCCAAACCAGTCTAACAAGTTATACGCAATAACCATAAGATCCACTTAATTATACTGTCACTTCTCTCATGTTTTCTACTAGAACAGCAATTTGATCCCATAAATGTTGGGACTCCCTGAATATAACTGAAAATAAAGAGTTTTTTTATGGACATCATATACGATAAATGTCATCGCAACGAGAACAATGTCGGAACATTATCTCTGATGAGACTTCATTCTTTTACAGATTCTGCCACGGGCGTCACGACGACGGGAGCGTTATTAGCGATCAGCCTGATGTTAGCGTCGATCATGCGATAAGCAGAATTGATAGGATGGACGCGTACCGACGTCGACGTCGACGTCGTCGTATTTCGATCCTTTGTAATTATGGACTCGGTTGAAGAACAGAAGAAAGAAAGAAGGAAAGAAGACTAGGAACTAATGGATAACGAAGAACAGACACACAAACACACAGATACAAAGCACATTACACGGAAAGACACGAAGATTGACTGAGTAGTTAGTGTCGTATTAAAGGGAAGAAAACAAAAGAAAAATATTCAGTAATGATAATTACGCGTGCCAAGTCAGTGTAGCGCAGTGTCCATGAGATGAGATATGAGGGATGAGTGGTTAGGGAATATGGTGGATGGAATTTTTACCAAGTAAAATAACCATTGGGAAAATGGTGAACGAGATGGAAATGGCAAATCACAAAGTGCAACGACTATCGCTTTCAGTGTAACATATTGTATAACGCCGTAATGTCGCCGCAGAGACCGCGCCAACGATCTCCAGTTTTACTGCAAAGCCAACACGTTTGACCCCAGAACGTTTTGTCAGGCTTCTACGAATGTAAGTCTTTCATTTTTGTTTTCATCTTTGTTTTCATCTTTGTTTTCATATATTTTTTTGCTGATTTACCTTCTTCGTATTTCTTATTTATGATACTATCAACTTATCCGCGAAACGTGGGAATAATGTATTGAACATTAATATCTTTATTATTTTAAGACGATATAAATGGTAACTGAGAATGTTTAACGCGAATTACAGGTTTTGCACTCCAATTTCAACCTTTTGCAAATCAAGCTTCTCTACGAATTTGTTTTCTTTAGTTTTTGTTTTCTTAAAATCCGATATAACATAAAATTAACTTGAAATACTTATTTAACACGAAAAATGTTTACAAATCAAATGTTTTTGGTGTTGAATCAGTATTTCAGGTTAATTTGATTTGCAATAGGGTGAATATGATCTGCAAAATCGTTAATTTGGTGTGCAAAAAGATTAATATTATGTCCAGATAATTTCCTTCGCCAATTATTAGCATTGTTTTAATAGGTCTAGTAATTTTCTATGAACGAAAACTAAAAAATAATCGAAAGTTGTAAATAACGCTAGCTTTAATATCATCGTGAAATGTGCCAGTTTGACTGACAAAGCATATTTCGGTGCTTTATAAAATCATTAGTGGAATGAAGCTTTTGGAAATTTAAATTATGTATATAAAGCTACACAAACCAGCTACTAATATATCATTAAACTTTTATTTAAATAATGATCTTATTTTCTTGGCATTCGATCGTAAAACATGCTGTCTGACTGTGTGTACTCCTCTACTTAAATTAAATCTCATATCTACAAAATATGTTATGAGGAGCAGCTTGTAAAATTACCATTCTTTTGTAAATTTTGAATACTTATGTAAGAGTCATATGTTACATTAACAAACAATAGGTATTGATTTAACTCGAAACTTTACAGTCGATTTCCCGAAAATTTACCTTTTTTAGTTACCGTGTTTTACGACCGAACGCCTCATATTTCGAAAGCACGTAAATCACGCAGTCAATTTTAGACTGAAATTATAATATTAACCCTTATAGTACCTTATAAGTTTTCCGGATACCGTCAAAAAATACCTTGAAAAATATACGATTTTTCTGGTATCTATTAATTCTTGCATGTCATTAAATGTGCTCAAATTATATTAAAAATGGAAATTCAATATATCGGCTCAAGGTATTTCTCGGAAAACCCACAAAGCCGATGTACCGGCTTTAACAATAAAATACTAAAAGGGTTAAAGTAGAATTCTGATTACACAAAGCACTTTTCAGAATGTAGAGATAAACCTGCTGTATAAAATGAATGCTCCTTCAAATATGGCGTCGTAAGCACAAATTATCTTCACTCGAGTCGACCCCCGCTCCTTCATACTTTTTTTTTCATATTTAACAATGCCCGAATACTTTTCTATTTTCCCTACGAATTCTTCTCTCCTGTCCTCGTTGAATCCTGCTTTCGTCTTCATCCTTTTATTCCTTATATACGAAATCGCGGATCCCATCTGGATACTTGAGATTAAAACGTCAGATTCGGTACAGCGGATGCTCTCGCATGAAGATGCTGCCGATGAAAGAAGAAAAGGAAAGAAATTAGGAGGTCGAGACTGAAGAGGGCGCCGTTGGTTGAGCGGAGTGGGAATGGAAGAATATTAAAGAGTGGAATATTATTATTTGCAAGCTTCTTCAATCTCGAAATCCAGTCGCGAAAGATCGTAGTTTAATCAAAACTTAAGAGTTTCAATAATATCACTGGTAAAATCGTGTTCGTAATTGAATAGTGTACCAATTACGTGGTGGAACACGAACGACTTTTTTGTGGTTAGTCGTGCACGTCAGTGGTCCTCGTGGGATATTCGTGTAAAATAATGCTCGTCGGTCCCTGAAGATTCCTTGCTCTCCCTCGCTTTTATTTCCATGTTACGCACTCTTGTTGCACTCTTTATCGCATTAGTTAACTAACATTTCTCATTCCGCATCCATCCACATGTTCCGCGTGTTGTTACGCGGAAAAAACTGCCGCGCGAACGGAGAAAAATTGGCGCGTTCCATAAAGATTAATTCTGATATAATGCACGGCGCTACTCGTGTCCTCTCGTCCACCTTAATTGAAGTCCCACTCGTACCTTCAACAACGCGCGCTGAAGAATACTTAAATACCCGGGCGAAAGTTAGCCGGAAAAAATGCAGATAGATTCTCAACTTGTCTCTGGTACGTGAAATTTCAGCTTGCAAATTACTCCCTTTGTCCCAAAATATGGTATACGTTTGGCGGTGCAATTTTCTGCCGAATTTGAAAGGTGAACTTTCAAGATATCTCTTTATTGAGGAGTATTGTTGTTCAATCACCGACGAAATAATATTATACTTTGAGTTATGAAGTTGAGTTGGCATGATTTCTGTGTTATTTAATTTATGTACGAATTTAAAGTAGAATGGTGAATTTAAATGAAAAAGAATTGTTTTAATTATTTCATTATGAAGTATTGGAAATACTTTAATCGACAAATAATGTGATTCTGATAGATATTTTTGTGTAATAATATGAAACCTTACAAACCAAAGGTTAATTAAAAAATATTTCTAGAAATTTACAACATATTTCGGGGCAGAGGGAATATCATTTATGAGGACACGTATGAATTTTCGTCTGATTTCTATATTTTTCATTTTGGGATGATTTGTATACCCGGTGTCTGTATTCATTCACATTTTTGATAAAGAGAGTAATTTACATCAATTCTCTTTTTACACGATAGATACGTTCCCGAAAAATGCCTGTAAAAAACTTCATGTAGGAAAATATACTGTATCTATGGAAACCTTAGAATTTCCATTTTATTATTTGTAAAATGAAAAGGATTTTATTTCAACTTTTATTAAATTCTTGTCAAATATTCGTGTAAAAAATCTTCGTGTGAAAACAGAATTGAAAGTATATAGGTAACCCTCGCATAACGCGGGAGTTAGGTCCCGTTACACGAGTACATTGAAGCCACATTGTATAAGTGTCGCGTTATATGAAAATCGCCATAATTAGTGAGCCGCGTTATACGAAGATCGCCATAATTAGTGAGCCGAATCCGCGTTGTATAAGTGCCGCGTCATATTGCAACCGCGTTGTATAAGTGTCGCGTTGTATCGAAACCGCGTCGTATACGTGCCGCGTTATACGGGAATCGCCATAATTTGTGAACCGCGTTGTATAGGTACCGCATTATATCGAAACCGCGTTGTATAAGTGTCGCGTTATATCTAAACCGCGTCGTATACATGCCGCGTTATACGGGAATCGCCATAATTTGTGAACCGCGTTGTATAGGTACCGCATTATATCGAAACCGCGTTGTATAGGTACCGCATTATATCGAAACAGCGTTGTATAAGTACCGCGTTATAGTTTAAAGAATATATGAAAATATCGAAGATTGAAGAAAGAATAATTAACGAGAATGATTTCATTGCCGATATGGATTGTGTTCGGAGTCTTTTTATCTGAAATAGTTATTATGGGTTAATAAAAGTCGAATAAGTTGAGATTAATTTTATAAATTGTGCTTGTATTAAATTACATATATTAATACACACATATATATATATATATATATATAAAATTAATTTTTGATATAAATTATATTATATTAAATTGTGCTTGCATGCCGATCGACAGGAATTATCAAAACGTTCTGGTCTCAAACAGTTTCGATCATATTATCGTAGAATAAGAACACTTAAATGGAAGATACACGACCATTAAAGATTGCAAATGAAAGGTATTAACAGATGTACTGAGGCATTTTCGAAAACACCCTTCAAATAATTTACAAAAAATAATTACATTTTATTCAGTTACTTTTTTGGCTAAGAAAGGATTTATCAACACATTCGCACCGGACGACGTACACGATTCTTTACCAGAATCCGAATAATTTAAATGTTAGTCTTTAATATTGACTTTTATAGCATTTTTTGAAAACACAACTTTATTAACAAAATTCCGCGAATGTGTTAATATACTGAATCAAATATCACCCACAATGTTTGCACTCAAAATATCGTTAATACGGGAACTCTAACCTTTTGATTACATTTCGGATATATTACATGATCATCTGTAACGAAAACCAACGATCGGTGATTTTAAATAACGATTTTCGCAGGTTTTTTTTTATCCGCGAATACACGATACATATTTCAAATCGCGTTTAATCTATTACCGCCAATAACTCTTGAAACGGTGCACCCATCCCATCAATTTTCACTTAGCAACACAATAAACTGTATCGAAAAACGGATTTGTAAAAAAAATACACAATTCACGATGACCAGAATACTTTTATTTATATTGTTTCAATTGTCACCGAAAATCTCGTCATATCTAGAGCAATTAATATTAATCGAAACACAGTTTTGCAATTTAAAACAATTGAATTGAAAAAATTGGTTGTAAGAATACAATTTTCAACGAGTATCATTTGAAACTCACTTCACGTTGTTTAACCCTTTTAGTACCTTAGTGTCGATACATCGACTTTCCATTTTTAATATAATTTTAATACATGCAATGGCATGAAAAAATAAGGTACTATAAGGGTTTATATTGAGTACTTAACCCTTTCCAGCCCAAATTATTTTTAATGAATGACCTAAATTATTTTGTTAGTTCTTGTGTTCTAAAATATTTATTATAGATATATAATGCAATGTGAAAACAATTTATGTTTATATTTATATGCGATTGTTTAATATGCTGCCATATGGTAAGACTGGGCTGGAAAGGGGTGAATTGAGGTAACAGGAAACATATTCTGAACTTTGTTCTTCAATGATCAGCCTACTTGATGAACTTCCGGTGGCATTTAAGGGTCCATTAGTACATTATGAGGGTAATTTATTCGCGTTAAGTAACAAGGTTTGGAATTTATCCGTGAATGCGCAAACACGTTTCCAGCGTGCCGGTTTAAGCGGACTTCGAACTACTTAGGAATATCCATTATTCAGCGTACATCTTGTTTAAAGCAACAGGTTTGAGAGTCCGGGTGCTCACCGTGAAAGGGTTAACGTCCATGATGGATTAAAGAAGGATACGGGAGGCTTAAGGATTACGCGGACTTACACCGATGAGATCTTTAATTTTGTAATCGGCAGTTTCCGCTCATTTCGCCTTAAAATGGATACAAACTTCAAGTTTCTAACGAGGAGAATTTGTCTTTCCAACAATTGACAAACTCTCCTTGTAAGTATTTTCTTCGTCTCGACAAACGTTCTACATTTTATGTAAATTTATAATATAATATATAAATATGTTATATGTTATCATTGTTATTAATTCAATGATATATCAAACTTCACTTGCGTTATTTCATGTAATTCTAACATCGGACTTGTTCCGGAATGAATTATAAAATTTGACAGACTTTCGAGAAGCCTCAGTACATTGCCCGGAGAATAAAAAATCGCCACTGACCCGATCGTAATTAATAAAATTAATTACCGCCAAAAATGTCGCGCAAAATCATTATTAGCGTTCCTGTAGTACACGTACGGCGAACACTAAATTATGTACTAATATCTGAGTGTAATCCGATTCATTTTCGAATCTGAGAAATGTAAGAACAAAAGAGTTTGATAAAGTGACGTCAGAAATGTGAGAGGTGACACAAATACGAAAATGATGAATATCCTCTAAGAAGTTTACAAAATTATTTCAGTAAAGTCATACGAAGGATTCAAATCATTTTTGCAAAATATCTTTTAGTAATACCGGAAAGTAATTAAGCATTTTTCACATTCTTAATGAAACTCCGTTCATTTGTTCATATTAAGAATTATTCCATTAAATAACCCCATCGTTGTCTATGATTCTTAACCAACGATTCTCCAATCGCAATAATTCCCTTTTCGAAAGAATCAAATTCCTAAAATTCGATGCGAAAAGTACTCCACTCCCGAATTGATTACTTTCCGGTATCCCTAATATTTCAATAACATTCGATTTAGTTCCAATAAATTCTTCCGCGCTTAAATTCTAATTGTATAAATATATTTTCTTATATTTCTTGGAGTCGGAGAAATATGCGAGGCATTATTAACAAGATTCCATTAGAATGGTAATGATCTGATTAATTTGCTTCGTACAGTTGTCCTTTCTTTATTAAAATAGAATTTGAAGAACACATTACGATAATGCCTGCATATGAATATACGAGTATCGGCCTGAATACAATAAAGTATTGTGTCGTCACTGCCGGATCTTGTAAATACGAGTAAATAGATTACAATAAGTATACACGTGTAATACACTGACATAGTGGTAAGTTTCTTCGATGCATCCGGCTAGTGGGTTTGCTGTACGAGCTGTGTATTGTCGTACGAAACATTTCGTTCCCTAACGTTTCCTATATTGGGTCTCACATTAGATTACCGTGAGTTCGCGCAGTCCCCACTACTTTTTCCTCCCACTACTGCTTTATCCCCGCCAATAGCGTGTTCGGAATAAGGGAATGGTAGTGGGGGGCTGCGTAGAACCAACGAAACTCGTCCGAGATTTTGGCAATCTAACCTGGGATCTAGTATATCCTCTGTTTGAAATAAGATTGCCAAGTGCGCGCGCAGTCCTCAGCACTGGTTTAACCCCGCCTTCGTGACGTCACAGGGGACGAAGACCAATAGCGTGTTCGCAGGAGGAACTGGTAGTGGGGGATGTGCGCGGAACGAACGAAACGCGTCGGAACTCGTGGCAGTCTTATACCGAACGGAGAATAATTCTTTATTTTCACCCCCTTTTGTATCGCCCTTAGAAGGGAAAGGGTGAGGTAGGCAAAGAAAAGGGTAAGTATACCATAAGGATGATATTTTGACCTTACTGTATTAACACTGGAACTACGGAAACCGTCAAAATGGCGGGCCCAGGGAATTTAATAAAAACGTTTGAATTTATAAGGTTCCATTTCCTCTGTTTTTTACGACTCATGTTGCATAATGGACGTAATTAAATAGATTAATTTGTTTTTTCATTCATCCTTATTTTTAAGGACGCATACGTGAATGTATAAATATAACTGAATATATTGTTCGTAGTTCTAGTGTTAACAAAATCGACGCGATGATCGGTGGTTTTATTTGCTAAGTGATTGGAGTACAGATCGTCTCGTTTCGACTTTCAACTTTATTGTATCCTTGATTTCCATACTCCTTTAATTAATCTATTTATTGGAATTCTATTTAAATGCTCAACTTTATATCGAATATCTTCTTGATGCATCACTGAAAATTGTTTGTTATTAAAAACAAAATCGAATGCTTCATGTATTGATTTTGATTTATTTTTTAATTTGTCATATATTATGGAATATTTTTTATTGGAAGTTCAAAGTAAAACGATGACGCTCGTAATTCATCTGGGAATAAAACGAATTAAACGCGAAGGTATATATGTATGTATACATGACACAGAATATAAATATATAAATATATATAAATATAAATATAAATATACGAAGTAAGAGGGACTATTGAGTAATGATATATCATATATATATTGTATGTTACATGATATATTATTATAATATTATTATGCTTTGCGCCGTTGAGTTGAATGTTGTTATTTACATGAAGACGAAATAAATGAGAGAGATTCTTATGGATACACTCGACATATGTAATAAAATGCGGGCCGAAGTAACTGCCCTGATAAACCTGGCTTCTTTCTTTGATCAGCCTTCATCTTTAATTAACCCTTTATCTTCAGCCAGTGCTGAAGAAGATCAAGAAAAACCAAGATTTACGAAGTAAGTAATTAAGATTTCCTATATTGACCTAATCTAATTACCTGACTTAATTATTTCTACCAAGAAAGCTTGGTAAGGATTATATTATTTAACACTTTGAACGCCATGCCGGTAACCACTGATGCCAATATTACTAAAACTCGAATCAAATATATTATTAATATTTGTAAAATTTTCAATATTTTTAACGTTGCGGAATCGGTGTAAAGTAACCAGTATATCATAAAGCGCTTAGTTTTATTTGTAGACGTTATATAGATGTAAAATAATACATATCAAATGTTCAAAAATTGTATGACTTATATAATTTGTTATTAACTCGTATTATTTGAATTGTAGATGGTTTTATTATGCGTAAATTTGTTTAGATTTTTGAACCGATTCTTGCAAGTTCGATTCTCGTGATTTGATTCAGAATCGATTCGAAAGACGATTCTCGTGATTTGATTCAGAATCGATTCGAGATTCGATTCTCGTGATTCGATTCGAAAGTCGGTTCTCGAGATTCGAAGGTCGGTTCTCGTGATTCGATTCAGAATCGATTCGAAAGCCGGTTCTCGTGATTCGATTCAGAATCGATTCGAAGGTCGATTCTCGTGATTCGATTCAGAATCGATTCGAAGGTCGATTCTCGTGATTCGATTCAGAATCGATTCGAAGGTCGGTTCTCGAGATTCGATTCAGAATCGATTCGAAGGTCGATTCTCGTGATTCGATTCGGAATCGATTCGAAAGTCGATTCTCGTGACTCGATTCGAAAGTCGACTCTCGTGACTCGATTCAAAATCGATTCGAAAGCCGATTTGAAAGTCGATTCTCATGCTTTGATTCAGAATCGATTCGAAAGTCGATTCTGGAATGAGAATCGAACATTCCTAGTTCACAATATTAACTACCTTGTTAGTGATCAATATCTTTACATTAAATAAGCATACCAAATTGAGATTTAGACATTAAAATGATTAAGCGATGAATTAATAAACTGTCACGCAAGTACGTTCTCCTTGGAAACGTTTAATCTTTTCGATAGCGGCACATGCTAATGGCCGGTAAGAGAAATGGAATAATTAATCCAACATCACGGCGTACTCCGTAAAAAATGCTTACGTTGATTTCCATTTAAATACTTCATTGTGACACCAGCTATAAATCCTTAATTGCTGCGCCCCTGCAATCATTTGCCTTGCCACGATATGTTACTAATGTCACCGTTAAAAAAGGATTGTTAAATCCCCTGCAACTCGGGTTTTTATAACGAAATCATTTATCATGACATCGGTCTCGAACTACAGAGATTTTACGCTCCAAATTAACCCTTTTACAGATCATTTTGATCGCGTTGCATTCCAGGTCTGTGCTAGCGTCAACCTCCACGTGGTGAGACGTCGGTAAAAATTGTAGAGAATTGGAATTAGAATGATTCTACAATTTCAACCGAGGTAATAATTCTTTTATATGTTATTTTAATTAGAAATTCGACGCCTCGCTTAGCGAATAAGGTAGGAATATCGAGTCGGATATCGCTTGACTATCTTTCAGCGATGAACTAAATTTAATACAATATAAATAACAAAATATTTTAACTTTTTGGGATTCTAACAACGAATATACGATCCTTATAGATTTTGACTCGCTAGAAAACGAATCCATAAACCGTTTTTCTCTTTTTTGCATTTCAACAAGGATTTTGACGAACATATGAAAGTTAGACAGTTTTTATTAATTGCAAAAAATTCTGTGGACTTTCGAGAATGAACAGATGTAAGGTAAATTTGCGATAAGAATTTGCAAATATTTTTAAACGTTAGTTAAAGTTGACGAGACGCGCTCCATGATCTCATTTTTATAATATTCCTTGCCATTTGAATAAGATTTGTGACGTACATATAAAAGTTAGATAATCTTTCATTACTGCAAAACATTCTGTGCACCTTTGCGAATAATATCATGCAAGTAAAGTTTGCAATATCAATTTGCAGATAGTTTTAAACATTACTTCAATTTGGCGGGACACGTTCCACGATCTCATTTTTAGAACATACCTTGTGATTTGAACAAGATTTTTGACGTTAATATAAAAGCTAGACAATTTTTCTTTACTGCAAAACATTCTGTGGACTTTTGCGAATAAAATGATATAAATTAGATTTGCAAAATGAACTTGCAAATATGTTTAAACATTAGTTAAATTTGGCGAGACCCGATCGGCGCGTGCATTCTTCGGGACACTTTCCAAATTTGCATAACGATTCTGACGTCAGTATAAAAGTTAGACAATTTTTCATTGTTGCAAAAAATTCTGTGGACTTTTGCGAATAAAATGATGTGAATTACATTTGCAATATAAATTTGCAAATACGTTTAAACATTAGTTAAATTTGGCGAGACACGATCGGCGCGCGCATTCTTCGGGACACTTTCCAAATTTGCATAAAGATTCTGACGTTAGTATAAAAGTTTGACAATTTTTCATTGTTGCAAAAAATTCTGTGGACTTTTGCGAATAAAATGATATGAATTACATTTGCAATATACATCTGCAAATATGTTTAAACATTAATTAACGTTGGCGAGACACGATCCGCGCGGTCATTTTCGCATGGGCAAATACTTCAAGGAAAAGTAATTCCTCCTTTAGCAATACCTTCCTAGTTAAACAACAAAGGATTTTTGTTTAAACATTTTTATTCTATGTGGTCTAATAAACGAGATATTTAAACAAAACAATTTGCATTTCTTTGTAAGACACCCTTGTAAATGTCAAATTCATGGGCAGAAAAAAGGCCGTCCATCTAGCGGTGAAACGGTGGAACTAAATTCGCTACTCCCCTCCTACGAGTGCGCCCCTGTTAGGCCGAAATTCATGGACAGAAAAAATGCCGTCCATCTAGCGGTGGAAAGGTGGAACTAAACTCGTTACTCCCCTCCACCGAGTGCGCCCCTGTTAGGCCGAAAATCATGGAGAGAAAAAATGCCGTCTATCTAGCGGTGGAACTAAACTCGCTACTCCCCTCCTACGAGTGCGCCCCTGTATGGCCGAAATTTATGGACAGAAAAAATGCCGTCCATCTAGCGGTGGAAAGGTGGAACTAATTTAATGGCGAGTTTAATTCCATCGTTTCACCGTTAGATGGAGGGCATGTCTTCTGCCCATGAATTTCACCATTACACAGAGGGCCATTAGAGGGGGGCAACGAATTTAGTTTCACCGCTAGATGGAGGGCATGTTTTGTGCCCATGAATTTCGGCCTTACAGGGGCGCACTCGTAGGAGGGGAGTAGCGAGTTTAGTTCCACCGCTAGATAGACAGCATTATTCTCTCCATGGTTTTCGGCCTAACAGGGGCGAACTCGGAGGAGGGGAATAGCGAATTTAGTTCCAGCTTACCACCGCTACTTAGACGGCACGTTTTTGGCCATGAATTTGGCCCTTATATAGTGTCTTGCCAAATTCAACTAATGTTTAAAGATATTTGCAAATTTATATTGCAAATCTAATTTATACCATTTTATTCGCAAAAGTTCACAGAATTTTTTTCAATCAATAAAGATTTTTTCACTTTTATACTTACGTCACAAGTTTTATGCAAACTTGAAAAGAGTTTCGAACAATCAGCGCGAGGAATGTGTCTCGCTAAATTTAACTAATGTTTAAACATATTTCCAAATTAATTTTGGAAATCTAATTAATATCATTTTATTCGCAAAAGTCCACAGAATTTTTTGCAACAAAGAAGGACTGTCTAGGTTTTATACTTACGTCACAATTTGTATGCAAACTTGAAAAGAGTCTCGAAGAATCAGCGCGAGGAATTCGTCTGGCCAATAATAACTAATGTTTAAACATATTTGCAAATTCATATTGCAAATCTAATTTATATCATTTTATTCGTAAAAGTCCACAGAATTGTTTGCAATAAAGGAAGACTATCTAGCTTTTATATTTACCTCACAATTTTTACGCAAACTTAAAAAGAGCCTTGAAGAACAAGCGCGCGTAGAATTTCTCGCCAAATTTAACTAATGTTTAAACATATTTGCAAATTTATATTGCAAATGTAACTTACATCATTTTATTCGCAAATGTCCACAGAATATTTTGCAGTAAAGAAAAATTGTCTAGCTTTTATATTTACCTCACAATTTTTATGCAAACTTGAAAAGAGTCTCGAAGAATCAGCGCGAGTAATGTGTCTCGCCAACTTTAAATAATGTTTAAACATATTTGCAAATTCATATTGCAAATATAATTTAGATTCTTTCATTCTTAAAAGCCCATCGAATAAGGATCACGTATTCGTTGTTAGACTTATTGTTTTGTCTTTGACAATGTAATTAAATAATATAATATTCATTGGCCCTTATATTCTCTGAACTTATAGTGTACAAACTCAGTTGGCAATGGAATTTATTTCACACAAGTATTCGAACGATTTTATATTAATAATTTCACACAGTTTATTTTAATGGCATACAAGTTTGATGAATATCATTTAATTAAATAATTGTTAGTCTTTCGGACAAGGCTGCTGGCTTTTTTATTTATTAATCGATTGCTTAGCTGTACGCGTTAATAAACAAATCCATTAGTTATATTTTAATTATTACACTTTTACAGCTATTCTACCGTAAGACATGAATTATTTCATGGATCCTATATTAATAAAATAATATTTCAAACAATTACATTTAATTAAACAATATTTTAACTTTCGGATGAAGCTAATTTTGTTTATTAACTAATTTATTAGGTTTGTTAACTAATCTTGCTTTTTATTAGTTATTACAGGGTGGCCATAGTCTGTTTCGCCGGGACGTCCGCCATTAAAGAAGATAAAAGAACGAAGGGCCATCGTCAAGATATTTTGTTTACAAGTGTTTCTTTATTGCGCATATATTTATATATTTATATTTGTTATATTATAATATTTATTAGTATGCAATGTTGTATGAAAATTGTTATACCTCGTGAAATTTACAAGTACAATAAATTAGTTTATTACGAATACATTGTATTATATTTTATATTTCCTGGACACACCCAATATCCAGAATCCCATATGTCCTTAAACCATTGGCCATAAAATCGCGAAATTCTATTGGGAGAACATGATATGGGAGGAGGTATTTGATTCGCCAAATTTCTGGAATTGCCCGCCCATTTGCCCACCCTTCGCCCGCCTTTTTCCCGCCTTTTTGCCACCCACTTGCCACCTATTGGCCGCCTTTTTGACACCTTTTCTCGAAAATTTGCCGTAAAATCGAGAAAATGTATCTTGAGAACATGATGTGCGGGGAGGTACTCGATTAAATTCCTGGAATTTGACGTCATTTCTTGGAATTGCCCCGCCCATTGCCCGCCTTTTTCCCGCCTTTTTCCCGCCTTTTTCCCGCCTTTTTGCCACCCATTTGCCACCCATTTGCCACCTTTTCTCGAAAATTTGCCGTAAAATCGAGAAAATGTGTCAGGAGAACATGATGTGCGGGGAGGTACTCGATTAAATTCCTGGAATTTGACGTCATTTCTTGGAATTGCCCCGCCCATTGCCCGCCTTTTTCCCGCCCATTTCCCGCCTTTTTCCCGCCTTTTTCCCGCCTTTTTGCCACCCATTTGCCACCTTTTCTCGACAATTTGCCGTACAATCGAGAAAATGTATCAGGAGAACATGATGTGCGGGGAGGTACTCGATTAAATTCCTGGAATTTGACGTCATTTCTTGGAATTGCCCCGCCCATTGCCCGCCTTTTTCCCGCCTTTTACCCGCCTTTTTGCCACCCATTTGCCACCTTTTCTCGACAATTTGCCGTACAATCGAGAAAATGTATCAGGAGAACATGATGTGCGGGGAGGTACTCGATTAAATTCCTGGAATTTGACGTCATTTCTTGGAATTGCCCCGCCCATTGCCCACCCTTTGCCCGCCTTTTTCCCACCCATTTCCCGCCCTTTTGCCACCCATTCTCGGAAATTCCTTGTTGAAGTTTTAAGGAAATATGGGATTCTGGATATACGGTATGTCCAGGAAATATAACAAAATAAATTCGCAATAAACTAATATATTGTAATTGTAAATTTCACGAGGTACAACAATTTTCATA
The DNA here is from genome assembly GCA_910591585.2 of Nysson spinosus. Lineage (NCBI taxonomy): Eukaryota > Metazoa > Arthropoda > Insecta > Hymenoptera > Crabronidae > Nysson > Nysson spinosus. The sequence continues at coordinate 1,028,139 of OU342852.1, read as the reverse complement.
CAACATTGCATACTAATAAATATTATAATATAACAACTATAAATATATAAATATATACGCAATAAAGAAACACTTGTAAATAAAATATCTTGACGATGGCCCTTCGTTCTTTTATCTTCTTTAACTGCGGCCGTCCCGGCGAAACGCACTGTGGCCACCCTGTAATAATGAATAAAAAGCAAGATTAGTTAACAAACCTAATAAATTAGTTAATAAACAAAATTAGCTTCATCCGAAAGTTAAAATATTGTTTAATTAAATATAATTGTTCGAAATATTATTTTATTAATATAGGATCCATGAAATAATTCATGTCTTACGGTAGAATAGCTGGAAAAGTGTAATAATTATAGTTATTAATATAACTAATGGATTTGTTTATTAACGCGTACAGATCAACAATTTATTAATAAATAAAATCCAGCACCTTTGTCCGAAAGACAAACAATTATTTCATTAAATAATATTCATCAAAATTGTATATCATTAAAATAAACTGTATGAAATAATTAACATAGAATAATTAATATAAAATCGTTCGAATACTTATGTGAAATAAATTCCATTGCCAAGTTATTCGGGTACATTATAAGTTTAGAGAATATAAGGGCTAATGAATATCAATTTGTTGAATTATTTAACAATACTCTGCAGTATTGAATTAAATAATAATAAATGAATGTAAGAGATTATTGTATTTTTAGTTCTAAAAATATAAAGAAAGAGCTGTTTTATGTGCTTGATGGGTAACGTCACCAGAGATACAAAAGTCGGTCACGATTATATAGAAAAATAATATAAATGTATAATATAAATAATATAGTTTTTATGTGTACGTAATAAAGTCTTTTCACAAACTTCAGTTCTGTTTCTATGTTCAAACGAACGTTACTTAACCGCTTCACGTAGTTCGTGCTGCTGGCATTTAAAAAAATGATTCCTAATCGTGCAAAGAAATCTACATCTTGTTCCGCGCAAACATCTTTTTCGCACGGATTTCTGTGGAACGTATCCACCGCACAAAAAGAGATTCGACTGTACTTGGAATAATAACAAAGGGATCGCAAAGAACACAGATTTTTCGGCCATAATCCTTCGGAATCCTGACAATATGTTCAGTCAAGATTGAAGCATAAACAATGGGGTAAGATGGTGGTCTAAAAGCGAAAGCATTCGAGACTGTAGGATTTAACTCGGAAGTAAGTGTTGCCGGGTAAAATCCGGCGAGCTAGCTGGCATGTTATCTAAGATCGCTGGCTTAAAAGGGTGTGGTGGTTATGTTTGCACCCGTGAGATAGGTGCGTGAAAGTTCAACAATGGATATGTGTCTGGTACAGTGATACCACTACCTGGGGAAGGGTATATCGAGCTTTACACAATATTTCGCGGGTTATTGCCAACTATGGTACAGCAGCCGGTTCGCCAGTCGCATACTAAGCGAAGGATTAATTTTGTGTAGATGCAAGGACGGCTTACGATTTGTTCCGCGACGTTTCCTGCCCTGTGCTTCCGTTGCTTTTTGTCGTTATAAGCTTATAAGCCTCGATAGGTTCTCTAACAATTACAACTCGCTTAATGAAATAGAGAGATTCCAAAGTTTCCTGGATTTTGTATTATGTTGACGTTTCTGGGGCTTCGGCTCTGATAAGAATGATTGAGTGGGACGAATGTGATAATTGGTTCCTTGTGATAAGCATACGTTCTTTCTAATAAATCTGTGTGTTACATAAGCTATTGTTATTGAAAGTGCTGTAAGTTCATGTTTTAAGAAAGTTAGGTTAACCATCTGATTGAAGTAAATTAAAATTGTCAAACAATACTGCGATGCGTCAACATGTAGAGTTTACGAATTCTACCAGAAATTAATATTTTATTTCGAACGCATCATAAATTTTGTTATACAAATTTTGTAACAAAGTTTCTAATAATTGCTGGTAAAAGAATAAAGTATAGAACACTCTTTTCATTTGCAGTATGTTATAGACATGTTTCATTGTTCGGTTTGATTTTATTAATAACTTTAGAAATTAATAAAGCTAATAGATTCAGCTGTTATTGCTACATCGAGCTGCAGTAACTTGGTAATTAAATGTTTTATATTAATTGATATGTAAAACGTCGGATTACAAATATCCGAATATTTTCCCGGATGAAATTAAAAAGTATCGTAGCCATATTGCACTCGTGCATGTAATTTGTAACCGAAGTAAATATTTATTTTTCCGCGCAAAACGTGCAATTTTATGGTGGAACAACTCTCCATTACTCGTTTTATTGAAATTGAAGCGATCCGGCTGGAATATATTATAAAATAGGATTAAAAAACTTTGAAATGAAGTTATTACTCTTTTACTGTTTCTACTAAATATATTTAATGGGGATAAATATTAATAATGATATATTTCATTGCTATGATGGCCATTAAGATAATTAATATTTATAAGTGATTATATTCCTTGTTTTCCGTTGGGTTTGGAATTCCTTTCAAATTTCCTTTCCACTTTTTATATAAATTTAAAAGCTAAAATAAATATATATACAGGTAACCCTCGTACAACGCGGTTGTTATATGACGCGGTTTCGATATAACGAGGTACTTATGCAACGCGGTTTCGATATAACGAAGTACTTATGCAACGCGGTTTCGATATAACGCGGAACTTATACAACGCGGTTTTAATATAACGAGGTACTTATGCAACGCGGTTTCGATATAACGCGGAACTTATAAAACGCGGTTTCAATATAACGAAGTACTTATACAACGCGGTCACGATAGAACGCGGTTTCGATATAATGCGGAACTTATACAACGCGGTTGTAATATAATGAGGTACTTATGCAACGCGGTTTCGATATAACGCGGAACTTATAAAACGCGGTTTCAATATAACGAAGTACTTAAACAACGCGGTTTCGATATAACGAGGTGCTTATACAACGCGGTCTCCATATAACGAGGTACTTAAACAACGCAGTACTTATAGAACGCGATTTCGATATAGTGCAGTTCACAAATTATGGCGATTCTCGTATAACGCGTATGTAAACCTACTCTCGCATAACGCGATTTTTTAACGCAACCTTCCTCTGGAACCTAATTCCCGCGTTATTCCACGGTTACCTGCATTTAATAAGATATATCACACGCATAATTACATCATAATAAAGTTACAATTACATTAACACAAACTTATACAATTTATATTTATCGGAATATTATCAGATGTAACTTTTTGCAGCTCATCCTGATAATAACTTTAAAGTCCAAAATAATATTAATATTTTAATTTTACGTTTAATTTAGAAATCAATTCTTGACGCGTAACATTTTTTAATGTCACTTAACTTTTCCCACATAAAGTTAACTTTCGTCGCCGGGTTTATTTCATTCCGCGAATTTCCACGTAGTAAAAACCATCGCAGTTCATAACAGCAAACTTTTATTTCCGATAATAATTTCTCGTTTGTTTTTACCCCCGTTCATGGTAATATTAAATCTATATATAAATGTTGCGCACCTTTATTTTGACAGTCATACGTGTACGTATTAAACTAAATCCCTTACACACACATAACCATAAAAACAGCGATACATTTTTCCCAGCTACAAACAATTTCCCGGAGTACGATATTCAGTTAGATTAACGCTCAAAATACGTATTTTAGGCGTATTATCCATTTGGAGTGGTAACTGAATGCGCGTTTCGAAAAGAGAAAAGAGAAAAGTGAAAAAAAAAACGATCCGACGGGAATTTTGAAGGGCCGGCGCAAAACGAATTGCAAGCTGGCGCGGCTCGAAAGTATTTTATTTTTCAAGTGCAATCCATTCAGGGAGCTCCGTTTTCGAATAGGCTGTCGCAACGAAGACAATACGAATCAGGAAAGGATGATCCCGCGCAGCCATTGTGCTCAGCCTCACCGATTATCTGCTTTTTCACATTGTGCGGAATCGCCGAACCTTTAGTACACCTCTAATGAAAAGCCGGCCAGCCGTGTGCACGATCCTGATTACACCTGTCATTTCAATGGTGATTCATCGGAATGAAGGGACGAATTAATTTCATTACACCGAATCGCATTTCAGCCCGTGAACCTGCCATATTACTTAGCGATCTTTGCGTTGGTCACACTTAAGTGAAACTGATGGAGAATTTATTGGTTGTTTATTGAAAGTGCTACTTAAAATCACCGTGGAATTCAATATTCCGATGTCGATTTTTATTCTTATTTTCAAAGTATATGTATTCAATTATTTGTCTGGCTTCGTGTGAAATCATATTCCATAAATTATATCATGTTATATTAAATACTTCATACTTTATGTTCGTAAATTATCGTAAGAAATACGGTATTTAACACTAGAATTACCGAGGAAAAACATTAACATTTATTTATATATAAATTATGGTTTGAAGTGGTAAGTTAATTAATGAATTTAATTTAGTCTGTTATGTAAATCTGGAATGCAACATTTATATATTCCTGCACGTTGTTTATAATTGTAAGCTTTAAAATTACAAGCAAATAGAAAATCCATACTCAAATGTTGCTCGAAAGTTTAACTTCGGTTGCTGAGAAATAATAAAACAAGTAGCAGATGACGGGACACTAGAAACATCTGGGGACAGGAAAGTAACACCGGAAGCATTGGTTTCGTTTAAAAAGACAATAAGGGCCCGGTGTGTAAACGATTCAAGTTGGGCATTATGCAAGGTAGGATTGCAATTGGTAAAAGAGTTTGCTCTTCACTGCATTCCCTATCGGCTCCTGCAAGCAGTCTGCTGCGTTTTTTAAATTGCAGCAAACCGTACCGCCATTACATAACATTACATAACTGGCACCATATGCGCCTCTTTTTCATAGTCTCATAGAACATAAGCTTCTAACGCGAAATATGTACAGTTATTCCCAAAAGTATTTAGACACTAATCAAATTTGACTACATAATCATGTATCTATGTTAATTATAAAAGAATTGGACTGAATCCTTTTTTTATTAAACGTCGTTTAATATATATATATCTTAAATAATAAGAAAAAGTAAATTCAAAAGTACACTTCATGATAAAAGAATATAAACTATCTTTGCAAGAATTACTTTCGAAAAATACCCAAAATGTCAGGCTTAGTGGAAATATTTATCAGAGAACAATATTTTTAAATTGATTCAAATGCAAATTCTTAAATATCTCGATCCCAAAAGAAATGGATTTAAGCAACTTTCAAAATAAACGCTCACGTGTAATATGATACTACTGTGTGCATAGGACTATTAAAAAATGAAGAACGAACCTGAAGTTCGTATAAAAGATTATTACAGCTCGTAAACCCGGGGGAAACCTGTTCTATTCTCGGAGTACGTAGACTTCCCTGAAGTCTAACTTACTGCGCGACTTACTTCTTCATTTTTAACTCGAGACCCTTATTATCGATTCTCTCTTTGTGTGCCATCGATACATTCGAGTTACCTTTCTCGACGAACGTGAAACGGGTTAACGAAAGCGAGAATATGCCAAGATGGAGAACGCGGTACAATGTTCTTCGGCGGAGTAACAACCTATAAAATCGAGCGTGTACTCGGAGGCACACGTTTACGAGGAGTACACAAATTTAAGAGCATTCTCGACGATCGAACTTTAAACGCGACTTCGGTTAGGGGACGACGAAATCGTACTAATAAATCGACACTAAAACATAGTTATGTTGCCATGGAAAATATTCATATATCCGATTCTACTTCAGCAGTCCAAGTAGACGATCGCCTATCTCTGTCATTTTAGGAGCAACATTTTATGATTCCTGGTTTACGGAAAAAGGTATTAGACATTTACAAGTTTTACGTAAATTAATTCACAATTCTGTTGTACTGTGTTTGACTTTTACGCGTGCAACATTTGTTTCGTTCGAAATTCCGCAAATGTAATAAAATACGTACCGTTTAGTTTCTTAGTGAAACAGCTACCGTAATAATCAAGAGTGATAAGACTCCGTAATAAATACACCTTTAAAATAAACTAACTAACAATGCCATTCAATTAAAAAAGTTGAGGTTAACCCTCTGCCATCTAGTGGCACCACGCTGGTGTCATTTACAAAATGACGAGCAACTTATTGTTGCTTTTAAATAATTTCCTTGTTAGCTCACATTTATTTACATATATCCTCGGAATTTCGTGCAAATCAAGTAACAGGATCAAGAGCTATTGCGATTCCCATGTTTTGCTACAATATATTGCAATTACAATATGAACGATCCCGCGTAAAGTGGCCGGCGGCAGATAAAAGTATTTCTATCACAGATGCGGAAGTCAATGTGTTAATAAATAGTTAAAACCGTGATTCCTTCCCGTATTTTGCTAAATAAATTCTACTCCGAATACCTTCCATGATTTTCCTGGTGAAAGCATGTTTATGTAACCACGTGTAGCTCCTTTTGGAAGATTGCGCCGTCGGTATTCAGGTACCAACATCATGTGGCCGTGGTTGCTTCACTGTATCCTCGAGAGGCGAGTTCGTGGTCGGCAAATGCTTGAAGAAAAAGGCTTCGTGAAAGGTTGATGAGCTTGTGCTGCTGGCAAGTAGGCATTGTGGCGGATTATGAATTAAATTCACCCTCGACTAGGTCCATACCGGCACTTGGTCCCCTTTACTTAATTCATAACACAAGTCCATAACCCGCGGCTAACCCGCCGGGCTCTTTTCCTTCAACCATTCACTTTTCCTTCCCCTCTTCATTTCTCTTTCTCCCGTTCACTCCTTTTCGCGATTTTAACTCTGTTCTTATTCGCTCGTAAGCGACTACAACTCGAAACGGTTGTTGCAACTCACATTTAACCCTTTCGCTGTTGATTAAAACGATGATATTCTGTGATAAAATGCGGAAGAATATGGAATACATTGTCCCACGTAGCAGTCTTGAAGTGGATTTTATTTCGGTATCAATCTGTTCATTGTATTTAGTTGAAACTGGAAATGCGTTTTGAATCTATCATTTTTTGGTTATAAATCGAAAGAGTTTCAGAGTGATATCTAATTTTGGACTGCCCGTATGACGTACGGACTCAACAGCGAAAGGGTTAAAAGGATGATATTCTACGATGAAAGTACGTAAAGACATGGAATACATTTTCGTACAACGCGGTACTTAAATAAAGCGACTTCGATATAACGTAGTTCACAAATTGTGGTGATTCTCGTATAACGCAATTTTTATAACGCGACCTGTCTGTGGAATCCAACTACCGCGTTATACGAGGGTCACCCGTATTTATTTCCACGATTATCCTCGACAGAATCGAACCTTGTTTCTAATCGACCATTTTCCTCCCTGAAAGAGAACGACACATTCGTGCGACGGTTTTACCACGAAGTAAACGAAGAAGAAAGTAAGGGAAAGTAGAGTTTTCCTAATAAAAAGGGCCACGCGGTTAGAAAAGTATGAGAAAAGGATAGGAAGTTACTGGACGTCACGTACGTGCCGATGAAACGATCGATATAATCGCACTCCCTCGGCGAGGATTCGTTATCTCGATTGTGGTAAAAGGGGACGGAAATCTCTTTCCCATGGATAGACGAAACTTTGGCAGGACGATGGTGGTAGGATTTGATGAGGGAAGAAGTTACCTACTCGAGATGTAGTTAGTTTTCTAAAAGAAGTTATTCCGCGCTTTTGCCAATCCAACAGGAAACTCGGCCTAATATCGGTTGATATCACTACGAAAGGATTAATCATGAAATTCTTACCATCCCTGGATACGATTGCATTTTCTTTCGCAGATCATATTCACCTTCTTGCACTCCAAAGTAACCATTTCACAGATCACATTCACCTTTTTGCAAATCGATTCACATTCTTAGTATATAAATATATAACTAACATAAAACGAACTATTCATCCTGATTAATCGATAATCAATGCACAAAGAAGTTTATTTACTTTTATGAATCCTTAAGTACTTTATAAAGTGCTGATTCGATTGGTATCATTGGCTAAAACAGTGCCGTCCGATAAAAAACTACAAATAAGAGTCGCACGATCGCGGTGCATACGAATTACAGCGCCATCGTGAACGCATTAACCCTTTGACAGTGTATCCCGTGACTGACACGGGCAGCGCGTCAGTACCAAACAGTTTTTCCCGTGACAGTCACAGGCAAAGCGTCAAGTGTTTTAAAATCTACCATACACGAACTGATTACTAACAAGGTACATATAAAACACGTTTTTTTACATTTTTGATTACATACCGAATTGTTTTCGATCATAAAGAACTAGACACTCTTTGGACCAGAATTCGTAATTTTACCTCACTGTGAAAGGGTTAAAGAACTAGTGAAACTATTTTTTCCCTTGAATGTTGAGGTTGGCCGTAATATTATTAATATGTAGTGTGAAATGTTGCGGCTATCGAGAAGGCCAAAAATTAAAAGAAAACTTCTTTATTTCAAAATTCGACGAAACGTTTCAATAACCAAATTGTTATCCTCTTCAGTCGAAAAAATGTGCCAAGAAGTCCTAGGATATGCTACTTTACAATAGTTCGGTCTTAGGTGTTTAGTTACGATTTGGTTATTAAAACGTTTCGTCGAATCTTGAAATAAACAAGTTTTCTTTTAATTTTCGGCCTTCTCGATAGCCGCAAAATTTCACACTACGAACTAGTGAAACGTACGCAGAACACGCATGTAAGAGGACAATTCTCCAGCTCGTCTCCCACGGCGTATACCGACGGAGAACTTCGCAGGTAAGTGCAAACGCCTCCAGTTTGACGAAGTTTGTCTACGGGAAGTTAGCTCTAAGTGTAATCCGCGGTAGTGGTTCTTTAGAGCACCGGCTGCTTTGCCCTATCTATACAAATAGCTTACGCGAACTGCCATTCGGCGAACCCCTCAAATCTTCTTGCATGAGAAATCTTGTTGTTTCTGCGCTTATCGCGATGCGCGATTTTATAGGGAATCGTACGATGTCACGTGAATATATGATAGAATTATTATTTTGTGCTTTCCTCTGCTATGAGAGTTACTTTTCCGTCAAGGAATTCAGCTTTATGATAGAACCAGACTGATTAGAGTCTTGTATCGTGAAGGAGTAAATCTGTTGGTGTTGATTGGGCGAATGTTCATTATGGAATGTCAAATATCATGTTTGTAGATAAATGATTACTTGCATCTCAAATAACAGAATTCTTGATGTTATACAATATTTGGAGAACTTGTTACGCAGTTTTTGCATTGATTTGCTTTTTATGACTTATATAATTGGTTTTGTCTGTAATGAGGTAATAATATTTATGGGGCGTTTTTATAATGTTGGTTGATTTTTATAATCACGATTGTGCAAAAATATAGTACTTTAAGACGTTGGATGCCATGGCGGTCACCGGTAATCACCGATTCTGATATTACTAAAAGTCGAATCATATATATCGGTAATGTTCGTAAAATTTTTAATAATTTAGACGTTAGAGCGCTTAAATAGTCTTATTTGGCGTATCGCATAACACGGATTTCCGCGTGACACTCAACGCGTTAAATTAACATTTTATCTTATCTGAAACATAAGATTTCTGAATTATAAGATATGTAAATATAAGATTTCAATTTTATCCGAAAATCCAAAAGGAACCTTTTTGCACTCCAAATTAACCTTTTCGCAAATCAAATTTTCCCTGTCGCAAATCAAGCTTGTCAACAAATTTGTTTTTTAAGCTATTGTAATAACATAAAACTCCAATATAAAGTGAAAGACCGAATTTGATTCGCAAAAAGCTGAATATGATCTTGCAAAGTGGTTAATTAGGAGTGCAAAAAGGTGAATATAAAATGCAAAAGGGTTAATTCGGAATACAGAACCTACCAAATATCTGAGAAAACATAATAAAATCCAACTTCATTCTCATAAATCTAATTATAAATACTATCACGCGAAGGAATCCCCGATCAGAGAACAATTCCAAGCTCGCGCTTTCGTATCAAAGTCCATCGTACTCCGTCGATCCGAAGCACGAATATTTGATTCGCGTTCATCAATGGCCAGAAGGTCTTCGTTATAACACATATCGTGCATATTTAGCCAACAATGGTACGACGAGTTCGTCCAAGATTCTCGAAGCAAGCTCCGTGGGAACGAATTTCGAGTGGCAAAGCAATGGCCCGTACGGAGACGCGCGCGGTTAGAAATTACAATTCGCATTCCAAAGGTGGTAAGCGTGGAGTACGGCGTTAGACAGACACGAAACCCCTCGGCGTGTAGAAAGGAGATCGAACAGTGTAGGGAGAGACAGTGGCTGATGTACCCGGAGAATGGTAACCAGGTCGGACAGACAGTTGACCCCCGCGCGGTTATCACGGGCTTTCAACCCGTTCGGCATTCTCTGGAATTGTAATCGCAGTTCCATTTGAATCCCGGCACACCGTTCAAGTCTTCCAGTCGGACTCTCTTCGTTCCTCTTCCTCTACGCACGTCCTATCTCCGACACCCTCCCCCGTCTATTACGGGGCTTGAATTCCATTTTAATTAATTCCCCTCGATCCAACTCCTTGTCGAAACTCTTCCCGACGCTCCGAAAGTGTCACGTGATACTTGATTACTTACTGTCGCGATTATGCGTAATAGCTTATGGGGAAATTATTATTAATCTGATTTCGGTAATTTGTGTACAGGTTTTGTACTACAAATTAACCCTTTTCCCGATCGTATTCGTTCTTTTTCGAGAAAATTCGAGAAAACGTTGCATATGATCCGCAAAATGATTAATTTCAAGTGCAAAAAGGTGAATATGATCAGAAAAAGGGTTAATTTGGAGTACAAAGCCTGTATTAGAGAGTAGAATTAACTGCAATTAAAAAAACTAACCTCTAACAGTTAGGACTCTTACGTAACTACGGCTTTTCGTTGTTTAAAGAAGACATCTTTTATTCTCCGAATGACGTTACGTGTGAAGATAACCCTATCTTGATTAGGAGGCTTTGATTTTATGATACCAAGAGTAATCCTTGAAAAAAGTTATATTCAGGGATTGGAAGTTTACAGCTTTTATCTTAACCTCATTAGAAGACTTTGATGAGATATAATCGCGCTCTGCAAATGATTTTCCTCAACGAGAACAATTTGAGGTGTTAATTGCAGTAATTAACACGTCATGAATTCAGCACATTTCGATACTACGTCATATTTTATTAAGGAAACAGAATCCTATTTTAAATAATTGTTCATAAATAAATTGTTACCTCAAATTTAAAACAGATTGATATGAAATTTAAGTTTAAAGTCTCCTCCTTTTTTGCAAATAAATTCACCCTTTGGGTGAAAAATGCTTGAAAAGGGGAAAAATAATTAAACTTAGAAAGCAATTTTATGTTAAAATTTTAAAAGGTGTCCTTTGACACCTTTGATAAAAATAGTATTAATTAGACTCCACGCGTCAATCACCTCATGCGATTCCTAATCTCTTATTGTTACAATTCCATTAACTAATAATGCAACCAAAGTTGAACGCGCAAGTGAATATCTGCATTTCTTGAATTATGAGGCCATGAACTGCAGTATTTCTTTATTACGTGACTCTGATTTACGACAACGTATCGTATTTATGTAGACCATAAAACATGGCGGGAACAGCAAAATATTGAGCTTCAAGTGTTTACGACGACTTGATTATGCGTTTATCTACATTTATTACATTTATGTATCAAGGCATTTCAATAACAATAACATTATGCGCACACTAAATACATTTTACTTTCTTCATGCAAAAAATGCAGTATTAATAACTCAATCTAAAATTGCCCTCTTTAAAAATCAAATTGCCGCCCTGCGCGGTGTGTGCGCCACGTTGGGAATCACGGTGTTAAAGGGAACGAGTTAAGATCGAAAAAACTCCGTTTGTTTTATCTTCCGATTACTGCACTCCTCTTCTACAGTTGTTCCGTTACACGTGTATATGTTTGTGTGTACCACGTTCGTGCTTCTCCCTGGTTTACTCACACAGAATCCCCGACTTTTCTATACAAATGGCAGCTATTTCGGCGCAACAGTTTCGTGTGATTTTCATCTCGACTCTTGGAAACGTTTGCACCCATCTGCACGCGAAATCAAGTGGAGCATTTTGCGGAGCGTCGAGACTCTTCCGGTTGAAAACGTGCCTGTCTGGCAGGACATCTATTTTTTTTTATTCCACCAATATATGAATATACGTATAGTTGATTGATTATTAAACACGGCATACACAGCCACGTAGTAGGATTATTATTTCATCGACCTTGCTCGTTTCTGCTCCGCTCGGCCGAAGAAATTAACCAAAAATCCATGCTGTGCAAATGCCGGGACGTTATAAAACTCGATGAAAATGTTTGCCTTTTTATCAGTTACTGTTATCTCCTACCGTGAACACCCGAAATTTAAATACAATCCCGGTATCAATCGACACTTTTATATTGCTCGGAATACTTCTTTGAAGAGCGAGGTGAGGTTAACTTTTGTTACTTACCCGTGTTTTATGAATGATTTAAATAACTTTGACAACAATTTTGCGGATCATATTCACCTCTTCGTACTTCGAATTAACTACTTTGTTTTATAATGAGTTAATATTCTTGCATTATTTGTAAATAAGAATAAGAATTGTTTAATAATTAGCTGTCTATGGATCTTCTATGGATATATGATAGTTATTATATAAATACAACATATCTAATATGTTTTATAATTCTTAATATGTACTATATAGTTTTTAGGCGGCTATTAATAAGGCCAAGAATTTCAAAGAACTTTTAAATCTTTCACTACGAATACTTGCCAATGCAATCGGATCTTTTTTATCCGAGGCATAGCACTAGTACAGGCTTACTTTCCAAACTTTACAAAATAATGAATATAACATTTATAAAAGAACTTTTAAATTCTTGGCCTTATTAATAGCCACCTAAAACTATATAGTACATATTAACAATATTTCGGCCAACCTTAACATTCAAGAAAATCAGTTTTATAATTCTACATTAAATGATACTGACGTAAATTATTCTTTAGAAACCCGGTAATTATTTATGTACAATAAACATCGCAAATCGGACACTTATTTCTGAACAAAGGTACTAATATTTAAGCTCCACCATAACCCAATTGAACGTACATTCTTTTTTCCAAGGAAAATTTCAATTCGCTTTGCACAGTCACCCCCTTCCTATTCCTTTTAATCCTGTATCCTGATTACTGTTATTGCGGCACGGAACCAGGGTGGGGGCGGAGTCGGGAGGGGCTGGGAAACAGTTCGTCCTGGTTTAAACCCCGGGAATTGCATCTTCCGGGGAAAACCCCGTAGGCTGTGGACGTTGGGCAATTACTCGTGACCGAGCAAAGTAAACTGACGGACGTAGAAATAGATTTGCATTTTTACTCAAGACCAGCCGAGAAGTTGCGCCTTCGCCGTATACCTTCCAGCTTTCGTACTTCTCGCTTCGTTAGGAAACTTCCTAATGACTGTGCTACTCAAAGTTAATAAGATACTCTTATATATACCGTCAGTACGATGAGATAAATATTATTCGTTAAAGAACAGTACTTCCTACCATTTCCTACGACTTAATGATAATGAATGCGTTAACAAGTTGAGTAGGGTTTGAAAATCGTGGTTCAATGTTTTCCAAATGAAAATACCGCCATTTTGCAAATGAAATTCACCAGGTTGTAATAGTAATACCAATGTAATTGGTAGAGGAGTGTGGTTATATTGATAACGGAATTTATGATACATATTGTTTGAAATGTAATGTTTGAAATAATTTATATTTGATTTGATTTTTATTGCAAAAGCTTGAGAAAACGGTTTTGTAGAAAGAGTTGATTTTTGGGTTTGCTAACGGGTGAATTTGATTTGCACGTTCACTGTTTTGCATATCGAATTTCATCCTTTTGTAGATGAAATTCATCGTTTTCCCGATCAAATTCACCTTCTGCAAATCAAATTTATCGTTTTGCAAATTAAATTTAGGCCTTTGCAAATCTAATTCACCCTTTTGCAGATCGAATTCACCTTTTTTCGAATCAAATTCATCTCAATGCAAATCAAATTCACGCTCTTACGAATCAAGCTTTTCTATTGTAATAGCTTAAGAAAAGAAAGTTTCTACAAATTTCTTTTCTTAAGTTAAAAAAATTATGATTATAATAAAATGTTATTTTCTTTTATTAATAAAATTATTACAATAGAAAGTTTCTTCAAATTTCTTTTCTTAAGGCATTCACAATAGAAAAGCTTGATTCGTAAAAGCGTGGATTTGATTTGCAAAACGGTAAATATGATCTGCAAAAAGGTTAATTTGATCTGCGAAAGGGTGAATTTCATCTGCAAAAGTGTGAATTGGATTTGCAGAAAGATGAATTTGGTTTGCCAAAAGGTGAATTAGATTTGCAAAAATGTGAATTAGATTTGCAGAAAGATGAATTTGGTTTGCAAAAAGGTGAATTAGATTTGCAGAAAGATGAATTTGGTTTGCAGAAAGTTGAATTAGATTTGCAGAAAGATGAATTTGGTGTGTAAAAAGGTGAATTAGATTTGCAGAAAGATGAATTTGGTTTGTAAAAAGGTGAATATGATCTGCAAAAGGGTTGATTTGGAGTGCAAAAACCTGTATTACCCGCAGTCTTTCACTATCTATATTGATGGGTATTATATTACCTCAATTTCAGATACAAGATGACACGAAGTCGTAATCTTTTGAACTTTCTGGGAATTATCACGTTATCCGGTATAATTACAATATCAGCGGAGAATTCGCAAATAAAATTAGTTAATGTGGTGAGTTGACATAACACATTTTTCAAAATATTCCTCTTTATATGTATTATATATATTAGAGGTACCAGAAAGTAATAAATTATTTTTTCACGTAATTCATTCATTCGCTCCATTTATTTTTTCATATTAAACATTATTCTGTTAGATAATCCTCATCGTGATCTATGATCCTTCACTGACGATCCTTCAATGCCACAATTCCAATTTTGAAAAAATCCCACAAAATATTCTCAACTTTCGATGCGAATTGATTACTTTCCGGTATCCCTGATATAATAATTTTGTAACATTCTGTTCATCCGTGAGTCTTAAAATCATATTGTCACAGAAATTCGACGAACGTGATACATTCTGCTAAATAAACATAAGAAACAAGTAGCAACAATAATAAAATTAATTCTCTATAGTATCTTTGAAGTCATATACTCATCTATCCGTATCTTTCATTTCATCTGATACGTTCATTAATATCGTTTATTAATTATTACAATAATAATTATAAAAGTACGCGCAACAATTGTCACCTTTTTCGGGTCGTTTAAGTAATAATTTCGTTACTACTTTCACGTAACGTACCTTCGTTAGAATCGCGATTAACAATTGGATTGGCCAAAATGTTCGTGCATTTATTAACATTTAATTAAAAACTAACATTTGTTCATGTTTTTATATTTCCTCAATGTTTTCTATTCGATAACAAATTCTCCGTTTTAACTTATAATCATTTTCTATCTTCCAGGGAACCTCATAATTCCATGTTCACAAAACTCCCTCTACTTCCACTTAAAAACTGATTTCCTTTGAGAAACCAATAAAATTGGCAAGATTTTGCGACGACTTTCTTTATATAACGCGATTCTCGTACAACGCGCAGTATAATCAAATCCGGGAATTCCCCGGTAACACGGTTTCATACAACGCGTAACGTATTAACCGCGTTATACGAGAGTTTATTGTATTGAAACTTTAATTCATCCTCCATATTCACCGGACCTTTCCCCAACAGATTACCACCATTTTAGCATTACAAAATTATATAACAAATAGGAACTTCATAAACGGAGAGGAAGTAAAGAGGACAGTGTCGGAGTTTTTTAATAATAAAAGCGTAGATTTTTATAAAAATGCGATTTTGAAACTTGTGTCACGTTGGGAAAGGGTCATAGAATATGGAGGAGATTATTTACCAGATTAAAAGTTACTCATTCGGTATCAAACTCGTTTTTTCACAACGAAAAGCTATTGTTATGTTTTGGAAGAAGTGTTTATAGATGAATTATTTATGGCCGGCTTTTGTCATTCGTCTTTTATCAACAGGTATTCAGACACGGTGATCGGACACCTGATAATATACGAGCTGAAACTTATCCCACGGATCCATATAGAAATTATGATTATTATCCTGAGGGGCCGTCGCAATTAACAAATGTAAGTGTATTTGCATTAAGTTAGCCAATAAATTCGTGAGCTTTTAACGCTAGAACTACCAAAGGTGTTAAAAAGCTATTTTAACTGTCTGTCGTTTTTAATGAAATTGTTTCAATATAAAGTTTTCATTCGAAATTAACCCTTAAGATCTGATTCACTTTCAAGTCAACCCAATAATATGTTAAATTATTTATACATTGCGCGCAATGAGCGTCCCAATTATTTAACTGTAGGAGATGAAGCCAGCAACATAATATTAATTTAACATTTCATATTAAGCTATTAAATATAACGATAAACGATGAAATTCTGTAATATTGTAGGTTATCAATATTTAATTAACATGGCCGCCAAATGAAAGCAGGTTCTTTGATTAACAATGCAATTCACAGGTGGCCACTGTTGCCAATATTACTAAAACTCGAATCAAATATATCGCTAATATTCGTCAAATCTTCAATATTTTTAACCTTAAAAAAACGATTTAAAGTAACCAATGTATCATCGAGCATTTAAACAGTTTTATTTCTATCCGTTATATAAACGTTACGCGCATCGCGAGGTATCGTATAACACGGATGTTGGTACGGTGCTCCATGAGTTAATCCTTTTATCTGTATAAACAGCGTATAACTTGAGCCGAAAAAGCGATTCTGTGAAGCGTCGATGCTTTTCAGCAGATATCAACTAACTTAATATCACTAATTGCTCGGCAACATAGCAACATTGGATATTCCAGAAAATCGTGAAAATGGATGATTCGAACGTTTGCAAAAATTCTCTTATAATCTTCCATCGTTCTATGCGACTATCCGATATTTTATATTCCTATACGTTTCATCAGCTACTTTGAAGCAGCTTCAATCAAATTAAAATCCAATGAAATCATAGCTGCTAGATGGAAATAATATATTCATATCCGCGAATACGTGACCTCGTGTATCCACTAAATATGTCTATATTTCTGAAATATCCACGGCACTAATTGCTGCAACCACTATTATATAACGGTTTAATTACTTTGCCATCATAGCCATCCCGATTATACTAAATGAAACGTCAGGATTGAAACTACGAAATATCATAACCTAACAGAATGAAGTAGGCTTCATTCATTCACGCATTCAATCATTTCCATTAATTTTCACATGCTCTATGAAACTTCATTTATTTGTTCGTATTAAACATTATTCTATTAGATAATCTCTATCGTTATCTAGTATCCTTGACCGAGGATCCTGCAATGCCATAATTCGCTTTTGAAAAAATACCGAAATAAAATATAATTCGACAATTTCGTTGCGAAAACAATTCTCCACTCCCGAATTGATTACTTTCCGGTAACACGAAATATTCTGACAGCCTGAATTTGTTTGTAGACCGGTAAAAAACGATCTTACGAATTGGGAAAAGTACTGAGGAAACAGTACAATGAATTTGTGGGAAATGTTTACATGCAGGACGCAGTTGCTGCACGCAGCACTAACATGGCTAGGACGAAAATGTCGCTGCTGTTAGTCTTAGCTTCTCTTTTCCCACCGTTTGGTGGCCAGAAATGGAACAAAAATCTCCCCTGGCAACCGATACCGACTGATTACGTGCCGATTGCGCAAGATAACATTTTGATGCCTTTCTTTTGTCCTACGTAAGTATTCTAGTAACTTATGTATTGCAAGTCAAACTCCCGATTCTAACACACAAGAAATGTATAAGCTTGTAAAACATTGGAAAACAGTTTTAGAAATAAACGATGAGTACTTCGTCAAATAAAATTACCTTCATGAAAGTCCAGAGTATCGGAATTTCGATTTCAAAATGCGCACAAACTGTTTCTGGAATCCAATATTTTCGTGTCTATTAACACTAGAACTACCGGCGATATATTCAACTATATCTGTATATTTAGTTGTACGTCTTCAAAACAGAAGAATCTCAGAAAATGAAACGTTATAAATTTCAACATTTTTATGAAATCCCGTGGACCCGTCATTTTGACTGAATTTTTAGTTCGAATTCATAGACATAAAGCCATTGATAAACAAAAATGCTTGACTATAAAATCGGACATTTCATATGCGACGATCTAATAGAATAATATAATTGAATTCTTTATATTATTATGTAGTACAAGCACAGTGAAAAGGTAATATTTTTATTAGATATATAGCGGAGGTCAAGAAATTATTAGAAACGCCAGCAATCAAGGCGAAAGTAATGGAATACGATGAACTGATGAAAAACTTAACGATTCTCACGCAGAAAAATATAACGACACTGCCTGGTTTGTTAAGCGTTTACATGACTTTATCGACGCAGTCAAGCGTGGATCTTAATTTACCAAGATGGACGCGCGATTATTTCCCGGAAGGACAGTTGAAGGAAGCAGCAATGTTGCAATATCAACTCTTTAGTTATGACAATAATCTCAAGAAACGAAATGCTGGTGAGTCGGCACTTTATCAGTCTTAATTATATTTCATATTCAATACTTTTTACGGAACTATTACTTATATCATAAGACTTATTTTAAATATCATAAAGAAATAAGTTGTTATTTTGATATTCGCCAGAATATTACTGTAGAGCAGTGTTTCTCAACCTGTTTTATCTCACGGCACACTTGAGCCTATACTAAGTATTTCCTTTTAAACTATATAAATTAATTATAGAGTATTATTATAATATATATTAAATATTAATTCTAATTGAATATAATATAACTTTAATGGCAATAAATAAGTAAATTAATAGAAATGAGTAAGAACACCTAAATTCTTATAAAAACTCGATTCGAATTCAATGTGTCATCTTTTAACATCAGTTTGATCTGAAATTTCGTGCGCTTTGCATCAGTTTTTTCCATGGAAATAGCGGGATTTTTATGAAACCGGAATTTTGAAGTTGTTCAAAAGATATTAAAAGATTACAAGTCAAAACAGACAAAATATTATCGAACAAAGAGATTTGAGAAAACATAAAAACTTGAGTAAAAGTCACTTTCTATTTGTACATTAAATACCGTAGGAACATTTTCTGCCACCCAATAAATGACTTGTTTTAATATTAAAATTTTCAAAGAATTCCAATCAATTGTGTTATTTAGACTCGAATAAAATTTCGTTCTTAATAGAAAGGATTACTTCGTCATCCGGAAGAGGGTTCATTTCTACATCCAGTTTGAATCTTTCAATAAAAACAATTTCCATTAGTTTAATACACATCGGATATTACCTTTGTGCTTTTGATAAAGCAAATAAAACGCAGCTTAAAAATCGGATGTTTCAGGTATGTTATTACGGGAGATAATCGAAAACATGCGATCAGCCATGAATGCTCCAACGAATAAACGAAAAATACATCTGTACAGTGGCCATGATGTGAATGTACACGGACTTCTACATAATCTCGGTTTTAACGAACCATATATTGTTCAATATTCCAGTGCAATATTACTCGAGTTACACACGAAGAAGAATAATTACTACGTTAAAGTATGAATTTTATATAGTTAATAATTCTATAACACGGTGCATACTCCCAAAACAGTTTCGATCTCGAAACTCCCTTAATTCCAAACGGCTATAACTCGAAAATTCCGTAACTCGGAACTTTCATAACTCGACAGTATTCGATTCAAATTGAAAGACTCGAAACCGCCATAACTCGAAACTTCCATAATTCCAAAGCGCTATAACTCGAAAATTCCATAACTCAGAACTTCCATAATTCCAAACCGCTATAACTCGAAAATTCCATAACTCGACAGTATTCGATTCAAATTTAAAGACTCGAAACTTCCACAACTCGAAACCACCATAACTCGAAACTTCCACACCTCCAAACCGCCATAACTCGAAACTTCCACAACTCGAAACCGCCATAACTCGAGAATTCCATAACTCGGAACTTCCATAACTCGACAGTATTCGATTCAAATTTAAAGACTCGAAACTTCCACAACTCGAAACCGCCATAACTCGAACCTTCCAAAACTCGAAACTCCCATAATTCCAAACCGCTATAACTCGAAAATTCCATAACTCGACAGTATTCAATTCAAATTGTCATTCAAGTATAAAATCAATTACTCAATGCTACTTATAGCTGTAATTGAATAACATTTTCATAGTTTAATAATTGAATAACTAAATAATTAAATAAGAAATAAATAATAATGGAATAACAGTTTCATAGAGATTAAAACAAATGATTGGTTTCAGGTTCTACATTACCTAGGAATTCCACCAGTATTAAAAACGTTAACAATCCCAGGATGCGAGCAATTATGTTCTTTCGATCAATTCATTGAATTAACTCGCGATGTTATTCCAACGGAAGATATTCCGCGTCAGTTGGATCAAGAGAAAGATATTACTGAACAAATTAACTCTCGGATTGCGCAGCACCCAGACAAGAATTCGATCTTTTAGTATTTAAATATTACTGTTTGTAGAAATTTGAATAAAACCGTTACTGAAATCCTAACTTTGACTATTACTGAAAATGCTCCCCAGTATGGAAAACATATTTTATTTCCAAGAGTTACATAATTTTAAACGATAAGAAAACATGTATATAGTTTTTACACTCGAAATTCACCTTTTTGCAAATCAATCTTTTCTGCACATTTGTTTTCTTAACCTACTCCTTTAAAAATGAAACCGAGTATGACATAAAATTAACCTAAAATACGTACTTAACCTCCAAAAATATTTTATGTCGGTTTCATGTCAGAAAGTTAAAAGAGTTTTAACGGAAAAGCTCTTTTTCAAATCGTTAAACTCCATTTGCAAGTAACTCATTATTTGTGAAATTCTTACATTGTATATGAAATTAGGACTTCAAAAGTGAGTGTATCAAACGTTTATTCAAATCGCGGGGAACCTTTTCCTCGAAGCACTCAACAAAGTTTCGCTCCAATATTATATACGTCTTAACGTACGATACTTAAGATGGAAAAAGTTGAACACTTTTAACAAGATACTTTAAGACCGCCCCACAAATTACTTGTCAGTTATTATAAGTTCTTACTTTGTCCAACAAATTGTTCTTTCCTTTAACGCGCATTTTATTCCGCAAGGAAATTGCATCTACTTCTGTAAGGTTTTTACCTATAAATTTGAGGAATAACTTAATAATCTTCTTTTCTAACGATTATGTAATAATCTTACTAGTAGTATATTTAATAAATGTAATTTGACTAATTGAGAATATCTTACTTTCGCGCGAAAATGCTCAGTTTTGAATTAAAGCAATGTTGCTGACATTTTAGATTAAATTAATATGCGTCACAAATAAATGTTCTTTAAAATCTTGTATAATGAAATACAGTATTAAAGCGTTGAAACTTTCGAATAATATATGCAGGTAACCCTCGTACAACGCGGTTTCGATATAACGTGGATCACAAATTGTGACGATCCTCGTGTAACGCGGTATTTAAACAATGCGACTTCGATGTACCGTGTTCAAATAAAACAACAGTTTTGTTGTTAATTCTTAAATGAAATTTTACGAATTGAATACAACTATGTTTTTCTTGCCCCGATAGTTTAAAGTTTATATTTTATTTAAGATAATCGTTTTTGAAACTTATTGTTAGACTCACTTTTTATACGTAACTCGAGTCTTGCACAACGCGATTTTTATACAGTAAACTCCCGTATAACGCGGTTAATACGGTTACGGGTTCTATGAAACCGAGTTATCGGAGAATTCCCGCATTTCAATATATACCGCCTTGTACAAAAATCGCGTTATATAAAAATAATTTCGAACCTTAAAAAATTTCGAACCGTAAAATTTTCTCGAACCTTACTCCCGCATTATACGAATGTTCCTCGCATTTTATTAAATCCAAAAGAATATCTACCTTTGCAGCTATTAATTAGCCTGATCATCCAATCATGCGATTACTTCGTCCGCCGAAAACTTCGCTCGGAACAGATGCTTCCAAAAGCAGCAAAAATGTTCACACTACTGGAACGACTTTATAATTACACCAAACACACCGATAAAACGATCGAATTTCGGAAGAGGACATACAGTGAGTGTAAAAAGTATTCGTACAGCAGCGAATTTGAGCAAAAACCACGTAGAACTTTGTTTCCGCATGAAACAAATTGTATATATTTCCATAGAGAATGAATAAATAATATTATTCGATGAAATTCATTACGAAGATCTCGAAGAATATGAATTGGGTCGTCTAAAAAGATCGTGCCGAGTTTCAGTAGTTTTTCAGCTGGAAAAGTTGCGGGAAAATGGAAAAAGGTTATGGAACATAACGATGCATACATAACTGAATAAATATATATCGATATATAGAAATGTTGCCTTTGAATCTTCCTTAAACATCGGCATGAACTTTCTGAACAACTCAATACATATCACTTGTTTGTCAAAATGATTTAAATCAACAAAGTTCCACGAGGTTTTTGTTCAAATTCACCGCAGCACGAATACTTTTTACACTCACTGTACATTTAAAGCACACTTTCACACCGCGCTGAGCATCGATAATCGTCACATTATTTATATCATCAACTGAACAAATAAGCTCGATAATTTGACAGAAATTCAACGTACGAAAGCAGCCGAAAAAGAAGTGGAGAGAGCAGGAAGAAAAACGTGGCTGGCGTAGAAAGAGAAAGCGAGAGAGGAAACGTAGTGGTATCAGTTTCGAAGGATACACAGTACGAGCGCTCGGAGAAGAAATGGCGGACCTTTTCGTGTTTCATAGTTGTCTACACTGTCCAGCGGGCAATTGATTGCCAGCGAGTTAGGGAAATCTGCAAGTCGGAATAGACTTGCGTGTTTATCTGTGAGTTCGTAAGCTACGAATGGTAAATAACATTTGTGTACACAACGTTTTCGGGAAGGCAGTGCCGGTTTCAATTTGCCAAGAAACTATTTGGCTTTCCGAGTGCCGTGGATTTCCGGTGGAACCGTTAAAAAGGGGAGTAAAACGCAATCCCCAGCTCTCAAGAATATCTAACTTGATGCAAAGCGTTCCACTTTGTCCAACATTAAAATCGACTAAATAGTAAGAATCGTGAGTAGCATTATTTAAATATCTTCTTCATACAGGTTTTGCACTCCACATTCACCCTTCTGCAGATCATATTCACCATTTTCTACTCCACATTAACCTTTTTGCCAATCAAAATCACTATTAAATTAATATCAAAATACTTATTTAGCACCAAAAATATTTGCGAACATTTAATTTAGAAAGATCTTTCGTGTTAAATAAGTATTTTATGTTAACTTTATGTCATGTTCGGCTTCATTTTTATGAAAATAGCTTAAGAAAACAAATGTGTAGGAAAACTGAATTGGCAAAAGGGTGAATTTGATATGTGAAAGGGTGAATTTGATTGCAAAAAGGTGAATATGATCTGTAAAAGGGTTAATTTAGAATTTTAACACGTTAAGTGCCACACCGAAATTCGTGTTATACAAATAAAACTGTTTAAGCGCTCTACAATACATTAGTTACTTTATATCGTTAACGTAACGTTAAAAATATTGAAAATCTTACGAATATTAGTAATATATTTGATTTGAGTTTTTATATTGGCATCAGTGGCCATCGATGATCGCCGTGGCATTTAATATGTTAAGTGGAACATCAGCGATCACAGTATTAGAATAAGGACGTGAATTAAAAAGGTGAATAAAATCTTTTCGTAAAATCAGAAGTTTACCTCAACACGTAACTTTCATGTAATATACGGATTTACGTCGTAAAAACACGTAATTACATTTTCCTTCCTCTCGAACGAAATGTCCCCACTAAACTGAAACCTTCTGAATGCGAATAAAGTCATAAACTGTCAGTATATCGCGTTTGAAACAACAAAGTTGGTATGCGCTATCCAAACATGCAGTATCAGTTACAGATAACGTAAATAAGCACCAAACTAACCGATGTTTTATTATTCGCTAAATTATTTCTGTACCACGTTGTGCAACGTAATTCTTTCGGCGGCGAAATACGAAATACGAAATACGCCGGGGTTTACTGAAACGACACTTAAACCAACAAAGTAACATTAAAAACTCTATAATTTCGACGTCAAGAATAATAAACTCTGCGAGGCAGCAAATAATCAACAGTGTGTGTCAATTGTGAACGTTTGTGACTTGTTTTTGACTTGTTTGTGACTTGTTTTTGACTGTGATTAAAGTTATTAGTGATTAAGGATCATAGTTAATAACAATTATTCATTGATTCTTTTTTTATTGTTGTGCACGCGAACAATAACATTACTTTAAAGATGAATACACAAAACGCGGTGGATGTTTGGTTTCTTTTTTTGGTAATAATTATGTGAATTCAAATTGAGTTAAGACGTTGAACGCCACGACGGTCACCGATGACCACTGATGCCAATGTTACTACAACTCGAGTCAAATATATCGCTAATATTCCTAAAATTGTCAATATTTTTAAATTACGAAAACAATGTAAAGTAACCAATGTATCGTAAAGCGCATCGGGCAACACGGATTTCTGTACTGCTGTCAACGCCTTAAATACAGGTGACCCTCGTACAACACGGTTTCGATATAACGCGATTTAAAATTCATTTCGATATAACGCGATTTAAAATTCATTTCGATATAACGCGATTCAAAATTCATTTCGATATAAAGCGATATATCGCTCGGATGTTACTTTTCTTTGGAACCTAACTCCCGCGTTATACGAGGGTTACGTTATACGAGGCTTAAACGTTGTATAAACGTTACGGACGCGTACCACGAGGTATCGTATAACACGGATTTCGACG
Source organism: Nysson spinosus (assembly GCA_910591585.2). Classification (NCBI taxonomy): domain Eukaryota; kingdom Metazoa; phylum Arthropoda; class Insecta; order Hymenoptera; family Crabronidae; genus Nysson; species Nysson spinosus. The sequence goes on along the minus strand of OU342852.1, from coordinate 1,003,112 downwards.
TGGTGTTCAACGTGTTAATAAACAAAAACATCATTGCGAGTGAAACAAGTGAACTGTTATCCATGTTAGTCTCATATATTAATAATCGCTTATTATTATTAACATCCCACTGCAGAATATCATATTAAGGAAATAATAATTCTTTTCATATTAACATCGCAGCATAATATTTTCTAAAAAAACCTTCTTTACGCGAACTTATTTACGCCACGATACAAACATTCAATTATTAAAAATGTTTTACCGTGCACGAGATGAGGTTAACAATTGAATGCGTACCAATCGCGAGCGTTGCTTTAACGAGTGTTATTAAAAGTATTTCCTTTATTTAGTTAACTGAATAACATTCAATGAAGGGGATACACAATTTGTTGTCGGTTTTGGAAGATTCATTAATTAATGCATCCGCACAATATTTCGTTTAAAAATATAACCGTTTGTGTTCCTGAAGCTTTAAGTTATTGAATCCAAAACGAAGGCGAAGGATGGTTCGCCTCGCAGCTGACTAATTGGATAATCGGTGAAAGCAAATTAATTGTGAAATTATGTTTGCGCGCTGAGTGATGACGTGGATGATGAAAGGTGTTTGTAACTTATTTGCACAGTTTTCGTGAACGCAATGATAATTTGTCAAACAGCTTTTGAATATAAAGTCGGAAGGCAAATGTTATTGAATTTATTCATATGCAGGATATATTAATTTATGCACATTATTCCAGAGGATTACTTTCGTAGACCCAAGCTTGATTAAATAGTTCATTATCATTATAATTAGTAACTTTAGTAATTATAAGTTATGAACACTTTGAATACCGATGCCAATATTACTAGAACTCGAATCAAATATATCGTTAATATTCGTAAAATTTGTGAAACGATGTAAAGTAACCAACGTATCGTAGAGCGCATCGTACAACACGGATTTCAGTACTGCTGTCAACGCGTTAAATACAGGTGACCCTCGTACAACACGGTTTCGATATAACGCGGTTAAAAATTCGCTTCGATATAACGCGATATATCGCTCGAATGTAACCCGAATCTCGCATAACTCGGTGTTTTCAACGCGACTTTTCTCTGCAACCTATTTCTCGCGTTATACGAGGGTTACCTCAGACGTTATGTAGAGTTACGGACGCGTATCGGAAAGTACCGTATAACACGGATTTCGTCGTGGCGCTCAAAGTATTAAAGAGAAAAGTTAACACGGAAAATTCGGTTTCTTTTTTCAGATATTTAATATTTTACGAATATTTAATTGCGCTTCAACGGTTTTATTTATATTCTTAAAATATTAAATATCTGAAAATTCGGTTCCTTTTTTCAGATATTTAATATTTTACGAATATTTAATTGCGCTTCAACGGTTTTATTTATATTCTTAAAATATTAAATATCTGAAAAGAGAAACAGAATTTTTCGCATTCAACAAATCGCAATTACTTATGGAACAACCCAATAACTATACCACGTACTTCATTAATATGCAATCGTATATAAAAAAGCATTCGTGTTTACGTAAACTAGGAATAATTTCATAATTCAATAAATCGACGTAAATCAATTTATGTTTATCGAGAAACGAAGAACAAGAGGAACAACGACATCGCAACTTTGGGTTTTTTAACACTGCATTTATAAACTTCTCAGAATACAATTTTAATACCTTTCGCACTTTAATTTCAGAAGAATAGCACTTGCTTTATGAAAGTCATACATTGTCCGCCATTTTTGACGGAGTCCATTTGCAATATGATTAACATTAGTTATCTCACTATTTTCTGGACTGTTGTAATATTTAATGTTAAGGCTGACAGTGGTATGGGATTCGATGACGATGATTCCAAACTTGTGTTAGTTAACGTAGTAAGTAACATTTTACCAAAAAATATCATTTTTAATAATAATATTCTAACAATTCTCTTTTAACACCAGAATTACGGAACCCGACAAAATGACGGTTCCGCGGAATTTAATAAAAACATTCAAATTTATAAGGTTCTATTTTCTGAGATTTTGTTGTATTAACTTGTTTTTCTCCATTCTCCATTCTCCTTATTTATAAGGATGTATGCGTGAATATATAAATATAGCTGAATACATTATCCGTAGTTCTATTGTTAATATAAAATATGAAAGCGTTTTTAATTTTGTATTAATTGTGTTCAAAATTTATTAGCAGAAATACATATCATAAGATATAATATACGAATTGTAAATGAAAATGAATCTCTTGAGAAATTAAAAACCAATATATTTGAATTCTTTTATAGTGTGTCTATGTAACACACTATATTGTATAATATCATTATTTCATTATCATATTTATTATTAATATGATATTATCATATTCCAGGTTTTTCGACACGGCGATCGAACACCGGCATTAAACATGAATGAATCGTTTCCTAATGATAAACACTGTAAATCTGATTTCTTTCCTTACGGCAGTGGACAATTGACAAATGTGAGCTCATAATTATTATAAAGTCATAATTAAACGTAGATATTAAATTATAAATTTATATATTGAAATATTAGGTTGCCAACTTTTGCGAGCTTTTGTTTTGTTTCCTCCGTTTTCGTTTATCAGAACCATATTCGTAGCATTCAATCGTAAAACACGGTAAAAACAAAAATTAACGAAAAAGCTTACGATCCTTCAAATTACTATAATTTGTATTACATTTACATTTACATTTTTGTATATTTATAATTATATTCATATTTGATTCCCGTAGATAAATCAATTAATAAATAAATATACTTATACTGTAAGAATGCTTACTTCCTGATTATTCTGAATTACTTCAGGACATTTAAATAATGAAAAGCGTAGCCAAAGATTGCAACGAAATAATCGTATAAATAGCAATAAAATATTTCCAACGTACTTGGAAACAACATGTCGGTAAATAACAAGCAACTTAAATGACTTCCTAAGCCGATTAACATAAAGTCTCCCGATTCTTTAGACAGGGAAACAACGAGCATATCGATTCGGTGAATCACTGCGAAACAGGTACAACAACTTCCTCGGGGACATTTATCTCCAAGAACACGTGAAAGCTAGAAGCACATCAATAATCAGATCGAAAATGTCTTTAGTGTTGGTACTCGCTGCTCTCTACCCTCCACGATCTATACAAAGATGGAGTGCGCATTTAGATTGGCAGCCAATCAACACAATAAGTCTACCAATACACGAAGACGGACTTTTACTTCCAATTGGCTGTCCCATGTAAGCTCACATATACATCTTTATTTGCATTTAATAATCAGACTTGATTCTTGCAATTATTAGATCGAATGATTTCATTGAATTGCATCAATTGGAGTACGCCGAGCTTTTATCAAACTAAAGCTTTTCAATTTGTCGAATATCTGTACTTAATAGTTATAACGAAGCGCTGAAGAAAGCACAGAAGACATTGCGGATGAGAAGGGATTTAAACAGATTTAATAACCTGGCATTTGAACTCTCGTTACTTACGGGGAAGAACATTACTTCCTTATGGGAGATGTACCTTTTATATCATACTTTGGCCGCGGAATCTGCCATGGGACTTCAATTACCGGTCTGGGTAAATGATTACTTTCCTCATGGAAGACTACGAGACGCAGCAGTTCTTCAATATCGAATTAATAGTTATACAACTGTATTGAATCGACGCAACGGAGGTTTGTAACTTTCAGATTATTATTGATATAGTAATCAATAGTTTATTTGTTGGTCCAATAATAACTTCTATGTGTAGTTTTGGGTATCGGCTGTAAATCGTTTGCCGAAACGTTTCAACTTTAAAATAAAGAAGTTTCAATTGTACATTTGGTCTATTTACAGCCGATACCCAAAACTACACATAGAGATTATTATTGATTAACTTATTGACACCTTGCTCTACAACATGTTCTTGAAACAAAATTTCCTTCCGTTCCACGAAAAATTTCCCTCGAATTATATAGCCGCGTACATATATCAAATTTGCAAACAAAGAAGTAGCAACAGATGTTGCTCTAACTAAAAATTTTAATTTTATAACATTAGATTTAATAAATAAAATACTATCAACACTTGTTTTTATTTCTATCTTGTCATCAGTCGATCCGCGAAATACTTATCTTATTTTCGTTGATCCGCGGGTATAAAAAGTTTGAAGAAGGTGGCTCTATAATATCGTACTCTATATATCTATTAGCAGCGTGTTTATTTTAGGGGTGTTATTAAATAGAATAGCAAAAGACATGGAATCAGCAATCAATGGGAAGCTAAAAGGTCGAAAGATCAATTTATATTGTGGCCAAGATTTAACGGTTGCCGGTATTCTTCAAGCTTTCGGAGTTTATGATAATCATATTCCTGAATACTGTAGCGGACTAATAGTGGAATTACGTGTCAAGCATGGAGAATACTACGTCAAAGTATGTTTTAAGACTAATCGACATTAATTTGACACTAGAACCACCGACAATATATGTATATCATTTACAACCGAAATATTCTTCGAGTGCAAAGGGTTAAGCTTGAATAAAAGAAACAACAAATATGTATGTTTGTCAGGTATTACATCATTTAGGTGTTCCGGGATTGCTAACTGAAGTAAGGATTCCAGGATGCGATATTCTGTGTCCATTCGATAAGTTCCTTAAACTAAGAAGAAATGTGATTGCAACTGGAGAGGATTTACTATGCGATGTTCCAGATCCTTTAGAACTCTAAAGTCAGTATCAAATCTCACAGCTTGCTATCAAATTTTACGGGGAGGGTTTGGCAATTGTGTATGAGATTTTTAAGAGACGTAGTATAGACACAACTAATTCTATAGCACCCAATTTTTAGATGCGACGACCCACGCGTTTTACAAAAAAGGTGTTTAAAATTAGACGCGATTTCCATACGTTTATGCATCTCTCGCTGTGCAACGTGAAGTTAGCGGAATTCGGGTGCGCGCGCGGTGAGCCAGGAGCGTAATGCGTTCCGCTAACTTCACATTGTACCGTGAAAGAAGTATAAAGAATGGAAATCGCGAGTAATTTTAAAGCTCTTTTTTGAAAAACGCGTGGTTCTTCGCATCTCAAAATTGTGTGCTATAGAATTAGTTGTGTCTTTACTACGTATCTTCAAAATCTTGTTGGAAAATATCGGACACAGCTGACTAAGTCTTCTCGTTAGTCGTACAATTCTGATACAAAATCGTCATTTTCATGTATGATACAACTTCGACAGTTCATTTGTGGTTAAATGACTATTATTTATTTCAAAATGTACTAATAAGTTCCTCATCCTATTCAAATCTCATCGGGTATGTTTCCGCTTAATATGTAACTTTAAATACTGAAATACTTCGAGCTAATAATGTGGCTTGTAATGATTGAACTTAATATGAATTTATATTAAATTCTGAGGAATATATGCATAACGTGAACGTCTGCAATTTTCATATAATTATAATGATAAATCATTATCGCAACGTTATTAATAATGAAAGTTTTGCAAATATTAGCGATACATTTGATTCGAGTTTTATTAATACTCGCATTGTCGTATATTTGTCACATTTACAATATTAATAACCTTACGATAACAATGTAAAGTAACCAATGTATCGTAGAGCGCTTAAACAATTTCATTTTTAGACAGAAATTAACGTAACTTTAACACTAGAACTATGAAAGCAGTTAAAATGACGAGTCCGTAATATTTAATACAAATATTCAAATATATAACACTTCCTTTTTCAAATTCTCAGCGGTTTACGTTACATTATATATATGTACATAAACATAATTCGATTAATTAATTTTGGTTATCCATCCTCATTTTTAATTACTCATAAGATAAGTGTAGAAATATATCTGAATATATTGTCGGTAGTTCCAGTGTTAAAAGCTCGCGAGTCTGTTTTGCATAAAAGATTTGATATCTCCGATAGTTTCGGAAAATATGGGTGGCAGGGTAACCGCGGGCTTCGTGGAATCTTAAATTCCAGTCACCATCGATAACGAGGAATAAGAGTGGCCTTATTTACGGTGTTTCGATAAGGCAGTGATTTTCAGCCGGTGTGCCGCGAAAATGTTTAAACTTCAATAATAATTAACTAACTTCCGAAAGAAGTCCAAAGCAGAATAAGTCTGCATATCAAAATGAAACTGCTTTAAATTGATTATACGAGTACATCATTGTTATACTAAACGTGTACATAATATAGTAAAAGATGTATACGAATAAGCAACAATATATGTACACAATTAATCTATATAGTTTAAAAGTAAATAGTTACTATACGTTCAAGCGTGCCGTGAGATAAAAAAGGTTGAACATTGCGAACATTGCGATAAGGCCTACGAAGGTTTCCTGGGAATCGGTGAGCAGAGGGTTAGCGAGGTTATTCGTTGCGAATGACAGTCGAGAAAATGGCGGCATCGGAAAGCAGATGCCCATACGATTCGGAAAGTTAAGTTCGTTAAGTATGCCTGGGGTCGTGTCTTATCGGGTAGACGTGGCTCTGATCCTTCACCTACCGTGCCGTAGCATAACAATTACCCTATTATTTTGAACACAGCCAACTCCTGCGCCTATGTGCTCCATGTTTCTCTTACACGATATCCTTCGACCCTCCATTACTGTTAAATCTTTTCACCTTTCTAGCTTAACCGGCTATTACTGATAAAAGTTCATAATAATCGTTATTAAACTCTTGGTTACCAACTATATTGGATCCCAGATTAGATTGGCAAGAGTTCGCGCAGTCCCCGCTACTTTTTTCTTACCACCACTGCTTTAGCCCCGACATCTGTGACGTCACAGTGGGACTAACAAGGAAAGTAAGGAAACCCGAGATTTTAAAAATTCTGAAACTGCGCAGACATAGAGTCACTCGAGAAATAGATCGGCCGCACAATGTTAAAACAAATTTAATAAACTATCGTTAGAATTCGTTGAGAACCGGATATCAGCATAAAGTAGGTTATGAACGAGATCGAAGATTCTCGATACTATGCATTCATTTACTCGTGTTTTGTCACAAACGATTTTATCGGACGAGCGCAATTGCAATTAGAACGAGTTCATTCGAAAGACGAGTTTAATTCGACGGAATTCTGGAGTGCGGAACTGATTCTACCCGTCCGGGAAACTCCGGAAAGGGTCTAGCCGGGTAAGGTAGTCAAAAATGCCCCTAAACCAAATTGGACTTGCGATAGGTCATTCGATAGCTTATAAAAAAAAAACAATCTGTGCCAAGTTTCAACTTTGTATCTCGACTAGGGGGGGAGTAAAGGGCAAAAATCGAAAATCACGTTTTTGCCCAATTTCTTCGAACTCAGTAAATGAAAAATTTTGAAAAAAATCAGGAACACTTCAGTGAGTAAGGTACATATTATCGAATTTTTTCAGATTTTAATGTTGCAAATCCCAGCTGCGAAAAATAAAAAACGCAAAAAAAAGCCGAAAAATGCCGATTTTATATTGAAGGAGTCCCGGATCAGCGTTTATATTTTTTGAGTAAATGTGTATTATTAATACTATTGCTCTCAATTTTTTTTAGATTTTTTGTTAAGGTGCGCCGTAGTTAAAAAAAATAAAAACCGGTTTTTTCGGCGTTTTTGCGTGTTAGATTGACTTATAGGGCGAACTTTCGTATTATTCTCTATTAAATAAGTGTTTGTGCAGTAATCAATGTTCTTGCATCCGGCAAAGGAATATAGGAATTAAGGAAACTAAATAAATAGAGAAAATTGGAATTACTGTGCTATTAGAGCCTAGAGCGTAAAGACTATTTTCAAGTGGTTCGGTGGTCCCGTGGTCCAAGCGTCAGGCTGTTGTAACGCTGCGGCCTTTTTTTGTAGGTTCGCATCCCACTTGGCTTAATTTTTTTTTGCATTTCATTTTCTTAACTTTTAACTACATAACAACCGAACTATATCAATATCTGTTTACAAGTAGTTTAACAATATTTTTTAATTATTCTAATCTGTACTATACGTAAATATGACTTTGGAGCGCATGATTACCTTTAAATATAAGATATTTAAAAAATATGCTTAAACTATGTTTAAACTAGTTCGGTTGTTATATAGTTAAAAGTTAAGAAAATGAAATGCAAAAAAAAATTAAGCCAAGTGGGATGCGAACCTACAAAAAAAGGCCGCAGCGTTACAACAGCCTGACGCTTGGACCACGGGACCACCGAACCACTTGAAAATAGTCTTTACGCTCTAGGCTCTAATAGCACAGTAATTCCAATTTTCTCTATTTATTTAGTTTCCTTAATTCCTATATTCCTTTGCCGGATGCAAGAACATTGATTACTGCACAAACACTTATTTAATAGAGAATAATACGAAAGTTCGCCCTATAAGTCAATCTAACACGCAAAAACGCCGAAAAAACCGGTTTTTATTTTTTTTAACTACGGCGCACCTTAACAAAAAATCTAAAAAAAATTGAGAGCAATAGTATTAATAATACACATTTACTCAAAAAATATAAACGCTGATCCGGGACTCCTTCAATATAAAATCGGCATTTTTCGGCTTTTTTTTGCGTTTTTTATTTTTCGCAGCTGGGATTTGCAACATTAAAATCTGAAAAAATTCGATAATATGTACCTTACTCACTGAAGTGTTCCTGATTTTTTTCAAAATTTTTCATTTACTGAGTTCGAAGAAATTGGGCAAAAACGTGATTTTCGATTTTTGCCCTTTACTCCCCCCCTAGTCGAGATACAAAGTTGAAACTTGGCGCAGATTGTTTTTTTTTTATAAGCTATCGAATGACCTATCGCAAGTCCAATTTGGTTTAGGGGCATTTTTGACTACCTTACCCGGCTAGACCCTTTCGTGAGTTTATCTCGACGTCTTGAAGAGGGGAAAAAAAGGATGGTGGCCAGAATAGAAGTGGAAAGAAAAAGGAGGGAATTCTGAGACAAACGTCGAAGTTCTAAAGAATCGGTGGGCCGAGTAGTCGTTCGAAGAATAGCTAAGAATAGCCGCCGTTCCACGTTTGGGAATTCTCGAACCGAGCGGATTCGCGTAATCCTTTCGCGAAGATTCACCGAAATCATTCTCGAGTTACAGGCCAACTCTACCACCATTGGAAATCTATTGGGTTGTCCGGAAAGTTCATGCCGATTTTTTAAGGATAATTTAAAGGCAACATTTTCATATGTCGACACAGGTTTTGCACTCCAAATTAACCCTTTTGCAAATTACATTCCCTTTTTCCACCCTAAATGAACCATTTTGCTGATCATATTCACCTGTTTGCGACACAAATTCACCCTTTCTCTTTACATTGAATTTAATTTTGATTACAACAGCTTAAGAAAACAAATTTGTAGAAAAGCTTAATTGCAAAACGATGAATTTGTTCTGAGAAAGGGTTAATTTAGAGTGCGAAACCTGTATATATTTATTTAATTGCATATCCACCGTTTTGTGCCACAATCTTTCTCCATTTTCCACGCAACTTGAGGATTCCAATTTCCCAGAACTTCGCGGGTTTTTCGCCGAAAAGCTACTGAAAATCGGCATCAACTTTCCGGATAATCCAATATCTTTTCATCGTTGTAGATAACCACAATTCAATTTACCGACACCAATAATAAACGGTATTTAAACTGATTAATCGAACCCGCTTTCCACGGACGAAAATAAATTTCAAAGCTTTAATTAGCGACGAGATAGACACTGTTGTAATTGGCATCGATTCCCAACAGTAACCCACCATTGCACTACACTTCCATTGTTTTCGCCGAGTATTCCGGTTTCATTCTAGCGTTAACAATATTTTATTAATTTGTATTTGTACGTTGAAAAATAAAAATGTGCTTCTAGAAAGTGGATTATTGTTAGAAAAATATTGAAACAATTTATGAAATTATTACTATTTCACATAGTTTTATTTTATTACTGTGGGAATAGAAAATGCTGATATGCTTTTTGTGAGTTGAAACATGCAATACTGCAATTGTTTAATTAGCACTGTCGTATAATATCAACAATCGACGCTAAATATTAATAAATTATCATCGTTGAAGAAGACTCTGAGTCCTCGTTTATATTTAAGTTAGTTTTCAAATTAAGTTAATTTTCAAATGAAATTCGTTCTAAAATTAAGGGTAGTTTTCAAATTACGTTAATTTTCAAATGAAATTCGTTCTAAAATTAAGGGTAGTTTTCAAATTACGTTAATTTTCAAATGAAATTAGTTCTAAAATTAAGGGTAGTTTTCAAATTAAATTAATTTTCAAATGAAATTAGTTTTAAAATTAAGGGTAATTTTCAAATTAAGTTAGATTCAAAACCAAGTTATTTTCTATAAAAATCAGCGCTCAGTATTTACATATCTCCCGGCCTCATACAAATAAAAACGCGATAATTCATGATATTTTCAGACTTTAATATCCTTTATATAATATTAAAAATATTAATTCAATGATATATCATTTATTACTCTTTCGATATTATTCCTGGCAAAATTTCTAAAAATTATTGTCCTGAATATGCTGACACTTCTTATTTACTGATTTATTTAACAACTGACACTTTTCATAAAATATGGGACTCTTAAAAAAATGTGACAATATTATTAATCAAATATTTAGTTTCCGTAAACATTTTGATTTTTACCTTAATTTTTATTTTAGCCACATACGCAATATCGCTCGTTCCCACAGTACTAGTGTGAAAACAAATTTGGTTGCAATAAAAAGTAAAATATCAATCATATCAAAGAGTAAAATATACGGTGTGAATATTTGATTTGATAAAAACTGCGTTTTTGGTGCTCGATGTTTCACTTTACAAATTGAATTTCCCTGTTACTTCTCCATCAATTTAATAACACTTCTATCGTCCGACATCCGAACGATACATTTCATCTGATGCATACTTCACAGCGTGTAATGCTTGTTACGCTAAAAGACTCGAAATTCTACAGATGATCAGATATAACAATCTGCTAGCGATGCATATTGAAAATACCATTGTTCTATGAATGTATTCATCACATAATAACTTGTCAATCCAAAAAACCGGCGGAATTACATAAAGGTTATTAATACGTTAAATATATTAATTATTAAAATACATCAGAAACATGTACGTCAAATAATACGAATCTATGTTTAATAGCTAATCAATCTTTGTAATACAACGTTCTACGAATACGAAAAGAGGTAAAAGTAATCGTGAAAAGTTTCCCGGCTAAGATGATACAAGGTGCTAATTTCGTATTCATATTAATTCCGGCAGTAACTAAAACTTCAGGAGCATGCTTTGAATGATCCACAATGCGGTAAGAATCAGCACAGTCTGTCGGCTCGACAATATGAAATTAATTATAATTAACTGGCATTCACCAAAGTTTCCCGAACAATTTTGTGGTCTCACTGTAGCGTTATAATGAACTTGCAAGTCCTATCATTTACATCCTCTTATATTCAACCTGAGCTTCCGTCCACGTTCAATGCCGACTCGCGAAACGTCAAAGAACTTTCTTCAAATTCATTACCGTACAACTTAAAAGGATTAACTAGAATTCAACTTTAACAGTGGAAGTACCGAGCATATACTCATTTATACTTGCACATTTATTTATATATAAAACATGCCTAAAGGATTTAATTTCATTAAAGAATTCAATCATTTGCGTTGAGTAATATCAAATAAAAGTATATCAGATCTGAGATAATACGCTGTGGTATGTTCGAATAATTTAACTGAAAATGGTGGACAAGTCATTCTGCCACCTTTGGTAGTTCTAGGAAGTATTAAACTGACACTTTGTATCCTCGCGAAATATGATAGACTTTCGTAACTGACCAACCGTCGACAATTTAACCCGATTATCCGACATGTTTTCTACTGTTCATTTTCGAAATTGCTGCCAGCCATGTGGCTCGCGTATTTACGATGTGTCGACAGTGACGTTACCTCTGATATCTCACAGCGTTAATCAATTTCGCGGAAGCGCTTCTAAAGCGACAGAAAATTAGGTCTCGGGAAAAGCAAAACTGTGGAGCTGAAAATCCGATGGCTCATGTTAACAAGAAACACGAGTCTCCCGACATATAACGTACCACTTTTCTGATTACTTTTCTATCAGAGAATTATTATTAAATTATCATTTACTCTTTTCACTTTCAGATCAAATCACGTATCTCAAACATGTTATTTCTATTATTAAATTAAACAATGTTGAGTAATAAATAACTAAGAAATAAGCAACTAATAGAAAATGGTTATCTTTACAATTCTTGTATAACACGATTGAATACAACGCGTAACGTGTTAACGGCGTTATGCGAGAGTCTACTCTATTTAAGGACAATTAGATCCAAGAATGTTCACATATAATAAAAATCAATATTGTAATAGAAAAACTTCCTAGATTTCCCGAATTATTTACTTTTCCGTATTTCTTTTTACTTCACCGCATAACCTCAAAACCGTATTAAAAATAGGCGAATAAAGACTCGTCGTACCACGCATTTGCTGGCCAACTCAATAATACGTTCAATATCTAATACGTTGAATACCATGTCCGTAATTCCACTGTTAAATAAGACAATTTCCGACTGGCATCTAGGTATGTGGTGAAGTTGAATCCACAAACTAACAATAATTTCGAAGATAATATCGCGGTTGCACGTTGTATTCCTTCGAATGAAATCTCAACTGACGATACCTCGATTTGCATCCCTGAATGGCTCCGTATCAGCCTCCTTCCACCTTTGGGAACCGGTAGCAATGTTGCTAATTACTACATACCACCGAATGCGGCATAACCCGCGACCCATGAATTCCACTAGCCTGGCCGACGGTGTACAGTCGCGGGAGTCAGTTTTCGAGCGTGCGCCCGTGGAAATTCTGCTTTCCTACGAGTGCAGAACGAACCAATAATACGCTTCCAACCGATGCCAGACTGTGAGTTCCGGCATTCTCCGACGAATTAAACCGAGAAAAATATAACCTCTCATTCCTCGTTCTCTCAATAATACGAACACTGGTCGGACGAAATATTTTCATTTGGACAACGGGTTATTAACCATTTCGCGGCTAGCGTTGGCTAGATTCGGCATACACGAATTCATTCACATTGGCTAACGCTAGTTATACAGGTTTTATACTCCAAATCAATCCTTTTACAGATTATATTCACCTTCTTGCAAATCATATTGCATCTACGATTCGCCAAAAAATAAAGAATGTCGGATGGAATGTTTCACCTTAGCCTCCTTAGTCCTGATCTGTTTCCCTCAGATTACTACCTTTTTTGATAATGTCAAACTTCCTTGCAAATAACAGTTTTAAAAATGATGATTAAAGATATCTTATAATTATGTGACTAGAATTAGTGCAAGTAATTACTGCGCTCCATTCTTTAACTATAAATGATAATTTTATTGCTTTTCGTATAGTTTTAATAGTTCAAACTATGGCGTGTTTCTTATTTGTGGCTTTAGACTCTTATGTTTTCATCCGAAAGAGTTATAAAAGGTTAACGAGTGTCCCGTGCTCAAGATGCAAATCTCCAGGCTTTTTCTATCCCCGAGACTGCTTAATATCGAAGTTAATAAAGTCGGGAACACCTGTAGCTGAATTATCGCTCTAGTTTACTAGTTCGCGATAAGACAAGAACCGCAACGAACGCGGCAACACGAGATAATCTGATTTTCCACGCAGCCTTTTTACGCATCTCCTTTTACCAACTGTCTCAACTTTGACCGAACTGTAGAAGCAACTGTTACTAATGCAACTTTGTGGTTCCTTATGAGAGAATAACGAATAATAATATGCAGTTTCAAGAAGGGTTGCAAGAAGGACAGTTGCATCACGAAGATGAAGGCATTTGCATTGTTCGTATGTCGGATGATTAGGGGTACCATAAGTAATGTCGTTTGTGATACTTGTACAAAATTGTATTTTATGTAAGAATATATAGATTAATCAGCAATATAAATTGTTGAAATTGTTATTCTTGTTGCTGCATTTGAAGCTAGACGCGTATTCGCGTACTGTATGACCCGCTTAGAAGAGTTACAATTAACTCCGCGCAAACACAACATATATTCAAAGATATTTCTCTCAAAACCGAAGCCTTATTTCAAACAATTTTATTCCTTATTTCCGAGTGAATTTTGCATTACCATCAATTCTGTATTACTATACAGGTTTTGAACTTCACATTAACCCTTTTGCTGATCGTATTCATCTTTTTGCACCGAAATTTTTGCAAATTTGAGATAAGAATATAATTCCACAACCTATTTCGCTTACTATAATAACATTTGGATTAATAATTACAAAATTAAAGTAGTAGAATTAAGTTATCGGTAACTACATAAGTTGGTTTTTACTGAATAAATCGTTTTTACCATTCTTCTACATTACCTACCGCAAAACGAGAAAAAGCGGGATCACACGAATGTACCATCATTAACCGGAAAACCATTGGCAGTCGATAAAACTGGTATTAAAATAAAAATTCATCGAGACGTGCTCAAAATAAAAGGAATTATTTTGATTGACTTAAGAAAATTTGTGAAAGAACTCCCGATTTTTTCATTTTAATATAATTGTTATCAAAAGAGTGCATACAAACTGCTTATTTTGAAAGTCGCCGAAGTCCATTTTTCAAAAAAATCAGTTTAACGTTTATAATAGTTATCGAGTAACTTTGTGCAACTATTATAAACGATAATTTAATTTGGTTGAAAAATGGATTCAAGTCACTTCCAAAATAAACGGCTCATATTAGGATGATACTAATCTGCTTCCAATTTCGATATTTTTTCGATAGTTGTCTCAAGGTTTTTATGATATACGGCAAGAAATGTGCCGAGAAGATCATTAGAAAGGAAGAATAACTAAATCATGGAATCATTACTGTATACATCATAATCTGATCACTAAAAGTTATTCTATTAAAAGTAGAACTACCGGCAATATATTCAGCTATATTTGTAAATTTCTGTCTTTGCCCTTAAAAAAGGGAAGACGAAAAAAACAAATTAATCGATTTATTTAGGTCCATTGCAAAACATGAACCGCGAAAAATCTCTGAAAACGATTTTATTAAATTCCGTCGACCCGTCACTTTGACTGCTCTCGTAGTTCCACTGTTAAATCATGAAACTTCACAATTCCCCGAAGTTGAATTATCTACTGAAACTGTTGATTTCCGCGGATTGTAAAGCTGCCCGTGAAAAACGCGCACGCTCAAAGCACGTGTAAAGTCACACATGTGACAAATGCACCGTGAATGATTTGCGAGTTGCAATATCATCGCCGAGAAAGAATCCAAACAAGTCAGAGATATGAGTAAGAAACTTTAAGAAGGGACAAGAAATCCACGGTGAATTTCTCGTTATCATTATGTAAGCGGGGCACGTAACAAACATGACACATTATCGTTCATTATCTCCCTTTGATCTCACCCTATTCTTACAGCTGATACTGATCTCGTGCGGTGTATGTGTTTTAGCCAATTACGATACTGTGATCATGTCGCAGAAATCAAGTTCGATAGATATTCGGAATTTATTGGATATACGTACCCCCGTAGGGGTTCCGTTATCCGGTGTCTATAAACAGTAAATATTCATTTATATTTCATCTAATTAATATATATATTATCATGTCAAAATGAGTGCTAATAAATTCTATAAGTAATGTGCAATCTAAACTATCATGTATAGTGAGTGTAAAAAGTATTCGCACAGCAGCGAGTTTTAACAAAATCTCGTAGAACTTTGTTTACTTAAAATGTTTTGTTAAACAAGTGGTATGTATATATTTTTAGTGATCGTCGCAATGAATTTCATAGAAACAAATATTATTTATCCATATTTTTATGGAAATATTCATAATGTGTTTCACGCGGAAACCAAGTTCTACGAGATTTTTTTTGAGAAACCGCGTTGTACGAGAGTTACCTGTGTTCAGAATTTGTCTCATGCGGAAACAAAGTTCTACGAGGTTTTTGTTAAGAAACCGCGTTGTACGAGGGTCACCCCTATTCACAATTTGTTTCGCGCGGAAACGAAGTTCTACGAGCATTTTGTTAAAATTGCACTTATATTTGATTTTGGAATATGTTTACTATTATTTATAATTATAAGTCATATTCATTATTTTATTTACAGGAGCTTTGCTTATATAACTATCAAAGATAGATTACCTGTGATTTTGACAAAAGTCGTTGATAGCCTCAGCCGTAATAAGGAAGATATCGCACAAAAATATGGTCAGGTAAATTAATCATAATCTGGTACTTTACATTAAATAATAACATTACATTGGTGAATAAGTTGATGCAGTTTTAGCATGCAAATGCAAGGCAATTTTGATTCGACTTAGTATATTTACAAAATTCTCTTTATTCAATGTATTCTTCATTTTCACTTCCAATCGTTTCCTATGTTGTGATCAACTTTGTAATTCTGTGTTCTTAAAAACCCTCAATTTCACTGTAAAATAGTGATACAAATTGCACAAACTGTCTGGCTAACCCGATATTAATTATACAGCAGATAAACTGAAGGTCATTTATATGAAAGTTGAAATACATTTGCAGAATGCGACGGAAGAAATCAAACAAATTACAGGATTTATAAGTAAATTAAAGAATGAGATAGCCACAAATAAGGCTTTGAAGCCTCTACCATTATTGTCCAATGTAAAAGGAGACGATGCTGCGGATTGGAATAAATATTTAGAGGAACGAACCAAGATTGAAGATGAACCACCACTGTGGTACAATACGACTTGGTTGTACTGCGAATGCTACATGTACCGTGCACTTGCGCAAGAATTTCTTAAAATGTTCGTGTTTTTATTCAATCGAGATCTATGTGCGAACGTATACACCGATAAGTATGAAACTTCAATTTCAATTTCAGGGAGGCGTTACACGGTTATGATCCCTTTGAACTGCAAAAGCAAAGTGCATTTACGAATTCGTTAACCAGCATTATTGCTCTAAGCAATTATATCGTGAGTTCCTCACAATGTACTAGTACCAATGAGAAAAAGCAGCATCTATATAAATTATTGAAATTAAACCTTTGGGGAAACAAGTATGTTATTTTCATAAACATTATGTTTAACTCTCTACAATCCAATTTGTTTCATATCTAAAAGAAGATCGTATAACGTAAAACTAGTTAAACGCGAATCTAAGGAAGCTACATTTACGAACATCCTCCGTATAAAACGGTAGTTATTTTCCGAAAGGTCGTGTTATGCGAATCAGTGTTACAAGAGACGAAGAACTAGTACAAAAATTAGAGTCAAGTTCCGAGAATTAACAAAAGTATATTAGTTTCGTTTCATAACTAAAAGAAATATGCTTACTAAACTAATCAATAATTAATCGAAACTATTATACATTGACAAATCGAGAATGCATCTGGGTCTCCCCAATTCTCGAATCGTTGCAGGAGTACCGCGTTGTACGGGGGGCACCTGTACAGTAAACTCCCGTACAACGCGAGTTCCTACGACGCGTCAAAGATATTGCGACAACTCCTTTTATTTAACGCGATTCTCGTACAACGCGCTATATAATAAAATGCGGGAATCCCCGGGTAACGCGTAAGATATTAATCGCGTTATACGGGAGTCTAGCGTAATAAAAATTCCAGCAAAATTATTACTTAAACGCAACGAAAAAGGAGACAATCATTGCACGTACTTTTATAATTATCATTACAGCGAAAAAATGAAACGAAACAAAAGATATGGATAGATGAGTAATGTGACTTCAAAGTTACATGGAGTTATAAAGGGTTTATGATAAAGGATCAATGATTAAAATAAACATTATTTCCAGATGTGATTTATCGTTAAGTGCGGGGGCTGAAGTTAGTCAAAGTAGTAATCCAATTGCAGTCCTGGATTCTTTAAACGAAGATATACTCGCAGACGACTCTGATTTTGTTTGGAATGTGTTGCAAAAGAAAAAAGATAATACCACGGATATAGTGGATATTGTATTAGATAATGCAGGATATGAATTGTTTACTGATTTATGTCTAGCGATATTTTTGATCGCACAAAATCTCGCACAAAGAATCAGATTTTATGTAAAACGATACCCGTGGTATGTCAGTGACACAACAAGAAACGATTTCCATTGGACGTTGGAATATATGAAAAACTCTTCGAGCAAAGAGCTACAAAATTTAGCTAATTTATCGTTAGAACATTTGAATAATAATGTATGGACTATCGAGGTACAGTAATGTTACTTCGCATTGTAACAGTTTATGACAAAACGGAAATGTTAACGAATACCTGACTTTTTATAGGAAGAACCGTATTGGACGAGTCCATATGAGTTTGCAGATATGAGAAAATACGATCCAGCGTTATATGCAAAATTATCCGACGCAAAATTGGTGATATTTAAAGGAGACTTAAACTATAGAAAATTACTTGGTGACATAAACTGGGAATATACGACCGAGTTTACGCAATCTTTAAGAGGTTTTCAACCAACCAAAATTTTAAGTCTCCGAACAGTAAAATCGGATGTTTGCGTCGGCCTGAAACCTGGAAAAGGCGAAGAATTATTTGAAAAGGACGAAAATTGGATGTTTACAGGTCAATACGGACTTATTCAAGCTACCGTTTGCAGCAATTGTCAATGTGAGAATAAGGCATGTTAACACGTGTATGCGGCACATTGTATGCGGGCTATTTAGGACAATTTAATTGCGTCGGAAAAGGATTTCCAAAAATCACTCTAATTACTGAGATATCATAAGAAACGATAAGGTTCAAACTCGTTGCATATGTCTTTAATTCCCAAGCGTTTAGTTTGCTGGCACAAAAAGATACGCATCCGCATTTCAGCCGACGATATGTTCATAAATTAATCGATTTATTTATGTTCATTGCGCAACGCAAACCACGAAAAATCGCAGAAAAATGAAACGTTATAAATTTGAACATTTTTATCAAATTCCGAGGACTCGTCATTTTGACTACTTTGGTCGTTCTAGTGCTAAAATGTATCAGCACGTGTCCCGCATACAATGTGTTAACGCCGAGATGATGATACAAATATCATACAAACTATTGTGAAATGTCGGAAAATCAGAAGTTAAATACAGGCATGAATCATTACATATGTATTGCACTCCTTCATGTACTAAATGTAAATTGTTGTGTATATAACTACCTGTACATATATGTTTACATTCAACTTTAAATCTTCCTCGCACGAATATCAACCGTTGAACATCTACGCAAATGTATTCAATTCGTTACACTTTCTTAATAACAAATTTATGCGCGCTATCTCGGAAACGAATATGAATTTCCATTTCTAACGTGAATCAGGTTAATAAATGATGAAAGTAATAAAAACTGTCTTATGCCAAAAATGTCAACTAACATTACTTTATAATACTTCTTACAAATTTCTATGTATATACATTCTTTTTATATTTCCCCGCATAAAAATGCATTATAATATTTCCATACTCGAGAAATGTCTATAATATGTTTCTTCGAAATGGAGCTGTTAATTATATTTATATACTGTACATAAATATGTAAATGAAGTGCATTGTACAAACTCCAATTTCAATATTAATATCCCATCATTCCGAAAGCAATCTCCCGAAATATGTAATTCATTCAAGTGTATATCCTTACATAGTATTACGAAATGGACATGTATAATTTCCTGATATTTATTTTTTTTGTTTGTTAACCTTAATACATAAAGAATAGTAACAATAAGAATAATATCCTCTATGCTTCTTCGCTAATTCGTAAATACACAATGTTTTCTGTTCTATAAATATTGTTACAATCAACTTTTAATGATTCATATGAAATAATTGTAAATAATATTGAAATTCCAATGTTCCCTTTCGATATTGGATCAGAAACATCTAAAGAAATCAATGATTACGTTCATCGTTATATTTATGCACTCTTAATACTTACACTTTGTAATTGATGTTCAATGTTTTAGACAAGTTTCACCTTACATGCCTTTATACATTAGTTTTTCTATCACGAACAAGGTTCCCTTTTTCAAACTAGCACACAATTTTCTGCTGTATTAGTTCATCGAAGCCGCATTATAAAAAATTTTGCTTACAATTCTAGTTCACGTATACATGAAAATGAGAACGGTATCAAAACGAGAAATAGATCATCATGAATATTTGAGCCGTTTATTTTGAAAGTGACCGAAGTCGATTTTCCAAGAAAAGCAAATTAACGTTTATAAAGTTACAAACTAACTTTGCGTAACTATTATCGTCGTAATATTGAAAAGCACAGATGTGCCATTTATTTGGAAAAATGGACTTAGGCCCCTTTCAAAATAAACAGCTCATTTAATTCTTTAAATATTACGACACATCATCAGTTTCGTTGGAAAGAAAATGTAAGTATGAATAATAAATTATAATTATGCTTCGACGAGTGTTAGACTTAGATAAATAATCGTAGAAGACACGGGAAAATTAAACTGACGAAGTGTTTAAGTGAATGTAAATTTTGGAAGATTTACTATAGGAGAATAAAATCGATCAATATCCCCCAAAAATCCATTCATTAATATTGCAATTAAAAGCAGCACTGATATGCCTACGTTTTATATAAAATACAATGTTTTTAGTAACATGCTTCAACTTAAATCTTAACATTTATGATATGCATATCAATGATTTCAACTTACAGAGCATTTTAACTCTGTAACTTTTGTATTTCGCATACAGTTAAAAAATTAAGGTCATACATACGTTACTTAGAAGTTATGATATTTCTATTGAGTAGCACAATTCGCGAAAGTCCGCAATAAATGATCGAAATCTAGGTTTATTTACATCTCTACTCAAAAAATGAATTTTACTTGTCATACATCCAATAAAAGACAATACTATGGAACGTAAAAGAATGGAAGATAATAGTTCTATCTCATCGTTATCAACCGTGTTCTCATTTTCCTCATCGTATCATACAGAATTATCACAACTGTCTCTCGTGTGGTAAAAGTAATTAGGATGTCACATGTCACGACTTTTGATTAGTTTTTAATTCAATCTACAAGTCTTTATGAATATGATATCAATATTACTATTAGAAAATTTCAAATAGACCTATTAAAATTCATGCGAATAGACGAAGAAGGTCGAAAAATTAACATTTAGAATTTTCAATATGTGAACTCGCGTATTTTTTGTTTTCAACTCGTATAAAATTCCTTTCTTTAATTTGCAGCGGATAGTTTCTTTAGAAAATCGAAGTCCTTGAAATATCCTACCAAGTGGCAGTAGAGCGGTTGAAATTGTAAAAGAATCAGCCAATGATTAACTATTAATAAAATTCAACTGACCATTTATACGAAATACTTATAAAACGTTAATAATGTTGTAATAATAAACATGTTATTTTTATCGAAGATATATGCTTGACCAGCAAGCATCTAATTAGAATATTTTCCGTGCGTGCTGTCAGCTTTAAGTTTCATTTCTAGAAACAAACTTTCAGGTAACGTAATAAGTATAAAATTATCACGTTTATTAACTATCATTCTTGTTACAAGAAATTTAACAGTAGCGGACATTATTTCGATCTCTCCCTGGTTTCACTTTATAATAAGTCCGAAAATGGTACTTCTGAGTTACAATGCGAATCTGATGAAATAATAATACAATTATTAATTTATAATACTAAGGCAGCAATTGTAAATAGTCGATAGAATGCCTGTTTAATTCCTTCTAGTTTATTATTTCATCGTTACGTATCAGAAAATGGTCGTCCAATGATTTGATTTCTCATTGATAAGTAATATCGCTAACAATTTTCAATCGAAGATAAAGTAATACGGGGATAAAATAAATATAGGGCGCTAAAAAGATATTAATTACATCTACAATTCAAAGTTACTTAGAAAATCATGAATTGTCTTTTGCGTAAAAGGTATCGCAATTTGTAGAGTAAATCAAACATTACTCTCGGGTGTGATACACGAATTCGTAGGACATCAATGTTAAAAAAGTAACATTCATGATTGGAATCCAATGTTACCGTTGTTATGCTCTGAAATTAGAATGCCCTATAAAGAAAGTATAACATTCTCAAGCAATTCCTGTAGATTTAAGCAATTTCAATCTTGTTCATTCACCCTATACAACTCGGCATAAAATTTAGCAAACAAAATAACCCGATATATTTTCGATATTTATTAATAATCGTCCACGAACTAATACGAAAATAGAATCATTTTCTGGAACGTCTTTTTGATCTCTTGTCAATGGCATTCAACCTATCTTGCCGTCGGAAACCAACTCATTGTTGATATCAATTAAACCTCTTTCATTTCCGATACTTACATATAGAAATATACATTAGTAAACGAGAGAAACGTATATAAGTTAGTAACATAATGCATAATATTCCAATTGCTCGGACAAGTATCTACATTTTGTAATCGTTTAATTATCTAACATTCTACTTGTATGCAGAAGTGAAATATCATTATATGTATATAACGATAGATTACAAAGGACTATGAATAAAATGTCAATCATTGTTATATAAAATGCATCTTTTTTTTCTTAGAATAATAATGTTTCTCACATATTGGGGTACTTTACTGCCACCTAGTGAAGCTATCAATAGTACTTTTAATCCTTTGGAAGTAGACCTAACATGATTTAGGTTTGTCTATCAAGGACACCTTAAGGAGTAGTCAAAGTTTATCTTTTTGTTGCAATATTTCAAAAGAATTACTTTCGTTGCCTACAACATTCAGACAGCTAACAGGAATGTGGCACTTAGTCCGACATTTCACGTCTGCGACACGAAAATCATATTGATAAAGATACAAAAAAACTCCCTTTTAACGCGAGTCCCTACAACGCGCTAAAGATATTGCGACGACTTCTCTTATATAACGCGATTCTCGTACAACGCGCTATATAATGAAATGCGGGAATTCTCCGTTTACTTTCGTCGAGCACAGCTGAACTTGATATCTCCAATTTCTTATAACGCGTTTTCGTACAGCGCGTAACGCGCTAACCGCGTTATACGGGAGTCTACCGTATATGTAATTCATGTACAGACGTAAATAATACCAAGAAAATATTGGACAAAATTGAATACAGTGCAATCTTTCATTCCTGAGCTGACATGGCACTACCCCACACACACAGACTATTCATTCATACTTGAAACTTTTCTTATTTCCGCGATATTTAAATATGAAACATTCATAATTCAGCTATCAAATGTATGAAACAACAATAATGGAAATGACTAATATCGTATGATTTGCTGTACACCATCTGGTTCAAGTTACTTGGTCTGAATTTGTATGATCATAACGATGATTGTAGCTATTTCAGTTTCAAATTGCAAATTATAATTCATGCAAAAACTCGATAGTTTCACTGTTCACGTCAGTATCCAATATTTATATTATACATCTGTTAGCTTATCAAAGAGTTGTTACTTAGTGAATGCAGCAAATACAGCCCACAGTACTGGATTGGCGTTAGGTTTAGCAGCTTCTGCTTCAAAATCAAGATCCAACAAAGTCCGTACCCGTCGCATTGCTACTTCGTAATCGTCATCGGATAATGGGGCAAATGCATTTTCTAATACATCTGCCGCATGAGCTAAGATAACTAAAGCTAACGTTCGCCTATCCATACGACTCGCGTCGTTAACCCAACGGCTTAAAACAGCTTCTTGAATCTGCAAATACCGAAACGATGGCATCTAGGAATTTCGTCGTAAATTAACTTCAAGTACGACATTTTATAATAGAAATAAACATTGTCAACTATATATGTACCGACTGCTAATGTTTTTGCGAAATAATCATAAAATTACCGCGCAAATACAGTGTACCATAATAATGATAATATTAATGAATATGAACAATTTAAATATTTCGAAATATCAAAACAAGAATTAAAACTTGAAAATAACAAAGCAATATGTATATGTCGTCAAACACTACATTTTATGTTTGGTATTAGTGATATTTTATCAGCTTAATTATATAGATAATAAGGCACACATGTAGAAAGATAAGATATTATATCCACACTGAAGCAGGAAATCAGGAAATTATAAAATATGACAGATCAGGCTATAAATAATTTACCTTCTTTACAAGACGACTTTTGGCAAGGTTATCTGTGAGTGGGTGGGTTGTCATATCAAAGAGTAAGAAATTTTGTTTCTCTGTTGTCAGTACTCCCTTTTCTACAAGATTCTTTGCTAATCTCTCCCTAACATTTTTTAACTGATATCTTAACTTGAGCGGATTCCAAGTCTCTCCTAAGCATGATAGAAGAAGAAATGAAATGTATATGACAAGTGAATAACAGCTCTTGGTTACTTAAATCAAAGAGAACTGAAGACAAACCACTAAGGTATTCAATCCAACTTGGGACAGTTTCTGGTGGATCAGTTTCTTTTAAATGTTTCAATGCCTCATCTAATAGAACATCTCCAGTGGGAGCATCATTTTTTAATAGAAGCTTTCTTACAAGTAGTCCCTTCTTACGCATTCCTGCTTTCTCTAATTCCACCCGACCACGAAAGCCGAGTTCAGCCAAAATACAACCGCGCAATCCAGAACTTATACAATCATTCCAAAAGGAAGTATATCCCTGTAAAACAACGTTAACTTCGAGCATATGACACGGACTATTTACAAATCCATCCACGTAAGATGTTAAGGGGAATTCAGTGATGGGAAGCGATGGTACCATATCCGTAATATCAACAAACCTCCTTGTCCTTCAGGCCAAGTAATAACACTTCCTCCATAAGTGTTAAACGGGTTTCTTTATCGGAATCATCGTCGATCGCGGGATTCGAATTAAGGTCCTTCTGCATTGAGCCATCGGTGTCGTGACCCGACAATTTATCATTATGCCCACCAACATCATTCGAGCCATCCTGGCCGAGTCCACTACTACTACTGCTATTAACCACACGTCGTCGCTGTACCAACCCGTCACTGCGATTCATCATTCGACGAAATCTACGCTCTTCTTACGATTACGTCCGCGTGTCAGATACGCCACCGTGTCGCCTCGACTCCCGTTGATTAGATGCCTAGTCAACCGTAGTTAAAGCAAGCTGGCGGCATGTATCGAACAATAAACACTATACTGTTGACGTCTCGACCGATACGACATATCTTTTTCCAAGATGGCCCGTTCCCTTTCGAACGTCGCTATTTTGTTCCACCAGTGGGTCCACTTTTACTGCCCTCGCTGAATGCAACGGTGAGAAGGAATCCCGCACGTAACACCGCTGATCTTTCACTGCTGCTCTCTTCTGTAGTTCGTTACTTCGGCGATGTATTCATACCGGCGCTAATGTTTTCGAGATCTATCGCTATTCTACCGAGGCCATCGCGAGACCCATCGGTTGTAAAACACTTTGAAAGCTGATCGTTATTCCATTAGTTTAATCATTCTCAGAACCACAGACGAGATAGGAAAACCGAGCACTAAATGGGCTTTCGTGGTTCTAATCGAAAATTACCGACGACGGGACATTCAGACTGTAATTCGACGTAACACGAGGGGCCCTCTGAAGAAATGAGTAAAAAACTATGATCTACGTGCATTTAGCAGTGCACTCTAAAAAAATGACGAGGGTAAACCTTCAAAAATTCTCAAAAATTGAAAGTCGCCAAAATCAATTCTAAATGACCGAAATCGATGGTCAATGATGTATAAACATATTCTAGGACGATTTCTGGTCGAAAGAAGTGGTTTAAAAATTTTTTTGGGCGAAAAATGGGTCAATCGAAAATCGCAAAAATGTGAAGGGGTATACCTTCAAAAATTCTCAAAAATGAAAAGTCGCCAAAATCAATTCTAAATGACCCAAATCGATGGTAAATGATGTATAAACATATTCTAAGACGATTTCTGGTCGAAAGAAGTGGTTTAAAAATTTTTTTGGGCGAAAAATGGGTCAATCGAAAATCGCAAAAATGTGAAGGGGTATACCTTCAAAAATTCTCAAAAATTGAAAGTCGCCAAAATCAATTCTAAATGACCGAAATCGATGGTAAATCATGTATAAACATATTCTAGGACGATTTCTGGTCGAAAGAAGTGGTTTAAAAATTTTTTTGGGCGAAAAATGGGTCAATCGAAAATCGCAAAAATGTGAAGGGGTATACCTTCAAGAATTGTCAAAGAATCGAAGTCGCCAATTTCGCTTCTAAATTGTCCAAATCAGTGGTAGATGGTGGATTAATATTAAATTTAATTCGTTCACAGTAATGAATCTACAATTTACCAATGTTATGGATTGGTCATTTTACATTTATAAATGAATTGTTCACTCCACTTATAAATGTAAAGCAACCAGCAGCCGATTAGCTCCAAATTATTTATGGTGTAATAAGATCGGCAACTAATTTATAATGCTGGTTCTTCTTCCGTAAAGGAATACGAAATAATACGAGCATTAACTACTATAACGCTACATGAATTTGATACTATAAACCAATGCCTGAAAATAATTTTCGTGTCATTATTACACAATACATAATTCCGATTGCCCAGGTCTCACCACGTGGAGGTTGCTGCTTTGAGACCCGCCCTATCCGAAGGGCGGAAGGTAGGATCTTACCTCCCAATCAATCCAACAAAATTTTGATTGTAATTTATATTCATCATAAAAAGGTTTATGCCTAAATAAAATTCCCTTTTTACACCCGCGCAAAATACCGAATTGGTCACTTTGCACAAGTTATAAAAAGGTACATGAGTTAAACTACCCGAGGCTGAATTACCTTGCCTTAGCAAGAAATTCATAACCATGAAAAAAATAAAAATGATTTCGTCGGTTTTTCTCGAACACTACATTCATTATCTGAAATCGACTGGCAAAAGGCTGTGATCCATTGCGAATATGCTTTAAACATATGAAAATATTAAAAGTATACTACTGGTACCTTTTAGCGGTACCTTTCACGATCGCGTTTCCATTTACTTCATACAGGAGCTCTCTGTACGAAGTAACTGGAAGAAAATCGACTCTACATCAAGCTGACATAACTTGATCAAAAGGAAGCTACTTGACATCGAAGACTACGTATATTCATAGTTGAAAAACCACACATAGTCAAAAGTAGACTATGGTTTAGTAGACTAAATCGGCCGGCTAAAGTAAAGAGATTCACTTTCAAGCGGGGTAGACGAAGCCCTCGGGCCGCCAATCTTGCAAGAAAATTGATCGCTTTACCAAAACTCAAAAAACCGACGCAGTTCCACAGAAATGACCGCACACGCAGACATGTGGAAATACGCCGTGCACGGACCGCAAAATCCCCTGCCAGTCGCAGATTATGATAAGTTAAAATACCAAAATTAAATCATGCTCACTGTCCGCATCCATCCGATTCACATCTGAGATCCACGGCTGACTGCGGACCAGGCAAAATGGGCATGGCATAAACTACGATTTTTATCCCGGACCGATTTCAAAATGGAAGTTTAAATAAACAAAAGGATTTTCGAAAAAATAATTTTCAGTTATTGCAAACTAATTTCGCGAATATAACGAATCTAAAAGAATCGCAGCACCGCGACAAAGGGCTAACAAATTTTTCTCTCGTCCATGTCTTTTATATGCAATTGAAAATTTACATTACTTTTGACTCTACAAGAAAAAATGTCCGTATATCTTCCCAAGAAAGGAAGGCAAAAATGATTGAAAAGCACGTCATTTTCGGACACGTGCGACTAAACATTATGTTTCATATATCAATACACTTTGAGAGCTACTGAAAGCTAGAAATCTACTGAAAATCGAAATGCTTCTCTTACTCGATTTTGACCTTGACGATAATATCACCAGGTCCAAAATTTTACTCTTATCAAACTCATTTAATATCAATAAAAATGAGTAAACATGTTTGTTTCATTACTGCTTGAAAATAATAAGATATTTCAACAATCATATGCAATGAAAATCAACCATTTACACACGCTTGGCTTTTTACATATCGTCATTTTGACGATTATATCATTTTTCATTGAGCTAGCTTAACTCTCCAGAACCTCCTTTTATGCTTCTTTACATTTCACTTCATTTCCATTATCAAAATTAATTTCAGGAATAATATCAGTAAATATATGTATGTATATGGAATTAATGACACCTTCTCTCTCATCAATATATAATCATCATATCATTATTATAGACAATTTTACAGATAGAAAATCTGTCTTGTTTACTTCTTACTTGTCTTGCTTTTATAAAAAATTATTGTTCTGAAGAGCGAAGTGAACCGGTTCGAGTGACTCGTCAGTTAGCTTTTACAATCGCTCCAACACCCTCGGCACCTCGAACTGTTTCGATCATACAAATCATCGAGGATTTTCGCAATGACGGTCCGAACTCTATCCGGATAGAGTTGCCACAGTGGACTCCGTACAACCCTCTCAATTGTTTAAATCAATCCAGTTCAAGACCTCGGAAGTTTACGACAAACCGCCCTCGGAGTTTATACTCGTGCAATGAACCAGTTCTCCTACGTCCCCCCAGAGGATTTTGTGCAGACAAGGCCCAACTCTCCGGAGAGTTCAAAATTCTCGTGGGGGTCCCTTTTAGTGCCTCTATTTGGGCTTTGAACTCCTTCAAGACGCTTCATGAAAATTAGTTACTCTCAATTTAAAAATACTATAATACAATAATAAATATTGTCTTCGTTCTTGAGATCTTAAAAATTGCATTATCCGCAAAATATGTGCCAGAAATAAGATTCGAAATATGTAACTCTACATTTGATACTTTATATAACAAACGTTTAATAGTTCGTTCATATAATATTCGTATAATAATGCGTGTTGAATGAGTTCGTACTGGTTCCGTTTTATTATTTCATTTCATATTTCATATGAAGGAACCAGTATCAATAATAATTTTCAGTCAGGCCGACCAATTCCGGCCTATTTTGTCATATCAATAATATGACTATTTCAGATATTGAAAGCCATAATTCGGCTTCCGTGTGTGAACCCTGGGGACGCGGGGCAACGGAGTTCGAGCACTACTAATTCAATAAAAATTACTCATAATATACTAAAGTTAATTTCAAATAATATACTTCTTCGAAAAAGATTTCAAATCATACAATCTATAAATATAAAAATTGACTCGCTTTCAATAATATTTATGTTACCTAGAAATATAAAAACTGACCCGATTCTAATAATATTTATGTAATCTAGAAATATAAAAATTCACCCGATTTTAATAATATTTATTAAAATTGCGTTCCAAGAATGACTTCGTATAGTTTGGAGGTTTTAGGAAGGGTGTCTTTTCAGACATAATGGGTTACCACATAAGAGACGACTTATGCCGAAAGACAGCGCCCCGTGGTAATGCTGTGTAAGAGGGATACTATACGAAGTAACTGGATAATTGACTCTATCTCAAGTTATTTATAATAAAAGTTTGCTTGAAAGAGTACAAACTTCGTAGGGATATGAAACTATTATTGGAATAAATATAACTTTAATCAAATTTCTTAAATATTCGCGACGCGGATGTTTGCGTCCAGGTTCACAAGGGGGTATGGGGGTATGGGGGCAGGGTGGGCAGAATAAAATATAATTAGCGAGCATAGCGACTTAATAGCATAAGAATGACGATCCATCCGAAGATGAATCGTCATTAAATAGGTCTTCGCCACTTGGGCTCTTCGCACTTGGCTCTTCATCCCGCGTTGCGTGAAAAGTATTTGCTCGGACATTCCCTGTTCGTACAAAGAACTGGTGGTTCCACAGAAACGACGAGTGTTCCGGTGCAATAAACCAGCTCATAAACTACATTTACTACATTTATATAACTTGAATTATTCTTGAATATCCGCGAACATTCATCCGTCGAATACCCTTTAACATTCAAAGATTGAACGTTCTCCGGAATATCCTGCGGTGAAACATTCTCGAGTACCCACGAATAGAATATTTTCGGTGACATTCTCCGAAAAACACTTGAATTTAATTCAATTTAAAAGGATAATATTGAGATTGACTTTACTTCGACAGAAATGAGATATGAAGTTAGATATATTAAAAAGTTTACTGGTATCCTAGCACAGAGCACGCCCAGCCATTTCATATTAACGAAATGGATACTCGTACCTGTACACATTTAATCGAATGTCCAAGCAGAATACAATCCACGTGCTGAAAGAACAACCTTACTAGTCCGTGATTTAAGGACTCAGCGAATTCAGAAACCGGTGTTTAAGAACCACTGGAGCCTGTTAAACTACGTGCGTTCTAGGATTAATACTTATGAATACATTAACACTTTAGCATATCGGTGATGATATACTAATTTATTAACAGTTCCCAGGTGAGGGATCACACCTTTACAAAACAACGCCTATTGCTAACCGAAGGTGAGTCCTCAGCTCTGGCCTTACCTACTTAAAGTTAAGTCATAATCAAGCACACAAAGTTAGAGAAGATATGCTACCTGCCTCCCTCAAGCTATATTTAAAATTGCAAAAAGCAAATCAGGCACACCAACACAATCAGCATCAACCCACTCCACGGTTCTCATTCATGAGCCCTGGGTGCAAAGTCTACACTAGGGAGAAGGTCCCGGGACCCCTCCGACACCCGAACTCGATACCAAACTCATACCACGAAAATGTACGTACCAATTTTCCTGAAATCGACTGACAGAGGCTGCGTCCATTGCGAATTTTTATGCTTTGAGCATATATGCAAATATAAACTCGCGTTCCAAGAATTACTTCGTATAGGCTATTTTTTAGGAATAGGTATTTTTGGAGGGGTCACCACATAAGAGACGACTTATGCCGAAAGACGGCGCCCCGTGGTAATGCTGTGTCGAGAGGGATACTATACGAAGTAACTGGAAGATAGTTGACTCTATCTCAAGTTAAATTAACTTGAATAAAAGGAAGCTACTCGCGTCTAAAGACTATGAATATTCACAGTCGTCAAAGTATAAAATATAGCAGGTGACTATATTTTAAAATCTATTACGATGGATGGAAAAAGTAAAGAGATTCACGTCCAAGCGAGGTAGACGGACCCCTGGGGGCTCGCCAACCTCGCAAGGAAGTTCATGGCTTTACTTAAAAGTTAAAACCCGACGCAATCCCACGAAAACAACCGGTCATACACACGTGTGGAAATGCGTCGTGCACGGACCGCGAAATCCTCCGCCAGCCGCCACACATTATTAGGAAATATTAAAATTAACCCATGCCCACCGCCCGCACTCATCCGTATCACATCTAAGATCCACGGATAATTGCGAGCTAAATAAAATGGACATGCCTTAAGACTAAATAAATGAACACAGTACACAGGAGTTTGAGGTTTGCTGAAAATCCTGACTAAAAACTGCAGTTCACAGAGTGAAAGAATAAGTATCTGAGCGGACTAAATTGACTTTACTTTATATCATTTGCTTAAAGGGAGGGCAGAAGAATTTATTTATACGAGGGTAGGGAAAGGTGTATTCTTTATTTCAGTGACGCGTGGCAAAAGGGTATCACAATATTTAATTTAATATTCAGAAAAATTCAAGTTCAAATAATATATATATGAAAATACGTACTGAAAAGTACATATGGAAATTGAAATCTTTAAGTAACCTCGGGTGACCCTTTCATCGAAGACATTACATTCGTCGCTCGACTCCAGAATCAACCCGTCGCGAATTACCTTCTTGCTCATATAAATAAACCATTTTTTTCCGTGAAACGGACGAACGAATATCGGGCGAACTACGATTTATGTAAAATGCGTATCAATAAATATATACTGATGTATAATAAAGTTAATAGATATTAATAAATATTTTGAGATAATCGGATGCATGATCCAACATCAATTAAACAGAGTGAAATAAAGTCGCAATTAATTCGTGCGACTCGCGGTTCCGATTCGCGATTCCACGGTTCGAGACTCAACAATTAGCGGAAATGCTCCGCACATGCTCATTATTATAAAAAACGCGAAGCAAAAGAGAAACAAGAAGGCCTACCTGATACAATAAATATAAACAATTCAATGTTGATGCTACCCACGAGTAGAATCTACTCGCGGTCGCTATGCTCGCAAATATTTAGAAAGAATTATAACCAGCACCCTATACCGATTCGGAGCAATCGTCCTACGGCATAGGATACCGGGGGGACAAGACTCTAAATTAGAAACTTTGAAAATTGAAAGTCGGGTCAGAGGGTACAAAAAATATTGAAAACTTTTGTGACTCACCGTTGATGTCTTGAAACTGCCTGTAGTAGGTTGATGTAGTAGGTTGGTGTTGAAGACAATGATGAAGATGATGCTGGAGCAGCTGGAACTTACGAGCGTGAATTTAACACTCCCGAAACGGATTTTAGAGTCCATTATGTAGCAAGTTTTAAGTCGCGGCCGACTTTATTTTCTCCGGCGAAAAAAGATGCACTCGCGATATTTTTTCCTGTAACAAGAAAGAAGAAATCCATCATAAGACAATGTTCATAAGAAATACCCAATATAATGAAAGATTGAATTGAAAAATATTATTTTTTTACTGGAAAATTAGAATTGAAAAAGAGAAATTAAATATGGATTTTGAAACTTACCGTTCCCTTCGCTGCAGCCATGCCCGATGGAGGACCTCTCCGCAGGAATCGCCTTTTGAGTCTAATTATCGCGGACGAGCAAATTGCAAAAGATTTTTATAACTCTAAATACTAACATCGCGACCGTATACTTATTTCCGGCGAACAACACTGATTCTAATTTCCGCGAATTTGATCTAAGATCGCATTGCACGCGATCACAAAACACGGAGCTCAAACAGCTGGAACCTGGAACCTCCTACGGACTTGAATTTAACACTCGCGAAACGGATTTTAGAGTCCATTATTATTCAGCAAGGTATAAGTCGCGACCGACTCAATTTTCTGCGGCGGAAAAAGATGCACTCCCTATCTCGCGATATTTTATACACACACTGATGAATCCTGTAACAAAAAAGGAGATATCCATGGTAAGTCAATGGTCAATAAAATATCCAACTTAATAAAAGACTGAATTTAAAAATATGTTATTACTGGGAACTTAGAATTGAAAAGAGAAATAAAATGTGGATTGTAAAACTTACCGGTCCCTTCGCTGCAGCCATGCCCGATGGAGATCCTCTCCGCAGGAATCGCCTTTTGACTCTAATTATCGCGGACGAACAAATTGCAAAAGATTTTTAGAACTCTAAATACTAATATCGCGACCGAACTCTTATTTTCGACGAACAACACTGACTCTAATTTCCGCGAATTGTTTTCGGAAGCAAGTGACTCTAAGATCGCATTGCACGCGATCGAAAAATTGCTGGAAAGAAGACATATTAAACACACAAAGAAATATTCAAGCCAAGCGTTTGTTCGGTTCTATAAATCTCAATAAAAATTGAAACCTTTATCAATCATGCAACGCAAAAGCATTGCCCATATTATAATATTAAATATATTTTCAATCCATGGTGGATAAATATCGTCGTAGTCAAAATCGAGTATCAAAGCCAGATTTGTAAATCAGGAAATAAACCGGCTTCCTCGTTTTTCAAGAAACTCTAATTGGCAAGATCAAAGTTTCTTGAGAAGACGTGCGGAAATCAGGTTTATGAAGTCTTAAGTGAATGAATGATACCTGAATAGGATGAAATTTCGATGAAGCAAAAAGGAGTAAAGTCGAGCAATATTCACTGAAAAATCAGTTCTCGACTCGAAATCCAATTAACGTAAAATTCCCGATAACGCAACGATAAAGCCAAGCAACGCGGAACACAAAACTGTAAGGACACTTGAAAGGTTAAAAAACTACACGAACCCAACCGCCTCGTTAAACTGCGTAGTTGTCTGACCATCCTCTTTCAGACGAAAATTTAGAAGCTAATTTCCCGAAATCAACGAAAATCAAGCTCAAATTAGTATTGGAATGACGAAAATACTGCAAAATTGACAATGGAAGATCGCGGTACCACGAAGCGTGTGAAAGTACGTCGCGGAGAAAAGGACGCTATGTTGAAAAACTTGGAAATTTACTAATTAATTATTAATAGAACCTCAAAACCGGACCGAGGAAGCTTCGTGGCACTTGTGGAATACGTTTTGAATAAATAAAGCAAAATTTTGACGAAATATTCACGGAAAAACTGAGAGCACCGACAGCACGTCTACACAACTCGAGAAACGACAGACGAATGGCTGCGCATCCTCCCCGCGGCTGGTTTGCGCATGGCGGGGAGTGTGGTGCGCGCTCGCCGGGCGATAGCGTGATTACTAACCTACTCTTCCCTCTCGTACGTGTGAACACTTGCGAATTCACACATATAACATTTCATTGTATGAGTGCGTAGATGTGGATATATCTTAAATAATTAATTTTAAGGATTTATAAATAAATAATGCCTAACTTGTTAATGAATATGCGTTACATTTTAACCCTATTTATTGAATTAATATGTATTAACATAAAATAAGCATGTTTAACGCTAAAACTGTTCACATAACAAACCTAGAATGTTAATTAACTATTTAAGTACTTAAATTCATGTAAATTATTAATTTATACACATTCCTGCAGTCTAACGCTTCATTAATTACCATCTACTCGAAATAAATTGTTAAATAATGCTTAAATTAGGAATAAACGATGGAATATGTACGACGCGATCATTGTTAATTAATTAATAACAAAATTCGATAGTTTGCAGCTTACACAGATGGAATACGATTATTATTATTGTTAACATAGGTTTCCTGATTGAATTTTCAAGGTTTTTTTTTATTAATATTTGAAAATCAAGGAATAAAATGCGAAAATACAGGATTTCGTTACAATATTTTAGATACTACGTATACATATCTTGTATCCTTTTAGAATAAAATCGATAACAAATTATACACAGTCCGCTGAACACCATAAGGAACACATTATTTCCAAGAAGTCTCAATGTTTTCAGGTCGACGTACCTACATTAAGAATTGCGGCATTCTCGGTTTGTTTACGTTAAGGATTACTCGCTCAGAAGCATCAGGGGCGTAGGAACAGAATTCCTGGCCCATCTATTTTCTGATGTTTGCTATAAATTTTCTTTTGAGCATCGAGTAATATATATTCTCACAGATACGAGTTTTTGAAAAAAATTCCATCTTTCCTTTTTGCATTTCTAGTACTGAAAACAACTATTTTATTTGTTCGGTGGGTAACGTCATCGGTGGCACGAGAATGCTTGTTGGGTTCCAGAGCCCGATAATTCTAGAATAGTGGAAACTACATTCTTTATTGGGTCTGTTTCTATCTCGCCTGAATTATATTCAATAAACATGTAAAGTTTTATGAATTTATTAAATATAAAATAAAGAATTTGAGACTTTTATTTCTTCTCTGACTGTTTATGATCTTGGCTTCGAAAATAAAACGGGGACATTTTTATTGTACGACAGTAATAATATAATCAACATAAACATTTACTAGAGATTAATTGTATTGTAATACTGTACTGTAATACCAAACTCCTTCAGCTCCACACAAGACATTATTTATTTATTTAAATTATTTTTATTTAAATCCACTACTGCATATTCTTATTAAATAATTCAATAAAATAATATTCATTAGCCCTATACTCTCTAAACTTATAATGTACTAAAATAAATTGGCAATGGAATTTAATTCACACAAATATTCGAACGATTTTATATTAATTATTTTATAGAATTTATTTTAATGACCTAATATTTTGAAGAACTTCATTAAATTAAATAATTGTTTATCTTTCGGACAAAGCTGCTGGGTTTTGTTTATTAATCGATTGCTTATATGTGCACCTTAATAAACAAATCCATTTGTTATACAATAATTATGACACATTTAGAGCTGCTGTAACGAAAGGAATGAATTATTTCATACAACTTACTTTAATGAAATAATATTGCTAAAGTATAATTCATCGCTGAAAAATAGTCAAGCGATATCCGACTCGATATTCCTAATTTATTTCCTAAACGAGTTGTCCAACTACTAATTAAAGTATACGTATCAATCAGATACTAGTTCGATTGCAGTTGTAGAAGAATTCTAATTTCTAATTCTCTACTTGCAATTATTACCGATTTCCAGGGCTCGCCACGTGTCGGTTGTATTTTTAGGACTAAAAATATAAAATACAGCTATTTTATATGTTGGTGGGTAACGTCACCAGTGACAGTAAATGGTAACCGGGCTCTAAGACCCCGCAACTCTGGAATTACAGACTGCATTGCGTGCTGGGTCTTATATCTCTACTTATATCTCGTCGGTGTTTTTATAGTTTGTTTCACGTCTAAAAAGAAATCGTATAACGCGAATCTAGTCAAATGCGATTCTAACGAAGGTGCATTACACGAAAATAGTAACGAAATTATTACTTAAACGCACCGGAAAAGGTGACAACCGTTGCGCGTATTTTTATAATTATTATTACAACGAAAAAACAGATGGAATGAAAGATACGGATATACGAGTATGTGACTTTAAAGTTACATGGAGCTATAGATAGTTAAATACAAATTTGTACATATTGAGGAGGCTGTTTACAAACTTTATGTTTTTAAATTGAAATGTGCGCAAATTAACCTCTTCTGAAACCAGTTTTCACATATATGCGCATATGCTCATCAGTTCTTTTTTCCCGCCACAAAAAGCATTCCTATTTATAATCTTGCATTCAAGAAAATCCAAATCGTCTTCACTTGTAAACATGAGTAATCCTTTCCATATATAATTATTGAATAAACGATATTACGAAAACGTTCGATAAAGAAACATTCTCTGTTTTGGATTGGCCATAATCTACTAGTATTCTAAAAGATTATGTGGGGCAACTAAATTCCCGTCCTTTTGTTTAGTGCCTTCTTTTTCTGTTTCTAAGAATCATATTTGAGTCACTCCATATGTTAATATAACATGGCTTTCGTATTAAGACTACTAGTTTTTATACTGTTTCCATGTTATATTAACATTTGTATACCTTGGTATATTTTCTTCTGTAACTCGTTGAGTTCTTCGATACTTAACAGTAAGTGGGGTAATTCAATCAAAACTTAGTCAACTTCGTTAATTAAAATATAGTAACTTAAAATAAGTTGCCGCCAGAAACTGAGTGGTAACTGAGAGTCGCCACCGAGTGCAAAGGTTTAAAATGTATATTCAATTATTCTAAAAAATGACCCAACTGTATCATATACAGATTAATATTTCTTTAATAAACTTGAGTTCATAATTAATCGAGAGAAATAATGAGACATTTATGGAATTCTTTCCACACGAATTACAAAACAATGCTCGCGCGCTTGGTCTTATCAGCCGTCTAGTAAAACTATTTTTAACCCAAGTATCCTAGTATATTATAATTTATCAGTCGCAAGGTTCTTTCAATCATATTACAAGCTGATGAAAACCATACAGACATCTGATAATAAAGATAACACAAACATGCGATGATAACGCTAGGCTACACTGATATCACTATACACCTAACCCTCGATTTACACGGCATTCGAATTGCACGATTTCGGTTTAACACGCTTGAAGAAATGCGGAAGAAAACATGCACTTTTGAATTAAATTATGAATTATATATATCGTGCTTGAATTAATGAACTTTTATTTCAAAATATGTATTTTAATTTTTGAAGAAAATACATACTACTGTTTCGATTTTCTTTGGATTTGTTTAATTTATTATATATTGATTTCAATATAAAATGTGTATTCGAATTGCACGATTTCAATTCGCATGCCATTTTCGGGGAACTAATCAACCGTGTAAATTGAGGGTTAGGTGTACTGTTTTTATTGGGGGAATATTTTGAGACCGGTGACCTTTGGGGTGCAGAATACATGTATTTATTTAAAAAGGTTTTAGTATGCATTATCACTCGTTTATCCAGTTGATGGTACGGTAAAAAGGGGTAGATACGTATCATCAGGAAGACGAAACGACATTTTGGACCCCCTTGTTCTTGTAAAGTTGCACTCTGGCTAGCAGTAACGACCAATTTTTATTACTCATGAACAATGGACCGAAACGAAAATTATAGCCCCGACATGGCTCGGGCCTCTCGTTTCGCACCGAAACATTAACTTTTACAGTTAAACCACGCACGTGTCTTCAAAGTACCAATAAAATAATACGTATACTTATTCGCGTATTGTGACGTATGCAATCTTTAGTCGCTCCGTGACACTTTCCGAGTTTAACACGTACACACCGGGATGTACCACCGATGGTACAAACGAGATTGTCCAATCGGGCAGTGTGTAGTAGGATGGTTCAAATGGAGCTAATTAGATAGCTCATCTCAATATACTATATTGTTCTTGTTGGTAATCAAAAGTCTTTAACCCTTTGAGTGCCACCGGCGTGCCACCGATCGCACTTCGTCTTTCGTGTAATTGTACTTCGTTTACTTCGTCTTTACTCATAGATGTCGAGTACGTTTACTTCCTTCTCGTCTTTTTTAATGCGAAGGATCGCACTTCAAACGAAATGTTATTAGTTTAGAAAATATTTCAATTGAAATATTTCTAAGGTACACATAATATAACAACATATAATATAAAAGAAACTTAGCAGCCATAAAATTCTTCACTAATTTACAATGCAAAATGATATCTTTTACACTAACAAGTAATACAATAACCACATTAAAGACACCACAATGTGTACGTAATTATTCATTTTATCCACTGCATACAATTTTACACAGTAATATCTATTAATGCATTAATTAATTGTTGAATTTAATCGTT
Source organism: Nysson spinosus (assembly GCA_910591585.2). Classification (NCBI taxonomy): domain Eukaryota; kingdom Metazoa; phylum Arthropoda; class Insecta; order Hymenoptera; family Crabronidae; genus Nysson; species Nysson spinosus. The sequence goes on along the minus strand of OU342852.1, from coordinate 964,245 downwards.
TACAATTAATATATTGTAGAAACGAATATTTGCGTATATCGATTAGTATTAACTGCTCAATATAATTATTTTAAAGGGACCATTTGTCACTGATAGTTGATGGTTACGTAGTCGTAAGAAAAGGATAAAAATAATGGTCCTTTTATCAGGGTTAGTGACATTACGGTCGATGGCATTGGGTGTACTGATATTGAGCTTAATGACCGTTTCCCGGCACTCAATGTCAACCCCAGTTCATTCAATGCCGGTACTCACATTTCCATTAGCTGTAGGTGGGAAAATAATCAGCGAAGGTGAAAAAACGAATGATAACTTGTTAGTATAAAACGGAAGTACTACATGCTGCACTTACGAAATATTCTACCATACAATTTTTAACGAGAATTTTTATTCAGAATTATACTACAATTAATCTTTTACTCTTTTTGATATTCGCATGCCTCCAAATCATTATAATATTCGATTAATATTCGATTAGTTAACATCAAGATCAAGTACTATTTTTATTCAAAATGGTGGATTAAACTTTGTATTGGAACAGTCAATTTAATACTATTTCCTGAATCTAGATAAAAATGATTTATTGTTGTATATACTTTGTTTAAATGTCTGTTTTAAATAATTCTTGTAATTTGCTTCGAATATTTTTATTTGTATTGGAAAATTGTAGCATTTTATTAGAAAAATGTGAGCATTAAAATAAAATCTGTTTGACTAGGAGAAAACAAAATCTGCATTTTTTAATGTAATGCTAATCATTAATAAATTAGTTATAATGTGCTCAAACGTTTTGAGACCGAAGTGTAACGTATCTAAAGACTCACATTTGAGTTATCCGGGTTCAGGAAAAGAATCCCAAAGACTCACGTGTGAGTCATCCGCTGCGAATGTGTTAATACTGCACCTTTCTCGCGTAACTTGCGCAAGAAATATTACTATAATATTTTCGAGGTGTTCAATGTCAAATCCACGCCTATCCAACTTCACTGCATAACTTTATTGCAGACAAAGAAGACTGAATAGAGAAAGGAAGGATAGAGATACGGAGGCAGCGACAATTTAGATCGCGGTGCGTGACGGGTGGTATAACCAGAGATTCAAACATACAGTAAGTGTAAAAAGTATTCGTAAAGCAACGAATTTTAACAAAAACCTCGTAGAACTTTGTTCCCGCATGAAACACATTATGAGTATTTCCATCAAATATGAATAAATAATATTTTTCTTATGAAATTCATTGCGAAGATCTCTAAGAATATGTATTGGGTGGGTTGTCCAAAAAGTTCATGTCGGTTTTCAGTAGTTTTTCGGCCGAAAACGTGAGAAGTTCTGGGAGAATAGAATCTTCAGAATCTCATCTTCAATTGAACAATTGAATAAATATATATCGACATATATAAATGGCGCCTTTGAATGTTCCTTGAAAATCAACATGAACTTTCTGTACAACATAATGCATACCACTTGTTTGTTAAATCGTTTTATATATTTTATATAAACAAAGTTCTACGAGGTTTTTATTAATTCACTACAGTACGAATACTTTTTACACTCACTGTATGTGATAATGATGGGAAAAGGTATATGTATCGTACGGACAACTAGATCAGTGTCTTTAGAGTGTACAGGAAGGGCAAGGACCTAATTCAAGATGTTGTCTTCCGTTAACAGAGAATCCTGTAATTATATTAATTATTGCCATACAAGTTACTGAATGCGAATGCATCTATTAAGACATAAAACAGATTGGACTATAGAGGGTTAACCGCCAAATTTTTAGAAAATATCCTCTAGTCATTTTAAGGGATCCTCGTACTTTCGGTCATCCAGATTTTGTTGAAAAAGAACGATATTTTCCAATAAAAATATTTGTACATATTACTTGATAATGTCGATGGACGTGATACACTCATCGTTGAATATTTTTACGATGATTATACGTGGACGAGTATGTCACGTCGCTGTACGTTAAGAAGTTAAAAAGCAACTTTTACAAAACATCGAAAAACAACAGAAAGTGTCAGAAATGGTCGGCGTGGAGCGTTAATTTAGATAGAGAGAGGGGACATAGATAGGAAGAGAAAGAAAAGGAGTAAGAGAAGGTAGGGATGGAGTTCGACGGTGGAGGCGCGCGAGCGCGAGATGCGCGTTCAGTCGTTCGGACCCGTTCGGTTGGGTTAAAACATACGTTGTTTGATCGTATTAATCGCGATCGTCGTGGCTCTGTCAGGTCTTCGATCGTATTATTGAAAAGCATATTGTTCTCTTTCGTGTGCAAATAAAAACGTAACAACAACGCGGAGAAGCAAACCGTGTGAATAACGTCGAGGATGATTCACTGGGATCTTTGTTGAGTAAATCGATTTCATCGAGAAGAGGTATCAGGTTAGTCAAGGAAAGTTTCATTTGACACGATAACAAGTCTGCGAAATGATTTTCACTCTGATAACTCTTGCGAAGTATTCGGCACGTTGCAGAATTGTCAGACGTTTATGATTTCATAGTAAATCTTTTAGAAAAGTTTATGTTATCAGGTTGAGTCATAAATAAGTTCCGTTCGTTCAGGAGTTCTTTTTATTTAAAACCGCCAGAGTTTCACGCAAGGAGAATCAACAAGTTACCTCAGAAATGGCAAGAAGTTATTAATAATGACGGCGATGCTATTATATTATAGTCCATTGCGGTTGATTTTATTGGCGAATAAACTGGATTTAAAAAACGGAACTTATTTATGACTCAATCCAATACATCGCGTTGCCATGTTTCCCAGGCTAATTATAAAATAGGCAGATCATCGGCGATGATTATGTAGACTATGAGAAAGATGACAGCTGGTAAAACATTTTGAAATTAATCCGCGGTATAATTGTCGGTTGGTTCCGTTTAAAGCTAGATTTACTATTTTCACTGTTTTTTACACCAGAATTACGGATAATATATTCAACTATTTTTGTACATTCACGTATACGTCCTTAAAAATAAGAATGAATGGAACAAATAAATTAATCGATTTAATTGCGTCCATTACGCAACGTGAACCTCAACAAATCTCAGAAAATCGAATCTTATAAATTTGAACGTTTTTATTAAATTCCGAGGACCCGTTACTTGGATGGCTTTCGTAGTGTTAAGTTCTAGTGTTAATAAACCTTTTTGTAATATCGTGTAATCATATAATAATCGATTTCATTTAATTCCTTAAAAGACAAATAATTCCAAGTGCTGCGTGCTGCGAATATTTATCGCATGGATTTAGGCGGAAGTTTGGTATGCAAAACAATGCTGAAAAAATACATGACAGGCTAAAACTTTCTCGACTGGAACATCCCGTTCCGTAAAGAATGCATTTGGTTCATTTACTTTTGACATGCTTCAAATGTAAAACGATTTATATGAATTTAGACTCTAAATTTTAGAGAATAGACATGTTTTTCATGAGTAAGCTTTATTTCTCACTTGTAAACAAATGCAAATGTATTTACTATTAATAACGCATGGCTGTATTATTTATGCGTCATTCTAAAGATACTTTAATACAATATTATTAGGTTGACAATTAAATTCTCGTCCTTCAGTTTTGCGCCTTCTTTTTTTATTTAAAAGAACTATATTTGTAGATTATTTTTGATGTCAAATAATGTCGTTCGAGATCTCTCATTTTTGCAATTATTTTGATACATACAATTAAACAGACTTAATTATATGAACTAGTATATAATTAAGTCTGTTTAATTGAAGTTGCTCTTTTAATTCGAAATTGACCGGCTCCATCGAATTTCTAAGTCTACATTGTTGACGTTTTCATTTTTCACCATATTTTCCTGATATTACTTACATCCAAAGTTTAATGGTAGCATTTACTTTGTTCATAACATTTACTTTAATCAAAATTTTTAAAATCAAGTGACATTTCAGTGCTTTTAAGTGGACTCAACTATTGTTTTCAGTATTACTTAATTTATCGGTAATCCAAGACATACAATGATTACTTTTTCACACCATTACGGTCTTATTAAAGAACGTGTAATTTACTTTAATTAGACGTTCTAGCGCCATAAACATACAATTCTGAAATCGTGAAAATAATAATGTGCCGTGATTCATAATTGGGTCTAAACAATAAACGTGCGTTTAAAAACGAAAATAATTGATAGAAACTTCTGAATCTTGCACCTAAAATTATGGTGTTATGAATGCATGTATTAAATAAGAATATTATCTAATCAAATTTGCAAATTTTGTAAAAGGTAGTCACAAAATATTATAAAAGTTATGTTCGGTCTTTAAAGTATCGATGCGTTGCTGAATTCCGGGTTCAGAAATTAGTCTCACAAAAGGGAAACTATGGGAAGCTACGCGTAATCATATTATTCATAATTAACCAGAACACTTTACAACGAAACTGAGAGAGATTTAACGATGTGAACACCGATTCATGGTGGATTTAAATTCGGAGATTCCACGAGAATCGTCCAAGATCCATTCTACGTGAATCTTCATAGAATTTACTTTTTTATCTTCTTTAATAATAAAATTAACATGAAACACGTTACGAAGTAATTCACGTATAAAATGTTTAACTGCAACATCCGTGAACTCTTTTTTATCCCTGATACATAGAATTTACTTTGTTATCTTCTTTAATAACAAAATTAACATGAAACACGTTGCGAAGTAATTCACGTATAAAATGTTTAACTGCAACATCCGTGAACTCTTTTTTATCCCTGATACATAGAATTTACTTTTGTATCTTCTTTAATAACAAAATTAACACGGAACACGTTACGAAGTAATTCACGTATAAAATGTTTAACTGCAACATCCGTGAACTCTTTTTTATCCCTGATACATAGAATTTACTTTTGTATCTTCTTTAATAACAAAATTAACACGGAACACGTTACGAAGTAATTCACGTATAAAACGATTAACTCCAACGTTAACTCATCTTTGTTCCTCTTAATTTGTTCACATAATCCACGTAATTAAAGTTACATAATGAGACTCGTTACCTTAATGATGCCGCGACAATTGACGACGCTACTTCGGTGTCTCGCACTTAAATCACGATAAAGAATTACTGCGAATCTGTATAAATTATTATTATGAACAGCGGCAGTATTAATAACTTTATCAAATATCACTACTTTCACTCATCGATATCTCCTCACTAATTAAAACCGTCGTTTATGGAAAATATTATTAACGATTCTAAAATGCGTTGGATTTTTTCAATGCTCACAATTTCTACTTTCACTTATACTTTCACAATATTATATGTGCATATCCATATAATATACTGTCAATCCTCCTATAACACGCACATTTTGTTCCGTGCTGTATCGAATCCGCGTTAAGCGAAACTTGGAAGTAATACAAATCAGGTGAATGCGTTCCGTATTATATCGAAACCGTGTTCTCGGAGTACCGCGTTACATCGAAACCGTGTTCTGGGAGTACCGCGTTATATCGCCATGGCGTTCAACGTCTTAATTTACACCTTGCTCTGCGCCCTTTTTTTCAACAACACATTTACACTTTGCAGTCTCAATGAAATCTTGTTAATCACTTTAATTCACCGCGAGTTTCCTGTTTATTCTATAAATAGAATGTTAACCGCGACCTACATAATTCAGAAGGTTTTAATACAAAAGAAAACAATCTCGCAATAAATAAGTTAGAAATAATACTAGATAAGTTTTGTTTTTTCTGTTGAATGATATTCATCATTCAGCCTAGCATTTACGAATATGGACATGTAAAGATATACGTGTAAATAAGTTTAACCTGCGTTGCGAAAGCCTCAGGTGGAATCACTACTTACGAGTCCCGTAAAGCAACGTAAATAGCATCTGCAAACGAACAAAGATATATTTATATCCGCGGATAATGGTACTCGCAAGAAGTACCTAAAGAACTTATGCGTGTCCACATATTGGCTTCTGTATACCGAGAATTAAGAAGATCTCCGCGCTGAACGCTTTGTTGCTATAAATTATTCTCCAAGTTTAATTACTCAGGAATCCTTCTATAGTTATATATCAACTTGTATATATATGTGTAAAAAAGATGTGTTGCTCATAGTATGCGTGTAATTCATTGTGCATACGTATTGATTTATGTACTGAGAACTTGGCTATTTAAAATTGCTATTTAAATGATTATTACTCGCAGGAATTGCATAGTTGTCCGATCAATATTCTGGGAATATATTACATTAACCACAATATGGAAATTGTAACTTGTAACTGTAAAACTGAGTAGAGAATTTAAGGTTTTTACTCTTGTCTGTAGATTATGTTTAGATTGCGAAGTTAACAGGTATTTCTATGCAGTTAAAGTAGCACATTATCATATATTTCTAACGCATGCGCGAGAGAAAATGAATTTCTATTCGATTCTTTTCGGTGCACGAAGAATGATGGAAGCATGTACTGCTTCGAAATATTAAAACTTTCGTCAAACAGATAAAAAGGAAATTTACAGGTCCCATTTTGAACAAAGATCAAACATATTCCTCTATCATGCTATTCAGAAGACAATTTGAAATCGAAAGCAAGGGGATTCCAATTCCAGAAGGATTTAATGAACGAAAAAGAACTGGGTTAGGTTAGTTAGCGGAATCAGGTCCGCTAACTTCACATTGTACAGTGAAAGATGCATAAATGTATGGAAATCGCGTCTAATTTTAAAAACCTTTTTTAAAAAACGCGTGGTCCATCGGAACTAAAAAATGGCGTACTATAGAATTACTCGTTGGAAAATCTCATACAGAATTGACAAAATCTCCTCGTTACCCGGTGAGTCCGCGCGGTAGATAAATTGATTTGTTTGGGTGAAATTATTCGAGGGTCCACGTAGCTACTGTTAAACCTGTCCCACCCGCTCGTTTTTCTCGTAAACCTGCCATGGGATTGGTGATACGTACTGCGAGGACACTGTAAAATTGAACTGTCCGTAGTGTTACATTCCTGAGATGATTCAGGTGTGCCTTGCGGTCTCCTGTGGTTCGAGCCAGGTCATCGTCTCGATAGAACTCGATAGACTCAATGCCTTTACCTCCTAACGAGTCTCCTATGCCGTCGCATTCCCTTCCAAGGAATTCCGGAGAAAAAACCTGCGCCCTTCGAGACTTCTCTTCTTCCATTATATCTTTTTACGTGCTGTAACAAATCTAATTACTGCACGATTACTACGACGATAAGTAGTTTCCGAAATTCAACCCTCATAACCTGTGCCTGTTTGTCGAAAAATTACGGCACGATTATTATAACAATAAGTAATCTCCCAAATTCAATCCAAACTAGTACTTCTTCATAAAAACAAAGGGTGCCGGAATTCACAATTCGCAAATTTACTTTTATCAACTCCGGGTTTACGGAATCTGATAAAAATAGTGGAATTTAGAACGTTTCATTTTCGAAAATTTCTTATTATTATTAATTTACTTTTGCCAACAATCCCTATTTTTAAGGACGTATACGTAAATATAGAAATACAGCTGAATATATTATCGATGGTTCTAGCGTTAATATTCAGTTTTATTATTCATCTTCTTCTTAATAAGTTTGTATTCTATGATCATAATTTTAACAAGCCGTGTAATCAGGTTGACAATGTACATTCTTTAGAAGATAAAGTTGCATGGCATGGTGGATTTAATGTGATGCCAATGAAGGGTTAGGATTAGAATGATGCATTGGAACCTTGTATCCTGTTCACTAAGCAAACTTGCCGGATATTAGAATAAAGAATCTAATGTATGGTGTGAACACGGAGAGAGGCGATTAAGTGAAACATATATGTTGGTAAATACCATTACCAACTGAGATTAGTAATGCTGGAGTGGTGTTTTATAGGCCTCGCTATTGGTTTATTCTTCTCTTATTGGTTGTACCAGCCAGTACCAACGAACTTGTCTCTTGGGTTGTGCTATTCATCTATTTTCTACGCCCTTCCCTCTCTTCACCGCAATAACCCCTCCAAAGGAAATTATTCTAATTGAACTGAATAATAAATTATAAACCCTTTAACTGCGGCGTGTTGTAACAAAAAAACATTAACACGTTGAACGCGATGGCGGACACCGATGACCAATATTACTAAAACTCGAATCAAAGATATCGCTAATATTCGTCAAATTTTCAATATTTTTAACGTTTCGATAACGATGTAAAGTGATTAATGTATCGCAGAGCGTTTAATCCCTTTAAATCGTGTTTTTTCACAATTTCAGTGTTATCCGCTCGAATTAATTCTAGGGTTAAACAGTTCTATTTTTAGACGTTACATTAACGTTACCGACGCGTATCGCGAGGTATCGTATAACACGAATTTCGGTGTGGCGCTCAACGTGTTAACGTTTTATACTTCATATAATTCAACGTATTATTTCATATAATTAAATTTGTTTAATTAAAGTTTATAATGAAATTCGCCAACTTAATAAATTCGTTTCACTTGCGCCAATTAACGTACACTATAATCCCCTCGTTAATACATACTTTCACAATGTATCTTAACTGAAAATATTGATTTTACAATCGAAGATAATAAGGAAACGTTTCGAGTTTCCGTGGTTCGTAAAGGAGAGCGCGGTAAATTGCAAGGTAGCAGAAAAATCGGTGGAACACGAGAAACGATTTGCGTTTATTGGAGCGCGGTCAAATCGGGCTTCTCGTTACACTCTTTCCTCTCTCGAACCACCCGACGTAGCTAAACAACGAAAGCTGCTACTTTCCAGTGAAAGTACCGTCCCAATCATCCGCCATTTTCCTTGGTAACAATGTAATTCGATAGTAGACAATTTTGCATAAACGATCAGCGCGAGTCACGTTGCTTTCCGCGAGCGGAAGGAATGTAAAACGAGTAACTTGTCTTCGGCTACTCCACGCTTACTTACGCAGGTTTCAAAGTGACGAGGAGAAAAAAAAACGTGGCGGGGAGATAATATCGTTAAAGTAGCTCGTGAAGTGAAAGTCCGAGTGTAACGAGTGCACGAGTTCCACCGATACCTGTGTTACGTGCGCCATAATTAATATCCTTTTGTAAATAATGTCATACGCGATATTTCTTCCTCATCTTTTTTCATCTTCTCTTGCTTCTCCTTCTACTGCGATTCTCGTATGAAAAGAATATACGAGATAACCGCTTAACGTTTAGTCACGTGACATACTCGTCCACGTTTAACGATCGTAAAAATATTCATCGCTGTTATCAAGTAATATAAATATTTTTATTGGGAAATATAGTTCTTCTTATAAAAAACTTGGATGACCAAAACTATCAGTACCACTTAGACTAATTGGAAGACGTTTTCCAATTTTGTGTCTAAAGAAACGTGCGTTAAGAGGTTAAATTGCTACTGCCGTATCGCGAAGGTAAATCACTGTACGTGGATTCGAGTGAATTCAGCGAAGTAGAAATATCTCGATGACGTAAGCAGATATTCTGTTCAGTTATGTAAAATGCAAAATTAGCGGGCTTTACTGAATTGATTATGTTGAAGTTATTAAACATTAATCATTAATTGATGTGATTTTATGCTTTCCGAAAATGATCTTATGAAACATAATTCACTTATAATATTTATAAATGTATTATGTTTAATATTAATCATTACGATGTATATATTTTGCAAACTCTAATATTGACTATTACAATATGTATATTAAGTATAATATAATCGTTAAATATAATTGTTATTTACAACCGTTCATTGCATAACAATTAGTTGCAATACTATTTGTTCTACGTTAATATTGATTGGATATTGTTTCATGTTTCATGATTGAAATAATAAATCAAAAAACACGAAGCCATTCAACATCTAATATATCACATCCTGTAATACCGGAAGTGTAGCAACTCGAGTAGTTCAGTATGATTCATTACTTACCAGAGGATCATTCTCCTCAAAAAATTCTAGACAACATAATTGCGATAAATTTCGATTGAAAAGATATACTTGTACGAAGTAAGAACATTTCAATTTTTTTATTTCCGACTTGAAAATAATGGTACCCCTGATACATATTGACATTATACTTAACAAACGTAATGTCACATTAGATAAAAGTATAGCTTTTAATTATATCATCGACATTAATAATTCTGCGTGGTACTATCTAACTCATTAACTCATTATTAATGGAAAGTAGCCATTATCTTGCGTTTTTAACGAGGAGAGTTTGTCAGTTTGTGAGATTTTCCAACGCAATTTTTAAGACCAGAATTACAGACACAACTTATTTTTATAAAAATGGGATTTTGAAACTTGTGTCACGTTGGGAAAGGGTCATAGAATATGGAGGAAATTATTTACCAGATTAAAAGTTACTCATTCGGTACCAAATTTCGTCTCGTTTTTGGACAACGAAAAGCGCACGAACTTAGTTGGGCACCTAATATAACATACAATTTTTAAGTGCCATAACCCACGCGTTTTTCAAAAAGGGGTTTTTAATTTGGCGCGATTTCCATTCATTTATGCATCTTTCGCTATACAACGTGAAGTCAGCGGAATCAGGACCCGCGTGCTGTAAGCCGGGAGCGCTATGCGTTCCGCTAACTTCACACTGTACAATGAAAGACATATAAATCTATCGAAACCGCGTCCAATTTTCAACTCCTTTCTTGAAAAACACATAATCCATCGCATCTAAAAACTGTGTACTATAGAATTAGCTGTATTACTAAATGTTTACTATATTTATACTATATTTATACTAAATCTCTTCAAAATCTCGGTGGAAAATCTTACGCACAATTCACAAACTCTCGCAAGTCTCCACGAGTAGTATCTCGAAGTTATACCATTCACCTCACAAACATAATAGTAAACCTAACCAAATAAAAGAGTGCAGTTCTCGGGCATGTAAAAACGGCATTCCTCGTTTGGTATATTGCTGTTTAACTCATTGTTAGTAGTGATTCCGGTCTGTCCAGTATCAGTAAGTATAATCACGCTGTGTCACGGTAGAACGCACCCGTACATACGTTCACGTGTGCCATGGTGCCTCTCTGTCTCTTGGCTCAGCTCTTATGCTCTGATAATAATCCGGTCGACAGATATCAGAACAACCTCGAGTAGACAGTCGGGAAGGCCGTCTACGGTCAACCATATCTTCGGATTATTATTATGCATGAATTTCGTGAGCCGTGTGTTCGAACTCCACTAGGGAGATTACATAAGCGGCCCGAGAAAGTTCGAGTATGTCAACCCCGAAATGAAATATTATGCGACTAAATATATTGATGGTTTTTGAAGAAGCTATACCTTTCATTGGATTACTGATTACCATCATTTATCAATCCGTGTATGATATTTCTATTATAAGGCTATTATTTTCTATTATGTTTGAGGTACTACTGAGATGTGTAATGTAGAAGTTATGGGAAATGAATAAGAAATGATTGGGTTTGGATAATTAAGTAGTATTCATTAATGCGATTTAAAATCGTATCAATAATTTTAAAAAATTTTGATAATTGAGTGATGGTATTCATTAATGCGATTTAAAATCGTATCAATTACTTTTAAAAATTGTGGATAATTGATTGATGGTATTCAATAATGCACTTTAAAATCTTATAAATTATAAATTAACTGAGAGTCGCCACTCCAGTGCAAACGGTTAATTATAATTGATTATAACCTTTATGTTTGATACTAATTGCATACAGCTTCGTTAAATATTATTAATATTAATTATGCAACAGGAAATGTCCTAGTATAGAGTACATTAATATCCTTGATTGATTTTGATCGCATCTAATAATTCGAACGATTAACTTTTATTGGCATTGATTGCTTCGTGGAGATTTCAACGCACTGCAATGATAGACGCGACTCAGTTGTTCTTATCGTGCTAAATGTGCGGTTATGTAGTAGACTCCCGTATAACGCGGTTAATATGCTACGCGTTGTATGAAATCGCGTTATCGGGGAACTCCACGTATTTTATTGTATAACGCGTTATATGAGAATCGCGTTGTATAAGAAAAGTCGTCGCAATAGCTTTAGCACTGTAGGAATTATGCTGTAGGAACTCGCGTTATACGTTACGCTTTGTATGAAATCGCGTTATACGTTATGCGTTATACGTTACGCTTTGTATGAAATCGCGTTATACTATACGCTTTGTATGAAATCGCGTTATACGTTACGCGTTGTATGAAACGCGTTATACCTTACGCATTGTATGAACTGGCGATATACGTTACGCTTTGTATGAAATCGCGTTATACGTTACGCTTTGTATGAAATCGCGTTATACGTTACGCTTTCTATGAAATCGCGTTATACGTTACGCGTTGTATGAAATCGCGTTACACGTTGCGCGTTGAATGAAACGCGTTATACCTTACGCGTTGTAGGAACTGGCGTTATACTTTACGCGTTGTAGGAACTGGCGTTATACGTTACGCGTTATACCCTACGCTTTGTATGAAATCGCGTTATAATTCACGCATTTTACTGTATATCGCGTTACACGAGAATCGCGTTATACAAAAGAAATCATACCAACACCTTTAACGCGTTTTTCTTCAAAAACCACCATCGTTTTACGCAAGGAGAATCCACAAGCTCCCTAAAAACTTACGCGAAGTTATTAATAATGACGGCGAATATATTAGATTAAAGTCCATTCTAGTTTATTTTATGGACAAATAAAACTTCATTATATAAAAAACCGTGGACCAGTCATTTTGACTTGCTTTGGTAAGTTCTAGTATTAAATCTCACAAAAATGGATTATCCTTGAGGAAACCAACTTTGTATTAGATCCAACCTTGGAAATAACTTCTACTTATACATTCTTTAGATTTGGAGAAATCACGTTGCCGTTTACTATGATCTTCCGCTTCCCTGTTTTATCCGCTTAAAAGAATACTTCGTATTCCGTGCGTGCACGACTTTGAAGAGAAGCTGTCCTTGTCCTTGGGATGTCACGTGACACGCCATGGAAACACCAAGTTCGATAAACATTTTTACGGAGTCTCACGTAACACGCTAATCATTCAGCAATTATTCGTGGCTACTGTACTTCGAATGAGAAAGATGTATCCACCTGATTCGAAGACACTTGTTTGCATACCGTTTACAGTAAACGTTAGAATGAACATTATAAATAGAATATAAAACCATGGTCCAATTTTATAATTTTACCATTAATATTAAACTATTTTCTTGCCATGCAGACACATATTGTATCGGCACCTGGGTGTAATAAGATTTTGTTACCTTTAAAATCGGTCGGGTCCGTTTATTGCTATCGGTCGGATTTTAGTTTCCCCACAAGAAATTACTTTACTACAAGAAGGTTGGCGAACTATGCAGCAAGAAACATTACACAAACTTGTCGGGGTATGTCAAAAATATGTAAAATAGCAATAATGAAAAAAGGGGGATACTTCGACGAATCGTGTATTAAGCGAAATGTATAATTAATATAGAATAAAATATACGAAATTGATACGACTCTTCTATCTTATAATATCAACATACATCGACCTACAGATATGCCCAAAGAAAAGTATCCCATTCCATTTTCTAGACAAGATATTTACTAATTTGCTTAACGATAGTAAGTGATCCCAAACTTCTGACCGGTAGTGTATACCGTGTAAACACATAATTGTATTTGCGCTGAATATTGAAACAATGCAGTTAACATTCTATGCAGCTGATGTCGGGTGCGGTTTAACCCGGTAACAATCCGATCTCCCCGATTCGCTCGTGCGACCTCAATCGCTATCAGCCACTACCTGCATGGCCATTCTCATTTCTACGACCGACATTCCGAATCTTTAAATTCAGTGTCACCGACATGCTGGAACATCTCGTTTTGTATTCCCCTTAAATAAGTCCCGTTCACGATGGGGATTTATCGTGGTATCGCCTCGAAAATATATTGGCACTGTTTCGTGTCAATGAACCCTTTTCCCATTTCTCTCCACTTAATGTCCGATACGAAAATATAATTTGAAAATATGATTCTATAGATTTACTGGAAACTTAATTGCTAATTATTAATAGTTATCATACCACTGTCAATTAAGCGAAATAGTATTCCTTGTTCTTCAAATCAAATATCAATTTAAATCAAACGAAGTCTTTTGAGTTAAAAAATTGCACGAGGTGAAAATGTATTTTTTATTATCAAAACTAAATATTATATATATATATTATATTTATTTATACTTTATACTTATACTTATTATATTTTATATTTATTTATTTATTATATTTTATATATATATAATATTTAGTTTTGATCATAAAAAATACATTTTCACCTCGTGCAATTTTTTAACTCAAAAGACTTCGTTTGATTTAAATTGATATTTGAATATATATATGATTCTAATATAATTTCATTTTGCATGTTTCACATAATACAAAGGAATTAATAAAACAGTAAAACAAATTGAAGAATTAAAGCCATAAAGCAGCACACTTTTTGCAATTTGTATAATTGTTTCTTAAAGACAATATTATTCGCGAACAAAGAACATAATGGTATAATTAAAGTGCGAATTTAACATCATTCTTTAAAAATTGAGAATGAATACTGGTTTGAAGTACTTTAATTCAGTGTGGGGTTCGTAAAAAAAGTTCTTCACACCGTGGTTTTCCATTGTAATAAATTTCCTCGGATAGAGTACGTTCCCAGGATTGAGTCATAATAGTTAGGTTATGTAAGGATGGGGTTACCACCTTCAAGAAGGATAGAAAAAACGGCCGAGACATCGGCTCCGTGTGTGCAGGATGTGAATGTATGGAATGAAATTCCATATGGGATAACAGTTGAACTACGTGTTAATGAGGATAGTTGTTAACTCGTGTTTCAACCACGGAATCGTAGCCTTCTGTTGCTATCTTCGATCTATTTAATTACCATGAAATTTCTGCACTTCAAATGAACCATTTTGCAGATCATATTCATCTTTTTGCACTTCAAATAACCATTTTGCTGATCATATTCATCTTTTTGCACTTCAAATAACCATTTTGCGGATTATATTCATCTTTTTGCACTGCAAATTAACCATTTTGCGGATCATTTTTTATCTTTTTGCACTCCAAATTAGCCATTTTAATGACATTTCAATTTTGCACTCCAATTACATTGTATTCGCCTTTTTGCAAATCAAATTCACAGTTTTGCAAATTAAACATAATACCCAATAAATCATAAAATACTTATTCAACACCAAATATATTTATAAATTAAATATTTGTACATATTTTGGACTTAAATAAGTATTTTATATTAATTTAAGGGTGATATTGATATGTGGATAAGTGAATTTGATTTGCGAAAAGGTGAATATGATCTACAAAAGGAATAATTTGAAGTGCAAAACTCCAAATTAACGTGCATTTTGTTATAAAAAAAGGAGTGTTTAGTGAGTTTCAGAATTACAGACTACTTTCTATATAAATAGCTATTTAATTATTACATATTTATTGATCTAAAATGTATTTATTTATTTAAATACTGTTTCACTGTTTTTCGATAATTCCCAAATTGGACATAAAGTTATACTACCAAATATGTTGTTACGAATAAATATGAAGGAAAATAACAAAAACTGTTGGTAATACTTAGTCATTAATAATATAATTATTAAAGTCGTTCTGTATTTTGTAGAATTCTTTTACCTTTGGTTTACTGTTTTCGAAAAACAACACGAAAGATCACATTTTGCAACCTGCAATTCTACGAATCAAATATGTAACTTCACTTAAATTACACCTCTCTACATATTTAAATCCATAACTTATATAAAAACTTCATTTAAATCATATCTCGAAACAAGTTGAAAGATCAAAATTAATGAAGAAGGTGAAAGATTCCTTGCAGCATTAATAAATAAAAGTAGCTCGAGGAGCATTCGAAAAGTTGCTGATGTGAATACGACTTTCATCCTTCCTTTTCAACCGAGATAATTTGATGAAAAGTGAAAGTGAAAGTACATTCTGCCGATTCCGATTTAACCTTGGATAATGTTGAAAAAATAAATCCGAGATTCTCGAGTCACGTAAAACCTTCTAAAAAGCGATATAATTCGTATGATTCGTGAGTATACGGTAAAGATTTATCCCCGTGAAAGTTACAGTTACGACTTTGATGGAGAAAGACAGTGATTCAGTAAAAAAGAAGGTTCTCTCATCGTTTTATAGAAACATTTTATAGATGGCGGACAAACGCCGGTGGCGCCACGTTGGTGACACAAAATGGCACGTTACTTATTATTGTTTTTCCCCATAATCCTTGTTAGCTTCCATTTATTTTCATATATATTCGTAATCTCGCGTAAATCAGGTAACAGGATCAAGAGTTATTGTGATTTTCATGTTTTACTACAATATATTGTAATTAAAATCTGGACAAACCCCCGCGAAAAGTGGCAGTGATAAGTAAAAGTATTTCTTTCAAAGGTGCGAACGTCGAAATGTTAATTTGTATGTGAATCGCGGAATAAGTGTTTCTGTTGTTTCGATTTGAAATAATGAAACTGGACACCGTGCCACAATCGACACTTCTAACGAGTCGCCAAGATCCTCTTTCTTGATCTTATTCTTTCTAGCGAGACTCCGGTTCTTCAGCCGTTCATTCGATATATCGGGTGACCACAGAAAAATCTGCTACTTATTAGTATTGGATATATTATACCGAAGATTTGTATCATCAGTTGACATAACTGTCTCCTCCGCGTGGGAAAGCAGGAAGAAATGAAAGGCAATCTTACTGAACCGTTTCATGGGGTTTTCAGTAATTCGAGCTTGTACCGTTTCAGGATCAACGAATGTAAACATAATAAGAGAAGTGAAGTGGCAAGAATATTTGGTTAACACGTTAAGCGCCACGCTGAAATCCGTGTTATACGATACCTCGCGATACGCGTCGGTAACGTCTATATAACGTCAAACAATTTACATCGTTATCGTAACGTTAAAAATATTTGCAATTTTACGAATATTACCGATACATTTGATTCGAGTTTTTGCAATATTACCGACAGAGGTCACTGTATTAGCAACGTGTACCGGAAGTAGAAGAAAGTCTTCCGAAGTGCATCGAATTATTAGTAATATCAATAATAAACGAATGAATATATCCACATTCTTGTCAAACTCTATCAGTGCACGAATGAAATCAAGCAAAGTGACATGCAAATTTCTAAATCATTTTCTAATCCCCCGCGATTAGAATGAGATTAGCAGTAGAGAAAGAACACATAACGTATCTAGTGCCAAAGTATCTTAGGTGTGTGGAAAAGATCAAGGACTAAAGAGTTCGTCGGACAGGAAGAGGAGCGATTAGAAGAAGGAGCGGTTAAACCGGAAAGTCGAGCATGGCAGAAAGATCCCCGATCGAAGCACGCAGCCAGTTCTTCTCTGAGCAACCATGATTACCTTCGTAATTGCCCGCGTACGTATACAACTTCCGGTCGTGAGGTCCCCCGAACGGTTACTGGTCCACGGATGGCGTGCGTCGTTATCCATCTGAAAAAAGTACGAACAGCGTTGGAGAAGTTCTTTGATCATTTTAAACAAATCGCAGAGGACATTAAGATTGTACAATTACATTCGAATTAATTATATGCAGCGAGTGTGAAAATATTCGCGCAGCAATGAATTTTAATAAAAACCTCGGAGAACTTTTTTTCTGCTTGAAACAAATTGCAAATATTTCTATAAAGGATATGGATAAATAATATTGCTTTTCTTACGAAATTTATTGCGAAGATCTCTGAGTATATAAACAGACTACTTGGTTGTTAAAATGTTAAATTAACAATGTTCAACTTTGTTCAACTTAACCTTTAACTCTTTCCGGTCGAAGCCCAGCCAAGCCTTTTTTATTATTGCAAATGTTCACATAAAACTACGTCAAATATCGAATACCAAGAAAGTAAAAAATATGCAATTCTTTTAATAAAATAAAAAGTGCCCCGCCATTTTAGTACTCATATATATATGCGCAGTGGGAAACAGTGTCTGTTTCAAGTGGCGATGTTTAACACGTGGCGCTTAAGGCACGAGCAACACCGCCAAACGTACTTCCTGTTCCAACCAAGTCTACTTCCGGAAAAATCGGTAACTTCCTAACTTGAATATCTCAAAAACTAATTGAAGTTGGTCATATATATAAAGGGTCAATGAATTCGTCTTGAAAAGCACTATCAAACGATCGGAAGAAAAATATATATTTCCATTTAAAAAACCGAACTTGACCTTCATATCTTCTTAACTAATAAAGTTAAAAACAATTTGCTTTCATCAAAAGATTCCCCCCCTTGTACCATGTAATATTCATATACAAAAATCTTGTCTATCTGCAATACTTTAGGAAATAAACAACTGTCCAGTGTTACCGCGGACACACTGTATATAAATAAACATATAAGCACACGCGAGTATATGTTCGGTAGTTCGAGTGTTAAAGCAAGCACTGCGGTGGCTATTCGTGATTCACTACCTTCAATAATGTCTGAAATTTCATTTTCATCTTTCTATAAAGTCATAAACTGTAACGGCAATCTCTGCACGCAGATTGTAATTGTCAGTTTCTGTGTCTTGGTAATAAATGATAATTATAGGACATGATATACAGATGATTGTAGTAGCTGCATTCACTTAATTAAAATTAAAAATATCACTCGTAACTATACAGTATGTTCACGGTAATATACCTATATCTGCTATAACCAGTTCCCTGAGAAGATGTGATCGTTCCACGTTAGACGTCCGGTCGTTCTCCAAGAAAATCGAGTACCAAGGAGAACATGTCCTTGCACGCCTTCGACATGCAATATTGAACCTTCGTACATTGATCCAATTATTCCACTTACTATTAAGTATCCAAGAATTCCTCGAGTTACAGAACGAAAGTATACCGAGGGATACAAACGTAAATATAACATGGAAACAGTATAAAATAAAGTCTTAATAGAAAAGCTTACAATATTAGATGTACCGGAAAGTAATTAATTCGGGAGTAGAAAATTGCTTCGCATCGAAGGTTAGGAATTTCACGAAAATATTGATAACTACAGTCGCAACTTTTGACCGGGAGTGTAGGTGTTCGAACATAAAGAAGGACATTGCCAGTATAATCACCTCAATCACAAAATGTTAATTTCCAAGGTACACGTTATGGTACCAGTACGCTTTACACCCAAACAATAAAACCCCATTGTCGTAGTATTTCCACGCGTTAATTCATTCTGAAAGGCCATCAATATTCCGCCGGTGCGCACACGATATATGCGCACGTAGAAAACGGATATTTATCGACGGAGCGTAGAAGGCATTAAGCCGAAAAGTCACGTACGGACGTAAACGGACTCGGCGAACGCGATTCCACCGTGACCTTTCATTTCTTCCAGCCTCGCAGAAGATCGGCTAAAGCGAATTGATCTTATCGAATACACGAGTACTTGATTGGGGGAAACTAGAAGTTTGAGGAACAAAATAATTACCGACTAATGTCGATCCAATTGCTTTTTCTCCTGGGATCTGAAAATATCCTGATCAAATCTAGGTCATGAGTAACACGTCAGATGTCGACAAAAAAGGAATACTTAAGCTTGTAAAACGTTCGAAAAGAGTTGTAGAAATGAATGGTGACTCTTGCGTTAAATAATGTTACTTTCAATTTTTATTTAGAAATCCGCGCGAACTGTTCCCGCTGCAATTTACATAAAGGTTAGGTTTGCATGAAGATGTAAATTGTTTGTGACACCTGTACATTCGTTCAGTATGCGACGGTACTTGATAAAGTTGCACAGAGTTCGCGATAACTCCGCGAGTTCGAATTGTCTTTCTTAGGTTCAGGTTCAGTACTGAGAAGGGATTGGCCAATGAGCGGCCTTGGAGCCCCGTCCTTTACGAACACGCGTATATTTTGCATTGTACCTGCATGCATACACGCAGACACAAATGCATTAACACCGAATGCGTATTCCATTTTAATTCTGATTGAAATCTTGAAATTATTGCGATTCTTGTTTCTGCGATTTCAGTAACTGAACAACAAACCTTGAAATATAATATTTTCGAATAAATAGATAACATTTAGATGTAATATATGTAACTGGAGTACAAGTCTGATACAACGGTTTTTACTTATTTATTTATTTATTTACCGACTGGCAACTATTAGTAAAAGTTATAAACATAACGAAGATGCAGATGCAGACAAAATACTTTTGTCACGGAATAATTATGCCTGATTTCGATTACTTTATATTACTATCTTATATATGAAAGTTTATTAAACTAACAATATATAATTTTCAATTACAGTAATCGACGTTTTACAAAAAAAGATTTAGTCAAATTCGTTGATAATTGACATAGATACATCACTATGTATTCAAATTTTATTAGTGCCCGAATACTTTTGGGAGTGACTGTACACTGTTTATAATATTGCTGTTAAAGGCAGTTAAGGAGTTTCCGAACAAATTAACACAATGGGCATGAATTTTAATTAAAACTCCTGATAATAAATCTCTGTTTTGTAATTAATATACCAGAAGTAAAGTAGAGGGAAGTGTTCGAAAAATATGCGGTGAAAGTATGTGCGAAAAGTTCGAAATTCATTAATGCTCATACATTCTTAAGTATCTGTATATAGATACAGTGCGAGGAAGAGAAAGTGACCATGACTTTCTGCCAAAATATTTACTCTAATGGAATTCCGTACGCACTTTCGTGTTATATTTCTAGGAAAAGCAATATTTTCATCTTTTAACTGGGGCGTTCTTCCAAAAAACGATATCGCACGGATACAATCAATTTATGATTGTGATCAAATAAATCCGTACGATATATATCCAATTCTATTTTTAAACGACGGTAAATTTAGTAAATTTACGAATGTAAAAAAATATACCGTATCTATGGAAACTTTAGAGTCGCCATTTTATTATTTTTAAGACGAAAAGAATTTTATTTTAACTTGTATTAAATTCTTGTATAAAATTCGTGTAAAAACAAAATTTGGTGTTCATGGTTTTGACTGTTTATTATTGAAATTGATACGCATAAAAATTTGAAAATTACGAGAGTCATAATTGTCATTTAATTCGTAAGGTTCGAAATAAATGTAGATTTGAATGACGAGTTAACTCGTCGTCTCCAGTTAAAAGGTTATTAAATAGTGTGGCATTTATATGCCACACAAACACATGCCTAACACTTCCTTTCGTTAATTATCAAGGTGTTACAGTTTACGATCTCTATGAGATACATTTAATAATGTCAAGGAAACATTAACTAATAACGGCTGTTTATTGTTCCTTCATGGTATAACCGCCTTTCGAATGCACTAGACTTTCAAATAATTGTTCTAACCAGTGCTTTTTTATGGTGAAACCCGTCGAAACTGCGTTCCGGCGCCTTTTTTTAATGATTCATTCAATATCTGAAAAGTAACAAGTGTATCTAAAATAAGAAATACTTAAATTCAATTATACTTAACTGATAAATGTCGCGTAAATAAATTATTCTTAATTCGACGTAACTTTCTTTAATGAAAATCTCAACAAGATATAAGTTCCGGCATTCTTTTCGTCCAAAAAAAGCACTGATTCTAATAATTAATTCCTTCGATCGTCATTTGGCAACTTCCCTTTTTGCACGCCACTCGTATCCGGTAGGATATCGAGATGTTCACTTTCTGTTGCTCACCTTGTATAAGTGCAAACACACAGGGATACACGAATACAGGCTTGCCAATGGAACACGCACGTATGCCATGCCGTGGGCATAGTTACATGGCTATTCCACCGAGGAATGCTTGGCATGTCGCTCTCGTCAAATGCCCAGAAAATAAAAGGACTACCTCGGCCGCGGCCTTGATAGAAGGTTTCTACTGGGCACCGGGTTCCCTACGGTCAGCTACCACAATCTCAAAGGGTTAGCTTTCCTCGAAGATGACACACATCAAATACGTCAACTATTGTCTTTTCTATATCCTTAATCCACTCTTCGTTCAACCGGATCATTCTTTACGGCGTTTTTATCATTTGACATCGATTAAGACAAGTACTATCATCGAAGGGATCAAAATGAGATGTCCAACATTTCCTAGTTCAATTATTCGAATATACCACGGCGAATTCTTTGAGATTTAATATACTTTTATTTATGTACGTAAAGCAAATAATTGAATCCATTAACCCGTTAACTGCGGAATTTAGTTTTAAAAATCCCCCACAGAGGGCGGTTTTAAAATCAAGCAATGACGAGATACACATCGAACGATATACAAATGTCCCATAATAAATTTCGCGAAAGAAATCAAAGTGAAGCGAATGAGATTTCATTTTTATTAGATACAAAATTAACAATGCATAATGAACTTACTTCCTCCAGTCATAGTTTATATATAAATATATGTGAATAGTTCAAGTTGCAATGCAATTGGAGGACGTTCGTGGCCAAGATTTAATATACTTTTATTTATGTACGTAAAGCAAACAATTGAATCCATTAATGAACTTAAATACTCCAGTCATAGTTTATATATAAATCAACATAAAACTATAACCATGTATACGTTCGGTAGTTCTCGCGTTAATATTATTCCATCGTGAATAGTTCGAGTTGCAATGCAATTGGAGGACGTTTGTGGCCAAGATTTAATATACTTTTATTCTGTGTACGCACCGCAAACAATTGAATCCATTAATGAACTTAAATCCTCCAGTCATAGTTCATATACAAATCAACATAAAAGTATAACCATGTATACGTTCGGTAGTTCTCGCGTTAATATTATTCCATCGTGAATAGTTCGAGTTGCAATGCAATTGGAGGATGTTTGTGACCATGGCCTTGATAATGCTTCCGTAGGATTCCAAGCGATCGAATAGCTCGCGAGCAACCATGACGGTGCTAAAGGGTCAGCTTTCTCGTGACACCAAGACACGAAAGCCTATTGGAAAGCCGGCTACGTGGTGGAAATCCACTACCAATCTAAGAACGTCTATAGATCTCTGCACCTGCATCTACCTTATCTGAGTATCGGCGTCTCGGGGTCTCTCTTTCTCTTAGCAGATCAAGAAAGGAGGAAGAATCGATTCGGGATCTTGAAGGTCGGTGTACTCTCGAGTACTACCTAGAACTACCTAGAACTAGTACGTACCTACGGACGATAGAAATCGTTTGGTACAATGCGAGCGTGTACATTGTACATTCTCGTACACGCTTCCTTGTTTGGATAACGAGAAAACTATATGGTATTGAATGGGATATCGGTAGCGACTTGAACTTCTCGGATATCGTTTTTCCCCCCCTTTTTACTTAGATTCTTTTACTGGGCTACTTAGAAACGCTGAAGAATCGTAAACGTTCAATTGTCTTCCGTTAAGAGACCTGACTTTCTAACGAGACCAGAAACACGATGCGATACTTTTCGATTATGGTCTCGGTGGAAATAATAGGTTGGTACTACTGCTCGAATTATGTCCCTGGTTTCATTCCGTGTTCTCTTAGCTTGGTATCTCGAAGAAATCAATGCTTGGAATATGAGCTTTGATAGTAGTATTTTTATATTGAATATTGGAAGAATAATATTATATTATTCTATTTATTTTAGTTTGCTGTCTTCTTTGTACATTGCTCTTGTTTTAGTACATAGCTTATGTATAACTGTATTTCTTGGCAGAAAACAGTAATTATAACTTAAAATTTCGACACGGTTCCGTAGAGAATTGTTTATAATAAAACATTTGTATAGAAACATGAAGAATATAATTATTTTATACCAACTAAAGGTGTCTTTTTAGTGTTTTTAATGAGATTTTTTAATGTTGTTTAATGTAAACGTTTCTTTTAATGAAGAATTATGTATTTCGTTTAATAAACAAATCCATAAAAAATTGCAACTTTTACCATTAAATATCTTCTTACAAGAATCTAATGTTTATATACCATTCATAGAACGTACATAACGCAAATAATTGAGTCGATTAATTAATATAAATTCTTCAGCCATAATTTACATATAAATAAATGAACATTTCGATATTATATAAAATAATTATTAGTGAGAATGTATTAGCTGGTTCGTAGAAAGTATAGGAAACCCTGGAAGCTACAACTCGCTGGAAATACCTTGACTGGTACGTTAAAAGCGATTACATCTATCTAACATCGAATTCCGCGAATTAGCTATTTTCAAGTTAACTCGCGCGCGAAAACGTTCACGCTGGATCAAAGACTCCCGAGGAATGTTGTTAAGTCCATACCGGATTCGTTCTTTCAGTGTAATTAGGTATTTCGTTGAACGATGCCACGAGCGAGTTCTATCGAAACCGTTTCGTACCGTTTCGTACAGTTTCGTACTATTTCTTACTATTTCTTACTATTTCGTACTATTTTGTACTATTTCGTACTATTTCGTACTATTTCGTACTATTTCGTACTATTTCGTACTATTTCGTACTATTTCTTACTATTTCGTACTATTTCGTACTATTTCGTACTATTTCGTTCTATTTCGTTCTATTTCGTACTATTTCGTACCATTTCGTACCATTTCGTATCATTTCGTACCATTTCGTACCACTTCGTATAATGTGGTTCATGCCATATGAATTTGCAGAGTGAATTTATAAATATTACATTTGATCTTTAACACTGGAATTACGTTCAATATGTTCAGTTACAGTGGATCAAATAAGTCTTCTTACAGCACGATTTTCAAAATTTAAAGTTTTATAATTTAATAGTCAAGAATGATGTTTCTTTGCATTATTTATATATACAATTTATAACTGAACATAGATAAATATCAATAATGCAAATAAACACCATGGAATTTGTAGAAAGTTGGTTAATGGCCGCTAATTGTAATTCCTTGTTTTATTGCAAAATTGCCTGCCGCCATTCTCCGAAAAAGTCGTCGTACTTAGAAGCAGTGAAAGCAAGTTTCAGTAGAAGCAGAATAAGATCAAAGCAGAATAAAATAAATTCTTTCCAAGGAAACGTATTCCTTTCTTGATATAAATATTATATAAAATGATGTCAATATTAAATGCTCGTTTACAAAGCAGAGGGATAATTAATATATTCATAATTTCCTATCACCCTTCACTTAAATAATTAAATTGAATAATGCTTAAGAAGACGTATGATGTTCCATCTAAAATAAGCAATGACATGAATAATAATTCATAATTTATTGTTATAAACACATCACTTAATTACTCCATTCAATCCTGCGTGTAATAATTCTACAAATAACAAACAACCAGCTACTACAACTCACTTATTAATATTTCATGATACTTTATACATATTGTATCATTAACTACCGTCAGATATTACTAGAAAGTGTTTTTACGTCCGGATTAATGGTCCGCCATGAAACTTATCAGCGCCAAACTCCAAGTACTCACGAAAATTGAAAGTTAAGTTTATAAACCGTATCAACATACAACGTTTTGCTCTACTTCTTTCGTGAGATCTCGTTTATCGCCAGGTTAATCGAACTGTATCATTCATTGATTTGTTTATTTCTCTATCGTGACATTTTCAATGTAGATTATTTAGTATTCTTGGTTTATATGGTGCGGCTGGTAGAGTAGACCAATGTTGAAAAACCTACTCTACCAGCCGCACCATACAAACCAAGAATACTAACTACTTCAAAGACCAACAAAAAACAACTTTCAAGAATGTAGATTATTGCAATACAGATACATTTTCAGAGTTAATACGTTAAACACTATGTCGGTGCCAGCGTTCCTTCATTAAATGGTACAAACACGTTCGCATACTCTTCTGCATTTCCTGATCAATGCCTGTCTCGCGCAGGAAATGTATTTTTAACCGGTGACTAAACCGGGTCATTTAGTTCACGAGTTCCTACCTTCTTTTAAGATGCCATTAAGAAATCCTCGTAAAATTCGCGACGCCGTTCGCAAACTGAGCTGTCAAGGTAACGTTATTTTGGCCCGGTCACCAAACAGACTTAATCGCTAACCGATTTCTTTAACACTAGAACTACCGAATATATACTCAGATATGTTTACACGTTTATTTATATATAAATTATGGCTGAAGGATTTGGGTTAATTCATGGATTCAATGATTTGCGTTATGTATGTTAAATAACAGTATATAAACTCTGAAACAATGCGCCGTGGTACATTCGAATTATGTGACTAAAAATGGCGGGTAACTCAGTTTGACTCCTGTGGTAGCTCTGGTGTTAATGAATTATCTACTTTATTCGACACACTGGTAAATATTTGGTTGAATTATAAATATGTTTTGTTCGTTCAGGAGTTTTTTTTATTCAAAACTGAGAGAGTTTACGTAAATGGGAATCGACAAGTTGTCTAAATATGGCTAGAAGTTATTAGAATAATAATAACGGCGAATATGTGTTCGATTAACCCTTTGCGCTTGAGTGGCGCCTCCTAGTCGCTACTCAGTTTATTACGGCTACCCAGAAGCTTATTTTGTTAGTGGATTTCAAATTATTATTCTCGATATACAACATTTTAACGTCGCCTCTCTGTCGCCACCCGAGTTTTCCGCGGCGAGTCTAAAAGTCAGTGTTTCTCAACCTTGTTTCTAACGATGCCCCACCATCTTTAAAACCCTAATGTCCCCTCTGTGACAAAAAACATGGCGTCCATGAAATAGAAAAATAAAAGAAGCAAAGGACAATTGAAGTACCGAGGAAGAAGTCACCAAGAAATTTCAAATTGCGTACCACGTTGAGAAACACCGGTCTAAATAATAATAAATAACCTCGAATGCAAAGAATTAAAGTCCACTGTAGTTCATTTTATCGAGGAATAAATTTTTTTTGAAAAAGAAAACGGAACTTATTTATGATCCAACCCAATATTAAGAGGTGATTACCCAACAAAATTTCACTATAATAAGCACGGACTGAAGTAACGGTTTTTAATTTCAACGCGTTATTGGCTACTTCATTACTATGAATATTAATTCCAGAATCCCGTCTAATTTAAGTATCTCCGTAATCGGTAACCATCTTTATTAAATCGGTAGTTTCCAAGAAACGGTCTAAATGATTTAATGTTCTTAATACTTGCGTCATGTCCTCGAAATTATATTTTATTAATTAGATTTGTGTTCTTCACTTTGAAATTTTATATCATCGCAACGAGAATAATCCATGGAAATAATTCATTAAATTGCTATGTTTCTTGTCATTATCCAGTTGCCTTTGCAAATATACTAATGATGCAATTAATTGCATTAATACTAACTTGATACTAATTGATGCAACGTATAACACTGTTGTCATATTTATAAAAAAACTCGAGTTTTTCAGCCAGGAATAATAATACGAAATATTAAATTGTTTCGCGGTTAATCAGTCATAGAAGCATTCTAACCTTAAACGCTTAAGTCTTAGTTTTTGGATAATGTAAATCTGGCATTTCCAAAATTATTCAAAACTTGGTGATATATATGTATATATAATTATGGTGCTATAATTTCCCTCAAAATGATACAACCTCAAACTTTGAAAATCGTGCTGTACGGAGACTTATTTGACTCAACATATATAATATGTTGTAATATGTAATATGTCACACAGATAAACAGATGTCACAAAACACTCTAACGGATATAATTATAATAAAGTACGACACATTGCAGAACCATGACATACCATAACCTTATTCTTGATACTCCAATCGTTCTAATTCCCACGAAAATGTTAGATGAAACAGTTTACCAGCAGAATTCGAATTACTTCTTTCCACGAAACATTCAATTGTAAGCCTAGCTTTCCGAATACTCAAGATACTTCGAATACTTCGAATACCACGGATGAATTGAATAATTCGAACGAGTTCGTCGAGATACTAGTTCCGTGTAATGAATGCGCAGGCGTCTGACTCCGACTGAAATATTTCCCTTACGTGAAGACTGTCGAACGTTTGTCGAAGGACGTCTTTGAGGAACTTCCATTGCCTGACACACCTTAATTAGGCACGTTATGCTATTTTCCTGCTTGTAACAAAGCTTTGCAAACCTGGAATAATGTGAAGCCGAGCTTTCGTCCCCTTTGCTACTCATGGTTAAATGCCTTCGATGCATTTTTATTTCTGTTTTTATTTTTGCTTGCCGCCGTGCCGTTGGAATTTCTGAGATTGTATTGTTTGCCGAGACTTCAGAAATTTTATCTTTCGATGAATTTTATCTTTTAATTTTTGCGGTATAAATATCGTTGAACGATCAAATAAAGAAGTTTTAATTTTACATTTGGTCTACATATAGCCGATACCCATCAAACACAGAATAATAGAAATCCACAGAAACCACCTTTTCGATACTTTTACTTAAACAATGTATTTTTACAATGTATGGTTAGATATTGCCCATAGATTCAACAAATTATGATTGGACTAATAAATAAACTATTGATTACGATTTCTATTATTACAATTTGGATGAATCTTGTATCTGAGGCTTGATGAATACAGTATAAATATTAAATATGTACATTTCCACTTGTAATTTCAACATCGTAGATTTAAATATTATAAATAAATCTGCAAGTAGATCTTTCAAAAATCCCAGAAATAATATTACAATATTAGAACCAAACATTGGTGCAGTTATTTCTCAAAGTGGCAAACTTTGAGAAATAACAGTGGGTTTTCCTTTGATTTTAAAATTATAACTAATAAAAAGTAAATACCAATCTATATCGGAGAATGATATTTATTTAAATTTCATAAAAATTAGATTCACTAGTTTAAGAAATAACCACTCAGTGAGCACAAGATTAACGAACACTTTAGCAGTAATAGTAATTTAATATAATAAAAGACATTCATTTTTTGTCTGGTTATTTTTCCATGGTTACGGTGCAGTGCTCCCGATCAGTTGGTGCACTGCACTGTAGATCATCTTCAGTATGCTCGCGAAGTACCGTGTAAGAAGATCCTCGGAGTATTTCTTCCGTACCCGTTTTGTACATGCACTGGGATCGAAAAATCCCTAGCCAAGGTAACAATACCTAGGAAGCAGAGCGAGTTACGACTCGGTAGCCAGACGATGGAGAATGCTTTACGAGCACCCGGGGAATGTCACGCGTACGTGTCACACTTCGTGCACACTCATTCAGAATCCCTGAACTTCGAAAGATCTTATCGGACACGTAGGAATTCGGTTATCCGGATTTAATTACATTCCCAATTTTATCAAGTATCGCTATCTCTACGAAGATTAAGAGATTCCATCTCCAGAGTTGGTAAAAGAGTTAAAAAGACTTGTCTGCCATTTTGAGTTAAATAATTCGAATATACCACGGCGCATTGTTTGAGATTTATATACTTTTGTTTTATGCACATAACGCGAATAATTGAATGCATTAATTAACTTGAATCTTCCAGACATAATTTATGTATAAATAAACGTGATTTTAACTAAACAATTTTCATATTTTCGTACTTGATGTTTCATCTTTTAATAATAGTAAATGATAGAGTAATTCTCATGGTTTTATAATGCTCGGTTTATCATAGAGTGGGAAATATTTTTGTTATAGTTTTAATGATAGTAGTTTTACAAGTTTTATAGTGTTTAATGTTAGTCTTACGAATTCTATAGCATTCAATTTTTAGGTACAAAAGGGGTTAAAATTAGACGCGATTTCCATACATTTGTCATTCTTTCGCTATGCAACGTGAAGTTAGCGGAATTCGGGTGCGCGCGCAGTGAGCCAGGAGCGTTACGCGTTCCGCTAACATCACAATGTACAGTAAAGGATGCATAAATGTATGGAAATCGCGTCTAATTTTAAAGCACTTTATTGAAAAACGCCTGATCCATCCCCCCCAAAATTGTGTGCTATATAATTAGTTGTGTCTTTACTACGTCTCTTGAAAATCTCTTTGGAAAATCTCTAATACAACTGACAAACTTTCTTCATTAGTTTTACTTTGAATGTAATTGCAAAATGGGCGCAAATTTCATTACTTGTGCAGAGTGTTGACATGAAATTTTGGCGGTAAAACTTGTTCCTGAGTTTGTTTAACGCGTTAAGAATTACGGTAAATCATTTCCGAGTGAAGAACGACGATTTTATTGCGAATCAAGTATTTCATGCGCACGCACCCTAAGTCGCGAACGTAAATCACTCCATTATAAATGGTATTCGGGCAACATGCTTTGATCGTGACATGAGCTGAATTGTTTCACAGTTTCGTGCATTTCACTTTTCAAGAATGAATAGCTTATGTATATAATCCCACTCTCGTGATTGTAAACGAGAATACTAAACTTTCGAAAATGACATAATCGAATTATATAATCGTTTAAACGCATTACTTTCCTTGCATTAAAACAAGACATATTGTGCGCAGCTCGCAAACTGCGCAAGTACAACAGTTTCGTAATTAGCTATGCATTACTTCGTATATTTATTGTTATTATTACTTATAACTTCTAATACTATCGTAACAGAACGAATTTTGTATCTGATTAGACTTAATTAAAATAAGTAATTTGGCAATATCCTAATAATTAAATACAAATATGTATATTATATAAGTATATATTATATTGGGTTGGCCAAAAAGGTTATGCATTTGTAAACATCTAACTGGAAAGTAACTTTTATTCAAGTTTTTATATTTCCTGCTTTTTTATTCGATAATATACTGTTCATTTTAATTTATAATCTTTTAATATCTTTCCAACAACTTCATATTTCCGCATTCATAAAAATCCCTCACCGGAATGAATTTATTGCGATAAAATTGTTGAGGCGACTATGGGGAATTAAGTTTTGGGTGAAAGGGTTAGGTTTGCTGCGTGGAAAGTATCGAGTGTCCTTAAATGTATAAGATATCATCTTATTAAAGCTACCAAATTTAATATCTTTATCATTGTTATAAATTTACAAGTATTTATGCAAAATGCATCAACAAAATCTGTGGAATGTATTGAAGACAGATGTTTCTACAAATGTAATAAATAATAATGAGTGAGATTTATCAGAATTGATTCGTGTAACACGAGTTTCTGATGTTACTGGAAACCAGATTGTAATATGTTGCATACTATCGGACATTATTTCTGCTTCTCATTCGTCGTGCATCGAGACATAGGCGTATGTAGTTTCCAATAGTTTACATTTTACAGAGCCTGAAGCTATTTGTAGCGTCATGTATATTAAATATGGAGAAGATTTTACCGAGAAATATAGAATCCACTTGTTTCATGCATCAACCACGAACATACGGTGCAGCTTTATACAGGTTTTGCACTCCAAATTCACTCTGTTGCAAATCATATTCAACTTTTTCTACTCGAAATTAACCATTTTGCAGATCATATTTAGCATTTGCACTCGAAATTAACCATTTTGCAGATCAAATTCACCCTTTTGCAAGTCATATTCAACTATTTCTACTCGAAATTAACCATTTTGCAGATCATATTCAACTTTTTGTACTCGAAATTAACCATTTTGCAGATCATATTCACCGTTTTGCATTTCTAATTCACTGTTTCACAAATGAAATTCGCCCTTTTGCAAATCAAGCTTTTCTACAAATTTGTTTTCTTAAGCTATTGTAATAAAAATAAAATCCGATATGACATAAAATTAACATAAAATAGATATTTAACAGTTGAAATATTTATAAATTACATGTTTGTAAATATTTTTGGCGTTAAATAAGTATTTTTTGTTAATTTAAGGGTGAGTTTGATGTGTTAAATTATGATTTTGGAGTGCAAGAAGGTGAATATGATCTCCAAAAGTGTTAATTTGGAGTGCAAAACTAATTACGGGCTTGGGTCGGTTTGTCGACGCAAAGTTATTTGGGTACCCGTTATTTCGGTACCCCATTTGCAATTCGGGACTCAATTTTCGATTCGGGACTTAATTTTCGATTCGGAACTCAATTTTCGATTATCGGGTATTTTCAGTACCGGGATTCGATACTCAATCCAGAATATAATTCTGAAATTCTTATATCTGATAACACTGCAAAATCACAATTTAAAGTTTAAGTACAAGATGACACCAAAATTATATTCTGAATTGGGTCCCAGGTCCCAGATCGTTTCCCGAAATATCAGGTCCCCGCACACCCCTAGTATCCCCTAACACATAAATTGAATGAATTACGAAAAACGTAATTGTCTTCGTAATTAGTTCACATATAAATTGTAGACAAAAACGATTGCGTAAAATAGGCGATTTATGCTCAAGAGATTGAAATAATGTTAAAATGAACTTTGCAGATTCACGGAGGGAAAATGATGATTCTCTTAATTATTTTATATGAAGGCTAAAGGAATTGTATTTACCGCTAATTACCGTTAGAATGAGGACTTGAATATATACATTGAGTTGTTACCAGTTACTTTTCACATTGCATAACATAATTGCCATTTCTGACTTCACGCAACTATATCTACTCGAGTAAGATGTATCCAAGAAATGTGAAACGCCACCATCTCACGGAGCAACATGGCGTTGCGCTGACTCAATGCTGCATTTTACTGCGGGAATCTTTTTAACTTATTCCAAACATTAAATCTATTAATTGCTGGCTCTATGAAATTGATATTACACACAGTCAGACTTAATTATAGTTATTATTAATAATTTAATTACAGGGGTAGAAATTGGATGCCTTTTCCGTACATTTATGTATCTTTTGCTGTACAATGTGAAGTCAGCGCGCACCCGACTCCGATGAATGGAAATCGCGTCTAATTTCAAACCCCTTTTTTCGAATAGATTTTTTCGATAGAATTAGTAGTGTCTATATTACGTATTTTCAAAATCTCTTTGAAAAATCTCACGCACAACTGCAAAGTCTCCCCGTTAGTTAAAAACATGAACTTACGAAGAACTCATTAAAGGAATCTCGTAGTTGGAAACTAGAAATTTCCGCCATAAAGCAACGGAACGCTTGAGGGGTTAGGGCCACCTTAGAGAGCAGAAATACCGAATACATCAGAGGGAGTTATTTGTAACGACGCGAAGATAAACCTAGTCAGAGCTTAAGGAGTACCAACTACACCACAGGTTCCAACGTAAGGTCTACGTTATCCGCTCTCTTTAAATGTTTATTTCGTATGTCGCGTGCTACACGGGGCATGCGACGACAAATGACAAATGGCTGTGACTAGCCGGTGGTACAAGCTTTAATCGTCCGTATCGCATACCGGAATCAGCGTGACGTTGCTCACATTACAGTATCGTGCATAAGATTTGCATGGAGCGAAGGCTGAGTCCTAAAGTTTTGCGATAAATTTCCCGGGAACTTCTCTCCGGCACTGATTCCCTTTTTCGCCGGTACGATTATGAGTTAAATGGGATTTAACCCCCCCGGCCGATTCGTGTTCCCTGCTCGAATAACTTTAACGACCGCCATATGCTTTACGAATAACTCGTGGTTAGTCGACGACGATGTAAATTCTACCGTCATATGTCTTATTAAGGGCTAATAAAATACTGGTGGGTGTTAATGCTGCGGCGTATTTTCTTTCGATTTTGTGCCCGATTGCACTCACCAATCTATTACAGGTTTTGTACTCTAAATTAACCCCTTCGCAGATCATATTCACCTATTTGCACTCGAAACGAATCATTTTGCAAATCCAATTCGACCTTTCACAAATCAACATTATTCTTAACTTAACATAAAATACTTATTTAATACCAAAAATATTGCACTTAACAACATCATAAAATAGATGAAAATTGTTAGATAAATTTATAAAGCGAATTGTATTTTTTATTGCACCACATTTCAACATACTGGCAGTCTTCTATTAAATACAAAAGTGTATACCTTTTTTGGGGTCAATCCGTATAATTCCATCGTGGCATAATACTCGCGATATTTAAGGGAATATATAATATACGCAACCGTAATAAGGTAGGTTTTCTATGGCGGCCTTCCCGACAGTATCCAGTGAACCCGGAAAAATCGCGCGCAATTTAAACGGCGGACGATAATTCGCACCTCGTGCCAACCTTAAGGTGAACTCAAGGTTTATGGCTACGGCATCTCCATGGAAATGCACTTACGTGCTGGATTAACGGATGCGCGCAATGTATGCGCGAATACGCGATTCCAGTGAATGGAAAATGCGATAAGCCACACTTCAAGAACGAAGGCATATTCACTTTGCAGAAAATGCTGCGGAACATTCTATTACGTGTGCAGTTTATTTGCCTTTGATAATTTGAGCTAATCGCGAAATAAAAACAGTAACTTATGCATGCACCTTTTAACGTGACCTATGATTCTCTTCAGAATGAAATGTTACGTTTCTACTGGAATCTCGAAAACTAATTCTGCCGTTTATTTTGAAAGTGGCTTAAGTCCATTTATAGCCACCGAAAATGCACTTTTTAAAAAATGTTTATTAAACTGATTGAAATTCTGTTTTTATACCAACATTTTTTATCTGAATTCTCCACAAAAATTTCATAATAGGCAAAATGAAATTCTTTTTATTTTACAGATAATAAAGTGGCAATTCTAAAGTTTCCATAAATACAGTCGATTTTTGTACACCTTCTTCGGGAAAAGAGAATTGACATTAAATATGTGCTTGTTTTTCTAAAACAAAGTTAAAATGTACAATAACTGATTAATACCCAGATATCCTTAGAGTATAAATTGCAAATTAATTATTTATTAAATATATTCATTGCTCCACATTACACTAATGATTCGCAACTTTTTCCGTTTAAACAGAGGAATATATTGCAGTAATTTGTTGTTATTTATTTTGCATCCTGAGATGCGGAATGCAGTCACTTCTTTTTATTCCCCACATGGTAACAACGAGTTAACCTGTATTACATTAAAACGAGAAAAATGCCTCGAAGAAGACATTTTCGAAACTCGCTACGTTACTCTGAGAATTCTGCGCAGACTTTTCTGATATTCCGCGATATTCATCCAAGAAAATAGCCCGAAATGTAATATAATTACATAATCGTCCGGAAAATATAGGTCTCACTTACTGGCACGCACGCGTGCACTGTTTTTTATCGACGTTATGAAACACACTTGTCGAGATCTCTTAACGAAATTGCTCATAATTAGAAAGGGAATGCTCTTGAAAGGGTGAGGGAATTTCAAGTACGTAATAAACAATAAATAACAATGTATTGCTGTAATACAGGTTTCGCACTCCAAATTAACCCTTTTGCAGATCATATTCATCTTTCTGCACGACAAGTTAAGCACTTTGCACATCATATTCACCTTTTTGCAAATCAAGTTTTTCGGCAAATTTGTTTTCTTCAGCTGTTTTAATAAAAAATAAAATCCAATGTGACATAAAAGTAACATAAAATACAAATTTAATACTCAAAATAGTCAGAAACTAAATGTTTGTAAGTATTTTGAGTGTTAAACATGTATTTTATGTTAATTTAAGGGGATTTTGATCTGCAAAGGGGTTAATTTGAGGTGCAAAACCTGTACCAGTCACGTGACACCCTATATAACCCTTTAGTGCATTTTTTCATCGGCATATTTTATAGATATAATTCATAGCCTATTTGCGGGAGGAATATAAATTATACCTTAACGCGGGTAACACGGTATCGTGATATCAAGGATCCAAGAACTGTATATTACCCAGTACACGTATATTATCCGATAAATCGATCGATTCTACTTCGTTCCGAATCTATTTGCCCGCAAAGATACCGGAAATGCTCCAGATAGATAATAAACCTCGCTTTGATACTTTATCAAGTAAACCGTTAGCATGAGGCTGCGAGTCGCATTTACACCGCTCTAATTATTATTTGATAAATCGATCTACTTTCTGGCAAACAGGGCTTTTTTAAGTTTCCCAAAGTTGCGGTATCCAACATTATCATTATCGAAATGTAAACTTACAGCTTTTCAATGTAAGAAGTATATTGAGGAACATACGCCTTGATGCGAATTGTAATTCTTCTGTAATAGATTCGAAAGTTAGCAATCACCGCTTTCTATCTTTATGGAATAATGAATGATAATAATAATAAATAATAAAATGGAAGCTGGCTTTGGCTGGACTCGCCAGTAACCATTAAAATGTTTACGACGTAAAAAGTCGAGCAAAAGAATAATAATAATAATATTATTATAAATTAATTAATAATAATTGTAATTGTACAATAATTAGACCTTCTCCCAGCGAATTATCAGCTATTCAAGCATTTCGATTTACCTCCGCGCTATAAAATCGTAAAAAACTAGAGGGACGATTTTGAGGTCATCCAACAATTTATTTATATTTATGCTGATTTTTGTAAAAAAAAAGGCATATTTTGGCTACCTGCACGATGAGAAAAGACCACAGAAGCGAACGGGATGTATTTTGATAAAATAAATATTATACTGTAAGAAATACATCACTTTAAACATCACCCTAACAATGCGCCATTTCATGTGAAACCACCGAATACTTTCACGCAATACACCTGCATTGGAATCGCGTTTAATTAGAATTCCGTGATACGATTTCTTTTTAGATCCGAACAAAATTGGCGTCTGTCTAGGTTAGGTCTCTAATTTGAGGTCTGCGCATAAATATTAAGGGTTAATAAATCTGTGATCGGTGCGGAGTTAATCGGTGGGACTGATACAGTTGTTTATTCTTCTCGTTAGCTACTCTGTGATAATTACCAACGATCAATTCTGTTTGTCGTGAAAGTAGTTTACGATCGGCATTCCCGCGACGGTTGTCCCGAAAGAATCAGGTTGTGCGCAACTTGTGCGCAACTTGTACGCACCTTTTGCCGCCGATCGTGCGTTCGTGCAACGCATACCGGTCGTTGTCTTTTTAAGTGGGTCGCTTTGTGGTGCGTGCGTTATGAACGAGTTTTAACACTAGATTAACCGAACGTATACTCATTTATGCTTACACATTTATTTCTATACATTTCTATACAGTTAATGATTCGAGATTTTTGCACTGACGATAATACAACTTGATAAACCATGAACGACCGACATCGAATACTTTCTACGAGCGATCAGAAACGTCGGTAACGAAAGTAGAAAGTATCAAAAGGGATTGGAGGGTGGCAGTGCCAAGACTCGAGTTCCGATGACTTTCCCCTGGCGGTGTAAATCGTACTACCGGATAATTGGCCTCGATCTATCGAACTTACGTACTAGGAACTATCTATTCATAGCATCGAATGCATTCTTACGAGCTGTATTTCTCTTAACTCGTGATTGTACTTTTTACTTTTCCATACTTTTGCTGTTCCTAGGATTTGTTATTTGAATGATTAACACCTTGGCGTACGATGACGTCTGCGAGACGTCATGTGTTTCGCGTGTCATTGTAGACGTTGACGTCTCCGGGACGCAAGAACTGTCTCCGGCGGACAGGAAAAATGTCATACTTTACAGAACTACTTATTTATTATTTAATAATGTTACTTCATTATTGTCGATTAATATTGTGTATCAATCTTATTAAATGATATTTAGCATTGTAAATATTCCGTTCTGTTTCAAAGCTTACATAACTGTTCAGTTGAGCCAAATTAAATAGGATTTTTTTGGACCCATGAAATTTCGTTTTATTTGTATGTCAAGGGGTTAACTTATATATTGTATTGGGTTGCCAGGGAAGTTCATGAAAATTTTGAATACTAGAAGCACTGAACATATACTTGGATATAGTTTTACATTTATTTATGTATTAATTAGGGACGGAGGATTTAAGTTCGTTAATGGATTCAATTATTTCGTTATGTATATAAACTAAGAGTATATTAAATCTTGTACGATGCATTGTGGCTTATTTCAATAATTTTACTAAAAATGGCGGGCAAGTCATTTTAACTCTTTTGGTAGTTCTAGTGTTAAGGAAAATTCAAAGGCAATATTTGTATATATCGATATATATTGAATTTTCCAGAAAGTTTATGCCGATTTTCAGTAGGTTTTTCCGTGAAAAACCTGAATTCTGAGAAGACAGAATCTTCAAATTGCATGAAAAATGGAGAAAGGTTATGTTTTTATTCAATTCCGTGGACCCGTTATTTTGACGACTTCCGTAGTTCTAGCGTTAAAGGTTGAAATTTATATAATTAACATATTTCTGTTGATATAAATCGTTTACAATTTGCAAATGGTTTTTTACTGAAAATCTACTAAAAGTTAGCACGCATTTTCCGGACAACCCAGTATAAGAAGTTCATTTGACGTAATATTACTGCGTCATAAGTTAGTTCCACGAACTCGAATGAAGTAACGTCTGAAGTAATAAAGTATATCATTCGTGATATGCTTTAACACTTTCTTCATACAGCTGCTGTATCATGTAATAAAAAATGAATAACCAGAATCATCTTCCGAAAAGTTGTAACATTCTACACTTGTTATCTCATACGTGGAAACTATCATTCCATTTATATCCATGACACGCAAAATATGCTCACCACTGCTGACATTTTAAAGCTTGCCGAGAATCTCACTTGCGCAACATTGTTTTTTTAGATTGAAGAATGTGTTGAAAATTGAAACGTAATTATTACTTGAATCAGAATTATGTACAGAAATTCAAGTAAAGAGTTATCGGTGATACGTCATTCACGATAATTTCGGTATGAAAATATATAGTGCATGATAAATATACATAAAAGATATAATATTGCAGTTATATTGTATATAGTTATGTAAAATGTGAGTTGAGAAATACTTTGAAATAATTGGTACAGGGTCGTATAACGCGAGTTCCTACAACGCGACTTTTTACAACGCGAGTTCCTACAATGCGCTGATGATATTCCAATGTCATTTTCTATATTAAACATGTTAACTTACTGTATAACTTCAGATTCTTTACTTCTGAAATTCATGAAAACTTCAGGCAATCAATTTTAAGTTTGCATAGCTGTCTAGGTTATGTCTGGGTTCGGTCTCTAATTTTGGGTCTAACAATATTAAATGTTGTTCCGATAAATGACTGACAAAGTTCGATCTGGATATAAGATCAAGTTCAATTCTACATTGAATTCTCATTAAAGCGTTAACTTACTGCATGACTTCAGATGCTGCACACTTTACAATTCCTGAAAACCGTAATTCTCTCGAAGGAACTGCTACAACGTTCGGCATTCGCGGCAGATGCTGCGGCGCCTATTTAATGTCTTTTGACATGGTCGCGAGTACGGAAACCGTTTGTCCAGGTTCACGACTAATTCTTGGTTTCGCATAATCATATGCATGTACCGTAATCGCGAGCGGCAAGGATGATATCGCAAAATCGTATCGTAAGTGTCGTATACCGGTGGACGATAACAGCTGCGACTCGACAGTGCAATGAAGATTTACAATCTTGAACGTAGGAGAGTCAGCGTTTGCCGCCAGAGGCTTGAAACGGATCGGCAGCCATGAAAGTGGAACGATAAATCTACCCACGGATAAATAGACGTTTACCTTCCACATTTTTTCAATACCTAACGACTCGCCAGCACCGTGAAATTTATCGCGAGGAACCAGTGCATAAGTACATCCGCCATGGCACTTATGCTACCACGTTTTGTAACAGTATGAATCAAATTGACACCACATAGGAACTATTAGGCCGTATCATATGAAATGGCGCATTGTGAGGGTGAAGTTTAAAGTACTGTATTCTTTACTATGGAATATTTACTTCGTCGAAATACATTACATTCGCTTCTATGTTCTTTGTCATTTATCGTTATTGCGTCATAAACAAAAGCATCGGAGAGATTGTAAAATATACAAAATGTAGCTAGAACTTCAACGATGATAATACAGTGAAAATTGGTGGACATACTGTTAATTGTAAGGAGCAGGAATTATTAAACTGAGCCTTTTTGATAATGCGCCATCTCATATGAAACGGCCT
Source organism: Nysson spinosus (assembly GCA_910591585.2). Lineage (NCBI taxonomy): Eukaryota > Metazoa > Arthropoda > Insecta > Hymenoptera > Crabronidae > Nysson > Nysson spinosus. The sequence goes on along the minus strand of OU342852.1, from coordinate 924,335 downwards.
AATAATATAACTAACGCGAATTTATGATATCATATCAGAGTCACAAAAATATTCAGAGAGAAAAATTCTACACGTTTTCACAACGTTTAGTTCATAAAGATTTTAAATATAAAAATCTATTATGAGTTTTGTTACTCATGAGTGCATAAAATCAATACAGAAATATCTGACACAAAAGAATCTAACACAGCTTAATTCACAAAAGAATATTATAGGTAATATTATATTAACTCAACACGACAATTCTGAAACTAATTTCTGGTAAACTAAAATTCTCCTAACCTCTTCAAGGACGAATTTTTAGTGCTACTACTTGAACTATGATATTAACAAATATGTAAGCGTTTTTGTTTACTTTATGACAATTGGGGATTATTTTCTGGTTAGCAAATTCAGTAAATATTACACATTTATTTTTGTAACTTTTTCACGAATGGAAATATCTTTTCCATATGACATAAATTAATTGTCTAGAAATATCGCCAAGGGCATGAAGAGGTTAGATATTAATTCCGGGTTTACACGAGAAGTGAGCAGAGACTCCGAAATTTGTATTGCATTGAATATCCTTGATCTGGATTGGCCAATTCATTCGAAATCCTTTGATACGATTCTCTGAATGAAAAGTGAAAAGCGAATTACATACGTGGGAGTGAATCGCCAGAAAGGTGCCAGCGGCACACATATTTGCGATGGAGAAAGTCGTCTCTCCCTTCACTCGTATGCGATGCACCCGTGCATACATATACATATATATATATATGTATATATAATCGATGCATTAACACCTTGCATAACGCATCCGCGACATTCATCATGTCATTATGTGCTCGCAACGTGGAAAAGAGGGATTCTTTCAATTACAATCGGGGCTTTCCACGTATGCTACGTAACGGCGTACTCACACTGACGTATGTACAGTAAGTGTCAAAAGTATTCGTGCAATAAAGAATTTGAACAAAAACCTTGTAGAACATTATATATTATATTATATACATTCAACAGCGAATTTGAACAAAAAGCTTGTAGAATTTTATTTATCATATTTAAAACATTTTAATAAACACGTGGTATGTACACTCCCACTCAAAACCTTGCAACATTATTTATTATATTATATTCGTGCAATGGAGAATTTTGACAAAAACCTTGTAGAACATTATTTATTATATTATATTCATTCAACAGCGAATTTGAACAAAAAGCTTGTAGAATTTTATTTATCATATTTAAAACATTTTAATAAACACGTGGTATGTACACTCCCACTCAAAACCTTGCAACATTATTTATTATATTATATTCGTGCAATAGAGAATTTTGACAAAACCCTTGTAGAACATTATTTATTATATTATATTCATTCCACAGCGAATTTGAACAAAAAGCTTGTAGAACTTTATTTATCATATTTAAAACATTTTAATAAACACGTGGTATGTATACTCGCACTCAAAAGTTTGGAGCATGTCAAGATTGCAAAAGAAATAAAGAGTTTCTTAAGTAAATAAATATTTTACTCATAATATCGTTCTTCCAATTCCAATTGTAAAACATATTAATGTAATGTTATTTTTCTAAATGAGTGCAATTCTTTTAATGAAACATTTGCATATGTACGAACAATTTTAGAGATTTAAAGACTTAAAGATCTTCGCAATAAGTTTGATAAAAAGAAATATTATTTATCAATTTTTTTGTGGAAATGCGTTGTATAAGTACCAAGTTGTATAAATATCTGGTTGTACGAGGGTTACCTCGCAACTTCTTTCACGCGGAAACAAAGCTCTACGAGGTTTTTGTTAAGAAACCGCGTCATATAAGTACCGCGTTGTACGAAGGTTACCTGCATTCACAATTTCTTTCACGCGTAAACAAAGCTCTACGAAGTTCCTCTTAAAATTCGCTGCTCTACGAATACTTTTTACACCGACTGTATAAGTTACCATGGGAAACACTTTGATCAACGTAATGGTAACTTCCTTGCAACTCAATGGTACTTGGTGCCACTACAGTTACAATTATGGTATGCAAGTGTTTGGTGTACTATCACTGAAACATCTGCAGTTACTTAATTTGCACTCATTTAAATTCAAAGTAAAATTAATATCGTGTACTGTTACCACGATTATGATGAACCTTCCGAGTGTAAACTAAGGTATTTTAACAGTAGAACTACCGGTGACATATTCAGCTATATTTATACATTTATCTCTACGTTCTTAAAAAAAGGATTGATGAATGAAAGAAATTAATCGATTTAATGTCCATTGCGCAACGCGAACCGCGAATGATCTCGATAAATGAAACGTTATAAATTCGAACGTTTTCATTAAATTCCTGAGGACCCGCCATTTTGTCTGCTTTGATAGTTCTAGTGTTAATATATTATAACTCAGGTATTTTAATAATGGAAATATCGAGACTATTATAAATTCCATTTAACGGAGAGAATAATTTTAAGAAATATGATTACATTAATGCAATTTTTAATAGAATAACATATATACGTATGCAGTTCTTCCTTATTTCGTAATAAGAGTTCCTTGGAAATCTCTCTTGGTTGACTTTAATTTAAATGATATGTAATTATAAATTTAGATTTGTACAATTAACACAAATGGTGTTCCAAACTGTAATTAAATAATACGTAGATATAATGGCATATTGATTCACGGATATTACGATAATATGTTAACAAGTAGTTCGATAGAAATGACAGTCATAATCCCCGGTTAAAAGGGAAGAGAATCTAATCGTCGTAATGGATTTGCTTCCTCGAGCGCGGAAGTATGAGACTCCATAATTTCAAAATTATGTGGCGCGATCCCGAGGGATCGGTGGTACGTGTCCCAGACTTTTTTTCGAATTCCTGAGGGGCATTCAATGGTTTCAGTTTGCTCGAGATTGTATATGATCTTGCTCGCCATAAACTCGTAACGTATAAAATCACAATTTCGAATTACTTCGACCATTACGAAATTGAATACTTCCTACATAATTTCATAAACCCAGTATTAAATTACTATTACATATAAATGTTTCAATAAGCATTCTTCCTGTCCTCCATAAACTTCAATCTTTCTCTACATTCACATTTTTCACAATTAAATAGCTTTTCGTTAAAATAATTTGCAAGAATTCGGACTCCTGTATCAGTTATTAAAGTATTGGGTTGAAGAAATAGTTAGTGCGTTTTCGGATGGCACGCCTGTGTATGGTGATATGTGTAGGGAATTATTAATTATGAACTTCTGCAACTGAATGAAATAATTCATTCGGAAGTTTATTGTCAGCAATCGCAAAGAATCGGTACAAATTTAGAAAACCGGTTTCCTAAATTCGGATCGATTACTTAATTTCGTTTTTTAACGTTTATACTGAAAAGCAGTTAAGTATTGGAAACTACGATATTACTAACTTGAATGTAATTGAATGTAAAATATTGTTCAGTAAAGAATAAATAATTGGAATTATTTTGTACGATTTGTGAGGCAAAAGAAAATTATGGAACTAAACTATGAAATAATGGAGCATCTCTGATACTCTTCAAGAATATTTCTCGTCCAAACCACAAAAATTCCATGAATATAATATCGAGAAGCTCAAGAGAAATATAATATAAACTAATATAAATTACACAATCGATTAAATAATTCCAATTTTGCAAAAACAACCCAGCGGAATATCGTAGAATAAAAAACCACGAACTTTTCCGTTCAACTCAATATTTTATCACAGATATTCATAATTCTGTTTCCACGTGTATTGTTTTATGAAGTATTCACACTTATCACAATGAACTGTTTTCCCTCCGCGGAAACATAGCATCTGAACTTCAGAAGAATATAGTTGTAATTTACAACTTTTACCGTTTATGAGTGCTTCGCATTTACTGGTTCCTTCTTAAGACTATGTCAAATGAAATGTGATTTATATCGAGGCTGAGTTAAACCGTTAAAACGTAGGATATTATAATATATTCTTCTGCCCGTTTCTAGAAATATGAAGTAGTTACATTACGGTTCCTATGTGGAACAGATGAACGGTAACACCTCGGAGATGATTCCGTCTGATGGACTCAAAAGAGGATGAGTGTAACACGCAATGCATTTTTGTAGAAAAAAAGTGCCGGAACTCGGATTATGATATAATACAATGTACAGTTACCCCCAAAAGTATTGGGACACTAATCGAATTTGACTAAATAATGATGTATCTGTGTTAATTATGAACGAATTGGGCTAAATCTTTTTTCTTATTGAACGTCGTTTATTGTAGTTGACAATTATATATTATTGATTTAATCAATTTTTAATCAGAATGGCATTCAATACACATTATATAGTTAACGATTAAACAATTTATGCTTAACCCTTATAGTATCTTATAAATATTCCGGGTACCGTCAAATAATATTGTAAAATATGCGAATTAATTTTTGCAAGTCATTATATATGTTTAAATTATATTAAAAATGGCAAGCCGTATATCTGCTTTAAGGTATTAAAAGAGGTAAGGTTTTTATTAATATGTTGATTGCCGGATCGAAATCCGTGCTATACGATACAGATGATGCATTATACGATAGGTCAGAATAATCAAAGAATCTCGTGTGAAAATACTTCTTCCCAAGGTCACGAAACGTAGAATTCTCGATTTTTTCTGGTTTTCACGGTAAACGATATCGGGAACAAGTGCAATCTAATGGTAAAAAGAGAAGGCATCGGTTCAACGAACACGCCGGAAACTACCGCCATTTGTTCACACGAAATCCATTCACTGCTAGCTTTGCCATTTTACATTTACGAGTTATTTCATTGCGACGATCGTTACAGGATTTAGAGATTTGTCCTAAATTCCCAACGTTCTTTTAATTCCTTGTCGACAAGAAAGCAATTTGTGTTCGTAGATAAATATCAGAACACGTGGCAAATATTAAATCTAATAAAATATATGAATGCAAAGAGCAAATGCAAATTCACCCTTTTAGTATCTTACAGCCGACATATCGCCTTTCCATTTTTAATATAATTTAAAGACGTAAAATTCATAGATATTTTAAAAATCGCATATTTTTCAAGGTATTTTTTAACGGTACCCTAAAAATTATAAAGTACTATAAGGGTTAAATATACAAATTTTATAATCGTTTATAAATATAATGTTTATATAATGTTTATTGAACTCGGTAATATTAGGGATTTCTCGCGAAATAATTCTGCACAGATATATTTATAACATAAACACATCGCGACGTTTGATTCCGAGGATTAATTATGATTATAATTTATTTCCTTTTTCTGTTGTACACTAAAGGGTTCTTTAACCCATTTACCACGAATAAATAAAGAAATAAATGATAATGTCAACTGTTTACAGAAAAAGACCAAATAATTCCATCCGAACCTTTTTCTTAAGTTTTTACTTAAGATATTTCGAGTTTGCAGTATTCATGAGACTTTACAGTTTAATACCTCCATTGCTGCGATACATCGATGATACCTCTTATTGTATTCTAATGCGATGGGGGAATATTTCAAAAAAGTGTACGTAAGAACTTTTAGAGCAAAGCAAACGTAACCTGATATCTTGTTCATTTCCGGGTACTCAAAAATATTGGGTACGTACACGGTACAGAAATGTAGTTTATAAGTTAGTAAGATAAAAGAATCCTATACTCTCCATACCCCAATTATTGTTATGTCCAAAAGAATATCGTAATATCGTAAGAATATCGTGAATAAGGTAAATCAAGTTAACCCTAGAACTACCAGTGTCTAAGCACAAGCGAGTATATGTTCGATAGTTCCAAAATTAACCCGATTCTAAATTACGCGAAAATAGTAACGAAATTATTACTTACTTTGATTTTTAGACATTATATAGAAGTTACAGACTCGTATCGCGTGGTATCGTACAACACGGATTTCGGCGTGGCGCTCGACGTGTTAACACGTTGAATCCATTAATTAACTTATGTCCTCCCGCCATAATTTATATATAAATAAATGTGTAATCATAACTAAATTACGCGAAAATAGTAACGAAATTATTACTTAAACCTACCAAAGAAGGTGCCAATTGTTGCAGGTGCTTTTATAATTATTATTCTATCTTGAATTTCATAACAGCACACTTCTTTCCGCATTTTATTCAGTTTTACAGCACAGTCTACGTGTCTACAAACTGATCACTTGAAGGTAGCAGCGTGAAAAGATCGATATGCCATCGATTAGCTAAGAATAAGAGTGCATTTAAGACGCGCGCTGTTTAAATAGGTGATTTCTAACGGAAAGGGTTAATAGTGAATGAAATATTGGATGTCGAAGATAATAAATATTTCGAGTGAAAATCCGGACGTATTTTTAACTCGATGATATAAATCTGTTTCTAAATTCTTTCAGAAATGCGTTGGTTTCGTGGCCACGCAGAGGCACCGAGACTTTTGAGCCTGAGTCCTCTTCAAGCCGACGAAGACCTTGACGGAGCATCTTACCACTTTCATGCCGCTTCTCAGTACAGAGGTAAGAGAATCGTGAGAAATTACCGATACAATTACTATGATGCACTACACAACGAAACAGGATGCCATGTTAACTTTCATCATCCGAATTACGGAGTGCTCTACTGTAGTTAATTAGTATCCAGGGAACGATTCAGTACCGAATGCGACTCTTCCCAAAGCAATCCTTCGAAAGAATCTTAAGAAACTTCGCTAAAGTTATTCAATATTAATTAGTGCTGCTTGTAATATATACCATGCAAATCGCGTCTAATTTGAAACCTATTTTTTAACAAAATATTGTGTACTGTAGAATTAGTTGTGTCTCTTCAAAATTGTGACGAAGAATCTCAAACATAACTGATAAACTCTCCTTGCAAACTGAAGTAGAATTGAATACCGAAACGTTTCGTATCGATTAATAAAAGAGTCGCACAAAATCGATGAATATTTCTAGCGAAATGAATTTCTTTTGCAACTTATAAATTATGCGTCAGATGGAGACATACATTTAATACCAAAAACGTATCGCGTGTACTAATTTCCAAGTTTCCAAGATTTGGGTAATGAAGATTTAATAATGTAACGTTTTACGTAAATAATATCCCATCATCTTTGAACGTAATTCACGGAGTACCGGAGGACCTGGTACCAAGATTCCATTTCAAGGTTATGTTAAGACGAGAAGTGACTGGCTGAAAACTCTCGCTGTCTCAGATACAATCGTAAATGCACGTTGCTTTCGCAGATCGCTTTGCCGACTGTGACTCGTGAATTACACCTTCGAACAGGTGCATCGCTTATGTTTTAAAACCTGTGGTTTCCCACCCTGATTGATGTTTCACTGTTCTCCATCATGTGAAGAGTGCAACGCACCGATCACGACATATCATCTAATACTGGTCTGTTCAAAACATGATTTTCTCCGCGGCAAATACAAACTGCAAGGTTTCCTTAAACAGTTTGATTTTTAGACGTTATATAGAAGTGACAGACTCGTGTCACGTGGTATCGTACAACACGGATTTCGGCGTGGCGCTCGATGTGTTAACACGTTGAATCCATTAATTAACTTATGTCCTCCCGCCATAATTTATATATAAATAAATGTGTAAGCATAACTGAATATAAATTAGGTAGTTCTAGTATTAAATGGACATTGTTTATTCAATCGCGATAAGAATATATTATGCAATAAAAGAATATATTAAAAATAAAATTCAGCTTTATTCTAAAGAGATGGAGGTCTAGATTTTCCGGCAATTTTCTGCTTTATAATATAATTATTTAATAATCTAAATCGGCTCTTGAAAATTGAATAATTTTGAGAAATTACGAATATATTTATTCAGTAAGACTAGGATTAATTAATTAAGGAACACCGATATTTATTATAAATTAATGTCTAACATGGTGGTTTGCCATAAAAATATGACTTTTGATGAACAAACTTGATAAAGATTTCGAAACTCTTATTCGGGGAGATGATAATTTCAATAATGCGGGAATTGCAATGATTATGGTTAAGATACAATTAATATACATCTGATTTCATATCTTAATATAATCGTTAACGGAAAACCGCGGAATTAGTCAACTTCTTTCAGTGAAAGACGATGACAACATCGCGCCGTGCTTTTTGACGCAATTCGCGGGTTGATAAGACGTTGACCTGGGATTTGTTCTATTTTTTGTTTCTTCCATTGTTTTCTAACGCTGTTTATTAAACGACATTCACGAATCATTATATGATATTTATTCGTACAATGTTCCGTTTGCAGAAATTCATTCACGTTTTTACAAATGTAAATATCTTTCAATGTATCCATCTTAACATATTACCGATCAAACACTTTTTTGCTAACCGTCGAATGACGTCATCTATTTTTTTCGCGTAAAAACTGTTCCTACTGTAAAACGATAAACGAGATAGTGCATAATTTCTCGCAGTTTCATGAAATCAAACGAACTTGATCTTTTTTTAAAGAAAAAACAGTTTTCATTCAAACAAATATTCTCCATTACTTTCTATAACTTTATTTCCATCGAACTACAAGCTTTTTAACTGCATTTCTTTCCTTTCAAAGAAGGTACATAAACCGTGTCGTCTAAAAACAGTGAAAACTTATGCAAATACCTAATATATGACTTTATATACCTGGGGAAAAAAAACAGATCTATTTTCGACTTCTTTAACCGCATGATTTATCGTAGTATGATAATTTCTTACATTTTATTTAGTAGTACGTTTACTATCGTCCAAAAAAGACTCACGTGAATTGCTCATACGGGATGTCCTGGCTTACACACATCCTGCACGTCCGTCTTGAGCTCCCATTGGAACACATATAATGTCACGGTTCGCGGAAACCAATCAGTTTCGACGTGACTGTCTCCGTTGGACAGAGTTTCATTCAAGTTTCACATTCGCGTCGGTAAACCGTTTCTTTTCTTTCAGAAAAAGTCAAGCGGATTAGAATGACGGCGAACGTCAGTTTCGAGGGAGCTACTTTGCGGATAAAAAACGAGAAGTGCAGTTTCGGTATTCAACGTATTATGAAATGTAATTATTCTTCCGCAAATTAATTGCATTTCGGTTCCAATAATTCTGCTGAAATTGTGCGTGAAAAGTGATCATAAATTAATGCTACATGAAATATGAATAATTCAATTTTAAGTGAAATCATTTATTGGAAATGTTTTAACTCTTTGAGGCACAGGATTTTAAGGCAAAAAGGCACAATTTCTTTGACATCGTTTTTATCGCTTTCATTGAAAACTGAGCGGGTTCTTGTGAATCAATTTTCACTGCTAATGAAGAGAGTAGTACTAATTATTTAACTAGCAAAGTGTGAAAAATATTATTAAAATCATGTTATAAAACTCGGTATATATTAATATACTCATTTTCTGAGCTATTAACGAGTCGCATTATGTGAACGTAATGGCGGTTGTCGATTGAATGCAATTACCTCATCGCCTTTGCTTAATTGTCCGTCGCTTCATGAATTATGTAAAGATATGCATCTGATGCAGTAAACTTAGATGTAAGAATGCGGAATACAGATTAAAATAGATCTTAATAAGATACAAGGACAAACTATGAATATGCTTCTTTATATTACAATAAGTACGTGATACGTTCACGTCATACATTTTAATAAATGTAAATGCAACAATCCGTGCATTCTCTGTTAACACATTGCGGCTTGATGGCAAGATATTTCGCGCTTCTTATTTCACCATTGGAAGTCTCCGACGAAATACCTCACATTTTTTTATTAATTAGCAGAAATTATTAATTCTTTCAACTAGCAAAGCATAAGTAATTTACGAATATTTAACGCAAAGAAATAACTGTCTAACGGTGACCGTTATACTGAAATCCGTGTTATACGATACCTCGTGATACGTGTTTGTAAGGTTTATATAACGTCTACAAATAAAATTGTTTGAGCGCTCTACGATACATTGGTTACTTTAAACCGTTATCGTAACGTTAAAAATATTGGAGATATTGAATATTGGCGATATATTTGAGTCTGGTTTTAGTAACATTGGCATCGACGGTTACCGATGACCGGCGCGCTGAAATCCGTGTTATACGATACCTTGTGATACGTGTTCGTAAGGTTTATATAACGTCCACAAATAAAATTGTTTGAGCGCTCTACGATACATTGGTTACTTTAAACCGTTATCGTAACGTTAAAAATATTGGAGATATTGAATATTGGCGATATATTTGATTCTGGTTTTAGTAATATTGGCATCGACGGCCGCCGGTGACCGCCATGGCCTGCAACGTGTTAAGAGATTTCGAGAGAAATGTTTGTTGAGTAGAAAACGGACGGAGGCCTCCGTCTTTGACGAAAGGTCCCAAAACCGTCGTCATATATCACGAGAAATTCAAATTAATTTTAAACAATTTCCACAAAAATACGCACTAACTTTTATACTTATTCTTCACCTTATCACATCGATAGAGCGTGCACCAACGTATTCCATATTATTCTTTATATACACTATACTACTTGTTCATTAATAACTAAATAATATTTATTGAAATACGCATTCAATTACTTTCATAAATGTTCAATTGGTTCCACTTTACATGGAATGTTTAACTCAATTCAAGTAATAAATGTAATGCTAAATAATACTTATTGAAATACGCAATTAATTGCTTCCATAAATGTTCAATTGGCTCCACTTTACATGGAATATTTAACTCAATTCAAGTAATAAATGTAATGCTAAATAATACTTATTGAAATACGCAATTAATTGCTTCCGTAAATGTTCAATTGGCTCCACTTTACATGGAATATTTAACTCAATTCAAGTAATAAATGTAATGCTAAATAATACTTATTGAAATACGCAATTAATTACTTCCATAAATGTTCAATTGGCTCCACTTTACATGGAATATTTAACTCAATTCAAGTAATAAATGCAATGCTAAATAACACTTATTGAAATACGCAATTAATTGCTTCCATAAATGTTCAATTAGCTCCACTTTACATGGAATGTTTAACTCAATTCAAGTAATAAATGTAATGCTAAATAATACTTATTGAAATACGCAATTAATTGCTTCCATAAATGTTCAATTGGCTCCACTTTACATGGAATATTTAACTCAATTCAAGTAATAAATGCAATGCTAAATAACACTTATTGAAATACGCAATTAATTGCTTCCATAAATGTTCAATTAGCTCCACTTTACATGGAATATTTAACGCAATTCAAGTAATAAATGTAATGAAACGAAATACGATTCGATGCGACTTACGTGACTGTACAGCTCGGCCGCACGCACTACAATGAACTCTGATAAGGCGAAGGACGAGCGTCGCTATGTTTACATTCCGTATACGTTCTTAATATAATCCTGGGAGAGCGTTTGCTTCTTGTCTCTTTCTATTGCCAGTTACGTATCTACTACTCTCTGTCCCCTACGTTTATACAATATCAGGTACCGGAAAAATTTCGCGCTGATTTAAAAATTAAAATGCAAATACTATGGACTTTAGGGTGCTCCTTATTTTGCGTCCTCAGAAATTTTAGCACCGATCCCCCTCAATTCATTCCAATTCCAACAAAATAAGTTCTGCAAGATTTTATTGCAATCGGATAACGGGAAATGGTGCATCTAGAACATTTGTTTTTTAAACATTCTGGAAAGTAATTTCATTTGAGAAAGTAGTTACAATTTATTTCTACAATTCTTTTTCAACTTTCTACAAGCTTGTGTATTTCATTTTTTGTAAAAATCTGGGGTTTTACTGGCAAAGAATGAATTAGAATATATGACAATCTAATGTATATGACAATGACAAGGCATGATGTTGCATCTAGGACTCGATAAAAAATAAAGGACGTCGGATGGGAAGTTTTATCTCATCCTTCTTACAATCCTGATCTGTCCCCTTCTGATTATCCTCTTTTTTATCGATGTCAAATTTCTTTGGAAATAGCAGTTTTTAAAATAATGCCGAAATTAAATCAGCAATTGATTCATTCTTTGCGAATAAAACACTAAATAAAGTTCTTTGCGAATAAAACAGAAATAAATGGTGACCACTCCGTCAAATAAATTACTTTCCAGAATGTACAGCGTATTTAAATTTTGATTGAAAAATCCACACGAACTTTTCCAGTACCTAATATAAATATAATATAAAAATATCATATTTAAAGTTAGTAATTATGAATTAGAAATTCTAGTTTATAATATTCATTACGAAAAGAGACCTTAACTTATTTATACTCGATTTTTATTAATAATATTTAACAACATTCTTTATAATTATCGATCGTATGATTCGCAAGTTGTAAAAAGTGAAAATATTTCCTATTTCAGATATGTCACCTGTAAGATGGACACGCCGGAAGTCCTCGAGTTCCGAATCCGAGAGGAACTGTTACAACGTGCAGACCTCGCGAGTGACCACCGAGCGGAGTGCCAATAAAAAGGACAAAAAGAGAATCCAAGAAGAAAGACGAAGGATCTGCGAGAAACGAAATCCTTTATTGGATCGCGTAAAGAATACTAGATTAAGTTTCTTCAAAGATAGAGACTCGGATGACGAAGATCAGGAAGAGGAAGAGGACACACAAAAAGCACAGTTCCGTTCGATGTGCGAATTGAGTCAGCGCGGTCTGACAAGAACTGAATTAAGACGATCCGTCTGCGAATCTGATTTAAAAGAAATCACTGAAGAAGAGAAGACTCAAGCCAAAAGGAAAAGACGTTCAAAGTCTCAAAGTAGATTGCCATATAAAAAGAATCAGGAAGAACGTTTCTCATTCTTAGGTTTCCGTACTTCGACGCCACAAAAACTACCATCGTGGCCCAAAGAAAATGTCCTTGTCGAGGATTCAATTCCACATAATCGTAAATGGTCAAAGAGCAAAGATTACCTTCAGGATACTCCCAGTTCCAGGCGATCAATCGATCAAGTCCTGGAAGTACCTGGAAACGTTGAGGATCCATCCTTCAAAAATGGCACCCAATTTGACAGTATAACACCATCGAGTTGTTTGGCTGCCAAATTCCGTGCGATGCAAGACAGGTACTTGAAGAGTTCAACGAGCAAACTCATCGCAAAAATATATAAGAAAGATGGTAAAGACAGAGAGAAAAGACGTTTGAGAAGCTTTTCATATGGAACATTACCTGGTCTCGAGGAACTCAGGACGAATCCTCTTTACGAAGAACAGGATCAGGACGATAACGATTCCGGTATTCTCGATAACGATTCTGCCACCAGTTCTCTTCTGGATGACAGGTGCGGCAGCAGTGCTTCCGGGTTGTTAACCACTGGATGCCTTAACGAGTCATCCACTTTGAGTTCTCCACCGCAATTACCACCAAGGAAACCATCTTCCATTGTCGATATCGAGAGAGCCACGCGACTTTTTTCAAGCCTAGACATGTACTGTGGTAGAAACGATGGCAAAGGATGTCTAAAGGATACCATCAGATCGAATCTCCTCGAAGACTCTGGCAATCAGATCTGCCAGGCAGCCAATAGCGAAGTAATAGCTCGGCAAGTTGATCGAGAAGAATCATTGAAACAGTTTGATCAGAAAGAAGCAATAGATAGGATAGATATAAATGAATCATCCAAATCAGAAACTTACAGGAACTCAGAATTGTCAGTTGTTAGGAGTATGGCTTACACTACTGAAACTATGGTAGTGACACTGCCAAGAGAGACTTCTGATCAGTGTTTAGGTATCTTCATAGCAAAAACAGCAGAATCAAGTCCAGGGTATCTGGTAGCACATGTGGTACCAAATGGGTTAGCAGATAAAGAAGGTACTTTAAGGATAGGTGATGAGATATTAATAGTGAATGGTAAAAGACTACGTGGTCTAAGTATGGCTGAAGCTAGGAAGATTCTTGGAAATGGTAATGGTGCTGGTGAAGTTGATATCGTTATATCCAGATATTGTAAACTTGACGAGACTGCAAAGAAACTGAAGGAAAGTAGTGTGGATTATGAGAATGTTAACATGGACAATGGACATGGTGTTATAATCGAGAACTCACCGAGATCACACTTCAGGAAACATCAGACTAGGAATCACCGTGATAGGAAGAATGAATCTAATAGGTCCATTACATTGGAGAAGTCTGTGACTACGGATAATGGTGGATTGGCTGCGCAGAGTGTCTCTAATTTCTGTACCTTGCCGAGGAGACCACGAAGTACTGTATCTACGTTTCTCACGGTTGTCTTTCAGAAAGGTCCCGGGAAGAAGTCATTGGGTTTTACCATAGTTGGTGGAACTGACAGTCCTAAAGGAAGCATCGGTGAGTTATGCTTCACTTATTATATTTCATTGTTCCGTAAGTTCGTGCGGTTTTGTTGCATGTGAAAAATTCTGTTTTTCTTTCAAATATTGAAAGTTAATTGATTTCATGTTGATGTTAACACATTCTATGTGGGGGACGTACTAATACGTTTATTAGTCCGTTATAAAAACTCATCCAAAAAGACGGCAGTTAAATGTTTTCTAAACAATCTCGCATGAAGATTGTGCAAAAGAAATCTGTGTAAAACAGAATTGAAATCACTGCATGAAATTTAACGGAACGTGAGATAAACTATGTAAATTATTAAGTACAAACCTTGTTAGGGTACCTATAAGTATAATCATTTTAATAATATTGTTTTATTCCAGGCATCTTCATAAAGTCTGTACTGCCCGGAGGCCAAGCAGCCGAAGATGGCCGTTTGCGTGCGGGGGACGAGATTTTGGCAGTTAATGGCCATGTCTGCCACGACTTGACACACAGAGGGGCCGTACAACTTTTTCGCAACACTAAAACGGGGCCAGTTGCTTTGCATTTATGCAGACGAGTTAAAAACAAGGAATTACAGTAAGTATAGCTAACTAACATTAACACGTTCGCTACCTCGCCGCGGAGGAAATTGCCAACATTCCATGCTTCATTTTTCGAATTTCTGCAAAATATATTGCCAATCTAATATATCATCAATATTTATATCGTCAAACGATACCAATAACTCTATTTCGTAAATAATGTTAGATACCATGTTTTTTACGATCGAATGCCTCATATATTGAAATTTTTATGTTATACTTGAACTTATATTTCGTAAATTTTATAATCGATGTTTTTTTTCCAGAGTGACGAAAGCCAAGTCATGCGCAGACCTGTTACTCGTGGACTCCTGAAGGATTGTCCCGTAGACGACTGAAAGAAATTAGAGTTTAAAGAACTGTTTGTAAAAAGGACAAATATTATGAAATGTGTACATACTGTAAATTTGTAAAGTTTCTCGGAAATAAATTTATTATTTAATAATTTTCAAGATTGTGTTCGTCGTTCGTTGTTACCTTTCCACATATCTCGAGTGAAAACCATTTTTCAAGCACCTTAAAAGTACATCTTCTTTATTGTCCTCTATAATAAAAAAAGAAATTGCATACAATGTTCTCACGCTGCTATAACGTATTTGTATAAAATCTTAATGACATAGTAATAATAATAATACATAATAATGTTAATAATCATAATAATAATATTATCATTTTGTAATAAACTTGATACTAGGCAACCGCGGGAAATAAATTAATCGAAAAAGAAGAAAACAGTGAAAATTCGAAGATTCGTGATGACAGACTAGAATCCTAAAACTTCGTACGCCGTGAACCTTTGTGGATCGCTTAAAATTATATCGAAAGAGCACTTCCGGTGGGCAGCTTCGTCCTTGACGCTTCCCCTCTAATATGGCGCGGATTTCAGTGTACTTTTTGGATACCTGAAAAGAAACATAATATTTGCCAAATCTTATCTTACACAAATTATTAATAATATCAGATATGTTTATAAGTTCTCCACGTTTTTAGATGACACAGTTTATGTACCTTCTTTGAAAGGAAACAAATGCAGTTCAGAAAGTTCAAATGCAGTTGAACAGCTTGTAAATCGTTGGAATGAAGTTATACAAAATAACGGAGAATATTTGTTGGAATTAAAACTATTTTTCTTAAAAAAGATATTTCATAAAATGGCGAGAACTTAGGCACATACCTAATACATATATAGTTACTGTATTAACTATATTATTATATTAACTACAGTCGAATCGCTTTTTATGCGGCAGATACGTTTCACAGAAATCCGCATAAAAAACCGCTCACGAAAGATATACATAGCTTTCTGGGTAAAATTAGGGATGATTTTTATGCGGAATTCTATGGAACATATCTACCGCATAAAAAGAGACTCAAGTGTATTTATGTAATTTGAAGCAAAATGAGATTAGTTAACAGAAGTAAGAATAACGAACAACGAGAGTGCAAAGAGTGAATAACTTTAGAATATAATAAATAATTATCTAATAATAAAATAATTAAATAATATGTATAATAATAAAATAATTAATATGTATCAAGTACCTATGTCTCCTTGTAATTTCTAATTCAACGGGACCTTCCCTCACTGCCTTAAATAATTCGATAACTTCTTGATGCGTGTGACCTCGCAGGACTTTTCCATTCAGGCTCAAAATTTCGTCACCTTAAAGCAAAAACGGTGAAAGTTGGAAAAACTTTCGGCCTAACATCTTTTCTGATAAAAAAATTCATCATGACATTTATACTATCACGTAAATTTGAAAGTGAATATTTTGGAATGCTTTTTCTCAATAAACATGAACTTGTACCCACAAGCGTATGTTATATCACTTTGTTTGCTTAACAAGAAGAACGTATTAAAGTCTTTATTAGTTTAACATAATTCTTTTTATAGGAAATAATGAAGGTTTATTTAACACATAGTTTAATTCTTCAACTATTCGACATCATATTAAAATTGTAAATTAAAAGTACAACGTATTAATTTTATCCAATAATGAGATAATAAGATTGAAATCCAGATTTCATCCAGTGGAACGGGTTCTGATATTTAAATTCTAACTAATAAGAAGTGCATCGCTCCTGCATTTATGCAACTGCAACGACCACCAGTCCGTTATAAAAGCTTGCAGCAGGGAATAAACACGAGGAAACCGCGGGTGTTGGTGTACTGTAAAAATTGCCGGGATTGGTTGAAACACAAAACGTGTTGCGTGAAATCAGCCTGTATAATGTCTTACCGCTTACCGCTTACCGCGGTGGATGCCTTGGAAAAATAACCTCGAAAACAACGCGTACGTATGAAATTCAAGTCAACGATACCTTTTCTGTCATTAATAGTAGAAAGTTATTGAATTGTTTTACGTCGAATATATTTTTTACGATCAATTGATCTTGCGATTATGTCCCTGGCTCATTTGATATGCTTCGTGGTTTTTGTATTGTATTTAATCGAATGTAATTAAAATGGTACTTGTACGATTACATGGTGAAACTATTAGTGAAACTATTTGAAAGCCTGATTATCTATGAATTAATATTGTAATGAAGCAATTAAGTAGCTTTGCTTACTCTTAAAAAATGATGAATTCTTGAGTATCTGAATGTTAAGTAAAAGCATTCTCTTAATTAGTTTTAATACATTCTTTCGCGCGAAGGAAAAGCGGAATATCAAGTACAATGTTACAATCTATGCGCAATGCGCATGCGTCGAGTACTTTCACTCGATAGAAGTATGCTTTTACCTCACCCATGGATGGCCAAGGACAATTTTTTAATAAGAAGATATAATTATTAAATCACAAGTTGCCGATCAACAATCCAACTAAAATGAAATTGTTTCAGTTTTACATATAAATGTGTAGACGATAATAAATTACAAAAACTTATGTCTTGCCTCCACTGCTTACTTCGTGCAATATTATATAATTATTCTATCAAAGTGTACAAATTTCGAAGAAAAGTCTCTATTTTATATTCTTTTTGCTCGAATACGATGTAATAAATTTCATAACAGCTTAATAATATCACGTTCATCGTCATTGTCAAGTAATACAAATATTTTAATTAGAGAATACAGTTCTTCTTTTAAAAACCCTGAACGACCAAAACTACCAAGACATTTTCAAGAAATTTATGTCCAAAAAAAGCTTGCTTAAAACGGTTAAAACTTTAATATTCCCCTTCTATTCTCGAATAGAATTCATCACAGTTTGTTAACACAAGCAAAAGTAATTCTTTGGCATGGCTGCAAGCGACACATTCAGCTTGCCGATTCGAATCTTATCCGCAGTTGACGACAAGAAGAAATACTAGAAAAGATCGTAACTGACAAGGTTAACAACGTGTTCCATCGGTAGCATACAAGCCATTACACAGGGTGGCGGGGGTACGGGGAGAACGAAACGAGCGCAAATAAAAAAGAAAATAACTAAGAAGGTAGGAAAGAAAAGAAGGAAGGAGAGACTGTTTAGAGATGCACGAAACGTTAGGTGTCGGATTAAAGATTCGAGATGTGTCTGGCGCGTCCACGGTGTGAATGCAGGAACGACGACGGAATACGTGACGCGGGTGACACGTTCTTCCCATCTTTGCAACTGATTGTTCTCTGATCCTGGAATAGTAGGCCGCGTCGATGGAATGGGATCTTTCGTGAACGAAAGACAAAGAAACCTTGTGATGGATTACGTCACGTTAAAAGCGTATTGGAAACGTGAGAGATTACGTTGCCTAGATACACCGCTGTAAAAGGAATAATGGAGATCCTTGCATAGGAGTGAAAGCATTCGGCGCAGGTGTATCGATTGCAATATTCTACTTGGTATTCCAGGTTTTGTTCGCCTAGATAAGAGGTACTGAAGCTTACCGATTTGCACGGACTGTACCTATTACGGTATGTGAATTCCGAATTATTGGTTTGGCAAGAAAATTCGTACGGTTTGTATCAGTTTTTTCCAGGGATGTAAAGGGATTTTAGGAACATGCGACTACGAAGTGTTCCAAAAGATAGGACAATATTATAAGTAGAAATAGATAATGCATTATTGAATATACAAAATTGAAATGATATATAAAATTGAATAAATTTCGCTGTCTATTTATATGTTAAAAAACGCACGAACTTTTTGGCCATCTTAATACATAATGTTCTAGAGGAATTTATTTAGCATATAATGGGATATAATTATTTATGGTCTATGAGATTACAAATATAGAAATATTGTATAAATGAGCTGTTTATTTTGAAAGCGGCTTAAATCCATTTGCTTTTAAATCGAAATATTTAAGGGTTCGCGTTTGAATCAATTTAAAAATATTGGTTACACATATTATTAATACAAATTATTTAAAAAATAGGACGTCTTTAGTCGCCATGAATAGACTTAAGCCACTTTGAAAATAAAAATTGTTACCGTTCCATTAATTTGAGCATATTGAGCATAAATCGTTTAAAAACGAAAAGATCACGTAAAATTGCAAGTGTGATAAACATTAACTTGATTTCTTTGAAAAATTCATAACATTAAAAGCTCGCATTCACGTTACTTTAACGATCACGCGTTTCCAAATTAAACAAAATGAAGTTATAGCTGCATGTAATTAATCGAGAAAAATCGAAGTTGATATTGTGAGTATTAAGTTACCTTGAACCAGTGACTTCGAGACATCTGCTTGGCCACCAGGGAAGACTCTTCTAACAAAAATCCCCATTTCACCTCTGGGGCTATCTCTACCACCCACGACACTGAAGCCGAGACTAGGTTTACCATAACCCTTCTCAAATTTGGCAAGGTGTTTCGTAATATAATGTTGGGACTCCGCGACAGATTCGAGGGTGGTCTCCGTATCCTTTCGTTCCTTGGACAGACGTGAAAGGGGTAAAAAGTCCGGCCTCTTCTTAGACTGAATTGTAGTTTCCATGGCAGTTTTCGTTGTTTTCTCAAGCGGTGCAGTTTGCTTTGTTTGTCTGTCGATCAACGACAAGTTGGAAAGATTCTTTGCGTTTTCCAGGTACTCGTACTCTCCAGGTAAAGATGGCGGACTAACATAGACCTGCGGCACCGTCTCTTCATAGGCGGTCATTAAATGTATCTTGTTACCGGTGAATGATCTCAAAAATTCCTGGACCTCCTCCAAGCTTTCCAGTGTTCTGAGCTCCTTGCCCTCGACCTCGACGATCTCGTCGCCGAGCCTAAGTCTCCCATCTCTGCACAGATAATATCTTTTCATTATCTACTTTGTTAACTCGTGATGAATCGCCGTGGAATGGTAAATAATTAGTATCACGTATCGTTGCGCCGGCTACATTAATTACCAAGATTAATCTAATGATTTTATCAAAATGCCAAATGTAATGATCACGTTACAATCAGCATGTCTTATTAACCGTTACAGCATTGAATTAGAGACATACAGTATCACATTACCAGTGGGAATAATCATTTCGTACAACTGTAAACAATAAATATTGAGATCAAAATAAGACTCACCTGTGTGCAATTCCATCGCTTTCCAATTGAACAACAATATATCGAAGCTCCCCTAAACGCTGCTGCGCCAATCGTATACCTAAACTTTCTTTCGGATCTCGTTTATGCAGTTGTACCAATCGGCAGCGTCGAACTTTCTTCGGTGGCTGTATAATGTCACTTAAAAATCTACTTTTGTCTTGTTGCAATCGCACACGATGTGGCGACACATCAAGTGTCTTTGTTGTATTTGGCAAGTTATTCGATAAGCTGTCTACGCAGATTGGAAATTGTGAATTTGTGGCAGCATCATCGTAGGACGTCTGATGGATGCTCGGTAACATTCTACCCGAGTTACTTTGATGCCATCTGAGTCCATCAAGTCCATCGTTCATATCGGAATTCGACATTCTACTAATGTCATTCTCCACACTTTTGCGAATCCTTAAACTTTCTTGATTACTCTCTTGTTCATGGCATTCACTTGGTGTCGAACTCCGAATAATTTTGTCGAGTTCAGAGTCAACAACACTACTGGTATCTGAGCTATCTGTACATTTTAAGCTTAAACCTTCATTTTCCGAAGCAGCTGCTGATTCTCCTCTCGGGCCATCACTGTCGTAACCAGACTCATTGGAACTCACGTAATGCGACGACAGTCTCTGTTCACCACTAGGTGCGGAATTACGTCTGTGATTCCTCAAAGTAGCCACCATGTCAAGGTCAACGTTGAGGGAAGATGTTTCGGAAAACCTGGACTCGTTTATTCGTGTTGAATAATCGATTCTATCCTGGCTGGGATCAGAATGTTGAATCCTGGAATTCCCTCTTAGCGACACAGGACCAACATCATAAGTGTTGTAACAACTGGTATCATCCTGTTGGAAACTATCTTCGATCCTCTCTAAGTGGCTTGGGTTCAGGCTGTACCTATCTTGATCACATCTGTTAGAGTTTTTACAAAATTCTGTATAGGAATTTCGTCCAGTCTTCGATGTGGAAGGTTCCTGACACTTAGCCAAGCTTCCTTTGCCAAAACTCGTGTTTCTCGAACGTCTTCGGCCAAGTGTCGTTGTACCATTGTAAGAGTCTTCTATCTTCAATGCTGGGAAATGTTCCTCGGAGGCAGTTTTAAACAGTCTATCGTCTTTTGTCCCGAACGTGCTATAACGTTCTTCAGGTAGGACGGAAAGCTTCGATCGCAGGAAAGCATAAGGGAAATTCGATTTCTTAGCTTCCTTGAAATCGCAGCTATTACTCTTCCTCATTGAGGTGTCGTTTTGAAACTGTCCAAAGTCACACGAACTGAAACTTGTCATTGATGGATTCCCTAAGGGATGCAAAGATGTCGGACTTTCACTGATATGATCTTCGAATACGTCATTATTTTGCCAACCCGCTAAGTCATCACACGACACCGTTTTATCTTTACGATTGGAAATTTGTAAAGCAATTCCTTCTGCAGGATCGTCGGCCTTCACGTATGTTGGATTTGTATTAAGTTGACTTGTACTACAACTGCGGAATAAGTTTTCCTTTTCTGGTGTTTTCAGTCTATCTTCCATGTTTTGAGAACGTCTGTTGCTTCTTGTTGAGTTCAACATGCCTGTTGAACCCATGCGAATAAAAAAGGACTTAAAGGGTGACGGTGATCGGTGGAAAGTTCCCGACATTCTCTTGTCCAATTTCGGATCAAACTTTTGCTCGGGCGTTGCTTTGTCTAGCTTTGGATTTATATTATTATTGCTCGTTGTGCTGTTGTTATTATTGTTATTCGCGCCATCAGATCTTTCGGAAATGGGGCAAATCGTTTCGCGGGAACCAGCCCGACGGAACGAGTCTATCTTTTTGCTCATCCTGCGGCCCCAGATTCCCAAACTTGATCCTAGGCAAAAAAGAAGATTGATCAGTACCTGGAAAACGTAATACAAAGAATAAAACGCGGCGCGCATTAAAAATTAAATACAGTCAAGTCTCTTTTTAACGCAGTTCTATGTTATTTCATGCATATTACTTGCAAATTGCGCAAGTTCGCAAACGGTGCCGATGAAAAAATATGAAATGATTTGTTACTTTTCAATAACATTAAATGAATAAGATTTCAAAGCAAATTAATGTTAAGTTTTATTCCAATTTCTTTCAAGAATTTTTATAAATTATTTCATGCGATTTTAAGTGTATTTTAACTCATTGCTTTGGTTTTCTGCGGTTTTAGAAAATCATGGAACGTATTCTTAATTTTTTAACGTAAGTTAAGTCTTTTTTGTACGATCTTTTTATATACGGTTTTCTGCGGAACGTATCTACCGCGTAAAAAGAAAATTATTATTCTTATTCGCTCAAATTAATCCTAAAACACTATTTCCCAAAACAGGGAAAACCGGTAAATTAAAAACATTAGTAAAAAAAAGTAGCATAACATTTATAAAAGTTGCTTGCAACGAAACCCAAGTAATAATCGGTCCACGAAACATTAAGAACTGACTCAAAATTCTTCCACCGCGTGCCAATTTATATACCGAAAACCATGTACTAAAATTCTTTGCAACACTAATTACAAAATAAACTGTCAATCCCAAGATACAACGTCAAAACATTGATGTTTCTTATGAGATCCCAGGAAGCATCGTGCCCGAAAAGTTGAGTAGCGCCGACAGTAATAAAGGAAGAGACGAAGTAGAATGAAGAGAAAGAAGAATAAGAATAAGAAGAACGGTGCAAGTGGTAGTACGAAAAACCACCCGGTGGCATCCGCATTCGTGGTCGACATATGGCCGTCCCCAGGAAATGTAAGTGAGACGCGGAGGATGAGAGGGCGGGAGATTGAAGCGGTGGTTCCGCGTATTTTAGGACTACTTTTTCGAGGTGTCACCCCAGTTAACGGGGCCCGCTACGTCAGTCCATTCGGTTCTACACGATGGGAAACGATTGTCAGGCCCCGCAGGTATCGGGTACACGTGTTTTGCGATAACGCACGCGGCGTTACACGCCGGCAGACGAACTACCGGGTTGCGTTATAGCCTCGTTAAAACGACGAGTAGTGTGCGTTCACATAACCCCTTACTTCTACCTTCATCGAAATTGCATTTATACTCATACTCGTATGAGTGCACTTGTCGTATTCGGTCAAAGGATTCTGGTGCATCGCTCTTCTCGCATTGCTCTACATTAATTAGCTTCGTGCTCTGAAGAAGTTTCGATGAAAAAGGCGAGGCTCGCTGCGAGTCAGCTGTGAAGCTACATCTGTGGATGACGACCGCAATTAACCCTTTGCACTCGGTGGCGATTCGCAGTCTGCACTCTGTTTATTGCGGCAATGGAGTGGCAAATAATTATAATGTTCGTAATCATAATCATTATAATCATAATATTATAATTAAAATGAATCCTCAGAAGCCAACATCGCGAAATTTAATAGTGTACAATGGGAAAAAGAGCTTAAAATTATAATCATAATTAATCCTCATAACCAAACATCGCGAAATCTTTATGTTACAAATATTTCTTTACAGGATTCCTTCGCGAGAAATCTCTAATATTACCGAGTTCAATAAACATTATATAGTAAAGGATTATACAATTTTTATATTTAATCCTTATAATACCTTACAAGTTTTCCGGGTACCGTCAAACAATATCTTGAAAAATACGCGATTTCTGAGATATCAACTAACTTCACTTTTATTTCATTGTCAAAGACTCGCGCGTGCGCCATCCGATGCGAATGTGTTAATCGCATCTTATGCATCCTCGGTTTCAGTAGCATTAATATCAGTTGAATTGTATGAGTGCAAGAATTGATATCGCCAGTTAATTACGAGAGGATGACGTAACAAAACTCAGTGTACGATAAATGCATTGTGACAAGTAAAATGTGTTATGGCCTCATTAAGGCAACGAGTAGTATCCGTTCATACCGATCATGAACTTAATGTACACAATGAAACAAGTTTATATGTACACAATGAAACAAGTTTGTATGTACACGTACATATAGAATTCCAGTAGTTGGTCGAAGGACGATGACGCATCAGTGTCATCATATTATCGTTGATTAATTAGTTCATTAACGAACCATCCACGAAGACGTTTCGAACAGCAATAATTATATCGAGCAACCTAGCGATGATCATTATATTAAGATCCAACCATCAAGCTCGTGTAGCAAATGGAATTCGGAATTAATAACGTCCACATCATTTCATATTAATGTTATTAATCATCAACTCCATTAACCCACTACACGTGTTTACGGTAACCGAAATGGAGAAAGAGAACTTTTCCGTTAGAAATGTATCGCGTTATAGCCTCGTTAAACTAATGAGGTTTCATTCTATTTAAGGTATGTTCGACAACCTAAACAATGTATTCCTGCATACAGTACCGGTGATATTTAATATCAATTTGAAATTAATGTCTTCACATTTAATATATGATTTAATAAGATAATTAAATATTCAGATAAATATAAAGATAATTAAAAGTCTCAACCAACATCCGAGACGATAGCACCTAGGACAAATTATTGTAAAATCCACATCCTAGGACTTCTTGGAACAGTTTAATCGACTGAAGAGGATAAGAACTACCTTATCGAAACGTTTCGTCGAACAATTGAAATAAAGAAGTATTCGTCTAAACTATTGGCCTTATTAATAGCCGCTTAAAACTATATAGTACATATTAACAATATTACGGCCAATTTCAAAATTCAAGGAGATAATTAAATAGTATAATATACATATACATATAACAGAGATTTTCATCGGAACCTAATATATATATTCGCCGTCATTAATGACTAATTTATGACAACCCAATAATTCATAGAAAAATCCCGCTTTTCACAGATATAATAAATAATGAAATAAATAAACGTTTCTCGTTTACATAAAATTCAACATCCACGCTAATTCCCGAGCAGACGTACCTCTGCAGAGATCCGTAAAAAGAAAATCGCACCTCGACGGTGCAATTACTGGCACGTAATTTAATGAACGTTTCGTTCACCGGCGTTTCGAATAATCGTTAGCTTTTTCAAATCCGTGCTTTTCACGTTCATTTTGTACGGCGACAACCAGAAGGAGGAAAACGGGAAGTAGAGAAAGAGTTTATGATCCGTCGACGTTCGTATCTCGCGGAGGACTGTTTTCAACGATGGAAGAAGAACGGCGCGAGTCACCGACACGTTATAATCCGCAATTTAATTCTAGAAGAAGGTAGCGTGACACACAACCAGAACCGTGGCTTATTAAAATAAAGCTGAGTCGATGGAGATTTATAGTAGTTTTAAGCTAACCCGCGAATGTACGATACGAGCTTAATACAAGCTAATTAATTTCAGTACTGGAAAACACCACTAATATAAGTATTAAATAAAAATATAAGTACTTCGAGTTTTACTGCGGTGTGGAACCTGCTCGGATTGAATAGACCGATTTTAACACGTTAAACGCAACGGCGGTTACCGGTTACTGTCGATGCCAATATTACTAAAACTCGAATCAAATATATTACTAATATTTTTGAAATTTTCAATATTTTTTACGTTACGATATGGAAATGTAATAATAATAGCATCGTTGAACGCCGTAGGGTTACCGGTATCCGTCGATGCCAATATTACTAAAACTCGAATCAAATATATCGCTAATATTCGTAAAATTTCCAATACTTGTAACGTTATATAGACGTTACGCATGCGCATCGCGAGGTATCGTATAACAGGGATTTCGCTTTTGACTTCTATCGTCTTAATTTTGTAATGGTTTACAGAAAGTCCTGTTTTAATACTAAATTGTTCTCCTCCTTATTTCTAAATGCAAGTAATTCATATGTGGGTGGATTATTATTTATGAATGGCAATTTTTAACTATAATTAGAGACACGTGGAATTATTAACGTTGACAAACTGTTTGAGGGCGGCAAGTAATATCATTGAAACTTTAACATGGAAGGGATATGATGAATTAAAAACGTAATATTATAAAACGATTCTTAAATTACAGGTAATAAACATTATTTATAATAAGTTTCGAACAATTTCAAACTTCGTCATTATTTCTGTGTAATTGCTTTTGAATGTAATTTACTGAATTCATTTCACGATTCATTTTATTCGGTACCAGTTACACTTGTGTTTAATAACTACTTGACTCAATTAAGGTAATTGCAGTTTATGGTCAAATGTAAAAGGGTTCGTAAGAGGAAGTTTCAAGTAGATCTCATTACTAGTACTCAACATGGTACTTTAATTAAAAGGTGATTGGTGGAATCTATGAAATTATTTATAACGGTCACCGAGTATAAAATATACAAAATGACAATAAAAATGCTAACCACATATTGTGGTTCAATAAAAACATACTAATGCGTGCTTTCTAATCAATAAGAAATTAATATAACAAATAATTCAGAATTATGATGATAATTTGTGCATTCTATTATTTTTATAGAAATATTGAAATTAATGACATTTTAAGTACTTCCCAATTGCTGTTCTATTATTGTTCAACGATTCTCAATTCAGAATTCAGTTTCGACAATTTTCAGAATAGAAATAATCGAAAAGTATAATAATAATTTGCGTATTCTACTTTTTAATTACTTTTCTATTATATTAAGACAATTATCAAAATGTCTGAATTGTCATTATATTCCATCCCCCATGCTTAATTGTGGAAGCGATGCAAGATTCTACGATTTTTTCGTTAAACTGCGGTTTTTACAGCCAAAGGTCCCAAATTTGAATTAATCGTTCCATAAGTCCCTCTTCCAATCTTTTTACTTTCAATTTTCAAACTGTGTTACTCAAGTAAATCTTTTTTCGTTGGAAATATAACTTTCTAACGATTCCATTTAAAACAAGCCTACACCGCCAAACGCCGCTTACGAATATTATTTATTATTGAATAAATAATAACGCTGCCTATCACACATTCCAGCGTCACATATTTCTTAATTAACAATTCAGAAATATTCTAAATTAAGAATGACCTTACTGTAATAGAATAGCGATGAAAAAATAGCCTGCTAAGTTTCGCATTAAAATTTTTGAGTATTTCTGTTTTTCGCCCAAGTCGTACAAACATTTTGCATTTCAAAAACACTGCAAGGTAAAACTTCGATCATTTACGAAGATAAGTCTACATTCTGAAAAGAGGTCTAACAGTGCGAATGAGGTGTACATATAATTAGTAAAAGGCTGCGAAATTCGTAGATTAACAGTGTTGCAGAGGTTCGCGCAAACATAACTGCAAACACGGGCACCGAAAGCAACAGTACTTTGTACTCCGTTGGCAAGAAGAAGCAAAGGACACCGAACTCATCAGAGCATAGAATTCTGTTTGAGAGTACTTAGATCCGGCACATCAGGAAGTCCTGTGTTCTCTCGGTGAAATCACTAACAAAGAAACACATGCCATTCGCAGGAAATTTTTACTTCGAGTTATTGCGAAATCCTTCTCAATAGAGTGAAATTTAGTTTTCGCGCGATTTTTAACCTTCGTGGAGTATTATATTAGCGGTACCGGAAAGTAATCAATTCGGGAGCGGAGAAAGTTGAGAATGTGTTCTTTTCTTTTTTCAAAAAGGGAATTATGGAAGATCTTCGGTCAAGGACATTAGATAACGATGATTATTATCAAATAGAATTATGTTTAAATTGTTTGCAAATCGCTTTGTTTCTTCATTTTTGAAATATGTTCATTTGCAAAATTTACTTAACCCTAAAACTACCAAAAGTGTTTTTAGTGAAATTATACGAACATACCACCGCGTATTGTTTGAGATTTGATATACTTTAATTCTATATACATATCATAAATAATTGCATTCATTGATTAACTTTAATCCCCCGGCATAATATATATATATAAATCAATGCGTAAGCATAACCGAGTATATACGTTCGAGTGTTAAACATCTTAATAAAATAAGCATAATAATTTGTATCTTATACTCGAGTCACGTTCTTCTTTATATAAACGATTGACTCTTCAGCATTGCATTCCCATCGAAAAAGACATCGAAGGCATTTGAATATGAAAATCGCGTTTACCTTTCTCTCGGTTTGCGTCCGCATGCTTTTTCCGAACGGTTCATCCGAACAGTCGAAACGGCTAAAGAGTCTCATTCTGGTTCGAACGTGCGTCACATACGCGATGCGTATTTACCGATTTTGTAAATGAGACACTTTTCTTGCCGATCGAAGCGTAGCTATACCGTAACAACGAAAAAAGACACTTGGGATTAACTGTACTCTTTTCAAGCCCGTTATCAAGACTCGCAATGAATGTACTTACTTGGCTACGATATGGATCGCGGCAATTAACGCGCTTCTACCTTTGATACCATTTTTGGTATCAAACAAGGAATATCCTAACGACATACTTGCTAGATGAGACACAATCTCAGAACCCACCGTTTGGCAGCAGAGATTTAACCTCTTCGTGTACTTGGCCACATATCATACGTCGATAACAATAACTTCACGACTCCAAATCTATCGATTTGTTTTTCTCAAACCCATTATTAACCCCTTGACATACAAATAAAACGGAATTTCATGGGTACAAAAAATACTATTTAATTTGGCTCAACTGAACGGTTATGTAAGCTTTGAAACAGAACGGAATATTTACAATGTTAAATATCATTTAATAAGATTGATACACAATATTAATGGACAATAATGAAGTAACATTATTAATAATAAATAAGTAGTTCTGTAAAGTATGACATTTTTCCTGTCCGTCCGAGACAGTTCTTGCGTTCCGGAGACGTCAACGTCTACGATGACACGCGAAACAAATGACGTCTCTAAGACGTCATTGTATGCCAACGGGTTAAGCTAGGTGCTTAAGAGTATTTCAAAAGTACCATTGTACTTTCACGGAGAACAGACACCAATATAATACGATATTAAATATTAATGTATATGTGGGCGATTTCAGGATTTATTTGAGTCTTTCTTGATCATATTGAAAAGTTGTGTTTTCTGAATTCTGAGGTTATTGAAGCCTACGTACGACATGTGGATAGCTAATTTACGTACTATAGAAAAGATATTTCCATTCGCGAAAATAAATTGCAATATTTACCAAATTTGTAAATAAAAACGCTTCTTATATATTCTTTATATCATAATTCATTTAGGTAACTTTTTGTCAAACAAGATGAGGTAAATCCTACGAAGGCAACGTATTAGATATTTTTATTCGGCTAAACGAGAGCTACAAAAATATGTAAATTTTGTCTCTATTAAATGACATCGAAATTTTGACCTTTGAACCTGATTTTTGGGAAAAATCCATCCACAACTCGAATTGTTGCGCCGTAAAGTTGTAAGGTGATTCGCAAATACACGGAAATGATGGCGTGCTTTTTATGAAAATATTATGGAAAACAAGTACAAGTGCATTCTCTAAGTTTTCATCTTTACTCTTTCTTCAAAAGGGTTATCTCATTAAAATCTTTAGAAACGAAGAATAAAGAGCCCAGGGCCAGGTCCTTAATTAATTCTTTGGAAATACCTGGCCGCCATAGCAACCGTTCTCCAATTCGTCACACAATTATTTCGTCACGATGTACCCCATTACGATCTGTCTGTTCGAGACACTTCATATCATTTTTATCCGTAATTTCCTTAATTGCATTCTTTCCTTAGAAAAGAAATTAATGGTGACCCATAGAATCCATGGTGCACCAATAACAGGTACACAAGTATTTCATTAATGCTTTGAACATCGCCGAAATCCGTGTTATACGATACTTTGGTAAGAAACGATATTATTTATGGGAAGACTTAATACGTATCTAATTGCTGTTAATTTCTCACGAAAATTGAACCGTTTATTTTGAAAGTTGCTTAAATCCATTTTTTCGGAAAATCAAGTTAACGTTTAAAATAGTTACAATTATACGTGTTGTTTTCGTTTTTAAATAATTTACTGCCAATATGTTTAAATTTACGAGGATTTTTTAATAGAAAATTAGCTAGTTAACGAAATGGTAACAATTTTTATTTTGAAAGTGACTTAAGTCCATTTTTGAAGATATCAAGTTAACGTTTATGGCAGTTACAATTCTTGGTGATTGACAAGTAATTTTGGCGCCTCTGATAATTCTAGTGTTAAATTAATACTATTCATATTAAAACTAGTGTTAGACTAACACTGTTCAAATTAACACTAGTGTTAAACTAACACTGTTCAAATTAACACTATTCAAATTAACACTAGTGTTAAATTAACACTGTTCAAATCAACGCTAGTGTTAAACTAACACTATTGAAATCAACGCTAGTGTTAACCTAACACTATTCAAATCAACGCTAGTGTTAAATTAACACTAGAACTACCAAAGGAGTCAAAATGACTTGTCTGCAATTATTCATATAATTATTCGAATATAATAATTATTTTTATCATTCCACATAATTATTTGAATACATAACGGCGCATTATTCGAAATTTCGTACATCTTTATTTTCCGCACACAACGCGCATAATTGTTAAATATCTCGATTTCAAAACAAACGGATTTTAAGCCACTTTCAAAGTAAACGGTTCAATTATGAAATTGCTTAACTGTTGAGCACTGAAGCATTCACAGGATGAATGAATTCTAACATGATTCTAGGTTCAACTTGAAAGCGGAGTAAGAAATAAACGGATGCACTTGACCGAACAAAGAAACGTTTTCCGTTGGCTGTAATTCGAGCGATGTACCGTACGGGATTGGCCAGGAGTCACCTTTACACCTTTACAAATCTTGAGCATTCCACGTATCTTGTGGTCACAACATAATAATCCACAAATTGCACAACCGTTGTATCGCAATGCACCAACAAACAGCGACATCATACATTCTTCAAGAATGTTCCGCATCTTCGACGCGGCTTAAATTCGTACGAGATAAGTCACGGAAACGTTTGAGTTCCCGATTCGATGAGAACGCGAGATCGCGATCGATTATGCTTCGCTTAGATAATTCTGATCTAACTCCACAATATACGATTTCGGGCTTATTTTAGTTTTATTACTTGATGTAACAAAAAATCATTTTGATTTCCGTCTTTTGAACGTGTCTGGAAATATATTAAACTATAAACTTGTAGTTCAAATTTGTCAAAATCCTGATATCCTGCTACTAAACTTGGCTAAATAGTAAATGAGAAAAATGAGTAACTAAACAATAGAATGAGTAACTTTATATTTAGAGTTATAATTGTAACTCACAGTTATTACTCACAGTAACAAAAAATCATTTTGATTTCCGTCTTTTGAACGTGTATGGAAATATATTAAACTATAAATTTGTAGTTCAAATTTCTCAAAATCCTGATATCCTGCTACTAAACTTGGCCAAATCGCAAATGACAAAAATGAGTAACTAAACAATAGAATGAATAACTCTATATTTAGAGTTATAATTATAACTCACAGTTATTACTTAGAGTTATGATTTCTTTCAAAATCGAGGAACTAGTTCGTCTGAATTAATATCATATTGAGTTGTGCGGAAAGTTCATGTCGATTTTTAAGTGATATTTAAGGTATTAAAGAAATTACCTCGCTGTTTCTCGGGTTCGTGTTCGACGATGAAAGCTGGAACAGCTGTGACCATTTGATAATCGGCCTCGACGACATCCGGCTCTTGCTCCTGCTTTGCTGGCAAAAGTGCTTGCATGGCAGTGGCATCGCCACAACTCCTTCTCGAATACTTCGTCCTCGAAACCCTCAGCAGGGTGGCGGGACTAATTCCTTGGCAATTATCCCGCGGCGTCGACGTCCCCGGTGGCTCGTCGCGGGTCGTCGGGCTCGACAACGAGAGTGCGACGTCGTCGGCGCTGTGACGCCTGGACTTCGATAACCGCTTGAACATCGTCTATCTGTAAACGGAACATGTTATGTCAGATAACTCATAGCTCCGTGTAACTTTGAAGTCACAAACTTGTTTATCCATATCTTTCATTTCATATCACTGTTTACGTGGTAATAATAATTATGAACGTACGCGTAACGATTGTCATCTTGGCCGGTGCGCGTGAGTAACCATTTCGTTAGTATTTTCGTGCAACTATAAGAAGAATCAACGTATACCGACGTTGGTTGATCCTAAAGTCGGTAATCGCTATACATATATATCTATCGCTTTTACTATCGTACAAATAGTATAGCTCTATCTCTATCAATCTATAGCTCCTTAAGAACTATATTCCGACTGTTCTATGATCTCTAGTCGATCTCTATTCGACCTCTCGTCGATCTCTCTAGAATCTCTATTCTATATCTATTCTATGCGCGTTATCCCTCGGCGGCTGGGCGACGGACCCTCATCCCCACTCCGGGTCCTTTTAGGGCCTGTCGTCCCGTCGGGGCTATTCCTCGCGTTTAACTAAATTTGCGTTATAGGATTTTCTTTTAGATGACTTTGAAGATGAGAACGTGAAAAATGAGGTTAAAGATATTGAAGTTTTTACGAATATAAGCGATGTATTTGATTCGAGTTTTAGTAATATTGGCATTGGCGGTTACCGATTACCGACATGACGTTAAACGTGTTAATGATAGATACCTGAAGAAGGACGGAAAGAGTTCATCGATTAAGAACATTCCACGAGGTCGCGGCCGACAAAACATCCCGTGTAACAGTGCCATTATAGCGATCGCAAGATATTATTTTCGAATGGCACCGACCGCGTAGAGAGCAATTAACTTCCCTTGCGGTTGGCTACGAAGGCCGCTTGCTATTATTTATTTTCCCTCGCCAAGGACCTCGGGTTCTCCTGGTTCATGATCTCTACACATATGTATATTATTGTATATATGTACATCACATAGAAAGACATAGCAAAAAGGGAAAGAAAGAGCGATGAAAGAAGAGCAACTTTCTCGGAACATCACCACGTCATCTTTCTTCATCTACTTCTCGTACGAGTTCTCGTAAATAGATATTCTTTTTTAGAAAGCAGCAGAAGGGAGTGACATCTGTCGCGGTTTCGCTCGTAACGTTCATCTTTCGATGCGCTCAATTAACCCGATCACAGACGAGATATAAGTAGACCAAGCATTAAATCGGCTTTCGTGATTCCACTCAAAAATTACCGGCGCGGCAAAAATCAATGCAGCTAACAAAAGACGTGGCGGACGAACTGCAATAAATTGAGAGGGAATGCATCGTTACTATATTGATGCAACAAATGCAAATGCATTGCGTGCATGTACCTATCTTATTCACAAGTGTATATATAATACTTGTAAGTGTATAACACTGTATAAAATAAATGTTTGTTCATCGCTGAAAGATAGTCAAGTGATATTCCTAACTTATTCGCTAAATTGAGTTTGCATAAAAAATTGTGACGTGAAGATGAAGGTTTGAGAGTCTTTCTTCGTCGCAAAAAGTTCTGTGAACTTTTGCGAATAAAATGATATGAATTAGATTTGCAATATAAATTTGCAAATATGTTTAAACATTCGTTAAGGTTGGGGAGAAATTCTCCACGCGCTCATTCTTCAAGATTCTTTTTAAGTTTGCATAAAAATTGTGACGTAACTATAAAAGCTAGACGATTTCTGTTTATCGTAAACAATTCTGTGAACTCTAGCGAATAAAATGATATGAATTAGATTTGCAAAATTAATTTGCAAATATGTTTAAACATTAATTAAAATTGGCGGGACACTCTACGCGTGCTCATTCTTCGAAACTCTTTTCAAGTTTGGATACAAATTATGACGTAAATATAAAGGCTAGACGATTTCCGTTCATTGCAAAAAATTCTGTGGACTTTTGCGAATAGAATGATATGAATCACATTTGCAAAATTAATTTGCAAATATGTTTAAACATTAATTAAATTTGGCGGGACACTTTACGCGTGCTCATTCTTCGAGACTCTTTTCAAGTTTGCATAAAAATTGTGACGTAACTATAAAAGTTAGACGATTTCTGTTTATTGCAAAAAATTCTGTGAACTTTTGCGAATAAAATGATATGAACTATATTTGCAATATAAATTTGCAAATATGTTTAAACATTTGTTAAAGTTGGCGAGAAAGTCTCCGCGCGCTCATTCTTCAAGATTCTTTTTAAGTTTGCATAAATATACTGACGTGAAGATCAAAGTTAGACGATTTCTGTTCATTGCAAAAAATTCTGTGAACATTTGCGAATAAAATGGTATGAATTAGATTTGCAATATAAATTTGCAAATATGTTTAAACGTTGGTTAAAGTTGGCGAAACATACTCCGCGCGGGACTTGTCTCTGCATCTAATCCATATTGTACAATTTTAGTTTTAATTACTTAATTTACGGAAGTACGAGCAATGAAGAACTTCATGTTTAAACATTTTCTTTCTATTTGCTCTAGTAAGCGAGATATTTAAAGAAAACAATTTGGTTTTTATTCGTCAGCACCCCTAAAGTGTCAAATTCATGGGTAGAAAAAATGCCGTCCATCTAGCGGTGAAACGGGGGAACTAATTTAGTGGTGAGTTTAGTTCCATCTAGCGGGGAAAGGTGGAACTAATTTAGTGGCGAGTTTAGTTTAGCCACTAAATTAGTTCCATCTTCCCACCGCTAGATGGAACTAAACTCGCCACTAAATTAGTTCCCCCGTTTCACCGCTAGATGGGGGGGAATTTTTTCTGCCCATGAATTTCGCCATTACAGAGGGGTAATCCTTGGAGGCTTGTAACGCATTTAGTTCCCCCGTTTCACCGCTAGATGGACGGCATTTTTTCTACTCATGAATTTGACACTTTAGGGGTGCTGACGAATAAAAACCAAATTGTTTTCTTTAAATATCTCGCTTACTAGAGCAAATAGAAAGAAAATGTTTAAACATGAAGTTCTTCATTGCTCGTACTTCCGTAAATTAAGTAATTAAAACTAAAATTGTACAATATGGATTAGATGGAGAGACAAGCCCCGCGCGGAGTATGTTTTGCCAACTTTAATCAATGTTTAAACATATTTGCAAATTTATATTGCAAATATAATTCATTTCATTTTATTCGCAAAAGATCACAGAACTTTTTGCAACAAAGAAAGACTCTCTAACTTTCATCTTCACGTCACAATTTGTATGGAAATTTAAAAAGAATCTTGAAGAATGAGCGCGCGCAGAATTTCTCGCAAAGTTTATCCAAGTTTTAAACATATTTGCAAACTTATATTGCAAATCTAATTCATATCATTTTATTCGCAAAAGTTCACAGAATTTTTTGCAATAAACAGAAATCGTCTAACTTTTATATTTACGTCATAATTTTTATGCAAACTTAAAAAGAATCTTGAAGAATGAGCGCGCGGAGAATTTCTCGCCAACTTTAACCAATGTTTAAACATATTTGCAAATTTATATTGCAAATCTAATTCATATCATTTTATTCGCAAAAGTCCACAGAATTTTTTGCAATAAACAGAAATCGTCTAACTTTTATAGTTACGTCACAATTTTTATGCAAACTTGAAAAGAGTCTCGAAGAATGAGCACGCGTAGAGTGCCCCGCCAAATTTAATTAATGTTTAAACATATTTGCAAATTAATTTTGCAAATCTAATTCATATCATTTTATTCGCAAAAGTCCACAGAATTTTTTGCAATCAATTAAAACTGTTTCACCTTTAAACTGACGTCACTAATCTTGTTCAGATGACAAGGAACGTTCTAAAAATGTGAACGCGGAAAGCGTTTCGCCAAATTTATCTAATGTTTAAACATATTTGCAAATTAATATTGCAATTGTAACTTGCATCCTTTCATTCGCAAAAGTCCACAGATTTTTTGGCAATGAATAAATACTATCTATCGTTTATACTTACGTCACAATTTTTCAGCAAACTTGAAAAGAGTCTCGAAGAATGAGCACGCGTAGAGTGCCCCGCCAAATTTAATTAATGTTTAAACATATTTGCAAATTAATTTTGCAAATCTAATTCATATCATTTTATTCGCAAAAGTCCACAGAATTTTGTGCAATCAATTAAAACTGTTTCACCTTTAAACTGACGTCACTAATCTTGTTCAGATGACAAGGAACGTTCTAAAAATGTGAACGCGGAAAGCGTTTCGCCAAATTTATCTAATGTTTAAACATATTTGCAAATTAATATTGCAATTGTAACTTGCATCCTTTCATTCGCAAAAGTCCACAGATTTTTTGGCAATGAATAAATACTATCTATCGTTTATACTTACGTCACAATTTTTCAGCAAACTTGAAAAGAGTCTCGAAGAATTAGCACGCGGTGTGTGTCGGGTCAAACTTAAATAATGTTCAAACATATTTGCAAATACAAATTGCAAATCTAATTTATAAGACACGTGCCAAGTGGTACATAAACTCGGATGATATATTGCCAATTGTTACTTACGGATTAATATTCATTTCAGACGTTGAATCAAACTATTATTTACTTAATTTATTCGGTATTTCGAGCCACTTTCTCTTTCTTCTTTCTTCAAAGTAATAGTTTAATAGTAATAATTTAATTTTGTTCTCACGATGATGATAAAGTAGTGGCGTATTTACTTAATAACTATAGAATAATGGAACATATATATATCTGTTAAATGTCGAGTAGTATGTATACTAAGAGATATAAGAGTTTTTGATCAAATAATTTCATGTTTCATTTTTGCATTTTTAGATCTAAAAATATGAAGAAACAGCTATTTTATGTGTTTGATGGATAACGTCACCCGCGAATAATATATATATATAATGAGTACAATGAAACACATAATAATGAAACACACATATATATATATATAACTCTGGAATTACAGATTGCATTGCGTGCTTGGTCTACTTATATCTTGTCGGTGGCCTGATCAACAAGAAGAAAGCGAATGTTTCGGTTCCTCTTATTCTCCGTAACCTGCGGCTCAACTACTCTTCCTTGTCTTCTTATCCCCACCCCGCCCGATGGTTTTACTCGTAAATTAACCGTTTTACAGTGAAAGTGGCCTGATTTTATCAACGCTCGGTAGATGTTTGAATGAAGCGAGAGAGAATCGTTGCATCGCGTCGGAACATCGGACATCTTCTTTGACAGCACGCAGCGAGATTATTGTTACATATTTTGCACTTCTAATTAACCCTTTCGCACACCAAATGAACTCTTTCGCAGATCAGATATTTGGCGTGAAATAATATTGTTGTTGTCAAGTAAGTATTCTATGTTAATCTAAGACTGATTTTGATCCCTGAAAGAATGAATTCGATTTACAAAAATATTTACAAACATTTAATATATAAATATATAAATATTGTAATACGTCAAATAAGTATTTGATATTAATTTCATATCCCATTAGATATTACTTCAATTACAATATCTTAATAAAACAGATTTATAGAAAATTCTAATAAAACCAAATTAATAATTACGTCTTCTTGCCACGTAAACAGAAATCTCCACATAAACATTTTGATATGTGAAATTATTACCTTGCCTGTAACTTGACAATGATAGATCTATTTACTAGGATTTAGACATCCCGTTAATGAGTGTAATTAAACAGCATTTAAGGCAAACGACAGTCTCACGTTCATGATGTAATTAGCCGAGGATGTCTAACGCGGTGTCTTATTAGAAAAGGATTGGCTCTACCAAAAGAACCAGTGGAATAATTAACAGCTACTACTTATCCGATGAAACGAGCGCTAATTACTTCGTAAGATCTTCAGCAATAGCTGTATCCCTGCTCTAATAGTTAGCCGCCACGACGCTAGGATAATTCGAGTTTCCGGTATTCCAGCAGCCGGTAAAGATTAGCTTGATCTCCTCGCTATATGCATCTCGTATCTCATCAAGAATTATTGATCCGCTCAATGATTTTCCTGTTTGATACTGAAATGAAATCATCCAAAGCATGCCGAATAAGCACGGAATGAAATCTTCACCGGAAACGATGCCTATTAATATAGAACTCGTTATCCCAGGAATGAAGGAATAAGTTATGGATTTCTTGTGATCCAGATTAAATGGGAAGCTTGTTTTGCTTGCAAAGTCTGTCGGTAAGTACATAGTTTGAGGCGCGGTGTTTCGGAATTGTGTATACTTTTGAGTCTTTTTTTATGCGTATACTTTTAATACGGTGAAGGAAAAATGCAAAAAAGAATGAGTGATCCAAGAAAACTAAAAGGTTTTACAGACTAATGAGCCTGTCCATTTATTTTTGATCTTTTTATGGTTTTCTGCTGGGAATTAAGAGAGAAGAGAATAATTTCCGCACAGAAATAAAGCTTTTCCCGGTCGAATTAGAAATCTTTTTATGCGTAAACAAAACAGAACAACTGAATGCGTGTAAGTTACCTCTTTTGTGCTGATGGTTTGTTAAATAACGGATAAGAATATAATTCTTCATTAATATTGTTTGTATCAATAATTACAAAATAAAAACATTATTAAAATTGTAAAAAATTTGTGAAATTAAGTTATTGGTAATTACACGAGAGATAAAGGAGATAATAAGAGATAAAAAGAGAATTTAGTGTACTTTCTCTATTAACAGGTAGGTCTGATACTCTCAGCGTGTATTCATGTTAAACTAAATGGAACAGTAGTTTGGAAATCCTACAACCGTTTGTAATTGAATGATCCTCTTAGTATCGATAGCTTTTTTATGTTAAAGTGGTGTCAAACCTTTGTCTCTCAGTCACGGGAAGGTGAATCTCGAGAGAGATTTCCAATAAGTGCAGTGTTTCCAATAAATTGATTTTAGGTTCATCGAGATATTTATATATCTGAAACAATTTTTTTCTTTCTATTCAATATGTTGTGAATGCACTTACGATATGGGAAACTCGTACATATAGCCATCGATTTTGCATTGAAAGAATTGATTTTAGAATTGAGTTTACATTGAAAGAATTAATATTAAAATTGATTTTACATTGAAAGAATTGATTTTAGAATTGAGGTTACATTGAAAGAATTAATATTAAAATTGATTTTACATTGAAAGAATTGATTTTACATTGAAAGAATCAATTTTAGAATTGATTTTACATTGAAAGAATTGATTAAGAATTGATTGATTAGAAATGTTTTACTTCCGTCGATGAGTACTATAAGTTACTAAAATTTTAGACCCTTCTTTGTATCACCCCATTATATTCTTTTTTAATTACAGTGAACCAGCCAATTAAACGTCAAAAATTGTTTTCTTACAAGGCAGTGCGCTGTTACTCTCAAAAAGTATATAAAAGATAATCGTCAAGACTCGTTAATTCGCGCAGGAACCACCTGTCGGCCGATGGACGATGAGTGGACATTGATAGGAGGACGTGTGACCAGTTTCTTTAAGTATATGTCGCGAAATCGCGGGGCCACAAGACGAGAAGCGGGTGCGAAATCGAAGCAACAGATCTAAAATGAGGAGTCAGAACCGCGACATTTTTTTCTCTGTTAGTCCAGGAATCAGGATGATTATAATTGCGTACGACGGTAGGCTCTTCACTGATTAATCCTTTACTGTCCACTTATTTGCTTATATAACGACGTTTACTTTAAACGTTAGAACGAACATTCAAAGTAAATAGAATATAAGACCTTTGTCCATTTGATAATTTTACCATTAATATTAAACTATATTCTTGCCATGCAGACACATATTGTATCGGCACCTGGGTGTAATAAGATTTTGTTACCTTTAAAATCGGTCGGGTACGTTTATTGCTATCGGTCGGTTTTTAGTTTCCCCACAACAAATTACTTTACTACAAGAAGGTTGGCGAACTATGCAGCAAGAAACATTACACAAACTTGTCGGGGTATGTCAAAAATATGTAAAATAGCAATAATGAAAAAAGGGGGATACTTCGACGAATCGCGTATTAAGCGAAATGTATAATTAATATAGAATAAAATATACGACATTTATACGACTCTTCTATCTTATAATATCAACATACATCGACCTACAGATATGCCCAAGGAAAAGTATCCCATTCCATTTTATAGACAAGATATTTAATAATTTGCTTAACGATAGTAAATGATCCCAAACTTATGGCCGGTAGTGTATACTCAGTTATGCTTACACATTTATTTACACCTAAATTATGGTTGGTGGAGTTAAGTTAATTAAGATTCAAGTATATAAATTCTGGAATCTTCGTAATTATGACTGCCATGCACCATTAATTTGTATATATTTAATATTAATTATTAGTTATACCTCATTCTTGAATATTAATTATTCCGTTTATTCCAGCCTTTTATGTTATTATGAAAATGTATATTCAAACTTACTTTGAAATTATAAATAATTCATTTAGGAGCCATATACAAGGAGAATGTAAATAATAATTAATATTTTAAATTGACATAGCTTCAAATACAATTTTTTCAAATTTTATGAAAGAATATATTTCCCATATTCTTCGGCAAAGTTGCGTTTTTTCCGGGAACGATAAATATTTGCATAAATTTGATTCACATACACGCTGTTTTGCAGTGCGATTTTTAAAATACCCAAATCTTTCGAATGCAATAAAAAAATATAATAATACTTGAGCCGATTAACAATGATATAATACTAAACAATTCAATCAAGCGAATTCCAATATTAATTATCGGTCTAATTAACAATATAACATCAGGGCTCGAAAATAATATACAATTCCTAAACCATATACAAGGAAGTGAATCCCGGAGTATAATTTATTACGCTCCGATCGAAAATTAATTAGCATCGATAACCGTCCTCTTCAGCTATTAACCAGTGAATAACGACACAAAACATTGACCTTGGCTGTTGAAAATCTTCTAATAATACAGTCACGGCATTTAAATCGAGAATGACCGTAAAAGTCAATAAAACGTACGACTTGGAATTTAAAAGAGCCGCCGGTGCGTCTGTGGGGACTCAGCCACCTGTCGAGGTGGCCGAGGACAAAACAGTAACGAGACCTAGCTTTTAGATTTGCGTTAATCTACATCTCTTATTGCTCGTTGCAGCGAACAGAGAGTGCACGGAAGTCGTTATTACCAGGAGGATGTACTCTGATAGTAATTTTCTAATTTCAACCTCTTTTCAAACTAGATATGACTAATATTCATACGTCCTTCTAACATCCTCCACGTAACTACGTTCTTCATGAACACAAGTACTACCGAACATACGTATACTTACAAGGAGAGTTTGTCAGTTTTCTGTGAGATTCTCCAACAAGATTTTGTAAAAAACGTAGTACAGATACAACTAATTCTATAGCACATAATTTTCAGGTGCGATGGTCCACGCGTTTTTCCAAAAAAGGCTTTAAATTAGACGCGATTTCTATTCTTTTATGTATCTTTTACTGTACAGTGTGAAGTCAGCGGAATGCACAGCGCTCCTGGCTCACTGCGCGCGCACCCGAATTCCCTCAGCTTTGTGTTGCGTAGCGAAGGATGCATAAATATATGGAAATGACGTCTAATTTTAAACCCTTTTTTGCAAAACGTGTATGCTATAGAATTAGTTGTATCCATACTACGACTCTCTAATAATAATACTAAAAAAAAACGTTTATCATATTTGAAATCATGGTAGACAATAGCTTATAAACTACATAAAAAAGAATATGAGAGTGCCTTGATTAGCAGATTGAAATAATGATATCAAGTCGCGTGTGAAATCAGATGCTGATCGGCTATCATGAAAGTGCTTAATCTTGTATCCAGTATTCCGTATAATAAGTGGTCTACTTTAACATCGCTGAATTCAAAAGTATAATAAAGATATTATCCGTCAATAAATAAAACAGGCTAATTATCAGCTGAAATTAATGAGGTACTTAAGAAAGTGTAATTCTAACGTATAACAAGTAATCAGATATTAATAAATTCTGAAGACCAACATAACCATGAAGAATTACAATGCATCAACTTTCAAACTCGAAATGAAGAAGCACGTGGTTCTTGGTTAATCGATAATTACCGACGATAGTTACTAGAAGAAACATTAACGGGTTGATAATGAATCGCGTATTAATACAGTTTGGAGATAAAGGAAAGCAACGTGGCGGATCGAAATGCATTAACTTTCAGACTTGAAAGAAAAAGAGGAGGTACGGCGCACGGGCGAGTAAGCAAACATACGATACGTATACCGTGGAGTACTATGCCTCAGGCTGGAGAAAGTTCCTCAGCGTATGCAGGAACTGCACGCTCGCGTATGCACTTTTATGCTATCAAGGAATATTGCACGGTTTCACGTAACGCACGTGCCACGGCACCGAAGTACTTACGTTTGCCTTTTAGATGCAGAC
Source organism: Nysson spinosus (assembly GCA_910591585.2). NCBI lineage: Eukaryota > Metazoa > Arthropoda > Insecta > Hymenoptera > Crabronidae > Nysson > Nysson spinosus. The sequence goes on along the minus strand of OU342852.1, from coordinate 881,673 downwards.
ATGCATCGTGGCCGACCTTTAGTTTCCTTCTCCACTTCTGGTTCTTACAGGAAGGGAATCATCGACCGACATAGTTACGGCGGCCATTGACATTCGTCCGATCTTTCTAGGATACGCCGGTGAAATCGGATGAGAATTAAGGGAATTTATGTTACAGCCTTATAATTTGATTTATAGCTCAATTAACTTCCCGTCAAATTTCTCCCTCTTCTTGGAAAGTTATTCAGGAAGCACGTGAGAGACGGGGATTACCAAACGCTTAATTAATCGGTATTCATTTCGGGAAGAACTTTTGGAATTTTTGGTTATTCTATTACGTCGTGTAATACAGGTTTCTGCACTAATTCAATCCTTTGCTGATCATATTCACCTTTTTGTACTAGAAATTCATTACTTTGTAGATTATATTCATCTTTTTGCAAATCATAAAGTGATTAAAGTAATAACAATTAAATTAACATAAAATACGAGAAATATTGACATACATTTACTTTATAAATATTGTTGGTGTTAAATAAGCATATTATGTTAATTTTATGTCACATTGGAGTTGATTTTGATTACAATATCTTGAGAAAATAAATTTGTAGAAAAGCTTAATTTACAAAATGGTGAATTTGATTTGCAGTAAGATAAGCAACTATTTTTTTTAATACTCATAAATCGAGTTTTATTCAAAAGGAAAGAAAAATTGGTTCTTTAATTGAAATAAACATTTTATCAATCAAATTATGCACTATTCGATTGCATGCATTTTTGCCAACGCGTTGCCAACCAAAAATAATTCTTTCGAGAATATAAAGTCCGTAAATGTCTGATAAGAAATCCGACAAATCCGATTAAGGAAAAAGTTTAATTAAATACCATAGCAATATCTTGATTTATGAAGAATATAAGGAACTCTTTATGAGCTTATTCACTTAAGTAAATTAAGAATACAAAAATAGAAAGAAATACCGCGTTGGGATTTTATTTGGCAAAGTTTTGTTGACTTCCATAAAAGTTCTGTCTCTTATTGAGGGTTGCTCGGAAAGTTTTTATGAATAGCACCATTAATATTGGAATAAGTCCCTGTTATCTTGGAAGAATCAATAAACCAATTTCGATAATAATGATATTAGAATATTTCGTAAAAATAATGATTTTACTGACACTTTCATTCACCCACCATAATTGATTGTATAATGATTCATTTTAAGTAAATTATGAATGAGATTGAATGATGAATTAAAAAGTATAATTTGTACAATTTACGTAAATATTTCGTTGTGTTTATCACCACATTCTATATAATCTACTTTTTCTAAGTAATTACCTAATAAGTCCTCTTAGACACGGTATGTAATTAAAAACACTGAAGTATGCATTTCTAAGCGAAAGAAAGGGATGCAGTAAATTGTACGGAAATTAGTGAAATAGGAATTCTACGAATTACGCAAACACTACACTTCTGTTTCAGAAAGTGTAACGCTTTCTAGTAGAAGTATTTAAAAATATTCAACGCACGAATGATTTCTCTCGACGATCCTCGTAATAAATCGATTGACGACCGAAAATCGAGTTTCGAGCGCAAAGGGTTAAACTTATTAAAAACGCGCCCCCGAATCTCCGCGATTTGGGAATTCGTTTCGCAAACTTTTATTTTCACCCCTTCGATATAATCGTCGCTTTGGAGAACATCGAATAATTAATTATTGATTCGGCAGTTGCACAATTTATTTGCGACAGAATAATATGACAAGATAATAGAGCGAATTTATAGGTGATAAATGATGTATTAAATAAACCTTCATTATTTTCTGTAAAAGAAATCATTTAACAAAAAATAAAAACGTTAAGACCTTCTGGCATTTCAAAATATGCACTTTCATATTTATATAATATGGATACATATGAAATGCACATTAACCTATGCAAATCTAGTTACAAAAACAACAATGTTAAGTACAGCCTATCCTGTTCCACAGCTAATTGCACTTGTCCTAACTGCATTATAATTGCATTTTAACGCGATACGAATAGATGCAATCTTTCGAGAGGACAGGTAGTTAGTGCCGTTATAAATGGCGTCGATAGAGATTCCAGACAATGTCGGAAACGTTCGCATTTACAACGTCAACCGGAGAACCATGAATTTCGCCGATCTCTCGTGGGGTAGGGAATTTTATTGATGGGAGTTCGATTATGGAAACAGATGCCTCGCCGTACATAAATGTCTGCCGCGTGGAAATTGGCAGCGAAGAGAAAGGAGGCTCCAGTGAATACGTCCAGGAAACACTCAACTGTGAAAGGTGTTTATTTACGTCCATTGATTCTTTTCTTTTTCTTCTTTACGGACGATGATGACGCGTGCCAAACACGCTTTATCACACCACTAGTCGATTAGCTACACATCTCGATAAACCCATAGAAATTGCCATGGAAGATGAATACAGGCTTACAATACACATACACGAGGCAAGTTTACGCTGCTTTGTGTTCAATTACGCGCTAACGTGAATTCCATGAGCTAAGACGTTAAATACATGGAGATTTTAATCACTCTTTAACCGAGGACTTTACTTGAACGGTTATTTATGTGGTATTACCTGTCTTGTCCTTAACCCTTTGACAGTATATTCTAGCAAAAAAGCATTAGCATGGTACGATGCGGTATTCGTATGACAGTAGTTCATACTGGATTGCATATTTAACACATTCTATGGGAGCTGTTTTTGAGGATTTGAATTCCTTTGGAAAAGGATTTTCAAAAGCATTGTAATTAATACAGTCCCCGAAATTTGTATAAAACTACCACGTTTTTGACTAATATCTTATAAATATTTCATACTTATGATAAGTTTGTGAGTGATATTATTTCGGGAGAATTAAAGACACATATTTGTCGGTTTAAATAACAGAAATAACATTAGTTTAAAATAAGAAACGGAAATATGTAATATGACATAAAATGTAAATTGACAATAATCTCTGTTTTATTTATAAGGATTATTTATTTATTTATAAGGATAATCCAACTCAGTGCATACAGCTTTAATTATCAAACGTTTAATTTGCTGATCAAAAAGATATGAATCCGTATTTCGAACGGCGATATGTTAAAAACGTATTAATACGTGTCCCGCATACAATGTGTTAACCCTTCGGGTTTTAAGGAAGGATATTAATAACAATCTTTAAAGAATTCAAACATTATTCTTTCCAACAATTTGACCGAATTACAATTGAGCTCAACGTGAGCGTTTAATAGATACGTTAGGCGAACTATGCATTATAGTTTGTAGGCCGAGATTCTGATGTATTCCTTGCACAACCAGTGATTTAAATGGCGGACGATGGAATAAGGCGACAGGCATAATTCACCGAGATTCAATCATGCATCGAGTTGCGCATTCCGAATACACGCCAAGGAAACCAAAACCTAACCTATATAAATGTCTTACTCATAATTTATGTATACCTTTTTTTCGCGAGTCTATGTTCAATTATATCCATTAATATCTGGATGAATAATTGATTTGCACCGCGAAGAATTCAACCAAATTGGAATACTATGATGAAGCTCATTGGCACAAAAACCGGAGAGTTTTCGTGAAATAATATGTCGCAAGAGTTCACGAAAGGATACAGGTGGAAGACTGTGCTGTGGTGTTCGATATGTTTTCCCTCCCGCGAGCGTAAACGAGCTCTGATCCTTCGGACACGTTATTACACAGGTAATACACCTGTTACCATACGCGTTGCGTAATCCCCTTCAGAGGCGAACCCTCCGATGAAACTGGCCGCAAGAATTCCGAGTACTTTCACTCCATGCCGAGGCAAGGTGTCGCGACATATCTATAGTAGGACCCCCTATAACACGGCAGATAAATACACGACACTACCGGTCATAAGTTTGGGATCACTTGCTTTGTCTTCATTCTAATGTTTAAAGTAAACGTTAGAATGAACATTAAAAGTAAATGGAATATAAAAGCTTTGTCAATTTTATAATTTTACCATTAATATTAAACTATTTGCTTGCTATGCAGACACATATTGTATTGGCACCTGGGTGTAATAAGATTTTGTTACCTTTAAAATCGGTCGGGTACGTTTATTGCTATCGGTCGGATTTTAGTTTCCCCACAAGAAATTACTTTAGTACAAGAAGGTTGGCGAACTATGCAGCAAGAAACATTACGCAAACTTGTTGGGGTATGTCAAAAATATGTAGAATAGGAATAATGAGAAAAGGGGATACTTGGACGAATCGCGTATTAAGCGAAATGTATAATTAATGTAGAATAAAATATACGACATTTGTAGGACTCTTCTATCTTATAATATCTACATACATCAACCTATAGATATACCCAATTGCCACAAAAAAGGTCATTCGTAACTTGTTAATTGGTATCACAAAACGTCTTATAAAGACGCCTTATAATATCAATCTTATATCTATTTTGTTAATTCAGTTTGTGTGATAAATAAAAGACTCGAATTTGGAATGAATTGCTGGAAACGCTGTGGAATGCACAGAATTAATTGAAAATAAAATTGTTAGGGTAAATCCTCGTTTATAACCGAAATATTCTTCGATTCCAAAGTTTCAAACAATAAGAACGTAAAATTTGTTTATTATATATACAGAATAAATATGAACAAATTTATATACACACGTCATGAGTAAGTGAGTCATGAAAAGGTGGAGAACTTTGTATTGGACAACTGGTATTGAAAGTATATCAGAAATCAGGTTTTACCTGTGGCAGTGATTTTGATCTCATGATTGATGGCAAGTTCAAGAGATAATGCTATACTTGATTCTACCGGGGGTTAAGTTTAAATGACAGGGACAATTTTATTAACAATTTGTTGGACTATAATATTGTTTTTCTGCAACTGCACCGAATTTTGTTTTTACACGCTAGATACATTTCCGAAGAATATGTGTAAACAAATATATTGTATCTATGGAGACTTTAGAATTATTATTTTATTATTTGTAAAATGAAAAGAATTTTAGTTTGACTTTTTTACGCGCTTTTTTCACGATTTCAGTATTATCCGCTCGAGTTAATTCAAGGCGTGCGCATTAAAGGATGGAATTTTTATGGAAAACTTTAGTAAAACATATTTGTATAAAAGAGTTTAAGGTCATGTTTTCATCAAAACGTTTGATAGCAGACAATAGTGAACGTTGGTGATAATGATTTTCTACGTTAATTATTCGTTACGACAATTTTAACTCAAAGTTAATGATCAAACTCAAGTTCATCTGACGACACCCAAAATACAAGGACCATGTTGCAAGTTTTAAAAAAGCTATGAATTTACATGGATATAATATTCGGAAAAATAGAAGTAGAATATCGAAATCCAATTAATATATTCTACTAGAATATTCTAATAAAGATAGAATAATATTGCCTCAATTATCAGATTTATTATCCATTTCAACTTTCCATATCGTAACAGCAAGCATTTACTGTAAGAATTAAGTCATCATGACAAGCATTAATATTTATTAGCGCGCTACGCTTTGCAGTATTCGTAATATTTAATAACCGCATTAATGTCTTGATAAGTTTCCCCTGGATATATGATATTCCACTGAATCCTGTACTCCACGGGATAAAATATGCACGCAAGAAAGAAGGAGATAAATGCAGTATTTATTGACGTATGTTACAGTATCTCCGTAACAAATCGATGAATAATGCAATGATAAAAGGGGGAAATAACATATCCTGTGAGTGACGGGAAACGGAACTCTGAGTAATCTGAGTTCCTATAACACTGATTCGGACCAGAAATTATTCCAAATTATTCCACAGTTCCTTTATCCACGGTGTAATTTCATACGTTTCCAGCCATTCCATAAGTGGTGCACGATTTTTTAATTATTAGGTCGTGTATTATGAAAGTTACATTTCTTATCAGACCATTACAGAATTTGTTACGAAGTAACTATGTGTAACTATTATAAACGTTAATTTGATTTTTTAAAACAATGGATTTAGGTCACTTTAAAAGTAAACCACTTAATTAGTGCGTGATCTTGAATTGAGGAGTCGCAGAATTATGATTGATCCTTTCGTTCGTACTATTCAATTTGTTTGATCAGAAAACATCGTGTTACCACAAAAGTGAAATGCTCTACGTGACTTGGAATGCGTAGAGTTACGTTAAATTATACGCGGCCTGAAGATCCACTGTACATTCCATTTCTGGGATACGACTTTCCATCATCGTTCAGGAATTTCTGCAAGTTCTGTTGCATGAAGGATTGCAACCTTGACGCCTCCAAGGCAAAAATTGGTAAACATTCACCGGGAGACTTTTGGTTCGGCACATTCCATTTAGTTACCAATTTGTCTTACATTTTATTGACCGATTTAGTGGCAATAATCTATTGGAAAATGTTCTAATACTAAATAGTATACTAGGTATTGCTATTAAATCCGTGCTATACGATACCTCGCGATACGCATTTAAAAAAAAGACGAGAATCGCAATAATAAATATCCTTAATATATCAACCCAGATTTCTTGAGAATTAAAAATTCCAATGTCAAATATATTCATTGCATTATTTCTAAACATTCGTATTTAATTACTCCATCTTTAATTGCATTTGTAATTAATTTTGTTCATAATCTAGCATCATTAATAATATTACATTGGAGTTATATCATACGGTAATAATAACATTTGTAAATGATTTCAAGGTAAGTAAATACTTTGTATTCATATAATATTAATTAATTACGTTCACACGTGAGACATTCCTGAGATTCAAGGATTCGCGGGTAGGTTATGAAACCTTTTATTCCCATATTAAATGTATAAAAGATTCCGAGTGATTCGTACTTGATACATGCACGTAATTTCGTAATAAAATATTCGATCTCCCGTAGACTTAATTCACTGTTGGATAATTACACTGGATTTCGTAACGATGAAATTCGCCGGTAGAGTTTCACCGTGCTGTTAAACACTTGGAAGTTTCCTCGTTGAACGGTGCTAATTAAAGTTGAATTGTTCGAGTTATTTACGTGATTACAAACTATTCACATTTACTTCACAATATATCGATGGATAACAAAAAGTAATACTACGTTTGTATTAATGTCTATCTACTGAATTTAGATCGAAATTGTGGTAATCACGGTATCGAATACGATTAAATCTGGTTTTAAGAGCGCAATGAGTGTAACGGGATTCAATGATTTATTATGGAATTATTTGCAACCAGCAAAACTGCACCTCTCACAATGTCGTAAGAATTGCGAGAATGAAATGAATCGAACGAATAAAAGTTCAACGACGCAATCAAAAAGTCGTTAGCGCAGTAAACAAAGATAAGATGAGAGATACAAAAGTCGTCTTCGAGTGGAAAGGGTTAATATTACGATTAAGAATACAAAAATATCAATCCGTAGCGGAAAATGTAAATATATGAATTATTTCTGGGAAGAAAAAGTATATCGTACGTAGTTAACAATGTGAAGCAAGAATTTATGTTCATATTTTATCGTAATATTTATAATAATTGTAGCAGTATTAAAAGTGCGAAAAATCTTGGAAGTCCGGAAAACAGAAGCAGACATTAAAATATATTTCACGCGATCTTTTCAGGGATTCAGTTGGCTAGCATGCACCGACAGTGTTTTCGAGATAGTTTCGTTCGAGAAAGTTTGTTTTTTCAGGGCTGCCAAGAATCGAAGGGAGCTAATACAAGCAGTCCTTCGAACTCTAATCGCATGGAAAGTACAGTGATACCAACTATGGATTCAGATTGAAAAACTTTGGATATGTTTACTAACATGCTTTAAACTTTTATATATAATTTTATATAGCAACTAACTTATTTTAAATATAACATTTAAATTAGTATATCTTAGAAAAGCTCTTTACCTTTAGATGTTACAATGTTGGTAAGCGTAGTAATTTCCATTTCATTACAATAAATTATTAAATTGAGAGTTTAGCTTTTGTTCCATAGAAACTTATTAATATCGATGGTAATTATCCAAAAGATTAACACAATTAATTACACAGGTTTCGCACTCCAAATTAATCGTTTTGCAAATCATATTCACCATTAATACTGATTTAAATAATACTACTAATTAATAATAATAATTGATACTAATTTAATTTATAAATTAAATTTTTGTAACTATGTTTGGTGTTAAATAAGTCTTTCATGTTAATTTTATGCCATTTCATGTTATTTTAAAATTAACGTATTAATTTTATGTCATTTCATGTCATTTTATAATTAACATGAAATACTTATTTAACATCTATTTTTATAAATATTTACAAATATTTAATTTATAAACATTTTTGGTATTAAATAAGTATTTCATGTTAATTTTATGTCATTTCATGTTATTTTATGTTTAAGTAGTATTACATATGTACAATAAAATTTGTATTTCGGAACAATAACTTTACATTGGATTTCATTTTTATGACAATAGCTTAACTAGATAAATTAGTAGAAAAGCATGATTTGCAGAAAGGTAAATAAAATCTGTGAAAGCGTAAATTTGATTTGTAATAAGATGAATCTGATTTGCAGAAAGGTGAATATGATCTGCAAAATGGTTAATTTAGAATGCAAAATCTGTATACATAACATAAGTGTATGTTAAATGGAATACAGAACTATATTAAAAGTGCATGTTGATGGGATGCGTGTGTGTTGCAGGGACGAACAGTGCTGCCAATTAAACGTAGTCTCGCGTGCTAGAGTGGATCGAAGCCGGTGAGGTCAGTGCTCGGACCTATTTCAACGTCGTCCAGCCACTTTCATTGGCTAAATTCTATTATTTATTTACGGCCGGCGATGAGACCATAGTGTGAGTGGAGACTTTCATGGCTTCGAAAAGACTTAGCCACGGAAATCCCTAGGAAGCTACCTAACCTGTTAACACGTTGAACGCCATGGCGGTCACCGGTGACCACCGACATCCACTATTCCTAAAACTCGGATCAAATATATCGCTAATATTCGCAAAATTTGCAATATTTTTAACATTACGATAAACGTGTAAAGTAACCAATGTATCGTAGAGCGCTTAATTATCGAATTATCGTATAACACGGATTCCTACGCAGCGCTCAGTGAGATAACGCGGCACTCATACAATGCGACTTTGATATAACGCGGTTAACAAATTGTAGCGATCCTGGTACAATGCGCATAACGCGATTTTTATAACGCGACCTTTCTTTGGAACCTAACTCTCGCGTTGTACGAGGGTTACCTGTACATATACTATTAGCCTGTAACTCAACACCATTATATGGTATAGTTTAGTAACCTTTCCGTGCTGCCGTTTCATAATTGATAGCCGGAAAATTGGTGTGGAGCACACGACATGATTACAAAGTACAAAATGAGCATGCAGTGTAATCGCACGGTGATTAATAATTTAATACAGGAGTATTTAAAATTCTTCACGGCTGGTTGTCACATAATTCATAATGCAATTATATTACCTGCTTGTTTACGCGGCGACATTGACGCGGGCCGTACATACTAATCATATAGAAAGCTCAATATGGAAGTGAAAATTAGGTTATTCCATTATCAGTAAACATATCGTAATTATCCACTCAATTGCGATAGTTTATGAATAAAATGTCAGTTTCCATTTTAATTTCAGAGATAAATGTTTCGCCGCAAGAACCGCAGCTCCATTTCGCAGCTTCATACCGATTTAAGCATTTTAATCATAAACTTATACAATTAATAATTATTCATATACTGGTAGTAATTATATATCAATAAAGGAATAGATTCCTGTGTTGCAATCCAAAGAAGCTTAAAACCTTACTTGGACCAAATAAATAATAGATATAATATGTTATAATATAATTAACAAAATATACATTACTTAGCAGTTCCAAGAAAGGCGGTTTCATAAGAACCAATCAAACGAAGAATGACTAATTTACATCGTCTCCTATTATCAATTATTCCAATTATTCCACGTTCCCTGACCCTACCATCGCCGCACTTAGTCCCTTATCATCCATTCCGCGTGCTCACACGCATTCCACGCACTCTCCATACACTCATCTCCCTATACGTACTTTAACTACCAACACAGAAAAGGAGACTTATAATTCCCCACTCTGTCTATACTTCATTCTTGGTATCCCTCGACCTCGAAGAAACCGCGCAAATGTTAAAGAATGAACATTTCCAGCAAGTCTAAAGACCACCGGACCGTAAAGAAAAGCGCGAAGGAACGCAAAGTTGACGCGTTCTATGCGAGCGGGAGATAAAAAAAGGGGGAGTAACGGAGGTAAAACCAGAAGGAAAGTTTGGCAGTGCGACAAACGCAGAGCTCTGGAAATAGCAACTGGGGGTAGGGACTCCGAGTTATAGTTAGCTCCTCTTATAGTTAGCCGCTGACTAGCTCTCCGCAGAATGCGAAATGGGTCTTGGGTCTGTCCTCTTTTCTTCTCTCTTTCATCTTTATCTCCCCGTCTTCTTCTTCCTCTTCTTCCTTTCCTTACTTCATTCTTGATTCTTTTGCATCTTTCTCTATGCATTTCTTTCCTGCGTATAAATTTCCAGACGAAGTCTCTCTTCCTTGGTACTTTCGCATCATTCCCTTCCTTCGCTTTAACACTTCACCAAACCGGAAGCCTATTAAATGGCTTCTTTCTGCCAACGCTTATCTACCGGGAGCCTATTAATCGATTTCTTGCTACCACCGCTTATCAATCCAATTAGTTGAATATCGGTGATTGATTGGGTCATCCTATTAATTTTAGCCGCACATTTCGCACAAAATCTCGCGACTACCGCCGGCATCTCTCGTATAACGACATACGGATCTATAAATTAATATCGTTCAGAATGAAAGAACGCTAATAATGCTTCCAAGAATTAGAAGGAATCCGCGCAAAAACAATTGCAACGCATTAACAGACAAACGTTAAATCTGCGATCTCGAATTATTCATACAAATGCCTGCATAAAATTGATAGTGCCAAGTCACATCTACGTGACGCCGGCCGATAACGGCGGCTAAAGTGTTAACAGCTTTAATTTCAAAGTAAAGCTGAAACAAGTAAGTGTTTCATGACTTATGGACGTGAGTGTACGTATTAGCAGAACTTATTCCGTCTGGTTGTATGACTGCTCTTCTTCTGTCTCGACGCCTCTTTGAGGTCGAGGCTCTGCTGGCGTAGAGTTCGCGCGAGCACCGGAATCTTCCAAAAAAAAAAAGAAGACCAGATTTACACACCGAGGATGAATTCCTGTGGCACGTTGCGCGTATTACGGGGACCTGGATACCGTGGACCAATGGCAGCCATCGTAGTAGAACCAAGGGACATAAGTGTTTATAGTAAAAAATACATCGTTCCGACAAGTTACGATACTTTCGTCAGTCAACCGGGGAGATGGATGACTTCTTTAGCAATTTTAAGCTTCATATGACTGTCGCCAGAATTTCATTCGACCGTTGAAATCACTTAATTTAATGAAGTTGGTTTATAGGAACGTGCGATCTTTAAATTTGATTATTAGACCCGTTTTAATGAACAGGGAAGTAAATATTATTTTTTGCGATGGATTGATGTCTTCTTTTTGTTAGTCATATGATAACCTGTTGATTGTTTATTGGTAGTATAATGAGCATTCATTTTCAACTACTTATAAGTAATCAGCTTTCTATTGGGTTGGCAAGAAAGTAATTTCGGGTTTCACAAATATATAGCATTGTTGTAAAGGACTTCTGTTAGTTTTATGATTTTGTTCCTTTTGATATTTAATAGATGTCGCTTTTAATTTATAAAATGGGAAATATGTGCTTGATCAAAGTTCATTCTTGGTTTAAAAGAAATTGAGTTTTATTTCACGCTACAAAACCGAAATTACTTTCTTGCCAACCCAATATAATCTGATTATTTAATGGTTTAAATATATGAAGTATAAATAAATATATGAGTCGTTTATCTTGAAAAATGGACTTAGGCCGCTTTCAAAATAAACGGCGCATTTATGCTTTTCAACAAAAACATTATTTGAAATGCAAATTATTTGTACAATTGCAGTCAGCGAGTTAAAGTTAAACGAAAAAGTGGACCGATACCACTTAAAACAATAACGACTCAATTATGAAAGGAACAAGATACACAAGTATATGTTAAAGGATTCGGTTTTTAAGTTGAAAAACTGTTTTAAAATGGAAAAAAATCGGACTTCGACTAATGTAACCAGTATTTTCCCACACGCGACTTCCGGCGGATCCAAGTTGATAGTAGTTCCATTAATAAATAGCTGGTCGCGCACATATCGACGTTCTTCCCATGCATTGATATTATTCAAGTAGATTAAGACAGGCACCAAGTGAGATCACTTCCTAGGCGCCATATTGCGAAATCATATTTAGCATGACTTTATATTATAATACATGTATGTATCACAATATAATATGAATATAATAATACAAAATTGAGTTTCATTGTAATATTTACAATATCTGAACACCTTTCATTGTTTACATTCAATTCATTTATTATGGATACCCGAAAGTAATCAATTATTTTTCACATACTTTATGAAACTCGTTTATTTGTTCATATTAACAGATTAAGAGTAACATACTCTAATAAAAATATTTTAACTGGAAAATATAGTTCTTCTTCTAAAAACCTGGACGACCAAAACTACCGAGATCCCTTAAACTAACTGGGAGATATTTTTCAAACATTTTTACCCTAAAAAACATGCATTAAACGGGTAAACATTATTCTATTAGATAATCCAAATTAATATCTATGATCCACCAATACTGTAATTCCCTTTTTGAAAAAAATCCAATTCCCAACTTCCGATGGCCAACAAATTCTCCATTCCCGAATTGATTACTTTCCGGTAAACAAAGACCGCCCCTTAAATAAAGAAGAATTTTTCAACATTGGTCTACTCTACCAGCCGCAACATACAAACCAAGAATACTAACTACTTCAAAGACCAACAAAAAACAACTTTCAAGATTATACTTATATCGCACGGCTCTAAACAATAATGAATCACAACGGTTTTTTTGCACAAATTACTTTCGTCTGAAGAGGGCAGCAATCGGTTGCCGAAACGTATCGAATCAAATTTAAATAAAGAAGAATTTTTCAACATTGGTCTACCCAATAAATTCACACATTTAATACATAATGATTCTTATCACCAAGATCGTTAGTACTGAATGTACCTCCTTTAATTAATCACGGTATCAAGCGTGACAAGATGTTCCAAAGAGGGAACATAAATCACGGTAACATAAAAGGCGATTTTTAAACGGTAGAAAATAATTAACTCGCGAAAGTCGTCCCGCGTGCGCTTCAATTCCATAAATCGTCGTAGGAGGATATGAAACATGACTTCCAGTAAAATGTTTGTAAGCAAGTTGCACATCGTAGCTAGCGCCAAATTATAAATAGACTGAACTATCTCATCTATCACCGTCAATAGAGTCATAAATTTCACAAGAAACTGTTCTCACTTTACAATCTCGACGAACCTCGAAGGTGTTCGTGAACAACTATACATTGTAATTATCTGCATTTTCAAGATCCGACTATCTATTTCGCCAACTATCTTAGATCGCCGGGAAGACAGGACCAACTATGATAACACGTTGAGGGCCACGTCGAAATCCGTGCTATGCGATACCTCGCGATACGCGTCCGTAACGTCCTTATAACGTCTCAAAATATAATTACTTAAGCGCTCTACGATAGATGGATTATTTTACATCGTAATCGTAAAGTTAAAAATATTGAAAAGACGAATATTTGCGATATATTTGATCCGAGTTTGAGTAGTATTGACATCAACGGCCGCCGGTGACCGCTACGGCGTTCAACGGGTTAAATGTAAACCAAAGTATCTATTCCTGGTGAAAGCACAAAATTTAAGTACGCACAAGAACGGTAAACCCCGGTTCGTTATTATTAAAAACAGCGTTTCTGGTTATTCTAAGTTATTCGAGATTTATTATATAATATAATATAATCCATCGATGTATTAATAATATAGTATGATTATATTTGCCACACAATTAACATACAAATATATCACACCATGAGCCAATTACTTGATTTACATTCCATTAGTATTAATTATTAATAAACCAGGTGGTGTTTAGCGTGATATTATACTACTTGGAATTATTCTTTTAAATTGTTCATTTAAACAGTTCAAAGATCAATGAAACTCTGCAATTAGATTGTTATATAATATTGAATCTACGGTTGTAAATGTAATTATTTCCAAACCATCTAAAGAACTTCATTTGTTAATGTATATTTAATGACCGTATCGTGCAAGTATAATTAATATTAAACAATGTAGCCAGTCAAGAAATGATCAAGCTAGATTGATGCTACAATGCAATGACCTCGTAGAGTTTGTTGACCATGTTTCACCCTCCCATTAAACCATCTCATTGTATTTTATTCATAACTTATTTATAGGAAGTAGTTGCTATTACAACAAGTGGCTTATTAAACGGCAATTAAAAATTAATAATAGATAAATGCTTAATTTTAATTGAAAAAGTTACGAAGACTAAATCAGTAGAATAGGTATAAAATGATAGTTCTCAAAAATTATTTGATAAAACACCGACAGAGTCTTAGGGATACCGTAAAGTAATTAATTCGGGAGTGGAACATTTTTTCGAATCGAAAATTGGGAATTTGATTTTGTCAAAAAGGGAATTATGGCTTTGGAGGACCGTCGGTTAAGGATCGTAGATAACAATGGGGATTATCTAATAGAATAATGTTTAATATGAAGAAATAAATGGAATAAAATAATAATAATAGAGAAAAATAATTGATTACTTTCCGATACCCCTAATTTAATTAAAATTAAAATAATTCTCAAAAATTATTCGATAAAACACCGAGAGAGTCTTAGGGATACCGTAAAGTAATTAATTCGGGAGTGGAACATTTTTTCGAATCGAAAATTGGGAATTTGATTTTGTCAAAAAGGGAATTATGTCTTCGGAGGACCGTCGGTTAAGGATCGTAGATAACAATGAGGATTATCTAATAGAATAATGTTTAATATGAATAAATAAATGGAGTCAAATAATAATAATAGAGAAAAATAATTGATTACTTTCCGATACCCCTAATTTAATTAAAATTGTATTTATATCGCGATTAACGACGATCCATTAGGTACACATGATTCACGTAGGAATCAAAGTACCACTTACATCCCCAAACATGCGTTTACACGGTTATACATCAGCGGGCCCTAAAATTTCGCAAAGACATCCTCCCATTATCAGGATACTTCAGAAGCTCCTTCATAAGGACCTTCGAGGCTCGTGCCTCGTAATAACACGAAACCGGTTGGAAGCAAGTACTTGCACCTACACACGCATGGGTACCAACTAAATGAATTCAGTCTCTTATAGCTTCTGGATACGGAGATTACCCTGAAGGTAATCCTGATCGTACTACTCTTCTCCGTGGAGAAGAGTTAGGTCTGCCCTTCGGCTATCTACTCTCCTTGAATTCGTCTCCTTTTCTTGCCTTCATATACCGAATCTTCTATCCTCCTCTTACCGATAGTTTCAAGAGAACAGATTCAACAGAGCAGAGAGTCTGCTCTCCATCCACGAGCTAAGAGCAGAGGAAGCAACCGATTAAGTTTTTGTTCCCTCGAGAATTAGAGGTCGAGCGAAGCTGATGCCAGGAGAAGAGCAAAAGATTCGAATGATGATGAAGAAGGTAACCACAGAGAACAGGGAGAGAAAGGAGATATCGAATGGACCGATTCGTGCACCTGTTCCACTCGTTTCTCTCGATTCCATAATACGTTAACCAGCGTGCTCGTCACGGATCCCAGACGAGGACTCAGCCTCGACTGAGAGGGAGGCCTTTGTTCTTCTTTTCCCGCCGACTAGCTTGATCCCTTCCACCGATCGATTGTACGCAGTTCATTATGAAGGGAATTACATCAATGGCGTGGTAGATGTACGTGAATGCACCTTCAGGGGAAGGAAATGCTCTTCGCTTATTCCCATTGCTTCTTCCTCTCGTACTTTCTTCGGGTTTAATCAATCCAGGGATACTTGATTCCGATTCGATTCTTCGAGAGATCGGTTTGGGCGAATCGATTTTCTACTTGTTTACTTATATTCTTTTTCCTGAGAAGCGAAAACCGATTGTTCTTCCACTTTCTTCTTGCGAATCAGGCACTGATATATCGGAAAGAAGATCCAGTGAATTATTATTTCTTAACTCATTTCGATGAACGACTGATAATTAAAGTTGGACTGATTTGATCAGATTTTATGTATTTAATAATAAAAAGTATAATATGTTCAAAAAATGGTATGGCTTATATAATTTGTTCTTAATTTTTATATAACATCAGTTTTTAATCACAGCTATAATTTGTTATTAATTCGTATTATCTGAATTACACATTTTTTTATTATGTGTGAATTTGTTTAATTTGTTGGACCGATTCTTTGATTTTTTTTGAGAATCATTCTCATGCCTCGATTCAGAATCGATTCGAAAATTGATTCTTTAAAGAGAATCGAACAATTTTTTCTCAAAATTTGTATTTTCGAGGTTGTTTTAAATAGCTAGACAAGAATATATATATACAGGGAGTGTAAAAAGTATTCGTACAAAAATAAACTTCCACAGCACCTCGTAAAACTTTAATATATACAACAAAATGTAAGAAACAAGTTGTATATATTAATACACATTCTTAGAGATCTTCACAATGATTTTCATAGAAAAATATTAATTCATATTTTCCATGAAAGTATACACAATTTGTTTCACACCGAAACAAAATTCCTCGAAGTTTTTGATTAAATCCATCGCTGCACGAATACTTTTTATACTCGCCGTAGGTTTCTGTTACTTGAAACTCTTATCTTGTCGTCGTTCGATGTTACTGATGGTTCCCCTAATGGCCTATGCATTGCATGAATAATGATATACCAGATTGCAGGAATTAACTTACATAAAATTCTACATAAATATTTACTCAGGCTGATGGTAATTAATCAAAGAATGTCACGTGATGGTAAACGATTTCAGTTTTTCAATCACGATGGCATGTACACGGAGTCAACTGCGGGGCCGTATAAAGCCGTATTTCTAACCAATAAACATTTCTATGCAGACTTTTATCAGACATTAGACATATTACCTGTTTCGATAAATCATTCCTTTACGCTTGAAATGTCACGAGAGGCCAGCCTCTTCTTAAGGCAGTGCCGCACATGTATCTCCGCAAGAAAAGTGACACAACTCAAAATACAAATATATTTCTTTTTTCCGCCATGTTCTGATATTGTAAGGAGTAATAATTATTATGCGAATGCCTCGCCTAACTTCAGCATCTTAAATATCTATTATATCTATTATCTGGCATGTAGTAAAAACAGTTGCATTTGTTATTTAAACTACAAACAATATTATTTTCGTCTCTCAGAATAAATTCAATTTCTAATTCATTTTGCTTGCCCAAACATTCGGTTTTATATGAAATGATACAATTAAATGATACAATTTTATAATAAGAATATATGTTTTAAAAAGCAACTAGAAAATGTTGTCATTTTAGTACAATTAATTTCCATTTTATAAAAGATGCATCTACTTTGCTTCCGTCGAGTATACTCGTCATAGCATAAAAATAATTAACCCCACAAGTGCACGTTTTCAAGATGAAATCGAATTCTTGAAGAGTTAATAATGTCAATGGTTGAATACTAGTCTTCTACCGAGTTTCCGCGATGATATATTATAAACCCAATGCGATGTCCGTGATATAAGTGTAAATTAATAAGCACAAAGGAAAGATTAAATTCTTGGGTCGATAAGATCGGATATTAGAGGCGTACCGATTAATCATTCCTGGCATCCGGAAACCCAGGTAAGACGGAGGCCCTCTTCTCGCAACAGTGGCACGCATGTCAGCATAATACCAAACTCACCATACCGTTTCTATCTTTCCGACGACGTACTGGGATGCCGCAACACGGGTGGAAACGTTAATGCGTCTCAGCGGTGCGATAAATCACAAACTGTATCTACGAGATGCTCGAATGGTAAATGCCACTCTACTCTACAGTCAAAGAGAGAGAGAGGGAGAAGAAAAGAGTTGAAGAAGAGATATAACCCGCATATAATTCCGTAGAGTTCCAGAGGAGAAGATTCGAAAATCAAGAGAGCATGACGTGCTCAACGCACGAAGAGGAAAGCATAGACTTTCATCGGCCCAGGAAGCCATCCTTTTAAGGGCTATCAACGGATGTTACGCTTTGGCTTGTCCGAAGGATGCCCGTCCGAGGATTCATGTGTTCGACAGGATGTCCACCAACAGGATGAATACTGTGCTGACTAATTTAAGTCTATGTAAAGGATGTATAGTTAATTGAAGATCCTGCGGGAATGTATTTATACTGGGTCTCGGATTGGGGATGTTTGATGGCGTGTCGATTCTTCAAAAGAATCGATTTTCCACTTATCGATTCGTTTGAGAATCGATTCTTTTTCCTGAGAATCGAACACCGATTTTTCATCTCCTTCTTTCATCTTCTGAATCAATCATTGATCAATCGGAGAGAAGATGCAATGAATTATTGTTGCAATTAAAGGTATTGATTAGTTATTGTGGCAATTAAAGTTATTTTTGATACAAACAGATTTTATATAGTCAATAATAAGAAACGTCAAATGTTCCAAAATTGCATAGCTTATATAATTTGTTATTAATTCGTATTATCTCAATTATAAATTGTTGCATTACGTGAAAATTTGTTTAAATTTGTCAACCGATACTCGTAAGATCGATTTTTTTATTTCCATCTTTTAGGAGAATCGATTCGAAAGTCGTGTATGAAAATCAGGTATCGGGGTAGGTGCATCATTTCAAAGCGTTTTTATTCTTGACCAAAAGGAAGAATTTTTATAATGTTTTATACATTATTTTAAAGCCAGAGTCTTTCTCTTTCGAATCATTCTTGAATTTCTGGATTTGAATAATTTTCTTTAGTTACAGGTTAAAAATTATGGCGTGCCAAATGAAGGAAAAAGGACATTTGCAACGTGCTAAATGCTACAAAATTATGCAACTAACCACATTTTCCTAACGAACCCAATAAATAAAATATCCCGAAATGGATGAAAATTAATAACTGATAATGCTAATCCCAAGCTCAAAGAAATCAAGGTGAATCGGCTGAGTAGATGAAATAATTCGATAGAAAACTGTGAGAAAATACAGAACATCCGTTTATTAAATGGATCCTTTTATTCTAAGCGTTAACAGATTATCCTTAGAACATGAATGCATGTATGAGGATCGAAGGATGATGTCGGGAGACTGGAAAATTATAATGTCCTGATTCTCGATGCAGGAAGAGGCAGTGCTTCGTGCATGAATACCGGTTACTTAAAGCGGAAACGACGCAATCTACGGAGAATAAGAACGAAGCTTTTCCTTCGGCTATCGAATGGTGCTGCTAGATTTTATTACTCGGCTTAAGGAAAGGATGTAACACCGGTTCGAAGACGACCAAAAAGATACGACACATTTTCCGTCTGCTTATCAGATCTTAGCATTTCTTAAATGCAATCCAATTACTCACATTCCCTCTTATCAAAAACAGGATTTCACAAAAAATGTTAACGTTTTTATATTTAATCTTTAACACTGCAACTACGAAAGCCGCGAAATTACGGGTTCTGAGAATTTACGAAAAACTTTTGGATTTATACGGCTCCATTTTCTGAGACTTTTTGCGGCTTTTCTTGCATAATGAACGTAATTAAATCGATTAATTCATTTTTGCCATCGAACCCTTTTTTTAAGGAATGTGTATTAATAAAAACGTTCAAGTTTATAAAGTTCCAATTTCTGAGACTTTTTGTGGCTCGCGTTGCGTAATGAATGTAATTAAATCGATTAATTTACATTTTCCGTCGATCCTTATTTTTAAGGACGTATAGGAAAATGTATAAATATGGCGGAATAAACTGTGCATAGTTCTACTGTTAATCTAAAAAAGCTGAGATGATTTGTATGTTTTATCATAAATTATATATGTGTTAAACATATTGAATATTTTAATGAAGCTTTAATAAAGAATGCATTTTATGTAATATAATTAATACACTGTAAAAAATATATCACTTTTATTATGGACTTACTGATAATACTGATGGAGAACTGATTCGAATATTCTATGCGGAGCCTGTAATTATTCAGAAATTTATAACCAAAGTAATCTTGGATTAATTGATTTTTGATTGAAAATTCTAACGTGGAATTATGCCAAGGATATGTTTATCCGCGAAGGAAAGTTTATCTTAAGATTATATCGTTTCTTGATTATATTTCAGCGCTCGCTTTAAGCGTTCTTTGCGATAAAGTAGAGCATATCTGCATGTAATTAGGGACGTATTCAAGGATTATTGACTGTGCACCTGTCGATATGTAATAGTTCGAGGGTAATTTATTCATAACTAACGACAAGAGCAACAAAAAACTCAGCTACCTATAATTATGAAAATTCCTAATTCACTCAACAGAAACACCTTGTAACTCATGGCAACGTTTATTAACTTATCTTCAAGTAAATCAAGATTTTCTTTCGATCAGATTGAAACAGAATCTTTCTGATCATTTAAATCAGTTACGTTTGATACTTACAAGTTTTGCGCTCCAAATTAACCCTTTTGCAGATCATATTCACCTTTTTGCAAATCAAATTCACCGATTTGCTTGATGATTCCGATTTTTTGGGGGAACTGATTCTTTGATTTCGATTTTTTAGAAGAATTGATTCTTTGATTTCAATTTTTAGGATTATCGATTCTTTCACTTCGATTTTTTAGGAGAATCAATTCTTCAATCAGATTTTTCAGAAGAACCGATTCTTGGATTTCGAGCTTTCAGGAGAATCGATTCATCGACTCGGATTTTTTAGAAGAATCGATTCTTTCACTTCGATTTTTTAGGAGAATCGATTCTTTGATTTCCATTTTTTCGGAGAATCGATTCTTCGATTCCGATTTTTCAGAAGAACCGATTCTTTGATTTCGACCTTTTAGGAGAATCGATTCATCGACTCGGATTTGTTATAAGAACCGATTCTTTAACTTCGTTTTTTTAAAAGAATCCATTCCTTGATTTCCAGTTTTGAGGACAATCGAATTTCATGATTCGCTTCAGAATCGATTTCCAAATCGATTCTTTAGTGAGACTCGAAAAACTCTACATTAAACTTCGAGATGGAAATTATCTTTCACCATCGACCGCCGAGCACTATCTAAAACCACATACATTATCTCCAGCTAATTGCATCGTTAACTCGGAGAAACCACTCGTATAAATCTCTCCGTTAATCAAACATCTCGATCTCGGGACGAATGGTTATCTATCCAGTAATAACCATGGAAACGCGTAAGAACGAAATCTGGATTCGAACGGTTAGTTCCAAAAGTGAAACGCCGTATCGGTCGGTCGCGAGAGAAATTTATTAGAAGAACGACACTGCCAACGTGAAACGAGATCTACTTTCCAGGCTAACGTTTCCATAAGAACGATCTCGAAACCGGTATATAATACCCGAGTTAAAGGACACGTACGAAGGAATGGTGGCAGATAAATCAGGATTACGTTTCCACTATTGTCGTTCCGGATCTTTCGTCAAATACCCGTTACACCTGTCGAGTATCCTACGGAGATAACCCCCGGAGGGTCAACTGGCACGCGCCGGCATTTTCCTTTTTATCGAGATACTGCGGCTCCTACGATGCGCCTCCTCTAATTTACTTGCTGTCAGATAAGACAGCGCAAATCCAGTTTCCCTGTGCGGCTCCCTGGCAGCGTTTCAGCCGCCAGGCATTGCGGCACGTGCAGCGAATAGAATTCAAATGCATCCTGCACCGAGGAAATTCCATTTGCCTTGGACGGCTCACTACGGGACGATGGATCGAGA
The DNA here is from genome assembly GCA_910591585.2 of Nysson spinosus. Lineage (NCBI taxonomy): Eukaryota > Metazoa > Arthropoda > Insecta > Hymenoptera > Crabronidae > Nysson > Nysson spinosus. Next base: position 859,654 of record OU342852.1, on the reverse strand, counting down.
AATCCCTCGACGGAACGTGATTTAACACGTGGAACGTCACGGCGGTCACCGATAACCACCGATGCCAATATTACTAAAACTCGAATCAAATATATCGGTAATATTCGTGAAACTTTTTTCACGTTACGATACGATGGAAAATAACTCATGGCCCGTAGAACGCTTCAAGAAAAAGTACCGACGTTTCAACGTCAGCATCAAATGTCTACAATGTGCGTTAACGAAAGTAACGCACTTGCTGTTAACGAAAGTAATGCTCGCTTCTCGTGTCTTATCGTGGTATTTGAATAAGTATCCCACTGACGTGTGTGTCAAATTCTATTCTCGAATCACCCGCATCCGATCGAACCGTTCAATAACATCATAAACGTCCTTTCTCGTAGATACTTCGCCAAATAAATACCTACATTCGACGGAACCAGAAATCGCCGTTCGTGGAAGCGTGTCAACGGACAAATGTGTAAGCGCGAAACTAAATGGAACTTACTAAGATTGGAGACTCGATTGGAGAAGGAAAACGCCCACGTGGTCACGATAGTCTGTGACCCTAGAAATGCAAAAGGATTTTCATTGACGTTGCGAAACCCTAAGCGCTTAACTTGTAATAAAACGTAATTTGCACATCGATCTATAAAGTGTTTGTAATCATGAGTCTCAGGATTTAAGAAAATGTATTATAGTAGTCGTTCGAATTATAAGAATTGATTTATTTTATTACTGAAAGTGTTGTCACGGAAAGAGCTGTCGTTTGAAATTTCCCGGGCTTTTTATAACGTCACCCAATTTTACGTTATAATTCTATTGTATTGTATTAGGTTATAATGTATTATACTTCTTGCAACGCTTTGAAGATACTTTATTCCAAAAAGATTCATCGAGAATTTTGATGAAATCTGTGATAAACATACCGGACAACATACGATGAGACGCATGCGCAGAAATTGAAGAAAATCAGTTGAAAGATCAGTTGAAAGTCGCACTATAAGAATCTTTCTGCGCATCTGCCTCTCCTAGTTTTTCCCGAGTGGTGTTACTGGTGCAGCATCCATCGAAATGGATGATGCAGCGTGTTCTGTATGCTGTTGCACAAAGGATTCTACCCGGTCTGCCTTGATTCACCTGATTCTGCATTTCTGCAACCGGTGTTACCGCAGTTACAAGAAAACACCGCGGAGTTACACCAGTCGTGGAGTGATAAAACAGTATGTTTAAAGCAGATTACGGATAATATTATTACCATGAAATTAGTCGCGTCATGAGGAGCAACCTCGTATAATTACGAGGCTGGATAAAACTTTCCTACCGTAAATATCCCGGATCCCTGCAATTTTCCCTTTCCCTATGGGAAACCTAACCTTTTGTAATCACACGTTCAACATATCGGCCATCCAAAAAGATGACGCAGCATTTCTCCAATGAAGATACTGCAATCGAGGTTACTAGGCACGATTTTTATTCTGTATTTCTTTGCCCCCCTTTGTGTTTATTGGTCCTCCAACCTTCTATTACGATACAAGATAACAGGGAATATATTTATGAGTGCTCTCGTACATTTATATAGGGTGAAGTCGCTTGATACTCTCCAATGATAAACCACTTACTCAAGCAGAAGTGTCGTTAAGATAAAACTTTGCAATTTTCCCTTCCAGATAACTACTTCCGATTATATTAATGAAAATTTATGTAGACTCTGTGCATGGAATGAAAAGTCTTTCTACGTAATGATAACTTAAGATCAATTTTCTCTTAACCCTTTGAAGCGCAGTGCTTTCAAAAATGTCCGCCCTTTTTATTATAATACTTATATATGCACAGTTGCATGTCTTTCATTCCAACATATCGTTTTATATCATATTCATTGTTTATGAATAAAACTAACCTATTTTTTTACTTTTTAATTTTTTATTCTTTTTATCATATTTCCTTGCAACTAGGGTCTTTTTTCTGATAAAATCCGGTACTCCAAGGAGTTATCTGAACGAGTTTATTCATATTGATTCAAAATTAGTATAATAAGGAATTAATAAGAAATAAGGATAATAGGGAAAGAGAACCGCTAAAAGGAAGCGATTTATTTAATTTAAGGAGCGCCGCGACGAAGTACGTGTTATACGATACCTCGCGATACACGATACGCGTCCTATATAATGAAGTTTAAGCGCTCTACGATACATTGGTCAGTTCACATCGTTATCGTAACGTTAAATATTGAAGATTTGAGGAATATTAGCGATATATTTGATACGAATTTTAGTAATATTGGCATCGGTGGTCACCGGTAACCACCATGGCGTTCAACGTGTTAACTTGGATTCCAGGAAAGAGGAATAACCTAAGAATCGGTCTTATCGAGGAAAAGATGGCAGGTCTCATAGGTTTCAGAAGCCTTCGGGGTCGGGGGCCGGAGGCCGTCAGTCTGGTGACTTAGAATTCACGTCGAGAAGCACATCACGTCTTCCACTGTTCTTCTTCGTTTTCCTTCTCCTTTCTCTTCCTACGCTTCCCTTTCTTCTTCTTTTTCTTCCCACTGACCAATGCGTCACGTCAGCCCGCGCGGACAAAACGTGCACGAAGGGTTAAGCCGTGTGTATGCATTCGTTTAGAATGAATTTCGTTTGTATCGTTGCATTGCATTCCAAAGGGCTACGCCATTTCCTGTACGTGTGTCCTCCAAGCAGCCTTGCCACATGGTCATTCTTTTGTCACAATCATGGAAGACTCTTACGATAATATACAAACTAGAGATACTTGTTTTCAGCATCTCTTTTTATCAATTTTAGCACTTTGCATTTATAACTTTAACGTTTTGTAGCATTTGCAATATTTAATGTAGTTAATCAATACTTTATTAATTGGTCCAATAATAATTTAGTCGTAATTTAATTTAGTCGTGGACTTGGAATGAAAATATATTATATTTATAAAATGAATATTTTATTGAGTTGAACCAAGAGTCTTTATTAGAGACAAGTTACTTTGAACATTTTGCGATAGATGTTAACATTAAATATTGCTTGATGGGTATCGGCTATAGGTAGACCAAGTGTAAAATTTAAACTTCTTTATTTTAAAGTCGATACGTTTCGGCAATGGTTTTTTGCCCTCTTCAGTCTCAACTATAACTTTTTCACACAGAATCATAGTGTCAACTATGACAGATGTACAGATAGGACAGAATACACAGAATCAACTATGATTCTGTGTGAAAAAGTTATAGTTGAGACTGAAGAGGGCAAAAAACTTGTCTCTAATAAAGACTCTTGGTTCAACTCAATAAAATATTCATTTTATAAATATAATATATTTTCATTCCAAGTCCACGACTTCCATTCTCCAATTCTATTATTCAAGTATAATAATCTTGAATTGCAAACCGATTCGATTTATTGATATTTATATGGGATACTCATGCGAAGTTATAGTAAGTACTTTGATCTCAAAGAAGTAAAGTATTCATACCATAAGGAAAGTTTGCGAATGTAAGTGGTAGTTAAGATTCCGCTTAGAGAAACTACATTTATTATACCTCTTCTAAGTCGGTTGTTCCTAAAAAAGGCTATCGCGTAATGGTGGTTAAAGCAACGAGTCTGCGTGTAATGGATTAGAATGGATCTCTATTGTTTTGTAACTTGCAGCCGTCCACAATGTTAAACTGCATTCCTAAGGGCGTGCCACTTCCTGCACGTGTGTCCTCCAGGCAGCCTTGTACAACCCTACGCTATTTTCCGTCGATCGACAGAAACGCGCTATCAAATAGCTGATCGTGTATTCTTATTAACAAGGAATAATTAAATTCTGATGATCTTAATGCGTTTCATTGTCCACGCTGAAACCGTGTTATTCGATACCTCGGGATAAGTGTCAGTAACGTCTAACAATAAAACTGCGTCAAAAATATGGAAAATTTGACGGATATTAACGATATTATTTTATTAGTGATCATGGCATTAAATTGTCTAAAATTGAAGTCATTCAACGTTTAAAAATCAAACTGTTTAACCCATTGACTGCCAACTACGAGATATCTCGTAGTAAGCGTCTAATAACTCGTACGTGGCACCCAGCATAGAAGTCTTATTTTGTGAGGCCAGCTACGAGTTATCTCGTACTGTTTATTTTCAATAAAAATACTGTAAATGCCATTGCAATATTTTATCAGTAACTTAATATTATTATATTTTGAAAACTTCACGTTTCCTTTAAAATAAAACCGTGGCGCCCAGGGCAAGACGCGCTAAATTTGCGTGGCAGTCAATGGGTTAAGCGCTCTACGATACATGGGTTACTTTACATGGTTATCTAAATATATAAAAATACTAAAAATTCTATGAACATTAGCGATATATTAGATTCCAATTTTAATAATATTGGCATCGGTGGTCGTTACGTATTAAGAATACGTAATACGTAAAAGAAGTAATGTAACGAAGATCGTCGAATGACGATCAAGTTACCGGGTGAAGGTTGGACCCGCCAGAAATCCACTCGGGTTTCTGAACGACTGGATCCGTACTGGGATACCCGAGTAACGAGGACAGTGGATGCGACAAAAAGTTTAACTAGTGGTCCAGTGACACCCTGAGTCTGGCCTGTCTCTAACGGTTCTCTTTCTACTGAATCAATTCAAGATCTACAATCTACTGCGCATGTACCACGATGAACTACGTCGCAAAACGAAGAAATCCAGTTGGTAATATTCCATATAATCTGCCTAGGTAAAATCATACGTATCTCAGTAAAGGTGTGATTTAACCCTTTCACAGTGAGGTAAAATTACGAATTCTGGTCCAAAGAGTGTCTAGTTCTTTATGTTCGAAAACACTTCGGCATGTAATCAAAAATGTAAAAAAACGTGTTTTATATATACCTTGTTAGTAATCAGTTCGTGAATGGTAGATTTTAAAACACTTGACGCTTTGCCCGTGACTGTCACGGGAAAAACTGTTTGGTACTGACGCTCTGCCCGTGACAGTCACGGGATACACTGTCAAAGGGTTAATCCTTTACATTCTGAGACTACACTCAGTAACCACTCGTTTATTGCAATAATTCGAGCAGCGAGTGAGATGCGACATTTAATGTACTCCACTTGTCGGTAAATTAACGTCTAATAATAAAGTATAACTGGGGAAAATCGAGTGGCGACATTAAAATGTACCGTTTGACCGGTGTCCATAGAAATACGTATACAAGAATGTACGCAAACCTAGTGTTAATAAATATCCGGATTCTGGTAAAAAATCCTAGAGTCAGATACTTGCGTCATTCAGTGCGACACAAAATAATCCTAGTTTGTAATATTTCGTATCGAATCTCTTACAGTGTTCGCCCAAAGATTTATGATACCAAGCGTGATTGAATAATCCTCTCTATTTATACCGTAATCTAAAATAATGTGCATTTCATTGACGCTGCAATTTCAGGTGTACACCGTTACCAGCAATCGAGGCTGCATTCCAGTTAGTTTCAGAATAATTACTGTTCTACGTAGTGGTAAGAGGTAATTGCTGTAATGGAAAAGGATAAATGTTAGATGATTACCATGCGACCTGATTTATGCTTCTTCATCTCGGAACCCGCAGGATTTCCAGCCAAACGAAACGCAATATTTAACAAATTAGTGCCTTACGATATAAACATTATTGCTTTCTCTCTCGCTTTGTTATTATACTGATTGCAAGACGACGAAATTTCACACAGTGATTCACGTAATTCATGGTGAATTATGTTCTTCGTGAATCTAACAATATGAATTATTTTAACAATTGAACTACCACAATTGTCAAAACGACGGATCAGTAAAATGTAAGATGTTAATTCGAATTGCACAGTTTTCAATTTACATGGCATTTTCGGGGAAGCAATCTACCGTGTAAACCGAGGGTTAGCTGTACGAAACGGTCCAGCCAAGTGAATGCACAATGATGAATCATATCTCCGTCAAAGAAATGAGATCGTTAAGCTACGCAACCTTGGATCAACGGCGGAAAGTCAACAGCTTGCAAATTCTCGTATTAATTACGTACCCCTGTTAACTACACAATTAATTGCGCTAATAAATTATAGCATTTCTAAGCCTCCAACGTAGATCGCACTTTCATAATAAAAACCTAAACAATTAAGTACCTTATTCTCTAATTTGTCCGTAAATAAATGATTATATTCTGACACAAAAACTGAAAAGTAATCGCAGTTCTCCAAACACTCTGCAATGTTGTACAGGTTTTGTATTCAAAATTAACCATTTTGCAGATCATATTCAGTTGTTTTCACCCGAAATTAACCCTTTTTAGCAATTCCAATAGCGTCAAACAAGTTTTATTCAGAATTGATTCAGAAAGGGTTCGGGATTTACCGTTTCGTTGGCAGAAGTCAATAGATTGTAATGGATCGTATTTTGATTCATACAGTTATCTTAAAATGTATAAAAATGTGTTCCATTCACCCACTAAAAATCCGACATTTCATTTCTAACAACCTAAGATTTTCGAAATATTAAACTGTTCTTACATGGCTGTCAGGCAACCAACCAATAAATGCAACACCTACTTAACCGTCAGACAGTAGAATATGAATGTAAAGTGAAACCATAAGTCTAATAGCATAATCATCGCATAACGAACGGACATTACTTAAAAACAGACACGAAAGTGCAATAATAATACAACTTCCAATTAACAAAAATATTAGGTCGAGTCACAAATAAGTTCCGATTTAAAAAATGAAGTTTTCTCGCCAATAAAATGAACAACAATTTACTTTAATCTACTATATTCGCCGTTATTATTAATAACCTCTTTCCATTCCCAAGACAACTTGTCGATATTTCTTGCATAAAACTTTGACGATTTTCAACAAAAAAAACCGAACTTATTTACGACTTATCTATGATCCAACCTAATTTGCGAATTTATGTAATAAGCATCGAAAAAGAATTCAATTTCTGGCGTGTTCCGAGATAGCACGGGAAGAGTTGGATGAGTGAATGCATAATGGTGAATCATATCGCTGCCGAAGAAACTAGATCATTAAGCCATGCAACCTTGGATTTCTTGCCAAGTTCAGTGCACTGTCCAGCCGGCTAGGCTGAATATATACCTACCCCGGCACTATCTACTGCCTCTCAGTCTCCCCTTCCCTCAGAATCCTTCGGTTCTCTTCACCTATCTTTCTATCTTTCTCATTCACCATCGACTATCCGTCCATTTCTCTTTTCCATCCACCGTACGCACTTACACGAGTACCAGTCCTGGATGGTACCTAACCCAGTCTTGTACCCTACCCCCCGCCTCTCCTCTTTCTCCCCCTTTTCATCCAATACATTTTTCTACCTCGATCCTCCCCTTTACTCGAGAAGAACCATCTAAGCCTATCCTAGTTTTTGCCTATCCAGACCATCCACATTACGCAGAGAGAACCTGTGGACCCGGCTGCTGGGACTCACCAGTTGTTACTTCTGCCTGCCACTGGTCTTTCAAACCATCTAAGGCCTCGACTACTCTGCCTTATACGATTATTTTCCTCGGCCACGCGAATCCGGATAGGAAGGAGAAAAGGATACGGATGTACTCTACGATTACAACAACACAGAGGTCAAACGATGGAAGAATAGATAAGATCAAGGTAATGAAATGAAACGGTACGAAAATAATGACATTTTTTCATATTTTTCACGTTACGATAACTCGTGTGTCGCGAGGTATCACTTAATTCTGACTTCAGCGCGAATATAGAGCTGAAGTTTTGTATTTCACAAAATGCTATGAGGTCGATCTGGAATATGACGAAGAAAGTAAAAGTAAGTAACAAGACTTACAAGAGAGAGAGAGAGAGAGAGAGAGAAGTTAGCAGGAAGAATGAGAGGAAAAGAAATCTTGACGCAGACGACGATAGGCGTACGCCTCCACTTTCCATCGTAAACATTTCGAGACTTCTTCTCCTGAGACCTAAGACGATACGACAATGTCTAAGGTTTCTAAGCGCTACGTGGCTCGTGCGTATGTTCAGTGTTCACATATGTTAGTTTGTAAGCTTTGCTAGCCTCTTCGAGGAATTTCGTAGCCTTAAGATATTGGTGAATGCAAAATAATGCAGTGTGACTACACTTCGTTCAAGAGGATGATACTGGTTGCGAGTACTCGGCTGGGGAAGGTTGTCTGCGTTTGCTTTCATCATTTTTCTACGCTTTATGTTTGTGTACGTGGGATCAGACATTATACGACGCGAGATAAGCGAAGCAGTTTTCGTAACTATTACGTGATTGTCCGTTTCCACCATTGCATATCGTCCGGTATTAGTGAGAATAAAATATATACTTTACTTTCGAATAATAAAGATAATTTACTTAAGCACCATGTAGCAGTGCGGAAATTAAGTCGAAATTGAAGTGCGTAAGCATTGCAGTTATTTCAAGATAATATAATAAGTTAGAAAATATGAAATTAAAATGAATATGTATACATAGTAATAAATGACAATTAAGTCCGACTCCAGTTTCCGTATCTAAGTAGTTTGTCTAATACTCTGCTTTTTATAACCTTTTTCAGAAACACGTTTGAATGGGAATTCATTTTGTAATTTATACTCCTTCCGGTGCTACCAGCTACCGAAACGATAGTGTTTCACTGTATTTGTCGCGATTCCTTGCAGTCTTATCAGTCTACTTACGGCATACTTCGACGATTCTTCTTCATTATCTATGTAAGATAAGGTTCCAGAATTGTTCAAATTACATTTACGTTTATCGTGCAGCGTACTCACGGTGGATCGTTAATACTATCTTGCGTTTACACTTTTCCAACAAGTAAGCCTTATTTAGAATCACGAGCAGAGAGTGGTAGGGTAGATGTTAACACGTCGATACCAATATTACTAAAAGTCGAATCAAATATATTAGTATTAATCTAAAATTCTCAATATTTTCAATGTTACGATAACGATATAAAGTGACTAATGTATCGTAGAGCGCTTAAACAGTTTGATTTTTAGATGTTGATTGACTTGAATTTTAGAGAACTGAGTGCAATGATCGCTAATATTCGGGAAATTTGCAATATTTTTAACGTTACGATAACGATATAAAGTGACTAATATATCGTAAAACGCTTAAACAGTTTTATTTTTTACCTCTGCAGCATTCAACGTGTTAAAATTCTGATTATATCTTTAAAATAGAAGACATATGCATTGCAATAAGTAAATATACAACATATATCAAATAAAAGTACAAACATAATATCTACATCTCCAATAATCCAACATATTCACAAACGATACATGTATAGTAACACAAAAAAGAAGATATGATTCCCAAACTAGTAGTATAGATTTCCTAAAACACATCTTTCCAAAAAGCACGCGTTACTTTTCCAAGAAGGAAGCTAAAATACCTCTACCCATGTATCTATTACAGTCAGTCAGGCTTTATAATTATGTTCTAATCAGACGATTTAATGTCATTTCTTGGACGATGTAAAACTGGTCGGGCCAATGTCAAACTGGTACCGAAGTGGACGAGTTAATCGGTCTTAAAATGGGCCCGGGATACCGGAGAACATACGGCGCCCGGGCCAAACCCGGAATCATCTAAACAGTGTCGAAGCTGAAGGCATCATAAAAAAGGAATACAAGGATACATAAGCGGGGCAAAAAGAGCAATGTTTCCTGTGTAATTCGGTCCTGTTTAACGTTACCCTTATGCCACGTAACATCCGATACCTTCTTCAGCTTCTCTCGATTGCGTCTGTACGCGAAACAACGTAAAACAACACCTGTGATATAATCGGCAGAAATAAAACGGTCCGGTAACCGACGCACACGTGTGCACATTAATGCACATTAATGCACATTAATGCACCTTTAGTGGCGATCAACTACTCGGCAAAATCATTATGCAACTTAACATTTCTTGCACTATTATCTTCATTTAGACCCGTACTCTAAACTGTTTCCCGTAACCCGTTAAACCATTCTCCATACGCAACGAGATGCGCATCTCTTCGTATACTTGATTTATGTATTAGGAAGTGTTAGCGGTTCCGGAATAAATATTTTCGTAATGGATTGTAACAATACTTCAATGTTCCTACCGTTATGTTATTTATTTTAACAACAAGATAAATGTTCTCGGTCATGGTTATACATTTACTGCTGTCCCTCGTGCAACACGGATTCGCTCTAGCAGGATTCAAGAATTGAGGAAACCTGGCTGTATTCTTGGTTTGTCAAAGTGTAATAGTTTTGAGTAATTATTGATTATTTTCGTAAACATATTTCTGTTAGATGTGAATAGAAAATAGTGTAGTTTTGTGACTTTTTGGAAACCTATTTTTTGTAGTAGTCCTTTGTTTCTTATAAGACGGATCGCATAATACGGCACTTTTTCGCAATCTGACTATCGTGTTATACGGGGGATGACTGTGTTTTATGGAAAATTACGAACAAGTCATTTTGACTGCTTTGGTAGTTTTAGTGTTAATACGCACTTTTTTAAAAATATTTTGTTAAAATATGAAATTCGGATTAATTAAGAATATTGATAATATCAATGAAATTAATAATATTTCGCGCTATATTTTACACCAACTAGCTATATTTCACACGCACTAGACATAATTGATTAGAATAACATTATAAGAAACAAGATTTTTCAAAATTATCTATCAGATGCAGTTTTTTAGTTTCCTCCATAATTTTAGTTTCTTTTTAATGCTTATCAATTTCTTCCGGAGTTATTACTAATATTTTTAATTTTAATAGGAGGTTTAATATTAAATGATTTCATCTTCGCAATGAATTTCATAAAAAATATCTATATTAGTTATCCATATGTTTTAATGGAAATATTCACAATTTGTTTGTTTGTTGCGGAAACAAAGTTCTACGAGGTTTTTGTTAAAATTCGCTGCTGTACGAATACTATTTACTCGTTGTATGTGTGTTCTCATAGACGAAGGATATACATACTCGGCCGAGGAGGCCAGCGAGGATCAATTTCCTTTGAATAAAACATCCTCTCGCCCGGATTGGTGTTATCGATGGAAGAGTCTCTAGCCCAGTGTTTTTCAACCCTTTTTGTCTCACGACACTTTTGAACCTATAGTAACTATTTACTTTCAAACTGTATCAATAAATTACGCACATATTTTCTACTATATTATATACACGTTTATTATAACAATTATTGGCTTGTTCGGAAAGTATTATAATTTCGTTTTTCCCGACAGAGGATTTTATGAATATATTATTATACAAAAATTGTATGAGCATGGAATCATACTACTGCCAGAAAGATGGCAAAAAGTATTGGAAAAGAATGGCCAATATATAATTGAATAAAATACTTATTTATTATACGAAAATTGTCTTTCATTTTCACAAAGAAAAACGAAATTACTTTCCGAACAACCCAATATATCCTCGTATATCATAATATAATAAATTAACTCTCTATAACTCCCCATAACGTTCAAGTTACAAACTCCACCCGTATCTTTGATTTCATATTACTTCTCCGTTATAATAATAATAATAATAAAACTAAGTCATCTTCTCCGTAATAAATTTAAGTAATAATTCCACTACTATCTTTCCATAATGTACCTTCGTTAGAATGACATTTAACTGTAATAAGTTTACGATTATTATACGATTTCCTTTTGGGGGATTTTCAAGCGGCGTACAACGGTTGAATATCACTGTTCTAGTCTCTGGTTGAGCTAGAACTACAACATGCAGTTGTACGCTGCCTCGTATGTTCGAAACGGATGCAGGAATGAGAACATACTTGTTCTACAACCTACGCATTGTAGATACTATGGCTACGAGATAGGGAATATTTGGTATCGATGTCCGGTGTTAATAACATGATTGGTATTGTCGGCCCAAGACGTGGGTGCATCTAACTGAATGTAATGATGCCTCAGCATTTTCCTGCTCTCGTAACAAGATACAGACAGCAAACCACAAACTACCTTTTTTTCGAATCCACTAAGCCTCGAAGAGTTCGTCAGTTACGTGTGAGATTTTCTAACGAGATTGTAATAACTTGAAGTAAGATTAATAGGCGTTCGTTAAGATTGACTTGAATTGTTGGTGGTTTGAAATTCATTAATAAACAAAAGTAGGGGGGGGAAGTCTTAATGCTGCCTCGAAGTCGCTACTCGAATTATTGGTTTGGTCAGAAAGTTTGTGAAGTTTGCATCAGTTTTTTTTATGTGATTTTTATAAATACGAGATTATGAAGCTGTTCAAGAGTTAGGGAAATATTATGAATTGAAATGGGTAATATATTATTGAGTAAAGAAAATCGAGGGAATATGTAAAACAGAATAAACAACACTTTCTATTTATATCAGGATGTCCTGAAAGTTGATGCCGATTTTCAGTAGTTTTTCGGCGAGAAAAACCGAGAAGTTCTGGGAGAACGAAACCTTTAAATGGCGTAAAAAATAGAGAAAATTTATGAACAAAACAATCTGTACATAATGTAATAAATATATATCGACATATAAAAAAGTTGCCTTTGAATGTTCAAAGAGTTAAAGCAAAGTTTCGTGTCTTAATATCCTCCGCCTCGTTGGTCCCACATTTTATCTGCCGATTGTTCCGACCTCAATTGCATCAAACCGCAGGTAAAAAGTGAATTTATATAGTAACCAAAAAATGGATAAAAGAGTATACTAGGAGTAATAACGCAGGGAACCCAGCAAGTTATTCCGCGAAACCTCCACCTTCGTCTATAACCATCTTTCCGCTTGAGTGAGAAAGGATGACTCGTATCCCCTCTGGCACGTTCTATCCGCCCGCATGAAAAACCTCCATCGCGCGTACACCGACCGGAAATACCCACGGGGCTACTACCATGATTTTCTTACGGAAGTGCACTACACAGAATGCAAATCCCGTCTTCGAGTCACTTGAGAATCAAAATAAAATTGACACGTACTTCCGCCGCCTGGAAACCGCCAGCAATCTCTGCTTCTTACGAATGTATACTCAGTTATTAATGTAAGCATGGAGAAAGTTATTATCATTCATCGGCTTCTTTCGAACAGAATTAAGTACATATTGGTTTCAACTAATATGACAATGTAATAAGTATTCGCCTTGAATATTGAATATTAATATATTTCATATGAATTGCAGTGAATACGGAACAGAATCATTTATTGTTTTTAATGAATTTTAGTGAATATGTAGATACAGTATTTGGTAATTTTATAACGAAATTAGGAAAGGACGATTTTCAAAATAAATAAATAACAAAATAATAATAATAGCAAAATAAAATAAAACTGTGTAAGCGAATATGAGCGATATATTTGACTCGAGTTTTAGGAATGTTGGTATCAGTGGCAACCGGTGACCCTACGCCGGTTAACGATGCTAATATCATTACTTTACATTCATATCGTAACGTTCAAAATATTGACAATTTTACGAATATTAGGGACATATCTGATTCGACTTTTAATAATATTGGCATCGACGGTCGCCGGTGACCGTCACGGTGTTCCACGTGTTAATGACAATCACCAATGAAATAAATCGTTAGAATAAAAGTATCGGGGGGTCCCGCGTTAGATTTAAACGTGAACGTTCAGGGTTCCCATCGAATGTATCGAACCGTCTAATTAAAGGGATAATTATGGCGGAGGTGCATAATTGGTCCGGGTCAGAGCCGTCTAGGTACAAAGATCAAAGGTCGATTTCTCGTGACGTACGACATACGAAACACGATCCACGATCAGAGAGGTTCACGGCCAAATGGAAACATTTCCACGATGCACCTGCATCTAAGACGGGCATTGTTTTAAGGCCAGGTAGATGGACTTTAATAGGTTCCAGACACGCTTCGTGTCTCTCAGGATCTCCAGTGGACCGAGTCGCCTCCGTTAAACTTTCTACAGAATACTTCTATTCTATTCTTTATCTCCTTTATTCCCCCCTCTGTGACCCTAATAACACTTTTTCATCTACCTAATTCCTAATCCACCCTTCATCTAACATTGCCATCGTCCTTCTACTCTCTTTGCTCCCCCTTTTTTACGTGTACTTAAGTATCGGCCTTTCCATCATCATCCACTGTTTTCGGTAATTGGAATGGCGGGGGAAAAAAAATATGTGGGATCTAATTTTGATTGTATCCTTTGTCGGTATCTGATTAACACTAGAACTACTGCCGATATATTCACCTATATTTGTATATTTATGTGTGCGTCCATAAAAAATGGATGGGTGGAAGTCAATTAATTAATTTATTTATGTCCATTGTGCAACGTGAATTGGGAAAAATCTCCGAAAATGAAGAGGTTATATTTGAACATTTTTTATCAATTTCGAGGACCCGTAATTTTGACTGCTTTCGTAGTTCCAGTGTTATATAAAATAGTCTGCATTTTCGTAGTCTTATCGATCTATTTCTTTTAACCCTTTATGCCAGTAATTTGCGAGTGAAACGCCAGATTTATACAAAAAAAGGAATGTATAAGCTTGTAGAACGTTGGTAAAGAATTATAGAAATAAATGGTGACTATTTCATTAAATAAAATGATTTCGAGAATGTCCAGAGTGCTTGAATTTCGATTTAAGAATCCGCATAAACTTTTTCCCGAATGGAACATAAATATTATAATGCGAAAACGATGGATTATCGTCGATAATCCAGTTTTTCATGTGATTTCTTTTTATTTTGTGGACAGAGCGATTGTTCGACTCGTAAATGTATTTTTCGCTTCATCCTGCATCGCTCTCGCAAAACACGTTTGTAATCTCCGACTCGGCTCCGAAGGTTTAATTCCAATTTTTTCAAAGAAAAATAATGGACATTAAAGGTTTCGGTTGAATATTTCCACAGAATCGACACGCTTTGTGCATTGGATGTTTTATAATAAAGCGATAATGACGAATGTGTTATGTACTTCTGATTAACACCAGAACTACCGAACATATACTCAGTTATGCTTACATATTTATTTATATATAAATTATGACTGGAGGATTTAAGTCAATTAATGGATTCAATTATTCGCGTTATGTATATGAAACAAAAGTATGTCCAATCTCAAACAATGCGCCGTGGTAAATTCGAGTAATTTAACTAAAAATGGCGGACAAGTCATTTTGACTATCTTGGTAGTTCCAGTGTTAAACAATGCGAACTTCTATATGTACGATATGAATGAATAAAAACGAAATTGAAAGCGATTTTATTTCGCGTCTTTCATCAACTTATCCGACCACTCGTAAAGCAACCACTCTCTTGTCAGCTGAAAACCAACTTAAATACGCGTAGGCGACTGGTCACCGCAACATCCAACTGACGAGTAACTTAACCATTCAATCGGAACAGGCGAATCCTCGATCAAAACATTTATTTCATTTTCGATACCATCTGCTGCATTTACCGCCACACATTTCAAATATTACTTCAATATTTTCAAGAAATATAATTCGATGCAATTTGACAAAATATTAGGTAAATATTTTTAATCAATTTAATTCGTTGCAATTTCTCTACATTTCCATTCTCTTCGTCTATTCATTATTTATACTCTGATGCTTTATACAGGATAATAAAACAGCATCCGGTACCATTTTCCATAGATCCCGTCATCGAAGAGATCAAAGAGCGTAGGATGCATTAACCAAGCAATCAATCACGAGAAATCTCGACGACGACAATCGTATCAATAGAACGAAAGTAATCAGAATCTCTCGCGCAACGATAGGATTTATGAGTGCATCAAGCGGATCGGATAAAAATGCTATCGCTAGCTGTCTCAGCGGAGGCGCGCGCTTCCGGTCTTTGAAAAGTGCACCAGTCGGATAGGTGTCGCTCGTAACGCATCGCTGTGATATCGTGCATCGATGCTCTTGTCAAGATGGGGTTGAAAATAATTGCACGAACGACAACGTGAATATCGTTAGACTTTAATGTCACAGGTATTGGAATGCCGTAGTGTCGTTAGAACAACTAGTTTACCTCTACTAGTCGCCGCACGGCTAACACCGTGTACTGTGAGTGGCTGCCGCAAAAAAAATCAGCGCACGCTCCACCATAGAAATGGCTATTGCGGGGACCAACCAGCAAACGTGTCACACTAGAACCTCCGTTAGTTTCGCCGCTGGATTTAAGTTATTCGAGCGACACGTTGCTCGAATCGGGAACTCCAACTTACTGTTCTCTTCTCAGTGTACAAATTTGCAATATGCACTTTTTATTAAGTATTATTCGCTTTGTTAATAATGAAATAGTGCGATATAGAATGATGTGATTCGAGTTGCTCTTGGCTTTATTTTAAGACGTTGAACAACATGGTGGTCACCGGTTACCGTTGATACTAATGTTACTAAGATTCGAATCAAATGTTAGAGGTATCGGAAAGTAATCAATTCGGGAGTGGAACATTATTCGCATCGAAATTTGGGGATTTGATTTTTTGCAAATAAAATAAAAAGTAAAACGTACAAAACTACAAAGTAACTAATTCTTGGTTTCCATACCATCAAGTTAAACCTTTGCACTCCCACCCATCGCCATGCATATTTTATTTCATAAATTATTACATATATGTCTTTAAAAAAGAGCGCAAAATATACAGTAATGTCTCTGTATCCAGACAAACATTAAAATAAGAGAATGCACAATAAAATGAAAGTAGCAAGTTCACGACGTTCAGTGCACGTCAAAACAAATCAAAATGGAACCCTGTCAGTCATATGGTGATTCTTTCAGCAGGTTTTGTCAAACATGATGTACTACAAGATCAGTTCTCCAAACCGACAAAGAATCTCACTAATAAAACCTCGCAAATTCATTGAGGATATCCTACCAATCATAGTGTTGATGTCGAAGCCTGAACAGCATGAAATGTAAATGAACCAGGACACATCGTTGGATGAGCAGTTACCACTCTTAGTTACGCGTCGTATAATTTTTTGTGGCCAGCTAGGGTGGTCATTAAAGTCTACTCAGTGTATTTCTAGAGATGCGTTTTACTACGTTTACACGACACGTCGGAGAAATGACGGCAAAAACTATTCAAGGAAACATGTAAAAAGACCTGGCAATAACACTAATGAATAATAAACTGCAGAAGACTAGGGATATCCGGCAACATTGTAACTAGCTAGGGAATTAAAGTGATATTGCTTGCTACTTTAATGAGATATTAATTAATCCTCGTATTATCCGTGTTGTGACTTTACGGTGGTTCATTGAGATATTATTAAATATACTGAGTAGAAACAATTTTCTTGTGAATCCTATTTGTATGGAAGAGACTGTTTACGTGTATCTTTGTACAAGGGTTACCCCGTATTTTTCTGTTTCGATATAACTTCCTCCGGTATCATGTCCCCGGTGTCTCCATTGATTCGGAATGCACCTGTGCGGACATCGTTCTTGGCTCGATTCGAACTGATCGCTTGTCAAATGTCAAACGCTCAAGTGAGCAGCGCAACTCTCACGCACTGATTTACGTTCGAAGATAAAGATCCGTTGTGCCGTTACGTCGGCTCGAGTAAGTCGCGGGAAAAACTGGCCTTTCGCGGGAGATCCTGTCTCCTCTCGTTTATTCCGAGAAAAGTATTGCGAGATTCTTTTGATCGGCTGCGTTACCGTTCGCCTCGATCTCATTGCCAATATCCTATTATATTTATACTCGAACAAGTGGCTATGAAAGCAACAAGTAATTGGTAAGACTTTATCAAAATATATTGGATTAATGAATTGTTATCTCGAAGACACTACGATGTCTTTCGTATTATAATGCATTTCCATGAAGGATTTATAGGATTGAGAGTTTTCTGGTTTCTTGGATTACTTCTGCTTTGATTAGTGGTAAGGATTAATTTATAGGTATCTGACGGCTGTGGCACAGATCGTTCATTACATTACCATTTGCTAATAGTAAATGGAGCCAATTAAGATTAGGTCTCTAGAAAATAACGAATGCAGGAATACACGTTGAGATCGATGTGAATAATTTACGAATATTTTCAATATTTACCGGCAATTTGAAACTACGAATGCGGCAATGTTTTTGTATATAATTTTTTATTTATTTACTTATTAAACTTGCCCCTCTCCCTCTTTTAATATATATAAATATATTGAAAAAGGGTATGGCACCTGAGCAAACAATATATGTCGTGCAATAAGATAAATAAAAAAGAGATGAGAATTCACTGAAGAGATTATTTTCACATCGAAAGTTGGGAGTTGGATGTTTTTGGCAGAAAGGGAATTATATCTTATATAATAAACCATGACATGAAATATTAAATAAAAAAGATAAGATTCGAGGGAACGAAAGACAATTTATAAAATTAAACAATTTTGTATGCTGAAAATAATGCAGCCAACATAATCATACGAAGGTTAATAAACATGAGACACCAACATTTTTAAAACAGAAAATAATTCCTCGGCAATAAATCTGGCGGTGAGTTTTAATAGAATTTCGAAAACATTCGTTCAACGGCTAATGACTAATGTGCTTTGTCATTTCCAGGAATCGAAGGTTGCATTCGCAGCGCAATTCTTACAATACGCCTGGTATAAATTAATTACCACGTCTCGTCTACATAAAGCAACTTTGTCAAGATAATAAAGAATTATCGTGAAACATCGACTGAATAGCTGCATAAAATCATTCACACCCCTTTCCTCCCGCCTTCTCCTCGCACAATTCAAACCCGTAGATTCTTCACGGTCGAAGAATCCTAGACGAAAAAGTTATTAATGATTTATCGAATATTTCTTTTGTAAATGAGTTTGGTTCGCCATGATGTATAGCGTCTTTCACAACACAATCATATTTTACCGACTTCTTTTGTTTATTTCGCAGAGGTGAAAACATTCGCGTTGAAAATACACGTTCGGAATTCCAGCTTCGACGAACTCCCTCGATTTAAATACACTAAACATCCGTAGATTATTCTATAAATAAAGTATCCGAATTCGCAGGAAAATGAAAAATGCGGTAGTAAATAAGAGAGTTAAATAAACGGATGTTAATATTAGAACATATACTTAAGTTACACTTACATATTTATTTATATTTATATAAATTATGGCTGAAGGATTTCAGTTAAAACATTGTTCCCTGGTCCCGCGATTTTGCGCGATTCCGCTATTAACACTTTTGCACTCGAAAGGGGACTCTCAGTCGCCAGTCAGTTTTTTATGTAATTCGAGTGGCGACTGAGACGCGGCATTAAGTTTTACTCCACTTATTTTTACTTAATGAATTTTAATAATCGACAATCAGAGTAAGTCTTAATCTTTATTGCGGCAACTCAACTTGCGACGCAACACCAATTGTATTTTATTCTTGTACGTATACAAAATGTATTACTTTACTACAAGAAGGTTGGCGGACTATGCAGCAAGAAACATTACACAAACTTGTCGGGGTATGTCAAAAATATGTAAAATAGCAATAATGAAAAAAGGGGGATACTTCGACGAATCGCGTATGAAGCGAAATGTATAATTAATATAGAATAAAACATACGAAATTGATACAACTCTTCTATCTTATAATATCAACATACATCGACCTACAGACATATCCAAAGAAAAGTATCCCATTCCATTTTATAGACAAGATATTTAATCATTTCTTTAACGATAGTAAGTGATCCCAAACTTATGACCGGTAGTATATATATATATTGTGCGTCCATAGTGTGCAATTTAGATTTCGAAATACATAGACGCGGAACGTTGCTACTGAATCATATCGTGTCTCTCGTAAGTAGTTGTCTAGTGTATTGTACGGTACAATACCGATTATACAAGCCGCGCAAGATGTTGGGACAGGTACTCGTGGAATGAGAAAGCGAATATAAAGAGGGATGAAACGATATGCGCACGGATAAACGCAATGGACATATTTATTGGTGTAGCCAGTGTCGCCTCTATAGAGCCAATTTACATCTCGAGTCACGTGCATAAAGATAGCTTGTCGCAAAAGTCGTAGATATACGCGGGGATGGATAGATTGCAAGGAACTCCGTTATACGCGAAAGGCCATTAGTGTACGCTAAGGTTGGAGCTAACGGAGAGGGCGAAGGTGGTGGGGACCGGGCGGAGGGGGACATTGATTTGTGTATTAATGCGAGCTACCAGACTGCGAACCATCCTGGAGAATTAGCGAAACGTATCTATTAATTCTGCGAATTCTCACGGGGAGATAATCGGCTGAAACGATTATTCGGGAAATGCGTTACGAGCATACGAGACTCCGTGATATTTATACGTTGATGTTTGCTGGTAATGGAAACACTGGACGTAAAAAAGCGACTGTGACTGGAGTCTTTAATAAATTTGTTCAAAGCAATTTTTCGGTTTCTTTGAATAATCCGATATTTCATTTTATACGACCTGATATAAAGCATCAAAGTATAAATAATTAGATAAAGAGAATGGAAGTGTAGAGAAATTGCATCGAATCAAATTGATTAAAAGTATTCACCTAATATTTCGTCGAATTGTATCAAATTATATTTCTTGAAAATATTGAATTTATTTTTTAAATGTGTTACGGTAAATGCAGCAAATATCGGGCGGTGAATTTGATATCGAAAATGACAAAATATTATGTATAAATAAATGTGTAAGCATAACTGAGTATATGTTCGGTGCTTCTAGTCTTAAATTATTCTCACTCGCCAAGACATTTATATTATCATATCTAATCGTGATCGAAACAATGTCCAATTCTCTTGGGACGTACGGAATATCGCGATATATCGATAAAGAGGAGTCAATGAATAAGGAAGACTTACTGTATGTATTCTGAGTATGCGTGTTTCAGATACAAATCGTACTGAGAATGTAATTTATTATGCAAGATGTATGAAATTGTTTTTGCTTTTGATTGAATGTTGCACTTCCTTTGTCAGGTACACTAAACATTATAAAATTGAATACTCATAATAACTGTTTAATATTCGTCCGGTGACCGTCGATGCCAATATTACTAAAACTCGAATCAAATATATCGGTAATATTCGTCAAATTTTTAATATTTTTAACATTACGATAACGATGTAAAGTAACCAATATATCGCAGAGCGCTTAAACAGTTTTATTTTTAGACGTCATATAGACGTAACGGATGCGTATCGCGAGGTGTCGTATAACACGGATTTCAGCGCATCGCTCAGCGTGCTAACACGTTGCACGCCATGGCAGTCACCGGTTACCACTGATACCAATATTCCTCAAACTGGAGTGAAATATATCACTAATATTCGTCAACTTTTCAATATTATTAACGTTACGATAACAACATATCATAGATCGCTTAAACAGTATTATCCTTACACCTTACATACTCATTACAAACGCATATCGCGAGGTATCGTCTAACACGGATTTCGGTCCGGTACTCAACTCATTAATGAATACGACAACAATGTATGGTTCAGAGTAAATGCAAAAAATGATCAACAATATAAACTCTATCTCGAAAAGTATTCAATTTTCTCATGGAATAATCTTAATGAAATCTAGAAAAAGGAAGAAAGTTTGTTGTCAGTGAGAAAAGAGAAGATAAGACTCGACGGTATGCAGATATGCAGTCAGGCACGTTATATGATTATTTTATGCTCGCACGGCACGGCACGGCACGGCAAGGCAAGGCCACCCTTCGTTCAGGTGACAGGATCTCCTTGCGTCTAACCCGTCGACTCCTGGACCAGGAACCTTGAGGAATTCCCGAAGAGGGGCCCATTTAAAGAACCGAACCGGTGCCCCAGTCGAAAAAATATAAAACGAAGAAAATGTGTCGCACAAAAGCCCCCCCGAAAAGGGTCAAGAAGGGTCAACCGATGCAATTTGGTTTATGGCGTGAGTGCGCCTCTTCTCTTCTCTCGTATTATTGTATTTTTGTCGATGATTTACGATAGGAACGAGCACGTTTCTGTTTTTCTTTCAATCGGCTTTTTTTTCGATTATTTACTTCTCCCCGACACAAATATACCGTTGAAATACACGATGAAATTTCGCCGCAATGAGTCAACCTTCCGTTCCATGACTATATTAACACTTTCAGCGCTTATCCGAAATCCGTGTTATACGAGCCCTCGAGATACGCGTCCGTAAGGTCTACGTAACGTCTAAGAATAAAACTGTTTAAGCACACTATGATACATTGATTAGTTTACATCGTTATCGTAACGTTTCAATAATATTGCAAATTCTACGAATATTAGCGATATATTTGACTCGTGTTGTAGGAATACTGGTATCAGTGATAACCGGTGACCGCCATGGCGTTTAACGTCTTAAGATTCCTTTATCTCAATCAGTTACTTACTAATTTGTACATAAAGTACGCGGATTAGAGGGATAAAAAGAAAAATCGCTGGATGATATATTCACGATATGAAGATATAAGTGGTAGATGTTTTCAAGGAATAACTCTCTAGTTGGTATTTAGTTCTGAACATTGGCACGTTTGAATTATGCAAATCGAATCACGCGATGTATTCGCGTGGATAATTATCGACACGATATCTGCATTGTTAAGGTGGATACTGACCATTACGGTTAATTGCATTATAAATAACAGGGAAATTATCGATGCGCACGAAACTTGAAACTCGTTATTTCAAGAAGGTGTACATGAAATGTGTTTATTACTTGTGATCATATCAAATTAATGAAATATTGGTTTTGCACTCCATAGAATCCCCTTTTGCAGATCAATTCAGCCTTTTGCTAATCAAATTCACCCTTTTGCAAATCAAGCATTTCTACAAATTTGTTTTCTTAAGCTATTGTAACACAAGTTTTGCACTCTTAATTAATCCTTTTGCGGATCACATTCACCGTTTTACACTTGAAATTAATCATTTTGCAGATCACATTCACCTTGTTGCAAATCAGATTCACCCTTTACATTCGATTTGTTTCATTGGATATTTTTATTCCAATAGCTTAAGAAAACAAATTTGTAGATAAGCTTGATTTGCAAAAGGATGAATTTGATCTGGGAAAGGATAAATTTGATTTGCAAGAAACTGAATATGATCTGCAAAATAGTTAATTTGGAGTGGAAAAACGTGATTATGATCTGCAGAATGGTTGATTTGGAATGCAAAAAGGTGAATATGATCTGCAAAAGGGTTAATTTGGAGTGCAAACTCAATAAAAATCATATGGAATGTAAAAGGTGAAATTGATCAGTGAGAGGGTGAATTTGGTTTGCAAAAGTTGAGAATGATCTGCAAAACGGTTAATTCTGAGTGCACAAAGGTAAATATAACCTGCAAAATGGTTGATTTGGAGTGCAAAAAGGTGACTGTGATCTGCAAAAGGGTGAATTTGGTTCGCAAAAGTTGAGAATAATCTGCAAAATGGTTAATTTTGAGTGCAAAAAGGTGAACATGATCTGCAAAAGGATGAATTTGGAATGCAAAACCTGTATATATTCGTAGCTGTTGCTAGTTTATTTCTACAGAAGCAGAAACCGGTAATATTCAGCAAATGAAGATGCACGTGAGAATATCGCGATAAATTATTGTCGAATGAATATGTACGGTTTCATTTTATCGCTCCCATCGATTTCACTACGAGCAAATAAATCTAGATATCCGTTTATATAAAGTTACTTATCAAGTTATACGAGTGTTTGCCACACGACAACTTCGGAAATAAAAATACGAGAAATGTTATCGGTCTACTCCGTTCACGAGAAAATGAAAATTCGAGGACAACGGAAAAAATATTAATTATATGATATAAAATCGACCTGATCTGAGCCGGATATTCGATCTCTTCAAGTATTCCCTATCGTTAATCCGCAAATCTGTGCAGACTAGTTAATAAACAGAAGGCACTATCATTATTACAGTCATATTTTATGGGGCTTTTAAGTAGCTTTCACAGTTAAATCGCAATTTTTCCACCGAAAAAGTACTTTTGAGATAACTATGGTTCGTATACAGGGTTCGCACTACAAGTTCACCCTTTGTAAATAAAATTCACCTCTAATCACATATTTACAGGAAATTACTAGTCCCCGTAAGTTGTAAGAATTCCAGGAAAGTTAAATAAATTTACACTGGATTTTATTTTGAATACAACAGTTTAAGAAAAGAAGTTTTTAGAAAAACTTGATTCGTAAAAGGGTGTATTTGATTTGCAAATTGGTGAATTAAATTTGCAAAAAGGTGAACTTGATCTGCAAAAGGTTGAATTTGGAATGCAAACCCTGTAACTCCTCAAGTTAGGAAAATCATTTATGTCCCACACTGTATTAATTTACTAAAAAAGTAAATACGTAGTACCGAGCGAAATTAACTGGTCATATACCTATATACGCCTTTCGTATACAATCATGGATATATGAGAGCGTATATATACGTCTTTCGTAGTCAAAGAGTTAAAGCTCCCCAAGAAGGATTTAAGAAGTAAGAATGATTCTCTTATCAGTGCAAAGAGCTACGAAAAAAATGGTAGTCGAGGAAGAATGAGCAAATGAAAGGAGAGCAAAAATCAGGGCAAACTTACGAACGACGAATCGTCGACGGGCTTTCATGTGGTAGAAGAACGATGATGCGCATGATCGATGATATACACGCGGAATCTAATTTTATCGGAGCCACGGAGATAAGCGTTTAGATGTTATCAGTGGTCTACGTCCAGCTCTCGCGTAAGGGCTGCTTGTCTCGAGCGAATTAAATACTTGGTATTGCTCGCCGACAACTTATAACGCGAGTTATATTTTTCGAAATGCGGGAGCATGTTAAGCAGGTTTCTGTACCCAGGCATCGACTCGCTAAGAAACTCATCCGACCGTACGAAGACCAAGAGAACACGTGATAGATACCCACCAGCATTTTCCTCCTCGTAAACGTTCCACGATCAGAGAAATCCTAATACAGGTTTTGCACTCGAAATTAACACTTTTGATGATCATATTCACCTTTTTGCATTCGAAATTAACAGTTTTGCAGATCGTATTCATCTTTTTGCATTCGAAATTAACAGTTTTGCAGATCGTATTCATCTTTTTGCACTCGAAATGAACTCTTTTGCAGATCGTATTCATCTTTTTCCATTCGAAATTAACCATTTTGTCAATCATATTCACCTTTTTGCAAATCAAATATACCCTTTCACAGATCAAACACATCCTTCTGCAAATTAAACTTTTCTATAAATTTGCTTTCCCAAACTATTGCATTACGTGTTAAAAAATATACTGTATCTATGGAAACCTTATCATTTCCAATTTATTATTTGTAAAATAAAAAGAATTTCATTTCAACTTTTAATAAATTTTTGTCGAAGATTCGTATAAAAAAAAGTTCGCGTGAAAACAGAATTTGGATGTATTTCCTAATTATCCTCTTAACACTAGAACTACCAAGGGGGACAGAATTGTCCTCCATTTTGAATTTATTATTCGAATATAGCCCGACGAATTGTTTGAGATTTTCTATACTTTTATTTTATATACACAATCCGAATAATTGAACTTCTCCGTTTAATTAAAATTAATGAAAATCCTCCGACCATAATTTATGTATAAATAAATGTGTAAGCATAACTGAGTATGTGTTCGGTAATGTTAGTGTCAAACTTGACAATTACTGAGTACACTTTACATAGATATTTAATGGTTTGCTGCAAGTCGTAGTTTGTGGTAAAAGTCCTCGCGAGACGATGTCAATGACGAATATTAAATTTGCTGCTTCCTCCTCTGCATAGCTATGTGAAAAACTATGAACTGAAATTTGTGCTGGTGAAAATCTGCCTTTATGACTGTCGCAGAAAGTATGTCAACGGAAGACATGGTTCCGATACCTGACTCTGAATTAAGACTCGTTTCCTGTGCGTATTAGTCCACCTTACTTTTCAATGTCGAATCTCATTATTAATTAAACTTAGAAAACAGCTATTATGGATATCCGACTAATTAACACTAGAACTACGATATATTGAGCTATATTTATACAGTTAGCTCATTCTTAGAAATAAGAATGAATTGGAAAAAATAAATGAATCGATTTAAAACTAGAATTACAAAAGCAGTCAAAATCGCGGGTCCTCGGAATTTAATAAAACTGTTCACATTTATAACGTTCAAATTTCTGAGATTTTATCATAACTTTATCATAATGAAAGCAAATGATTGTAAACCACTATGATTATAATTACGCAACTCAGTGCAAAGTTAGTCTGAATTTCAAAATCACGATAAAGAATTGTAACGAGGTGCCTAGTTCAAACACACTGCAATGCTTTAAACTACAAGATAAATTTGTACACGCGATATCTTGATATTTTAATCGCCGCCTCATAAAAGTTGCAGAACATTTCGTACGGTACGAAGACACCTAAAGAAACAGTAATAAAAAGAAGTAATCTGATAGATAAGGGAGCGCGAGTTCACGTAAAGAAATTCAGGATGTTCCATAAGTTCGTGCGGTTTTGTTGAATGTGAAAAGTTCGGGTTTTTTGCCAAATATTTAACACGAATTTTATCGTTGATTACGAACGTGGTCTGAGTCACTTTTGTTCTACGTCCCTTAAAATAACTATATTTATCATTCCAATTAATATGTAAAACTTCTATCAATCCTGTGATAAGAATGTTGAAAAATGTTGACAATAAATAGATCCTAGATTGGAATATTATATCTATTCATGACGGGTCCTCTAAATTTATCAAAAATGTTCAAATTTATAAGCTTTCATTTTCTGAGATTTTTCATGATTCAAGTTGCACAATGGATATAAATAAATCGATTAATTTATTTCTTTCATCCATCCTGTTTTTTAAGGAGGTTCACATAACTTTATAAATATAGTTGAATATACTGCCGGTAGGTCCAGTGTTAAAAGCTTTTTAGGTTATAATTAGATATAACCTTCCAGTCTAGAATCTATTTATTGTCAACACCTTTCAACATCCTTATCGCAGGATTAATAGAAGTTTTACATGTTAACGTTATAGTGGTATGTTCTTCTTCTATTATGGTGCTAAATATTCGCGAAACCTACGCACGGCGGAGGCATTAAAACATCGCATTCCCTAACGCTGTCACGGTAATTTCGATACCAAGAATCGCAGTAAGACTTTGACTCCAACAAGGAACACTTTGTCGAACAAACTTATGCATGGTGCACATTAATCGACACGAAACGTCGTAAACGAATAACTTCACGCCTGTTTACATTCTGCCTTTATGTTCGATCATATTATTCTACAATATATTATATCTATATACATGTGTATACACTCCAGCTCAAAAGTTTGAAGCATGTTATGATTTCCTAACCTTCGATGTACACGGTGGATTGCTGCGAGTTATATCGGAAATTATGGAACCAAATATTCACGTATTTTTGGAAATTCATAAAAGCTCCGATATTCGAGGCTTAATGAGAAGGCCAAGTGTTCGTATACTGGAAGAAAGTAGTGGAAAGTAATTTCTAAATCGCGATTAAAAAATAATAATATAGTGGGAAGTTGGATTTTCTGAAATGATATTCCTGAGGGAGATTTAAAATATTCGTAATGACTGACTACACCTAACCCTCGATTTACACGGTAGATTGGTTCCTCGAAAATGCCGTGTAAATTGAAATCGTGCAATTCGAATCCACATTTCACATTGGAAATAAATACGTGATAAATTTAGCAAATCCATACGAAACAGTATTATGTACTTTGTTCAAAAATTAGAGTACATATTTTTAAATAAAAATTCATTCACTCAAGGAAGATATACATAACATAATTCAAAAGTACATATTTTCTTCTGCATTTCTTCGAGCGTGTGAAACCGAAATCATGCAGTTCGAATGTCTGTTTAATGTAATGTTGAGAAACGAGATCCTGCTAGTCGAAATACATGAAGAGTGTCATTTTGAAACTTGTTTCGGATGCCAAAGTGGAGCAACTCATGCGATAAGTAAAAGTGAATCAACCACTTTCACGTATGTTTATGTTCCTTTTCGGGTCATATACTAATTAGTCGGCCTTATTAATTGCTGGATTTTCTTTGGAATTCTTAAAGTTATTTTTCTGGAATTCAGCGTGAATTCGAGTTTGGTATTACTTTCATTTATGAATTCTAGATATATTTAATACTTATATAGATATATTTAATACCGATATATTTAATATTTAATATTTAATACTATATTTAGTACTATAATGAACAAAATAATTGCTATGGAATATTTCTAAATCTTGTATCAAAACAAGAACATCTACTTCTTAAATCAAATATTATTTAACGATAGAAAACTACCAAAGCAGTCAAAATGACGGGTCCTCGGAAATTAATAGAAAAGTTCAAAATCGCGTTTCGTTTCCTAAGATTTTTCGCGGTTCACGTTGCATAATGGACATAAATAACTCGATTAATTTATTTCTTCCATCCATCTTTTTTTTAAAGACGTACACATAAATATATCGCCGGTAGTTCTAGTGTTAAATTGTACAAATTAATGGAACAAAGATATATTTGTAATTCATTTTTATTTCCCTTTTGCTATATTTGTTTGATTCTCTATTGCAAAACACGTTCCTGATTATTACTGAGGAAACAACAAAGTATAACAAAGGGATAATAAATGACTTGTCTGCCATTTTGATTTAAATTATTCAAATATACCACAGCGCATTATCTGCGATTTGATATACTATTATTTTATACACATAACGTAAATAATTGAATCCACTAAATAACTTAAATCCTCCAATCATAATTTATATACAAATAAATATGTAATCATAACACAGTATATGTTCGGTAGTTCTAGTGTTAAATAATAATTAATTACAGAAGTATATGTTCAAGTACTTGTTTTTATACCAGAATTCGAAATATTCCATGAGAGACAGCAATTATAAGCTTTAATGCACTACAAAGCAGTGCTCTAAAAGCTTATTGTAAACTACATACATCGAAATCTTCGAGAATAAGAGTTGTCGAGGGATATTGAGATATACCCACTCGTACTTTAAAAGCCATTTATTTCGCAAACGAAGCTTGATTCAGTGGGTTTGGCCTCTTGGCCCTTCCATCGTGTTTTAACGTATGCAAGAGATACATATTAGAAGACATAAGTGCAACGAGCGTGTACGTACGACGTTGTTTTATTGTCGCGTACTTATTGTCTGTCGCGTATCACGGCTCGTAAACACCGTCC
The DNA here is from genome assembly GCA_910591585.2 of Nysson spinosus. Classification (NCBI taxonomy): domain Eukaryota; kingdom Metazoa; phylum Arthropoda; class Insecta; order Hymenoptera; family Crabronidae; genus Nysson; species Nysson spinosus. The sequence continues at coordinate 830,463 of OU342852.1, read as the reverse complement.
CGGCCGAGCAACTTGAGAGCATGCCTCGTGGGTCGATTTCGTAATCGTCTTAGAGGTTATTGCGAAGGTTACTACACGAACCTTTCTGGGGTACTTCAGGATTCAAAAGATTCCTGGTTCCATGAACCATCATGGTTTATCCTCCTCGGTATCCCGACGCATTGCGGACATTTGAAACGGTGGGATATTCGCACACCGACTTCAATCGAAATATTCTACTTCCGGATAATTTATTACTTGGTAAACGAAAGCAACTTTGTCGATAGATACTTGGAAAACACTTGGCAAAGACACTTGAAATTTGAAGAATTATAAATGTAACTCATATAATGATTTCGATAGTAACATTCTGTTAATGAATGTATTCGAGTCTAGTTTGTTGATATTCCGAGTATAAATAACACGATGAATTTTATCGCGTCCTTCGGCCTTCCGAACTACGTACATCGAGTAAGAACTATTTGAAGAACGGCGTGTCAAAACATATACAAATTCCAGGCGAGTATAATCGAGGAAGAAACTGCCTCGAATATGCCGTAGACGATATCAACGGTTGTTTGATATTAGTATCAAAATAGTAGAAAAAAGAGTGAAATCGACCCACGGGTTCCCGCTTCAGAGATAATAGAGTAGAAGGAACCAGAAAGTGTGTAATGTGCTTAGCGTGTTACTTACGGATAGCTGAACTGTTGATTAGCAGCAAACCATTGCCATCGGTTTTAAAAGATGAATAAACGATGAATCGCGCGTGTCGTGTTTCGTGAGAGGGTGTGCGGAAGATCAGCCCTTCGACGATGAGTAGAGTCTTCTTTGGATGCAAGGCACAAGTGTCATCACATCGAAGCACGATTTCCACAATGGTCCGATCATAAATCGTTTCACGGCTGTTTACGTTTGATGTATCGGTCGCGAGGTATCGTCGAATCGAAAGAAAACACCGGGAATTTCGGGGAGTGGATGGAACGTGAGCTTCGATCGATGTCCGTGCGCAGACTGCCCGCACCTCGCTGCTGCCTGCCGTTCCATCGCCTTCCGCTCTCGCTTTACCTCGCTCTTTCTCCCTCTTACTCACGCGGATCAAACCCCCCACCACAGTATACTGTCTCCCTCACTCCGGCGCGCTTCCCTTCGAACTAACACTTGACTTCGTTCCTTTGAACGACCAACAATTTCCTCTATTTACATAAATTTCCTTATATTTAGCAGTCGCATACCAGAATTTATCTCTAGGAAACCTCTAGTTTTACTAGTAGCAATCGTTCAATGTAGATATTATATATTCTGCTCTGACATTAGTGCAGAATAGATTTCTTAATATTATAGAATGTAAATATTATATATTCTGCTGTGATATTAGTATGAAATTGATTTCTTGATTGAAATTTCATTTAAATTATTTATTTAAACGCTTTAATATGTAATATATAAACTTCATATTACAATATATGCGTTAGAAAATATTAATATACATTTGTTGACAAGGTAGTAGATAAATTAAATTGTTTAGTAATTGTAAGTTATATTACATTTGAAAACAGAAGGTTTGTTCAATTTTTCTGACCAATTTTTTTGTATATAATGACAACATTACTTTGTTTATTTCTGTGTTTTAAGATTCACTCTAGTTGACTGCAAATTCAATAACAAAAAATGAGCGGAGTAAATAATATTGTCGCTTTTCAGTCGCCAATTACCGCAATAAACTGATTGTGAGTGGCGACTGAGAATCGCCTTTCGAGTGCAAAGGGTCAATATTTCTTAATAAACTTTCAGTGATAATTTTAGATTTTACATTAAGTTCCTTAACTCGTGACAATTTATGTTGTTATTTTTCATATTTCTCTGATTGCCTTATATATATGTATGTACTTCATGTGACCTGATTTATAATGCCACTTAATAATTACCACTTATATTACTAATTTCCGATATCGATAAAAATTTGCATATACTCTTCCATTTCTGTATCAAACTTCCTCGGTTTTCTACAAATCTCGAACGTTTTCCACCCACTTCCGGAGATTCGAATGTATTCAGAGACACGCCTATCATAATTCATGAGGGATTTCCCATTTCCACAGTTATCGTTCTCCTACCGTGTAATAAAAGATTTAACCTCAGAAATGTGAAACCAAAAATGAATCTATAATTTATGATTAGTAAATACCACATCCGAATGTTACATATTATTAATTAATATAACATACATAGTCAGTCTTTACGAATATTTTAAATCTCCCTCGGGAATATCATTTCAGAAAATCCACCTTTCCACTGACTATATTTATTATTTTTTAATCTCGATTTAGAAATTACTTTCCACTACTTTCTTCCAGTATACGAACACTTGGCCCTCTCATTAAGCCTCGAATATCGGAGCTTTTACGAACTTCCAAAAATACGCGAATATTTGGTGGCATAATTACTTCATGGACTAATAAACTCAAAAGTAATTACTCCGAAGCATAAACAACATAAAGTTATAATTGTTAGTAATTACAATTTGCTAAATTTACTGCAAAATATGCAGTCCAAAAAACGCAATCGAGTCCCTTTTTATGCCCCTCTTTTTAATACAGTTTCAAAGTTATGCAGTGAAGCAAATTACCAGAAAAAATATGTAATCCAAGAAAATGTTCTCCTATTGGGAATTAAGAGAGAAGATAATAATTCCCACACAAATAAAGCTTTACTCGTAGGAATTTAAAATCTATTTATGCATAAACAAAACAAATCAACTGAATGTGTGTAAGTTACTTCTTCCGTGCTGCTTATATTTCAAACAATTATCCCTAATTTTACCAAGAAATCTGTATCCGTTTTTCTGCGGAATTCTGTGGAACGTATCTTCCGCATAAAAAGAGACTCGGCAGTATAATATTTCATGTACCTTCTCGTTCCATATTCTATTGTTTACGATATCATTCAACTACGTAAAAATGTATGTAATAACTATATGTAACTTCAATGCGATGAAGCTTAAAAAAAAACTCATTTAATATCCGAGACGCAGGACGGAAGGTAGATAAATATTTTTACGTTTACATTGAAATTTGTCGTATCATACATCATATCTCGTGTCTGTTAAATTTCTAACATAAACGACTGCATTTCCGCGCATTTGCTTCGTACACTGACTCTGTTCTTTTTCCTAGATTTTCTATCGCCGTGTTTCCCTTCCTCTCACGCGGCTACCGTCAAAAGAATACTTGGTTTTCTTTATTCAACCGCAAACATCGAACGTTTTCCACCTCAACCTCTCATAAATTCACGTGTATTACTACCTCGTATGTCGTAATTCACACGAGATTTCCGTTTCCAGTGCTTTCATTTTGCCCACGTATTTATGCGCATTTACGCTGGGCTACCCACATTGATACGATGCATATGAATCTATCCATAAATTCATGATTCCGTGATATTTTGATAATACGTTTGATCGAGAATGTTTAACGAGAGAAAATTGACGTGAAGCATCAACTTCAATATATAACCTGGAACTTCTTTTTCAAACACGATTCGTATTTTTTATTCCCATCCTGTAATTGGGCAATGTATATATTCGTGATTAATGTGTCATCTTTTCAGTACATATTTCTTTTAATTCCATTCGCTTGGAATATTTTGTAATTTTTGGGAGTAACACTCGCTTCTCAAAATAATATTCAAACACCGATTGAAAGTAATTTCATGTTTACAGTGTTACTTTTAATTTTATCTGCTTTCAATATTTTGTTATTTTTTGTAGTAACACTCGCTTTTCCAAATAATATTCAAACACCAATTGAAAGTAATTTCATGTTTACAGTGTTACTTTTAATTTCATCTGCTTTCAATATTTTGTTATTTTTTGTAGTAACACTCGCTTTTCCAAATAATATTCAAACACCGATTGAAAGTAATTTCATGTTTACAGTGTTACTTTTAATTTTATCTGCTTTCAATATTTTGTTATTTTTTGTAGTAACACTCGCTTTTCCAAATAATATTCAAACACCGATAGAGAGCAATTTCATGTTTGCAGTGTTACTTTTAATTTTATGTGCTTTCAATATTTTGTTATTTTTTATAGTAACACACGCTTTTCCAAATAATATTCAAACACCAATTGAAAGTAATTTCATGTTTGCAGTGTTACTTTTAATTTTATCTGCTTTCAATATTTTGTTATTTTTTGTAGTAACACTCCCATCTCCAAATAATATTTAAACACCTATTCAGCCGCGAACATCAAATGTTTCTCTATTTTCCATAGATTCCTGTGTTATGTATATGTTCCAGTCTGCATTCACAGTGCAATCTACCAAACATGTCTGATATTCGGTTTCCTCCTGCATATTGGATTCTGGTGTGTAAATAGACCTCCGCATTTCTATGCAGCATATACTTGCTATAATTCATATCAATGTGCGGAGTAAACAAGTTTCCTACTGTTTTACATATTCGATTGAACATATTGACGACAGCATTCTTGTGTCTTTGCATTTCCATACCATACAGACAATGATATTCAAAATTGACTTTCCATAGAATCTATGTGATAATATTCTGCTGATATGAACCATTTATGATAATAATCTTTCTTAATATTTATTACTCGATTTATCTGATGTTTATAATACAATGTCTAATATTAATTATTTAAGTCATATCAAATTATACTTTCGTTCTGACTTCGTTTATATTTAATACAATTTCATTGACTTATTTGAAGTATGACTCTCATAATTAAAAAGTAATATTCTTATAGAAAGATGCGATTAATCAATTTTAATTCATTAAATTGGTTAACTTTCAATTTTAAATAAGAATTTATTATTCATGAAATAAATTTTATATTTTGATGAAAACATTAATAAACCTGTATTCAAGTATGATTAATATATCTGTTAAATGTTTCGTTATATCAGACTCTGAAATGTCACTTAGAACTCTGTAATTAAGAAGATCAATTTTTATGATTGGCGAAGAAGGTGAGGCTGGAAATGTCCCATTCTAATCAAGTAGGGTCTAATCAAGTGAAAGTAATTTATGATGAACACGTTTTATTCTTTTAACTGTTTGAAAGCCTTTTATGAATTAAATTCATAAAATCGTTAAAACGTTAAAAGGCGATAAAAAATCATTTTAATAAAAATAATGTTGTTTACAAGCTCGTTCGAATTGCGAGCATCATTTCCTGATACAAAATATATTTCGAAATATTGTCTTATCAAAGCCAAACTGCGATTATCACATCGTACCTGCACCAAGCGAATCTCATTTCTAATTGTTTAATGTGTAACTTGTAATGTGTAAAATTAACCCTTTCACTCGAAAGGCGACGCTCAGTCACCATCCAGTTTCTTGAGGTAACTCAAATGGCGACTGAGTGGCGGCATTAAGATTTACAGTACTTACTTTTTATTATTGAATTTTAAATCACGGACAATTGGAGTAAATCTTAATGTCGCCTCTTAATTGCCGTTCGGGTTGTCGCATTAAACTTAGTGGCGAGTGAGAGTCGCCTTCGAGTGCAAACGGTTAATATGACGAAGAACTTAACTGCGCGTATTCACTCGTTTCATTCCACGTACGCGACCCCGTTAATTGGCTCACGCCGCGGATTCATTGATTAATGACAACCCCTTCCAGTCACTTTCCATAATCACCGAGCTCCCCGGATTTGACCCCTCCGACCGCCATTCGTCGGCAATCGAGGAATAAAAAGATCGCCAAAGAAAAGCTTGCCATACTTATTATTACTTAAACGCACCGAAATCGGTGACAATCGTCTTTACAATTATTATTACAACGAAAAAATTAGAATTCTATGTTTTCTTTATTCATGAAAATTGCACAAACAAATGTAGATTGATGTAACGAATAAAGAAGTTTAAATGTAAATGGATGTAAAAAGGAAAACGAATTTATTATTTGAATAAATTACGAATTTACCGAAAAGTGATTAATTCGAGAGTGAAGTATTTCTTCGCATTGAAATTTGGGAATTTGATTTTTTCCAAAAGGGAATTATCACAGTGGAGGATCGTCGGTCAATGATTATAGATAACGATGGGGATTATCTGATAGAATAATATTTAATACCAACAAATTAATGCAATATCATCTATTACGTACATGTAATAAAATGTTTATTTTGGAACAATAACTTTAGATTGAATTTTATTTTTATTACAATAGCTTGAAAAAACAAATTTGTAGAAAAACTTGATTTTCAAAGGGTGAATTTAATCTGCCAAACGTTTAATTTGGAGTACAAGAAGGTGAATATTATCTGCAAAAGGGTTCATTTTGAGTACAAAAAGGTGAATATGATCTGCGAAAGGGTTAATTTGTGTGCAAAACCCGTATTGCTATTCTCATGTGTGTCAACTAAATACCTGACTTTCTTATGGCCGAACATCCGGAACCTGGCGCGGAAAGATCCAATATGAAAGGTAAAACGAATCATCATTTACGAAAGATATAGAAAAGGTGATTTCCACTAGAAAATACCGCGACCCAATTCCATTTTTCTGCATCGTACAAAACAGTTCTTTTATGAAAATACGTATATTGTTTCATCGTTTCCATCCGAGGCTTATTGCCAACTGGGCCACTGTAATTAAAACTACTTTAAAAATGAAAAAAAGACATTTTCCACCAGAGTAAAGAATGTTCTACAAAATTTTCTCGGCATTGGAAATGGATTGCAGGGGATAGATATCAAAAATTAAAAAAAAACATTTTCCACCAAAATAAGGACCTTCATAGTTTACACTGTACACTTGTCGTTGCACCCGCTGTACTGCAACCCATTATTCACTGATTAGAGAAGGAGAATCATTAAAAGGGTGATGAGAGGGTGGGGGAGGAGAAGAGAGGGTCTAGCGAAACTCCAGACGAATGTGGGAAAGTCGTGTGGCAATGAAGAGCCATCTTCCGATGAGCTCACATCGTATGATCTTTTATGTTTCAGAGCATCTATTATATTTGCCACGGCGATACTGTCACCGATCTTGCGGATAATGTTACCATCTTTTCATCTCAGGAAATCCATTCAAACTGCCAGAACTTCTATCATGGAACTTAAACCGGATCACTGAATAAATTTTGACTTATGTTAGACAAGTCTGCTTTTTTTTCTATCTTACGTATTCATTTATGAGTCTTCCTACATGTGGATTTCATGGCTATTGAAATGTAGAACGCAACTTTTCTATTCTGTATTAGCATGCGTTTTAAGTCTCATTCATTTCTGGGACGTATTAGGTTTCGTGATATATTGTTATTCCATTTTTTTCATGAAAAGACTGTGCTACGGATGTAACCTTACTTTTATATTAAAAATTGCGGATTACAATTTTATACGCATTTAAGATTTTATTCGCATGGCGAGTTTTTAACGCATCATTCGTTGAATTATTAATTCATAAATAAAAAGTATTTAAAGTGTACCTTAAAAACTATGCATATCTTAAGACTCATTTCATGATATAATATATCCCTTTTTTTAATGTTTTGCAATCAGTATATTATCTTTACGTTTTTACAGAAATTTATTCATTTAATGGTAATATCATAAAAGTTGGTTTCAACGAATATTAAAATTTAATTACAGGCAGTACAGGCATTCATTTTTATATTTTTTTGTCAGGTATTAATTTATCTCCTGTTTGAGAATATTTCAGTAACAATATTATTACCATTTTTATTTTTGAAATTACTATCTCAATTATAACTAGCTTCAAAATATTGATTTCACATCTTTCCAATAATGTTCCTTAATATACAAATTTACCACGAGTCATAAAATTTTTAACAATTAAAAAACCTATTTAAAATTAGACACATATTAACACATACTTAAAACAGAACATTAGAAGTCAAATTTAAAACCAACAATTACTCGAGCAATAAAAGCCACCTTGAAATATATCCGTAGAAAATTCTAATTGTAGTAAAATCCTTGACGAAGTTCAATTCCTTAATTGTCTTTGAACTTTACTCACAGTCTGGCAAATCTTAAGTGCGGTACAACCATAATACAGAAAACCAACCGAATACATAAAATCCGCGATTGTGGTCGTAATTCTTTTCTGGTGGCGTACGATCTTGCGGCTTTCCAGCGGTCTTTTTTTGGTTTTCACTGGTCGGAAGGTTGTTGAACGTGTCGCAGCGAGGCACGGCAAACCGAGTGGAACAAACGACGACGACGTATCCATTGTTGTGCGCGTTGTAAAACGTTTAAAGTGCCACGAGTATGCCATGTTCTGCCATTGGTTTCTAAGCATGGAATCATGTACCATTAAGTTTTCACTTTGTCACGCCGACACCAGAATCACCCAAGCTAGTTAGTGACGCGTGCTAATGAGAAATGAATAAAAAAAACGTTGGGTCGAAGTAGTCTTCAGTTTGCTCCACTTTAAGGGCCCGTTAGTAACTTTCCGGGATACCCTACACGGAAATGGAACGCGTCTAATGCGCTCACGTATTCTCGCGATTCATTTTCATGTTCGTTAAGGTTCTAATTTATCTTCGGATTACACGAGTATTCGTAGTCACGTGCATGAAAACAGGGTCAGTTTTAACCGAACTACGTTCGAACCGTAATGTCTGATACACTTCTTTGCAATTAAGGTTTGGAAACTTTTGATCCAATGTAATAACTTCCGAAATAAGAATATCTTGTTGTTCTCACATTTCAATTAAATTTGTCAAATTTGATAGAAACAGAGTTAGAAAGAATTATATTTTGAACAAAATCAATCTTGAAGATGGAGACAAACATTCTTTAACGGTAATGAATCAACTCAAATGAAATGAAAGGATTCGAACGAATTCGAAAAAAGGGTTTTAATTCTTCGAAGAAGAAGAAAGACCTTTCGTAGAAATTCGAAGAATGGAAATTCGGTAAATAGAAAGAGGAACTACCGATCTAAGAGTGCTGCCCTAAAAACGAAGGTCAAACAATCTAACTGTACTGTTAACGTTAACGTTCTGCTCGTTTCTCGTATTTTCTTCCTCTTCTAGGTTACTTCAGATGCATATTAAAGCCGACGAGGAGTAGTTACAGCTGTTTTCGAAAGCGAGAACCAGGGAGAGGGCCATTCTTCGATTGAAACGAAGAATAGTAAACGAAGAACAGTTCTTGAGTTGGGCCCTTCAGTGGCCAAATGGTTCTACGCTCTTTCTTCTTTTTCCCGCTTCGGAGACAAATGCACGTCGGTTTTGAGATCGATGCACGGAATCTTAATGACGCCTCCTCACATATTCAGCTGCGCCGTCGAAACCTAACGTGTACTTTGCCTCCGTGACAACAAAGCCCAGCTACATTTAGGAAACACGTCCAATACTGTGCCAGATATCTTCTATAACGACGAGTTTATTAACTCTTTCTTATCGTTATACGAGAACAAGGAGAATTCTAGGATATCTGCTGAATTGTTGGCAATTTATTAGATGTATGCAAAAGTAGAATCAACCTTTTTTAACACTAGGTTTACGGGACGCGTCATTTTGACGCATTTCGAAATAGAGTTATAAATGAACAAATTATAATTTCTTTATACATTTTTATGTAGAGTTTGAAAATATAGTGGTTTTTATTTGAAATACTTTGACCAATGGAATGTATTGTTAGTTTTGTACTTGAAGAGGTACTTAAAGATCTCATTAATTGGACGTTTGTTTACATGTTGTGGATTGCCAAAGTATTCTCCAAATGTCACCAAATGTTCTGACATATGTCGAGAAAGTATCGTATAGCAAAAATATTTGAACTAGTTTTCTCCAACCACTTGAAGATGAGCCTAACATGACTTGAAAGTGCAGATTTTTAAACCAAACATACTCCAAATATTTGTATCCCGAAGGAAGTTTGGTTATTCAGTTATTTTCATAACTGAGTATACACTACCGGTCATAAGTTTGGGATCACTTACTATCGTTAAACAAATTATGAAATATCTTGTCTATAAAATGGAATGGGATACTTTTCTTTGGGCATATCTGTAGGTCGATGTATGTCGATATTATAAGATAGAAGAGTTACATAAATTTCGTATATTTTATTCCACATTAATTATATATTTCGCTTAATACGCGATTCGTCGAAGTATCCCCCTTTTTTCATTATTGCTATTTTACATATTTTTGACATACCCCGACAAGTTTGTGTAATGTTTCTTGCTGCATAGTTCGCCAACCTTCTTGTAGTAAAGTAATTTGTTGTGGGGAAACTAAAAACCGACCGATAGCAATAAACGTACCCGACCGATTTTAAAGGTAACAAAATCTTATTACACCCAGGTGCCGATACAATATGTGTCTGCATGGCAAGAAAATAGTTTAATATTAATGGTAAAATTATCAAATGGACAGAGGTTTTATATTCTATTTACTTTTAATGTTCATTCTAACGTTTACTTTAATTACGTATGTTCGGTAGTTCTAGTGTTAAGAGAAGAAACTCAGTATTCCTGTCGTTGAAAAACTAACGAATCTTTTCAAAGTACTCGTTGTCGTAGGATTTCATATTGCAGAGGTGTTCACAGAGGAAGGTGCAGAAATGTCGTGAACGAATGCGAATGTAAAAAGGCGACGTCCCACCGAGGTTACGTAGGTGTCATTAGATTGCAAAGTGCCTTAAGAATTTAATGACTCTTGTCATCTCTACGCTGTCCCCTTTTAAAGTAACTGAGATGTTTCAACGATTCTCCTCGAATAGACATCGCAAAAATCAACGCACCAAATTTAGAACAGCCAGCTTCGTTAGTTTCTCAATTTGTACGAATTCAATGGATCCTATTTCTCAAGACTACATTCGCGGTACGCTAAGAATCTCCAAGTAACAACCCGCTCGTTAATTTAGCAATATGGTGACTAAAATATTGGTATGAGTCATAACTAAGTTCCATTTTTTAAATAACGTTTATTCGTCAATAAAATGAATTACAATGGCCTTTAATGTAATATATTTGCCGTCATTATTAATAACTTCTTGCCAGTTTTTATCGTTATTTAAACCTTATAGTACTTTATATGTTTTCCGATATAGTCGATATATCAGCTTTAAAGTACTAAAAGGGTTAACATTCGAGAAGTATAACAACTTCTATGACATATAAATAAAGTTAAAATATTATTTATATCGTGTATCGTATCATATCCTTTTGCGAGTAAAACCCCAGATTTTTACAAAAAAGGAATATATAATTTTGCAAAACGTTAGAAAAGAGTTGTAGAGATCAATACTGCCTACTTCGTCAAATAAAATTACTTTCCAGAATGTCCACAGTATTTGAATTATTATGTAAAAATCCGCACCAACTTTTCCGCTACCTAATAGATGGCTTTAAACATCATATTACCACCGATACCTTCCAACCACGTGGAATTACAACCAGTCGAAATGATAAATCGTAAACTATTATAAAAAATACCTCGAATCATAATTTCATGAAGGTTACATACGTTGCCTACAAAGATACTTTCATTATGCATTATTCATTCCATTTGTTCTATACAGTAAATTGAATTGCCAATCGGCGGAACATTTATTATAAACTTAATGGCCGTAAAACTATTGATTTATAAATTCGCGATATTAAAACAAGATATGATGTACTATTTTAGAAAAATTAAATTACTCCTGTCATCCATCCTTACTTTTAAGGACGAATACGTACATCTACAAATATTGCTGAATATATAATCAGTAGTTCTAATATTAAATTAAATGCCGATGGTCGAAGCAGGTAAATTTCTGATTAATATTTTCATAATCAAAGTCAATTACCTCGGATGTTGAATGCACTCGTATATCGAAGCTCATATCGAGACTACGATTATGGCATTAAAGCTCGTTCTGCTCCATTTCTTCCGTTGCGAAAGGAAAGGGAGGGGGCAGCAACTAATGCTGGAAACGTTTCGTTCCTCGGAGCAGCACGATGTGAGAATGTTACCTGGTTTAACGTAACTAACTACAAAGCAAAAACTGGACATTCAGCTGCTACTCCAAGTTTTTTCATTCTCCTCTGGTAAATCCATCGTTCTTCTCTCGCTCTATCTAATAGAGCAAGTGCGCACCTCTTTCCAGAGTTTTCCCCGGAGAACGCCGGTGACACATCAACCTGTCCGGAGGTAGATACGCGGACTGTAATCTCAAGGAATCAGCCTAATCACGACCGGAAAAGAGAATCATTATCACGCTTTAATGCTCCTTCATTTATTTTTCCATAATAATCGATATCCTAGCTGGCAGACCAAATTGAACCTAGAAGAGATGACATTAAAGTTTACTCAAATTGTCGAGAATTAAAGTTCAATAACGAAAAGTAATTGGAGGAAATCTTAATGTTGCTTTTCGGTAATCTCGATAAAATGAGTGGCGACTGAGGATCGCTTCGAGTGTAAAGGGTTAAAGGCGACATAATAAAGTGCAGTCCAATGAATAACACTTACAGTCAACATATGTCTGAAAGAAAGGATGAAATATGGAGTTTTTATGTATATCAACTGTACACAACGGTAATTAAAATACATTAAAAGTACAAAGCGTTTATTAAGGCATCCGCGAGATCCCGAGATAATTGTGTTCGCCATCTGGCATGCAACCGGACTGCAACAAGTGCAGCGAATTATCCTCCTTAGGATAGTAATTGTTCCAAGTCCCTTCGTCCTCCATCTTGGCATAGCATCCGCGAACATTATTCTCCGTTTGTTTCACTTCCACGAGTTTTTTTGTTATATTTGCAATAACTAAATTCCTTTCATTGTTTGCATCCATTTCGTCTATTAGGGGTACCTTCTTTTGGCAAATCAAATTAACCATGTTGAAAATGAATTTCACCTTTTCACAAAAATATTTCATATTCATATGTAGCTTCATCTTGGTGTTAAATAAGTATTTCATGTTAATTTTATGCCATTTTACGTTATTTTGTATTTAAGCGTTATTATATACACACAATACAATTTTTATTTCGAGGCTGTAACTTAACATTGGATTTTATTTTTATTATAATAGCTTAAGAAAAGAAATGTGTAGAAAAGCTTTTTGCAATATGGTGAATTTGATTCGCAAAAAGATGAATATGATCAGCAAAAGAGTTAACTTGGAGAGCCATCTACGGTGGTTTTCCGGCCACGGAAATCGGTGTCTTCTCGGAATAAAGATACGACGTTTGGAGGGAGCGAATTCAAAAAGCGCAATAACACGCGCAATAACACGCGCAATAACACGCGCAATACTGCTTCACTGTTTGGAGCAATGTCCGAAAAAATGAGTCTTCCCTCGCGGAAGTTCGAGTTAGTATTCTGCTTGGTTTATCCATAAACATCGGCGAACTGCCGGATAACTGGAAGCCTGAGAGGCGCTTTGATATCTTCACGACGTTCTTTCCGCCAATGGCGGATAAGTTGCTACCAACATTTTCTACCGGAGAGTTTTCTACCTTTCGTGTGCGAGCATCGAACTTTACGATACTTCGACTTTAATCGCCTTTCTTCCGAATTTTAAATCGTTATGGAAAATTATAACCGTTCGTTTTACATTGCAAAGAACTTTTTCGTTCGAGCAACGATATCGTTAATATTCGTAAAATCGTCAATATTAATAATACGATAACGATGTAAAGTAATCAATGTATCGTATAACACGGATTTCAGCGCGGCGCTCAACATATTATCACGCAGAACAATTTTCTCGGCACACCAATGTTTTTAAACTTACTTTATCACACGGCACAATAGAACTTATAGTAACTATTTACTTTTAAACTATATCAATTAATTATATACATATATTTTTGTTTATGCATATATATTTTTACTGTGCTATGCATACGTTTATTAACCCCTTAACGCGCACACTCGAATTAACTCGAGCGGATAACACTGAAGTTGTGAAAAAGCGCGCGTTAAGGTGTTAAAACAATTATATACTCGTATAATCAATTTAAAGAGGTTTTAATTTTCATGCGTAGATTTATTGTGCTTCGGACTTCTTTCGATAATAAGTTAATTAAATTAATGATCTTTAAACATTTCCGCGGCACACCTTTCAAGTTATTAGATCTTCTCACGGCAAACCGGTTGAAAATCACTGCGTCAAATAGCATCTGGCGCATGGAAGCTCGCGTGCTTCTTCGTGAAGTTCGGACACCAATATTAAGGGTTTTAGGTTTCCATCATGTCATTGATTACAGAGTACACGTAACACAGCTTGTGCCACAAAACAAATTCGCCGACTGCAACGATACACCACAGACGAGATGTAAGTAGACCAAACACTAAATGGGCTTTCGTGATTCCACTCAAAAATTACCGGCGCGGTAAAAATCGACGCAACAAAAGGTGCCCCCTGCAGAAACGAGTAAAAGAAATCTGTACTGCCAACCACTCGACAGCACAACCTGAAGAAAGACGTGGCGGACGAACTACAATAAATTGAGTGGGAATGCATCGTTACTGTATTGCTACAAACAAATGTTAATGCGTTGCGTGCATCTACATATCTTCTTCACAAGTGTGTGTGTGTGTGTGTATATATATTAAGCATAATAATATATGTTAATATATATATTAAGCTTTTACCTCGAAGTCTAACCACGCTTTGGAAGATCTTTCGTGAGAGATGATGATATTTTTGGCAACATTTTTGAAGTGGACGCATTTTTACGAAGAAATTATCATCGTTAATGGAAATCACATCGTTAATTCTATATTAATAAACACCGTAAGATTCTGTTATTTTCCTTTACTAAAGAAACGGACAGAACTTTCCGGTACACCTAATATATATATATATATATATATAGTACAACACTGTATAAAATAAATGTTTGTTGATCGAGGAAAAAATAATCGAGCGATATTCCTAACTTATTCGCTAAGCGAGGTGTCTAACTTCTAATTAAAGTGTGCGTATAAAGCAGATACTAGTTAGATTGTAATTTTAGAAGAATTCTAATTTCTCATTCTCTACTTACAATTACTACAGATGTCCAAGTCCAAAACAGCCATATATATATTAAGTTTTTCATTATTTTATTAAATAAATACGCTACAACTTTACCATATGGCGTAATAATTAATATTCATTTGAGTCGCTTAATAGCAAAGCAAAGGAAAGGTTGTAATAACAAATATACGATCCTTATAGATTTGGACCCGCTGAAAACAAATTCATAAACCGTTTCCCTCCATCACCCTCAATTTTTGAAAAAAAGAATTTTGAAAAAACGGGTCACTTTGTCTCTTGAACAAGATTTGTGATGAACAGTTTTAGACAGTTATACAGTTAGACAGTTTTTATTAATTGCAAAAAATTCTGTGAACTTTTGCGAATAAAATGATATGAATTAGATTTGCAATATAAATTTGCAAATATGCTTAAACATTGGTTAAAGTTGGCGAGAAATTCTCCGCGCGCTCGTTCTTCAAGATTCTTTTTAAGTTTGCATAAAAATTGTGACGGGAAGATGAAGGTTAGAGAGCCTTTCTTCGTCGCAAAAAATTCTGTGAACTTTTGCGAATAAAATGATATCAATTAGATTTGCAATATAAATTTGCAAATATGTGTAAACATTGGTTAAAGTTGGCGAGAAATTCTCCACGCGCTCATTCTTCAAGATTCTTTCTAAGTTTGCATACAAATTGTGACGCAACTATAAATGTTAGACGATTTCTGTTTATTGCAAAAAGTTCTGTGAACTTTTGCGAATAAAATGATATGAATTAGATTTGCAATATAAATTTGCAAATATGCTTAAACATTGGTTAAAGTTGGCGAGAAATTCTCCGCGCGCTCGTTCTTCAAGATTCTTTTTAAGTTTGCATACAAATTGTGACGGGAAGATGAAGGTTAGAGAGCCTTTCTTCGTCGCAAAAAATTCTGTGAACTTTTGCGAATAAAATGATATCAATTAGATTTGCAATATAAATTTGCAAATATGTGTAAACATTGGTTAAAATTGGCGAGAAATTCTCCACGCGCTCATTCTTCAAGATTCTTTTTAAGTTTGCATACAAATTGTGACGGGAAGATGAAGGTTAGAGAGCCTTTCTTCATCGCAAAAAATTCTGTGAACTTTTGCGAATAAAATGATATCAATTAGATTTGCAATATAAATTTGCAAATATGTGTAAACATTGGTTAAAGTTGGCGAGAAATTCTCCACGCGCTCATTCTTCAAGATTCTTTCTAAGTTTGCATACAAATTGTGACGCAACTATAAATGTTAGACGATTTCTGTTTATTGCAAAAAGTTCTGTGAACTTTTGCGAATAAAATGATATGAATTAGATTTGCAATATAAATTTGCAAATATGCTTAAACATTGGTTAAAGTTGGCGAGAAATTCTCCGCGCGCTCGTTCTTCAAGATTCTTTTTAAGTTTGCATAAAAATTGTGACGGGAAGATGAAGGTTAGAGAGCCTTTCTTCGTCGCAAAAAATTCTGTGAACTTTTGCGAATAAAATGATATCAATTAGATTTGCAATATAAATTTGCAAATATGTGTAAACATTGGTTAAAGTTGGCGAGAAATTCTCCACGCGCTCATTCTTCAAGATTCTTTCTAAGTTTGCATACAAATTGTGACGCAACTATAAATGTTAGACGATTTCTGTTTATTGCAAAAAGTTCTGTGAACTTTTGCGAATAAAATGATATGAATTAGATTTGCAATATAAATTTGCAAATATGCTTAAACATTGGTTAAAGTTGGCGAGAAATTCTCCGCGCGCTCGTTCTTCAAGATTCTTTTTAAGTTTGCATAAAAATTGTGACGGGAAGATGAAGGTTAGAGAGCCTTTCTTCGTCGCAAAAAATTCTGTGAACTTTTGCGAATAAAATGATATCAATTAGATTTGCAATATAAATTTGCAAATATGTGTAAACATTGGTTAAAATTGGCGAGAAATTCTCCACGCGCTCATTCTTCAAGATTCTTTTTAAGTTTGCATACAAATTCTGACGCAACTATAAATGTTAGACGATTTCTGTTTATTGCAAAAAGTTCTGTGAACTTTTGCGAATAAAATGATATTAATCAGATTTGCAATATAAATTTGCAAATATGTTTAAACATTGGTTAAAGTTGGCGAGAAATTCTCCACGCGCTCATTCTTCAAGATTCTTCTTACGTTTGAATAAAAATTATGACGTAAATATAAAAGTTATACGATTTCTGTTCGTTGCAAAAAATTCTGTGAACTCTTGCAAATAAAATTATATGAATTAGATTTGAAAAATTAATATGCAAATATGTTTGAACATTAGTTAAATTTGGCGGGACACTCTACGCGTGCTCATTCTTCGAAACTCTTTTCAAGTTTGGATAAAAATTATGACGTAAATATAAAGGCTAGACAATTTCCGTTCATTGCAAAAAATTCTGTGGACTTTTGCGAAAAAAATGATATGAATCAGATTTTCAATATTAATTTGGAAATATGTTTCAACATTAATTAAATTTGGCAGGACACTCTACGCGTGCTCATTCTTCGAGACTCTTTTCAAGTTTGCATACAAATTGTGACGTAACTGTAAAAGCTAGACGATTTCTGTTTATTGCAAAAAATGCTGTGAACATTTGCGAATAAAATGATATGAATTAGATTTGCAATATAAATTTGCAAATATGTTTAAACATCGGTTAAAGTTTGCGAGAAATTTTCCGCGCGCTCGTTTTTCAAGATTCTCTTTAAGTTTGCATAAAAATACTGACGTGAAGATCAAAGTTAGAGAGTCTTTCTTTGTTGCACAAAATTCTGTGAACTTTTGCGAATAAAATGATATCAATTAGATTTACAATATAAATTTGCAAATATGTTTAAACATTGGTTAAAGTTGGCGAAACATACTCCGCGCAGGGCTTGTCTCTCCATCTAATCCATATTGTACAATTTTAATTTTAATTACTTAATTTACGGAACTACGAGCAATGAAGAACTTCATGTTTAAACATTTTCTTTCTATTTGCTCTAGTAAGCGAGATATTTAAAGAAAACAATTTGGTTTTTATTCGTCAGCACCCCTAAAGTGTCAAATTCATGGGTAGAAAAAATGCCGTCCATCTAGCGGTGAAACGGGGGAACTAAATGCGTTACAACCCTCCAAGGATTACCCCTCTGTAATGGCGAAATTCATGGGCAGAAAAAATTCCTCCCATCTAGCGGTGAAACGGGGAATTAAATGCGTTACAACCCTCCAAGAATTACCCCTCTGTAATGGCGAAATTCATGGGCAGAAAAAATTCCCCCCATCTAGCGGTGAAACGGGGGAACTAATTTAGTGGCGAGTTTAGTTCCATCTAGCGGGGAAAGGTGGAACTAAACTCGCCACTAAGTTAGTTCCATCTTTCCACCGCTAGATGGAACTAAACTCGCCACTAAGTTAGTTCCATCTTTCCACCGCTAGATGGACGGAATTTTTTCTGCCCATGAATTTCGCCATTACAGAGGGTAATCCTTGGAGGGTTGTAACGCATTTAGTTTCGCCGTTTCACCGCTAGATGGACGGCATTTTTTCTACCCATGAATTTGACACTTTAGGGGTGCTGACGAATAAAAACCAAATTGTTTTCTTTAAATATCTCGCTTACTAGAGCAAATAGAAAGAAAATGTTTAAACATGAAGTTCTTCATTGCTCGTACTTCCGTAAATTAGGTAATTAAAATTAAAATTGTACAATATGGATTAGATGGAGAGACAAGCCCAGCGCGGAGTATGTTTCGCCAACTTTAACCAATGTTTCAACATATTTGCAAATTTATATTGCAAATCTAATTCATATCATTTTATTCGCAAAAGTTCACAGAACTTTTTGCAACAAAGAAAGACTCTATAACTTTCATCTTCACGTCACAATTTGTATGCAAATATAAAAAGAATCTTGAAGAATGAGCGCGCGCAGAATTTCTCGCCAACTTTAACCAATGTTTAAACATATTTGCTAATTTATATTGCAAATCTAATTCATATGATTTTATTCGCAAAAGTTCACAGAATTTTTTGCAACGAACAGAAATCGTGTAACTTTTATATTTACGTCATAATTTTTATGCAAACTTAAAAAGAATCTTAAAGAACGAGCGCGCGGAGAATTTCTCGCAAACTTTAACCGATATTTAAACATATTTGCAAATTTATATTGCAAATCTAATTCACATAATTTTATTCGCAAAAGTTCACAGAACTTTTTGCAATGAACAGAAATCCTCTAACTTTTATAGTTACGTCACAATTTGTATGCAAACTTGAAAAGAGTCTCGAAGAATGAGCACGCGTAGAGTGTCCCGCGAAATTTAATTAATGTTTAAACATATTTGCGAATTTATATTGCAAATCTAATTCATATCATTTTATTCGCAAAAGTTCACAGAATTTTTTACAATGAACAGAAATCGTCTAACTTTTATAGTTATGTCACAATTTTTATGCAAACTTGAAAAGAGTCTCGAAGAATGAGCACGCGTAGAGTGTCCCGCCAAATTTAAATAATGTTTCAACATATTTGCAAATTAATTTTGCAAATCTAATTGATATCCTTTTATTCGCAAGAGTTCCCAGATTTGTTTGCAATGAATAAATAATATCTATCGTTTATACTTACGTCACAATTTTTCTGCAAACTGGAAAAGAGTCTCGAAGAATGAGCACGCGGTGCGTGTCGGGTCAAATTTAAATAATGTTTAAACATATTTGCAAATACAAATTGCAAATCTAATTTATAAGACACGTGCCAAGTGGTACATAAACTCGGATGATATATTGCCAATTTTTACTTACGGATTAATATTCATTTCAGACGTTGAAACAAACTATTATTTACTTAATTTATTCGGCATTTTGATCCACTTCGTCTTTATTCTTTTTTCAAAGCAATAATTTAATAGTAATAATTTTATTTTATTCTCACGATGATGATAAAGTAGTGGCGTATTAATTTAATAACTATAGAATAATGAAACGTACATATCTGTTAAATGTCAAGTAATATCTATGCTAACAGATGTAAGACTTATTGAAAAAATAATTCCATGATTTATTTTTATATTTTCAGGTCTAAAAATATGAAAAACCAGCTATTTTATATGTTTGATGGATAACGTCATCCATGACACAAAAAACGTGGGAATTACAGATTGCATTGCGTGCTTAGTCTACTTATATCTCGTCAGTGGTTACACGACGTCAAAACTTCCCGACTCATCTGTTTCACATTTGTCAGCCTTTCTCCGATTGTTTACAGGAATCCATTCTTTCACCGCATTCTTTCGGACACCGGTACCCTTTCTTTCACTCGCGCATCTATTATCTTCCTTTCCCGCGAAACGCAACTCGGAATTACCTTATAATTCAATTAACCCTATCTAGCCCAATCTGATTAATTTCTAAAAGGAAATCGTGCAACGTAATCTCGTTAAACACAATTCTAACGAAGATACATTACATGAAAATAGTAACGAAATTATTACCGAATTATTAACGATTAATTTGGAGCGCAAAAGGGTGAATATTCTTGGACTGGACATTTGAATCAAGGTGATCGATGTTCAGAGTGGAGCGCCTTCTGTTTTGTCGACATCCGACGTTCTGTTGTTCGGTCGTTGCGTTTTTGCATATGGCGGGATCAGTAGACGCCACTTCATAATAAAACTCTTTAATTCACTAACCACGGAATTGCCACACAATCTAACAAATATGATCTGCAAAGGGATTAATTTCAAGTACAAAACCTGTAACTGTATAAATTCTCAAATTAACGAATCTTTACATTAAAGTGACAAAGTATCAAATGAATTCTGAGGTGTCATTAAGTGAAATACAGACGAAGTATTAAGCAAGAGGGAGGTTTTGCAAAGGATAATCGTGAGGGGCCATTTAACGAGCCGATCTAAGGCTCAACGATATTCCGAGAAAAGTTCTCGCGGTTAATGCCGCCATTAAGTAAATTAATCCAATTAGACTTGCCCGGTGTAGATTCCGTGGTGGCGCATAAGTGCACTGTCACTTTCTTGGCTCTGCCTCGAACATGTTATGCTCTCCACTACGATTAGGTTGATGCACCGACTGCAAAAGCGACAGCCGTGCTACGTCGACGCTTTTTGCAAACTTCTTAACTTCGTAGCTGAGCGCGCGCTCGCGTTTAACTGCGCAAGGTATTCACTTGAAATAAAGATGATTCCGGCAAATGTCTTCCCTCGTTTCCTTACCGTTCTTTCTTTAAACTGTAGTACTTCTTCTCCATTAACCCTTTGCGGACGCCACGGTTCGAAGCTCAGCGGTCTGAGGAATCGTAATAATAGTCTTGTGGATTTGCAAAGAAAGTTTGAATATTTGCTTGTATCAAAATCGCAAACTAAACGTTGACTTCATCAACATATAAGTGGTTCGTCTTCGTCGATTGTTTTTGTCGAATGCATATCTGAGTTTATTGGCGACGTTGATGTTCCATGCTGAACGCATATATGCGTCGGTCGTCCGCAAAGGGTTAATGATAGTCATAACCCTTTTAGTACATTGGAACCGATATTTTATTGATTCAATTACGATTGTTTTTCATTATTGTAGAATTCAGTTCTTTATTCGCTTTATTTGTTTATGCGAATTATTCTGTTTTCTCTTTATTTCCAGCAGAGAAACGTAAAAGGAATGAAAATAAATGGATAAGCGCTTTGTGATGTTAAAACTTTGGAGATTTCTTGGATTACGTATTTTACGGATTAAAACGAAACGCGTAAAAAAGACCCGATTGTATTTCTAATACTCTTGGTGCAGATAAGATTTCGTGTACAATTATGTAACCTGCTGTATTTCCTAAAAAACTATCAAAAACGAAATTCACGAAAGCATATAAATCACATAACCCTCGATTTACACGGTAGATTGGTTCCCCGAAAATCCCGTGTAAATTGAAATCGTGCAATTCGAATCCACATTTCGCATTGAAAATAAATCTGTAATAAATTTAACAAATCCAGATGAAACAGTATTACGTATTTTGTTTTCAAAAATCACAGTAAATATTTTGAAATAAAAATTCATTGATTCAAGCAAGATATACATAACATAATTCAGTACATATTTCCTTCCGCACTTCTTCAAATCTGTTAAACCGATCGTGCAATTCGAATGCGTGTAAATCGAGGACTAAATGTATTTCTCCGTGTTAGTAACAGTTTACCAACAACAGACTGCGTAGTAGTATTGGCATTTACCGTGTCAGTGTGTGCCGTAAAAATCAAGTAGTCACTATGTAATTATAGTTGTTATGTGGTAACATTTTCCACCGTTGGCAAAAAAAATGATAATTACCAAGCTTTCATCCTGATTACTAATACGAGTAACAGGTTCCGAATAAAACGCGCATCAACTCACTCGATGGCCACTATTTTCCTGGAAGAAGATTAACGAGCGTCTCACCCTCGGCGATCGGTAAAAGCTAGGAGAGTGCGTTTACATGAAAAAGATTTTCGCGTCAATGAAGAGGATGGAAGGTTTAATACTTTCGAATGCAATCGCGTTTCAAAACCCCAAAGAAAACTCAATCCTTATTTGTACAGAATTGGCCAATTATGGTCAATCAAAGCGTGATGTTAGATGCCACCTGTTCTTTCGCGAGACTTACCTTTCGGATTGATGACGGCAATGATGCACCATAATGCAATTTTGTGTTGCTTCTGTCATTGGTCGAGGATGCCCTTAACGTCGTTCAGCTACTGCATATCAAATGGGCCGTGACAGAATCATATGATTTAGTCGTCATCCTTAGGTAACCAAGAAATTGTATGCTGTGACTGAATAATGGCAGCAATCATGGATTCCGTAAAATCTGAAACCAAGTCATGCCCCTGTTAGTTGTATTGAAAACAACTTTCTTCAAATATTTTAATACTTTAGAGCCGATATATCGGCTTTCCACTTTTACTATTATATAATTTAAAAATATGTAAGCACGTGCAAAAGTCTTATATTTTTGAAGGTATTTTTTTTGAAAATGGAATGATTTATATTCTGAACGTTGTATGGGATCTGTTATTTTCAAATTAAGGAATAATCAATTATGGTGATGTATTAGTAAAACTGCAATATTTTCGAAATTTCTATAATTACGAAGGATTGGATAAATCCATATACTATTAAAAGTATTACTACATATTTCTAACTAAACGACAATTCGTTTCATCATGACTACTTCATAACTAGTTCCTGTAAGATGAAATAAGTAGTGAAACGAAAATCATACTGTTTCAACCCTGTAATCTGCAATCTCTCGTGAAGTAATACTTTTGGACGCAACTGAGTCTCTAGAAATTTGATGCCCTATTCGTAGGCAGTATAATAGGTACCGTAGAACGTTAATAGACATGCGGTTTCGGAGAAGCAAATACGGTGCAAATCTCGCAATGAGAGTTTTTCGTATAAAAGGCGTTGTCACTTTATTTTCTTGGTATACCCGAGCAGATTATGCATCTATTAAAATGGGTAAGTAATACCTTGATACTTTTACTTCTATTTTTATGTATTTATATGTATCCTCTTGAACAGCTATGGGTATTGTTGTTGGCCAACTTCGTTACTGGACACTGGTTACGGATCGTCCGCCAAGCTGGATACAGCTACGACCGCCCAAATATACAATTTTCCCTCCCTGGTGCACCTGCGTATAGTCAACCACGACCTCAAAACTACCCTGCCCCCGGGCCCCCCTCATTTCAAGGCTACCCTGCCCTTGGACCGCCAGCATTTCAAGCTCAAATCTTTCCTGCACCTGCGCCACCATCTTTCCAGGGTTATCCAATTCCTGGACCACCATCGTTTCAAGGATATCCTGAACCAGCACCACCGCCACCACCTCGTCCACCACCACCACCTCCTCGTCCACCCCCACGACCACCACCTCCGCCTCCGCCTCCGCCTCCTCCACCTCCAACGAGACCAGTATATATCCCACCTAGACCTCGTCCACCTCCTCCTCCCCCACCCTTGCCACGCCCTCCACAACCAGTACCGGCACCAACTCCACGCCCAATATACGTTCCACTTCCATCACCTCCTCCACGGCCACCACCTCCTCCGCCACCACCACCACCACCTCCTCCTCCGCCGCCACCACCACCACCACCACCACCTCCTCCTCCTCCTCCGCCGCCACCACCGCCTCCTCCTCCGCCGCCGCCGCCACCGCCACCGCCACCACCTTCTCAACCTCAAATATACATTCCACCTCCA
This sequence comes from Nysson spinosus, assembly GCA_910591585.2. Lineage (NCBI taxonomy): Eukaryota > Metazoa > Arthropoda > Insecta > Hymenoptera > Crabronidae > Nysson > Nysson spinosus. The sequence continues at coordinate 806,237 of OU342852.1, read as the reverse complement.
TCACCCCCTCCACCGCCACCACCACCTCCTCCGCCACCACCACCACCACCACCGCCGCCGCCACCACCACCACCACCTCCGCCACCACCACCACCACCTCCACCACCACCACCACCTCCGCCAGCACCACCAGGTCCATCATACGTTCCTTCTGGAAGACCATCACCGTCACGGCCATCCCATTCTTCACGCCCAAGACCTTCAACACCGGCACCGACTTACTTGCCGCCTGTCGGTCGAAGAACTCAGTACAGGCCGAATAATTCAGATGCAGCATCCCAACAAGGAGCTTCTACTTACACATCCACCTCTGGTACTGCAACAGCAGGAGCAACAGCATCTTCCGGTGTAATCAAACTACAGGGACCTGCAGGAGGAGGATTTCCCTCAGCAATAGGTGGAGATTATCAATCTAACTCCGGACCAGCACCAAATTATAATTACCCTGCGTTTTTGACATCACAGCCAAGTTACCCAGCTCCTTCACCAAACCCTTCAACACCAGGTTATAGTTACCCCTCATCTGATACCTCTGTCCCCAGTGTACCAAGCTATAACTATCCATCCTCTACTCCAAGCCCTGCTACGCCTGGATATAGCTATCCTGCTTCACCACCATCTCTTCCAGGTTCACCTGCACCAAGTTACAATAACCCCAGTCCAACACCTATCCCAAGTCCTGCTACTCCTGGATATAGCTATCCCTCTTTAGGTACTCCAACCCCAAATGTCGAATATCAAGGTCCTCCTGCAGAGAACTACAATTATCCGAGCTCTGCGCCATCATACCCAAGTCCACTGGGCCCAAGTCCACCGGGCCCAAGTCCACCGGGCCCAAATCCTCAGCAAGATAGAAGATATCTACCACCCGTTGGTCCACCGCCAGAACAAACTCCGGCCAGAAGATATTTACCGCCGAGGGGTTAGAACACATAAAACAATAGAATATAATCTATTCAGTGTAAATCTAAGAGGTAATATATAAGTGAAAATCCAGTAACTCACTCGAATTGAGTTTCCAGCGAAAACCGGTGTGAAATGTACAGGAAACTCGGAGAGTATCGATAAAGCGTGTAACAAATTCTAATAAGCTAGCTGTATCAAAGAGAAAGAAGATTATGAACATTGGAATAGGTTTATTAACAAAATCAGTTTTTATTCTTAAATACAGTTTGTACGATACCAGCTAATGCGACTACAATGAATATCACAGCATTTCTCAGGTAGACATTCTAAATGTCAGTCTCAGTAACTTATATAAAATATAAGTCTCAGTAACTTACATATGATTCAACTAAAACCTACACTTACTGCCTAGTTGAGTGGTAAGTAAACAATATGCACTCAATCCAGTTAACAATCTCCGCATAAGTGTCGCGTGTAGTTGGTATTAAACTGAAAATATGTTTCAACAGTAAAACATATGTTAAATCCACAACTACACTGTATTCAACATCTTGTCATATTCCACTTTGTTAGCTTCCTACATCTAACAGGACATGACTATATATAACATTCTGTTATACGCATTATTAATATTACTATCTTTTTATGATACAACGCGCAATATCTCGGTAGCAAACGAAGGTCAATCTTTGTAAAAACTGAAAACAGACACCATTGTCATTTGTCCTGTAACTGAAGTAATAAATACAGAGGTCAAAAGCAACGTATATTTCTTATCTTTAATTTCATGTGTATTTCAGCATTTGATGAAATCCCATGAATCAATGACTTCGAGAAGAATGAAATGACTTCGCAATGTTAATAATTGGAAGTAACGAAAATATTAAGTTGACCAATAAGTTCGTGCGGTTTTATCGTGCAAATAGAAAGCGATTTTTATCCAATTTTGTATATTTTAACTTATAACTTTCTCCTATTTTTCGGAAAGCTTTAGAAACCGACGTTCAAAAAAATCCGTCGATCTTCCCGCAAAAAATTGATGCAAACCGCGCTAACTTTTTGGCCGACTCATATATTATTGATTTCCACGATTAAGACCGCGGTTTTTCAGTTTTTAAGGAGAATGCCTTGCGCCGCCATCACAATTATGCTTTAAGAAAAACCGCTCTTTATATTATATATCTAGATCAACTTCCACATAGGTTACTGTACACGAACAAAAATTCACGTTAATACGAATCACGTAAGATGAAAGTTTAGCAAAAAGTGATCGTTCGATCTGAAAGAACTGCAGTTTTCGATTATGGCAAGATAAATAATATATTAAGTTTCTGGAAAAATATAATTTCGTTATAAATAACATTTGTTGTGAATCGTATTAACACACTGTTATCTCTTCCTCCGCGAAATATATAGACACACCGCTTCCCTATTTTACAATAATTAAAATAAAATAATTCTCGCGTAATATATTCAATTTTGTGCGACGCAACATTATAAACACAAATATTTTCAATATGTAACAAATTTCATTTTTTCAATTCCCATTCTTTTTCATTCATCCCAGGTTTCGGTTAACTTAGCCAGACAATCGTATGATTTCGATTGAATGATATACCTGTAACATAAAAATATTGATTCCGTTAGATAGCTTATCAATGCAAATAAGAGAATATTAGTGCCGTCACTCAATTAAATCTAGCTTTAAAAGTGGCGTTAAAGGTTTACCGCATTCGACTATTAATTCGACAAAATTAATTAAAACTACGAATTTTGTATACAGTTAATCCCAAGAGAATGCATTAATTTTGCCAGAGATGAAAGTAGAAGAAGCAATTAATGTTAGAAGATAAGATAAAGCAAGAACACGTTAAAAATATTGGATTGAGTCATAAATAAGTTCCATTCGTCCAGGAGTTCTTTTATTAAAACCCGCCAGAGTTTTATGCAAAGGGAATCGACAAGTTGCCTAAGAATTGCAAGAAGTTATTAATAATGACTTCAAATATATACTAGCTTCAAGTTCATTATAGTGTTAACTGACGAATAAACTTCATTTAAAAACGAAACTTATTTGTGACTCAAGCAGATATTACGCAGGTTTAATAAAAAGATTAATAAAGCAAAGCGTTAGAACTAACCTAGAGCTACGTATAATGACTCTATCGTCTGTAAGCCAACCGTTTATGCGTGGGATCTCTTCGTCCAACGTGAAGAACCATTTTTCCAGCTTTCGCTGCTTTGAAAGATTGCAATGCTTTCGCGTGCGACAGTCCGTCCATTGATACTCCATTAATCGCCAGAATTTCATCGCCAACTCTGAGGGTTCCTTCTTCAGCTGCTTGACCAGTTGACATAATATCTTTCACGAAAATACCCATGGAACCTTTACTACTATCTGCACCACCAACGATTGAAAATCCTAATTTTTTCGAAGCACCTTTCTCCAAGGTAATCATTAATAAATCCATCGAAAGACTAGTTGCTCTACGTGGCGTGGAAACTGGATTCGTGCCACGTTTCTTGACGACATAAAACTTTCTCATACCAGTCATGTTTTGGTCAGCTTCCTTTTGCGCGTTAAGATCACAGTCAGTTGCCATACGATCGATTGAATTCACTGACAAGTTTTTGCCGTCCTTCATTAACGCGCCAACTATCTTGCAAGTAGTCGTATCGCGTTCTTCTTGTGAAATCGAAGTAACGGAAGAAGGAAGTACCATTTTCGTGTCCTTTAAAGTCCACACCTCCGAGTCGCTGTGCGTACGAATCAACATGTCGCCCCAAGTATCTCCTAATTCATCACCGAAGGTGAAAGTTGGTTCTCTCGCAATCTGTAATTCGACTGTTCCTACACAATTTCGAAGAGTATTTCTTGCTTCCATTATTGACATTCCGCGTATTCTACGGCCACAAATTCGAACAATCTCATCGCCATTTCTAAATTGCTTTGACTTTGCTGCTTCACCATGAGCGTCCATTTTTGATATCACATAATACGGCCTGGCTGCTTCCCTTCTTTCTAAGTAAATTCCAAGGCTTCCTGGTTTTTCCACGGATAATTTCATTGTTTTCAATTCCCGACGAATTAAACTCTTCGCAGGAGTCGTTGACGGAACTGATGGCGCTTGATCCTTGATCTTCATCCTTTTATCGGATCCATTTATATCAACAGTTGACTTTGACCTTTTCGGACTATAATATTGCAGGGGACTGTTGACAACTGACGAATATATTTTCATAGCTGGCGGACTATCTTTGCATGGGGATGCTGCGTTCTCCAATAAATTTAAAGTACTCGACTTTACGTGTTTCCTTGATTTCGTGGATACCTGACATTTACTTTCTTTTTGAGAATTGTCTGGCTTTACTGCTTGCGTTAATGGTACTACACTGTCCGTCCATGAAAATGATTTCGTCGTTGATCTTGTGAGTTCCAAATTATTCGTGAATGTAGTGGACTTAGTAGACAACGTGGACTTTTGCTTTACAATATTTTCCTTCGTTGAGTTAGAATTCGACGAAACACTCTCACATTTTGGCAAGGCATTTGAGTCGGATTTTATGTAAGGTGTAGTAAAGCTCATTACAAATTCGGCGAATCCTTGGAAAGTATCTTCATCGCAGCTATCGGTATCATCACCATCGGACATCAATGTGGTATCGGTTCTCGAAGATTCATTTAATAAACTTTTGTTCATGATAACTGTGTCATCTAAACAAGTAGCTCCAGGTGAATTTTCCTCAGTCTCCGTAGTGGCATCCCTCTTGTTTGGAGTACTGACTGGTAATGATAAATCAATTCCATGATAATCATCAGAAGTTATGGAAAAGCTTCGAGACTTTAACATCGGTGGTACCGATTTTCCACTATCCGGCGAATCAGCGCCAGTTCTAGTACTATCAGAATCGTAGCCACTTTCGTCGCAACCCAATCGCAAGTTATTCATCAGATCTTCCAAACCACTTACACCATTAGGCCTCTGTGTGTCAGTTCTGTAACAGAAAACGATAACTTCTTTAAGTAAATCTGCACGTATTTCTTCATTTCTTAATCTCCGTTGAAAGTTAAATACGGAGACTAAAGATATATATTTATGTAAGAAGAAGTTTGTGTTGACGAAAAATGCTATAAAAATCAATATATAACAGTCAAAACGTACTCAAACGTTTTGAAACCGAAGTATAATGTCAATGTTTATAATCTGAAGACTCATATTTGAGTTAGCCGGTTTCTGGTAAAGAATCCTAAAGGCTGACATTAATATTAATAATTGTTTTTCAACACTTTCAGACGTTTAAACGTGTCTTATTTAAAACTTTTCATGTATTAATTTGCCTGTTGTATTTATGAGAACAAACACCGCAAAAGAAAAAAGTAAACATAACGCGGCCAGCAAGAAAACGTTCAAAGACTTTTTTACGCAACTTGAAGATTCCAGCCTCCCCGAACTTCTCAGGCTTTACGTCGAAAAACTATTGAAAATCGGCATAAACTTTCCTGACAACTCAATATATTAGATGTGTTTTTATAGGCGAATGTGTTTACCTATCATTTTCACTGCAACTGGCCCCAACATTGAAAAGGTTTCTCTTAATAGTGGTAAGATGATTACTAAAGAAATCTCGAGTTTGCGTGGATACACTATTCTTGGACACATCCGATTGGCTGGCGCGCCGCTTCGGACTCACGCTGGTACGCACTTTTCCTAGCGTTTCTCGGGCAAACGCAGTTCCTTCTTCGGTTTTCAATATTTCCTGATTTTTCAAGATGTAATCCAAAACGCGTTGTTGTTCCTGGAGGTCTTGTATGCTTCGACTAAGCTGCTTCTTCTTTTCGTTGAGAAGGCTTTCACGTGCAATTCTACTATCGTCATAACTGAGGCGAAAAGGAACATTTTTGATAGCACCTTCGCTGAGAGCTTTCTCCATTGGATAATGACTGACGCAGTTCACGTCTTCCTCTTGAATCGTAACATTTCTTGCTGAGATATCACTGCTCACAAAATTATTGTTTCGTTCGCTACTTCTGAATAGATTCCTTAACGACTCCACCCTGGAGATTCTCTTTGGCTTGGGTAATTCTGGTGATCCGCCATTACCCTGCGCAAATGATATACAAACATAATGAATAAACAACTCAGCAAATTGTCCCTAATTTTACAAAGAAAGCTACATCTTTTTTGTGTTCTTTTATAAAAAGAAACTTGGGTATAATACATATTTGATTACGTTAAATTATTACTATGTTTACGAAAAATTCGAATGAACTTTCTCGGAAAATCAAAGGAACTTCGGGAAAATTCATGTGATCCAATATAAGAATAAAAAGATCGTAACTATTAATTATACATACGTTCATAAAATTCAACAAATATTCATATTCAACGTTAGTTAAAAATACTTTATGGAAGTTAGTGTAACGATCCAGTTAAGTGCCATATTATTTATTAGGTCAAGCTTGATTTATATTGTTTATAAGGTAAAAATTTGGTACTTACATTTACCTTCTCGTCCACGGTATAATCACAACTTTTACGATTCGGACTCCATCGTCGCCTTCGTCCGGAAACCGAAAGCAATTCGGAGCTATCAGATCGTTTCAGTTGATCCCATCTTCGACCCACTTTCCTGCCCCACGTAGAAATTCCTAGAATAATATTACCACGTATTAATAATAACATTTTAATAACGAAGACGTAAGGACGTTTGATATCCATTGGTCAACATGGGTTTTACACAACAAATGCACTATTTTCCGTATGAAACTCAACTTTCTCCACTTCAATTCACACTTTTGCAAACCAAATTCACGCATTTGCAATATTAATTACATATGTAATGAATTGGTTATCACAATTAGTTACAAGTGTTTCGTATACATCTTTATATTGCATGGAATAAAATTTGGAATTTCTTAACAATTGACTTCTATCTGATTTTATTTTGATTATAAAAGCTTTGGGAAACAATTTTGTAGAAAAACTTGAATTGGAAGCGGGTGTATCTGATTTCCAGAAAGGTGAATTTAATTTGCAAAATGGTAAATTTGATTTGCAACACGATTAATTTGATTTTCGAAATGATTAATTTGATTTGCAAAAATGGGAATTTGATTTGCAAAATGGTGAATTTGATTTGCAAACGGGTGAATTTGACTTGCAAAAAGCTGTATTTGATTTGCAAAAAGGTGAATTTGATTCGCTAAATGGTGAATTGGATTTGCAAATTGGAGAAATTGATTAGCAAAAAGTTGAATTTGGTTTGGAAATACTTGAATTTAACAACCAAAAAGTAACGCAAATCTAATCATTGTATGATTTAACTTTAATAACGATTGAAACACGTGTGTTTCTTTGTATGCACCTTTACGATTCGATACGCAAGATTGCGAAGAAGATGGTTTTTGTTGCTCGTTGACATTCTCTTTTATGGATGTTCGTTCCATGCCGGTACTATCGTTCCTCTCAATTCTGTCCGAGTTTTCATCGACAACTGTTAAAGATGTTGTTCCATCCTGAGATATCGGCGTAGCCGAAACTAACTGTGGGCTGGTATCGGAAGATTGGCGCTTAAACAGACGCATTTTGGTTGCCTGGAACAAAAACATCAGAAAACACTAAATAAAAGTTATACGAAGCTTAAGAAGTACAAATGCATTAAATTCGTAATTCATTCTGAGAAGCAGTTCAGAAAGATGTAAAAATCACAGATAGTGAATTAAAATCTAAATCTTAAACTACAGATAATTAAACAAATCTAATCGTAAGATTAGTAAAAGTGAATCATTATAACATCTACGAATTCAATTAATATTATATCAATTTGTAATACAAAACCGTATAAACCCGATAGACCAAATGAATAGTTCTTCATGAATATTATTCTACAATTTAATAGATAAATGACTGGAATCATTCGCTTCGATCCTTTTGATAAATCAATACTCAAATTGCGAATACCGGGAGAAGATGCAGCAATATTTCCACCGAGAATTATTTCGAGTGGTTCAACATTTTTTGCATTCCACCGATGGATTTTAATGGAAAATCGAGTAATTAAATAAAGGTGGGAATCTATGACAGGGCGTATCCTTAGTATGCGATCACTTTCTCAACATTCCATGGACGTTTAGCAACGCTTCCTGCAGGCATCGACTCGCAATCCACGATGGAGAGATTTCTCTCCTACTTACAGCCAGCAACCTTATCACTACCACGCTTACGCCTTTAAGACGGTTCACAACGTGCGTGTGCCGTACTCGCATTCTCCCTCGGGTTACGTCCAACTATATTCAACTTCTCGAAAGTGACCAATGCCCTTGCCCAGAGAGTTTTTAACCCGTTGACTGTCATTGTACTTCTGCATTTCAAATGAATTTATCTGTTAACCTCTTAGTTACTGTACGCCAGTATACCGGCTACTGCGCATGTCATCTTTTTGAACGGTACGCTGGTGTAGTGGCTTTACCGTATGTTATCTTATTATGCTTTTTTGTTCAAACTCTTTACATGAAAATCTATAAAGAAAGTATAATTGATTCATCTCTAACTGTATTCTAATGTAATTTCATAGTGGAAAGAATCAACAGACACAAATCGCAGTGTTATTTACATTATTTTTTGCGTGCAGTCCGCGTCGAAGTTCGCGGGAATAAAGATACTGCGCCGAGGAAAGTCGCGCTGTAACTGAAAGGTTAAGAACCATAAATAAGACGTTTACCTTAAAAAATGCAGTTAGGCCACTTTCAAAATAAAGGGCTCAAATATCTTTCTCAAAAACAGTATAGTAGCCAAAATGTCAACGGGTTAAATAACCGATCGAAGTCGAATAGAATTATATTCCGATATGTAGATAACGAATAGAAAGAACTAATAACTTTTTATTCACGATTGATGAATAAGCCTTTTTAACACTAGAACTACCAAAGCAGTAAGATAGTTCCACGGTTTTTAATAAAAACGTTTAAATTCCAAAGGTTTTGCCTTCTGAGATTTTTTCAGTTCATGTTACATAATTGCCATAATTGAATCGACTAATTTATTGTTACCATTCATCCTTATTTTTAAAGACAAATAACTAAACTGTAATAACTGAATGTATCGTCGGCAGTTATAATGAATTGAATATGGACAATTTTACGATTATTATTATTATATTATGATTGAGAAAACTGAATCCTTATCAGCATTTAGTCACCGTACCAGCCTTATCTGTACGTGACTATTCCACTAATTTGTTAATGCTTGGAACGTGCAATATCTTTAATGATACATAGTTTTTTGCAAAGAAAACTAAAGGCCTTGATGTGTCATCAAATGTTTACATGAAAAAGGCGCTATGATTATTTTCATAAACTTATCTTGCTAAAGAAGTGTTGTATTTTGAAACTACTAAACTACTAAATGACTTTTATATAAATTATAACTTAGTACATGTTCGTAAATAAAGGTGGAATAAGTGTAGCAGAGAATCAACTTTATATGATTTCTATATAAATCACAATATAACACTTATTCATAATCAAATTGGATATAAACCTTTTTGCATAACTTAATTACGTTCGATCAAATACATTTTTTATATAATATATACTTTAAAATTCCGTGGAATAATATATACTTAGTGTCAACGAAGTGATGATTAATTAGGATTCGATTTATTAATGTTCGGATAATGAACTGTCGATGATGAATAATAGTTGTCCATAAATCATGCGCATAAAAATGGATACCCAAATTTTGTGCAAATTAGAATGTTTAGGTCAAACAATATCAGGCTAATTATGATAGGTTCATAAAAATATTCTTTTCAATATTGTTCGCATGTCCTTCGTAACCCTACTTTTTTTGCTACCTCTTTTTTTACCCTTTCGAGCATCCCATTCTGGTGAGTGTGGGTTACAGCTATGCGTGAAGAACCCTCCACGTAATAAAATGCGTGCGTGGAAGCTGTTGTTACGTAATCCGACGGTTATTGTCATCCTGAGCATTTTTTTGAACTCACACCACCGATTAGTATTAATATACGTCTACTATGCAATCCTACGAATGCATATGGCGGAGATGGTAAATTAGCATTCAATGCACCTTAGATTACGATATCATGAGACATAAATATTGATTTCCTCCGTACATCGATATTCTATGGTGGATTGATAGTTGCAAACTTAGTTAATGTTAAACGCCACGATATTGTGATCAACAATATCTTCTGATAATTCCGAAATAATATTTATCAATATATGAAACACTGTCTACATAATAATCATAATATATTATAATGAATATGAAAAAAATTTCATAAGCATTGTTTTAATGTTTTAGAAGTAGTTTCTGAAGTAATGTTCACTCGTCAAAAGTGTGTTTAAAATCAAAAATACTTTAATAAATTCTATCGCATTTATTTATGCAACTCCGTGAGATAGCTATAGCTGCTTTATATTTCATTTAAATTCATATTAGAATATCATTTTATGTTTTACAAAAGAAGTACTGGATATAATCGAATAAACGGTAAGCTTGACTTTCTTAAAGAACACCCGGTAGATAGACAGCAGTGGTAGAACAGTCTGGACCCGAGAAGAGAGAAACAGGGTGTGGAGACAGGAAAAAAGTGCATATAGTGTGCCCACGTGTGGCTGTGCAGGCCGTATAAGTGCATATCGCATACAACACATGCCGAGTTGAAGTGCTGCATACTTTTCCGGAACAAACTTCTGCACGGTAGCTTGCGTGAAAACGACCGAGCTTCTTCCACCGTATCCGTAAATACTACTTACACTACCGGCCATAAGTTTGGAATCACTTACCATCGTTAAGCGAATTATTAAATATCTTGTCTATAAAATGAAATGGGATACTTTTCTTTGTGTACATCTGTAGGTCGATGTATGTTGATATTATAAGATAGAAGAGTCGTATCAATTTCGTATATTTTATTCTATATTAATTATACATTTCGCTTAATACGCGACTCGTCGAAGTATCCCCCTTTTTTCATTATTGCTATTTTACATATTTTTGACATACCCCGACAAGTTTGTGTAATGTTTCTTGCTGCATAGTTCGCCAACCTTCTTGTAGTAAAGTAATTTGTTGCGGGGAAACTAAAAACCGACCGATAGCAATAAACGGACCCGACCGATTTTTAAGGTAACAAAATCTTGTTACACCCAGGTGCCGATACAATATGTGTCTGCATAGCAAGAAAATAGTTTAATATTAAACTCCCGCGTTATACGAGGCTTACCTGTGTACTTTTGGATACAACTTACAACTTGTACTTGCTTACTTGTTAGACATAAATGAAGGAAAGAAATCGGTAAGCACAAGTTAATATATTAAACCATCATAGAAAACGCCTTTCTAATATGTTCGTCGTCTAACGATTTGTTGCAAAATGAGTTATTTATTATTATGGTGAAAATGGGAAAGTCAGGTATAATTGATGTCAATAATTGAGTTGTCGTTCTAATTTCGAATTTCTATGTCAATCGATGTCAGTATAATTCATAATTTGTACTATAAGTGTTACGTGTAACTTATGTGTCAATGATACGCATGATTTGTGGGTTCCGACCAAAGTGAAACGTATGATAAGACTTGGAAATTGTGCTTTTTCCCTTTTAAAACATAATTGGCAGTGAACGAAAAAAGACAAGAAAGAAAGCAAACTTTAGTTAAAGACTTAAAAGAGTTAGTTTATGTTAAAAAATGTGGATCACTTTTGCAGTGAATTCGTAACTTTCGAAGCATAAAAGGAATCTCTATCAATTTATACTTTCTCTGAAAGCGAGCACGGTACAAGGAATTCGCAAAAGTTTTTATACTTCGGATCATTCCACGCACGATATCGATGATATGATTAAAATTTCTCCAAACTTTCGCCGACCTGTGTGCATTAAACTCCAATTGCATTAAATTGCACACTAAATACACTATCTTATTAATCGATAGAGAAAACAAAAGTGCGCGTGATATAGTTTATGTACCATTAAACTTATTGTTAGCCCTCGATTTACGCGGCATTGAAGAAATGTGGAAGAAAACATGTACATTTGAATTATGTTATGTATATCTTCCTTGAATCAATGAATTTTATTTAAAAACATGTACTCTGATTTTTGAAAAAAATATGTAATACTGTTTCATATGGATTTGTTCAATTTATTACATATTTATTTTCAATGTGAAATGTGGATGCGAATTGCACGGTTTCAATTTACAGGTGCATTACGAATGCATTACATTACGAATATTACGAACCTGTTCATATTATGATAATAAAACAGAAATGATATTACATTAATTATTATAATTATCATTATATAATAAACGATTATATGTGTATCGCATCGAGACAAGTCAAAAGCATTGCCAAAAAAATGTTCATAAATCACATATCGAGTAACAAATAACGAAAACAGTATCATTCAGCTAAACCCGCGCACATACTATACAATGATCACCAAAACTGTACACATTTATGATATACTTTTAGAAACATATTAATCTATTTCAAAACAACAACGTTGTAATATAGATAACTAAACCCTACGTAAAAACTAGTTGTACGTGAACTTTGTTAAGGCTACTTAATGGTTCTTTGTACTTTTTATGTATCCCCCGTAAAACAAGGAGGTTTATCGTGCAGGATTGCATGGATAGTCTGAAAGTGCAGCAACGTGTAACGCGACTAGAACGAGTTAACGATTAAGGAGCATCAAATTACAGGAGTAGAAGGGCGGCACCCACGTCTTCTTTGAGAAAAACCAGCGAGGTAGAACGAAGCCTGTCGCGGAAACCATGTAACGGGCTTCCTCTTTGACTTCTCATTCATACAGTCTTCCCGAAAACTCCCCTCTCCCTACGACCCTAACATCATCATTATGAACCCTCCACCGTTTCCTCCAGAAATAGATGCACCAGGATGTCGTCTCGGACACCGGAAACACTCGCTTCCCGTCGAGCCAGTTTCCGTTCACAGCTTTTACCCGTGTTTTTCTGTACCAACATCGCGGTGCTTATACAGACAAAAATTCCCTGGTGGTCTATGAACGTTCTGATTTCGGATTCAGGGTTTACTAAATATAACTAAGAGCAGGTACACAAGAATAATAAAGAGGATAATGTATTTGCGGTGTGCATACATTAACCCTTTACACTCGAGTGGCGAGTCTTAGTAGCCACTCGATTTTCTCCGGTTATATTTTGTTATTGGACATTAAATCCCGACAACTGAAGTCCATTTTAATGTTGCCTCTCAGTCGCCACTCGATTTTCTCTAGTTATATTTTATTATTAGACATTAAATCACCGTCAATTGGAATAAGTTTTAATCTCGCCTATCAGTGCAAAGGGTTAATATTATATTAGATAAAATTGAGTACAGTTTTCGCCCGTGGAAGCAACTTATGTTAAATTCGATCTAGCTGGGGTCATATCGTGCACCTGAGGCGAATTAATTAAATTCCAAGTCTCGATTTTTTAATCAAGATACAAGTAGATCCATATGTTCCGTATCCTTATTTGTTGGTTCGGATGCATTGGCCTGCACCAACTGGTGGCTCACCTATTTCAAGGTAACGGTACGAGATCATAGGTGACGTGAGATGCATTACAGTTATGCTTAGGTACACACCGATGCTTTATTCTCCACCATGTTTAATGCACTTTCAACCCATGCCCAGCCATTATAGTAGAACAAAATTAATAAAACTATGGAATACCTAAGAACGTATTCATGTAACATAAAACTTGAACCAGAACCATTTACACTGGGTGCAATCATAAATAAAGTCCCGTTTTCTAAAATCAAGTTGATTCGTCAATAAAATGAACTACAATGGACTTTAATATAATATATTCGCCCCTTTGCACTTCGCACGTTTTTATTCCGGCTTATTACTAAAGACAGCAAATTCAATTATCTTCAAGTGCTATGTACAGATCGGAAGATTAGGATCAACAAATAACTGACGAATAATGGAGAAGAGATTTTCGCGTTCAACATTCGTGTTCGAATAATGGAGGCACAATTACTTGAGCAGGTCTTATGGCTACAAATGGAGGTACATGGGGTCAAATGCAACGTGCATATCGGCGCACACGTTTTACACGCTCTTGCAGAGATACGCCATTAAACTTGCGAGAGTAACTACATCGTGGAAGAAAAAACTAACAACAACATTTTGTTGGTTAACACGTTGAACGCCATGGATGCCACTGATGACTACAAATACCAATGTTACTAAAACTCGAATCAAGTATGTAGATAAAATTTGCAGTATTTTTAACGTTACGATGACGATGTAAAGTAACTAATGTATCGTAAAGCGCTTAAGAGGTTTACTTTTTAGAGGTTTAAACTCGAATGAAATATATCGGTAAAATTCGGAAAATTTTAAATATTTTGTATGTTACTAGGTTTATCTTTGGATTCAATCACTCGGATCCAATATATCGTTAAAATTCGGAAAATTTTCAATATTTTTAACGTTACGATGGCGATGTAAAGTAAGTAATAGTTACAGTTTTATTTCTGGACGGTATATAGACGTTACGGACGCGTACCACGGTATCGTATAACACGGATTTCGGCGTGTTAAAACCTTGAACGCCATGGCGGTTACCAACGACGACCGATACAAATATTACCAGAACTCGAATCAAATATATCGCTAATCTTCGCAACATTTTCAATATTTTTAACGTTACGATAACGATATAAAGTAATCCATGTTTTATCTTTAGACGTTATATAGACGTTACAGACTCGTATCGCGTGGTATCGTATAACACGGATTTCAGCGCGGCGTTCAACTTCTTAAAATTTGCCGAGGGCCATGGCCCAATCCTTTCGAAAGAGATCTCCCGAGGACACGAGAACCGAGAACACGCAGTCCGTGAATGTGTGTCAGACAACGAGAGTTCGAGGACGCTGGACGAGCTATAGTTTTACTTTCTACGGGGCGAGGATCAGAAGAGAGTAAAAAAGGGAAGATAAAAATTAAAGTGTAAAAAGAAGAGAAGCGCACGAGAACCGTCGACCGAAATACCGTGACACCGATTTCATTCTTGCATTGCCGCCGAATCGTCGGATCATTAAAGACTCATTTTATTTACAAAGAATTATGATTTATAATATTTCTCGTTAGAATCTTGATGAACAATTCAGTTTCATCAAACGACCGATTAAAATTATCCGCTTATTAAACTCACTATTATTAATATCATCAATTCAATGTCTGTACTTGACTTCATCATAAATATTATTCTTAATGGCACATTTAATTCCAGACAAACTGAAATGTTTTTTAATACTTTTATTCAATAACACGTATACTACTTCCTTATATGAGTCGAGCAACGAAGAAAGCTCACAGAAAAATGTGCAAATACAAAGAATGTATAAAATTAGAAAATCTGTCTTTCACCAACGCTTTCTAATCCCCGATAATTTGAATACCATTCGAAAACATTTGTATCTAGTGTGTTACCATTAAAACTTCATACTAGTGTTTATTTCATTTTATTATAATAACATCAGTCAATACTTCACTCAACGTGCCATTTTTGGATATATTCTTGCAGAATTAATTTTTCTTACGTTCTTTCAAAGTTACAAGACTCAAACGCGAATTAATTATAGCGAGCAATGGTGTATAAATGCATATTATAATCTCGGTGTACTTGATACTTTCAGCAGCGGTGAGAACGGAGACATTTTTTGCTCGCCAATGTAGATGCTTTCACGGAATGCACCGTGTCTTTTTTAGCGACAGAAATTATAAAAATTATAAGAATCAGAGACGGGTACTGGAAAGCTTCATTCAGTGAGAGCCCTACATTCCGTCTTAAACGAACCAAATCTAATGCGATCATTCGCCCCAATGAGAATCGTAGCACAACTCAGGCACACGTTGTCCTTCTGGTGAAATAGCTTATCTCCTTTCTGCTATTATCTTATCAAATAAATCCACGCGATACAGGTTTCGCAATGCAAATTAACCATTTTGCTGATCAAATTCAGTCATTTGCAAATCAAGCTTTCCTGCAAATTCGTTTTCGTCAATTATTGTAATTAACAGAAAATCCAGTGCAAAGTGAACGGGCGAATTTGCACTCTAAGTTAACTCTTTTCCGGATCATATTCGCCTTTTTGCAAATCAAGCTTTTCTTCAGATTTGTTTCCTAAGCGATTTTAATCAAAATAAAATGCAATTTAAATATTATATATTTACGTGTGTGTGTTTAATATTGCACGTTTAATACTGTACATTTTTTAATATTTGTACAGTTGTATATTTATAAATATCTTTTGGTGTTAAATAAGCGTTTTATGTTAATTTTGCTATTTTAAATTTTTATTTCGGAACAGTAACTTTACATTCGATTTTATTTTTACTAAAATCGCTTAGAAAACAAATTTGGAGAAAAGCTTGATTTGCAATAAGGCGAATTTGATTTGCAAACAGGCGAATACGATCTGCAAAAGGGTGAATATGATCTGCAAAAGGGTTCATTTAGGATGCAAAACCCGTGCAACAAAAAGGAGACATCGAAACGCAACGAAAAACAAATTTACCTCATTTTCCACAAAACTGTACGTATATATCTTTTAAAAAGAAACTGATTTGAATACTGTTTGTAATACGCACGACAAGTGCAAGTAAATCGCGCAGAAGTATAGAGAGTGGATTATAATAACTAGATTATCAGCGGCCATTGAAACAAATCAGAGTGAATAGAGGGCGCTCAAACCGTAGAAAATTCTGTTCATTATCCTCTATTCAAGAATCGCGCGATGCCAGTGGATGTCTTCATATCGAATAGCTTGGAATTTACGCGCTGTCCTGTAGAACTACACTCGCTTCAAGGAAATCCTAATGCAAGCCTTTTCAGGATACACGAAACGATTGAATTTATGCAAACTCTCAGCAACGGGCTCCGCTTGTTTTACATTTTATTCTCGCGAACAAACAATGTTCGCGGCTACGTGGGAGAATCGCGGAAATTCTTGGTGAGACGTGTATGGCGTGGAACAATAAATGAGCTTGAACCAAGCTTTATATAACTGTAAGAGAAATAACAAATCGGATCATACAGTATTTTTGACATATTATTGTTCTGATAATATTCTAGTAAAAACAACTGCGCTTATTTTCATTTAAAGATTCCGCAATTCACGGCTTCGTAGAATGTGGATATTAAAACACGTCTTTTAAGATATACAGTATTTAACTCTTTGGGTTAAATCCGTTGTTATGACACATAACGTATATATACGCCTTCACAGTGAAAGAGTTAAAACTATTCGAACATGTGTGTGGAAACTATCGAAATACACTTAACCACTTCACCAAAGTACAACGATAAAATCGTAGCCCGTAAACAACCTTCACCGTGGGAGAATAGAATAAAATAGTTTGATAATTACCGGTTCCACTATCAGTTTCCTACCATCCAAATACAACTATTGTAGGGCTGAATATTCCATTGAAATCGTTGAATCATCAGTAACGCGCACTCGACAAATATGATGAATTACCAAGAATAGAAGCACGAAAGGGAAAAAGTCCAACAATGCGTTCATCGGTATAACGTTCAGCGTGGGAGAATCCCAGAAAACATGAACGGCAAGAAGTGCGTGTAAAAACCGGAGGAGCGACAGAAAGGAAGGACAATCGACATCTGCTTCGTGGCACATTGGAAACCTTAGCCACGAGGTTTCCGAAGGGCAGGTTCCCAGGGCCAGAAGGGCAGGTATATAGATGGTCAGGTGTGTAGTAGCCCCTACCGGAGGATCCCTTTTCAAAAGCTACGGCTTTTCGCAATTAAGTCGATCGCCCCCGAACCCACTACTTTCTGTTGTTCGACCAGGTATGAATTTTCCTCGTTCTTGTCACGATGTTACGGTTTCATTTCCCGAATTTTCTCTTTACAGGTAAACTTCGCACAACGCGGTGCTTATATATCGTCGTACTTATACAGTGCTGTTTTTATACAACGCGGTATTTGTACAATGCGGTACGCATAGAACGCGATACTTGTACAACGCCGTACTTGTACAACGCGGTACTCATACAACCCGGTATTTATACAACGCGTTACTTATACAACGCCATATTTATACAACGCGGTATTTATACAACGCGTTACTTATACAACGCCATATTTATACAACGATGTATTCATACAACGCGGTACTCATACCACGCGGTACTCATACCACGCGGTACTTACACAAGGCGGTATTTATACAATTTGGTACACATAGAACGCGTTAGTTACACAACGCGGTATTTATAGAACACGGTACTTATATAACGTGTTATTTATACAACGCAGTACTCATACAACTCAATTCTTATGCGTACACCGGTTTGAACCACAACCTTCCTCCTATTTTCCCCAAACCTGAAGATTCCATCGTCTCAGAACTTCTTAACTTTTTTGCCGAAAAACTACCGAAACTCCGCACGAACTTTCCGGACAACCCAATACCTTTTCACTGGAAAATATAAGCGTATTCCGTTATAATCTAATCTCGATTTATATTGACGGTTTCTTTAACCTGATAGATGTATAATTGTGAACATCTGGAACGTAAGCCGATAATATCATAGCACACGTTGACTACCCGGAATCATTCACCTGAATCTATACCACATTTCTGTTAGAATGGCCAATTTTCATTTCCGATCTCCTATCACAATGGTGTATTGTATTACACTAGACGCGACACCTCCAATCATTAGTCCGCGTTTTAATATGCTATTGTACTTTTCCTTAATGAAGTAGATTCTCATACATGCTTGCTGCACCATAAACAATGCTTGGCTCTCACGTTTAAGAACAATCGCCCTTTTAATTTGTATATTTTCATGATCCATTAAAATCATACACATTCATTTTTCCTTATTTGCCAGAATAATTAATGATCACTATATACCATAATCGACTGAAGAGGATAAGAACTACCTTATCGAAACGTTTCGTCGAACAATTGGAATAAAGAAGTTTTCTTTGAAATTCTTGGCCTTATAAATAGCCGCCTAAAAACTATATAGTAGATATTATATACCATAATGTAATAATTAATAAATTCCTGCTATCCTTGCATGCGATTTTCGAGAAAGAGAATAATAAGATAGGTAACCCTCGTATAACGCGAGAGTGAGGTTCCAGAGGAAAGTCTCGATGTAAAAACCGCGTTATATAAAAAGAATTTTATATTGACTTCTATGAAATTGTTGTACAGAATTGGATGTATTTAACGTGGAAACTTCTACCTGCTACGTATTCTAAGAACTCGTATTACACGCAGCATTTTCAGAGTAATATTAATCCGAATAAGCGTTTTATTATCTTTATCCAGCTCGAGTATAAGGAGCAAAGTTTATAAGTGAAGATAATTACGCTTTCGGGGTAATGAACATATTAGACGACTGTAATTAACTTAAAGTACGTTCAATGTATGTGTAAGTACGATGGACAGTAAGTGCTGTGCACAACTACCTCATTTTTGTGAGATACCTGAAAACGTATCGCATTAGTTTAATGTCGGCTATTATAATAAACGGTATTTATGAGGCCAGCCACGGAGTTCCGCAAATCACAATAAATCATACGCCTTGCTCTAATAACTTTGTATGGTAACAAAGAATCTTTCCTAGGAATAATAATTAATACTGTAATTTGTGCTACATCTTGAATTATTAGCTACGCCGAAACGTTATTTTTTATGAGAGAACAAGATGAAGAAGTGGGAGCCGAACTACAGGTAACCATCGTAAATGCGGTTTCGATATACTTTGCAACGTTATCGTAACGTTAAAATATTAAAAATTTTAATAATATTAGCGATATATTTGATTCGAGTTTTAGTAATATTGGCATGGATGATCACGGGTGACCATCTTGGAGTTCAACGCGTTAAAGGTGTAAATGCAATCCACCTGAAATATACACTTTAATTAGTACTCTTCTGCTTTTATAGCACTGCCTTAAATCCGTGTACGACGAAAGATATTTCCCGTTGGCTTGGAGCCCAGGAATGATATTACTCCGACGCCGAGGAAAAAATGCATACGCATTCGAAAAAAACGATGCAACAGCCACGAATACTTTCAAAGAGAAGTTTCTAAACGAGCTTCTTCTGTGGATATTTATTTCTGTTTTCGTTTAATGTCCCGCCGAGGGTTTTAACACTAGGAACTACCAAAGGAGTCGAAATGACTTGTCCGCCATTTTTACTATATTTAAATTGTACGAATATACCACGGCGCATTGCTTCAGATTTCATATACCTTTCTTTTATATACATAACGTAAATAATTGAATCTATGAAACGTTTTATTTAAAATACCATGAAACTTGCGGTGAAATCATTTATTATAAAAAGCAGTGGAGCACAGCTAAAAGGTGAATATTTGAATTTGTATGATGGACTTTTTCACATAAAATATTATGCAATTCTTTACGCAAGATATAACTAGTTGCTCAGCAAATAAGAATTCATGAATGCAAGGAAAATTATACGCTTACATTCATATCGATTTCTTTGTATACATTGAAGACGCGTTGAAAACAAAATTAACGACAGAGTGGTAACTTGTTCGTATGATAAAAACAATAATTAAATTTCTTGAGTGTTGTAGTTGGTCGTAATATTAATAATATATACTGTTTATTTTCTGCGGCTATTAATTAGACCAAAAATTAAATGAAGAGGGTAACGAATGTGTTACTGAAACGTTTCGTCGACATATTTAAATAAAGAAGTTGTCATTTAAATTTTGTCCTAATTAATAACCGCAGAAAATAAACACTAGATAAAAACAATACTGTGGTTACGTGTAAATTCTGTAAAGTACCGTATTTATTCACAGTCAAGTGCACGATCAGATTCGTAACGTGTCATGAAAGGTTCGTGGAACTGTATTACTTCATAGAACAATTAGCGCTCTTGTTAATTATGCCAGAAGCGGCCGACCGCGATTCAACGGATAAAGCACATGTATTATAGTACTCGAAGAAAGTTGTATCCGCCTTTTACATATCTTCCAGATGTATATCAAACGTGTGTATACGGATTTTCTTATATACTTCTTTATTTTCTTATATACTTGTTTATGCTATTCATTCAGAGTCACGAGTTTAATCGACTGATGCAATAAAATATATATAATCCCATTTAAAGAACGAACTTAATCTTCAAATGACCACTTACAAAAATGATAATTATATGAAATAACATTCTCCGCGAAATTGTTCAACTTTTGTCTGAGACATTTCTCGATATAATGAACAGTTTCGAAAATATTTCAATTCCCAGTTTTAGTTGAATCACCCTGCATATTATTAGACGTTCACTGGAAAAGTAACTTATTGTTAGTTGCATTATACAAAGCAAACTGATTATGGAATAAAATTTCATTTGAGTGTATAAAGTATCCTGAAGTAATAAATATTGAAGCACGTTAATAAATTCTGTGCACGCAACTCGTGAAATTCTCCCCTTTTAACGAGTTAGTACACCGAGAAGGGTTCATGTAGTGGAATTAAGCACCGTTTCGTTACAATTAATGACCAGCCGATCTATTAACGCACATTATTCTAGTCCTTTATTTCAAGTGTGTCCGAGGATTCCTTTATATTTATTCGGACTAGCACCTGCGATAACTTCCCATTTGCTGGGTCTTATCTAAGGCCCAGATGACTCACGTTCGTGGCAGCAAGCAGGGTAAGGTCAGATGGAGATGGCGAGATCGGATGAAACGAAAGGAGAGAAATCCCGTGGTGGTAGAGGCGTGGATGGGGAAAGAAAGGATGAAAGAAAGAAAGAAAGAGGTGAAAGAAGAGAAAGATGGATAAAAACGGGAAAGGAGAGTGGTAAAGGTGGTAGAGGATCAAACGTGAGAGGAGAGGTAGAAAGAGAAAGAGGTGTATCAGCTAGCAGAGAGTTCGTTGGCCGATTGCCTTGCGTTCACCGTGCCTCTTCTTTGCCGTTCATTTCGTTCTTTTTTTCATTCAGCAACATCGAATACAGGTATGAGTCGCAGGGTAAGCACATTCAAGAGTGCCTGTTTCGTCTGGGATGACGTCATCAATCGCACAAATCCTATCGAAGGTGTGTTGCTCTGGTTGCTACTTCTGAAACCACTAGCTACTCATCCCTAGTCGCACACCTTTTATTGCCAACATCGATTTCATCCGCCTCCATAAAACCGATGTCAAAATTGATTTTAATCGCCGGATGACAATGAACGATGTTCTTAATGTCCCTAACAAGATACCCTAATGTTATACGTTTTCTAAATGCATGAGTTCCGATATTGCTTAACCCTTTCACTGCTAAAGGCGTATATATACGTATATGTACGAAAGGTGAATATATATGTCCAGTAAGTTTTGCTCAGTAACATGCATTTACTTTTTTAGGAAATTAATACAGTGAGAAACATACTGTTATGTGTTATATAAAAACCAATCGAATAATTCAATCTTAATAACTCCTCGATTTTTCTTATTTTTATTGACACTATTTAATGTCAATCACTGCCACGCGAATGTCGCATCGTACG
Source organism: Nysson spinosus (assembly GCA_910591585.2). Taxonomy (NCBI): domain Eukaryota; kingdom Metazoa; phylum Arthropoda; class Insecta; order Hymenoptera; family Crabronidae; genus Nysson; species Nysson spinosus. The sequence continues at coordinate 783,742 of OU342852.1, read as the reverse complement.
ATGTTGATGGTTTTTTGTTAGAATACGCAGCAGTCGAAGGTTTAAGGGACACCGTTCATACAAACTGTTTGAATACCATTTCCGGATACGTTTCTGGTTAATTCTGTTCAAAGCAACCGAACGGAACGAAACGGAAGCATAGAAAAACATAATCCATTCTGTGGGAATGAATAATCCTTGGTAACACCGATTATCGAAGAAATTTGAAATCTTGTATATTTATAGTATAGGAGAGATTCGAATATTCGTACGTTATCGATTTATTATTTCAAATATCATGATACACCGAAACGAAATGTTGGCCGCTTCATTTTTTCATAAGAAATTGAAAAATTTCGTTTAACCCTCTCTAGTCCAATTTAATTCGTGTGTAAAAGGATATCCTGTAACCTAAATCTAATTAAACGCGATTCTAACGAAGTTACATTACGTGAAAATAGTAACGAAATTATTACTTAAACTCACCGAAAAAGGTGACGATCGTTGCGCGTACTTTTATCATTATTATTAGAACGAAAAAATCAATTGAAATACAAAATTAAATAATAGGAATTCTCTAAATCAACATTTCTCTGTTCATTAAAATCGACATTACTTTCTGTGTACTCTAAATGATATGAATATAGCCATAATTATATTCTTGCAAAACTGTGATGTCTAAATAAGTGTGCTGTAATGTCTAATATATAATATAACACATAAATGAGTCATCAAAGAGTATGAAAATTACGCGTCAGTTCAAATATGGTAATGAATTGCATTCACCGGTCATAGTCCTGGATGTAAAATCACACGGATCAAATGTCACTAATCATTGACGCCTATGCAAAGTAACGTGGTCACGTGATACACATGTTTAGCATTATAACAATAAGATCAGCAGTCGCACGATGCAATTATCCATAACGATGGAACGTTTTATGCGTCGAACACAAGAAACAATCACTCCATTTCGGGTTAAGACAAGACCCTTCATTACGTAGTCGATCTCGTGTGTTCGCCATCTTTGTACGTACGAATTACCGCTCGCCATCTAGCGTGTGGGCCCAAACTGATGACATTAAGTCCAATTAAATCTAACGAGTGATGCTATAGTAGGAAATTGGTTTCTTTATAGGTTCTTAATTGACTCAATCGGCAAAACTTGAATACCACTTGCAAAATCGGTACTGCAAAATAACCTTCTATAACTCCATGTAACTTTGAAGTCACATATTCGTTTATCCGTGTCTTACAATTCATTTCATTTTTTCGTTGTAATAATAATTATAAAATTACGCGCAAAGAACGTCACCTTTTTCGATGCGTTTAAGTAATAATTTCGTTACTATTTTCATGTAATGTACCTTCGTTAGAATCGCGTTTAATTGGATTTACGTTGCACGATTCCCATTTAGTACTTTTGTACTATGATTTATTAGAGGTAACGGAAATCTTGAAAGTTGTTTTTTTGTTGGTCTTTGAAGTAGTTAGTACTCTTTGGTTTGTATGGTGCGGCTGGTAGAGTAGAACAATGTTGAATAAATTCTTCTTTATTTAAATTGCATTCGAAACGTTTCGGCAACCGATTGCTGCCCTCTTCAGTCGAAAGTAATTTGTTTAAGAAGTCCTAGGATATATTAGGTAACGGAAAGTAATCAATTCCAAAGTTAAGGTTGGATTTTTTCCAAAAAGGAATTATTGCATTGGAAAATCGTCAGTCACAGATTATATATAACGATGAGGATGATCTAATAGAATAATGTTCAATATGAATAAATAAATGGAGTTTCATAAAGTATATGGAAAAAATTGATTACTTTCCGGTACCCCTAATATTTTAATTACTAATTGTTTATTCCATTATCGTAAAATTAATGTCGTTTCCCAGATAACTTAGCAAACTTTGAGTCTTAAAGTACGAAGTTGAAAATTAAGGTCACGTAAAAATGAAAAAATGTTTGAATAACTGTGACTTTCCAAATACTGATTTTACCAAAGTGACGCTAAGAATTCTCGAATGCTTGCGATTCTGGGAATTTCGTGTTCGTATTGAGAATATTTCAGCGATTATCGTGATTATGATTATCGTGGACGGTTAGCTTTGCTTGGAACTTCGTATTCGCTGTTACACGAATGCAAATGCGGAGGAGGGAAATATTAGCCGCAAACTGTACTTCGGGTAAAATCTTCTTACCTGTTTTCTTCCAAGAAATACAACTTTCTGGGGTACAATAAAGTCGCGATGGTCGGTGAGTGCAATCTCTTCAAATATTTACCGAACCGCATAACCGAAGTACATATTTTTCAAAGATTCAACAGCACCCCATTGTTCATCGTACACTCCTATTGTAAACTGAATACACAACATTCTCTTTGAAACAATGGAGCACAATCGAATCTACTTTTACAACTTTGTTTTGGTCGAAATAATGAATCCTTTTTATTTATTACCAATTTCCCGGGTTGTAATGTCAGGTAAATATTAGGTTGGCAACTAAAGTTCGCCACCTTAATTATAATTTTCAATTAAACAAACTTAATTATATGAAATAATAACTGTATGTATAAAAATCATCAGAAAAATGAGAGCTCTTGACTGATATTATCGATCAATAAAAATAATCTACAAATATGGTTCTTATAACCGAAAAAGAAGGTACAAAACAAAACCTAACGAATTTAGTTGGCAAACTAATAGTTTTTAACAAAATTAAAACCAATGTATATTAAAATAATATACTTAACATATAAGTATATTTACTTTCTTTCGATTGAAATAATTAATTCTTTTTCTTTAATACTCATTTTCGCGGATTATGATACCAGTCATATTATTTTTTACAAAATTAAGAGAAATCTGTCTTACAATATTATACTTACGATTAGTATATAAGTATTACTAAAATTACTTTGCTTGAATTGAAGTAATTAATTCGTTTTCTTTAATACACATTTTCCCGGAGTATATGTAATATCAAAGAAATTGTTTTTAACAAAATTACGAGTAAGCTATTTTAAGATATTAGATTTTGTACGTAAGAAGTATGTTCGTGTTATGTGATTCAATTTTGGATGGCACCGTAGACGTGTATTAAATGCAATCTTGTACGTAGCCATTATTAACAAGATGACTTATAAGAGTAATTTCCGAGAGAAGTGGCTAATAATTCATGTTTGCTTTCCACTTGGTGAATCCTTGTATTCGTGCCACGGAAAAAGATTCACCTATGATTTATTACCGGCTACTACGATTACAACTGGCGTGAATACATTAAATGTACCTCCGGCAAGGCGTACGCATTTACATACTTTGTATGCCTCGGAAATATTTACCAAATCAACGACCTCCAAACACCTTCAAAGTACCAACGGAATGATTTCTATGACTTCGAACTACGGAAAGTTAAGAATATTGCCAGTAAATAATAATTTTAAATACTTAATAATGGGATGATATTAACAGGTTGGCTACCGTGGGTAGCACCGGTGACCACGGATGCCAATATTACTAAAATTCGAATCAAATATATCGTTAATATGAGGAATAATTTCAATATTTTTAAGGTTGCGATTACCATGTAAAGTAATTAATATATCGTAGAACGCTTAAGCAGTTTTATTTTTGGACGTTATATAGACGTTACGTTCGCGTACCGTGAGGTATCGTATAACACGGACTTCAGCGCGACGACCAGTGTTAATAATAATTGATAATACAAATTGTATACCAACAGTCTAATACAAAATACGGCACTACACTCCCGAAAGTATTCGGACAGTAATAAAATTTGACTACATAATCATGTGTCTGTGTTAATTATACAAAAATTGGACTAAATCTTTGTTTTATTAAACGTTGTTTATTGTACTTGACAATTATAAATTGTTGGTTTCATAACTTTTCAATAAAATTAGCAGAAGAATGGCAATTAATTAATCCAGATTATTGAAAAAGATAACGTCAAATATGCCAAAACGCTTAAAACAAGTGATACAACAAAAGGGATATCCAACGAAATATTAACACTGAGTTTATTTGACAAAAGACGTAAACAATATAAACTTTCGAATATCTTCGTCACGGAATAATTATACATGATTTCGATTAACTTATATTACAATTTTATATATGAAAATTTATTAAACTAATAATATATAATTTTAAATTACAGTAAACGTCGTTTCACGAAACAAAGATTTAGTCCAATTCGTTGATAATTGACATAAATACATCACTACGTAGTCGAATTTTATTAGTGTCCGAATACTTTTGGGACTGACTGTATATAATATTGTCTTCGATTCAGTTAAATAAAGGCGAAATCTTGCTTTGTAAGTCGGCAGGTCGATCGTTGAGCGACATTCAAATTTATGTAAACACAGGGAAATAGTGTGGCATAATCGCCCGAATTCAATACACAAATAGCAAGTGGATAATGGTGTATATTAATTGAAATACAAAACGATTAAAAATTAGTCTTACTGTTGATGTTGTTGGTATTTGTTTAATAATGTGACAGTGGAATGTTAGAATGTTGTGAAAGATATCGTATAACGTTTATGATTGGCAAATGTTTTAAAGGCAACATCAGGAGTTGACAAAGAAACAGCGGTTGCTATGTCGAGCGTCCCTTGTCAGCGAAGCGCGGAGGCGAAGGTTACATATATTTAAGAAAGTTTATATAGGGCGACGAAATTAAAAGTTGTATGTACTTATTAAAACATATGTGTGTATTCTTAGTTACGTGTACATTAGGACGATACAAAAATCATGGTGGTTTAAAGGGAACAATACACCTTAAAATATAGCAATGCAAGTTCTACAAGATAAGAAACACTCAAAAACATAAACAAGCTTTTCTGCCAGTACAAAATATTCCCTTATTCACAATATATTAAAGAAAAAGGCAATCTGTTTGCAAAGTAATTTAGAACAATAAAAATAGTAATATTCAATAAATAAAAAGCCAGCACTGATTTGTACATAGTAACCAAAACCTGAGTTTGATGAGAAAACTACGTCCAACTTGAATGTTTAAAATTAAACACAGAATAAAACTGTCCGAATAAAGACTTGCGATTCTCATTTCGCACAAAAATATCCTTCACCAATATCATAATAAACATAATGTCTTCCACCCCGAAAGCCATATTTCACAGTAAAAAGGAAGGCATAAATATAGTCTAACTCACCGGCAAAATGGATGGTATTCCTTGATTCACTGCATGCTCCAACAAAACGGTTGCTCTTCAAAGTTCACTGAACGCAAAGCACAGGAAATACGGAGTCACGTTTTAACTTGAGAACTACGGGAAGATAGTTTGATCGTCAATTTGACGATTTTAAGAATACCTTGTTTCGTGGTACATTAAACCACGAGCGATCGCAAAGTAGAAGTGATCACCGGCACGACTCTGTCGAAACTGCCGATACAAGCAGACACGAAGCTGCTCGGCACTGCCTACGCGCCGATGCACGTGGGTTACGGAAGAGGATGGTGGGGGGTTACTCGGGGATACCAAGGGTTCGTAGGTAGCAGATCTGACCACTTATTACTTCAAACATAGTATTGGATTCGTACCTGGGCATTTATTATTTGAAATGCAAAATAAAAAATGATATTTCAAATAATGAGATGTTTGAATTACTATTATCATGGAATCTTTGAATTACTATTAAATTATCATTTCTTTCGAAATAAATTTGAGAAAAGTATCTTTATTTCATATCAGAACTAAATGAATTAATTCAAAATAATGTTTTATTTAAGTTAATTGTCTCAAATGAAATAATAAGGAACATTTTATTATTGGGTTTCCTAAATAGGCTACTACATGGCATGATGCTATAAAGTTATTATTTTAATAGTGCTAATGAGTATCTTATATACAATCAAATCAGAGTTTCCTTAACACTTAGAACGACCACGAAAATAATGTAAGTTATTTGCTCTATTATTTGAAAACGTATTTATTTGGATAAGAAATCAAATAAAAAATTGTTTCAATGATCATCAATATTATGAAATAACTAACAAACAAATTATTTGCTTGTACAGATAAACTAATCACTGGTGATTTGAAAATAACAGCTGATGAAATAAGATGACTATTTATCTCAATCGTGTTTGCGAACTACTTAGTTAATCCAATTGATTTCGTATCTAAAATGAAACCGTATAACGTAAATCTAATTAAACGTGATTCTAATAAAGGTGCATTACATGAAAATACTAACGAAATTATTACTTAAACGCACCGAAAAAGGTGACAATCCTTGCGCATACTTTTATAATTATTATTCCAAAGAAAATATAAAATTAAATGAAAGATACTGATAGACGAGTATCTACAAGATATTAATTATGTACAAGAACATAAACAAGTAAATAAAAAAGCTCCAGTAATGGATTCCAACTAGTATTGAATTCCAAGAACTTACGTGATACTTAAATCACTCACTACTTAGTGGTCTTTATAAAGAGTCAACTATCGAAGTCAGTAACTCTCTTCTACACGATTTCATCAACGGTCAATAAAGAGATACATACGGAATAAAGTGAAGAAACGAAAGGACGACTGGATACTGAAGGAGAAAGGAATTTGTTTGCCGAGAAATAGTTGAATAAGTAGGAAATATGAGAGATACATCGTATCCGGTCTTCTCAGAAATCCTCCAGCGAAAATGGATAAAATGAAAACGGAATGCGGTGTGATAATATTTATCGATTCGCGTTATTCATTATAAAAATGATAAACTCTGATTAGGAATATGCATGTGAATCAACTGCTTCCTCAAACGATTTTTATATGTACATATTTTCTGATTTCATATAATAAATGCTGAATATGAATTCCAATTGCAAAGGATAATTGCTAATTAAAATATCTTATTCACCTTTTGTGTCAATTTTATGTTTTGATAACTTCAGCTTTATAAAAAGGATAAAAATGTTAGAATTCATTGTTATACTTTGAAGAATGTGTTAGAAGCTTTGTTTAATTTTTAGCATATTAAAATTCAAATACTGTGGACATTCTGGAAAATAATTTATTTGAAGAAATAGTCGCCAGTTATTTCTGCAACTCTTTTCCAATGTTCTGCGAGCTTATACATTCCTTTTTGTGTAAAAATCTGGTGTTTAACTCGCAAAGAATGAATCATAATAAATGAAAACGTATAACGTAAAACGTCTCCTTCCGATAACCACTTTGTTCATCAATGTCAAACCTTCTTGCAAATATCAGTTTAAAAACAGATACCAAAATCAAATAATCAATTAATTAATTCTTAGCGACTAAAACATCCGACTTTTCCAAAAAAGTAATATATCAGTTTGTAGAACGTTGGAAAAGAGTTGTAGAAATAAATGGTAACAACTTCCTCAAATAAAGCTACTTTCAGAATGTCCAGAGTATTTGAATTTCAATTGAAAGATCCCCACGAACTTTTCCCGGTACTTAATATTATGTGAAGCTACTTGAAACGTCAATTCCCTTGAAAAAGTTGTTTGGATAATGGATATGAAGTACATTATATTTGAATGCGTGTAACAAACTCGATTCATCCTGGTTCTAAACCTGCTTTCAACGAGCCTATTGCCTGTGCTTGACTTCTAAAAGAAGATGGAGCGAGCGTAAAGAAGAACCAGAGGGGAACAGGTTCTAGATTCATTCACATCCCGGCGAGGCCTTGAGCTCGACAAAAAGCATTCTATGCAGTTTCTACCATAGACTCGTCCTGTATTCTACCATGGTGCCTTCGAGGTACGAAACTCCTGTCGTAAATGTCCAACGAGACAAACCAATAAATGTTTCAACGAAAAACTCGTATCTCATTTCGTTCGACCTTTTTCTTCCCCCAATCACATACTGGTTTTGCACTCGATATTTATATTAGTCCTTTGACAAATCATATTGATCTTTTCACGCTCAAGATTAACCATTTTGCAGATCGTACTCAACTTTTTGCAAGTCAACTTCAAGCTTTCGCGGAACAAATTCGAAATTTTGGAAATCAAGCTTTTCTATGTATTTGTTTTGTTGACGCTGGAACTACCGGCGATATATTCAGCTGTATTTTTATATTTATGTATATGTTTAGGTCTTTAAAAACAAGGGTGGATGGAAGAAATTAATTAATATTTTTATTTGTGTGGATTTCTGGAAATGGAAGTTGAACATTTTTTTAATTCCGAGGACACGGAATTTTGACTGCTTTGGTAGTTCTAGTGTTAAGTTACTTTTATTAAAATAAAATACAATGTAAAGGGCGAATTTGATTTGCAAAATGGTGAATACGATCCGCAAAATAGTTAATTTGGAACGCAAAAAGGTGAATATGATCTGCAAAAGGTTTCATTTGGAGTGCAAAATCTGTAAATACGCAAAGAACGTAACACCGTGCAATGTGAATTAGATTAAGGACACGGCGGTTGCTTTGACAGGTCGGAGTGCGCTGATTAATGTTCCAGTGGAAACATATAAATTACCTCTTATCAACCTTGTAATGAGAAATAATTATAATAATAAAACGATAGCAATAAAACATTTGGACAAGTGCGAGAGACTTCGATTACTTATTCCAACTTTTCTCTGCACGTTAAATTAAATATTATTTCCAGAAATATCCTACAGTACCATAATCCAAGAACTTCAACGAGTTGGGTATCGGGCTGCAATCCGTGTTATACGATACCTCGCGATACACGTCCGTAACGTCCACATAACGTGTAAAAATAAAACTGTTTAAGCGCTCTACGATACATTAATTACTTTACATCGTTATCGTAACGTTAAAAATATTGAACATTTGACGAATATTAGCAATATTATTTTATAGCAAACACGGTATTCAACTCTTTAAAATTCAAGTCATTGAACGCCTAGAAATAAAACTGTTTAAGCGCTCTACGATATATTAATTACTTTACATCGTTATCGTAACTTTAAAACGATTAAAAATTTTACAAATATTAGCGATAAACATATTTGATTCGAGTTTTAGTAATATTGACATCGACGATCACCGGTGACCCTCAAGATATTCGACGTATTAATTATTCTATACCTCTATTTTCCTGGTTTCCATTCTGCTCAATAATAATTGAATTAAAGTAGTAACGAAATTATTACTTAAACGCTCCGAAAAAGGTGACGATCGTTGCGCGTACTTTTTAATAATTATTATTACAGTGAAAAAATCAAATGAAATGAAGTATACGGATAGGCGAATATGTGACTTCAAAGCTACATGGAGCTATTGAGGGTTAAGGCTAAAAATAAACAAGATTAATTCTCCATAAAGATTAACTTCCAAAAACGATCAGTACAGAGTGTACACAACGAAGAATTGAATTAATCAATCTCAATCAGTTCGAATGACAGGTGTGTAGGGACAAAAAACTGCTTCGAATAATTGGTTGTAATATCAATATGAATAAAAGGTGACGAAACATGAACAAACTAGATCCGAAAGATCTGATATCTTTATAACGATTCGTTGGCGTAACATTCGCTACTCGAATTATTACGAAATACATATACACTCATGTCTCCTTTTATGCCCATCTTTTTAATGCGGTTTTGAAGATATGCGGTGAAGTAAAAAGCAAGAAAAAGATAAGTATCCCAAGAAATCTAGAAAGTTTCAACAACGTAACGCGCACATCCATTTACTTTCATCCTTTTGAAGCTTTCTATTGAAAATTAAGAAATAAGAGAATAATTCCCATACATAAATAAAGCTTTTCCCGTTCGAATTAAAAATCTTTTTATGCATAAACGAAACAAAACAACTGAATGTATGTCAGTTACCTCGTTTGTGCTGCTGGTATTTCAAAAACTTATTCCTAATTTTACAAAGAAAGCTGTATCTTTCTTGTGCGGTATTTTTAACGCGGAATTCTTTGGAACGTATTTACCGCGTAAAAAGAGGCGCGAATGTACAAAGGTATTAGTACCTGGTCGAGTCTGGATGTAGAAACGTGTATCGCGAATTGAATGAAAGGAAGTCTTAGGTCCCTGCCAATTTCTCGTGCATAATAACGTACGATCCTGAGCACATATGCACTTTATCTGGGTGCAGTAATCTAAAATGTTCCAACGTGGGCTGCGTGGGTAGTGGGCATGCGCGAACATCGGCGCTTAAGGAACACCTAGGGAACCTACGCCTTTCTCACACGTGGTCAAGCATGATGAATCGAGGGAACCGTGAGATTTTGACACTCTAAACGATGTACTTGCGCAAGACGCATAATATAATACACGTCGAAATTACAAGGACCTGCTTATCGTCACGGGCCATCGTTAAGGGCTCACGAATTCGCAACAACGATTATTGTATCTGCGATTCGTCAAATTGCCGATGAAATTTCAGACTTCGTGGCAATTATATTTGTGAGAGAATATCTTGGTGATTTTTTATTGTTTGAACCCTCTATGACATAAATTTAACTTTGAAGTAACATACTCATTTATCCGTAATCTTTCGTTTCGTTTCATTTTCATTGCCACTTTCACGTAACACAGCTTCGTTAGACTCGCGTTTAATTAGTTTCACGTTGTACGATTTTCTTTTATTGTTAGACGTGAAGCGTTAGAGGAACGTATATCGCTCCTGGGTCGCAGCGCGCGCATCCGAATTCCGCTAACTTCACGTTGTACAGCGGAAGACGTATAAATGTATGGAAATCGCGTCTAATTTTAAACTCGTTTTTTGTAAAACGCTTAAATCGCCGCACCTAAAAATTGCGTGCTATGGAATCAGTTCTGTTTATACTACGTCCTTTCAAAGTCTCGTTGAAAAGACCTCACACACAACAGATAAACTATGCTCGTAAGTATTAACGATTCAAAAACGTTTTCGCAAGTCGATGATACTTGAAAGATCAAAGACGACAGAGATTTCATTTCAACATCTTCGATGATTGCATTATTGGACTGCAATTTGCAAATGCTTTTACATCGTGCATAGTAATCATTAGATGGAGAGGTGCAGACAAACAATGGACATCGAAATTATAAGGACCTGCTTATCGAGGAGGTACATCGGTAAGGGTTCTCCAAGTCTTTCGCAATTTCTCCGAGTTGAGATGAATTATTCGTGACCAGTTGAAATAATCGCGCGAAGGTCGGCCTTTCAACGCTCATCTTGCTTAAAGAAGATTTGTTCTTTGTAAATCGTGATTATGGGACGCGTGAATAAGATTCTTTCAGACACTGCGCCGCTTAACGGCCGCGTTAATTTGATATTTATGTTAATCACACCTCTGCACCTTGTTCCCTCTTCTGTTTCTAATTAAAACTGATGACCTGGTCTCTAGAACCGTAATTGGATGAAAGAGTTGAATATAAATTAAAATCAAACATGGTAGCAGTGGCTCTAATGAAATAAGTGGTTTAGATATCAATGGAATATATACATTAATCATAGATTTATATTATATTTCCGGCAAAATTGTTATTCAGAGTAATAATAATTGTTATAAGAAAATCCAATCTTATTAAAACTCGAATCAAATAAATCGCTACGATCGTAAAAGTTACTAGGGATGCTCATCTCAATTCAGTAACTAGTTCGTATCGGTAGTTCACCGACTACTGAATATTCCCGACAATGTCATCGGCATTAAAATTTATTCTAATTTATTCGGATACGTATCGAGTTCAAATAATAAGTCATGGTGGGTGAACATCTCCCACGGTAGACATTACAATCAGTGTAACCAACACTTCGTGTCAATACAAAGGTTGAAGCGATTTTCAAAAACTCGAAGGACGCCGAGGCGTCTAGACCTTTTTTGCACTCAACCTTCAAATAGGAAACCCCCCGTCCATAAATATCATCCTGAAACTCTCTTGGGAGATCCTGTGAGAAAACTGAACCACGAAAATCTTCGTACCTGACTCGGACGACGAAGAGACGCCTTCCTCAAAGGACCTTAAGACTCATCCTGGATTATCCCTTAACGAACATTTTGGAAATCCCGGCTACGTGCGCGTTGACATGCTTAGCGAAAGTTCTTTGAACGCCCTGTTAAATTATTAATGCAGCACTTGGTTCATTAAGCAGCGATATTAATATTAATAAATACTCGGTATTATCACAAAGTAAAAGTAAACGAAACGTGGGTTCTATAAATTCGAATATTAAAAGAATAATGGTACTTTTTATCTGGTGCCATTTATATTCGATTGTTAAATTATTTTTAAATGAATACGTTACAGATGTACATGATGAGGAAAGATGTAATGATATTAATATGTAAGAATATTACGATTCCGAAGTTCTTATATCGAGCTGTTTCCGAAATCTTATTTTTCTTGTTTGTATCCTGCTATACATGCACTGCCTGCATAAATCATTCTTAGTGGGAATCCGCAAATATGTCCTAAAACAATAAACAAGTTCTTGGTGATTTCCCACCAGAAGACAAATATTTTAATACGTTGAACGCCGTGGGGGTCCCCGGTGTTCACAAATTCGCAAAGTTTACAATATTTTTAACGTCTTCTTTCGTCTTCATCGTTCTTGACGATGTAAAGTAACTAATATACCGTAAAGCGCTCAAACGGTTTTATTTCTAGCCGTTACGGACGCGTATCACGAGGTATCGTATAACACGGAGTTCAACACTGCACTCACCGTGTTAACAAATAACCGTGCACTCCGTTGGAAGGTGCACTCGTTGTGGGTTTATAAACAATAATTAACAGGTTAAAACCAAAGGGTGGGTATGTAAGGGAAAAGGAAAGGGACAGGTGAGGAGACTCATCAACTGCACCTCGTCCAACTGTTCACCCTCCTCGTGCACCTTTAACTCACAGTATGTGTACACTGCTGGCACCTCAGCTGCGTGAAACACCCATTTTAATTGCGGCAATAGGTGTCCTCAACGGAAATACTTCCGCGCCAAACTGCCTCGTCGTTCAAAGAGCAGGTCATCATGCTAAGCAATCATATTTTTTACTGACTTGTAAAAGGTGCTCTTAAAGGGCTTTTGCGAATACATTATCTCAAGGACGACAGTAATCGTTCTGGTGAATTCAATTATATGTAGCACGTGCACTTTTTAACGAACATTGAAGAATTTCATACTTTGTTTTTCAAAATAGCGGCTTATTTGTGTACAGAAATCTGTACTTTCTGCACTTTCATAATCAAAATTATATTTTGAGTATTAATTCAAAATTATAGTCAAAATATCTTATGTTCAATATTTATATTATATTTAGGTTCTCCGTTTGAGGAAGACTTCGACATTGAAAACCAGTGGAAATAAAATGTGTGAGTCACACTTTATGTGACTTAAACCGGATGGAAACAAAAGGGCATTCGCAATAAATTAGAATTTCGAGTATTGAATAGGATGATAAGAAGTTTAGGCGCCACGATGATCATTGAACAGGTCAAATATTTCCTACAGTCGTAACGCCAAATTACCCGAACTAATCTGGTGAATCGTTTAGTAATATTGTACAACCAGGCGTGGGCTCCTTCCAAAATTGGTGCGCCCAACCCTTGCCCCTGTCGTATTAAAAGATTTATCGTACTGTCGTTCCTGTTTCGCACAGGCTTTTATAGCTCGCGAGTCCTTGATGCGAGCCAAATAAAAGAAAATGGGGTCCTTGAGAGTACTAAACTCAAGCACCTTTCTTCCTACGATTTGATTCTTAATTTTTCTTTCAAATTTACTTAAATAATTTACTTGAATTTATAACCGCTATATGATGGTAGAACCAGCACGATAACAATAGGAATACAATATGATATCATAATCTCCAGAGAACCACGTCGTTTACTGTTTACTTATTATTTACTGCAAATCCAAGAATCATTAAAATTACCTGATTTTCATTCCAATTACGTTATTACAATAAGTGAATCTTGATTTAGAATGTTCATAATAAGATGATGCACAGATGTGCCTCACAATAAATCTGCGGAACATCAAAATGAAAGCAGATCAAGCGGAACGTCGCGTGGCATCGTGGGGACAAGCGGACTTTGTTCTTTCTAATCTTTCCAGGTAACTGTCCAGGTCGAGTACCCTGGAGGACGGCCAGTGGTTGCAACTCCCAGGTAGCAGGCCGAATTTACATTTTATTCGTATTGTAAGCACGGTCCGTTGCAGCGAATATTCCCGACGGCCACACCTAGAATATCCTTCTTTTTGCCATTACTATTGTACCTATCTAACTGTGTATCTAGGATCCTGGATCTTTGGATGGAGGGCGTTTAACACGTTGAAGCCGTGGCCACCGATGCCAATATTATTAAATCTCGAATCCAATATACCGCTAATATTCATAAAATTTTCAATCCTTTTAACGTTACAATAACGAGCCATGGCGGTTAGCAGTGGCTACCGATGCCAATATTACTATTATAAACTTCGAATCAAATATATGGCTAATATTTGTAAAATTATTAATATTTTTAACGTTATAACGAGCCATGGTCACAGGTGACCATCGATACCAATATTACTAATACTCGAACCAAATATACCGCTAATATTATTAAAATGTCCAGTATTTTAATTAATTTTTTAATTTATCGTAAAGTGATATGCGTGTTTATTAAAATTTATGAAAACAGGTTATTGCTGAAATTCGCTGCTGTACGAATACTTTGTACACTCACTGTGTATAAATATTCGTTTCTACCGAACGTTACGTGCTAATCTTTAGCTTAAAGTTCTCCTTACTGCTTCTATTGTATGCATCTAACTGTGCATCTAGAATTCTTTAGCACGCTCGAATGCACCGCAGCAAATCGTTACCCTCGGCGTTTTATGAATTATTCGATCGTTTCATTATATAATATAACTCGAATCTTTAACTGAAGGTTTGATGAGACGTATAAAGTATCTTAAATGAGATCAATTTATGTCAAAGTATTACGTAACTTATCATTATTACTGTTATTTTACAAAAATTTACTTTAACCGTTAGACACATATTATATTGGCACCTGGGTGTAATAAGATTTTGTTACCTTTAAAATCGGTCGGGTCCGTTTATTGCTATCGGTCGATTTTTAGTTTCCCCACAACAAATTACTTTACTACAAGAAGGTTGACGAACAATGCAGTAACAAACATTACACAAACTTGTCGGGGTATGTCAAAAATATGTAAAATAGCAATAATGAAAAAGGGGGATACTTCGACGAATTGCGTATTAAGCGAAATGTATAATTAATATAGAATAAAATATACGACATTTATACGACTCTTCTATCTTATAATATCAACATACATCAACCTACAGATATACCCAAAGAAAAGTATCCCATTTCATTTTATAGACAAGATATTTAATAATTTGTTTAACGATGGTAAGTGATCCCAAACTTATGACCGGTAGTGTATATCTTCTGGATATTATTCGCGGATACAAACTTTTCGCTGCACAATGTTTCTGCGAGAATATTGTTTTGTTAATTTATTGTATGTACGATCTGATAAGATATTTAATATTGGCCACTGGATCTTTCGAAATTTTGACAAGTGACGTAGGTGAAAACGTGGGAAGAGATTATCCCAGCGATCGTTGCTTTACTGGAGATCCTTGCAAGCCCTCTCGATAATATCTTGCGCATTTACATTTTAATATTCATATCTCCAGACATACTAAGATATGCTAAGATTGAAATTAAGTAAATATTTAAATCTTGAAATTCAATTTAGATATTTATATCATCTTCGTATCATAACTTATATCTATATCTCGATAAATTGTGTATAAAACAAATAAGGTATATTCATAAACTTAAGTGAATGGCAGCTTTGCTTCGTAAACCATTCAAAATTAGTGAAACATAAACCACTCTTATATCTCAACCAATTATATTTTAACACTTTGCATTCGGAGGCGATTCTCAGTCGCCATTCAGTTTATTGCGGCAGCTCGAGTGGCTACTGAGAGTCGCCTCTCGAATGCAAAAGGTTAAATAAAAAAATAAGATGCATAAAGAAACAAGTATAAAAGATAAATTTGTTTCATGAACCACCGAAATCTATGAAAATGTAGTTTCATCTGTCGCAAGTAAAAAAGATATAAGATATATAAAGAAATATTATAAAAAAGATTCCGGTTGGTTCAAGTTTTCCCATACACTTAGCCCTCGATTTACACGGATTCGAATTGCACGATTTCGGTTTAACACGTTTGAAGAAATGCGGAAGAAAACGTGTACTTTTGAATTATGTTATGTATATCTTGTTTGAGTGAATGAATTTTTATTTAAAAATATGTACTCTAATTTTTGAACAAAATACATAATACTGTTTTGTATGGATTTGTGAAACTTATTACATATTTATTTTCAGTGTGAAATATGGATTGGAATTGCACGATTTCAATTTACACGGCATTCTTGGGGAACCAAACTACCGTGTAAATCGAGGGTTAGGTGGAAACCAATTGTTCGAATATTTCCGTTGTACAGTTATGTGTTATAAAATTCCATGAACATGTGACCAAATGTGCTACCATCTGAAGTTAGCGTTGTCTTCAAATTTACTAAACTGCCTTTGGCACCTTTGTGCATTTTTCTCCGCTGCTAATCCCTCGAATGACCATTTGTTGACCATCATATACCAAAGTTTTACCAGATATTTTCCTTTCCGAAAACCTTTACAAAAGTTGTGCGTGCCTAATTAACTTTATTAAATGTACGTCCCAATATATCGCTTATTCTTTAATCCGCTAATACGCTCTACGTGATGAATTTAGCATAATGAATCAAATTAATGATGACCTCAAGATCATAAATCACAGTGAAGGAGGAGAAATGCAATTAACCGTAACCGTCACGGATTCTCGAAACTACCAGGAGAGAACAGGATTGTTGGTTTGACTCAGGTAAGTACTGCGCGCGCATTGTCACAGGAAAAAGATAGAAATATGGTCTCAGGACAACCAAAATCCCGTTGAGAAAGTGTCAGTAATAAAACCGGGTGACAAGAATTTTATGGCTTTAAGTTTCGCCCAATATATAAGGTAGCGGAAAAAGTACGTACGGATTTTTAAATTGAAATTCAAATATTCTGAACATTCTCAAAAGTCATTTTATTTCTCGAAGTAGTCATCATCCATTTCCTCCACTCTTTTCCAACATTCTACAAACTTATATATTCCTCTTTTTATAAAAATCTAGTATTTGCTCTTTTTGCGGTACCAATAAATTAATACAAATCTGCACGGTTTTCTGACAGTAAAATTCACGTGTATAGAAGAATCTCTGAAGAACGTGATAATTAGAATCCAAATTAAACATAACCTTAAAATACGAGGGCACTTTGCATCAAATAGCATGCGAGTACTGTGCGTGATTTAAAGTCACATTTTAAAAGACTGTTTCTTCTGACGTAACTTGGCGTAATTAGTGCTGCAAAGCAAAAAAGTAACGGACTTTTATGAAATACTAGCACAACCCTTCTAAAATGTCTGAGCGAACTTTCATTCATCCTTAACAATGCTAAATATAACCAATCGTTTTACGGTCGAGTGGATCCCTATATTTTCTACCGTGCGACGTCTCGATAATTCGACGCCTTGGGCGGCTTATGGAAGTCATTAAGATTTGTCCTTGTCTTCCTGTACGTTAATGGCCTTTATTAAATTTCCAGCCAAACATCCATCTCCAAACCAATGAATAACAATTCAAACAAATAGAATCCGAATTTAAAATATCGATGCTGAAGAAAGACTCGGAGATATTATTTTAGGTTATTTTCGTCTTAAAGTATCATTTATGATCTCGTTATTCGTAGGATTGGATAATTAATAACTTTCTTAAATTTTAGTAATCAAGCCTTGTGTAGCAGATATTTAATTGTTTCTATATATCTACCGAAGATAAGCTATTAATAATTATATGAGTCAGAATATACGATAATATGAACCTAATTCAAGATTCTACCAGTAAATTGAATTTCTTTTTTCGAACTTGATTTGGGATTACATAGATTTTGTTGAAACAGAGAGTCAATTAGGTAAATGGGAATTCTATCATAAAATCGGAATTAACTTTGTCCAACAATACCAGAGATGTCTTCACCCTTTTTACAACTTAACTTTCCGGATTGCCGATTGAATGACATCGTCGCGTCGTCGCGACGTGCGGAGGCGCCTTATGAGTGTCGTCGCCTACCGTCTTCGACTTCCTGCGAGCTAAAAGGCTTCCATATTACTCTCCTGCTTTTTTTTCACGTTTGACTAACCAAATTTTACTCGATGACCAAAGGGGAGATATGAAACCTCATTAATGAAGACGTTGCAGACTGAAAAGTAATGCTAGCTTTTGACACATTAGACTTTCCGATTTGTTTCCACGATAGTGGTTCCAACGAAATGAATTTAAATAAGAAATTAAAGCCGCCACGGTACGGCTAAGCAATTGCTTAGAATTCTAAAGAAAACCTCATTAACTCTTATTACGTTAAAACTTTGATCTCCACGCCGAAATTCGTGTTACACGATACTTCCTAATACGCATGCGTAACGCCTACACATAAAACTATTTAAGCTCTACAATAATGGGTTACTTTAAATCGTTATCGTAGCGTTAAAAATATTGAAAACCTTACAGATATCAGCTGTATATTTAATTCGAGTTTTAATAATATTGGTATCGTCGTTCACCGATGACCATATTAGGACTTCCGTGTTACCTTTTCACATTTCTTCGAGGTTTAGAAATGAGCGTGCAAATTCTGACCGGAAGGAGGGTCGACTAATATATAGAACTGTATTATCAGGTCTAGCAAGTACCCTCTTTAATTGGGAGTTTAAGAGGTCCGGTAGCGCGTGCCACATGCCGCGTCTTCGAGGGTCCCGACGATGTCCCTGGGGGACATCGGTACCGTGGTAGTTCTCCAGAAACACTCACGTTCGATGTGCACTGAACCGTGGATATTTAATGTCTACTTTCTTCGTGGGGGCAAAGAGGCGTGTACGCTTACCGCATAACCTGGCGGAAGTTGGATCCTTTGATATCCACAGCCGTATGGGCTTTCGATGAGTTTTAAGCTCAACCGACGAAGAATCCAGCTGGCCGGATCCGTGGGTGGTCGATCGAACTTGTCCGTTTGCTCTATAAACTGCAAGAGTTACGTCGTATGCCAGGTGTAGATTAGATGACGGACGTCTTTTACTTATTGTTAGATATTGTAACGTGTACTACGTCTGTCCAGAAATGAGCGTCCGGTTTGCGATTTTTAAATGTCCACAAATACGTGTCCGATTATTAAATGTCCACAAATAAATCTCTGATTTGCGATTGTAAATGTCCATAGAGGAGTGTCCGATTTTTAAATGTCCACAAATAAATCTCTGACTTGCGATTTTAAATGTCCAGAAATGAGTGTCTGATTTGCGATTTTTAAATATCCACAAATATGTGTCCGATTTTTAAATGTCCACAAATAAGTGTCCGATTTTCGATTTTTAAATATCCACAAATATGTGTCCGATTTTTAAATGTCCACAAATAAATCTCTGATTTGCGATTGTAAATGTCCATAGAGGAGTGTCCGATTTTTAAATGTCCACAAATAAATCTCTGACTTGCGATTTTAAATGTCCAGAAATGAGTGTCCGATTTTCGATTTTTAAATGTCCACAAATAAGTGTCTGATTTGCGATTTTAAATGTTCAACAATGAGTGTCCGATTTTCGATTTTTAAATGTCCACAAACAAATGTCTGATTTGCGATTTTTAAATGTTCATAAATAAGTGTCCGTTTTCTAAAGAATAATTGAATTCAATATATTTTTATATAAAAGATTGTAAAGCATATTAAATAGGTTACATTTATGTAATAATTACGCTGTATCTACTATATTTTATTTGCAAATTATTATTAATTTTATTTGCAAATAACTTTTAAAATTCAATTTGTTTGAAAAAAGATCAACTCACAAATTCATTTAAAACATATACTGTACCTGTGGAATCTTCAGAATTTCCTTTTTATTAATTACAAAATAAGAAGAATTTTATTCTAACTTTTCTTAAATTATTCTACAAAATTCGTATAAGAACAGAGTTTAGTGTATTCAATACTACAATGCTAAATTTTGTTGATTTATGATTAAATAAATATTTACATATCCGTTATGCAACTTACCCAAGTATGGCACGAATAAAGCTGAGGTAAACAGGGAAAAGTACTTCGAATAAAACAGATAATGGATTAAAGATAAAACATGTTCCGATTGCTATAATAAAGTAGAGGAGTTTATCAATTCAAGTCTTATGCGCGATACGATTTAGATAACGTTTTATAGTTCATAATAGTATTCCAGAGACTAGTGTAGCAAGATTGAAATAGATTGTATGATGACATACATTACTGGTATACATGGTGTTTTCGCCGATGTATTATCATTTATCACAAACAACTGATCGGAGTCAGGTCATTTAAAAGTCGCAACATTTCTCAAAGAAAATCATTATACACCCAATTCCGTTTTTACACGAATTTTGTACAAGAATTTAATAAAAGTTAAAATACAATTCTTTTCATTTTACCGATAATAAAATGGTAATTCTAAAGTTTCCATGGATACAGCAAATAATTGAATCCACTAATTTACTGCAATCCTCCAACGATAATTTAAACGATAAAACATATAAATAAATGTTTTTGAAAAGAAATACTGGTAACAGAACCAAGCGAATGTTATGTAAGACGAGTTCCGAGCAGTGTATTTTTTTCTAGATCGAACGAATTATGGTATTTCTCGGGAAACTTTATTGTTCGGTGACATAACGACCCACGCTGTCCGGCTAAGCATGGTGGAATAAATTCTTATCGTCGAAAGAACTCGCATGGTGAGTACTCATTGATGGAGGCTTTCGAGTAACGGCTAGTTTTCTCTTGTAACAATACAATTACCTTCTAAACCATCACTTAGAAGGAAATCTGCGTGTTTGAAACCGTAAGTTAACAACCAGATATCAAATTTGTACTTTCGTTCAAACCTCATCATTAGTCTTTTTAAAATTACGGATTTATATGCTCTTCATACTGAGCTATTATATTACCTCAGATATAATATACTGCTGAATATAATATATTAGGTAATTTCATAAGTAATGTCATTTTTGACCTCTAATCTCATCGTCAGAGCTAATATTTTTTCAAAATGAAAAAATGTCGAACTGATTAAGAGGAACATATTTTAGATTCACTAAAATAGTTAAATCATTACAATGGAAAAATTGATGGAGAAAAATATATTCATGTATTTTTTTATATCAGCGGAATTTCGATTCAAATATTGTTTATATAGAGAAGAAAAATCAACACGGGGGTAGTTTATCCTTAAAAAATGAATTCATCCGAAAAATTAGAATTCCGTGCTAGGTTATTTATGATAATAAATATTTTACACCCACTAAAATTCAAAGGAATTCGAAGTTTCTATAAAAAATGCCAATTATTGTTTTTACATGTTCAATCTATTACTTACGGATGACCTAATAAAATAGACGATTTCATATGAAACATTATTTCGGGGACTGCCACAATTTATAAATCACGTTACAAGAAACCGCGTTGTATAACTACCGCGTTGTACGAGGGTTACCTTAACTTCAATAACTGCTTCCATTAAAACTGGTCCACAACCACCGAATAGAAATGGCCCTCTGTCCTCTCAGGTGTCGTCGAAGCCTTTCATTCCTTTCTGTTTTCTATTTTTAGACATTTCTTTTCTCATCGTATTTTGATGTTACTTGTACCTCACATGGAAACGTAAACAGTTCATTTACGATATACTTAAATGTCTTTTTCTTATGGTAATTTGCAGTACGATGTTCCATACAGTTTCTTTCATTCTAATATGTTTTTATTGACGCACAGATACTGCTGTTTACGAAGAACCTTTTATCAGACGAAACACTTTGTAGTTTCTACTTAGAATGCAGATAATCATTGTATTCGGTTTCACATGAAAGTGTAGTAACAGCACAACATACTTGTTTAAAATCATTTGCGGCTTATTACTTGACTTTTGATTTTATTTATTCACTTTTAAAATGATATCAGGTCATCCTATATATTTGGTCTTGCCGTGAGTAATGTGGTTTTTCCAACTCGGCTGCAATTAAGTCATAAAACAGGGGCATGTTTCTCAGGTATACATTTTCGACGAATACCAGTGAAAAGTGACCCTTCCTTACAAGTCTACGAAACTTTCACTCGAAAACAACAAATATCTTTTGGCAGAAAGTTGTAGAATATGAGGGGAAATATATTTTATATGTTTAAATATTGTGATGTAGATTTGCTACTAATTTTGTTCCGACCGATAAAAACGCATTGAGTACTTATGAAACGACCAAAATAACCGTTCATATCATGCTTCGCTGATACAATTATAGGAACTTCTCTTTTTTAATCATAAAGAGTAATCAAATAGATATTATTAATTGAAAAAAAGATTTGCGCTGACAAGGGGAGAACCAACACTTTTTAACGAGTGATAGTTCAAATTGTAAACCTCGACGAATATAATACGT
This sequence comes from Nysson spinosus, assembly GCA_910591585.2. NCBI lineage: Eukaryota > Metazoa > Arthropoda > Insecta > Hymenoptera > Crabronidae > Nysson > Nysson spinosus. The sequence goes on along the minus strand of OU342852.1, from coordinate 761,220 downwards.
AGGTAAAATACTAGCTGTAGATGGCGAAACATTTTCGCGAAGATTACCTTTAAAGGTGCAAAATCCGAAGTCCTTTCAACAAGAATAAATTCGTGTGAATCTCGATTAGAGAAAGAAAAAGTGTTAGAGTTCAAATGAGTTGGAGTCCAAAAACGACATTATTTATGGGATGACCTGATAGTTTTCATGGGTGCTATCTTTACTGTAAACGGAGGCCATTCGTGGTTGTGGTTGGTGCACGAGTAAGAGGAACACGTTGCCATTCCCACGGCAAGATGCTGCGACTACTTTCTCTATTATTCAACCTTATCCGTGCATTACGAAATGCGTAATAGGTTCCCGTCGGTAAGATATTTTCGATCGAGAGGATCATCCAGGTAGAGTCATCGAAAGTCATTAACACGTTGTGTGCCGGGTTGAAATCCGTGTTAATCAAGTCCGTGAAATCAGTTTATTTAAAACCAATACATTCTTTAATCGGATACCTTCTGCTATTTGTGTAAAAGTTGAACAAAAAAATGTTAAGAATTTACTATGAAATTAAATAGACATCTGAAAAAATTCATATTAAAATAAATTTCCCCTAGAATTAAATGAAGTTCTAAAAAAATTAGTATTAAAACACTTATCCCCGGAATTAAATAGACATCTGAAAAAATTCATATTAAAACCGATTCACTCTGAAACTAAATAAACATCAGATTAATAAAAGATTAATAAAAAAAACTAATATCAAGTTGCACAAATACTTTTGTACATTTGTAAATAAAGATCGACGGGGATATTGCTTCTTGGGAGGGAAAAAATTGGATTCCTATTATTCGAGGGGAAAATGTCTCACAATGATTTCAGGTAATAGAAGTTTGATCGTATTACGATTCGATAAGCGACGAACGTGAGACACCTGTTGAGGTAGACGTTCGGTAGCATTTCCTTGAAATGCGGTAACTTTATTGCAGTACTCGAAGTAAAGGAGAATCGATTACCGTTACTAGTTTTATGTTTGTACCTTCGCGAATTCATGTACGCGTACGGCTCGCGTTTCATTTCACCTGCTGTCCTAGACGCAAGAAGTATTCTGCCGGTTTCCTTAACCCCCGTCGTAAACTGTAATAGCACAGTATTTTGCCACGGTGCACCTGAACGGAACACTCCTGCACATCCACCACCTGTTCCAGACACCTGACTTCAAGGTACACTACTCCGCAGGGGTTCCATCACAAAGAGAACACATCATTTGTCTTCGGAAAAGTGCTCATGTTGAAAACAACCCTGCCACCATTCGTCCACCATTCTTCCACCATTCTTCCACCATTCTTCCACCTTGATCCATTATATCGCATTTAATGCAAACCAGATGTTGACGATTTATTAGTGGAATTGTCACTTGGTTTACATCGGAATACAATGGGATAGCTGGTATCTGGTTTAAGGAAGCAGGTACTTTCGAAATGGAACGTGGTGACACAATGAAATCAAGGTAACAGGTACTTTAAGCTTGTTATTTTATTGGTTAATCCCCTCGTCGAAATAACATTCGGTCAGTGACTTACCGATAAGTTAGAACATTGTATCCGCGACGAGATTCCAAGTACGATTGTACCGTTTTTCTTAAAGTTTGACTCGAAACAAAATATGCCTTGAGGAATGGGAATAAAATGGTGGGTGATTCGGTCGAGGATCGCGATCTGCGACTCAGCCAATCACAAGGGTCTCTGCTAGCGGCAATCTTCACGTGGTGAGACCTGGTAATCGGTAATAATTGTAGAGAATTAGAATTAGAATTCTTCTACAATTACAACCGAGCTAATAGCTACTTTATGTGTTACTTTAATTAGAAATTAGACTCCTCGCTTAGCGAATAAGTTAGGAATATCGAGTCGGATGTCGCTTGAATAACTTTATGTATTCATATAGAAATTTTCTCTGTTAATTTAATAAAGATTTTAATAAAGAATTGTATTGTAATACCCAAGCTGCTTCAGTTCCGCATGAGACTTTATTAATTTATTAAAATTGAAATGCACTACTGCAGGTTCTTATCAAAAACACTGAGCAATCATTTTTGACTTTCTTTTGGGTTGTATCAACGAATAAGTGATCCTTATAGATTCTGACTCGCTCAAAACGAATCCGCAAATCGTTTTTCTCTATCAGTATTATAAAAATCAATTTTGAAGAAGGAGTATCTTTTGTCGTCGAAGAGGATTGGTGAAGAATACTCAAAATTCAGGCAGTTTTTATTAATTGGAAGAAATTAAACGGATTTATAATAATGAAAGGATATAAATTAGATTTCCAATATGGATCTGCAAGCATGTTTAAACTAGAGCAACAATTGGCGGGACAAGTTCCGCACGCTAATTTGTTGAGACTCTTTTTAAATTCGCATAAAAATTGCAAGGTAAATATAGAAGATAGACAGTGCTTATTTACTGCAAATAATTCTGTAGACTTTTGCGAATAAAATGATAGGAATCACTTTAGGAATATGTATTTGTAAATATGTTTAAACATTAGATATAGTTGACGAGACATACTCCGCGCGCACATTTTTCAAGATTCTTTTCAAGTTTGCATAAAAATTATGACGTAAGTATAAAAGCTAGACAGTCCTTCTTGATTGCAAAAAATTTCGTGGACATTTGCGAAGAAAACTATGTAAATTAGGTTTGCAATATAAATTTGCAAACATGTTTAAACATTAGTTACATTTGACGAGACATACTCCGCGCGCTCATTTTTCAAGACTCTTTCTAAGTTTGCATACAAATTGTAACGTAAGTATAAAAGCTAGACAGTCCTTCTCGGTTGCAAAAAATTCCGTGGACTTTTGCGAAGAAAACTATGTGAATCAGGTTTGCAATATAAATTTGCAAACATGTTTAAACATTAGTTAAATTTCACGAGACATACGCCGCGCGCTCATTTTTCAAAACTCTTTCCAAGTTTGCATAAAAATTGTGACGTAAGTATAAAAGCTAGACAGTCCTTCTTAGTTGCAAAAAATTCCGTGGACTTTTGCGAAGAAAACCATATAAATTAGGTTCGCTGTATAAGTCTGCAAATATGTTTAAACGTTAGTTAAATCTGGCAAGACACGTTCCGCATTCTCATTTTTCGAGACTCTTTTAAAGTTTGCAAAAAAATTGTGACGTAAATATAAAAGTTAGAGAGTCCTTCTTCATTGCAAAAAATTCTCTGGACTCTTAACAATGATCTGATATGAATTAGATCTGCAGTACGAATCTGCAAATATGTTTAAACATTAAGCAAATTTTACAAGACACTTTCCGCGAAAACATTTTTCGAGACTTTTTCCACATTTCCATAAAAACTGGACCTTTGACCAGAATCCCAATTACTCTATGCGATAGAGCAGACATTTTTCTTTGGAAAGCACTCCCAAAATATGCAAAACGGACTTTGGTATCGTAAATAAAAGCCAAAATGTGGAAATCAAGGATTGTCAGCAGTGATTCTCAAACAGCATCAAGTGTTCGCTCTAAGCGGTTACGCGTCGTAGCACACAGCGGTACGTCCGGTATTCTCGGAGAACCTCTGCTGACAATCTGTGACTTGCGCAACTCTTTGGCTTTTATTTGCGAAATCAAAATTTGTTTTGTACATTTTACGAGTGCTTTTCAAAGAAAAATGTCTGCTCTATCGTGTAGAGTATTTGGGACGCTCATCAGAGGCCCATTTTGTACGAAAACTTGTTAAGAACCTTGAAAAATGAGCACGCGGTGCTTGTCTCGCCAAAAAATCAATAGTGTTACATATTAATTGTAATTACTTAATTTACGGAAATATGAGCAATGAAACGTTCCTCGTTAAAAGACAAACAATTTTTGTTGAAACATTTTCTTTCTATCTGCTCTAATAAGCGAGATATTTAAAGAAAACAATTTGCGTTTTTATTTGGTAACACCCTTATAAGGGTCAAATTCAGGGGCAGAAAAAATGCCGTCCATCTGGCGGTGAAACGGTGGAACTAAATTCGTTACTATCCTCCAATGATAACCCCTCTGTAATGGCGAAATTCATGGGCAGAGAAAATGCCCTCCATCTAGCGGCGGAAAGGTGAAACTAATTTAGTGACGAGTTTACTTTTCCACCGCTAGATGGGGGGGTATTTTCTCTGCCCATGAATTTCGCCATTACTCCCCTCCAATGATAACCCCTCTGTAATGGCGAAATTCATGGGCAGAAAAAATGCCCTCCATCTAGCGGTGAAACGGTGGAACTAAATTCGTTACTCCCCTCCAATGATTACCCCTCTGTAAAGGCGAAATTCATGGGCAGAGTAAATGCCCTCCATCTAGCGGTGGAAAGGTAAACTCGTCGCTAAATTAGTTCCCCCTTTCCACCGCTAGATGGAGGGCATTTTTTCTGCCCATGAATTTCGCCATTACAGAGGGGTTATCATTGGAGGGGAGTGCCGAATTTAGTTCCACCGTTTCACCGCTAGATGGACGCCATTTTTTCTGCCCATGAATTTGACACTTATAAGGGTTGCTAACAAATAAAAACGCAAATTGTTTTTCTTTAAAATATCTCGCTTATTAGAGCAGATAGAAAGAGAATGTTTAAACAAAAATTGTTTGTCTTTTAACGGGGAAGGCTTCTTTGGTTATATTTTCCGTAATAATTGATTAGTTGGCGAGACAAGTACCGCGCGCACATGTTTCAAGGTTCTTTACAAGTTTCCGTAAATAATTTCATTTAAAAAAAAGGCTAAAAAAATGTTTTCGCGGAACGTGTCTCGCCAAATTTAACTAATGTTTAAACTTACTTACAAATTCATTTTGCAAATCTGATTTATATCATTTTATTCGCAAAAGTCCACAGAATTTTTTGCAACGAACGGAAATCATCTAGCTTTTATACTTACGTCATAATCTTTATCCAAACTTGAAAAGAGTCTCGAAGAATGAGCACGCTTGGAGTGTCTCGTAAAATTTAACTAATGTTTAAACGTATTTGCAAATTTATTTCGCAAATCTGATTCATATCGTTTTATTCACAAAAGTCCACAGAATTTTTTGCAATGAACGGAAATCATCTAGCTTTTATACTTACGTCATAATCTTTATCCAAACTTGAAAAGAGTCTCGAAGAATGAGCACGCTTGGAGTGTCTCGTAAAATTTAACTAATGTTTAAACGTATTTGCAAATTTATTTCGCAAATCTGATTCATATCATTTTATTCGCAAAAGAGCACAGAATTTTTTGCAATGAACGGAAATCATCTAGCTTTTATACTTACGTCATAATCTTTATCCAAACTTGAAAAGAGTCTCGAAGAATGAGCACGCTTGGAGTGTCTCGTAAAATTTAACTAATGTTTAAACGTATTTGCAAATTTATTTCGCAAAGCTGATTCATATCATTTTATTCGCAAAAGAGCACAGAATTTTTTGCAATGAACGTAAATCATCTAGCTTTTATACTTACGTCATAATCTTTATCCAAACTTGAAAAGAGTCTCGAAGAATGAGCACGCTTGGAGTGTCTCGTAAAATTTAACTAATGTTTAAACGTATTTGCAAATTTATTTCGCAAAGCTGATTCATATCATTTTATTCGCAAAAGAGCACAGAATTTTTTGCAATGAACGTAAATCATCTAGCTTTTATACTTACGTCATAATCTTTATCCAAACTTGAAAAGAGTCTCGAAGAATGAGCACGCTTGGAGTGTCTCGTAAAATTTAACTAATGTTTAAACGTATTTGCAAATTTATTTCGCAAATCTGATTCATATCATTTTATTCGAAAAAGAGCACAGAATTTTTTGCAATGAACGTAAATCATCTAGCTTTTATACTTACGTCATAATCTTTATCCAAACTTGAAAAGAGTCTCGAAGAATGAGCACGCTTGGAGTGTCTCGTAAAATTTAACTAATGTTTAAACGTATTTGCAAATTTATTTCGCAAAGCTGATTCATATCATTTTATTCGCAAAAGAGCACAGAATTTTTTGCAATGAACGTAAATCATCTAGCTTTTATACTTACGTCATAATCTTTATCCAAACTTGAAAAGAGTCTCGAAGAATGAGCACGCTTGGAGTGTCTCGTAAAATTTAACTAATGTTTAAACGTATTTGCAAATTTATTTCGCAAAGCTGATTCATATCATTTTATTCGCAAAAGAGCACAGAATTTTTTGCAATGAACGTAAATCATCTAGCTTTTATACTTACGTCATAATCTTTATCCAAACTTGAAAAGAGTCTCGAAGAATGAGCACGCTTGGAGTGTCTCGTAAAATTTAACTAATGTTTAAACGTATTTGCAAATTTATTTCGCAAATCTGATTCATATCGTTTTATTCACAAAAGTCCACAGAATTTTTTGCAATGAACGTAAATCATCTAGCTTTTATACTTACGTCATAATCTTTATCCAAACTTGAAAAGAGTCTCGAAGAATGAGCACGCTTGGAGTGTCTCGTAAAATTTAACTAATGTTTAAACGTATTTGCAAATTTATTTCGCAAAGCTGATTCATATCATTTTATTCGCAAAAGAGCACAGAATTTTTTGCAATGAACGTAAATCATCTAGCTTTTATACTTACGTCATAATCTTTATCCAAACTTGAAAAGAGTCTCGAAGAATGAGCACGCTTGGAGTGTCTCGTAAAATTTAACTAATGTTTAAACGTATTTGCAAATTTATTTCGCAAATCTGATTCATATCATTTTATTCGAAAAAGAGCACAGAATTTTTTGCAATGAACGTAAATCATCTAGCTTTTATACTTACGTCATAATCTTTATCCAAACTTGAAAAGAGTCTCGAAGAATGAGCACGCTTGGAGTGTCTCGTAAAATTTAACTAATGTTTAAACGTATTTGCAAATTTATTTCGCAAAGCTGATTCATATCATTTTATTCGCAAAAGAGCACAGAATTTTTTGCAATGAACGTAAATCATCTAGCTTTTATACTTACGTCATAATCTTTATCCAAACTTGAAAAGAGTCTCGAAGAATGAGCACGCTTGGAGTGTCTCGTAAAATTTAACTAATGTTTAAACGTATTTGCAAATTTATTTCGCAAAGCTGATTCATATCATTTTATTCGCAAAAGAGCACAGAATTTTTTGCAATGAACGTAAATCATCTAGCTTTTATACTTACGTCATAATCTTTATCCAAACTTGAAAAGAGTCTCGAAGAATGAGCACGCTTGGAGTGTCTCGTAAAATTTAACTAATGTTTAAACGTATTTGCAAATTTATTTCGCAAAGCTGATTCATATCATTTTATTCGAAAAAGAGCACAGAATTTTTTGCAATGAACGGAAATCATCTAGCTTTTATACTTACGTCATAATCTTTATCCAAACTTGAAAAGAGTCTCGAAGAATGAGCACGCTTGGAGTGTCTCGTAAAATTTAACTAATGTTTAAACGTATTTGCAAATTTATTTCGCAAATCTGATTCATATCATTTTATTCGCAAAAGAGCACAGAATTTTTTGCAATGAACGTAAATCATCTAGCTTTTATACTTACGTCATAATCTGTATCCAAACTTGAAAAGAGTCTCGAAGAATGAGCACGCTTGGAGTGTCTCGTAAAATTTAACTAATGTTTAAACGTATTTGCAAATTTATTTCGCAAATCTGATTCATATCATTTTATTCGAAAAAGAGCACAGAATTTTTTGCAATGAACGTAAATCATCTAGCTTTTATACTTACGTCATAATCTTTATCCAAACTTGAAAAGAGTCTCGAAGAATGAGCACGCTTGGAGTGTCTCGTAAAATTTAACTAATGTTTAAACGTATTTGCAAATTTATTTCGCAAATCTGATTCATATCATTTTATTCGAAAAAGAGCACAGAATTTTTTGCAATGAACGTAAATCATCTAGCTTTTATACTTACGTCATAATCTTTATCCAAACTTGAAAAGAGTCTCGAAGAATGAGCACGCTTGGAGTGTCTCGTAAAATTTAACTAATGTTTAAACGTATTTGCAAATTTATTTCGCAAATCTGATTCATATCATTTTATTCACAAAAGTCCACAGAATTTTTTGCAATGAACGGAAATCGTTTAGCTTTTATAGTTACTTCATAATTTTTATCCAAACTTGAAAAGAGTCTCGAAGAATCCGTACAACGCCTTTACATACCGTAATGACTTACTTCTAAGTTATGCTGGTTGCCCTAGGAACTTTTTATACAGTTCCTAGTTAACACGTTAGTTAACACCAATATTACTAAAACACGAAACAAATATATCGCTAACATTTATAAATTTGTTAACATTTCTAACGTTACGATAACGATGTAAAGTAACCAGAGTATCGCAGTATCGCTGAGCTTTTACACACTTTTATTTTTAGTCGTTCTATAGGCGTTACAGACGCGCATCGCGAGGTATCGTATAACACGCATTTCGGCGCGACACTGAACGTGTTAATGGCGTTTCGATTCATTATTACTTGGTTTTATATTGTCGTGGTTTTACCCTACAATGTTAACGCATTGTATTTATTATATTAGTGTCGTTTCCGCTGTGCCGTTAATTACGTGTCTCACCACGTGTTAAGTAAAGTGTTTATATGTTATTCGCGGCCTTAAGTGAGACTTGCATTAACATCCCAAGACTTTTATTAAATTTTTATACCAAATTCATATAAAAAGTTCGCGTAAAAACAGAATTTGTGCACAGTCGCTTTCCTTATTTATGCAGAAATGTATTTGTAATATCCTGATGACGTAATTCACTGCAGCCAAATAATGTCAAAACTACAAATACGATTGTGTATTAAAAAGAAATTCTTTTAATTATCCATCACCTATTTATTCATTCTGGGTCCCTGCAAATTTTGTCGTTTCTTTTTTAATCGTAAAATGGGGGAACAATATTCTGATACATATACATTCGGATACCTTGTTTCTCGTAATTTATTAACCCTTACCAGTTTACTACGGAATTTGCACACCTGGCGAACCTGTGAAAAGATAAACAAACATATACTTGTATATTATTTAATGCAAGGAATGTAATGCTGCAAGGAATCTTATTATTTCTTGGGGCAACTATTTATCTTCTTTACAAATGTTTTCAAATTCAGATAGGCATAGATATTATAGCAAAGATATTACGTCATTGCGTCGATAAAATTGTCAACCCAATGACTTTCAATATTTGAGAAATGAATTTCTCTGAATTTCACGGAATTACCCTGAATTTTCAGTATTTTTTATGTTACGATAACGATATTAAGAAACCAATGTATCGTAGAGCGCTTAAACATTTTTATTTTTAGATGTTATATAGACGTTATGGACGTATATTGCGACGTATCGTATAACACGGATTTCGGTGTAACGCTCGGTGTGTTAACCCTTTTAGTGCTGAACAACGATATATCATCGCGCGAGAATTGATATGCGCTTGCGCTTGAAAATGACAAACTTGAGAAATTTGGCTCGGCGTTTTTCGCTCAGATTTCGTTTTCCGTTCGGCACTAAAAGGGTTAAATTGTTGAACGCCAGGGCGATTACCGGTGACCGCCGATGCCAATATTACTAAAACTCGAATCAAATATATCGCTAATTTTCGTCACATTTTCAATATTTTTAACGTTACGATAACGATGTAAAGTAACCAATACATCGTAGAGCGCTTAAACAGTTTTATTATTAGACGTTGTACCAACGTTACGCACGCGCATCGCGAGGTATCGTATAACACGGATTTCTGAGCGGTACTCAATGTGTCAACGATAATTACTTAAAGTTCGAGGAATTGGGAATTGATATTAAAGTCTTAGAAATAGAATTCTTTCTAATGCCCTTCAATAACCAACGTTGTTTCCAAAATTAGTCAATCGCCTATCCGTAGTAATCTTGGTTTAATATCGTCTGGCACCGTTAATTGAGCAATTAGCCCCATATAATTAGTGCAATGATCTTTAAATATGCGGCTTATGTTTTCGGTAAATGTGGTGACCTGTTACTTTGTCGGCTTTGTAACACTAAGTAGCTGTTTTATGAATACATGGTTCCCACGAATTACTTTCCAATACGTTTCCTTTAAATTCTAACGAATTATAAATAATAAACGTGTTATACATTAGTCAAATATATCATATTAAATATATTAGTTAAGCAACAAATCGAAGACATTCATGAAGACACTAAATTTATGCTATTGTTTTTAGTTATCATAAATAATAAATAATATGTTGAGCGTTGCGCTAAAAAATTAGCGATATATTTGATTCGAGTTTTAGTAATATTGCCATCGGCGGTCACCGGAAACCGCCATGGCGTTCAACGTGTTGGCACACTGAGCTCTGTGTGAAATCCGTGTTATACGATGCCCTGCGATACTCGTCAGTAACGTCTACATAAAGTCTAAAAATAAAACCGTTTAAGCGCTCTACGATACATTGATTACTTTCCATCGTTATCGTAACGTTAAACATTTCAATATGTTTGACCAATTTTAGTGATATATTTAATTCAATGGCGTTCAACGTTTTTAACCAGTAAACTTACCGCCTACGCAATGTGGTGGTTTGCAAGTCCCTCCGGGGTTAATAATATATCCTGTATTACCGTATTGGCCGCCAGCCGTCGTGTAACAAGACACGTCACATCTGTATCGTAAAAAAGCGTTTCCACAGCCAGAACAGTCGACAGGATTCTAAAATAATATTCAAGCAAACACTTTACTTAAGAAAGAAGAAACAATGCAGCGAACATCGTATGAATTAACACAATTAATATTACAGAGTATAAAACATCTTCATTAATATGTATTGAACTAAATAAGCAGTTTGTAGAAAGTTCAATGACTTGTGAATAGTTGAAAATGAATAGTCACTATAGTAGCCAAAAACAGAGAGCGGGTTAAAGAACATATCGTTAGTTGGTAGTTCTAGCGTTAATTTATATAAATAACATTTTATTTACTGTATTTGGTATTGGTGTTTGTGGCACGCAAGGCCACGGAGAACCATAATGGCATCCAGCCGTCGGTATCAAAGCTAGAGTGATTTGTGCTACCCACGACAATGGCGGCTGTGACGGGTAACATGGAATCGGCGGTGTGCAAGTAGCTATTTGTGATAACACGTTATGTGAATTACATGATACTTTCCTTTTCCATTTTGTGATTTATATAGCATGTAATTTCTACTCACGACAGCAGTGAGGTTTATTGGTATCCGTTGAGCAATTTCCCGGGGCACAATTGTTTATAATATTATTAATATCGATGTTTGTTGTGATATTCGTGGTTCCCGCTGAAGCGTTATCTTTATCGCAGTCCCCGGAAGTGCACTCCGTTTCGTATTCCGTGATAATCTGATGCTTATGTTTTGCTCGTTTTAGGCAGTAATTGCACTTTGTGTCGCAATCGTGTTGTGGTTCACAATTTTTTAAGCATGACTCCATGCAGTGACCATCTTCGCAAGATTTCATTAATTAACAGTAATGTTACTAAATCTCGAATGAAACAAAGAAAAAGGAAAAAGTTCGTGCGGATTTTTACATCAAAATTCAAATACTTTGGACGTTATTTATTTATACAACTCTTTTCCAATATTCTACAAGCTTATACATTCCTTTTTTGTAAAAATCGCGTATTTTACTCGCAAAAATTGAATTAATTGATGATTTAATTTTCGTATCATTTTTAAAACTGTTATTTGCAAGGAAGTTTGACATTGATAGAAAAGGTGGTAAGCAGAAGGGAACAGATCAGGACTTTAAGGAGGATGAGGTAAAGCTTCCCATTCGACATCCTTTATTCTTTGTCGTGTATTATAATTCGTTTTTTGCGAGTAAAACATCAGATTTTGACAAAAAAGGAATGTATAACCTTGTAGCCCGAAAATCCGCACGAACTATTTCCGCTACATAATATAAATTGTTGGTGTAAGAATATCAAGATTATTTTCGAATGTCCAGGTTTGCAGTAACCCTGTTAATTACTCGTATGAAATGAGAAATGCATTCTGTGCGTTAGTGGCTATATGAGTCATGCAATTAATAATTTATATTGCCGTTCCAGTTTTAAAAGATAACGGGAAAGAAGTAAAATAACTCTCGGCACTCAAAGAATATCTCCGTTATAAACGAGGACTTATTCTAAAACGTGTTCTGATACCGCTTAACAAATTACAATATTCTTTTATATAGCAATTAATTAATGAGTCGTTTAATATACTAGTTTTTCACCCGAAATTAACCCTTTTGCACATCATATTCAAGTTTTTGCAATCCAAATTAATCATTTTGCAGATCATATTCACCTTTCTGCAAATCAAATTTACTTACCGTTGTACAGCACAAATTCACCCGATCACTTTACATTGGATTTTATTTTGATTACAATAGCTTAAGCAAACTTTGTAGAAAAGCTTGATTTCCAAAAAGGTAAATTTGATTTGTAGAAAGGTGAATCTGATCTGCAAAATGCATAATTTGGAGCGCAAAAAGAGAATATGATGCGCAAAATGGTTGATTTAGAGTTCAAAACCTGTAAAACCTGTACGTTAATTTTCTTAGTTCAGTTTGTATAACGATAAGTAAGACGAATTTGAATGAATTGTTGCGCGCGCATGTCCTCGTTGGAGCGCCTACGCAGTGCAAAGGGTTAACAGAGAAAGCAAAAGTTATCTTAATTTCCTAATTACAGGTTGTTCACTCCAACTTAACCATTTGGCAGACCATATTCACCTTTTTGCACTTCAAATTAATCATTTTACGGATCATATTCACATTTGCGAATCAAACTCACCCTTCTGCAATTCAAGCTTTTCTACTTTGTTTTCTTAAGCTATCGTAATAAAAATAAAATCCAACGTAAGATAAAAGGGTGAATTTGATTTGCAATAAGATGAATATGATCTGCAAAAGGGTTAATTTGTAGCGGAAAACTTGTATAAGTAGATTCTGTCTACCAAGATCCGCATGAGTATCTCCGTGTGGAAAATGCTGCCTCTTCTGCCTTTTCAGGCATTTTATGTACGTTCTGTAGTCCGAGTGTCGGCATTCTGAGAGAATTTTTCGCTCCTCGGACGTTGGCTTCTCCGTGACTGCATGTGGTGTGTCAGAGCTGAGTAACGCGAACGTACTTGAACTGACGAAAACCGCAATAAAACAAAAGGTTCGCGGATCCATACCGAAGTATTTTAACGAAATAGCAGTTGTCGCGACGCGTGCGTCCCTTTATACTCATATTACTTGCGTTGGGTAAACAACCTGCACAGTAACTCGCCTGTAACTCTTCTAAGAGATGTTTGCGCGGTATGCTCAGATACCAGGGACATCGCCCTCTGGGTTAATATTTTTGCACGTAAATTTTTCAGCACAGTTACCTCTACCGCTAAGACAAATTTGCACTGCTTATCGCGCATCGTCCGGCTCAAATCTCCACTTCTTTACCCACATAGAAATGGCTATGGTTTAACCGAAAGTTCCATCTTCAAATAGACGACGTCTACAAGAACTACGGAAATTGTGACACTATGCAGTCGAGTTTCCTTTTATGCGCCTCTTTTTAATGCGGCTTGGAAGAAATGCGGTGAAGCAAGAAAAGCAAGAACAAATAAGTAGTTCAAAAAATGTAGGTAATTTTAACAGCGTAACGCGCTTGTTACTTTATTTTTGTTCCTTTTATGTTTCTCGGTTAGAAATTAAGAGGGAAGTGAATAATTCCCATACACAGATAAAGCTTTTCTCGTTCGAATTTAAAATCTTTGTATGCATAAAGGAAACACAACAACTGAATGTGTGTAAGTGACCTCTTTTGTGCTGCTGGTATTTCAAAATAATATCTCTAATTTTCCAAAGAAAGGTATATCTATTCTGTGCAGTTTTTTAATTTGAATAAAAGTATTCTAAATTAACGAACGTTGCTAACGAACTGTTATTTTCAAATAACTAGTGATTCGTTTATTTATACAAACGAATAATTTGTTTGTAAGTTATTTCCTTATTTGGTTTTTATTGAAATAATTTTTGATTTTAGCACTATTAAAAGAATAACTTCATTATGCAACGTAGTCGTCTATTTGGGAAAGCAAATAATAAAATGTTCTTTATTATTTTATTTGAGACAATTAACTTAAATAAAACATTATTTTGAATGAATGCATTTGATTCTAATGTGAAATAAAGATACTTTTCTCAAATTTATTTCGAAATCAAAATGATCAAGTAATTCAAATACCTCATTATTTGAAATATTAGCTTTCATTTTTATTTTCAAATAATAAATGCCCAGCTCTGCATGGGTACACGAAAAGGCATCTCTTTGTGACAGAATACACGTGCAGGATACGATAATGACACGTTTTGCATAATGTTTCCAAGAGAGTAAACACTGACACGATAACGTGCAAAACTGGAGAGCGAAGGCATCTGACCATATATTATAAAGAGAGAGGGGAATGTAAGAGAACACCCCCTTGTAAAATACTTTCCATGACGTTAGAAGGCAAGAAGGTTTGAATTGTGTCCCACATGATGCCGTTTCATATTTTAAACACATATAGAATATTTTGCGTGCGATGAGAAATCGCGGTAATATAAATCCTAGTAAATCGTAAGGCAGCGAATACAGGTTTCGCACTCGAAGTTAACCCTTTTGCAGATCGTATTCACATTTTTGTAAATCAAATTCACCATTTTGCAAACAGCTTTTCTACAAATTTGTTTTTTTAAGCAATTCTAATGAATATAAAATCCAATGTAAAGTTATTGTTTCGAAATAAAGATTTTATTAACAGTTATTCATAGAATAGCATAAAATGACATAAAATTAACATAAAATGACATAAAGTTAACATAAAGTAATTATTTAACACCAGAAATATTTATAAATTATTAAAAACAGTTGAATATGTGTAAGTTACCTTTTCTGTGCTGCTGGTATCTCAAAATATTATCCCTAATTTTTCAAAGAAAGCTACATCTTTTCTGTGCGATTTTTTATGCGGATTTCTGTGGAACGTATCCACCGCATAAAAAGAGACCGGTGTATTCTCAGACTTACAATGTACAATAATCTATGGAGTATATTTTTTTTTTAATCGGAAGAGATATTACATTTAAAGTAGGACGAATAGGTCAGTGACATAAGCTCTTATCTTGATTCTTGCGAAGTAAGCGTTGACACTTCCTCTATTTACAATAGTTATTATTTCCTAAGGTGTATAATAGTGCACATTCTGGCTTCATAATAGTACTAGAAATGCAAAAACCATAAAAAACTGATAATACATCAAATGAATTTAGGCATTTACATACACAAGCAATTATATCTATGTAAATACTGAATTATTATTATTAGTATTAACACTAGAACTGCCAAAGAGGTAAAAAGGACTAGTCTGTCATTTTTAGTTAAATTATTCGAATATCGCACGGTGCATTCTTTGAGATTATATATACTTTCATTATTAAACTTTCATATTTGCATTTTTTATTATATATTTTGAAAAATAAATTACATCACTTTTGAAGATGGAAATAGTAACATTCTTTTCGTCGATTAAAATTTTTTTAAAACGTTCCTGAAACAATACAGATTAAAAAATGTGTAGGTTGTTCAAAATCGGTAACCTTCCCCTACATAACGCATATAATTGACTGCATTAATTAATTTACTTAATTAATAACTGAGTATATGTTCGATAATTCTAGTGTTAATAATTAATATTATTGAACTCTACGTCATCTTTCTAAAAGTGGCTCAAAAGTCAAATAAGAATTTAAACAATAACTTTTTCTGTATAACGTTTTTAATTATTTCTTTCAAATTTGGAAACTTAGAATTTACTATAGAAAGGTACACGTTAAAGTGATTAATTTTTATTATGCTAAAGCGAAGTCATTTGTTTTAATGCAAAGAATATCGCGTATATTTTGCAATAGCAAACATTTTTAGATATCTGATATATCAATAATAATATTAGATCATCCCATAAGTAATGTCGTTTCTTATTTACCATATATAAACGTTCATATCATGTTTCGCTGATATAATTATAGGAACTTCTCTTCTCGTGTCATAAAGATTATTCTTTCGACGGTATGAAAACTGCGTTCGAACTAGTCAGATTAAGATTCTTCATTTGAACAAAAATCTGCACTGAGAGTTAGAGTTCAAAATCGACATTAATTATGCGATGACCTAATATATCGGCAATAATAGTTGTAGTCTTTTGCTATATGTATGTTAGTAAGTTCATTAATTGGGGTCATAGTACCGTACTCTACTGAACTGATAATAATTTAAATCGGCATTCATACGGTACAAAAGCGATCAGTGGAATATTAATGCCGGAAAATTCTAAATAACTTCGAGTCTTATTCGCTAGTTGTACTTCTACCATGGATGTATCTTGATTTCAAATAATTTCTGATTAAGAATTCATTTGTGAGTGAATGATGTGACAATATTGCAACTTATTGCTACAAAAGGTACTAATTTTGAACTCCAAACTAACCCTTTTTGCACTCGAAATTAACCATGTTGCAGATCAGATTCACCTTATTGCAAATCAAAGTCATCCTTTCGGAGATCAAATTCACCTTTTTGCAAATCAAAGTCGTCCTTTCAGAAATCAAATTCACCATTTTGCAACTCAAGCTTTTTTTACAAATTTGTTTTCTTAAGCTATTTTAATAAAAATAAATTCTAGTGTAAAGTGAACGGGTGGATTTGATTTGCGATAAGGTGAATTAGGTTTGCAAAATGGTGAATATGATCTGCAAAATGGTTGATTGCGAGTGCAAAAAGGTAAATATGATCTGCAAAAGGGTTACTTTGGAGTGCAAAACCTGTATATCTTTTGATTATATGAAGAGTGAATGATGAGAATTATTATTTAAATGAAGAACAAATATCAAAGATGAAATGGGAAACTTTAAGTTTGGACATAAAACAAGTAAGAAATTATTATGTACAATCTTTCGAACTAATTTTCAGATGAATAAGTAATTATATTATATTTGATAAGATCGTTCTCCAATCGGTAATGATTATCAAAAATTATCTTTAAACCAGTGTGACCTGGAAATTGATGCATTACTTGTCACATCAGTGTTCAACCTCAATTTGCTGATACCGTTCGACACCGGAAACAGACATAGACAAACGTGCCGACGTTCTCTGCCGGGTTGTTGCCCGTGACATTAATTTGAATTTTATATTTTATTCGCAAGTGTTCCTTAAATCTGAGGAGGATTCAATTTCATGTATTCCATGTAAGTCTAAGTGAAGAAGTTTTATTACAATGAAATAAGGTAATTGTTTGAATTCAATATGCATTTTTGTGCTATTGTTGCCAATTTCTGAAGAATTAAAACTATTAAAATTATAGAAGATCATTCATATCGATAACAAAAATTGATTTGGTATACAGATATAGTATCTTACTCCCACAGAAGATATATATATTCTGATCGTATCAAGATTGCGTTAATTCTTAAATTTCACACAGCTTTAACACTAAAACTACCGACGATATATTCAGCTATATTTGCATATTTATGTCTATGTTCTTAAAAAAGGATTGATTAAAGATATAAATTAATTGATTTATTTATGTCGAGGGTGCAGTGCGTCCCGCGAAAACCACAACAAATTAAACGTTATAAATTTTATCATTTTTATTAAATTCCGAGGGCCCTAGTTCTAATGTTAATAAATATATGGTTGGTAGTAATAATAGCAGAAGAGCATTATGCATTTACATAATTTAAGTACGTAATTCTGAAGCAATGAATCAATTTCATTTCGGAATCGGAAGCAGATTATAAAGAAACTCCGAAATTTGCAGAAGCGACAGAAGTCGGTTCTTGTGACGTGAGCTCGGTAAAGAAGTAACGGGTACCGTGGCAGCGGGAACACCTTGTGTTTTGAACGCACTGAGCTCTCCGGGTCGACAAATCTACAGGATGTTTCAAACTACAATTTATCTCGTAATTAGGGTAAACATTTCAATAAAGAATATCATAATGATAGTGTCATGTAGTTACAGTAATAATGCAAGCATTGCATTCAACGCAATAAAGGTTGAACATTGTACTTTATTAGAACGATCAAAAACTAAATATTTATTTTAAACCTTTCCAGATTATATTTATAATTTAAACAAATCCTTAGGAAGGTCACAAAGTAAATATTTATTTCAAATTTGTTCAGGTTACATTTATAAATTAGACAAATCCTTAGAACGATTACAAAGAGAATATTTATTTCAAATTTGTCCAGGTTACATTTACAAACTAAGCAACTTTATTATTCGACTACGCGTATAATTAAGCAGTGCTCAGATTACTCACAAAATTAAATTGCATAATGTATATTAATAATTGCAATAAAAGGAGAGATTTCGGTGACATGAGATTTTCGTAGCACCCTGTATAAAAAAGTGCAGGGTGGGGTGGCGCACTCTCGTGTGCGCGGCGTACGTGTGGCTCGGGACGCGCAATGGCTGCCGTAACCCGATGTGTTGCGGTACAGTGTCAATCGTCCTTAATATTTCCGTCTTAATTAGCCGGTCCACGCCCACAAAAATGCGCGCTACCTCGGCGTGCATTCAGTCGAAAAGATTTAGTGCCACGGTATGCCTCGACAATCCTCACCTTATACCGATCTTCCTTTTTTTCGCGGTATTCATGCGGCTGTTATTGTCGCCGAGAACCTCCGCAGCTGACACGCGACCGAGCGTGTCGCAGTGTGTTTTCCAAGTGCTACGTTCTTCCATCGTAATCAAAGAATTCGCTTACTAAATAATGGTATTAACAGTGCAAGGAAACATAGAAATGTTTCGGTATCCCCGATGCAAATCAACGAAATCAGTTTCTACGTTTGTCCTATCGTGAAAGTCTTTCGGTTCGCGCCCTTCCTTTCGTTTTGTGTTTTCTACGTGTGAGATCACAGTCGTACGGAGACCAGTTACGAGAATAGGAAGTTCTCAATTGAGACAGTCGTTTGCAATAGGCAACGTTACGTGGGACGTGAGGGAATATATTAAGTGTGTGCTGTGTCGTGTACGAATGATTTTCTAACGAGAATAAACCCGCTGAGAACCACTGGGATGAGCAACAAGTGGCTCGTGTTATACGAAGGGTGAGAAAAGCACGGCAGTCGGCTTTGAACCGCGCTTCGTCCGTCGTGTGTCTACTCTTCGCACCGTGAAGAAAAGACTCCCGGTTTAAAAGGTTCAAAGGGCAAGTATAATAATGGATGTTTACCGAGTTTTATGTTGCCACACTTTACTCCTGACGATATTAACCCTTTGACTGCGAAAGGCGTACATATACGTACTCATATGTCCATGAATATATACGAAAGACGTATATATACGATCAGTAAATTTGTCTTTACCTTTTTAGTAAATTATTATAGTATGGAACGTACTGTTATGTGTCACATAACAACCGATCGAATAACTGAATCTCAATAACTCCTCGATTCTTCGTATTTTTATCGACACAATTTAGTGTCAACTACTGTCATGCGAATATCGCATCGTACGATGTTACATTTTTTTCTTAGAACACACTGCAGTCAAAGGGTTAAAGGAGAAGTGCAACGATTTTACTGCCACGCGTAATTCGACACTTCTTTAGTCTTTTATAAAGGTGCTAATCTATAAACTTGCTATTGACGTCCTCTTTGTTTGCATTTATATTGTGATACGCGAAAGGATGAGATTATTCTGGAAAAAAATGATTTCCGTATCATAGAGCGATAGGGGTGATACTGATTATTTATAATTACAGTCGAGCCCTTTTTTTTGTATCTTTTTAATGCGGTTTTGATGTTATGCTGTTTGCAATTTTATATACTTTTATTTTATATACATAACGCAAATAATTGGGTCCATTAATTAACTTAAATCCTCCAGCGATAATTTATATATAAATAATGTAAAAGTATATTTTCGATAGTTCCAGTGTTAAACGTTTCTTTAAAATTCAGTACCACCTACTGTATTCCAAAATGTACTCTGTGGATGATTCCAACTGATTTTTATACTTTAAGATCTCGTCTTAATAAAGATTGAAAGATATCGTTCGACGCATATGCAAAATTGATACCTACGCAAAAAGTTTGCGATTATGAGATATGCTTATGAATTTGGTCGAGCATTAACTTATAAACTTTCCCTCCCATTTTTTATCTTTCTTTTTGAAATCAATATTCTAGTTACCTGCCTGGGATTTATGTGTTTCTATATTATGTGTACGTATTACTTTTACAGTAACACATGCATATAAGATCTATTAAGTATGTGCATAAGTTCTCGCCGTTTTATGAAATCAAACGAACTTAATCTTTTTTTAAGGAAAATAGTTTTTATTCAAACAAATATTCTCTATTATTTTCTATAACCTTATTCCATCGATCTACAAGCTTTTTAACTGCATTTGAACTTTCTGACAATGAAGTACAAAAGAATATAAGATTTACCATATCAAGGTGGTAAAAGTAAGAAAAACCATTTCGGTATATGCAACATTTAGCAACACCAATTGGTAAAAGATTACGACATTCAATTGTTTAAAATTCAATTTCAAGTGTTTGTCTGTGCTTTTTTACCAATTTTTGGGACTTTACAGTAACACATACATCACCGGCCATAAGTTTGGGATCACTTGCTTTGTCTTCATTCCAACATTTACTTTAAACGTTAGAATGAACATTAAAAGTAAATAGAATATAAAACCTTTGTCCATTTTATAATTTTACCATTAATATTAAACTATTTCCTTGCCATGCAGACACATATTGTATCGGCACCTGGGTGTAATAAGATTCTGTTACCTTTAAAATCGGTCGGGTCCGTTTATTGCTATCGGTCGGTTTTTAGTTTCCCCACAACAAATTACTTTACTACAAGAAGGTTGGCGAACTATGCAGCAAGAAACATTACACAAACTTGTCGGGGTATGTCAAAAATATGTAAAATAGCAATAATGAAAAAAGGGGGATACTTCGACGAATCGCGTATTAAGCGAAATGTATAATTAATATAGAATAAAATATACGAAATATATTCAACTCTTCTATCTTATAATATCAACATACATCGACCTACAGATATGCCCAAGGAAAAGTATCCCATTGCATTTTATAGACAAGATATTTAATAATTTGTTTAACGATATTAAGTGATCCCAAACTTATGGCTGGTCGTCTAATTAAGTATACAAAAAACAATGAAGTATAGAACACATTCCAGCAGATCTCCAGAGGCAGGTTTAGTATATGACGTGATTTATTCGTTCGAGTCGTATAATGCACTTGGAATGTAGACATAATTATATCAAGGATGGCGGGCATAAGGTATCAGAGTATACTCTCACCCGGCATATGTGGAATAATTAGGAAGTGCGCGTAAATCGTCCCGGCATCAAACTTTCCATCGGTTAATCTGCATACGCTCGAAAAAGGCGTCCAAGCCGTTTATCAGATTGAGTGGCCGGTTGAAATCCGTGTTATACGATACCTCGCGATACGCGTCCGTAACATCTATATAACGTTAAAAAATCAAACTAACCGCTCTACAATATGTAGATTACCTTACATCGTTATCGTTACGTTAAAGATATTGAAAACTTGACGAACATTAGTGACGTTATTTTATTACCGATCACTGCATTCCATTACATAAAATTCAAGTTATTGAACTTCTAAAGATAAAACTGTTTAAGCGATCTACGATACATTAATTACTTTACAGCGTTATTGTAAGGTTAAAAATACTGCAAATTTCAGGAATATTAGCGATCAGGATATTCAATGTGTTAATTATGATAAGTCATATCACGGCGATATAAATGTGCGAAACCTGATCTGGCATATCCAGAAAATCGGCTACCGTGGGACATTAAAGCTAAAGATAAATCTTCATATCCTGTTTCATAACAAAGATACTAGCAGACTTACTTGGAATTCGATTACTAAGAGATACACGTCGGACGTCGTGCGAAACAAAATCGAATATGGCGTATATGCCGATCACAAAACAGTAGAGCCTTCCATATCCGAACTAATAGCGAAACAAAAGTATTCAAATAAGGAAATTTTTGAATAACAGAACAATTACTTTTCTGGTGTTAAACTTTATTTATTGAAATAGAGACACAAAAGTTGGCAGTCTGTTAATGATATATTAATTACTATGTATTAATGATTAATAATCGGTAATTAAATAAAAATCAGGTTAACGTTTTAATACTTACAAAGTAACTTTGCGTAAGTATTATAAACGTTAACTTAATTTTGTTGAAACAAGGACTTAGTCCGTCTTCAAAATAAACGGTTGGAATTGTAAATATATTTATTTTAAGGCGCGTAGATAAAAAGTGACGTACACTACTTTCATAATCGGCGACACATTTGTGAGCTTTTAACACTAGAACTACGGAAACCGTCAAAAAGACGGGTTCTCGGAATTTAATAAAACTTTCAAATCTATAGAGTTCATTTACTGAGAGTTTTGCTGGCTCACGTTGCATAATGGACGCAATTAACCCGCTCACTGCAATTGTACTTCTGCATTTCAAATAAATCTTGAAAGAAAAACAAATATCTTGAAAAATGGACTTCGGCCACTTTCAAAATAAACGGCTCAAATATCTTTATTAAAAGCTATCCTTATTTTTAAGGTCGTATACGTGAATATATAGATATAGTTGAATGTATTGTCCGCAGACCTAGCTTTAACTAAATCATCATCCACAGGTGGAGGCATCGAGGCTAGGAGTTTGGCGTTACGGCGGTGGAACGATCATCAGTAAATCATCGAACCGTGAACAACTTAAAACAGGGAGTTACGAGAAATGTTACTTTCGTTTTTCGCGGGGAAATCGCGTTTGACTGAGCAACGATTGCTTCTATTACGGGAAAAGTTTCCTGACTGGAGTGCCTTCCAACAGAACGATAACATTACTCAGGAAAATTGAAAACAACTCGATTCCAGATATGGTCAAATAAATGAGAGTATTAAATAAAGTATATTTGCCGATTCTTATAAGAATATACGATATATAGACGTTAAAAGACAGTATTCAAACATACCTTAAAGATATGAATATAAACGCTTAGAAGGATCCATAATCGGTTCTATATTGAAATAAAAACCGAGTAATTTTCTATAAATATTCTATAAATGTCTATAGAATTACATCAATCGAAAACCGAGTATTTGCAATTATTTGCTTGAAGACTTTGAATGACATTTAAATGTCGCACATCGTATACTTGGAAATGAAGACCCAAAGAAAATTGTAAACTAAAAATATAAATTTAATTGTGCAAGGAAATGAAGGGAATATTATTGAAGCCAGGCTAACAATATTGCGATATATAAAGTTAGTGGAAGTGGCGAAAACGTTCTGACGAATGTACCGCCATTACCAGGATATTAGCTCATCATTCGAAACTCGTCTTTATTTACGAAGAAGGATTGCAATCGAAGCAACAAATATATGCGCGAGTGGTTTGCGGCTACTTGGAAGGCGTCGACTGAATAAGTGTGAAAAGGAACTACGGCTACGTCACACCTGAATCACGGAAAATCGTTCCTAAAGCTTCTTGTCACCGATAAGCAAATAGGTCACACAGACAATGGAAATGAATACATCAACGTTTCAACGTATGTTATCAACAAATAGTTTATAACTAACACGTAAAAATAACACGAAGAATGATGTCACTTCTGTAGAATTAAAATAAGTCATTTCTATAATAGGATAGTAAAGAATTCTATTTTGTAAGAACTTAAATACAAGAAATGGACGATCAATATTTAAGTCCCCGAGTAGTTATATATTGTTAATCAAAAAATGGCAGCGGAAACAGAGGAGTCACTTTTGGGTCAGTCACCCTGGTACAGGAAGTTCTTCGAGTATTGGAAGAATAGAAATCGGATAGGACCGGCAAAAGTGGAACTTACCGATTGTGACTTTTTTATTGTTGGTCCACGACGAACCCTGCGAATTTTGAGGCCATCTTTGAAGACGGGTTGGTATTATGAGAATACCAATGAAAGACCAGAGTCTATCAATGATAATTTTTTGACCCGATGGTCCAGAAGACCTCATTCCTCCGGGAATTGTAGATGTTCCTTTCGGCACTCGAGCCGATTGAGTACCACTGAGGAACAAATCATCTCCGCGGAATTAAATCGAATTAGAACGAGTCTGTGTGAGGCTGGGAGAAATGGAGAAGCAATAGAAGAACTCGAGCAAAGAGTCTCGGTAAATTTGCAAAAGCTTCAAGTCTCTGTGCCCGAAATTGCAGAGAAATCCGATGAAAAGAGTACAGAAACTATTCGAGCAGATACTGCTACTGTAAATCACGAAGAACTGGACGAACAAAAGATCAAACATAAGATTGTAAAGGATTTAGAGAAATATATAAATGTGCTTCTCGAGGAAATACTCGATGATACAGTAAAGTGTATATCAAACACGGAAGACACTGTTATCAAAGATATAAGGACTACGAAGAGAAAAGTTTCACCGTCTTCCGAGAGACGGGCAATTAAAAATAAATCACTGGAGATCGTAGATCAGTCGTTAGATATTAAACATGAGGATGCTGAAGGTACCTCCAGCAATGATGGATCTTTCAACGATATAAGCTTCTCCTTTCATGCTGAGAATGGCGACAGATTTTCTATAAAGGAAAACGAATGTATGAACGATGTCTTATCCAACGAGGGATATGTGAATCGTGCGTTCATCGGTTCGACGAATGATCCGGATTCGCTAGATTTTTACTTGCGGAGATCAGTCGGCACGGAAGTTACTTTGGAGCAATTGGATTGCATTGACTCAGGGATAAATAGTGTCGAGACGATTGAGTTTCAACCGGATCAAGAACTAAGCCTGGAGCAATCCCTTCTGCAGATCATCGACGAGAAACTTGGAAGGACACCCCTGAGGAGTAGTTGGGAGGCTGTAAGCACAGGTGGCAAAGAAAACAACAGTCAGGGTGCCCCGTGTGGTCAGCCGACAAAGAGGACAGACGAGAAGGTTATTCCAAGAAGCGGCGAGTATCTCAGGAACGATGAAGGTACCAAGAGATCGGAGGTCACTGGGAAGAATGATGCGGAAAGGAACAAGTTGGAGGACTCGAGCGCTGAAACTGCCGGGGGAATCGATATCTCGACGGATAATCTCGAGAAAGAAGAGCCCGAGGTATATCTCCAAGTGCTGGAGGAAGCTGTTAACGAGCCCAGTTTCGAGAAACTGCGGTTGGAATTCAAGGACAACGGCAACGAGTCGTCCTTGAGGACCAAACAGGGTAAGGTGATGGCAAGGTTACGAGAAAAGATCTGTACGAATTTCAATAAGCCCAGTAGACCACTGGAGAAGACTAGCTGGAATGAAAAGATGGGATCGTTCCAATTGAAAAAGGAAGCAATGGCTATCGAATTGGAAGACTACAAGAACTGCACGGATATTGAAGAAACCATGTCCTCGCCGGATTATGAACAGAAACCACGAGACTATGTCCCGTTTCGAAAGAACAAGAAGCCTACGATTGTTTTTCTTCATGGTTTTGGCTCCTCGGCAGAGATCTTTGAACATCAACTCGAATATTTCTCGTCACTTGGATATCCTTGCATTGCACCGGATATGTTGGGTCATGGTATGAGTTCAGCACCTGATCGCTCGAGGGATTATCATTTCAGCAAGTTGCTAAATGATCTCGATGAAGTTTTGTGCCACTATGCCTTCAAACCTGGCCAGAAGTGTGTTCTCGTCGCTCATAATTATGGGTAACTATATATTATCAATATTTGTATATTTATTTCAAACATTTTCAAACAATGTTACTCTAAGACAGTGTCTTTAAACCATTTTTATAACCGTTTTTACATAACGTGGTTTACAGATTGTGGCGAACCTCATAATGCGATGCTTATACATCATAATTTCAGTATAAACGTTATAAACGTGTCTCGAGTATTCGTATATTCATAAATTCTGTGAATCAAGTTTAAAGAAGTAGAACGGTATCCCTAATAAAGCATCGGTTCACGTTGCTTACTATTATAGAATTATTTAACCGTGACTAGCAGAAAGTTGCTCGTAATCATGTTGCGAATCTTAAACCATTTGAAAGCATCTACTGCATCGTAATTGTAGGGTAGACGCGAGAGTCTGTCTTATCGGGTATCTTTAGATTACACAGTTCTCTGACGTTTGAATCGTTCCGCATTCGCGCGATTACTTACATACGTTTTGCCGGCGAAACGGATAATGAGCGAACTCCACTGCGTATTTAATCTACATTCCTGCGTTCCTTCAACATAATGGTATCATCGCTCCATTTTTCCTAAACGAGTCATCTGAAATAAAGATTCCAATCATTTGTTCATTTGAAATAATCACCGATAATATTTCTTTAAACACACTATTTAAATCACAATGCAGTCATAAATATATGTAAGGAAGGCGTATATATACGGCCAGTAAATTTTGCTCGCTACGACGCTTTTATGTTTTTTAGTAAATTAATACAGTATTTTTCTGATTTTTATCGACGCTATTTAGTGTCAATTACTGTCAATATAATAAATTTTAATCGTTTTTCATTATCATTGTCATTAGACTTCAATTCTTGCGTTTACACTTTTGCGCAACGCACCGGGAAAATTACGCATGGGTTATTTTTGACATCCTACGGAAAGTAATAAAGTTGCAACATTAAAGCAACATTAAAGTTGAAACGAGAATTCTTCTTATCTGTCTATTGGTTGGAAAAGTTTATGGAAATGTACGCGATACAAAGAACCAGTTGCAAAGTAGAGGTTTTCACGTGAAAGCCTTTTCACTTTATCGCAGAAAGTTGCCCGACGATAAATGTGATCACGTACGTTGGCAATCGTGATTCGCACAAAAGCGATGCTACAAGAACAGGACATGGAGTCCTATTAATTCTTCATGCGACGTTGTAACATGGCATGTAGGTCGTTTGCAAAGTCAACGTACCACGTGCAGTTTTAATGCTTGTTTCCCAGTTCAGTCGGAAAAATTAACACCTATGTCCCACACAGATTGCAGCAATGACTTAAGACCGCAATAAACGTGTTTTAGCTATATAAATAATAGCGAAAAGACATTATCGAGCCGGGCACGTATAAATTACGTAGGAATTCCAGTTTTTGTTAATAACGCGTTACATTCATTCAAAGAGCTCCCGCAGTCACTAATAGTATTTAAGCCCACTTAAAACGAAATTCATCTATTATCACCTTCGTATAATTACATTAGTATATCATGAATATTTACCATGTAGAAATAAGTTTGGGATCACTTGCTATCGTTAAGCGAATTATTAAATATCTTGTCTATAAAATGGAATGGGATACTTTTCTTTGAGTTTATCTGTAGATCTGTCGGTACAAGTTTTACACTCGAAATTAACTCTTTTGCAGATCATGTTCATCATTTTCCAAATCAGATTCAACTTACTTCAAATTAAATTCATCCTTTCGCCTTACATTGGATTTTATTTTTATTTAAATTTGTGGAAAAGCTTGATTTGCAAAAGGGTGAATTTGATCTGTGAGAGGGTGAATTTGATCTGTAAGAGGGTGAATTTGATTTGCAAACGTGGAAATTTGGAGTGAAAAATATGCAAAATATCTATCAAATATTATTATCGGAATTATATTAAGTTTGAAGATACCAAGGATAAGCTGGAGTTGCCGGTCGATAGTCATGTTAACACTAGAAGTATGGAAGTCGTCAAAATGACGAGTCCGTGGAATTTAATAAAAACGTTCAAGTATATAAACTTCCAATTTCTGAGACTTTTTGCGGCTCACGTTGCATAATGGACGTAATTAAATCGATTAATTAATTTTTCCATACATCCTTACTTTCAAGGACGTCTGTGAATAAAAACTTTCAAGTATATAAAGTTCAAATTTCTGAGACTTTTTGCGGCTCACGTTGCATAATAGACATAATTAAATCGATTAATTTATTTTTAAAGACATATACATTAACACTAAACCTACCGAACTTATACTCAGTTATATTTACACATTTAATTATACAGAAATTATGGCCGGAGGATCCGAGATAATTAATGGATCGAATTACATACATCACGTATATAAAAGCAAAATAAATAAAATCGCAAACAACGTGCCGTTCAATATTAAAATAATCTTAATAAAAAGTATAGACCGTTCATTTTGATCGCTTTGGTAGCGTTAGTGTTAATGTACACATATAGCTGAATGTATTGTCCGTAGATCTATTGTTAAACAGTTGAAGTGATACCAGTTAAAACCAGTATAAATTGAAAAGTATTGCGATGATGCATTTGTATTCCGTCAGGTGTAACACTGATTAGATAATAAAGCAATGATTCTGTTGCGATGATGCATTTCAGATGTAGTTTTGCAACAGCTTTGGCGTGCAAGTATGACAGCAACATCCATCAGCTGGTTTTAATATCCGGAGGTGGTCCAACTCCACTTGCAGCACCCACTACCGAAAGTACTGGTCATTGTTGCTTAAGAGCAATACTTGCTCCTTTCTTGATGTGTGGCCTTCACAGAGACATACTATATTCTGCGCCTGGTCGCCAACACCCTTATTGTGGCCCCGAGCCACAAGAACAATGGCCTTCACACATGAAATACATTTTGGATGGCATGGTTTGGCCGGAAGGAGATTATGTTTACCATAGAAGGATATGCACGCCGACGTTACTCATACACGGCTTAAGAGACAATAAAGTCTCACTCGTGCAGGAATGCCAAATGGAAAGAGTATGTTCATCCACAATTCCATTTTTATATATTTATGTTACAGCTGAAGACAACAAGATAGACCTGTTTTCATATTCAAATGATCTTTCAAATTAGTTTACTTTAACACATTGCTCCTGTGTGTCTTTAGATGCGTTAGACTTCGGTCTCAAAACGTTTGAGTACGTTTTGACTAAGTTATGTGTTCATTTTTATAGCATTTTGTAACATTCAGCTGTAACTGTCCCAACACGAATGTGTTAATTAAAGTTAAGTGAAGTTGAGTAAATTTACTTTACTCGATCTTATCACTTTGCTGGCCACTGATTTCACGCCAAAAACTGTTCCGTGCAGCCGGCTATTTTTCCGTAGTTGGACTTAAAATAAAAAGTTCTACATAAATGCCAAGCTCTGTGCTGCATTCCGTCGAATTATATCAGTTATCCATTCTCCAGTCATTTCTAGTACGAATTGTTTATATTTCATTTCTTTTTGTAAATTATAGTTGTAGTATAGTTTCAGGCTTAACCGCTTAACGCACGTTTTTATTGAACACGTTTTGGAAAATGTCTCCTAGTTAGTCCAAGATGTCCTGAGAGCTTTGGTCACCCAGACTTTTTAAAAGACGAACTATATTTTCCAATTAAAACATAGTGTAAAGTACAGTGTAATTGTTCCAATTAAAAATAGTGTAAGTGCGAACACGTATTAACACGTGACCGGTCAGCAAAGTGTTAATAATCCATTTATTTGGAAGTTATCCTTTTTTGAATACTGATACAAGTCGAATATTTGTAATTATTCGACTTAGTTTTTCAAAGCGTATCTAATTAATGTTTCCTTGTCGTTTGTTTTTATGTTTGATATTTTAGACGATGTTGAAAGCTTTCCTCGAAGCGATTCCAGCAGCCGGCCATACTCCGATGACTGATTGCCCGGAACAGGTGAATCATATGATTCACTGTTTTATAGACTTATGGAAAAATAAGAAATGGTAGGGCTTACGTAATCGTAAATGTCTATTGATCGTTCCCGAAAATACTATTAGGTTGACCAAAAAGTTCGTACGGTTTGTATCAGTTATTTTGCTGGGACATACATGGATTTTAATAAACACGGAATTATGAAGTTGTCCGAAAGACAGGAAAACATTATACGTCAAAACGGACAATGCATTATCTAATAAAGAAAATTGTAAGAATACATAGAATTGAATCAAAATCGATTCTATCCGTATGTTAACCCTTTGCACTCGAAAGGCGCCTCTCAGTCACCACTCAGTTTCCTGATGTAATTCGAATGGCGACTGAGGGACGGCATTAAGATTTCCTCCACTTATTTTTCATTAACAAATTTTAAATCATTAAGAACTGGAGTAAATCTTAATCGCCGTTTCAGTTATCACGATAAACTGCGTGGCGACTGAGAGTCGCCTCCGAGTGCAAATGGTTAAAAACCACGCGAACCTTTTGGCCAATCGAATATCAAAACGTAACACAATATACGGATAACGTTTTGTGTGCGAATGAAATCCATCGTACCAGTATTGAACTCGTGATAGATGTTAGTAAACAAAACACACAGGTGCCTTATGCTTAGCATTCTGCGGCGAGTTTATGTATTTAACACAGAAAAGGATTCCAGTTATACATATTGTGGAATCCAACGATGAAAGTTTGCTTGTATAGAAGACATTTTATACAATCGCAAATCAAGTAATCAACAACTTCTATTTTTTATTGTAATTTATATCCATGACCATTTAGTGGGAAGTAAGCGTAAAACGTATATTTTGTAAATGTTTTCAAGCCTGCGCGGTGCAATTGTGCCAAAACTTGTACATGATTTCATTCTAAGATATTTTAGTTAATCATCCGAGCAGGTTTCAAGGTCATCCTACGTAAATTAACGTGTAAAATACTAAGTAGAGGCTATATAGTAGCGTATAAGTTATACCAAAGATGATTTATACAATGTTATTTTATGTATTCTAACGGAGTATAACTTATTCGTTTACAATAAAATTGTGTACAGATATTTGATCCGTTAATGATTATATTTTCAAGTCTTATTTCATCGAGTTCAAGACGCATCATTCAATCAGACGAGCGCGCATTTGTATCACCGTATCATTGATTTGATATCAACGACTTAAAAGCAATTTTTGATTGAGTGGATTTTCCGGTGATTTCATCCATTCCTTCTTTAGTATTTGCTTTAATTGACTTAACCTCAGGGTGGGGTTTTGTTCTTTAATAATAGGCATCATTCTTTCCTCGAAAGTAGCATACGCTGCTTTCACACGTTTTTCCGGATGATGATCGATCTCTGGATCTTTTACGCTGAAACAATTCATGATAGAAAACGATTAAAGGATGGCGTTAAGATTAGTATTCGACGAGATAATGCTTTGCTTTTGTATTATTAACTTCTTTCACTGTAACGCATTAATGTTTGTGTTTAACTCATCTTAAGTGCCGTTATTTCTTTGTCAGAACACTACGTCAACTATAGTTCAGCAACAAAATCGAAATAATCCCATACCACGAGTATACTCGTGGTTGGCAGTAAATACGATAATCTCGTGATTCGGTTGGTATGGATGCGCTTGCATTAATTAGACACACATTTTTCAGTCTCTGCACGGACGAGCGTCTAAACCATATTGCTTGTAATCTCGTACCTTTTTTAGTTTCTGAAGTTAAATTTATAAAAATCTTTGACATAATGTCTAACCCTTTCTGGACGACTGACGCATATATGCATTCAGCGTGAACCATTAACGCGACCGATAAATACCGATATGTGTTCGATAAAAACAATCGACAAAGACGAAGCACTTATATGTGGCTTGAGTCAATGTTTAGTTTGCGTTTTCGATACAAACAAAATATTATAATTTTCTTTGTAAGTCCACAAGACTATTATTACGGTTCCCCAGAACGCTGGGCATCAAACCGTTCAGTCTTCAAAGGGTTAAAAAGAGAAAGACTAATATGGCTTCTACACGATTGATCAAGGAAGATCGAACATATGGCCAGATACTTTTTTGTCCTATCGCGTCAGCGATTTTGAACTTGATTACGATATGACCTGTCGCGAATTAAATCATAATGCACGGCATTAAATTGATTGTCGTTATTAAAATTCGAGGGCAATCTTACGTTAAAATCGATAACGCCTCGTCGATTCCATGAGCCGTTTCTCCTTCGATTGTTAGCCTGTTCAGGTTCTCTTCTATTGGTTTCTCTTCTTTCTTCTTCATTGCGAGTTGATTACGTTTTTCGGTAACAGCCACAATTTCTGCTCTAGTCAGCTTGGCAGCAGGTTGTTTCCCACCCACTTTTATAGTTGCCATTTCTTTTTCAAGGAGGGCTTTCGCTTCTGCTTTCTTCTCCAACTGTTGCTGCCGTTTTTTCTCGACTTCCTCCTGCACCAAAGATGCAAACAGAATTCCGTAAATTCACCGTAACTTTGATATATGAATAGATAGATTTATTAAATTTCACATCTGCTTTTGATTATATTATAATCAAAATTGTAGTCTCATAGTATCATAATAATAGTATAGTTAATTATACAGAATATTTCATGTGAAATAACCCACCAATTATCTCCTTTAATTGCGATAATTGAACAAATATTTGATGCATTGAATGTATACTTTCAAAACGCCAATATTTTGAAGAGAATCTTTTTCGTTGTTTTTTTTCCAGAAGTTTTAAGATCATCCATATTTTGTGCACAGATACAAATATTGTTGTATACAATCGAATCTCTCTTTAACGCGGTTTTGAAGTTATGCGGTGAAATACAAAAGCAAGAAAAAATAAGTAATCCAAGAAATCTAGGAAGTTTTAACGGCGTAACGCGCGTTAGACGATCCTCCTCCGTGGCGATTCTCGTATAACGCGGCACAGTACAATGCGGCTTCAATATAACGCGTGTATATAATCGGAGCCTTGCATAACACGACCTTTCTCTGGAACCTAACTTCCGCGTTATACGAGGGTTAAATACGTATTTCAGTGTAAAACAATATGGGGGACCTTCAAAGTTCTATAAAAAATGAGAGTAAACAAAATATCCCTTTCAGATTGTTGACCCTTATCATTAGAATTACCAAAGGAATCAAAATGATTTGCCCGCCATTTTAGTTAAATTATTCGAATATACCACGGCGAATTGTTTTCGACTTTAAATACTTTTATTTGATATACATAACGCAAATAATTGATTCCGTTAATTAACTTAAATCCTTCACCCTAAATTTATATATTAATAAGTGTGTAAGGATAACCGAGTATATGTTCGGTAGTTCTGGTGTTAAACCTTATGTTGCGCATCAAACAATTTTCGTATTGTTTCAACTAAAGGAGATAATTACGTGGTTGGTTTGACATCGGACACCCTGTATATGAATGAGTTATTAATTTTAAGCATACGATTTATATTACCTGCTTCTGTTTCTTCTTCAATATTTGTTTATCGTCATCCTGCCATGCGCGGTCTTCCGCTTCCTGCGCCTTTTTAAGATTTTCCGCTTCTTTGGCCGCTGCTTTTCTTACACGGGCAGCGACTGCTTTGCTGTTCTCACCGACGAATTTTTTCGGCATTTTAATCTGGGTTTAATTAAAATTATTATTTTCATCGGTGACACACTGTAAGTAGAATCTTTTTCAAAATTCCTTTTCAAACTACTCTACTTTGATTACTATAAATGATAATATCAATGACATTACTTTTTTATTGCCATCAGTGGCGGATCAAACACTGTTCATTTTTAAAACGGGTTTATTATTTCGAAACTATTATAAATCATAAAATAAATGGAACAAAACAGATGTTACAAAGCTTCTTTATTGAAATATATAGTTATTACAGATTTAAAGCTGGCCAGTGGCTATAATGAAATATAATATATATAGAAATATTATAAACGAGATATCCTGCATTATTCGCGTCCAGATTCCTACAATTAGAATTGGTGAAAGTCCGCCTCTGATTGCCGTAAAAAAGGAAAATGTACGTTGCTGGTGGTATTTTTAAAAATCGCGGGTGTATTTTCACGGTGACGAGTTGGCAATGTTACCACACGTGCGCAGAGTCATCAGTCATCGAAGTCTGTTGAGGTTAAAGAAACGTACGCATACTTTAAATAAAAAGAGTATCGGATTATGTATACAATGTTTAATTAACTTACAAGCGGTAAATGACTTGGTACACTGGAAGTACGTGGTTACGTAAAAAAGCGTTGGAGTATTTGACGATTACACGAGAAATGTCGAAACAGGGATCGAAAAAAGCTGGAAAGACTCAGAAACCGGCGGTTAAAGAGGTCAGTGATTAATTTAAGATGTCGCTTACCAGTTCCGGATACGACAATCAGAATTTGGCGCGTGATCGAGATTTGATCACCTATTAAGAAAATAACATGACATTTTCTCTGATGCACTCGCCGATCACTATTACCTCGACTAGGTGTCGCCCTTAACATTTCTGCCTAAGGTTGGCAACATATATCTCGCTCGTTTAAACGTGTCCATTGTATTTCTTTCACAAGAACGAAGTGTTCTGTCGAATTTATTTTTGCTACTTTTAAGACATGAACTTATTTGCTTTGATATTACATTCATAATTGGCAACTTCGTTATAAAGATAAGAACTACGTGCCATTTATTGTCATGGAGTATTAGTTTTTATAAAGCAGTTATCAGTTTATTGAGTTTTATGAATTCTGGATGCGATTGTGTTTTAAATCGTCAATTAATTCAAAATGGCAATTTGGATATTGCTGTTATAAATCTGCTTTATTTCAGTAGGTTCGACATTTTTAATTTTAATTGACATTTTAATTGTGAAAAAAGAATAAAGACAAAGTGGCTCAAAATGCTGTATAAATTAAATAAATAATAGTTTGTTTCAGCGGCTGAAATGAATATTAATCCGTAATTAACAATTGGCAATATATCATCCGAGTTTATGTATCACTTGGCACGTGTCTCATACACTTAAGTAAAATTACGATTCAAGTAGATTGTTGAAGTTGTTTAATTAACGCTATATTAGTTCTTATTCGCTCCTTATAACTTAATTTTCCATATGGCGGAATAATTAATATTCGTTGAGTTGCTTAATAAATCGTGAATTATTCTTGTGAAATCTTTTTGTATTTGCTATCAATTTTCTTTTGAATACCCAGTAATATATTGCTCGCAGATGGAAGAGATTTTGAAAAATAACACTATCCAACATGAAAAAGGTTGTAACAAGAAATATGTGATCCTTATAGATTTTGACGCATTGAAGACGAATCCGCAAACCCTTTTCTCCATCAGTTTTCGAAAAAATCAATTTTGAAGAAAAAAGTCACTTAATTGTTTCTGTTGAACAGGATTTGTGACGAATATATAAAAGTTCAAGAGATTTCATAAATTGCAAAGAATTCTGTAGACTTTTGCGAATAAAATCATATAAATTACTTTCGCAGGACGAATTTGCAAATATGTTTAAATATTATTTAAATATTGCGAAACACGTTTCGCGTTCACATTTTTAGAACGTTCCTTATACTTTGAACAAGATTTGTGACGTCAGTTTAAAAGTGAAACAATTTTTATTGACGGCAAAAAATTCTGTGGACTTTGGCGAATAAAATGATATGTATTACGTTTGAAATATTAATTTGCAAATATGTTTAAATATTAGTTAAAGTTGGCGAGACACGCTCCGCATGTTTATTCTCCGAGACTCTTTTCAAGTTTGCGTAAAAATTGTGACGTAAATATAAAAGCTAAACAGTCTTCCTCCACCGCAAAAAATTTTGCAAACTTTTGCGAACAAGATTATATAAATCAGATTTCCAAAATCAATTTGGAAATATGTTTAAACATTAGTTAAATTTGGCGAGACACGCTCCACATGTTTATTCTCCGAGATTCTTTTCAAGTTTGCATAAAAATTGTGACGTAAATATAAAAGCTAGACAGTCTTCCTCCATTGCAAAAAATTCGCCAAACTTTTGCGAACAAAATTATATAAATCAGATTTCCAAAATCAATTTGGAAATATGTTTAAACATTAGTTAAATTTGGCGAGACACATTCCTCGCGCTGATTCTTCTAGACTCTTTCCAAGTTTGCATACAAATTGTGACGTAAGTATAAAAGTTAGACAGTATTTGTTTATTGCAAAAAATTCTGTGGTGTCTTGCGAATAAAATGAGATGCACCACTTTTGCAATATGAGTTTGAAAATATGTTTAAATATTAGTTAAAGTTGATAAAACGCGCTCCGCGATTGCATTGTTAGAAAAGATCATGTCATTGGAACAAGATTTGTGACGTAAGTATAAAAGTTAGATAGTATTTGTTCATTGCAAAAAATTCTGTGGACTATTGCGAATAAAATGATATGTATTACATTTGCAATATTAATTTCCAAATATGTTTAAATATTAGTTAAAGTTGATAAGACACGCTCCGCGATTGCATTTTTAGAACAATTCTTGTCATTTGAAGAAGATTTGTGACGTAAGTATAAAAGTTAGACAGTATTTATTCATTGCAAAACATTCTGTGGACTATTGCGAATAAAATTATATAAGCTAGGTTCGCAATATCGATTTGCAAATATGTTTAAACATTACTTAAATTTAAAGAAACACGCTCGACGTGCAAATTTTTCGAGACTGTTTTTAATTTTGCACAAAAAATGGGCCTCCGGGGAGGGTTCCAATTACTCTACGCGATAGAGCAGACATTTTTCTTTGGAAAACACTCCTAAAATACAAAAAATGTGCTTTGATGTAGTAAATAAAATCTAAAAAGTCGCGGAAGTCACGGATTGTCAGTAGGGGTTCTCAAACAGAATCGAGTGTGCGTACTAAACAGTGCTCTCGGAGAACCTCTGCTGACAATCCTTCACTCGCGCCACCCTTTGGTTTTTATTTATTAAATCAAAATCTGTTTTACATATTTTCTGAGTGCTTTTTAAAAAATGTTTGCTGTATCGCGTAGAGTAACTCGAATTCCCGACAGAGACCCAAATTTACAGAACTTTGAAAAAATCGTCGAAAAAAGAGTGCGCGGGCCTTTTCTCGCGAACTTCAATCAATATTTAAACATATTAATTTTAATGGCTTAATTTACGGAAATATTAACGACAGAGACTTCGTTAAAAAACAAACAATTGTTGTTAGTATACGTACAGTAACATTTTATTAGTATACGAGATATTTAAAAAAAATTATTTTGCATTTTTATTTCCGAGTCACCCGAAATTTATGGGCAGAAAAAATGTCGTCCATCTAGCGGTGAACGGTGGAATTAAATTCGTTACTCCCCTCTTATGATTACCCCTCTGTAATGGCGAAATTCATGGGCAGAGAAAATGCCCTCCATCTAGCGGTGGAAAGATGAAACTATTTTAGCGACGAATTTAGTTCCACTGATTCACCGTTAGATGGAGGACATTTTCTCTGCCTATGAATTTCGCCATTACTACCCTCCAATGATAACCCCCCTGTAATGGCGAAATTCATGGGCAGAGAAAATGCCCTCCATCTAGCGGTGAAACGGCGGAACTAAGTTTAGTGGCGGGTTTAGTTCCTCCTTTCCACCGGTAGATGGACTAGTTTAGTTCTACTTTTCCACCCCTAGATGGAATAGTTTAGTTCCACCGTTTCACCGCTAGATGGACGGCATATTTTCTGCCATGAATTTCGACGTTACGGGGGATTGGGGGGCTCTCTCAGGAGGGAGTAACGAGTTTAGTTCCACCTGTTCACCGCTAGATGGACGACATTTTTTCTGCCCATGAATTTCGACATTACGGGGGATGGTGGGGCTCTCTCAGGAGGGGATTAACGGGTTTAGTTCCAAATTGTCACCGCTAATGGATGGCATTTTTTGCCCATGAATTTCGGGTGATTCAGAAATAAAAATGCAAAATAATTTTCTTTAAATATCTCGTATACTAATAAAATGTTACTGTACGTACACTAACAAAAATTGTTTGTTTTTTAACGAGGAAGGCTCTGTTGTTAATATTTCCGTAAATTAAGTAATTAAAATTAATATGTTTAAATATTGATCGAAGTCCGCGAGACAAGGCCCGCGCGCTCTTTTCGACGCTTTTTTCAAATTTAAGTACAAATTTGGTCTCTGAGGGGAATTCGAGTTACTCTACGCGATAGAGCAGATATTTTTCTTTAAAAAGCACGCAAAAAACATGCAAAACAAATGTTGATTTTGTAAATAAAAGCCAAAGAGAGACGTGTGTGGAGAATTATCAGCAGAGGTTCTCCGTGACTTCCGCGACTTTTTAGCTTTTATTTATGACACCAAAGCCCATTTTGTGTATTTTAGGAGTGCTTTCCAAAGAAAAATGTCTGCCCTATCGCGTAGAGTAATTGGAATCCTTGCCGGAGGCCCAACTATTTTGGAAAATTGAAAACAGTCTCGAAAACTAAGCACGTGGAGCGTGTCTTGTTAAATTTAACTAACGTTTAAACATATTTGCAAATTGATATTGCAAATGTAACTTACATCATATTATTGGCAAAAGTCCACAGAATATTTTGCGATTAACAAAAATTGTTTCACTATTAAACTAACGTCGCAAATCTTGTTCAAAGTACAAGGAACGTTCTAAAAATGAGAACGCGGAATGTGTTCCGCCAAATTTAACTAATGTTTAAACATATTTGAAAATTAATATTGCAAATGTAATACATATCATTTTATTCGCAATAGTCCACAGAATTTTTTGCAATGAACAAATACTGTCTAACTTTTATACTTACGTCACAATTTTTATGCAAACTTGAAAAGAATCTCGGAGAATAAACATGCGGAGCGTGTCTCGCCAACTTTAACTAATATTTAAACATATTTGCAAATTAATATTGCAAATGTAATACATATCATATTATTGGCAAAAGTCCACAGAATATTTTGCGATTAACAAAAATTGTTTCACTATTAAACTAACGTCGCAAATCTTGTTCAAAGTACAAGGAACGTTCTAAAAATGAGAAAGCGGAATGTGTTCCGCCAAATTTAACTAATGTTTAAACATATTTGAAAATTAATATTGCAAATGTAATACATATCATTTTATTCGCAATAGTCCACAGAATTTTTTGCAATGAACAAATACTGTCTAACTTTTATACTTACGTCACAATTTTTATGCAAACTTGGAAAGAGTCTCGAAGAATCAGCGCGAGGAATGTGTCTCGCCAAATTTAATTAATGTTTAACATATTTCCAAATTGATTTAGAAAATCTGATTTATATAATTTTATTCGCCAAAGTCCACAGAATTTTTTGCGGTCAATAAAAATTGTTTCACTTTTAAACTGACGTCACAAATCTAGTTCAAAGTACATGGAACATTCTAAAAATGTGAACGCGGAACGTGTTACGCCAAATTTAACTAATGTTTAAATATATTTGCAAATTAATATTGCAAATGTAATACATATGATTGTATTCGCAAAAGTCCACAGAATTTTTTGCAATTAATAGAAACTGTCTAAGTGTACAACTGTCTAACTCTCTGACTGATTAACTGTCTAAACTCTTCATCACAAATCCTGTTCAAGAGACGAAATGACCATTTTATTAAGCGACTCAAACGAATATTAATTATTACGTCGTATCTTTAACTAGATAACGCAAAATAAAATTATATAATTATACTAATAAATCTATCAAATAATAGCAGAAGTTTAAATAACAGGAGTTCAATTTCACGAGAAGTTAAATCCGAATATTTGCGATTTTAAAATGAAGAACAATTATGATGTACTTCCCATTAAAATATACTTTCTTGTAAATTCATTTATTGAACTCCAATTTCTTAATTATTTTCCATTTTATTATTCCTTCCCTAAATAAAGATACCCACATTTGTTCCATAAAAATTAATCTACCGAACTCTCTAAGGTGATGCGATAAACTTATTTGAAATAAATTCCATTCCCTCAGGAATCAAAAGGCCCGGTAGGTCTCAATAAAGACGGGAATGTCACAATAAAAATACAAGCGAAACCTGGTGCAAAGCATAATAATATAACAGGTAATTCTCTCTTCCGATTAATAAACGGCGCAAATCATTATTACAAGTAACGTAAGAATTTTTATTCGGAATTCCATCATTTATTAGATATCTCCGAGGAAGCAGTGGGGGTTGCAATTTCCGCACCCCCCGTCGAGGGTGAAGCAAACACAGAACTTGTTAAGTACCTGGCGTCCGTGTTAGGTTTGAGAAAGTCTCATGTGTCGCTTGATCGAGTTAGTTTGAAATACAAACATTTATATGCAGATGAACATAACCTATTCTAGACCTAAATGTAACCAATGTTTTGTAGGGTTCTAAAAGTCGACAGAAGGTAGTATTAGTATCTGGATCTACAGTGGATAACGTTCTGGAAAAGTTAAAGACAGAGATGGGAACTTGAAAAGAATCATCGTGTTATTTTACTGGCAATGTATTTTAATTCTTTGTCATTATAAGAATATAATATAGCTTCCTTTTATAGTTTGTTTAATGACATCATAGATGTGCTGCTCTCTTCTGATGTCATGTATCTCCATTTATGTGACTCATACTTGCTGTACATATGTATGTGTATGGCAGAGTGTAGGCATAACATATCGATTTGTTAACTTTATACAATAAAGGGAAGATTTTATACATATATTTTGTGACGAAGACTTCGCAAGTTATTCATTTTAATAATACTTCCTTCTCGAAAGACACTTCGTGGTATATTTTGTTCTAAACCCTGTATGATACTTCTTATTATACCCAAGTCTCTTTTTATGCGGTGGATACGTTCCGCAGAAATCCGCGTAAAAATCAGGCATAAAAACGAGATCGCTTTCTTGGTTAAATTAAGGATAATTTTGTTAAATACCAGCAGCGATTGCATACTTCGTTTAACAAATTTCCTGATTTTTAATTAAATTGGAAGCACAGGTCAATTTTCTCCGTAAAATTATATTTTTGATTATCGAATAGAAGGCGTATAATCTTACTATAAAATTACTATAAAAATACAAATTAAACATTATTCAAATGCAATCATTTAAAATCATATTATAGTACACTTTAATTTTAAGTATTCAACTACAAGTACGTTTAATCACTTTACAAATTCCGTTTATCTTTTTAGTCAAAAAACGAGGACGTAAGTTGGTTTTCTAAGCGCGCAAGTTAACTTAATATGCAGCGACAGGAAATATTATAAGCGTATTAATCTCGTGGTAATATCGGAGCAGCTTATTCTTTTCAGGTCTCCAATAACGTTATCAAGAATTCTTCACAAAACTTTCGTAAAACAACTTTCTCTACACTTTCAAGTTTTATATTAGGTCTGCCAGAGAGTTCTTTCCGTTTTTGGCAAAGGAAAATAATAGAATTTCATGCTGTTTAGTAATATTTATATAATTATGTTATCCCCATCACTTTATAAATGATAGGCGATAATACTCTTTGATAATATTTTCGAAGAAGACCCATTTCTACCGAGAACTTATCATCATAGAAATTATATCATAATTGTGCCCAAAGAGGAAAGAACTTTCCGGTAGACCCAATATTTGCATCCGAAAAATATTGATAAACATTCATTCCTGAATTTCGAATGCCTTATCATCCAACCATGGCCGGAAGATTGGTAACGTTGATGGATAATGAGCTCCTCTTTTCGAAGGTGCAGTTCCGGCTGGTGCACCTTCCTGTCGCAGTGGATAGGTAGCCAGGACGATTGGTATTTGTAACTTGATTTCCTTATCCAAACTCTTTGGGCTTATCACGAACTAAACGATAAAAGAATTACATTGCATTTTATGAGTTCCGCTAGATAATATTAACACTTTACCGTCCGCTGACACCCGGTTGGTATCATTTACAAAATGACAGATTGTGTTTTCACTGTTTCCTTGTTAGCTTACATTTATTTACATATATCCTCGGAATTTCGTGTAAATTAGGTAACAGGATCAAGACTTATTGTGATTTTCATGGATTACTACAATATATTGTAATTACAATTTGAACGATGCCGCGAAAAATACCGACGACAGATGAAAGTATTTCTATCACAGGTGTGGACGTCAAAGTGTTAATATGTTTGGGAAACAATTTTTTATGACTACATAGTATATTTATTCTCAGATTTTGAAAGTGGTTTTAGTAGTTTTATTAACACTTTCGCAAAGGATGACGCAGATGTGAGTTTTGCGGATTCTTTACCAGAACCTGGATAACTGAAATGTGAGTCTTTAGATAGGTTACTCTTTAGTCTCAAAACGCTTGAGTACGTTTTGACTAAGTTATTTATTGATTTTTATACTGTTTTTTCTCAATTTAAGTTTATTTAACAAAATTTGGCGAATTCACCCCGTTACACGCGTAACGTTCGACTAAGAATGATCCGGCGAGAAAGTGTTAAAATACGTTTAACAAATTTAACAGATTTTAACATACAGTAACTCCCGTATAACGCGAGTTCTTACAACGCGAATTCCTATAACGCGC
This sequence comes from Nysson spinosus, assembly GCA_910591585.2. Lineage (NCBI taxonomy): Eukaryota > Metazoa > Arthropoda > Insecta > Hymenoptera > Crabronidae > Nysson > Nysson spinosus. Next base: position 718,883 of record OU342852.1, on the reverse strand, counting down.
AAAGATATTGCGACTACTGTTTTCATATACCGCGATTCTTCGTACAACGCGCCAAATAATAAACACAGGAATTACCTGATTTAAGAATGAAATCTGTTTTAGTTGAGCGTTAGATTGTTTTCTTCATCGTATATGTGCCATTTATTTTTAAAATGCTATCCTATTTGATAAAACATAGAAAATAAAAGTTGGCATAGAAATAATCATTTCAAACATGTTACTTTAGATTATGCGCGTTATACGAGAACAATTCCCGTACAGCACGATTTCCTATGGCGCGCAATGTATTAACCGGGTTATACGGGAGTCTACTGTATATTCTTTATCTTGTTACGTATACATTAATTGCTAATTGGGTTTGAATTTCTTGAACAAGCATTTTCAAGTTATCGAACTAAAAAATATTATAATACTATGTATTCCATAATTCTATAAGTCATAATCTAAAATATCAGTACTAGGTAAAAATGCAGAAATATTCTTTCAATCTATATTCGTGCGAATGGAAAGAATAAATTAATCGATTTAATTACGTCTTTAACTTTATAAGCTTTTATAATTACGTCTTTAACTTTATAATTACGTCTGGAACTTTATAAACTTGAACGTTTTTATTAATATACGTCCTTAAAAATAAAGATGGACGTAAAAAAGAAATTAATCGATTTAATTACGTTCGTTATGCAACGTGAGTCGCAAAAAATGTCAGAAACTGGAAATTTACAAATTTGAACATTTATATTCAATTCCGCGTTCCCGTCATTTCGATGGCTTCGATAAATGCAGTGTTAATGCAACAGAAAGAAGTTAATAGTACATTCATATTATGCTCGATATTGACTTTTTGCTGTTTGACAGTGATAAAGTTAACGATTATTGTTCTTATATTTGCAATATTACTTTCACTTACGTAAACGTGATAAAGTACGTTGATAAGATGACACCCTCGTAGATTAGTGGGTGGTAATGGCGGGACATACATTTGTTCATTTAACCACTCCTCGCCTTCCCCAGGTCGAATTTTCCCTCTGGAAACGCTTGCCAACTCTCTAGTTTCACTCGCGAGTACTTTACCGCGACAAAGGTACTGAATTGTTTCGGTCAAGGATGCTTTAGTCGATTTCATTGTTACCTGTTGAATGATAAGAGACCTTTAGGATATCAAAATTCACACGAACTTCTGCCGATACCTAATAGCTATATAAAATATATTTATTCTTATATCTAAAGGGTAATACTGTTTACTCTTTGTAAACATATTAAGTAATTTTGTTACAAGATCGTAATTAACCGCCTGTATACCAAGATCCTAGAATGAAAGAGTTTAATCGAGATCATACAGTACTCGTTTATCTAAATTCCTACTATATTAAATTATTCATGACCCTTCGGATTATATAAATTAATAAATAAAGTATTGTGTTCTGTTTGGGTGGAGTGACGGGAGATAGTAAAGGTATCTGAATTTCGAAACAGGGCTATCATATTTAATATCCTCGATCCTACGATCGAAATATTTTATGTTAAACCACCGAATCGAAATACGATACATACTTTGCTTCGATTGCTGACAGTCGCTGAAATACCGATCGTTTCTCCTGGTACGTATCCGCCTCTGTCAAGGCTTACCCTGCAGAATACCGGTCCTCCTGAGACACACGAAACCCCGACCCGTTGTTCGATTTCCTGTCTTGCAGGTTGCTGTTAAAAAAATAAGAACATTCTATTATTTATTTATGCCTGTCTTATTGGCACCGCATACTCGTAATACTCTTTTTGTAAATATTATATAGGATGCCACGTAACTGGTGGTACTGTATTAATTCACTAAAAAGGTAAATGCGTTGTACCGAGGAAAATTGATTGGTCGTATATATACGCCTTTCGCAGACAATGGGTTAAATTCCATTTATTTTTTATACGTTATTCAATATTGAATTCTTCCTGTTATATGAGGAAAGTTATACTATATATGTTTTATTAGATAATTATACCTCATATATTTCAGTTTGAAATGTGAGTGATATTTACGGATGAATTAATTTACCCTGTCGAGTTAAATCAATATTGATGTGAAAGTACTATGAAACCTGAGGGGAGATCAAAACTATCGGCTATCGCTTTGAAACCTTCCGATTATGCAATGTAAGGCGTGCGCAATGAATGTGACCGTATGGTTGCATCAACAATGCGGTTGCGAACAAAGCTGAATGTCACATGCCTACGTAATAATTAACTTACGTTACATATTAACATATGTTGCGAATGTATTGCGTTAATCTACTGATTCTTTCGTCGCGTCCAATCAATGCAGTTACAGAAATATGTAGGTAACCCTTGTACAACGCGGTTTCAATATAACGCGGTTCACAAATTATGGCGATCATCGTACAATGCGGTTAATATAACGCGGTTCACAAATTGTGGCGACCCTTGTACCACGCATTACTTGTACAGCGTGGTTTTGATACAACGCGGTTCACAAATTGTTGCGATCCTCGTACAACGCGGTATTTATACAACGTCGTTTTGATACAACGCGGTTCACAAATTGTTGCGATCCTTGTAAAACGCGGTATTTATACAACGTTGTTTTGATACAACGCGGTTCGCAAATTGTCGCGATCCTCGTAAAACGCGGTATTTATACAACGTCGTTTTGATATAACGCGGTTCAGAAATTGCGGCGATCCTCGTATAACGCGGTATTTATACAATACGACTTCGATATAACTCGGTTCACAAATTGTGGCGATCCTCGTACAACGTGGTAGTAATACAACACGGTTCACAAATTGTGGCGATCTTCGTACAACGTGGTACTAATACAACACGATTCACAAATTGTGGCGAACGTCATACAACGCGGTTCACAAATCGCAGCGATCCTCGTATAACGCAGTAGGACAGTTAATAAAAGGAGATCATGTTTTATTTGATTGATAGAAGCAATTAACCAGCATTAATATTGATGATTTTCAACTTGTTATCACTCGTACTAATTAACACGCTAATGAGCCAGATACAAACGAAATTAATATTATAGTGTTCATAAATATTTCTATAATGAGATTAAAGCAGAGTCAATAACCGAAAATTGAAAACACCTATCTCTTAATGATCACGTTCACCTATTTACAATCGCTTTCGATGCAGATGGACGGCCATTATTAGAAACTCGATTATGCTAATATAAACCTAAAGATTTAATCAGATTTACCAAAAAGAAAGTGTGTACCATGTGAAAATCTTTCACGTTAAATGGCTTGTTAATAATGTGAATCTATTGTTAATAATTCATTGTTCAAAGTGGCCTTCATTAGAGTGAAAATAATGAACGTGTATCACGCTGGAAGATAATACGCATCAACGATAATTAATCTATTAAAATACACGCGTGATAAATTCAGATACTTCTTGTGATTATTAACTAGAAACTTGCCTATTGTTGGCATATTAATGGAAGTACATTTCGGCAAATGTTACTAACTCATAGTGCTAATAGAAAATATTTTTTGATTGTGTATCACTTAAGTAACAAAGAACCATACGTAAATGTCCGCATACGATTTTTATATACATGTATTCATTATCCACGTTAATTTTAATTCATTAAAATAATATGTTCCGATAAGAGTTTGTTAATCAGCGAAGTAAGTAACGAGCTCTTTGGTTAACTGCTTCGTGTATTTCTATTCCTAATGCAATCGTGGCAAATTTAACGTCGACGAAGCAAAATTCCTATACTTGGAGCTTCGTTACTGCAATGTGGATCGTAAGTTCATTTAATTCCACGAATCAACTAGAAACTGGATTCCCGATCTTAATTATGCGACATCAAATTCGCATATCAAAGTTATAATAAAATATTAGGAATATGCATAAGTTATCGCCGTTTTTAGATTACACAAATGCAGTTAAAAAGCTTGTAGATCGATGGAAAAGTTATAGAAAATAATGAAGAATATTTTTGGAATAAAAACTATTTTTCTTAAAAAAAGATTAAGTTCGTTTGATTTCATAAAACTGCGAGAGCTTATGCACATACCTGATCATTTTAATTTCTACACGTTTTGCTCTATTGTTATTATACATTGATATAAATATATAAAATGTTATTATATGCTCTCGCTTGTATTTCTGTAATTAAATGGAATTTAATTTAATTACATAATCCCATATATTTTCATACACTCGACTTGTATATTAGAAACAAACATTATAAAAGATATTGCAGTTAATAACATTCCTGCATTGGCCACGGAACGAACAATTATTCCTTTTCCTTCTGACATAACGTTACCCTTTAAACCGCTAATGGCGGAAAGTATTTAATTATAACAGCTAAACGTACAACTTAAATACATGTAAGCTCCTACTTTACTTCATTCAATGTAAATGAATTACAGAATGTAAATGAATGACATTTACAGAGTGTTTATTTTCACGGTATAATTAATATTGAAATTTACATTTGATTCCCCGCCATGAATTCTAATGTTATTGCATCCAAGAATGTAGATAGCAAGACGAGTCTAGTATGAAAAATGAACGATTATCGTAATTAGAACTTCACAATTAGAGCATAGAAACGTAAACTCCTTATAACTCGAGCGTTTTAAAAGATCGAAAGAAGCGTAGATTCTTCCGTGTTGTTAAATTAACCGTTTGAATGGCGCGTTGATCGCGTTTTTCTAATTCCGTGTGAATAAATGCTATGCGTCGCGATTGGGCTGTTTTTCTGTTTATAAGCAATAACTATTGGTTCGTTGAATTCATTGTTACTGTGGCATCCCTTAGGGTGTAAGTAGTGCAAATATTGTGTTTAACACGATGAGTGGTGTACTGATATCCGTGTTGTACAATACCACGCGATACGCGGCGGTAACGTCTATATAACGTCTAGAAATAATACTGTTTAAGCGCTCTACGATACATAGGTTACTTTACATTGTTATCGTAATGTTAAAAATATTGAAAATTTAACAAATATTGGCGATATATTTGATCCGAGTTTGAGTAATATTGGCATTGGTGGTCACCGGTTCAACGTTTTAATAATTTCGATAAACGGAAACAGTAAAATACGCATCGACGAAATCCGAGTGTGCAGTCAGTTTGACTCTACGGACCAATGATCTGCTAGTTTTAGGCACGGAAGAGGAGAAGTGCAATTACGACGTCTGGCACTCAAATGGTTAGTATCTATTAAAATCCCAAGAAGAATAAGAATTGAAATCGATTCCCAAGAAAAGCATAAATCGATTGTGGAAAATGTAGAATTCTACTTGGATTCATAACTTACCGCAAGAATCGGTGGTTCTAAATTGAGGTCGATTGGATTCATCACGATAAAGACTTGCTGATTCTTATGCGTCAAGCCACCCGGCTCGCGGAGTGCAGCTTTGCAATAATATTGCACCCAGCCGTGTTTGCCGAGGAAAGTGGACGGTAAACCCAATGGTAATCCTAATTTGAATGGAAAGCTGTGTATACCCGGTGACAGTAGAGATGGTCCTTCTCCTGGGGGACGATGTTCATGCACGATCGAAAGAACAAAGAAAAAGAACAGTTTAAACATTATTATGCGCCGTGTGACGCGTAGGTGTGGCGAAACGCACGCCGATCAAAAATTCGAGGGATTACATCCCAAGAATACCAAACAGCGACTTTAAATTTAGAAATTCAATGTTTCTTTATAAATATGAGATTTATATCGAATTACAAACTAATTATAGATCTTTGAATATAAGTAAATCAAATCACTAGTTTCGCATTACTTCTGCATAAAAAGAGACTCGAGTGTACTCAAGATTTATTATCCTTGTTATTCTTAACCAATGAACTGCGGAATTTAGTTTCAAAAATCTCTCATAGGGTGCGTAATGAAAATCAAGCAATTACGTGTATACTCGTCAAACGCAGTTAAGTGGTGAAATCCCTATTTTAAAACTTTTAGAATAATAAGATTGTTCTGATAAGAACTTTCAATTAATCCTTCTGCTCATCATAGATTTGATATTACTTTATTTGATGCTTGCATTTGTAACAATGTGTTTGCTTTTTACCCGGTTCTCCCAGTAATCTCATCCTAAAATCTATATAGTTTTCTTTGTCGTAAACCCTCTCGGCACGCTGGCTGCGTACGCGAACGACTCCTTCGCCAACAACGTGGAAATGCAATCCTGAAACGCTGCACCCAGGTATGAAACGGTATTATTTATCAAATATTTCATTTACCATAACAATCTTAAATCGTACTCATTATTGTAAACGATAAGTTGAAGTAAAATAAACGTACACTCTCGCTCAAAACTTTGAAGCATGTTAGAATTTCGAACGAAATGTTCTTCTTCCGGGGAAACACATTTTTTACAATAACCGTTCTTTCTAAATAATATAAGGTGATATGCTTCCAATGCCAATTTAAAACATAAATGTAATATTATTTTCCCACATAAACGCAATATTTTTAACAAAACATACGTATATATACGAAAAATTTGTCTGATTCAAAAAGTGCAGGGCGCTCCAAACTTTCGAACGGAAGTGTGCATTATATTCACATAAATAATGTAGTCCAAGACTATTAAAATGGTGGAAATTTATTATTTATTTTATTATATATTGATCTATGTTCAAATGTTTGCGTGACTTTAATTAAAGACGAGTTTATTATTAATTAATTAATATATTTATAAAGACGTTTTTTATTAGGTCGGTTAACATGAAGACGCGTATTTTGGTGACTGAGAGTCGCTTCCGAGTGCAAAGGATTAATATAACTTTACGACAACTCGTAATTAATGTAATTAATGCAACTTGTGCGGCGGTTAAAAAGCGACGTTAAAATTAACTGCAATAATTTTTGTTATTGGACTGTAAATCATCGACAACCATATTGAATCTCATCGTCGTCTCTCAGTAATCACTGAACTTCCCGCGATAAAGTGAGTGGCGACTCTCAGTCACCACTGAGTTTCCTGCAATAACTCGAGTGGCGACTGAGAAGCGGCATTCAGATTTAGCCCACTTCCTTTTTTATTCAATTATAAATCACCGGCAACTGGAGTAATTCTTAATGTCGCTTTTTAATCGCTATTCGAGTTGTCGCAATAAACTGAGTGGCGACCGAGAGTCGCGATCGAGTGCAAAGGGTTAAGCGAGACTCATGAATGGCCAGCACTTGTTCTTGTCGTTATAAATTCCTAGAATGTCCTAAGTATGCGTGGGCTGATCTAACTAGAATTTTAGACAAATCGACTTTAATGGTACTTAATTAGAAATCTAATACTACATCCAGTTTTCGTTTAATATAACACGAAGGTTATTATCCTACGATAGAAGCGGCAAAACTCGTTTCGTTAAGCGAACTAGTCGCGGTCAGATGAAATCTGATGGAATGTAAATAATGAGCACCTATGCAAGGCTTGCGATTCATCTCATGCATTCTTATGCGTTACACGTTTCCTCGTGCGCTTTCAGAAATCTTAGAAATCTAATATTAAAATATCTCCGAGATCCGGCATAATAAAAAATAATTGCATTCTGTTATTATTTTACCGATCATAGAAAGACCGAATGTACATGCCGCAAAACTTTATTCTTATTTCTGTTTAATTGTCAAAAATGTTATGACTTAAGTATTACTTATACTTTACGTGATATCAGAAGTATAAATGCAATGCAATTGGAAAGAATTTGCATTTTTGTTGTATAGTGAATGACAATAGTTTGATGGTCATAGTAATAGTGTGGTATTAGTATAAGGAAGTGCAAGTACTTTAAGGCTTTGATGCATTAATATTTTCGCATTACAATTTGAATACTTACTAGGCTTCATCATCCAATTCGATAAGTACTCGCCCAGACAGAAAGTGCCCGGGAAAATATAACAAATTTGTATTATCGAATAGTATCAGGAACTTATTCAATTTTCGCGTCATCCTGTCGCCTATGTTTTTATGATTCCTTATTCCGATGACAGGTCGTGCGCACTTACGTCAGGACAACTTCACTTTAACTGATTATACGGCGATTCGCGGGGTCGTAATTTTTTCTAACGAAGCCACATACCGGGGAGAATATAACTCGTGTAATCACACTAGCACACCCATAACCTTGCGCACCTTACAATTCTCCGTTTCGTATTGTTACGATTTGCCTCTCCCTATGCAATTTCACTGTGACACGCACACTTTCTCTAGTTTCAAATTCAAGTCTCTTCGGCGTGTCATTTTCTCGGACACTTTCGGGGATTCTGTATCACTCGTAGATTCGATATATAATCACGAAATAGTTGGATAACACTCCTTTCCTCGTATACCGTCAGACTTGTCAGCGAAGGCTCAAGGAGCCCGTTCCAACCTGGCCATTCTTGGAGCTGAGTTCACTTTCGCTCCCTACCTCCATCAACGGCATTCCCTCCTCCAATCGCTGTGGTTACCTCGTTTCTTTGCAACCAATCGAGAACCACCTTGAAAGAATACCCGTGGCTCTTCTTTTTACGAGGATTAGATCGTTTCGGTTATTTTATGCGTTGATAACTTACCTTACTATGCAGACTGTACAAAGCTCGATAAATAAACGCGATAAGGTTCCACGGTACGGTGCATCGCGGATTATTTCCCGCCAACGAGCTGGAGATGCGACAGCCTGATAAGGTCATACTACGCACGGGTTCATGTAAATATTAGCCCACAGTGAAAACTATTGCAACCTTCCACTTCCTATACCTTGCATAACGTGTGGGCGTTAGACCGAATATTGGGACATCAATGAGATATCGGTGGATATACGAAAGATTCCGTTTGATCGTTAAACTAATAAATACGAACTTTAATATTCACAGGCGGTGCGGATTACCTTGATGCCGTTAAATCCTTATTTAATTGTTTTCCTTTCCTACCGGCATTATTGCCGAAACCCAAATATTAGCGCCCTGTTATGAATTCTTCATATATTGTTATGCACAATGCACGGTGTACACGATTTTCTTAATACTTGAGCCCACGTGCGGATGTCGCAATAATTTATGATACTTATTTCTTACATGATTTTGTATGCATGCATAATTCAATACCATCGATTATATTGTAGATTATAAAGATGTGGATTAGAGAGGATTATTAAAAGGAGAAAGGCCGGAGTATGAAAATTATTTAGTTTAATAATATAAAGTTCAAATTTGTTGAATATATGTAACGTCGATCTGGCCACATTTTATTCAGGGTAGCTTTGTATATTATGACTATTATGAATATATGTAGATCCTAATCTACTTCTATGATTTGTACTTAATAATTTATATGGAAATGGGTTAAGTTAGGACTATAAAACAACCCTTCGTTTTTCCGGAGGAGTAACTCCGCGGCATTAATTATGGCCTGCAATTCAAGTGCATATGTATTTACTTGTTAGTATTCGGAATACTTATTTATTTATTATAATATTAATAAGAGAAGTTTTAGTTAAGGTTTATTATTAAATTTTGAGACGCACAAGCCTTGTATATATGGAAATATATCTAAATGAAGTGAAATTTTTACTTACGTCTTCAAACGTGTAAAATGTATTCAGCAACAGTGCGGCGACTCCGCAAGAAAAAAGGGGTGGAAATTTGATGGTTTTATTAAAAACATACGCTTTATCGGCGCAGTATTTGTAAAATTGCAGTTAAACGTCCGTTTAATTATTAAAGTTCTACGGTCAAACGTTTATTCTTACATGGTAAAACGTGTACATGTGTGATATCAGAGAAGCGCGCAGATGCACTTCTGCGCCTAAGAAGGGATCGTGTATCTTTTTAAGTATGGAGAAAAAAATAGTTGATCAAAAGGAATACTTGAAAAAATATTTGTCGTCCAACGTCGACGATGACAAGAAGAAGAAGAAAAAGAAGAAGAAGCTGAAAGTTGGGGCCAAAACGTAGGCATCGATTTTGAAAACTTATACTTCTCTTTAGCAGTTTCAACAGGCAACCCCTTGTGTTTTAGGTTATGTCACTTGTTTCATACGCCTGCTTGGAATTTAAAATTGAAATATTTCAAAACTTTGTTATAAAATTTATGAAAAAAATGCTTTCTTTAATGAGACCTCTGTGACTCCATGATACATACAGTATCGATATGGCGTATTATCTAGTTTGAAACAAAATACAAGAACGACTATAATAATATAAAGAATTTAGGACTAGTATTTATGAAGATTCTCCGTTTCTTTCCACAAACAGTTAGATGTGTTTTACAGAGTAAAGATCATTGATGATGACATAGACCTGAAGAATATGAGACCCATCGGAGACAATGAATTTGATATATTCATCGATACAGAAGATGCACCACAAATTGCAGGCATTGTGGATGAGCGAGGCCAAATCGATTTTGCAGACAGAAAAAGATGGAAAATTATAGCTGACAACGATGGCGGAGATATTTCATTTGCAAGTAACACCAAAGACAGAATGAAAGATAATGGAAATGATGTAAGGAATATCAGCGAAACTTCAAGAAAAGGCCCTGACAAGCATGCTTCGGATGATGATATTAGTCCCCCGAGGAAACAGAGAAATTATTCAGACGATGATTTGTCTCCGCCAAGAATATCGAAGTCCTCAAAAGAAAAGAAACAGGTTAAAAGAATGACCAAGGACACAGAAGATGATGATAGCGATTTAAGTCCACCAAGAACAAAAAAGAATAATAAGTATAAAGATCATAAACGTACTAGAAAATCTTCTGAATCAAGTAGCAGCAGTGACAGTAATTCTGGATCGGATGCTAAATCGCGTAAATACAAAAAGAAACAGAAATCGAAGAACGCGGCAGATGACTCAGATTTGAGCCCGCCAAGAAAGAATAAGAAATATGATTCCGATTTAAGTCCTCCAAGAAGAAAGAAACAGCGCGACCATAATGTGTCCTTGGAAAGTAAAAATAAAGATAATGATTCTGATTTGAGTCCACCGAGACGAAATAAAAAGTATAATTCCGATTTAAGCACATCCAGAAAGAAAAAAGGGGTTGATTCGGATTTAAGTCCACCCCGAAAAAGTAATACCGTTAAGAACTCAGATTTCGGGAATTCACGAAACGATATGAAATACAAACATTCGGATAGAAATTCATACAGAAATCAAAGAAACAAATACAATAATGCGCGATCGGGTCCGTCGAAGAACGATAATAATAGGAGCGATTCGGATTTAAGTCCTCCTCGGAAGAGTAGAATAAATGATGATTCCGGCAGCCCTTCGAGACAATTTAAACGTTACGAAAATTCGCATTCTAAATCGGCGCACAGAAGTAGACACAATGACACAGATTTAAGTCCACCGAGACGATCCAAACAAGAAACCGAATCACACAGAGATGATAGAAGACATAAATATTCGGACCGAAATATTTCTAAATCTAACAGGAATCATAATGATTCAGACAGAAATATATCGAAATCTAACCGGCATCATAACGATTCAGACAAAAATATTTCTAAATCGAATAGAAATCATAATGATTCAGACCTAAGTCCACCACGTAGATCTAGTTATGAAAAATCTAAAATTGATAAACGAAAAGATAAATGCGAACACAATTACTCTGATTCGAACACTTCCCAGACTCGTTCAAGATCATCGCGATGGGAACCTGATAATAGATCAGAGTGTAGTCCCGCGGGATCTCCAGAGCATAATAAGCGAATGAAAAAAACATTGGATGGCAAAACGGCAGGTTTGCAAGATGCAAAAGCGCTGCGCGAAGAAACTGAGGCACACAAAAAACGCGAAGCGGAGCACTTTAGCAAAGTAATTTTCTTTCGAACAATACATTTTGGATATTGTATGCCGTTATACTATAATAGACTGAGAACATTTATTAATTGTTTTTTCAGTTATCGAAAGATATTAGCGGCGTCGGCAAAGCTGCAATCGTACGTGATACTAAAACTGGTAAAAAACGTAATTTGGAAGCCGAAGCAGCCGAAGAACGCGAAAAACAAAAACGTCAGGACGAATTAAATGAAAAATACGTTAAATGGGGAAAAGGGTGAGATTATTACTGATATTTTTACATAGAATTTCCTCATTTTACGGACATTTTGAACATTTCCATCATATCAAAATCGCGATTACTTTTTCAGCTTGAAGCAAGTAGAAGATCGCCAACAGCAAATGCATGATGATTTGTATGAAATGAGTAAGCCCTTAGCTAGATACGCTGATGACGCCGATTTAGACAAACATCTTAGAGAACAAGACAGGGAAGGTGATCCAATGTTAAATTACATTAAACAAAAACAAATTAAGGAGGGAAAAAGACAACCAGGTAAAGAGAAACAAAACAGTTTAAACACGATTAGCACTTCGCGATCCCGCGGCGGCGGAGACATTCCCACAACAGGCCATGCTTTATTTTCCGAATTACTGCAAAATATACTATGCGCTTGCTTTTATATACGATTTAAATGTAATAAACGTGAATTAGAATCGGTCGCGAACGTGTTAAGCACATTTGTTGCAAGCTATATCTAAGTTCTTTTATTCTCAGATCTTCCGCGATACGAGGGATCGTTCATGCCAAATCGGTTCGGTATAAAACCCGGTCACCGGTGGGACGGAGTCGATAGGAGTAACGGATACGAAAAGAAATGGTTTGAAGCGCAAAACGCGAAAGTCGCCGTTCAAGAGGAAGCTTACAAATGGAGTACTTCCGATATGTAATATTTTCCTTTATTCCTAAGGAAAATACTGTTTGTTGGAAAAGATCTATTTTTATCATCGAGCCAAGCTATTTCCTGCAAGTTGTACACTATATTCTTTTTGTAAAGCATCCAATATCTGTTTACAATAAACACTTCTACGACTGCATTAACAATTCTCCTACGTTCCGTTACATGTGAAATGTGCAATTTTCAATCGGTACGTTCGCTTGATGTTTGTTCCATGCATATTCTAAGAACCATTAATTACATTTCTGCTTGCGCTGTGATGTGACTCACGCGACAGTACAGTAGAAAACAATAATATCGCGTTTGGAGGAGACATGAATCACCGAAAGATTATCAAAACCGCGAAATCGATATTCGCTCCAGAAAATGAGCGAAAAACCGAGGAGTCTGGCGCCTGTCTGCCAATGGTCTAGGCATTATAACAAAGGCGACCGACGAAGTATCGTCTCTGAAATCGATCGAAGGACGCAAAAGTGTTCTCCGGATGGTATATGAGTCCAGGGAGTGGCGTCTGGCGTCGACTATAATATACTGACCACTCCAGTAATCTTGCCTAGGACAGATTAACTTATCTGAAAATTTGCGAGAATCGTGAGCTATGGGAATGTGAAATAGTGGGAGAAAGGTTTCGATCGGTTTTGCTACGTTAATAGTAAACTAGTGTGAGGTCCGACGTGTACATACACAAAGATCGTTGGTGTAGAGGCGACGTAAAAAGCATATATACAGAAGTATCGGTGTGTGTAAGGGGAATATATATCGACTCGCGTAGTAGCGACGCAAGGGCAGGGTCGTCGGCAGTGCAGTTCGCCTCGCGACACCGACGGAACAGGTCGTGCTTGTGGGGTATATATATAGTTTAGAGTTTAGTGTTCGCCGGTAGTACTTTTTAATTAAGTGTCCGTAATACGTAGTGTCAATCGGTTTTAAGGAATACTACGATAAACATCTTGCACAACGAATCACATTTGAATAACGAAAGGCAGCAAGCATACGTATTTTCGTCCTTACGTATGCCGGTACCGTGAATTGTGTCGTTCACCTTCGACTTTGCGAGATAAAAGTACGGCTCGTTCTTTTCGTTTTTCGCGAAAACGACGAACTTCGGTCTGTGATCATTCGTGCTTGCCGTGATATATTTTTGTAAGCTCCTCCTCCGTGCAGTTCCACAGGGAATCCACAGTCTTTTGTTCGTGCAAACTGGATGTTAACGAGAAAAGTACTTTGTCCATTGTAACAACACGAACGCGTGTCGCGGGTGACTGTGGCCGGCTTTAATAGGAAAATAGAGGAAATCCTTGCGGGCAGGAAGAGGAGAAGGAAAATCAAGTGAAAATGGGGTGCAACACGAGCAAGGAAAGCGTCCAACCGGCAGCGGATGAGGCGAAGGATGATGTTAAAAACGGTGGTGAGTCAAATAATCTAACAATGATTATACGATTTCTACTGTCATTCAATTCTTTCGTTTAACTTTAACACATCGAGAAATGACTCTCATATAATTCTATTATCGATTTCAAAGAATATAAGATTTAATCTGAATGCCACTATGGCGACATCACTTTGTTCTTATTTCAAATTGTTTAACCGCCAAATCAATGTCGCTACGTGCTGACACTTGTCGCATTTTCGCTGAAAGAATATTCTTCGAAGCCTTCCATTTTACTAAGAAATCATTTCTCTCTCCTTATTTAAAATACGTACGCAATTATCAGAACATTTGAGCGTGAAAAATATTCTTTATTCGTAGCATGATTTGCGGTTAAGTTAATGACTCAGAAAAAAATGGCCGCTGAGCGGAGTCAATAGAACTTTTAAGAGAGTGAAATGGTCTTTAACAATATTCCTTTAGTTACTATACTCAAGAGCTTTCTCCCTTAATTCGATTTAAAACTTCCTTCGGGAGTAAAAAGTGAAGTACCTGGGGAAGTCGGGAGAATTTAATTTAAGATTTGCAATAAAGTAAAGTTCACTTCTGCCAAGATAAAATCACTGGACATGTACCAGGTTCATACGTCTTTTAACCCTTTGACTGCAAAACGCGTATATATGCATTCTCATATATCCATAAATATATATGAAAGGCGTATATATACGACCAGTGAATTTGCTCGGTACTACGCATTTACTTTTTTAGTAAATTAATATAGTATGGAACATACTGTTATGTGTCACTAACTCCTCGATTTTTCTTATTTTTGTCGACACTATTTAGTGTCAACTACTGTCACACGATGTTAATGGTTTTTTGTTAGAACACACCGTAGTCAAAGAGTTAAATATTCTTCTGACATACCTTCTTCTTTTTATTACTAATAGTAACTTTTATCTAGCGTTCTCCATAATAGTAAATTCAAGTTTGAAGTTTAAGATCGGTGATAGAAGAAAGTTTATATCTTAAAGAATCTAAAAACGCACTATATATGTACATCTTAAACGCGATGTTCTAGTTTCCGCGAAACAAACATCCTGAATTAAAGTCGGGTTTATATTTTCGCGATTTATTGAAGATACTTATGCATTAACACTTAAAACTACCAAAGTAGTCAAAATGATTGGTCCGCGATTTTTAATAAAATAATTCGAGTATGCAAAGCCGCGTCGTTTGAGATTTGATATACTTTTATTTGATATATTACGCAAATAATCCAATGCATTAATTAACTTACACCTTCCAGCTTTCATTTATACATAAATAAATGTGTAACATAACTGAGTATATGTTCGGTAGTTTCAGTGTTAATTTCGATTATTTTAAGAATATAATAGAATTATAATAACTTTTATAATTTCTATTAAACCGAAGGGGGTCAGAATCGTAAAAAGGTTTTGCAGAAAGTAACTTGTTTATCTCTTTCTAAGTATGGGGATTGAAGAGATATGCATACTAAAGAGAAATGTCTACATAACTACCGAATAATTAATCCAAGAAATGTACATAAACTAAATTAAAACACTTATTTTTGGGAATGTTGTAAATATTGTGATACATTTGTACTATAATCGAAAAGTACAACATTTAAGATCACATATTTGCTCCGACATGTTGTTTTACATTGAAAGAGCCCCATTGCGTGGAAAATATTTGACAGTTCCCTTTATATTTTAAAAGGTCCCGTATTAAAATAAGGCACGATTTATGGAATGTCTTATTTAACTTGAGGTCGATTGATATCTACATAATTCGGCAATAATATCAATATACCATATATGTTTTTTATTCTCATCATTTCCACCGACAGAAATATCTGTGTGTTTTTAGTGGAAATATAAATTTAAATATGATATTCACAATATTCGATCGGAGGTCATATCCCGTATCTTTTACACTTCCGTAAAAATATGATACCATTCGTCGGGGTTTCCGATGCATTGTTAATGACGTAATTTTACAACTAATAATAATATCCTCTTATAATAATATAATAACGTCTCTTCACAGGTAATGAGATACGAGAAATAATGACAAATTGTGCTTAATAAGCATATAATTAGAGTAATGAGTTTACTTCAGAAATTATGTTATAGTGTTCTATTAACACTTCGCTCACCAAAGGTGACTATAGTTACTCGGCGGTGAACGTCTCTGGTATCTTAACCCTTTGCACTCAGCGACGAGTCTCAGTCGCCATTTAATTTATTACGGCGACTGAGAAGCGACATTAAGATTTTCTCCAGTTATATTTTGTTATTAGACTTTAAATCACCGACAGCTGGAGTAAACTTTAATGTCGTCTCTCAGTCGCCATTCGAATTGCCGCAATAAATTGTGGCTACAGAGAGTCGCCTCTCGAGTGCAAAGGGTTAATACTACTAGATTCGAGAATCGCCACTATTTGTGCCATTATAAGTACCGTGTTGTATGAGGGTTATCTATATTTTAATTATTACTGTCACGTTTGATTATTCGGAAACTAATGAACATCAAAACTTGCGAGATATGAAATATTGAATAAGGTCAACAGACAAATTAGGATGAACATACAGGAAATGATTTCTTATGCTCGTAAAATTCCAAGATGTCCGAAATTATTACCATCGTAAAATATTCGCAGTAGAACGAGAAAACTGGGAAATTGGCGCACTGTAATACCAGAACATATTCTCTGCTCTACTTTTGCAATTACATCGACCCAAAAGTCTTCTCTAAAAATCAAGCACTTTTATACTAAATTGCAATTCGATAAAATGGTGATTAAAAATAGTGATCATTCGTATAACAAAAGGCAAACAATGTTACGGAGCAGCCTTCGTAAGATCGTATTATCTACTTCTTTTATGTTTACGTAACACGAAATGTTTGTGCCAGTAGTTTTCCTTTAGTTTTGTCCCAAGTGTTAATTGGAGACTCCAATTAATTGACGAGAAGAAGAAATGTATCAACCACCTCAACAATAAAAAAATTCTATAAAGTGTTGTGTAAAGTAAAACATATTTCCAAGAAACGACGTCATATTATGAACAAAGATGCTTAACATTCGGAAATAACTTATTATTTATAAGATACTTATTATAATTTCTAAGATATGTCCGACATTAATACCCAACATTTCGCAAACTTCTAGAAAACAAATGCTCACAGTGTTCACGAACGATGCTTGCTAAAGAAAAGAGAAACTTTGATAACATTATCGATTAATATTTCATAAAGTAGATATTTCGGAAGATTATCTTTTGCTGGGGAATGCGATACCAGGTTCGAAGGACGACGGAAAATTTGAGAGACACATTACTTGTTTGGTGTACATACTCGTAGTATGTAAAGGGTTACGTAAACTCGGAAATTATCGAGCTCATAAAGATCTTGAGCACGATGAGAAAATTGGCTTCGCAGTAGCAGAGCAAAATGTACGCTTTCTCACTTTTCCTGATCAGATTGTGAGATTGTATGCACGCTTTAGTAATATCAAGGCAATCGGCAAGATGTCGGCGACGGATGACCAGGTCATTTTTATAGCGAATGCACTCGGTGCTTTGTTCGTATGTACACTCCCTCTCAAAAGTTTCGAGCATGTTAGGATTTCAAAAGAAATACTGAGTTTCTTAACACTTAACCCATTTGCATTAAACAGAAAAGTGGAAAATTCATTCTTATCACCAACGTTTTTCTTGATTCGATTTAAATGAAAATGTTTCAGAACATATGAAAAAACAAAATGATATAATTAAAGAATTGATTATTTTATTTAGTTCAATATACATTAATAATAATGAAAGAGATGGAAACTAATTATTTTGCCTTTCTACAACTGTTCGCATTTAAGGTTTAACTAAATCAATATCGTATTCATAATATTGTTCTTCAAATTCTAATTATAAAGCATTCATTTAATTTTGTGAAGCATTAATGTAATGTTACTTTTATATATAAGTCGAATATTTTTAATAAAACATTCGCATATCTACGAAAAAT
The DNA here is from genome assembly GCA_910591585.2 of Nysson spinosus. Lineage (NCBI taxonomy): Eukaryota > Metazoa > Arthropoda > Insecta > Hymenoptera > Crabronidae > Nysson > Nysson spinosus. Next base: position 700,744 of record OU342852.1, on the reverse strand, counting down.
TTCTTTCGTCCAAAAACACAGGATGCTGCAAACTTTTGAGTCCCGTGGCATCCAACGTTGTTAAAATTACTGAATTCCACAAGTTTTCATAAATATGTCTCATAGTTTTCTTTTTACAATGAAATGTAGGACGTTGAACAGTCTTTCCGTGTAATTAGTTCATTTGTATAAACCCGCACGATGCCATTCAGCCTACGCGAATATCAACAGGTAGAGTGCTCTTCGATGTCTAATTTTAAATGTTAATCTACTCTTAACTTGCAAATACAAGTTCACTTGTTATCTTCACTCTGACTTTCGAGTCACTTCTCAATGAGTTATTAAACTGAAGAGTGTCTGAAGACACTTGAATGTAGTGGCAAAGCTTGATAGGTCGTTGATCATTTTCTTTACTTATCTTCAGACATCTAAGTAAATATATTATATTGGGTTGGCAAGAAAGTAATTTCGGCTTTCACAAATATATAGCGTTATGTTTGTTGCAAAAGACTTCTGTTAGTGTTATGATTTTGTTCCTTTTGATATTTAATAGATGTCGCTTTTAGTTTACAAAATGGAAAATATGTGCTTGATTAGTTCATTCTTTGTTTAAAAGAAATTGAGTTTTATTTCACGCTACAAAACCGAAATTACTTTCTTGCCAACCCAAAACTTACAGGTTTTGTACTCTAACCCAATACTTTTGCGTATCATATACACCTTTTTGCAGTCCAGTGGCGACCGAGAGTCGCCACCGGGTGGCTTAAACACTAGATAATATAAAGTGAATGATATAGCTACTCTTTAGTTTGTTGAACATGCTTATTTATATTATTATTTATCTACTTACATGATGTAATGGGTTCTACTGATAATTATAATGCAACCGTTGCTGCTGGTTTGTTATCATTATCAGCGTGAGCTGAATTCCATCATTGCCATAAATATACTTTACGTTTATAAATTTGCTTATCAGTTTCATTTGTCTGCTTGTTTATAAGCTGGTTAAAGAAGCACCACGAAATATTGTGGATTTTACATATTTATATTCGAGACGGAAATGTTATAATACTTTCTAAAGAAAATGTGGAATTACAAGAAAGCTTTAGTAATATTTATCTGAAATGGTACAATAATGTTGACGAATAGTTTATTATGGAATAATAGTAATAGTAGGAGAAGAATACAAAACCGACAAAAGCACTCCAAATTGACCCTTTTGCAGACCATATTCACCTTTTTGTAAATCAAGCTTCTCCACAAATTTGTTTTCTTAAGCTGTTCTAATAAAAATAGGATCCAAGTGTTAATAAGTTACGCGGTTTATGAAATCGTGAACGAGAATTTTCGTCGTATAACACGATTACTATAAATAATATGTTTGGGATAATATGATTGTCATGTCAAATTTTAGTTTCTATGTTTTAACAGTTATGAAACAAAAATCGATAGCGATGGAGATAACAAGCTATGCTGCTCCACTAAAGTCAACCGTGAATTCCGGTATTTTATTATATTGCGCGTTGTAGTATAATAGAATCGCGTTTTATAGAAAAAGTAGGAAAATCTTTAACACTAGGCGATATATTCAGTTATATTTGTATATTTATGAGTACGTCCTTAAAAAAGGATGGATTGAAGAAATAAATTAATCGATCTATTTATATCCATTGTGCAACTTGAACTGCGAAAAATCTCAGAAAATGAAATGTTATAAATTTGAACATTTTTATTAAATGTTGACTGCTTTAGTACTTTTAGTGTTAGCATGTTGTAGGAACTCGTATTACACGGGGGTTCACAGTATGTTGAATCTTCTGTTCACAATGATTACAATACACCGTAATTTTGAGATCAAAGTGACCATTTTCAAAATGATATAAGATTATATATTTTATCGTGCATTTTTATTTTTTTTCATGTATTAAATATAAAAGGTGAAATTCTTCGAGCTTTTATTAATACTCTCATAAAATACAATGTTTTATGTGTTTCTATATTTAAAGAATTTTCGAATAAACCACGGATAAAGCGAAAACATTGCAAACATTCCTTGTCAAAGAGGATAAAAACAATGTACGTTGGGGATAAAAACTTTGTTTTTTTAAGGAGGTTAAAGCTTGTACAGAATTCTAAAGGAATGTAGGTGAAACAACGTATTTGTTAACAAATTGTTTGAAGACACACTGTTGTTCAAAAGTTTGGAGCACGTTAGAATGTCTAAGGAAATAATGAGTTTCTAAATGAGACTGTAAATAAATATTTAATTCACAATATTGCTTTCCAATTCCAATTATAAAACATATTAATTGCGCGTGCTTTATCATTATTATTGCAATGAAAAAATCAAATGAAATGGAAGATAAGGATAGACGAGGATGTGACTTCAAAGTTACATGGAGCCATAGAGGGTTACCTGATTTTTGTATTATTCTTGTATCACATTTATATGAAAGTATTCAGTGATATTGTTTCAAAATGTTATAAGCTTTTCCTGCGAAACGGGTGCTAGTCGAGGAACAAATTTATCGTAATCCCTTAACGAAGTAATCAACTACTTTCTGGTGAGAATAAATCACATTGTATTGTTCGAAGCTTTCACTCTGCTGCCAAAACGGACACGGCGGGAGAATAATGTATTTATTCTACTGGGAAGTATCGGCTTCTAAGTGGATAAGTGCCAAATCGTTTCAGCCAGTCAGACAATGAGATCGACCTGGTAAAAAAGTACAGATTGATTATCATCTGATAGGCGAAACTCGGTCTGACAGGACAAATCATTTGCAAATTTTCTGCAATTTATGAGTAAATTAATTAAAATTTTTGACAATTTGGTAATCATTTATTTCTCTGAAATTAATAGTTGACAAATGGTTTAGCTATGATGTCATTTATTGTACTTCAAAATTGGTATTAAAGAAAATGTATGCGTTAATACGATTGATATAAATGATGCAGATTTAATAAAAATAGAAATGAGATTAGTTGCAATTTTTATTAATGCTCTTAGCGGATTTTTAATTAACTGTGTGGGGTAGAGAGGGATAAAAAGTGTCCCGTTTTTTTAGTACTTATATATACATAGTGGGATGTTTTCCATCCCACTTTTTCGGTTTACATCATAATTCATTGTGTATAAATAAAACAAACCCACTTTGTTATTTTTTAATTAAAATTATATTATAAATTTCTGTGCAACTAGGGTCTTTATTTATGTTAAAAGTTGGCGGATATTGAATAATACTATAACTAGAAATACCAGCACAAAAGTCCCTGAAATTATAGGCACGTAATTAGTTCCTCGTAATCAATTTCAATTAGCCATAACGAAGCTTTATTGCGCATCTTTTTCAATCGTCATTCGATTCTCAGTACATAGAACAACTAATTAGTTAAAACACGCACGGAAATAACCATTAACAGAATCATCAATAATTATGTGACAATGTTCACAATTTATTTCCAAGCAATGACAAGATTTCAAGTGCAAGATTGCTGGAACCTAATTCTGCGAAGTCAATCGATCTTACTTAAAGCGCTCACATAATTGAGTGAAGGTTACATTATTTGCCGGACAACTGTAGATTAAACAGGTTTCTCGAAATCGATCAATGATTTGTTTAAATTTCACATATATACTGGCTTGACCTTTCTATCGATAATTTCACTTAATCGATCTAACGAGGAGTAAAAGCATTCGATTCTCGGATTACTTTCTATAATGCTGGTATGAGAATCCAAAAGGTTGGAGGTTTCGTGTGCGTTTAAGTAGATACATCCGTTCTGGCACGCCACGCTATGCCACGCTATGCCACGCTATGCCACGCTATGCCTCGCCATGTATTCGCGTAGGTGTGCTTGTCTCGAGCAGGTTGCGTGCATTTCTTGACCTCCTTCATGACTTTCCTAAGATACATCGGTATGTTTATGAATCCGACAATAGCACCGACTTATATGCACTTCACGCGAATGGGAATTATAATTCTGATACCAAAAATATCATTCTACGAGCTGAATTAAAGGTTCCATTTTCTTTCCTGTAATTCTATGGTATTCTATTGATCCATATTCCACTGGTTTGTATTTCTTCGGGTGAAATTACACATCGCTTGCATGTACAGGTAACCCTCATACAACGCGGTTTCGATGTAGCGCGGTTCACGAATTGTGACGATCCTCGTACAAAGCAGTTTCGATATAACGCGGTTCACTAATATGGCGATTCTTGTATAACGCGGCACTTCTGGAATGCGACTTCGTTTTGATATAATGTAATTCACAAATTGTGGCGATCCTCGTACAACGCGGTTTCGATATAATGGGGTTCACAAATTGTGGCGATTCTAGTACAACGCGACTTCGATATATCTATTAGCCAACCCTTTTCTGGAACCTAACTCCCGCGTTACACGAGGGTTACCTGTACGTGATATAAAATATTGTTTTCTCGAATATGAATATACGATATGAATACAGGAGAATAATTGAATGCCCGGAAATATTGTTATATCGGAATAAACTGGAGTTTATTTGAGCAGATTGTTATTCAATTAAATGAAATTAAAATGAAAACGTGAGAGGCAGATTTGATAGATTATTTCCTATATTAACGAATTTTTAGTGCACAATATTTTATAATATCAGTATTTTGGTTGTAGCCATGGGTTTAATATAGCGATGTAGACGTTGAAGGATGTAACGGAGATTTAAATCTGTTTTACAATGCCAAGTATACATATAGTTGTTTCTCGTAATATTATGCCTCTTCCGTTTCCGTTGCGAAGGAAAATAGCTCGTAGGTTATTTTCCGTGGAAAACACAAATACGGAGAAATAGTGGATGTATTTTCATCTATTTCCCAGTCTAAGGAACTAAAAACTTTACAAATTATGCACACCAAGTTTACACGTTTGCAATTTAAAGTCAACTTTTTGCAACGGTAATTACATATCTGACGAATTGTCAATTACAATTAAATAAGTGTTTCATGTACATACTTATATTCCATGCAATCAAATTTCGAATTTTTTACCAATAAATTTACATTTAATTTGATTTTTATTACAAAAGCTTAAGAAAAGAATGTTGTAGATAAACTTGTTTTGGAAACGGGTGTATTTGATTTGCAAAAGTTGTATTTTATATGCAAACGGGTGAATTTGATTTTCACAAAGTTGAATTTGATGTGCAAGAAGGTGAATTTGATTTACAAAAAGTTGAATTTTATATGCAAACTGGTGAATTTGATTTGCAAAAAGTTGAATTTGATGTGCAAAAGGTTGAATTTGATGTGCAGAAGGGTGAATTTGATTTACAAAAATTTGAATTTGCAATGCAAAATCGACATAATCCTATAGAGTTCCCCTGACTTCGTAATAACAACTCATTTAAGCGTTTTAAAATATCTCGTAGAATAAACACCGAATCGTTAATCAACTCGATGAAGTTAATTGGCGCAGATCAATTACGTTTTATTGGACGTCACGAGGTTAAATCGCTGTCTCGGAGAGCTTTCTCATCCTCGGGACTTGTCAAAAACAAACCCCGAATATTCGCAGGACTCTGGTTTTGACGAGTCCACCATAATTTTTTGCTACGAGGTAATTTACGCTTCAAGAAACTCTCGCATTTTCCGCTTTCTTCTTCTTAACGTGGTGTAAAAATTATGAATATAGATTAATCAAAGTATGATGCTTGTTGCAATTATTAATCTTAAGAAGAACAGTTAATATGAAATGCAGTTGCGCCTCTTTTTATGTGTATCTTTTTAATGCGGTTTTGAGGTTATACGGTGAAGCAAAAGAAGCAAGATGAAATACAAAATTCAAGAAAGGAAGATTTAAGTGCGTAACGCGCTTATCCATTTATTTTCGTTCCTTTTATGTTTTTCCGTCGGGAATTAAGAGAAAAGAGAATAATTCCCACACAGAAATAAAGCTTTTGTGCAGCTGGTATTTCAAAAAATTATCCCTAATTTTTCTAAGAAACCTATATTTTTTTGTACGATTTTGTACGCGGAATTTTGTGGAACGTATCCACCGCATAAAAAGAGACTCGATTGTACTTGAAGCGTTAATAAATTTAATGGAATCCCAGCTAATAAAAAACTAGTGAATTTATTCAATTGCATCGAATCAGAATGTTTATTTTATTTCTCCAGTGTTTTATTGTCCACTTTGCAAATATATTAAAATATTTCTTTCGTTAAATACGATAATAAAAAGCACAGATAAATTTGATAAAATATTCAAACTTATTCAGATATATATTCAAATATTAATATAAATAAATTTAAATATCCAATAATAACTCCGTTAGTATCTTATTCATAGTAAAAATTCGCGATCTGAATTCATCATGCATATGCCACCAATTAACTAAAACCATGATTATTCTTTCAAGAACATTCCATGGCTCATATCTTGAAATTTTGGTTAACAAAATTTTTTAATAATTGCTACATAACCTGACAGTAGCAAGAGCAATTTGAAAAGCTGCCTAGATATTTAATAACATAAAGAAGATTAAATCAAATCGGTGTTTCATTACGGTGGGTTGAAGTGATCGGATAACCATATATTTGCAAGTGGTTCGAGATGGCGGGTACAGTTTAGCCAAACTAATAGCACTGGAATGTATACGCAGAGTGTCCCTCGACGTTATCAAGCGGATTTTCGAGGTCTATGACCGGCGATCGATCGTCCAATGCTCCTTGTTGGCCATTTGGTCCCCATTATCGATCCAAGAAGGGATTCGTTTAATATCCTGCCCTTTTGTGTGTTATAAAATTTTATAACGTCTGGGAAAGATGGAAAACACGGAATAATAAAACTTACGTCCCTTCAGTGGATTCGTTAACTCTGTTCATTGAATTACTGCGAAACGTATATCTGAAAATGTCGATTGCAGAAAATCAGTTCTTCCTTTCCCAGAAATGACTCCTTCCTTTTATAATTCCTTGTATTACGTCATCCCATAAGTAATGTCTTTTTTAGACTCTAACTCTCCATGCAAATTTTGTTCAAATGCAAAATATTGATCTAAGTGCGTACCGTCGAAAGAATACTCTTTATGACACGAAAAGAGAAGTTCCTGTAATCATATCAGCGAAATATGATATGAAACGTTGATATATGGTAAATAAGAATCGACATTACTTATGGGATGACCTAATACTTTTTATTCGTATACATGCGTAAGCTATTCTGATATTTGTGACGACACATCCGATGGTATTTTTGGACATCTGTGTCTTCGCCTCGGGAAAGACGATCGTACGAATTCCGCTTTTATACATCTAATTATTTATTGCGCGAAATCTAAATATAAGACATCCGTGACGCAAAAGAAACGGAACGATATCACGGTGTTCAAGTCTGGAGATTATTTATAATATAAACGCTTTATGATACAGGTTTGCATTCCAAATTAACCCTTTTGTAGATCACATTTACCTTTTTGCAAATCAAATTCATCCCTTCGCAGATGAGATTCAACCTTTTGTAAATCAAGCTTTTCTACAAATTTGTATTTAATAAAAATATTCAAATTGAGAAAGTCTCATAAAGTTTAATTTATTTTCATCATCCATCTTTGTTTTTAAGGACATATACATAAATATAAAAATATAGGTGAATATATTGTCGGTAGTTCTAGAGTTAAGAATTTGATTTCAACAAGATAAACAATTAACAATTCGCAATTAATTATGAAGCCATTCCGTTGGTAACAGAATATAATATCGGACAACTAATTAAACTAATATGAATTCATCATTCTCAAGGAATGCGTAAGCAAATCCGCCGGCTTTGTTTCGCTTTGTTTTGACTTTCTTCAATTAGCCTTTTGGTCGAGTTGGGAACTTTAATTACTTCCCACCCCCCGCATGGATTCCTTAAAATGTCTTCCTTAAACATTCTGTAATATCTTTGAGACGGTAATAATATTTTCTGATTCCGATCCAACTTCAATTGAAAATGCTTTTGAAACTTCAAAAAATTCTGACACTTTACACAAACATAGAATAATTTATACTAATTACGAAGCTACTTTTCGTTGGTGCCCAAAAACGGTTTAAAGGGATGAAATTACCCCTCAAAGAAAAGGTGATTTTTTCGTTTTGGGCTATTATCTCCAAAACGACAAGAGAGATTGGAAAAAAGTTAAGTCACAATTTTAATGGTACTACAAAAATACTTTAAAAATTTGTTAACAAAATATCTTTTGTGAACATTTTTTAAAATAATGTTTCATTTTTTTTCGATATCTCTTATGGTTTTGGAGCTAACAACCGAAAACAAATAAAATTACTGTTTCTTTGAGGAATTAATTTTTTGAATTTTCGAATTCACTTACTTTCCTTGCGAGTTATTGCCTTGGAAATTATGGAATTTTCCACTTAATATACCGTTGCACATTGCAGTTCGAATAAAAACAGACGATGGCCTTAAATATTCATCATATCAAAAACGGCTCTGTCGCATAACATTATAGGATGATTATCGTTTTAATATGAATATTTATATTATTCATACGCTAAACTGCTCTCTCGATTTATAAATGGTATAATTCATTCCAATCGGTTTAACATTTCCGATACTGATACGTATGAAATCTCTTTTCACTTTGAAGAGTGTACAACCTTTTTTATATTTGAAATTGATATTATTTCTTTTCAATAATATGTCATTTAAATACAGTCAAGTGTCTTTTTACACGAATTCTTGTAAAACGGCTTGGAAGTGATGCTAATTTGGAAAGAGCTCTAATTAACAATTTTTCTACTTTTTAACGGAATCCCAGCATATTTAAAAAAGGATCAAAGTAGTTTCAAATTGAATTCTTTTAGCTCACTGCGGACGGATGATGACATACCTCCCGTTTTATATTTATCAATCAAGAGCAATTATTACCATTTACAGTTATTACTTTTAATAACTGAAATATGAATAAAATATATTTATCTACAATATAACCATGAAGTTTTCGTATTCCAGCAAAATTCGTGTAAGTTTACCGGACTTTAGTTAAAGTTTATTTCCCCTCGTACATCGCTGACTTATCCTGCGTTATCGCGAAGCTTTTAAAACATGCCGCTAATGTCTAACACGTAAAACATGCAACACCCTTGTAAACTGGTTTTTATTCAGCCATTAGTGAAAGTAGAAAAAGTAACAACGAATTTCTATCGTGATTATTTATGGTTAACTAATTATTCGTTGTTTCGTAGAGGCATGTTTAATTGCATTTTCGCCACAACGAGGCCGCAACTGAGGCTCAACCAATGATCTCTCCATCTTTATCCCGCGTACGAATTGCCGGTGTAAATGTGGCGTGTCCATTAAGCGAACTTATCGCGGCTGGTAACGATTGCATAAATAATTCATTTCGCTTCAGCACGAACACCTTTATAGCCCTTAGACGTAGAAAATGGTAAGTTTTAATCCTTTGACTGCGAAAGACGTATATATACGCTCTCACGTGTCCGTTAACACAGTCGTTAGCAGCGGTTTTGAGGTTAGACCTTTAGCTGCATACCGCGCACAATTTTTAACCTTTTGACTGCGAACAGCGCCTACAGGCATCCAACGAGAGAGGCCTGTTTGGGGTCTACGACGTCTTTACGCGTCGCAAAATAAATGCGAAATAGTGAAAAAGAAGTCGATTTGGGTGAACCAGTTTTATTGGTAAAGAACAGAGTATAGTGCAGTAACACACCGTGTATCGTGAGCGCTCGGCAGTCAAAGGGTTAATAGTGTTCTTGCAAGGAGAAGAAGAGGAATGTCGTTGAATGTCGGCTAATAACGTAAAATTGAGGTACCGGAAAGTGCAATTATTTTTCACATACTTTATGAAACTCCATTTGTGTCTTGACATTAAACATTATCCTATTGGATAATCCTCATCGTTATCTACGATGCTTGAGTAACGATCGACAAATGTCATAATTCCCGTTTTGTAGAAATCCGATTGCCAGCTTTCGATACGAAAAAATACCTCTAATAATTCAACAATAACCGTAGCTTCACTTATACTCTCGTTTCATCGAAATTTCCCCCGTAACCTTGTTGGTCACGCGATCCATGAGGATCCGACTCCGGTAAACCGGATGTCGTGATTATTTTGACAATATTGAAACTGGGACGCGAACCTTGCAATTCAATGGAAATATCGCAGATGCTTCCACCTCGAATAACCATCACGTGATGTGTGTCAAGGTTCCAGACTTTTGGTATCTTCTCTATTTCAAGGGTTTTTCTTCAAGAATTCTACCTTAACCTCTTTAGTACTTCTGTTTAGACAATTCTTTGGATAATATTCTTTCAAGGTTAACACTAGAACTACTGTAAGGATATTTTTCGGGTGTACAGTGTACAAGTAAATGCATAGTATATATATACAGGATGTCCCACGGAGCGGTAAGAGCTATATCTTTGAAAGGATTGGAGATAAAAAAAATGTTATAGGACAAAAGTAGATGGTATTAAATGCTTCATGTTTTTATAAAGTTTTTATGCATTTTTATGCGTCGGTGCAATTGCACTTTTTTTAAAAGTAAAACTCAAATTTTGATTACATCAATCGATGCAGTTTTTCGCCCTTTACTAAACATGTTAATAATACTATGTCTGAAAATTGTTAGTTTAGGCGTTATTTTAATTTCAAGCATGCTGAATTATTTCAATGTTTCAACACGGTTAGACATACTCTTTCACGCGTTCCTTCTGTCAGTGCTTATTTGTAATTCATGTATATATATATACTATGCATTTACTTGCAATATATAGATTGCGAGGAAAAAAAGCATACTGGATGTACATTTAAAAAAAGATTTAATGGAAAAGATACATGAAAAAGTCACTCTCCTTCGTTCTTTCGTTCGTTCGTGTTTCAACCGATGCCTCCTTTTTATTTTTTAACCGGCTAAATAATCCCTGAACTTCGAATGTCTTTATATACATTTATATTTCGGCCACATTTATCGACCTTAATATTAGTCCGCGTCATTATTATGAACTGACAATAACGCAAATTTCCTGTCACAATTTGATCGATTATATTATTCCTGTACTGACGTCATGAACAAGTTGGGAAAAGATCGTTAGTCTGGCACGAAAGGTGAGTTAGGAGGCATATGAACTCAAACGTAAACGACGCCGATGAAATCTCGTTTCTTTCCCCAAGCAAGTCGGTCGTCATCGATTTCATTTCGAAGCAATTACTGGCAATTCCAACTTTGAATGTGAAACATGAAGTTTGAAGGGCGGTTGACTGTTGCCTGACAATACTAATACATTGCGTGACCTCGAAATAGCCGCACCCCATTTCAAAGACGGAAGTCCTCGAAAGCTTGTCTTTCAAACAATCAGAAATAGCATCTTGATAGACTTGAAACAATCTTCAGTCAGGATTTCCTGTTATTTATACAATCGATGTACAATAGATTAATAAGTAATATATTAATCTAGTTATATTGGTTATTTTTTCTTAATTCAGTTCAATTTAACGTACTTTATTTACGGCATTTTAAGCTTTTTAGAGAACCGGTAACAGCTGTTGCACTCCAAATTCACTCTTTTGCAAATCAAGTTTAACTCTTTGCAATAATAATTAAATATGTAATGAATTGGTAATTGCAATTAAATAAGTGTTTCATGTACACCTTTATATTACGTACACAAAATTTGGAATTTCTTAACAACAAATTTGTATTTGATTTGACTTTTGTTACGAAAGCTTAAGAAAACAATTTTGTAGAAAAACTTGAATTGGAAACGGGCCTATTTGATTTGCAAAAACTTGAATTTGGAGGAGAAAAACTGTATTGACACTCTACTGAAATATCGACTCGATCAAATCAAAGATGCAGATCTATTTATTGTTAGATCAAAACATAGACAATTGCTCTCTTATGTAACTTATATCCTAAGCAGTTTGACGAACTGAACTATTTATGGCGCGGCAGACCTTTAAAACGTTCCTAACAGTTAACACTACGCTTCCAGCTCAATTTAGAGTTTACTCTTTGCGTTAAAAATTCCCCTTCCGTGCCAGGTTGAACGAACCATAACCTTTCACAATTAACCATAACTAGAGTTACAAGTTACAAGTTACAAGTTACAAGTTACATTGACATAGACGACAATGGTTCCCTCGCGGATTATCAGGAGATACTAACAGAGAGTTTGTTATTTATTAAGAATTAATAGTTCCAATACGTGCAATATCGAATACCAGACACAACTTCGGTTTGCGAGTCACAATTTCAAGTTCTGTCTAAACTTAGGTACACTCCCGTCCGAAAGTCATGGGACACTTACTAGTTTCAGCTTTACGTTCAAATTCACAGTATTAAACATCCGAAATATCACACCAAACGATTATCTACTGATTCCCTGCACGAAGTAAAATATCCAAGTGCTAAAATATATTGCAAAATATATATACGAAGTTTTAAATCTCCTCATTAATATACGCTCCCTGTTTCTCGATGATAGCACGAATTAAGTTTGGCAGTCTTGCAGTGATATTTTTTTGTGTTTCTTCCTGTGTTTCTGGCGAGGATCGTTGCAAATTTGTTCACAGATTTTGTCCGACATAGTGTATTGTTGAAATACACATCTTTATGGTTTACCACTGAAATCTCAATGGGGTTGAAATTTGGTGATTGAGGTGTGTCATCGTATTAACTTTAGTTTCGAATTTTTTTGTAACCGCTCAAGATAATGTATGCAAACTCTAAGAGTATGTTTCGAATCATTCTATATGGGATGTTTAGTAGCGTTAATTTTAACTTAAAGCTGAAACTAGTAAGTGTCCCATAACTTACGGACGGGAGTGTACAGTGTACAGTGAGTCACAGAAGTATTCGTACTCCCCTAATCGTTGACTTCAAACGATTAATATGTATAATTTTAGGACACACATTTTAAAATGCTTATCAATATGAATGTATGCCGTGTTAATTAAGCTTTCAATTGATATAAACTTTATTGTAATATAAGAATTCAGTGTAATAAAAACGGGAATGTAAGCAACTTGACTCGATACACTAAGTGGAGTAAAGAGATAGGATTTTTGCATCGCTAGTTCGACGGAAACTGATAGTTAATATCGGTAGTTTAAATAAGAATCCTGATAGTAAACAGTGGCCAACATTGTATCCTGCACAAAAACAGTCACAGTAACGGTCTGTACTGAAATCTGTCAGTCATCAGCCAATCATCAGCCAATCATCAGTTAGGTGCACGTGTACTAAACTGATTTTCAAATCCACTTTCCTCAAAAATGAAGTTTCCAACGCAATTTTGTTATTCTTGATTCTCGTCAATTTTGGAGCCACTCTATATACAATATTTAAAAAACTAATTGAAATCAGTCACATACATGAATGGTCAATGAATTTGTCTAGAAAAGCACTATCAAGCGATCGGAAGAAAAATATATAGTTCCATTTAAAAAACCGAACTTGAGCTTCATATCTTCTTAACTAATAAAGTTAGAAACAATTCGCTTTCATGGACAGATTTTTGTCCTTGTACCATGTAATGTTCATATGAACAAATTTTGTCTGCAATACTTTAGGAAATAAACGCTTGTCCAGTGTTAATACGGACACCCTGTATAATACCAGAGTATACCGATCTTACCGACAGGTGATTTGGAAGATCATTTCTCCTTCTGATAATTCTCTAAGGACTTCCTTTTGTCTACGTCGGGTGTACTCAGTTACCTGATCTCTGTCTCAATAAGAAGACTGACTTCCTTTGAGTATCAAATATACTGCCGACAAAGTATCTGATTACACTCGGATAGTCAAAGTAGAATCTCTTTTGTAGACGTAAAACAATTCTAAAGTAAATTTATATAAACTGAATACGATAGGATCATTGAAGGAAACAAAAGTTTATGAACTCTTTCGGTTGATGTCAAACTTTAAAACTTTAAAACATTCATAATCAATCTTATAATACTTGCTTCAAGATCAGTGCAATCTGTATCTTTAACACTAGAACGACTGAATTGAATTAAAATTATATAGCAGATTTCTAAATCCATGTTAATAGCATCAAGTATTTTCTATTAGAGAACCTGTCTATAATTATCGCAACTTAACACGACCTATATTCACTCGAGAGGTTTGTATACGAAAACAACCTAAGAAAAGCGACGCGACGTATTATTCTTGTCGGGGGTTTTTGATCGTACTGTACCGATAAGGAAACTACGAACTTGTGTTTCCTGGAAATGTAATACAATCGAGGGCAGGCTACGATCAAATCGTGGACCGAATCTCTCAGCAAAAAGTAGGTTAAATGATTTACGAAGAGGAACCACGATAAACTGATTGCACGTACATCACGAAAGAGTTACGCATTTTTACGTTCCAGCAGTTTCGTTTATTGTTACGGGCTGACGAAGCAATTTTTTTTACTTCGTTATTTCGATATCCCACTTATATTAACGAACCTATGCCACTGTTCAGTATTTCCATTTTAACGAACTTAATGATCCATTCTGAAACATTGATGTGGAAAATGTTTAAATACTAAATTCGTTGGTGTCTTTTATGTATTCTCTTTGTTCACATCGATGTTTCGTAATTCATAGAATATTATGATTTTATACATTTTATTTCATGTTAATGACTTAAAGAATGACAACAAAAGCAATGCTTAGAATAAACTTTATTCTATTCCTTTACTAAATAAATATTATATATGATCCGTTTATTTTGAAAGTGGTTTAAATCCATTTTTAGGAAAAAAATGAACTAAACGTTTGAAACGTTACAAAGCAACTTTGTGTAATTATTATAAACGTTAACCTGGGTTTTTGTAAGAATCCCGAATTTATTACTTTCCGGTATTTCTAATATAAACACCAAGAGAAATATTTTATTATCATTTTTTACCAGTATTTGTTTTTATCTGAAGTGGATGATATTATCAAACTATATTGGATTGTTGCTGTGAAGATTGACGTAAGGGAAGGGTTTGGAAAGAATGTTTAGGAAACATGTTTTACTTATAAAAATATAGTACTTGAGTAAAGTAATTATAATGCGAACAATATAATACTTTACACCACCGAAGATGCAAATATTACTAGAACTCCAATCAAATATATCGCTAATATTCGTAAAGTGTTCAATATTTTTAATATTACGATAACGATGTAAAGTAAGTAACGCACTGCAGAGCACATAAACGGTTTTGTTTTGGATGTTATGTACAGTGTGTATCGCGAGGTATCGTATAACACGGATTTGGCTCCGCTAATTAACGTGTTAACTTGCGTGTTAATGTTTGCGTACCATGTTCATCTATAAAAACAACGCGGTTGAAGGAATCGCGTCTACATCCACTGGAAGTAGTATAACCCTTATATGGTCAGCCGCCCACCGCTTCAGGCTTAATTTTCTTTCGCGCAATTAGTGCGTATTCACGATGGCCAGATTTCGGTGAAACAGAACGATTCACCGAGTAAAATAGTATAATCAAAGGGAAAGGAGAAGTAGAACAATCGAAAGCTTTGAAAGTTAATATTTTTAAGACTACAAATTTTAATTTGACAATCATCGTTGTACTTCTAAAACTTGATAGCATGTGCTTGGAATCTTCCTGCAAAAAACGATTAAATTGCTGACGAATAGAATTTGTCAGTTGCGTGTGAGATTTTCCAACAAGATTTTGCAGAGACGTAGTACAGGCACACCCAATTCTATAGTACACCATTTTTCGGATCAACGAGTTTGACAAGAAAGGGGTTTAAAATTAGACGCGATTTCCATACATTTATGCATCTTTCGCTGTACAACGTGAAGGTAGCGGAGTTCGGGTCCGCATGTGTGAGCCAGCAGCATTTATACGTTCCGCCAACTTCACATTGTACATTTAAAGATGCGTAAACGTATGGAATTCGCGTCTAACATTAAACCTCTGTTTTGAAAAACGCTTTGGCCATCGCACCTAAAAATTGTGTGCTATAGAATTAGTTGTGTCTATACTACGTCTCTTCAAAATCTCGTTAGAGAATCTCTTACACAATTGACAAACTCTCTTCGTGAGTCCTCGCAATTAAGGTTCCGAGAAATGGTGGGTGCTGCTCGTTGGTAAAATCGTGCAAGCTCTGTTTTAGCATTAAAAGCTCTTCTCTTATAGTCTTCTCTCTGTCACTGTTTTATCGGCCGCAGTTATCTATCCGATCGCGAATAACGTAACACACAGAACGAAATTATAATTGTACTCTTTGCAGATGGCACTAAACCGTCTAAACCGTAGTTTATTTTGTCATTCGAAAGTGCTGAACTTCCACTAATACTGTTATATTTGGATTATTAGGTGGGTTGCTTTGTAACTTGGAATAATGACGCGTTTTATATACGAGATTTTTCAACCCTCGAGCACGTATCTACTATCGTCCTCTCTCTAATTAGACATTTTTGAGTCGTCCCTGCATTCTTTCAAAAGAAACTTCTAACTTTGTTAGCTCTGCATGCTTGACACCCACAGTTTACTATTTCATACTTGTTCCGTGCAAATTAATACTGTAATCTCTAGTTGTCAAACATACGAGTAGTTGACAAATCCAATTTTTTAATAATGATAGCAATATATGTACATATGTATAATAACTGCCGCGGTTTGATAATATTAATTTGATCATTTTAATCTTACTGTTAAGTATTTATGAGGTATATTTTAAAATCGTTATTTAACGTTCAGGTTCTCTGGATTTAAGCCACGAGGAGCTACTCTGAATCTTTTAAGCCTTTAATCTTTTTCGAGGGAAAGCACAAGCATTATATTCAAAAAAAGGGTAGACTCTAATTTACGTAACATAGTTTCATTCTTCTTTTTATCCCCGTCGAGGCAAGAAAACGGAGGAACCGTCTTTAAAGTTTTGGTGGACAATTTTCTCGTTAGACTGTCGAGATTAAAATACCCATTATCGGATGACAAATTCACAGTGTAAACACCGTCCCTGGTGAAATGTCGCGTTCCCGTTTCATCTCAATTCCTTTGCTACGATTGTCGAAAGAAAATTGGTGGATTCACTGTCCTCCGAAATCCACCCTCTATTATACTTGAAATCTTTCTACGTATACTATTTCCATTATGGGCAAATTTTAATACTGCCTTTGTCCAAAAATAAGTGTCCGTTTTCCAAAGAATAATTTAACTCAATATAATTTAATTTATAAAATTATAATTAATAAAGAAAGATATCAATTTATAGAGCAAATTATATTTAATTCAATTTTCTTAAAAATTAGAGTTATACGACTTGTAAAAATAGCGATTCGTTTAATACGTATTAATGCTTTAATTATTATTTAAATACGAATTAATTATTATTTATAATACGTTCCACTTCCAGTTTATACTAACAGGGAAAGTAAGTGAACCCGAGAATTCCAAAAATTCTGAAACTTTGCACAAACATAGAGTAATTCATTCTGATTACGAAGCTATTTTTTGTTGGCGCCCAAAATCGTTTTAAAGGGATGAAATCACCAGTGAAAGAAAAAGTGATTTTTTCGTTTTCGCCTATTATCTTCAAAACGGCAAAAGATATCGAAAAAAGTAAAGTCACAATTTTAATGGTATTTTGGGTGGTACAAAAATACGTTACAAAATTTCCTATCGTTAAAATGACGAATTATCATGAATATCAGCATCTAATTAAGTATATAATATCAATTAATATTAAATACATATTTAAATATATTCATTGTATTGAATCAATCAGTTCAAAGTATTCTTCCTGCCAACAATGATGAAATATGTCAACTAATTACTTCATATTATTAAATATGAAATAATATAGTTAACCTTTTGCACTCGAGAGGCGACTCTCAGTCGCCACTTAATTTATTACGGCTACGGAAAAGCGACACTAAGATTGACTCCAGTTATTTTTGGTTATTGGATTTTAAATTATCACCAACAATGCAGTAAATCTTAATGTCGTCTCTTAAGCATCGTTCGAGTTATCGCAATAAATTAAGTGGCGACTGTGGGTCGCCTCCGTGTGCAAAGGGTGAAAAGTCAAACTTAAATGTTTCTCAGTTCGCCGTTTTATTAAACTTTATCTTGTTACATAGTTGTGGTGCTTCACGCTTTTCTATATTTATTATAACACGATAAAACTTTGGTTAAACATTCTCTATGGTGTCGTAAAAAATGTTGCTTAGGGAAAGTACAACGGTGAGATTACAGTTTGATCCTACATGAGTAGAAGTCTTCTGTGGTGATACATTTCATTTATCACAAGTGAACTCAAAAGTCACGGTATTACTTAAATTCCAGTTACAAAATAAAAATTCCGAAATCTGCGATTAGAGCGAACGTTGGTGGTGAATTTTCTGATGTTCATGTTTATAATATGAATTTCAAATTACTATTTTAATGTCAGACATTGAAATTCAACTATTAGAACAGCTTAAGAGGATGCTAATATTATTTTATAAAAGAAGAATAGAATTTCTGAAATTGTATGGAAATACAGTTTTTATATTTATTTTACTACTATTTTATAGTATTCCGTATAATTTTATACCATATTTAGTTAATCAGCTATATAATCAACAATTAGATGCAGTTTTCTAACTGGATATTAATTATGAAAATAATTTCGAAGTGGGATCAAAGTAAATCGCATGTAAACGTAGATCTCATCAGTGCTTTTTTTGTGGTGAAACACGCCGGAACGGGGTTCTGGCACCTATTTAATTTTGGTAAAATTGTAAAAATTGAAAACAAGTCTATCTAAAATAATAAACAATACTTAAAACAAATTATACTTAATTTATTTAGGCGATTCTAAGATTTGAATATCATTTTCTTTAATAAAAATCTTAACAAGATGCGAGTTCCGGCACCTCTTTTCTTCAAAAAGCATTGCATCTCATGATATAAAATTTACCGAAATGCGGAAAAGAGGGGTACTATATCCAATGCTTTTTCCAATATTTCAAAAATAATATCTATACTCCTCACAAATGTCTCAAATAACAAATACTTCAAACCAATTATATTTAATTTCTTCATTTACATTTACCGTCATTATGTCATGAAAAAACGGTTTTAACAAATTGCAAAACATACAAAGTGTAGCCAGAACTTAAACGATGATAATAAGACAAAAGTTTGTGTACCTACTCTTAACTGTACCAAGCAAGGAAAGATTAAACCGAGCCTTTTGAAAAATCCGCCACTGATTTACCGATTTACCGAAATTAGAGAAAGAAGTGCCTTTGGAGGTACGTTCCTGTGCCTCTCGGTGACTGCGTCGCTTCGACGCGCAGGGCTGTAAAGTTTCGAGGTTATAAAAGGGGCGGTGGGTACTCCGAACGCGGCAGTTGCACGTTGAATCAGGTTGTGTTAAAGTCGCCAAGGTGAGAGAGACTCGAACATCAATTTCACTCAGGTGAGTTACTTCAGTGACTTTAGATTTCCTGCGAAGATTTGCATGCCACCAGAATGTGACATTTGCACGCGCGAAACGGCTCTGTCTAGCTGCGGCAAAGCTGAAGAGAAAGGTCAAAGTTTAACAAAAAATTCCGTACTTATCGCCTCGATTCACGCAAGGCCAGTTTCTCGCGTACTTGCATTATAATCTTGCAAATTAGTCGTGGCACCGGTTCCCTCATTTATTTGCTATTTCCTGTGAGAAATTAAAGACTGCATTCGCAAAAGTCTTTATTTAAAAATATAACTCTGACACGATTTTTCTTATATTTCTTCAAAAGAGACCGTACTCACTGCATTTTAATCAAATTTTATTAAAGGAGAGTATAATTTTTTTATGATTACTGTGGAATATCTGTGGACTTGTAATGCCGAATCTCCATGGAGTAACAGTGGCAGGTCTTTTATGAGATGAAAGGATTCTGGATTTTTTATTTTTGTATTCTGCGAGGTACAGAAAGCGACAACTTTGACGTTATCACTTTTTAGCGCGCGATGATTTTTTAATTAAACTTTGCATATTGAATATGAGGCGTAGCCGCACACGCGCTGATATCTCTCTATGGCATTTTAATATTTATTTTCCATCCGAAAACTGATGCTTACTTTTCGAAATAAGTTAATCTCCATCAAAATAAAAGTTAGCTTTAAATATGAGATTATAGGTCTGTAGTTATATTGAAAAATGGAACATCAAGTAATTAAATTAATATTAAAACATGTGAACCATTTGACCTGAATAAAATGTTCTTGCAGCAACACTTTATGAATTTAGTTTTTGTGGTGAAAGTTTAAAAATATTTTAATTTACTTCATCGGGATAAATATTTCAATACAGTGAATATCATAATATTTTTTTCCATGAAATTGTAAAACTTAGAAGTTTATTGTGCTCCAAATGATATATTTCATACATTCTCAAAGATGAACACGTGAAATTAATAACGTACGACTGTTATTCAATAATTACACGGATAATTAACAACATGACAACCCATAATTAATGTAATTGGATGCGAGTTTTCCGCCGAATCCATTTACATGATTTTGTTTACTTGGAAAATGAAGGAAAACGTCGACGAACGACAAAGATAACGTAAAACGATGGAACAAAACCATCCACGATAGAGAAAAAAAATGGAGGCAACCCTGAGTTGCTCGTCCTTTTATACAGGCCTGCAAACAATGTAGCACGATAGAAGCGTTTAGTTTCGTGGAATGAATACGAACATGCTATAAACGTAAACGAACATCCTCCTACTTGTTTTAAAACTTTATCTCCCTTTGTTACACTTACGTTCGCGTAAACTACTGATACGAAACTCTTTCACGGAATAAAATCGTTGATTTCATTTGCTAATAAATTAGACGTTCAATTTTGTATTCAAAGACAGAGTTTTTTTGCGAGCGGAATCGATAAGTTGCTTAAAAATGGCAAGAACTTATTAATAATAACGGCAAATATAAGTATATTGGATTAAATTCTGTTGCAGCTCATTTTATTGAGAAATAAACTTGATTTTCAAAAACGAAACTTGTTTATGACCCAGCCGAATATTATATATGTTTAATATAATATTCATATCTGGTAATAAATGGATGATGATATTGTAACTCGCAAACTGCACGTTTCGCTCTTCGTTTTCAATACAGCTAAGTAAACTTCACATGTTAAAGTAAACATAACCTAACTTGTACTGGTATGTTCACAGTATTTACTTTGCAAATAAGTTCGCCAATGTGGAACTAGCCAAGTAATATAAAATGTAGTTACACTGGCAAGAACACATAATAAGTAACACAAGTTTCACGTCACTTTATATAAACAAGTAATTTCAATACCGTTATCGTGTTCAGGAAGTCTTCCTTTTAATATTGCATTGAAAAATCGATACGAATTCAAGATTTTGTGTACTTGTATAGTACTTGTATAGCGTGTCCTAGAAAACGGAACTTTTAATTGGCTAATTTCTTTCGTTAAAGCCAGTCAGTGTGTACATTGTAGGAGACAAAGTAGTTCAAGAGTCTAACTGGTTTTTATTTAGAGTTTCATTTGACAGCAGTTGTAGCGCGTAACCTGCAGCTGTCGAGGAGTAATGTAAACGTTTATCGAGAATAATCGTGTGACCCGTTACATCTGTACCGTGCGCTAGGCAGTGTTAAAGAAATATTTCGCTCTAAATCTCTACATATAGTGTGCACGGTTGGGAGGAGAGGGAGGAACGACATTGTGGAATGTAGAGTAATCCCCGTAGTTCGTGTTGCGGAAGAAAACAATACCTTCTGTCTCTAGATACGTATTATAGCAGTTTACTTCTATAACCTGGCCCTTCTACTCGTATTACCTTGATTTCTGTGTTATCTTTGCACCCAGACCTAACCCAGACCAAGTTCTTTGTCGTTCGTACTCATTTTAGTTACACGTGCCGCGTTATACGAGGATTGCCACGATTTATGAACCGCGTTATATGGACATCGGTATAAGTATCGCGCTATATTAGGATCGCCACTATTTGCGAACCGCGTTATACCGAAATCGCATTGTATGAGTATCGCGTTATACGAGGATCGCCACGATTTGCGAACCGCGTTATACCGAAATCGCATTGTATGAGTATCGCGTTATACGAGGATCGCCACGATTTGTAAATTGCGTTCTACCGTGGTCGCATTGTATAAGTATCGCGTTATACGAGGATCGCCACGATTTGTAAATTGCGTTCTACCGTGGTCGCATTGTATGAGTATCGCGTTATACGAGGATCGCCACGATTTGTGAACCGCGTTATATGGGCATCGCATTGTATAAGTATCGCGTTGTACAAGGATCACCACGATTTGCGAACCGCGTTAGATGGAAATCGTATTGTATAAGTATCGCGTTATACGAGGATCGACACGATTTGTGAACCGCGTTAGATGGAAATCGCACTGTATAAGTATCGCGTTAAACAAGGATCGCCACGATTTGTGAACCGCGTTATACAGAAATCGCCACGATTTGTGAACCTCGTTATATGGAAATTGCGTTATACGAGAATCGCCACGATTTGCGAACCGCGTTATACCGAAATCGCACTGTATAAGTATCGCGTTATACGAGGATCGCCACGATTTGTGAACCGCGTTATACCGAAATCGCATTGTATAAATATCGCGTTACACGAGGGTCGCCACGATTTGTGAACCGCGTTATATAGAAATCGCATTGTATAAGTATCGCGTTATACAAGGATCGCCACGATTTGCGAACCGCGTTATATCGAAATCGCATTGTATAAGTATCGCGTTATACGAGGATCACTACAATTTGTGAACCGCGTTGTGTAAGTAACGCGTTGTACGAGAGTTATCTGTACATTCTATATTAAGTTTCCGAAATTTAAGAATTACTTCATTCTATTTTATTACAATTTTCCAATATTGAAGAGCCTGATCATTGGCCGAAAAAATGTGTTAAATTACACGAAATCTGTTATCCGTGCCTAATTAAATTACCACGAGATTTTACTATAAGATATTGTTACTGATCATTTAATTTGTTGTTGTTTTATTATCGTGTACCAAAGGTATTACCAGTTGATATTAGCAGTAATTGAAGTTTTCACTCAAGATAGTAGATAATCTAGATTTTAATCTACTCAGGTTTCCTTCTTGCACTTCCGTCTTACTTAGGAATATATTATGCAATTCTATCACGGAACTTTAAATTTATTTCACTTTCTATTCAGAACACCGCAAACCTTGGTTTACAGTGGTGATTATAGCCGAGCTTTACATAGGAAAGTATGACTTTTATATTTACCTTAAAATGTAAAAAGCGACGTTAAATCGCGGCTGTCTAACAATAAGAGTGGTAAAAGAAAGTCTTTAGTTCGTAATTCATTATTACGAGTACCGCAAAGTAATCAATGCCGGATAATTAATTTATTTTAATTTTCCAATGTGGAACAACCTCTGAACTTCATTAATTATAGACTTTGAGGTTATGTATAAGATGGATGTCGCTTTATAATGCGCCCCAAGTATTTTCAATTTAGGGCTACCGGAAAGTAATCAATTCGGGAGTGGAGTATTGTTTCGCATCGAAATTTGGGAATTTGATTTTTTCAAAAAGGGAATTACTGCTTTGGAGGTCAAGGATTGTAGATAACGATAGGGATTATCTGATAGAATAATGTTTAATATGAAAACATAAATGCGGTTTTATTAAGTATGTGAAAAATAATTGATTACTTTCCGGTACCCCTAATATTTTACAACAAGAACGTTATTCAAATTAGCAGTCTGCTCGAACACGTTATTCGTGGAACAGTAATAGAACATGCGCAACGAATGGTGATTTGCAACCCCTGCATTTGACAGGAAATTAGAGCAGCTAGCATACTATTCCCATTGAAATTTCTCGCTCTTGATTTTCCATTAATAATAAATTACCTTTAGGCAATTACTGTTTATAGCTGGAAAATGGAAGAATTGAGTAGGGATGAATATTCATTTTTAACCCTTTCAGTACCCTACAATTTTTCTACGTATATCTAGAAATATCTTGCAAAATATGCCGTTTTGAAGATACTTATTAAAATTAACATATCTTATTAAAATTAAAGTCTGACAAATTTGTCAGCACAGAAATGTCGACACTTTTATCAAAACTTAAAAGTTCTAAAACTCGAATTTTGTACAAAAATCTAATAAAAGTTAAAGTAAAATGCTGTTTATTTTAGAAACAATAAAATAATAATTCCAAAGTCTCCACAGACGTAGTATATTTTTTAAACGAATTTAGCACAAATTTAATTACAGTCAAAGTAAAATTCTTGTTATTTTACAAATAATAAAATGATAATTCTAAACTTTCCACAGATACAGTATATTTTTCGTACACGAACTTTTTTTTCACGTATTCTTTGGAAACATATCTCTGGTGTAAAAAGAAAATTGAGTGTACAATATCTGCAAATGCTAAGAATTGATGTGATTTGTTTGATTACTTTAAAATGCATTGTTATCAAATTATGAGATTAATACGCGAGATTCATATTATTGTATATGAAATTATTCTCGGTAATTGAGCCCATTGTGGTTGCATTAGAGAACTGCGGGCAATTCTCGTGCAATGAATAATCATAATAAGGATTATACGGTTCATGTCGTCCATTTTAAGCACTAATGATCCATTCTCGAGAAAACTCTTCCAGCAAACCATTGCAAAAATTACATGGACGAGACTTCTTTCTTGATCTTTTTTTCTTGACATTAATATAATCAGCAGCATCTGTTATAGTTTTCAAAAATAATGAACTGTGATATCAAAAGCAATTTTCATCAGGCATTAAATTGTCAGTTTCTTTTTGCAATTTTCTGTAGCTGGTAATGGAAGATAATGATGATGAACAAGTTTTATTATTACGGCATATTTAAATATGCTGTAAATACACAAATAAATATAAAAGCAGGAATTGAAATGAATTATAGTTAATAAGATCGTTGGATTTTAACGCCATAATTCTATGAATGAGCCACTCTAATTGAATGCTAATAACTTCGATTATGAAAGTATAATTTCAATTAGATTTATACTTGTATAGATACTTAAATAATTATACTTATATAATGGAAGATTCAATTATAAATTTCCATTGAAATTTCAATTAGAGTGGATCATTCATCTCGTGACAAATTCATTCACTCTAATTGAATGCTAATAATAATTAGTATAATTATATAAGTACATAAGTCTAAGTATAATTGAAATTATATTTACATATATAATTGAAATGATGAGAATTCAATTAGAGTGGTCCATTCATATCGTGGCAAATACATAGAATTATTGACGTTAAAGTTCAACGATGTTATTACCTGCAATTCATTTCAATTCCTGCTTTTATATTTATCGATTTATTTACTGCATATTTAAGTATGTCATAATAATAAAATACGTTATAATTGAAATAATATTTATATAATTGAAATTATTAGCATCTGCTGCACAATTATGCCAGGTTTCTATTAATCTAACATTATGGTGGTTATTTAAAATTACACTTTTTACCTGTGCCTTCATTATATCCTATATGAAACGCATTAACTTTAAATTAGCTTTAAATTGGATTTCATAAAATCACGAGAGTAAGATAATCCCAAACTTAATTGAAGTCTGTAGATTATAAGTCCAACAATTTAATAAGATTACCTCAAGATAATATTGTATAATACTTCTAATGCTTTCTGCCATTCCTTCACATATTCACCCTCCCTTTATTAATGTAAGTTATTGCATTTCACCTTTCACGTTTTTATAAATAACATTACATATTTCTCTACCACCTACTCTCTTTTATATTTAACCCCCATCGTTTATGTAATCCAGCACCCTGTACAGTTTTATTTAAAAAAAGAAGTTCCTCTTATAGCTATCGCTTCCCTGATTTTTCTTGAGCCTTTTGTCTTGCGCTTTATGCCGCTCCCTCCATACCTTCTATTCTCCTGAGGGTATTCCTTCTTTTTACGTTTCTTTTTATACAATCCTGTTCCTCCACTTATCGTTCTTCCTCCCTGAACTTTCCTACCCTTGTTTCTTCTGGTTTTATTTCTGTCTTGAAATCTCTTTCGTGGCGAAGAGGGGAAAAAAGAGAAAGCTAGAAGCCGAACGGTGAGACTACTTTGTTGCGAATCTGGTAAGGCGGGTAACCCAGCACGTTTCATTAAAGCTGGATGTCCCGTACCTTTGATCGATTTTCGATCGGTGAATACACACCTCCAGGCGGTTTTCCTTAACCACCGGTTTACTCGATAAAAGCCTCGAAGCTCTGCCTGCCGATGAGTGACTTTCTATAATATCCCGGAAATGACGAAGATCTATGTACCTATGAACGCGTATCTTTTCTGTCCCCTTATATAATTACCCATAGGAATATTCATGGGAACTTCACCAAGAATTCCCGTCTCTTCATCCCCCTCTTTCTCACTCATCTGTCCGCGACATGGAAAAGATTCCTACATATTCTACGAAAATATATACTTTTACTGATGTACACTACCGGCCATAAGTTTGGGATCACTTACTATCGTTAAGCAAATTATTAAATATCTTGTCTAGAAAATTGAATGGGATACTTTTCTTTGGGTATATCTGTAGGTTGATGTACGTTGATATTATAAGATAGAAGAGTCGTATAAATGTCGTATATTTTATTCTATATTAATTATACATTTCGCTTAATACGCGATTCGTCGAAGTATCCCCCTTTTTTCATTATTGCTATTTTACATATTTTTGACATACCCCGACAAGTTTGTGTAATGTTTCTTGCTGCATAGTTCGTCAACCTTCTTGTAGTAAAGTAATTTGTTGTGGGGAAACTAAAAACCGACCGATAGCAATAAACGGACCCGACCGATTTTAAAGGTAACAGAATCTTATTACACCCAGGTGCCAATACAATATGTGTCTGCATGGCAAGAAAATAGTTTAATATTAATGGTAAAATTATAAAATGGACAAAGGTTTTATAGTCTGTTTATTTTTAATGTTCATTCTAACGTTTAAAGTAAACGTTGGAATGAAAACAAGGCAAGTGACACCAATTTATGGCCGGGAATGTATGTATTAGGTATGTACATAAGTTCCCGCCGTTTTTAGATGACACAGTTTATGTACCTTCTTTGGAAGGAAACAAATGCACTTCAGAAAGTTCAAATGCAGTTAACACTGGAACAACAAAGGGGGTCAAACTGATTTGTCGATCATTTTTAGTTTACTTATTCGAATATGCCACGGCGAATTGTTTTCGATTTTAAATACTCTTATTTGATATACACGACGTGAATAATTGAATCCATTAATTAACTTAAATCCTGCAGTCATAATTTATATATAAATAAATGTGTAAACATCGGTAGTTCGTGTTAAACCAGTCAATAACGCTGTTTTTCAATTCATTATTATTTTCAAGCCTCTACGATGCAAGTCATTATTTAACCCTTCAACTGCGATAGGCGTATATTTATAAAATTTTATATCGTTTTTTGAAAGTTATTCGTCAATGAAGTTATTCTCAGCATCATTCTAAGTTGATATAAACCTCGAAGTCAGATTTCTTCCGGCAACTTCCAAACGTTAATGATCCGAATGCTTCCGAATTACTTTCTCCCACTTTCTCCAAGTCTATGCAAAGGAAGTTCAAGACAGTTTTATTTCTATGTAAAGTACCTTGCTATCTATGAAACTTCGATTAGCACACTGGTTCCAACAATTCCTTTCATTCGCTCGGATAATTTTCTCGAGTTCCGCGAGCATTTCCTTATCGGAAACCTTTATGTAACATTCTTTATGCGACGGAGTTACATAAAGATGATCCGCGACGTTACATCGTCTGTATTCTTTGAAATGCTATCATTCATAGGAGCGGCTCGAATAGAAACATCGCGATCAGTTTGTTTCCTATGACGTAAGACTTAACTGTATGCAATTTATGTACAGTTTATATCAGTAAGAACATATGTAGAAGGGGCACCATAAATAATCAATTATTTTTCACATACGTTATGAAACATCATTTATT
Organism: Nysson spinosus; assembly: GCA_910591585.2. Lineage (NCBI taxonomy): Eukaryota > Metazoa > Arthropoda > Insecta > Hymenoptera > Crabronidae > Nysson > Nysson spinosus. The sequence goes on along the minus strand of OU342852.1, from coordinate 672,720 downwards.
TGTTCATATTAAACATTACTCTAGCAGATAATCGTTATCTATGATCCTTGACTTTGATCCTCCAAAGTCATAATTCTCTTTTTGAAGAAAATCGAATATTCAAATTTGTGCGAAAATATTGTCCACTCCCGAATTACCCCTAATAATTTCAGAGTTTGTATTCTTCTTTTATTAATATGTACTATATAGTTTTAAGCGGCTATTAATAAGGCCAAGAATTTAAACGAAAACTTCTTTATTCCAATTGTTCGACGAAACGTTTCGATAAGGTCGAAACGTTTCTGTATTAATAGTAGTAGTAATAATATTAACAATATTACGGCCAACTTTAACATTCAAGAAAATTAATTCTTCTTTTATAATATAAATTAGCCTCCTTTCAAGCTGTCCTAATAGTTAACTTGAATAAAATCAATTACCTAGATTTAGGAGGTTCATGATTTAGACAACACACTATGGCGTTATCAGCAATCTCACTTTTGTTAGAATTTACTGTGATCTTCGGTTTTAATCAACTTCCGATATATATGTACGTGTTACGCACGGTGTAGCAAATGAGCAAACAGAACCTTTGTAAACGCACCGGAACTTGATCACAGTAATTCAATTTGCATATTGCTTTGCATGGCAGAGAACTATTATTTTCATTAACATCAGCAACAAAGCAGTTTGTTCGCCACATAACACGAACCCGCGAAGCTTTATTGATCTACGAACTAAATATATGAGACTGGAGGATAATTAATTTCAATTCATAGTAGGAATTAGTTTCAGACGGGATATTATTTCGTTCTAAAATAATCCGATTAAAAACAAATATTATTTAACTCTTTGCACTCCGTAACTGCCTCTCTTTCTTATCTTCGTTGGTATCGATTTCTTGTGTTTCGTAATTGTTAAAATATAAAAAACAATATGACACGACAATAGTCATTGTAAACATGTTATTTATATTATTTACTTGTTGCGTGATACGTGTTACAAATGAATATACGACGACTTACATTGCAAGTTATTAATGACAGTGAGAAATGGATATCCTTGACAGTAGTATGACCGACACGTTGCAAGTACAGGTTATAAATCCCCTTCAGCCGGAAAGTTGAAATTATAATATTTAGCATGTTTCCTTGAAATAAACTCGCGCAATACACGAGTGGAAGATATAATTTATAACCGAGAGGTTTTTAAAAGCTTCAGTGAATTACGTTTCATTAGTAAAACGTAGCTGAAGCAAAGCTGCATCCTGGATTTCCTTGCGAAACCGCGGTATGAAAGTTTTGCGCGGTGGCCGCTGCAACGAGGTCCGCGCCACTTATTCTTCTTAACTCGAGCACGAAATTAACGATCTCCGTGTTTCTTTTTTTAATCCTTCTCTCCTTCGTTGGTTCGTGAGTTTTCATCGTTTCTTTTCTCGGTACATTTCCATGTTTGAAATCTATTTTTGATTTTCGTCCGAATTACACGAGTGACATAGAATTCTATGAGGAAGCCGATAAAAGAGTTTGTCCGACATCGATATTGAGGTTATAAAAAGAGAAGGAAGATCGGATCATTGATGTAGATCCCTCTATAAATACGTTTAAAGGTGCAATTAGTTGTTAAGATACCGTTAAAAGTTACGCTACATTTCTCTCCTATGTAGACGTATATTTTTACACGTCCACTGAATTCCGGATCAACGACGTTGAACATCCCGACGAAGCGAGAGGCGTTTCGCTAAGCAACTTTGTTGAATCTAAAGTGCTACGTGGCCAACACTTATAACACGGCGCGTTACGTGTTCGTAGGAGAGTCTAGCTGAGTTAACGAGCACAGAATGAATTATAAAAGAGTGTTACGGTGACGTAACCCTTTCTTCTTTGCCTTCCTGGTCTCCAGATATTTCCAGTGGTCTCGCGAAATAAGACATGCCTAAACGGAAAAACTTGCACCCTTATTCGGAATATTTAACTCTCGAGTGGGGTACCACTTACCTGCTTTTCATCCGACTTATACTTGAGATCACTTCTTCATTCCATGTTTCTTAATTCCTTCGTTTCCACGTAATCGTTAAGCAATTACTTTTTATTAACACTAGGATCACTAAAAGCAATCAAAGTGATGGGATTCCTCGGAATTTAACAAAAATGGTCAAATTTGTAACGTTTTTTTCGAAGGTTTTTCGCTGTTCAAGTTGCACAATCATTTATATATCATACGGCAGGACATAAATAAATCGATTAATTTATTTCTTCCAACTATACATTTTTAAGGACATATACATAAATATATAAATATTAGTTTTAATAATTATCTGATTCGGTTGCATGAGGTATATTCTCTGCCTTAGAACTTCATGCTTATTTAAGACTGGACTACCAAAGGTGTCAACATGACTTTTCCGTCATTTTTAGTTAAATTATGCAAATAAAACACGTTGCATTGTTTCAGATTTTATATATCATTAATCATAAATAAGTTCCATTTTTTAAAACAAAGTTTATTCGTTAATAAAATTAAGTATAATGGACTTTAATCTAATATATTCGCCGTCATTATTAATAATTTCTTATTAATCGTCTATGTATTCCATATTTTTACGAATTTTATTATAGAATATCATCCTTTTAATTAACAGCGAAAGGGTTAACGAAACTAGGAATGAATGAATTTCGAAACTAAGAATTGAAATGTACAAATTGCGAAGTTATATTTTCGGTATTTACAGGAATTGAGAGACTGTGTTGAAGCCGCGAGAAAGTTGTGGGAGTCAATTTAACTCGCTAATTAATGTCTACCTTACAGCTGATTCAAGTATACGGCGAGTGAATGTAATTGTTTGCTCTTCATTAAGTTTAAGTTAGACCGCGTTTAATCAACGGGAGAACTGCTAACTTAAACAATTACTCTTTTTACATATTTCTCGTAATTAATCATTTTTATCATCTAATACTGCAAATCAAGTATAACGTACGTTTTAGCCAGTGTAATTTATTAATACAATTAATACAATTTATTAATACATAATTCATTTATAAATGAAATATACCTAACCCTCGATTTACACGGTAATTGCTTCCCAGAAAACGCCGTGCAAATTGAAACCGTGCAATTCAAATCCATATTTCACATTGAAAATAAATATATAATAAATTTAACAAATCCATATGAAACAGTATTACGTATTTTTTCAAAAATTAGAGTACATATTTTGCAATACAAATTCATTCATTCAAGGAAGATATACATAACATAATTCAAAAGTACATATTTTCATCCGCATTTCTTCCAGCGTGTTAAACCGAAATCGTGGAATTCCAATGCCGTGTAAATCGGGGGCTAAGTAATTTGCAACTCAAGAATATTAATTGAAGAAAAACTTGTTATTTCACACCATCGTTACAACAATGTTTAACTTCAAAGGTTTGAAGTCGCTAAAGAAAACCACGTCCTTCGACAACTTGTCACCTTGTTCTGATTCTCGAATGCTATAAGGGGTGTTACACGAGTTATCCAGTATTCCGGGAATGGTGTCAATTTTATCAAATAGCTCAGACAGTAAAAATCGGTTCTCATCGGATGTGGAGGACCGTAAACCATCGGGGTTTATAGCAGCGACCTTCACGTCGCCAACATTCCTAGATGAACCTAATCCCAAGTCTCCTCGTGTTACCACACCTGCTTTCGTTCACTATTTTATGGGAAATGGCCGGAAGTGACGGGGATCGCCAGTAATTTCCACAATAAGTTCTTGGTTTCCGTTGAATCTTCCCTCGAATTTAAACCGATGCTTATTCGTCAACCAAAAAGAATCTGGTTAACACGTTTGTTGCCACGCTTCTGGAGCATACCGTATATACTCTTAACCCTTTACACTCTGAGGGGACTCTCAGTCGCCACTCAGCTTTTTATGACAACTCGAATGGCGACTAAGAGGCGACTTTAACACTTTCGCACCAGATGACGTACTTGTGAATCTTTAGGATTCTTACCAGAACTTGGATAACTCAAATGTGAGTGCTTAGATACGTTATCCTTCGGTCTCAAAATGTTTGAGTACGTTTTGACTAAGTTATATGTTGGTTTCTAAGGCGCTTTTTTGTCAACACAGCTTTACTTACCAAAATTCATCGAATTTGTAAATTGCAATTTGCAAAAAGTAAATTGAGTACACCTTAATGGCGGCTCTTAGGGTTAGACTACTTGAATCCTTTGAGAGTTATATTATTTCTATTATTAATAATGGTACTAAAACATATGTTAGATGAAGTTGCCTAATTGGATTTCGTAGTTTCGTATTCAATTGCGAACGATTGGACCAGAATCCCCCGGTCATTTCCACAAAGGCTATTCCCATACAGATGAGTCCTTCCAGGATTATCGATAAACAATAATCCCGTCGATCATTAGGAACATATGTCAAACCGAGTATAATGGAAGAGAACTATTGAATTTATATTAAATTCCAAAGGAACACTGTTTCAGCATTTCCGAAGGATATGTCTTTGCTTTCTTTTTCAATATGTATTCTTATTATCAATATTATCAATAGAACTACCAAGGGGATCAAAATGACTTGTTTACCATTTTCAGTTAAATTATTCGAATATACCACGACGAATTGTATGCAATTTTATATACTTGTATTTTATACACATAACGTGAATAATTGAATCCATTGATTAACCGTAATTAAATTGATTCATTTATTCTTTCCATCCATTCTTATTTTTAAGGACGTATATTAATAAAAACGTTCAAGTTTATAAAGTTCCAGTTTTTGAGATTTTTTGCGGCTCTCGTTGCATAATGGACATAATTATATCGATTAATTTATTCTTTCCATCCATTCTTATTTTTAAGGACCCATTTTTTAATAAAAACGTCAAGTTTATAAAGTTCCAGTTTTTGAGATTTTTTGCGGCTCTCGTTGCATAATGGACATAATTATATCGATTAATTTATTCTTTCCATCCATTCTTATTTTTAAGGACGTATATTAATAAAAACGTTCAAGTTTAAAAGTTCCAGTTTTTGAGATTTTTTGCGGCTCTCGTTGCATAATGGACATAATTATATCGATTAATTAATTTTGTCCATCCATTCTTATTTTTATTCAAATATCTGAATATCTTGTCCGTAGTTCTAGTATTATATAAATTTCCAGCGATGAACGTGAACGCATTTCATGATATAATCCTTTCAGTTTAAAGTCTCTTTAATATCAAGTTACCGGTAGAAAGCGTGAGGTATCAACTTTTCTACTAACGACCTTCTTACGTAAGTTATATATCTTTAGCAACAGAATTTCATTGATTTCTTGTGCGGAATAACAATTTGCGCGATGCATGTGTTGAAACATGGCCATGAACATTTCGACTTCCATTGGCAGCACGTTAATGTTCGTGTTACTATACCTAATATTGGAACTGCTATCGTGACGGGTCTGACTAGTGCCACTACAGTGACACATGTCAGAAATTTAATTGTATCAATGCCGAAACGAATTTTCGAAGTTTTTCGAAGAAATGGCAGTTATACAAGCTATTAATATATAAATAAAAAATAAATTATTGTGAATATTGATTTTATCTCTCAAAAAATCCGGTGGCTTCATAGAAATTTCGCATTGGATTTTATGTCATATTACATATTTCCGTTTCCTATTTTAAATAAATGTTATTTCAATTATTTAAACCGACAAATATGTGTCTTTAATACTCCTAAAATAATATCACCCACAAACTTACCATAAGTATGAAATATTTATAAGATATTAGCAAAAAACGTGGTGGCTTTATAGAAATTTCGCGGACTGTAGTCACTTCTATAGCAAACATGCGCGAATTACGGCGTTAGACAATTTGGACATTTTCCAAGTATTGCTGAGTCTCTTTTTATGCGGTACATATGCCTTTCTACAAGCTTTCCTATAAACTTGCCCATTTTGACTTTCTCTAGTATTTACAAATTTTAAATCAGATAAAGAATAATAAAATAGTCAGCGCGGAAAAAACCGCACGACTTCCTTGGACACCCGATACTTACTGTCATGTTTTCATCGATTCCATCGCGCTGAAATAGCATTAACATTTATTTGAGATCGATCGCATGTTCGTTCATTTAGATCACCATGAATGATACTCGCATCGATTATTTTAAATATTCAGTTGTATAGTAAGAAACAAGCAGGGTCTAACATGAATACACGTAACGTATATTTCCGTGTATACGTATATAGCTGTATTGAATTTTTTTAATGGATAACAAATATGCTTCCTAGGGGATTTTCGGGTTCGGGTCGAGATCCCGAAAGTTTTTCGACACAAACATATTCGGGACCCAATTTTTGATTTGGGTTCGGACGCTCGATTCAAAACATAATTTATCAATGTTTACATCTGATACTCTGCAAAATTACTACTTGAAAGTTTACATACAAGATGACAGGAAAATTATGTTTCGAAGCGAACGTTGGACCCCGAATCAAAAATCGGGTCTGAAATCGCAAATCGGGTCCTGAAATATGTAACAGGTTTCCAAATACCAGTTACAACGTTATGTGAAGATTTTTTATTTTCCATAAAGTTTAATTATTGTATATAACAAAACATGGCGGAGGGGTGTTAATAAACCTTTGCTCTTGCTGATAAATTAACATTGTCGCTAGTATTAATATCGTAAATTCCTTTTCATGTAAATTCCTTGCACGTGAATAATATAAAACAATTGATATTGAAATCGAAGAAGATTTTGGGGAAAATCAACCGCAGCTTTTACTTCGCGTCTGACTTATACTCGATATTTCTACTGCCAGTAATATAAGCAGGCAGTAACGTAACTTCTTTGACTTCGAAATATGTAAATTAAGGATTTAACTATATATCCATTAGTTTTGTATCGATACAATTTTGTATAATTAATATATTACGCGTTGTATGAAATGGCGTTATAGGAAATTGGAGATAACAAGTTATGCCATGCTCGACTAAAGTAAACGGGGAATTCCCGCATTTTATTACAGAATTATTATATTACATTTTATTAAGAACTTGCGTCATTCGGGAGTTTACTGTATTATACAACGCTTAAATGTCTTAGTTCAATTTTATATCATAAAGTGTGATATGAATACTATTTTCGCTTAAAGTTTAATTAACACTAGAACTACCTATAAGAAGAATCAACGTATACCGACGTTGGTTGATCCTAAAGTCTGTAATCGCTATACATATATATCTATCGCTTTTACTATCGTACAAATAGTATAGCTCTATCTCTATCAATCTATAGCTCCTTACGAGCTATACTCCGACTGTTCTATGATCTCTAGTCGATCTCTAGTCGATCTCCAGTCGATCTCCAGTCGATCTCCAGTCGATCTCTATTCGACCTCTCGTCGATCTCTCTACGATCTCTATTCTATATCTATTCTATTTATGTGCGTTATCCCTCGGCGGCTGGGCGACGGACCCTCATCCCCACTCCGGGTCCTTTTAGGGCCTGTCGTCCCGTCGGGGCTATGCCTCCCTCGCCATTTCCCCTTTCGAGGGATCTTCGTCTTACATACCGAAAGCGTGAAAATGACTTGTCCGCAGAATTTAATAAAAACCTTCAAATTTATAAAGTTCCATTTTCTGAGATATATTGCGATTCACATTGCATAATGGATGTAACTCACACCTTGATTGACAAATAGAAATCCGCGTTATACGATACCTCGCAATACGCATTCGTAACGTGTATATAACGTCTTAAATAAAATTGTCTAATTGCACATTCTCTACGATATATTAGTTAATTTACATCTTTATCGTAACATTAAAAATATTAACATTCGTCTGTATTATCCATTATTTTAATCTTAACGTGTTAATTAAATCCATTTTACAATGTGAGTTACAACAAATCATATAGAAATGTTAGCTGCAATTAAAATATTCCCACGAAACATCAGAAATTCAGCTAACTGGTTTCATAAATGACTGATTAATAATTTCTTGACTAGCAAACACAGTTTCAAGCATATTAATAAAGTACTGCCAAAGTTGTAACAAGACACATTTCTTTATAATTTAAAGTTGGCATTTACGCAACTAGTAGACCGCTATATACAAACTCAATCGATTAAATATAAACAGTACAATATATATATATATGTGATTAAAATAGCAATCAGCATTCTCACGAAACCTGGCCGAGTATACACAACGACGTATCGAGTTGGACAAAATTTCATCTGGGATATTAGATTTCTCTAGGGTATTGGATCTTACATGTTTTATCTCCATCACGTAAAATATACGATTTCGTTTCATATCGAATCGGTATCGATTTTAATACGAAGCGTCAATGTTCATTTTCCCAATAGCTGTTTCATCTTGATAGGCGATTTTTTTGCACCGGCCAATCAAAAGCAATTATATATTTTCCACGAGAACGAGCTAAATTAATAGGCTGACAAGGAATGTAAGGGAAGCAGAAAATTAGAAAAATACAGAAAACTGCAAAACCTGCAGTAAGTAGACAACTTTGTATCCAATTGCTGCTACTTACATTAATTTGTATAACCCGAAAATGAATATTTGTGCAAAATTTCAAAAATGAAGATTTGTAGAGAAACTTTTGTTTTGCATACTTTTTTGCACTGGCAGACACAATTTACACGAAACGTCTAATAAAAAACACATTGAACAATTACTCGATAATAATTGATGGACGTATAATATTTCAATATTTGCTGAAACCACTTTTATTCTAGTGATTACACTACTATCTTTTTTTAACCGTTTAAGTCTATCGCTATTATTTACTTTTTATTCATATTGTTTGTCATTATACATTTAGATCCATTCGTACAAAAACACTGTTATCATTCATTTCCAACGGCATTACAAGCAGACGAACATATTTCAACGTCAAGATAATACATCATTTAACTATTCATCGTCGGATACGAACAATTTTGCTGTTATCAACAAAAAGTGAATCTTGTTTTCCTTCGCGACTATCATCGTTCTATGTTCGATAATCGCGAAAGGGAAAGGGGAAAACTTCGAGGAAAGCATTATCTACGTTCTCCTGGGTTAATATAGCAAAAACCGTGAATTGTCGGGCAATTGTGTAGAACGTACTCGACTTTACCCGTACACGATTAATCTTGCTATTATTACACCTTTGGATGTAATTTCGAATTTTCATGAAATCAAACGCCTACAGGGTTTTGATCCTTTTGCAAATCAATCCATGCCTATTGCAAATCAAATTCATCCTGTTGCAGATCAAATTCATCCGTTTACAAATTAAATTCGTCCTTTTGCAAATCAAATTCATCCTTTTGCAAATCAGATTCATCGTTTTGCAAATCAAATTCATCCTTTTGCAAATCAATCCATGCCTATTGCAAATCAAATTCATCCTGTTGCAGATCAAATTCATCCTTTTGCAAATCAAATTCATCCTTTTGCAAATCAAATTCATCCGTATTGCAAATCAAATTCATGCTTATTGCAAATCAAATTCATGCTTATTGCAAATCAAATTCATCGTTTTGCACATCAAATTCACCTTATTGCAAATCAAATTCATTCTTATTGCAAATCAAATTCATTCCTATTGCAAATCAAATTCATCCTTTTGCAAATCAAATTCATCCTTATTGCAAATCAAATTCATGCTTATCATGCAGATCAAATTCATCCTTTTACAAATTAAATTCGTCCTTTTGCAAATCAAATTCATCCTTTTGCAAATCAAATTCATCCTTTTGCAAATCAAATTCATAGTTTTGCAAATCAAATTCAGCCTTTTGCAAATCAAATTCATAGTTTTGCAAATCAAATTCACCATATTGCAAATCAAATTCACCATATTGCAAATCAAATTCATCCCTATTGCAAATCAAATTCACCTTATTGCAAATTTTTGCAAATCAAATTCATCCTTTTGCAAATCAAATTCATCCTTTTGCAAATCAAATTCATCCTTTTGCAAATCAAATTCATAGTTTTGCAAATCAAATTCAGCCTTTTGCAAATCAAATTCATAGTTTTGCAAATCAAATTCACCATATTGCAAATCAAATTCATCCCTATTGCAAATCAAATTCACCTTATTGCAAATTTTTGCAAATCAAATTCATCCTTTTGCAAATCAAATTCATCCTTTTGCAAATCAAATTCATAGTTTTGCAAATCAAATTCAGCCTTTTGCAAATCAAATCCATAGTTTTGCAAATCAAATTCACCATATTGCAAATCAAATTCACCTTATTGCAAATTTTTGCAAATCAAATTCATCCTTTTGCAAATCAAATTCATCCTTTTGCAAATCAAATTCATAGTTTTGCAAATCAAATTCAGCCTTTTGCAAATCAAATTCATAGTTTTGCAAATCAAATTCACCATATTGCAAATCAAATTCATCCCTATTGCAAATCAAATTCATCCCTATTGCAAATCAAATTCACCTTATTGCAAATTTTTGCAAATCAAATTCATCCTTTTGCAAATCAAATTCATCCTTTTGCAAATCAAATTCATCCTTTTGCAAATCAAATTCATAGTTTTGCAAATCAAATTCAGCCTTTTGCAAATCAAATTCATAGTTTTGCAAATCAAATTCACCATATTGCAAATCAAATTCATCCCTATTGCAAATCAAATTCATCCTTTCGTGAATCAAATTCACCTTTTGCAAAGAGTTATTGAGATCCAATTATTTCAATATTATATCAGTTTAACGCAGTGTATACGGGACACGTACTAATATGTTTTTAACATATCGTCGGTTGAATTGCGGATGCGTATCATTTTCTTTGTCAGCAAACTAAACGTTTGAAAATTAAAGCCACATGCACTGAGTTTGAACCATATCGTATTTTATTGTACGTTTCTTATTCACAGTATATTCGTAATTAGAGGGATTTTTTTAAGTCCTTTTCCAACGCAATAAAATCGTCCAGAAATAGCCCGCATGCAATGTGTTAATAAAAAAGTAAATGCGTTGTACCAACAAATTTACCTATCGTATACAGTGAGTCAAGAAAGCCTCCGTGCAGTACGACTTTAAAACTTGGAAGTTATATTATTTCTGGAGAAATATTCAAAAACGATGTTTTCTACATTATTTATATTTATCTATGTCTTGTTATAAATTGCACAAATGGTCGTTACAGTTTTAGTAATATTCAATTCATAAACTTTAACTTACTGTAAGGCAACAGAATTGAGGTCAAATATCTTTCCCCACACATAAATGTATTTGACTTAAACTATTAATTAAAACGAAATTTTGCTTTATTTTTTTACAATAATACTTTTGCCTGCAGTACCTACGCCTTTCGTGTATATTCCTGGACACGTGCTAGCGTATATATACGGCTTTTGTAGTAAAAGGGTTAAATCTTGATCTGAGTATAGAGTAAGTTAGTTAACTAGCAGACCGGTTCGTTACATGACTAATAATTAAGAAGATTATCCTTAGACGTTCAAGGAAGTTGGTACGAATCGCGTTCACTTTGTCTTAGCGTCGCTGAGATGCTATTCAAGTAATTCTGTCCTTCGGCCTCTCCAAGATGCATCTGCATTGTCGAGCTTTCTTAAGAATTCGCTCTGCTTGCCTGGCCCATTTTAATTATAATTAACGAATGCAGAATGAATATGTCTTAACACTAGAACTACGAAAGGAGTGAAAATATCCGCCATTGTGAATTTGATTAGCAAAAAGGTGAATATGATCAGCAAAATGGTTAATTTCGAGTGCAAAGCCTGTACACAACAATCATTATACGTAAAAATAATATATGAGAGGTTAACTTAATTGGGTATTTAATTAAGTATATATCTTCATTTTCAATGTGGAATTTATACTGACTTTATTAGTACTTGTGTAATTAATACCTTCAGCGAGATCAAATATTTTCTGTGTTAAAAACGTGACCCAGTAATTCCACTAATTATTTCTATTTTATCGCCTTATCTTACACGATCGCAAGACTGCTTTTTATACCGTTATAACTCTTCATAATTCACTCGAAGAAGGCAAAGCGAAAGAAAGCAAGGAATTCTTCTTTTGGTCGTTTCTGTATAGCCGAGGTCGACTTCTATATTCTGAAAAATGATTATGGCCCCTTTGTCTTCCTAACAGCGTATCGCGAAAGGTGGAATAACTCACCTTCTTTAGGATCTAAATAAACATCGTTTAATTGCCGTTAATTATTCTTGACTCTGCCGTGTTTCCCCGCGAAAGGTAAACTAACGTGCAACAATAAATTCGCAGCAATAAAATTACAGCCGTGTAACTTTATTCCGAATGAAACATACATACATATATTCCATTTTACTTTAGTAATATGTAACAACATTTCTTCGATTCAAATAGCAAAATGTTATTATTTATGTGGTCACATATTTAACACAATTTTAATTATTACGTTTGACTTATTTTAAACAATATTTTTGAATTAGTATACTTTACTTTGTTATTGTCTTCCAGTCTATCGTAATAAATTAGTAAACTAAAATAAAGATGGTTTGGGAATTTTTGTTTCACACTGTACAATATGTATATATTTCACAGTGCATTTATTATTAACAAGTCCAGCAAGGGTAATAATTCCATATTATAATCAATATGGTCTGTTTACTTGGTTCTTCGATTTAAACGGTATTATTATTACCGTCCAATTTTTTCATTGGTCTGACCTTATTGATTTCTAACATCTTAGGTAATAAGGTCGTTTCAAGAGCATCTTCAAATGGGCGTTTCTTAAGTAGGAACATATATCGTATTCTAAGCATCGACATAATTATTCGCATCGGGCTGCATTTAACCCTTTGCGCTCGTCAGGTGACCCTCAGTCGCCACGATAAGCTGACGATGAGTGGCTCATTCGATGCCTATGAGTTCTCGATTGAATCTCATTCTAACGATTAAGTTTTTTAAAATGTTAGAGCGTCGTTAGGGGAAGTTTTGAGAGGCGTGGGAATTAGTGAAGAAAAGGGGATGCTTTGGATAAATTGTGGTGGTGGTAACACTTTTTTGGTAATGGCCCACCTAAGCATCACTAAAATCCTGATGCCCCATTCTGTGACATAATTTTTATAAATAAATATATGAAAAAAGGAAATGTGAGAAAAACTTATGAAATGAAATGCACTTTGACGGTTATAAATTATGTATTATATAAGTATATACATTTATGTATCAAGGCACTTCAATAATAATTGTGTGCGCACATTAATCACTTTTTTATAATTCATAATAACTCTTTCTCGATTATTGGAAGATATGCATCTCGAAATTCGAAAAAAAGCAATCTTTCTCGGAAACGAAGCCTCGTATAAAAAGCTTCCCGCTTGTACCACCAGTTACATGGCACTGTATATTAAACTCTATATAAAGTCTTATTCAAATAAGTATTTACATTCAGATATATAATAAAGATGTTTCTTTTCAATTCCGCCTCGTTTCCTTATTTTTTATCCATCTATTTTTACTTGATTTCACACGGATTTCACAGTTCTTTGTCCAACGTTAACTTCTTCCACAAACCTGAATGAAACTCCTCGAGGGTTGAAACTCCTCAGCGAAAACGGAGTTTTGTCTCAAAATGAGAGAGCCGAAATATAAAAGCAGTAATTACACGCGTGTTGCTGGAAGAATAGCCATGTATCGCATGCACATGTCAGTAATAGTGGAACCGCAATGATTCACGGGCTTCTTTGTTATCCTCGTCTCCTGTACGAACTCTTTCTTTTATGCATAATAACCGACAAACTACCTGCACTTCATTTCTATAAAGTATTCTATAAAAGAGACTTGCGGATGTAATCAAGAAAAAGGGAAACCCTGCGAAGTATAAAATACAATGTAATTATTAAGTTTTACGAGATGTGCCAATCATTTTCTAAACTAATTTAATGCAAGGAATTATTACACTTCGTCGCGTTCTAAAAATCGTATTAATTCAAGCCTCGAATTACATACACGCGTTATATCGAAGTTGAAGTGTATAAATACCGAGTTATACGAGGATAGCCACAATTTATGAACCGCGTTGTATTTCCTGCTTTTTTGCTATTAATAATATTAATTAATATCGTACATATCGATATATGTATGGTTGAGTCGTTTATTTGGACAAATTGACTTATTCTAGTTTCTTAATAAATGGCTTATTTTATTCAATTATTTATGCGCCATTTTGTTCCACCACCTTTCTTCCATATTTTACGCAACTGAAGATTCCACTCTTCCAGAAATTCTCAGGTTTTTCGCCGAAAAAGTACTGAAAATCGACATGAATTTTCGCGACAACCTAATACAATTTTCTGTATAATTGAATTAATATTCTCGTTCAATCTAATTCGATTATCATCGTTAGATTTATGATTATATCTTTGCAGATATACCAAAAACAACTGAGAGCAGTCCAGCGAAGGATTCCGTGAAATCCCCGGAAGTGAAAGAGGAGGAGAAGGAAGAGGAGGAAGTTGAAGCAACAGAGAAGGGTAGAGACGAAGCCGCGACAAGGATACAAGCGGCATTCCGTGGACATCACGCTAGGAAGGGTATGAAAGATACTGAATCTTTGACAAAGCAGACGGAGAACGAATCAAATTCAGAACCATCCAAGGAAGAACTTCAGGAGGAGTTCCGCGCCGACGACAAAAGTGAGTATTCCTTACTGAATATCCTTCAAATAGTCCCGAAGGACAACCGCGAAAACTTCGAACATGGTCTCCCTATTCTTGCAGAGATTGTGCAATAACTTTCCTATACCTTTAAAGTGAAGAGATATCTTCAGAACTACTGAGACTAATAATTGTTATGATTTATCGTATTCAATCTATAACTGTATGTATGTCTATTATTACTTACTGAATATTTTTCAAATAGTCCCAAAGAACAATCGCAATAACTTGCAATATTTTCTTCCTCTTTTTGTAGTGATTGTTTAAATTTGATCGAAATTGTTTGAGCTAAAGATTACAATTTTAATTCAATGTCTTGCCAAATTATAACTTTCCTATACCTTTAAAGTAAAGAGATATCTTCAGAACTACTGAGACTAATAATTGTTATGATTTATCGTATTCAATCTATAACTGTATGTATGTCTATTATTACTTACTGAATATTTTTCAAATAGTCCTAAAGAACAATCGCAATAACTTGCAATATTTTCTTCCTCTTTTTGTAGTGATTGTTTAAATTTGATCGAAATTGTTTGAGCTAAAGATTACAATTTTAATTCAATGTCTTGCCAAATTATAACTTTCCTATACCTTTAAAGTAAAGTGATATTTCCAGAACTCCTGAGACTAATAATTGGTAAGAATTAATCTTTTCAAATCTATAATACATTGATTTACATTGATTTTCGACTATATTTATGAATTTATAATATATTATATTACTGGTAATATTGAATATAAAGTAGGAATACAACGTAAAGAATACTTTTATTGTCGATGGGATAAAAAAGTTGTAGTTCATCTGTTTCCTTTTAAAAATTGTTAAGAGTTTATCCTGAAAAGCTACAATTCATTTGCTATATCATCTGTTCTATAATACTTAAATTATCATTTTCATTACCTGTATTTTCAATCATTTCGACCACCAACTATCATTTTCTCGATCTACCAAAATTTGCAAAAATTTGTAACATCATTTAGCTCCCTAGAATTGAACTACATTAATTTACATTATTCCGTGAACTTAATTACAGCAGAGTTCAAATCGAAACAATAAAACACGCGGAAGTATGAATCTAGCGGAGATAATATCAGATGTCCGCCATTATTGCAGAATTCACAGGTTCGAAACATTTCGTCGAATATCGGAATATCAACTATAATCGAGTCCTCTCATATTCTAGTTTCCCGTGATATGTTCTACCTCGGACAATTAATTATCCCATCGCAGCTGACAGAATTACAGTTAAGCCGTCAATCGATTATGTCATGCGCAATACGCGTTGTGGGAATCAGTATCCAGGATAAATACGACAATTTCCGAGACTACACGTAGGCCACTTGTCACGCGACATTTTTTATGATGCATGCAATGCAGGATTTCACATTTCATCTACTTTTTATCGTGCCAGTCATCCTGGCATTATAGTTTCAGCCGAATATGGCTGATCATTTTAATGATAATTAATACAAGAGTAATATGATTTCTTTGAATTTATATTAGCATTAACACGTTGATCGTCTCGCTGAGATCCGTGTTATACGATACCTCGTGATACTCGTCAGTAACGTTTATATAACGACTTCAAATAAAATTGTTTTACGGCTTTACGATATATTGGTTACTTTTCATCGATATTGTAACGTTAAAAATATTGCAAATTTCAGGAATATTAGCGATATATTTGATTCGAGTTTTAGTAATATTGGCATTATAAATGACCATATTGTTCGTCTAGAAAAATTAGCTTCCCGGAATACTTGAAATACGAGCATATGAATGAAAGCAAATCGACAAATTTTAAAGGTACAATTTCCAAGTGCCTTCTTATTCCGCCTGTTTTCGGGTGAAATTGACGAGCTTTCTGGACGATTTATTCCCCTGGTAACTGAAGCGGCACGAAGGAAAATGCTTGAATTCCGAGGAATTTCGAGCGGCCGAGTAGCCACTTCCTGATGTTTCCAGCCATTAGAATAATAGTCCTCGCACCGCATTCAGTTGAACCGTGAAATTTCAGGGTTAATTTCTAAAAGTTCCATTTTGACGTCTCCTGTCACAAAATTTATGTCTAAAAGTTGTATCCCTACGTATTCTATCCTTCAGTATGGCATCTGTTTTTAAATAATAATTTCCAAAGTAACAGAAATATAAAGTGTCAAGAATTTAAGAGCTTTTTAAAAATATTAATCTTAATATTAATACATCGAAGATGGAAAGAAATTTTCTCCATTCTCAAATAATAAGTCCAGCTTTTTTCGTGTCTAAAAAGAAATCGTATAACGTAGATCTAATTAAACGCGATTCTAACGAAGCTATATTAAATGAAACAGTAACGAAATTATTACTTAAACGCATTGAAAAAGATGACGATTGTTGCGCGTACTTTTGTAATTATTATTACATCGAAAAAGTCAAATGAAATGAAAAATCCCGATAGACGAGTATGTGACTTCAAAGTTACACGAAGCTATACAGGGAAGTTAAGGAGTAACGGGATTCATAAAGTAAAAGTGAAGAGGTACCGAGAAGGGTTTCATATCCCATAAAACGAATGTGAAGGGCATCTACGAGGGACCACGTAAACGAGGGAAATCATAAATTTTCCACGTACTCCGAACTCATGCATCATTTTTCCAAGTGTCGGCTCTCGGGAGACGTAGAATCCAAGTGTACATTGGTAGCCTTTTCTGTTCTCCCGGCGAAAGATTTCCCGATTTCCCGATTTCCCTATAAATTGGCTCTGATTGTGCTTGAGATTGTCACTGGTTTCGTGACCCGAATTTTGATGCAAGCTCTGCATCTACGTTGTTAAAAGTAAGACACACAGTCTGTATGCTCAAACCTCACTTTCGATGAACACTGCTACCTTTTCCACTTCTCCACAAAATATAACTGCAAACAGGTATCCATAAGATACTTCACTGAGAAGAATGCATAATTAATATCAGCGGAGGATTAACATATCATTAATTCGCTATCCTGAAATTCATAAATCATCGATGTCTTCCTGATACGGTATTACAGGTTTTGCACTCGAAATTAACCTGTTTGCAAATCAAATCTCAGTTTCAAAGGGCGATGTTTAAAAGTTTGGGATCAACGTTTACTTTAAACTTTAGAATGAACATTAAAAGTAAATAGAATATAAACCCTTTGTTCATTTTATAATTTTACCTTTAATATTAAACTACTGAAAGTCTTGGAAGACTTGAAATGTTAAATCCAGTGCGAAACAATAATTGCATGTGTTATTTAATATTTGGAATTACAGTGATTTATATTAAGTCGTTCCATTTTTTTTCATCGGTTTTTCCGACACCGCTGAAATTAAGTCATAAAACATGGTTAAGGAACTAAACGGCAATCGTGTTACCGCGGATACCCTGTATATTATATTACATAATATAAGATATCATATAATATGTATAACATTATAAATATTAGACATTCCATATAAAAACTGAAGGTGACCCCTGATATCTCAATAAAAAAGTACGATAATACAAAATTAATTAGAGCACTGCACGTCCTCCTAAATACTATGTAACTTTTGATTGAAACATTATTAGTACAACGAAGAACTTACGAGTTATTGAAGTCGTCATTTTAGGAAACTCAAACTATATACAGTAGGACCTCGATTAACCGGTTCGCTATTATCCGTGCTCCCGCTTAACCGAGGTCTCGGTTATCAGAGGTCTCGTTTATCCGGGGCCTTCTGTTTCCTTGAATTTAACCCTTCTTTATATTTTGCGAGTCTCTCTTGTTTATACAATATGCTTTCTTCAGTTTTGCACCGCATTTTGCATCTCGTAGACATTATTACTGCTACATATATTGTTAACGAGTAAAAAGCGTAAATCGCATCGAAGTCAGATAAAAACCGCCTAACGGCAAGAAGATGTACTACCAGAAAAGGTATAGAAAATGCATTTTACTTATTTCCCCCGGGCCCCGATTATCCGTTGGGCCTCGATTTATCCGGGCTGCTTGTCTCCCGGTTAAGCCGGTTAATCGAGGTCCTACTGTATTGTATATCGCATTATATTTTTAAGGTATATGCATAAAAAAAGGATCCACTATTTGTTCGATAAACATTGATAGTGAAGTGAATATGTAATGTCAAGGATCCCGTGATTGCATACGGGATAACGCGAATACAGTGGGGAAAGTTGAACGTCCGTAATTCGGAAAATCGATTGTTCCTCGTTATCTTTATCTTTGAACGATTAATTACTGGCATACCTTAACACTTATCATTAGTCACACAGAATATTCGTACAGACTTTCTGACAGCCGTTTGACTGATATTCTTGTTTAGACAACATTCATTATAAACCTACATAATATTCAATGGAACTCCGTTATTGTTTTACTCGACCATTGAATGCCGTGCATAACCTCAAATTCCATGAAAACATTTATAAATATTTCTGCGCGGAATTTCGGATTTCGATCAGCCATTGTATGGTATTTCGTATGGCTTCAGAAACAGTATAAAGGTTTCGTTATTTTCAGCAAATTGGAGTTTGATGCTGAATCATCGTTCAACTATTTGTAAGGCCGTATACATATTCTTTTACTAGCTTCATGAAATCCGAGAACATGATTACTTTCCAGCGTTATCGAAATGTTAAAAATATTGCAAATTTTACGAGTATCAGCGATATATTTGATTCGAGTTTTTTTAGTAATATTTATATCGGCGACCTCTGAAGACCCCCACGGCATTCAACGTTTTAAATATGCATTGCACGAGAAATACACCAACAGTGAATCAGATGGTATTTTCCAATTATTATTGAGATCGAGTAAACACCAGAGGAATAATAATATTCCGTTCCATTGTAATGATCGGTATTATAATTGACCCAGAAATTTTATTCGATTGCCTGTCCACGTCAGGTTTACATTTGTGTAAAAAGGACTTGTCTCAAGAACCGTGAAAGTTCAGTAATTAATAAATATTATTCAATATTTATAGTTACTTCAGAATTATATATTTTTTAATGCCAATACAAATACAAAAGATCGTTGAAATTATTCTCAACATTTCTCGTTCGGGGACCGCCAATCGACGTTTTTTTGTGCATCGATAAGGTAAACAATTAAGGAAAACATTTCGCGATACAAATCGTGGAATAATAAATAAACTTTGACACTGCAAAGGAAACTCTGTGGGGTTGGCAACGGTTTGGGAATCGGCGGTTGGGAAACACTGTTTTAGATCACCATAAATGATACCCGCATTGGTTATTGTAAATATTCAGTAAAAAGAACAGGGTTTTACATGAATATACATAACATATATTTCCGTAATTATTATAATTCAGTAGATTGTATACTCGAAAAGAATTTAGGATAATTTGGCTATGATCCCACGTAATAAGTTTAACAACATGCTCGCATTATGTATCTTAATATTATTTATTTCGATATCATAATTTCTTTTTTATATTTTCTTTCGTCCTTAATTTGGTGTTATTTGATAAAACTAGAATAACGAGTTCGCTGGGTTTTAATAGGGCGAAGGAAGAACGTGGGGTAACCTAACTGTACCTTAAAGTTTCTATTCTGGAACAAACAATCGTATTCGTTTCTTATTCGGCCATCTTTTTTAAAGGTGCATCATTTAACCTACTTTGAAACCAACGATTAGATGTAGATTCGCAACTGGAATTGATTACAGTAACATTTGAACAATTCGTTTGTTTCTTGGAATTCGATTATTCTACCTGTTTTTTAATCGTTAGAGCCACATGCCATATCGTACTTGAAACTGATTCTGCTTCGGCTCTTAAGGCCCGAAAAAGATTGCCAAACGCACTTTCCATTCCAACCAAGTTTTCTTCTGGAAAAATCGGTAAATTTGCAATTCTCAAAAACTAATTGAAATCGGTGATATACTATGAAGTGTTAATGAATTCGTCTTGAAAAGCAATATCAAACGATCGAAAGAAAAATATATAGTTCCATTTAAGAAACCGAACTTGGCCTTCATATCTTTACCGAAAAATCGGTAACTTTGTAAGCTCAATATTTCACAAACTAATTGAAATCGGTCACATACATGAAGGGTCAATGAATTCATCTTGAAAATTAATATCAAACGATCGCAAGAAAAATATATAGTTCCATTTAAAAAACCGAACTTGGCCTTCATATCTTCTTAACTAATATAGTTAGAAACAATTCGTTTGTAACAAAAGATTTTCTCCCTTGTTCCATGTAACATTCATATAAAAAATTGTCTATTTGCAATACGTTAGGAAATAAACGCTTGTCCAGTGTTACCGCGGACACCCTGTATACGCCTTTTGCAATGGAAGGGTTAATATATATATATAAAGACAAGAGACATAGACAAGTTTTTCGAAATATGGATCGTTTCCCGCCAAACACGTAAACAGACATGTTAAACCAGAAAGCAAACCTAGGGCAAAGATAAACGAAGAGTCGTAGACCGAAAGTTAAAACTCGATATTTAATTATCGGCTATCGCACCGTTAATTGGTCTGCATCCGATTTTTTCTAACTATCCACGTCCCACCAACATTTCATTTTCGACACGACTTCAAGAGAGGACAATTCATGAATCGATGAAATTTATTTCTACTCTTCTTCCTATACTCTCTTCTCCTCGGAATGGCAAACCAGTTCGTGAAATTATTGGATTCCCGTATCTCCAACTCATTGGACGCCGCGTTTTATCAAAGCCTTTTTAAACGGTAAAAAGATTTTTATGAGATAAACGATATTCTTTACTGCGCTTTACTCAATTAATATTCGTGAGTTTCAAAGTACTCTTAGCCCTCGATTTACACGGCACTCGAATTGCACGATTTTGGTATAACACGCTTGAAGAAATGCGGAAAAAATATGTACTTTTGAATTACGTTATGTATGTATATCTTGCTTGAATTAATGAATTTGTATTGCAAAATATGTACTCTAATTTTTGAAAAAATACATAATACTGTTTCATATGGATTTGTTAAATTTATTACATATTTATGTTCAATGTGAAATGTGGATTCGAATTGCGCGGTTTCAATTTGCACGGCGTTTTCTGGGAAGCAACTACCGTGTAAATCGAGGGTTAGATGTATGTTCTTTCATCATGAAATAATTATTAAAAATCATCGAAGTTGAGGATGAATAGATTTATGTATTAGATAGAATTTACCATATCGTATGATTATGAATATCTATTTCACGCACATGGAAATGATAATTATTCGATATGGCGTAATAAATGATCACGGAATGCAATGACGATCCCAGTGACGAATTGTTTGTGACGCGTTAGCATATGAAACAAGGCCTTTCATGACGAATTTTCAGTATTATCGAATCGAGTTTCCTCCTTTCATTTCGCCGAACCGCAACGCATGAAAGTTAATTGAGATATTACGTTTCGCTGAATCATTGACAACACTCGAATATCCAGGAATTTCCCAGTGATATATCCGAAATCTGATAATATTGCATGGAATTAAAAAATCCAATTCCAGGTGCAATTGCAGAGTTCTATTTCTTTATTCAGCAGATTGATAAGGACTAATAATTGCGAGTATATTTTAACTACATTACCGGTCAAAAGTTTGGAATCACTTGCTTTGTCTTCATTCTAACGTTTAAAGTAAACGTTAGAATGAACATTAAAAGTAAACAGAATATAAAACCTTTGTCCATTTTATAATTTCACCATTAATATTAAACTATATTCTTGCCATGCAGACACATATTGTATCGGCACCTGGGTGTAATAAGATTTTGTTAGCTTTAAAATCGGTCGGGTCCGTTTATTGCTATCGGTCGGTTTTTAGTTTCCCCGCAACAAATTACTTTACTACAAGAAGGTTGGCGAACTATGCAACAAGAAACATTACACAAACTTGTCGGGGTATGTCAAAAATATGTAAAATAGCAATAATGAAAAAAGGGGGATACTTCGACGAATCGCGTATTAAGCGAAATGTATAATTAATATAGAATAACATATACGAAATTTATACAACTCTTCTATCTTATAATATCAACATACATCGACCTACAGATATACCCAAAGAAAAGTATCCTATTCCATTTTATAGACAAGATATTTAATAATTTGCTTAACGATAGTATATCGTAAACCGCGTTGTACGAGGGTCTCCATAATTTGTGAACCGTATTATATCGAAATCGCGTTGTATAAGTACCGTGATTCTGAATTTTATATGAATAATGCTTTGGTTAATGCAACATTAGTATACATTTATATAATTCATTATTTGAAGTGAAAATATATTAATTAATATAGTAACAACCTTTGCAATTATCTTTGATTATTACACCAAATATCTTCAGTACTATTCGTGTGATATAATTGTGATCATGTTTTAAAATAGTTTCTGTAATAATTATTTATAGTATTTTCAGAAAACATTGATTTTGTAACAATCGATTCCATGTAATTTTGATTACGAATTTCTACCAGATACTGAAATTGAAACTAGGTTACCCGTTGCCCTTCCGAAGTGATCGAAATGGCGTCAAGAAGTTGACACGGGATAACCTAATTCTGATTAAAATCGTCTTCTAAAATTTACCAATTTCTACTTTTTCTTCCAATTCTCAGTTTGGAATTCTCGGACTCGGTGATTAAAAACCTGAGACATTTAGAAAGTAGGGCAGTAAACATCGAAAAATTGTGCTTATCGCATATAAAGTAAAGCAGATCTGTTTCGAATCCATTACTTAAGCCGGTATTTTGGAAAGTGGTATAAGTCCCGTTTTTATGCAAACGAAGTAAAGATAATTTTTCGATACAGATTGATATCCTCCTTTTATTAGTCATAATATTAAAGTCAAAAGAAAATGTGGATTTATACCACTTTCAAAACAAATTTTTGCAATGAGATTTTGCAGTTAAACTTCTTTTAACTAATTATGAGGATATTGTACACCATTGACTATGTTATAAATGCGAAAAGAAGACATCTATATTTAACTAAAACTTTCATTAACACATTTTTTAGAAAGTGGACATATACCACCTTAAAAAACTGCTCATTAAAAGTATTGGCATTATCTATAAATAATGCGGTAAATATCTTATTTCTTTAATATCTTATTTCTGATTTAATTCAAAGAAAAAATGTTAATGAAGTGGCGTTCTTCACATTATTTAATTTAGAAAGAAAATAAGCCAAAATCTCGAAGTTTTTGTGAGCTGGAAATTTACTTATTATTAAAGTAAATGTTGACTCCAGAAAATGCATGATATAACAAAAAAGTAATTGTATTCATACTGAAAATACACAAGAATAACAAAAAGTTGAAACAACAAAAGAGAAACGCATTGCGCACCTAAAAAATACTGAATTGTTTAACGGACAATGCACCCCTTCGCCGTGCACCAGTTATTATTTCCATAACTAAAAGAAATATATTTATTAAAATAATCAATACTTAATCAAAACTATTAAACATTGCTAAACCAAGAATGCATCTAGGTCTCCCCAATTCTCGAATCGCATTATAACGAGTCCGCGTTGTACGGGGGATACCTGTATCACCATTCTCCAATTTTCGTACGTAAATGTGCTTCTTCGTTATTCGAATAACGAATAAGAGAGTTATCAATGCGTGTATAAATGAAGTCTCTCCAAGGAAGAGGCTGATCTCGACAAGATGAAATATCAAATATTGACCAAGGAATATTAGCTTAACTCGAGGTAACAGTATTTTCTTCTCCTGTTGGCAGAACTGTGCGAAGCAGCGACGAAAATCCAGGCATCTTTCCGCGGCCACATGTCGAGAAAGGAACAGGCAGCAGGTCTCGCCAAGACGGCGGAGAACTTCGTTGACGATGCAGCATCCAAGGTGGAGGAGAAGGTGAGTCTACTTTAATTTTCTCGGTGACGAGATGAGACGAGATGAGGTTATGTCGTCTACGTGCATACATGGCCCCCTTTTCAACACGGATGAATGAAATATATGAGATTATACGACAAGGAGCTTAAAAAACTACATACACGTTTATTGAATCAGTTCTTCGACCCCGATACAGAGTTTACACTCCAAGTTTACCCTTTTGCAGATCAAATTTATCCTTACTCAAATAAAATCTACCTTTTTGCAAATCAGATTCACCCTTTTACGGATCAAATTCAATCTTTTGCAAATCAAGCTTTTCTACGGATTTGTTTTCTTAAGCTATTTATATTTCAAATTAAATCCAAGGGTTAAAACGTTACGCCGTTTATGAGATCGCGTTGTAGGAAATCTGAATGAGAATTTTCCTCGTATTACACGATTACTGTGAATAACGTGTTTGGGATGACTATTGTCATGTTAAGTTTTGTTTTCTATGTTTTAATAATTACGAAACAAACAAAATTCGTAGCGATGGAGATAATAAGGTATTCTGTGTTTCAGTGAAAAATAAAATCAAATGTAAAGTGAAAGGGTGAATTTGAGTTGCCAAACGGTGAATATGATTTGCAATATGGTTAATTTGGAGTGCAAAAGGATGAATATGATCTGCAAAATGGTTAATTTGGAGTACAAAACCTGTGCAGGATTTGCACTTCATGTTCGCGATTTTTGTTATCCAGAAACAAGATGAAATTTTATACTGAAGTAACAATTTTTAATATGATAAATATTCTCCTTGATATTATATGATCCTTTCTCAGTTTGACGCGAGTTTAAAAATTTGATTTTTATAATAACCTACGTTTTTATTATTAAAAAATTCCAACATCTCCGTTTGTGAATATCTTCGAGCTCACATTGCACGATTATTCGTATTATATATCAAACGAATGGAAAAGAATGAAAAGTAGATTGCGTTGTAATACCATTTTCATTATATGCTAAACGTTGAAATTGGTTGAATCGTTTCTGCACTGAAAGAAGTTTTCGTTTTATTGAAATTTCCACCTCGGGATCGGAGGTGTAACTTACATATGTATATTACATACATGTACGTTACAGCATATGTATATCGGGTCAGGCTCATCCTCTTGAGATTAATTGGAAATCGATATTCTATTATTGAAACTGGGATCGTTTCGTATCTTACCGCGAATAATCCTTAATCAAACTTAATGTTACCTGGAAGAAGATACCTTGGAAAGATATAAGGCTCTCAATGCCCTTATCATTGCACTTCCTTTTGTCTCTAATTACAGATAATGTACAAAGTGTACTAAAAAGAAGCGATTATTTTTTGCTGGATAGTAAATAGTTTGAATAATATGCCCACAAGAAATTTATCGAAAATCGATATAGCTTTATAATTCGTGTAACAAATATGCCAGTTTTTCAAGCTATTCTGCAAACCTTAACAAAATAGAAAATATGTTTTACATTCGTATGGTAGACTCCCGTATAACGCGGATAATACGCATTGTATGAAATCGTGTTTTACAAGGAAATTTCTCTTATAGCACGAATAATTTAAATACAGGTGACCCGGTATCAGTATGATGATATGACGCGGTACTTATACAACTCGGTCTCGATATAACGCGGTACTTGTACAACTTGGTTTCGATATAACGCGGTACTTGTACAACTTGGTTTCGATATAACGCGGTACTTGTACAATTTGGTTTCGACATAACGCGGTACTTGTACAACTTGGTTTCGATATAACGCGGTACTTGTACAACCCGGTTTCGATATAACGCGGTTTCAATATAATGTGGTTTCGATATAACGCGGTTTCGATATAATGCGGTTTCGATATAACGCGGTTTCGATATAACGCCGTTTTGATATGACGCCGTTTTGATATGACGTGGTTTCGATATAACGCGATTTCGATATAACGCGGTTTCGACATAACGCGGTTTAGATATAACGCGGTTTAGATATAACGCGGTTTAGATATAACGCGGTTTAGATATCACGCGGTTTAGATGTAACGCGGTTTATATACTATAACGCGGTTTCGATATAACGCGGCATTATATTTACAATACGACTTCGATATAACGCGTGTGCAATCCAAGTCTCGCACAACGCGATTTTTATAACGCCACCTTCCTCTGGAACCTACCTCCCGCGTTATACGAAGGTTATTTGTAACATGTTTGGATTGACTATTCTCAAATGTTGCTTTCCATGTTTTAACAATTATGAAACAAAAGATATCGGTGGCAATGGAGCTAACAAGTTATACTATGTTCGACTAATCTATGAAATCCCACTTTCCATTATATAGCGCGTTGTACAAGAATCGCGTTATATAAAACAGATCGTCGCAATATCTTTAGCGCGTTGTAGAAATTCCCGTAGATTGTAATAGCACTTGTTTCTATTGCCATGCTAATATTATATTTGGCTACTAAAGGCGTACAATATACGAGCAGTAAATTTTACTGATCATGAGTACCACGCATTTACTTTTGTAGTAAATTAATACTCCTCGTTTCTTCTTATTTTGATCGACATAATTCAGTGTCAACTACTATCTCGCGAATATCACATCGTACGTTGTTAATGATGTTTTCTTAGAACACGCTGCTGTCAAAGTGTTAATAACTATGCGAATATTATTGTGGGCACATATTGTGTTTTTCAAGTTATCTCGATTATGCGAGTCTTGTATATTGACTTATAAGCAGCTGCGAATATAAGCTCTTCATTTTTCGGTGGAGAAATGCAGTATACGTGAGTCCCATTGAAATTCCATCGCCGTGGATTCAAGACGTTTCGAATCGGGTCGATCATAAAAGTTCGTCTACTACCTACCACTTTTTATTGCCTATTTACTTTTGTTTTCGCTGGCTTACCAAATGCGCCTCGTTCAGATAAGTTGCAACTTTATTCCTGAACGTTTTCCTCTTTATTCGCGAGACATTCGCGAGACATTCGCGAGAAAGGAACAAATTATAGACAAGAAACTACGAAGATAGAGGGCGTTCTTGTCACGTCAATATACAATGAGTGTAAAAAGTATTCGTACAGCAGCGAACTTTAACAGAAACATCGTACAATTTTCTTTATTGAAATTATCTTAATAAACAAGTTGTATGTACATATTCTTCGAGATTTTCGGAATGAATTTCATACGAAAAAATATTAGTTATCCGTATCTTTTATCGAAATATTCACAATTTGTTTCATGCGGGAAGAATGTTCATTAACATTAATTTTGTCAGGTTTCATTAGATATATATTCAGTATGTTGCGACTGTAGAATTTGCCGGAAGTATTCGAAAGTCCATGTTTGTTGGAGTTTTTCCAAGTAGTCCTACATGAAGTCGCATAAATACCATTACTTATTTATGATCGAATTTTCCAGCTTTTATATCAAAAATTGCGGAAATTTTTGGTAAGAATGTATTATACATATGTAATTCGTGTGACCTGAAATTCAGATTTTCTTCCCCCCAACAATGAATCTATGTGATGCATAGATGTATGGAGGCATTCTGACGTCAAACTAGAGAAGAACTCATGGAATTTCCTCTGAACCTACCCCTCTTCATTCTGGAAGCGTCAGAGCGTTTTGAACGTCCCCGAAATTCACTTCACATGAATTATATGAATTTATGATACTTTCACAAATTATTGTCGAGAGTAATTAATGCATAACAAGTCTTTATTCGACTACTCTTTTTGATTCAGTTAACACGTTGAATGCCATGGCGGTCTCCAGTGACCGGCGATGCTAATGTTATTAAAACTCGAATCAAATAAATCGCTAATATTCGTCGAGTTTTCAATGTTTTTAAAATTAGATAACGTAACAAAGTAAAAATGTATAGTATAGCGCTTAACAGTTTTATTTTTAAACGTTATATGAACGTTACAGACCCGTATTGCGGGGTATTGTATAACACGGTTTTTGACGCGGCGGTCAACGTGTTAACACGTGTTATAGGATACATTTGTTACTTTATATCGTTATCGTACAATGAACCCCGTTCGACCCGTTTGACCCCGCACGACATCAACCGAAAACGCGTTGTATGAGGATCGCCAGAATTGTGAACCGAGCTGTATAAGTGCCGCGTTAAACGAGGATCGCCACAGTTTGGGAATTGTGTTATATCGACACCGCGTTGTATAAGTAACGCGTTATACGAAGATCGCCATAATTTGTGAACCGCGTTGTATAAGTAACGCGTTACACGAGGATCGCCACAATTTGTGAACCGCGTTCTATCGAAACCGCGCTCTGTAAGCAACGCGTTACACGAGGATCACCACAATTTATGAACCGCGTTATATCGAAACGCGTTGTCCAACTGTGACCTGTAGTTTGATACAGTTTAACACGTTGAGCGCCACGCCGATATCCGTGTTATACCATACCTCGTGATACGCATGCGTAACATATCCATAACGTCTAAAAGGAAAACTGCTTAAGTGTTCTACGATACATTAGTTATTTTACATCGTTATGGTAACGTTAAAAATATTGAAAATTTTACGAATATTAACGATATATTTGATTCGGGGTTTAATAATATTGGCGTCGACGGTCACCCGTGACCTCACAGTATTCAACGTGTTAACAATTATCAGAGAAGCGAAACGAGGATCGCTTCCACGAGATTTTCTTTTTTATTTGCCAGTTGGACCAAGGAAAGGACAGGTAGAGAGAATCTACTAATCCACTCTTGTCCACGGCTAAGCTAATTACAAGGTGCAGGTGCACTCTACCACCCGAAAATCCAAAGTTCCAGTTTCGCGGTAAACTACTTTGGAACAAGGTTGTTCCATGCTCCGTGTCATTCCCCGAAAATCCACACTGAACGACATAAACTTGTGCTCCCGTATTAATAACAAAATACTGTTAAATTTTTACTACCCCGAACGCCACTTCAAATAACCCGGGCAAACATTTTCCATCGTCCACTTCCGCGGAGAATTTCGAAAGAACAAAACTGTGTTTCTAAATTTTACGAGAAAAATCCCGGCTTTCAACAGTCATGCCAATATGTTGGACTCTGCAATTCGAAGCGGAAACACATTCTTCTTGAAAATATTTTATCCGAGGTTAAATTAAAATTCAGATATGTCATTGCTTTTATATTGTTGCTCAAATTCATGTCTCCGCGAGACTTGATATTAATTCTTATCACACTAAGTGCGCTTTTTATTCAATTCATTTAATTTACTTCAATATTCAACGCATTTCATTGAATTCGTTGAATTGGATTGCTTCAAACGACTTGAATATTATTATTTACATATCATTGTCCCATTGTATCAACTGAACAATAAACTGAAGTTTCCGGTCGATAGTCGCGTTAAAGTTTGTGTGGTCAGAACTAAAATGAAACGAAATAATACGTGAAGTACGTCTTAATTAATTAAATAAATACACCTAATTAGCAATTAAAAATATATACAGATTTATTGCGAGTTCTACTTCCCGAGGTTACAGAAGAAGCGTAGAAAGTTGCATGGAATTTAATGTAATAATTTCGAGGGAGTGCTGTACAGGTTTAATCTATTATAGACGGGGGTAGTCTATTGAAAATGATCCAGTTCTTGGCAAAACCTTCCCATTCGTACGCTCCGTCAGCTTCAAAACGAGCATGGCTGAATAGCTAGAGTAAGGAAGGTAGTAGGGGGCAGCACTGTGTGCAGAATACACTTACCAGGGTAGCCAAGTATATCGTTAAAGTTCAACATCATCAAATATCCTACATCACGCAATTAGGCTGTGCCACAGGAGAATCGAAACCAAGTAGTGAAATCTATGAGGCTGATTGCCGATACGAGCTGACTGGCACTTTATTGGAATTACGGAATGATTGCGTCTGCCACACTCGAACTCGATACATTGCTTCACAGTTATGGTAAATTATGATTGGACATGTGAAATTGGTTATTAGGTACCGAAAGAATTTCGGGTGGGAAGTTTTACCTCATCCTCCTTACACTCTCGATGTATCTCTTTCTGGTTACCACAATTTTTTATCAATGTCAATCTTCCTTGCAAATAGCAGTTTTAAAAATTATGTTGAAATCAAATCAGTAATTATTTCATTCGTTGCGAGTAAAACGTCGGATTTGTACAAAAAAGGAATGTACAAGCTTGTGGAATATTTTCATTCTACGACGTTAGGGGGTACAGATGAATATGGCTTCCGGAAAAGTTTGGCAATATAAACGAGAATTTATTCTAAAAGTGTAGATATACTCATCGGGGATATTTGCATGGATGTCAGGAAACGAAAATTGTTGGAAAGTTATCTTTTGCCGGGGGAGCGAATCTTTTCATTTTGGAAGTAGATATTAATTTAGTTGTAATCAAACAAAGATGCATTCAAGAAACCTTAATCGGATGTACTTAAGAATGTACCTTCTTTTGTAAAAATGCAAGTACTATGTACTTAGTAATTTCTAAAAATACAAACTGTTTGTTAATTTTCAAGTTGACTAATCTGCTAATGACTTTGTTGTGTCTGCTTTTTTGCAAAATGTGTGTCTGCTATTTAACCCTTAAGGCCTTACTAATATTCTAATCGTGCCGGTAAATCTGGGAAGATTATTTCGTTGAAATTTATTTTATTCTTTGGCATTTTAAATAAGTTAATTTTAAAAATAAAATCTAAATATAAAAGGTGAACAAAAATGTATTACTAGACATGAAAGGATTTGTTCTGTATACATATTTGGATTCAGTCAAAAGGTCACACTTAACGCGTTCGCTACCAGGCGTCATATACGTGTGACACGCAGGTTGCGAAAGGCCAGCGTCACACATGTGTGACGTCAACCCTTTGCTATGTATTCGGCACGTAGCAAATTAAATCCGCTGTAAAATTAGCAGAAAAAATAATTCGTTCAATCTGACGCCACATTTGGAAACTTGTGTATTTTCCACTTTTACTGTGTTTTAAATATGTGAAAGTGAAAATCTGGAAATCAGCAAATTGCTTAGAAATACAAAAACGTGGCATGTCCGTTGTGGACGGTTTTCCCCCATAGGCAGTGGTAACAAATGTTTTAAGGAACTAGACTTAACCTATCGAAAAAAGACGCAAGGAAGGAATTATCAAGCACAATGATGCCATTTGAATCCCTGTTGTGTAGCTTTATCGGAAAAATACTTATTTTTGCGACTGTATGAGTGAAGTATCCGAATTGGATTGTAATCTATCCGGATTCGATTACAACGTATTGCTTCATCCGTTTCTTATGAACCATCGACTTGCTTCCTATTTTTACTGAGATCCTATTCTATGTTTATTCCATGCATATATCTCAGTTTATTGCAAGTGAACCGGGAAATACCATTTCCTTTTCCGGTTCACGTTTATATAAAAGAAACGACATACAAAGCTGTGCAAACCTAGCAAATTGAATATTTGCGGTTAAAAGAACGTTAAAAGGGCGTTGAAGAAAACTGTCCGATACTTATAATAAATATTAACACTAGAATTACGGATAATATATTCAGCTATATTTATACATCACTTATACGTCCTTAAAAATAAGGATGAATGGAATAAAGAAATGAATCGATTTCATTATATCCATTATGCGACGGGAACCGCAAAAATCACAGAAAATGTGACCATATTTTCAAGGTTTTTATTAAATTCCGTGGAATTTGTGGAAGTGTTAACACCACCCTCATAATTCTTTATCGACTGTGACTCTTCGTACAACCTGAATCTTCACTTCCATATTTCTTTCTAACTAAACTTTCCATGAAGTGTAATTCTTGTACCATTATTTTTCCTTTCCCGCTTTTATTTAAGGGAGAGGAAAGTGGTTTTGCAAAGTTACTTTGCCCTTTCAGAGACTGGACGATGCTTGCTTTTCGAGATGCTTTAAATGTTTGTTTTTGTTAAAACATATATAGAATCTTAATGTATATGCTTGTTAAGTTCCATTAGCGTAAGATGTGGACGAATCACGGCTAAAATAGATTGGAAATTATTGCGGTAGTCTGCGAATTCAGTGAAATATGTGGTCTGACCATACATTGTCTTTAACTACTGAAATAACTTGTTTTGAAGAAGTGTTTTGCGTAGCGGCATACAATTTTCATCATAAAATATCAAACATTACCAATAATTATTAAACACTTCTTTAAGTAGTCTTCTTCTCTTAACTCATCTTTATTAATATTTCTTTTTCACTACCAAAATATAATTAAATAATAATTCTTTATACTTCCTAATTTATTAAATTACAGTTTGAAGTTATAGGATGAAATATACCTGTATTCTGGAATATCTTTTGAACACGTTGAGTGCCGCTCTGAAATCCGTGTTATACGATACCTGAGGTCTAAAAATAAAACTGTTTAAGCGCTCTACGATACATTGATTACTTTACATCGTTATGTAAAGTTAAAAACATTGACAATTTAGGAATATTAGCGATATATTTGATTCGAATTTTAGTAATATTGACATCGGCGGTCACCGGTGACCCCCGCGGCATTCAACGTGTTAACGAACATGGAGTGCAAACGGCATACTTTTAATAACATTCTTTCGCGTGGAACATAATTTCGATAATATTTATCTACAATTCCGTAAAGTTATTTTTGTAACTAAACAAGGAAGTAGATGAACTTGTATTTACAGCAAAGTGTTCTGGGATCGGTTCACATTGGGAAAGTAAGCATCTGCGTCTGCTCGTCCTGTTTGCAAGGAAATTTATGTTATTTCTATTTCAACGTGGAGAATCGGTTTGGCAACGTTTCTTCTTTCTGGCATCTTTCATAATCGATCCTCTCCTTCGACCTGGATTCTAACGCATTCATTTCCTTTGTTTTCGAAATATGTCACTCTTCCGGCGCTCTGCCACCCTCGAGTAACAATTCACGCTTCCTTTCCTCGTACCCCGTCTCTTCTCTTTTTTTTCGAACCTTTTATTTATTTTCAAGAGATTTCACTCTCCGTTTATACCTTTATGCCATATATTTTTAACAATACCTTTAATCTTGTTAAACGAACGTCAAAACAAAAAGGATTTTGGCAGCATTTTACCGTGCGAATACTATTCACTCATAATATGGAAATGAATTTAAAATTATGTGGGAATTATTGGGTTGAGTCATAAATAAGTTTCGTTCGTCCAGGAGTTTTTTTTTTATTAAAAACTGACAGAGTTTCACGGAAGGGGAATGTATAAGTTGCCAGAAAAATGGGAGAAGTTATTAATAATGACGAAGAATATATTAGATTAAAGTCCATTGTTGTTCATTTTATTGATAAACAAACTTTATTTTAAACAACGGAACTTATTTATGACTCAACCCAATATGTTGATTATAGTTTTCACGTTTAACAGTAGGACTACCAAAATATACTCCGTTATGGTTACACATTAATTTATATATAAATTATGCCTGAATATATACATATGGCGTATATATACGTCCAGTAAATTTTGCATTCTAACGTTTAGCTTAAATGTTCGAATGAACGTTAAAAGTAAACAGAATATAAAACCTTTGTCCATTTTATAATTTCACCATTAATATTAAACTATATTCTTGCCATGCAGACACATATTGTATCGGCACCTGGGTGTAATAAGATTTTGTTACCTTTAAAATCTGTCGGGTCCGTTTATTGCTATCGGTCGATTTTTAGTTTCCCCACAACAAATTACTTTACTACAAGAAGGTTGGCGAACTATGCAGCAAGAAACATTACACAAACTTGTCGGGGTATGTCAAAAATATGTGAAATAGCAATAATGAAAAAAGGGGGATACTTGGACGAATCGCGTATTAAGCGAAATGTATAATTAATATAGAATAACATATACGAAATTGATACGACTCTTCTATCTTATAATATCAACATACATCAACCTACAGATATACCCAAAGAAAAGTATCCCATTCCATTTTATGACATGATATTTAATAATTTGCTTAACGATAGTAAGTGATCCCAAACTTATGACCGGTAGTGTATGCCATTCGATAGATGATGGTATTGGATATCGTTCCAAAATCACTTCGTCTTTCTTCTGTTCTCGATATCAGGATGAAATCATGTTCTGTTCGTGTTGCCAGAAATATTTTGGCACGCTTCGGTGGTGAGTTCGGCCCTGTTTCATTATCGATTCATCCCTCGTAGAGTCGCGCGTCCATTTAGATGGCAGTCCCTTCTCTTCCAAGTACGTCAGACTTAGGAAACTTCAACTTTCACGGAATTGAATTCTCCTGGGGTTACCTGCCGTCTTTCCTAATTCGCATCAGGTATCTTTGAACATTTGCACTCGGAGGCGATCCTCAGTCGCCACTGAGAACTCGAGTGACGATGTACAGTCAACATCAAGATTTGTATCCAGTTACATTTTGTTATAGGATCGATTTTGTTAAAGCACCGACAACTGAATTAAATAATCTCACCTTTCAGTCGCCGCTCGAATTGCCGCGGCAAACTAAATGGCGACAGAGACTCGCGTCTCTTGTTCAAAGGGTTACATCTCTGAAACGTTAAAAGTCGAGACAATTTCTGACACAATACCTTTACATAGATGAACCGAAGATGATTCGTTGTTATTCAAATTTCATAAAGCATTTTAGGCACACAAACTATAAAAAGAGCAATGCATGACATGGATTAATGTAGTTATAAACAAACCGATACCGGACAATGAAACAAGTTCTTATACAAATCTTTTAAAGCTGTTTCGGTACACAAACTATAAACAACCAATCGTATTATATATTTCATTATTCTTTGTCACACATTTCACATATTTTTAATTTATACAGTTTTTAGTAATTCGCTTACGTACTTTCTAAGCTGCTGAAAATACGGAAGAATTAGAGTACGGTCAGAGTGTCGATGAATCGTTCCCACGGGTCATTGTCTTCCGAGTTAAAATGGTATTGATGTGCCTAAGAGAAAGAAGGAAAGAATAATACCAGCCAGACATGCGTATATATATATATATATATATATACACATATGTATCTACGTACAATGTACACTCCCACACAAAAGTTTGGAGCATGTTAAGACTTCAAAGAAATAACGAGTTTCTTAAATCAGTGACACTCAATGTTTTTGAACGTATTTCACGAAATTACATTTTTGACAGTTTTACAATTGTAAGCCTTTTTTAAAATGGTCATTTCTTGTTCGTTGATAAACTAGTGGGGAATAATTCAGGGTTTGCACTCCAAATTAACCCTTTTGCAAATGCAATTCACCCTTTTGCAAATCAAGCTTTTCCACAAATTTGCTTTCTTAAGCTATTGTAATCAAAATCGAAACCAATGTAAAGTGAAAGGGTGAATTGGATTTGCAATAATGTGAATTGCATTTGCAAAAAGGTGAATATGATCTGCAAAAGGATTAATTTGGAGTGCGAAACCAATATTGTACATAAGATTGAGAGAGAAGGGGTGCCACCATGAATTACCACACCGAGTGGCACCAATGCTAGGAATGCCACTGATGAAATAAATAAATATTTTATTTCTAATATTGTTCTTCCAATTCCAATTGTGAAATGTATTAATGTAATGTTATTTCCATATGTAAGTGGAATATTTTTAATAAATCATTCGCGTATGTACGAAACATTTGTTTCATCTTAAAAGCACAGGGTGCTCGAAACTTTTTAGCTGGAGTGTACATATATGCACCGTATAGAAAACGGGTCACTGTGCTATCACTAACAAACTTTTTTCTCTGTTCTCACATCAAAGCCTGATTAATCGATTCACGTCGGTGTTGTTTCTAATATTCATGTCTGTCAACCACAATCTCTCGATTCTATCTGATTACAATTTTCTATGCGTTTTATACATTCGAACTTTTTATACTTTTGGCGTAGAAACAAATTTGAACAGAAAATTGGAAGAAATCAAATTATTGCACTTGCAAAATTTCAATTGTATAGCAATGAGAAGTGATAATTATTATCATTGATTTCAGGCTGAAACGTCTTTGAAAATCTGATTACAATTTTCTATGCGTTTTACAAAAACACACACTTTATATGTTTAGCGTAGAAACAAACTTGAACAGAAAATTGGACGAAATCAAATTATTGCACTTGCAAAATTTCAATTGTATAGCAATGAAAGGAGAAGTGATAACTATTATCATTGATTTCAGGCTGAAACATCTTTGAAAATCTGATTACAATTTTCTATGCGTTTTACAAAAACACAGATTTTATATGTTTAGCGTAGAAACAAACTTGAACAGAAAATTGGAAGAAATCAAATTATTGCACTTGCAAAATTTCAATTGTATAGCAATGAAAGGAGAAGTGATAACTATTTGCATTGATTTCAGGCTGAAACATTTCTGAAAATATAATAGATAAATTATTAATAAGTACAAAGTAAAAAGTATTCCTACAGCAGCGAATTTTAACAAAAACCTCGCAGAACTTCGTTTCCGCATGAAACAAGTTTTGAGTATTTCCATAAAAAAATATGGATGAATAATATATTCTTTGTACGAAATTATGTTTAATATAATGTAGTATATGTAATATTGTTTTTATGAAATTCATTATGAAGATCTCTAAGGGTGTGTACGCACCACTTGTTTGTTAAAATGTCTTACTAAACAAAATTCCGCGAGGTTTTTGTTAAAATTCGCTGCTGTACGAATACTTTTTGTATTTCGCGATTTGTGCAAACCATTAAATTCAGAAAATCTGTTGTTTCTCCGCAGAAATATATACTCAAAGTCATACTTGTCGCTGATCATACATTCTCAAAATAGTTATTTAAAATAAAAGTAATAATACCGGCAGTTACTGGAAATTAATCCTTTCCAGCCCAAATTATTTTCAATTGATAAAAAAGATCCTTTTGTTAATTTCTCTGTTCTAAAATACCTAGATGCATAATATAATGCGTCAAACCTTTATGTTTACATTTATAAACAATTTGTTAATTTGTTGTGTGGTAAAACTGGGCTGGAAAGGGTTAATAGATTTGGTTCGTTATCAGCGATACTTTCCTCTGCAAAGATAGCATGAAAAGAATTTAATCTACCATAATCTTCTTTCATATAAAAAAGTACAGCCCTCATTGGGTCGGTTTACTGAAGAATTAGAATCGATAATGCAATGCACTTAAATAATTACCTCAAAGCCTGCTTTCTAAAAATATGAAGCTTTCTAAATTTACCAATACTCTTGATATCCTTATTTCTATGTAACATGTAACAATAATCTTCAAGCAAACAATTAATTAAGATAGAAAATATCCAAATTTTAATGCATATACATATATACAGTGGGCCATAAAATGATTACCGATTCAACTTCTTGCTTATTTTATAATTATCACATTTATTTATATTCGCATTCATATTTATTTATTCATTATCCGTAAACATACGAAAAATTGCTTTAGTTGAACATTGTTTACAAAAGCATAACTAGCATAGATAAAAATAAATAACGCAGAAAAACATCGTTTTCGACTATTCCTTCGAATTTATAAAACTTCAATGTTTGAAAATCGTACTATACCAAAACTTTCTTTACCCACTGTACATAAATATGTAGTATCATATTATATTAATGTCTGACATGTTATCTGTCTAAGCACAATGGTACTTTTGAAATACACTTAAGTACGTAGCCTAATAATGGGCTTGAAAAAAACAAATTGACAAATTTTGAGTTGTGACGCCATTGCAGCCGGCGTGCGATATATTCCGTGGTTTGTATTCGTGGTTTGATAGCAAGGGAACTAATGTCGAGACAGATGCCCGAGGCATTCTTGAACTATGTACAATAATGTACATACATCCGAGTATGTACACCGTGATTCCTAGGTAGATAGGTGACTATCAATGCTCAAGCTCGAAAAGCTCACTCCGTGTGTTCTGCGGTGTCGGTGAATTGGTTTCTTTGGCTTCCCTGATACTGAAGCGGAATCTGCACTTTGTACCGCTGAATAATTCCAGGGATCGTGCCTATTGTAACAGCTATTATGCAACTATGCTTCGGAATTTGTAAATGTGTCAAACATATTTTTTACATTAATTCATCGTTTCTTCGAAATATTAGGAGTACCGGGAAGTAATCAATTAAGATTCACATACTTTATGAAACTGATAAAGCACGCTCGGTAAAGCATAGTTCAATGAAGCATTTTTTGTATATAAACATAACATAAACATAACACATAATTTTATATGAACTTTTTTTTAGCTACTTGACCTAATTAACACGTATTATTAAGACGCCTCGCGCAGACCCCTCTACCTATTCTTCCCGCCACTGGTTTATGCGCGACCTCTGTGACGTCACAGTGGGACTAAGGCCAATAGCGTGTTAGGAGAGGAAGGTTTCCTGGGATGGACTGTAGTATAATACATGTTTAGTTCTAACCTTTTCGGATACACTGTATATTGCAGAAAGTGTACATTATACATCTTTGCATCGTTTCTTTCGGTACTGGATGCACTATCGATTCGGTAGATATTTATAAAATAATTTCGTAGCCAGGATGCCCCTTGAAATCTGGAACTACCCTCCGTTCTGCTTGAAAACATCAATTATTCCGGGCACATGAACTAAGGTACTGATTCGTGTCGGTGAAAAATGTAGATAACGATAATTATAACAACGTGCTATAAAAAGAGCCGTAACTACCAAGTAAACCCGTCTTTTTTATAACATTTCAGATGACTCTACTCGACTGTGATCGAGATCAATTCCCACGTTTCTTTTGTTATCTGAAAATGAACGTTTCTACGAGTTCCTTCAACTTCTCTTGTTCTGTGATAATGTTACTGATATACAGGGTGGTTAAAAAGTCTGGAAGCGGTCAAATATCTGCCAAGGGAAGCATTTTTGTTGAAAATAGTAAATTGAAAAGTTCTCTGATTTCTATCGGACTATCAGATGAGCCCATTGATTTTGCAAAATGGTTAATTTGTAGTGCAAAAGGGTGAATATGGTTTGCACAATGGTTAATCGGGTCTGCAAAATGGTGAATATGATCTGCAAAAGGATTAATTTCGATTGCAAAACCTGTGGATATAAAACTTACTGATAAACAAGTAGATTGATATACTTCGACCAATACTTTGTTTTTACTTAAAAAGATATCAGATATCTCTTTAAAAATCGAGTTCTATTATTCATTACGATCCACTTCGCAATATTTTGTTTTCTCTGGAAAATAACATCGAATAGAAATTCATAATAATTTAAAATAAAATTAACAATCCACCATCATCAGTATCCCCTAACTTAATTAATCGTAGTATATTTTTTTATATAAGAACTTTCGTTATGTAATTACCAAACATAAATCGAACAACTCCATATAAAGTTGAATTCAGGTTTCATTAATCCTTTGACCGCGAAAGGCGTATATATGCGCTCTCATGAATATATACGAAAGGCGTATATATACGCTCTCATGAATATATACGAACGGCGTATAAATACGACCAGTCAATTTTGCTGGATACCACGCATTTGCTTTTTAGTAAATTAATGCAATATGGAATATACTGTTCCTGTTTGTTATGTATCACATAACAAAAGATCGAATAATCGCGAATATCGCGTCGTACGATGTTAATGGGTTCTTGTTAGAACACGCCGCAGTCAAAGGGTTAGCACATTCGCAGCGGATAACTCAAATGTGAGTCTTTGAGATTTTTTACCAGAACGCGGATAACTCAAATGTGAGTCTATGAGATTCTTTATCCGAACACGGGTAATTCAAATTTGAGTCTTTGAAATTTTGTGCCAGAACGCGGATAACTCAAATGTTAGTCTTTGAGATTCTTTATCCGAACACGGATAACTCAAATGTGAGTCTTTGAGATTCTTTACCAGAACGCGGATAACTCAAATGTGAGTCTATGAGATTCTTTATCCGAACACGGATAACTCAAATTTGAGTCTTTGAAATTTTTTACCAGAACGCGGATAACTCAAATGTGAGTCTTTGAGATTTTTTACCAGAACGCGGATAACTCAAATGTGAGTTTTTGAGATTCTTTACCAGAACCCGGATAACTCAAATGTGAGTCTTTGAGATTCTTTACCAGAACCCGGCTAACTCAAGTATGAGTCTTTACATACGTTATACTTCGGTCTCAAAATATTTGAGCACATTTTGACTAATTTTGAGTGATATGTGTTTATAACATTTTTTGTCAAGGGGTTAATGAAACTCTTTGAAAGCAAACTGATTTTAAAACTTAACAACCGCATATCGCATAAAACTATAGATTGCTTAAAAACATTTGAAGTACGCAAGTTACAAGTCTGTGGACAAACTTTCGTTTCCTACTTTTTTCGTCCACGTGTGCTAGAAAACAGTCCATTTGAAAGCCAGGCAATATCCAACTTTGAGGTTCCCAAAGTAATTCAACGAGCGGGACGATGTACCGCGGCACTAAGCAAGGGAAAGTAAGAA
The DNA here is from genome assembly GCA_910591585.2 of Nysson spinosus. Taxonomy (NCBI): domain Eukaryota; kingdom Metazoa; phylum Arthropoda; class Insecta; order Hymenoptera; family Crabronidae; genus Nysson; species Nysson spinosus. Next base: position 631,673 of record OU342852.1, on the reverse strand, counting down.
AAGGAAAATTATTGAAAAACTTTCCTGGAAACTGGAACGAGATGCGTATTACAGTTCCCTGAATATCTTTGTCAATTGCAGTTATTATTTACTTCGGACTTTTCCTGAATGAAAGCTCAATTATTTTATTTTTATTGTATTCTTATTTAATTTTATTATTAACGGAATGAAACCCTTTGGTATAAAATCCAGCAAACAGAAAATGTAAAACGTAGACGGAGATAAAAAAATGAACAGAAACTGTTGAAATGCAAAAAATGCTTTATTTATTATGTTCAATAAATTCCATATAAATTATTGTACATCTTTTTTGCAGCAGACTTCATTTACACGTTTGTTTTACCGTTTTTACGCGATAATGTGCATATATATATATATATATATATTTGTACATAATTTATAAAGTAATTTTGCCGCGTCACTCAACCAAGGAAGAATACTGCCGTAGAGATTTTTTTGTTTACGTCTTTGGTGGAGGTGCTGCTAATAATAAGCCACCGATAAAAAAAGGTGAAAACGAAAGGAACCTTAACGCAGAAGTTCTTTCGCACGTCAAGAAAAAAATTGATCGAAAGAATAATATGCCTTCTTGAAAAACCGATCCATCTTTCAAGTTGGAACCGTTCATCGGAAAAAGTTCTCTGTCAACGGCGTCCTGAAAGATATGACGTTCAGCTCAGATTGACAAATTGTTTTTTCGCTATACCTATTACCCCTGAATTACTTGAACTCTTTCGAGATTCTGCAAAAAATTGTTCGATACTCGACATTCTTTTATCTTGAAAGCATTTTTCCAATTATCCTGTATGCTTCATTTCTGTCGTTCAAAATAACACTGTATTAAAGCATTCCATCAAAATGGATATATTAACACTTGGCATGCGGGCAACGTACTTTTACGTTTTTCGCAGTCTGTCTGTAATTACGATGGACATTGTATGTATGTTTTTTGTTAAAATAATCATAGAGTATATATTTAAGTGTAAGATAAAAGTTTCGTTGAGAAAAACGAAGATCTTTTCGATTTATTACGATTTTACTGATTGACCAAACTCCCTTGCGGTTCACGAAAAAATGCCCGCTGCACGCGTAAGTCGGCGGCGAAGTATACCCGCATGCCAAGTGTTAAGTTACACCGGTGTTGCGCGGAATATAGTTTGGGAAACCCTGTTTTAGAAGAAAAATTAAAGTCGAAGAATATTCGGGAGAATTTTCGTGTTTTTTGTATGATAGAATTAAAAAAAGCAGCTTTTACCGAATGTGGGCTTCCGATGGAAGACCAAGAAGAGAGTGATTCTTCGATCGATCGGTGAGAATTTTATTGAAAAATCCCGTTTTCGTGGAAGGAGAAAACGGAAATATACCCTCGGAAATACGATATGGGTCAGCTCGAGAGCTCGCCAGTGCTACATATTCACTTATCACGAAAGGTCGAAACGAAGGGGGGAGGGGGGAGCGTAAAAAGCCGTTTGAACCCGGTGCTACAATGAAAAATTCTCCTAGTCATACAGCAAATGGACCGCAAGAATTATCCCGAGAAATTATGTTTTTCCGACTGAGCAATCGCTGCCGATTATCTACTCGATCGGAAAACGTTCAATGAAATATGTGAAGCTTATAATTCCTCAGTTCTCTTATTCTAAAGCCAATTACGGTATAATAAAATAACAAAAATCTTACAATTTCATAATTGCATTTTTTGGACTTTGTACTACGTATATTGAAAATCCGAACTCTACTTGAATTATGAAATTTTGATACACATTGTATTAGGGGTACTGGAAAGTAATTAATTATTGTTCACATACTTTATGAAAGTACATTTATTATTTCATATTAAACATTATTCTGTTGGATTCTATTATTATTCTATTAGATTCTATTGTTGTTTTATTACTATTCTATTATTGTTCTATTAATCCTCATCGGTGCTTATGATCCTTTACCCAAAATCTTCCAATGCCATGATTCCTTTTTTGACAAAATCAAATTCCCAACTTTCGATGCGAAAAAATTCTCCAATTCCGAGTTAATTACTTTCCGGTATCTCTAATATTTTCTGTAATCTTTACGATTTAAATTATAGACAAATTTTCGAGCTGAAGTACGTGGAAAACTAAGTTGCTTCCGTCGTACTTCTTCCACAAGCCAAATTAATATCGTGTTGAAAATAGTTCACGTAGATAATTGTTGCTAAATATTATCGTTTAATATGAAATGGCGCATTTTGAGGATGAAATTTAAAGTGCTATATTTTCTACAATATAATATTGATTTAGTCAAAATCCATCACATTCGCTTGAATGGACTTTTCCCAACCCGTAGCTAGCGAAAATATTTTTTCATCAGAATCATTAAAGATATTATTAATAAATTGCTGGAATGCCTCTAAAACTTCCATCTGACTTCAGAAGATCTTATAGCGCCAAAATAATTCTAACGATAATTGTTTAAAAAGGTAATAATCCGTTGTTTAAAGAATAGACAGTATACGGAAAAAATTCATATCCCAACAAAATTAATTATTTTGTATAATATTATTATATAATAATAATCTAGGTTGCCGGTGTTACGTACTACTCGGTTTCAAATGATATTTAAATCTTAGCGAAAATGTCTCAGCTTTTATAAGCAAAATGAAAGCCGGAAAATCTGGGAAAGAAATCTAATTGGTGGAGAAGTCGGTATTGAAATCGGTAAGGTTGGACTCTGTTCTAAGAATAGACACGTAAGGGGCGTCTCGGGTTGAGTTAGTACGGTTTTCAAGTAGGTAATAAATGGATTAAGTAGTTGCTGGTGCTAATTAGTTAGGATGCTCGTAATCAGACGAAGAATACTATTATTAATAATAATGGCTATTGAACGTATGCCCTCTTACAATCAGATTAGCAGCTTAAAGATGTTCGCACCCAACATCAAATGTAATATTTACGAAGAAAGTTTTCCAGTTGTGTCTCAGATTTTCCAACAAAATTTTGAAGAATCGTAGTGCAGACACAACTAATTCTATAGCACGCAATTTTTATTTAAAATTAGACGCGATTTCCAAACATTTATGCATCTTTTAATGTACAACGTGAAGTTAGCGTAGCGCATGACGCTCCTGGCTCACAGCACGCGCACCCGAGTTCGGCTAACTTCACGTTGTACAGCGAAAGATGCATAAATGTCTGGATTCTAATCGCGTCTAATTTTGAAAGCCTTTTTTGTAAACCGCGTGGGCCATCGCACTTAAAGTTGTGTGCAATGGAATTAGTTGTGTCTATACTACGTCTCTTGAAAATCTCGTTGGGAAATCTCAGACAAAACCGACAAACTCTCCTCGTTACAGAATGTCTAGTATCTCTAGTATCAGGGTTCAGGATCCATTCAAAGGGGTATTCTTGATACACCATCCTTTTGATGTGTCTACAATGGAATATGAAAGAGTTTGACAGCTTGTAAGTGCTTGATACACCTTCATAAAAGCTAGAAAAAGAGAAGTGTGAACTTTCCACTTGATCCAGTTCCACGAATAGAATAATGTAAAACATACAGATAAATGATCGGTTCTTGAAAAGCTTCCAGGAGCTCCGGAAAAGGATGCATTTTTATCGATTAAAGTACTTTCTCGTCGTTTTTCTTTTCTTCTCTTCTCTCGTTAAATTGATTACCACTTAGTTTTTCAAGGTGATGTAAATCAGCCTTCATTTATATCTCCATTATGTATGTACTTATATATACATTATACATATGTAATACATAAATATGTACTATTCTGAGACTCTGGAGGGAGCTTCAATCAATTTTTCTAGATGCAAAAAACCACGCGGAACACGAATCAGTAATAAAAAATGGAGATTCTTATTTAGAAATTATAACCCGATTGAAATCAGAAAACTTTGCCATTTAATTTTTCCAAAGAAAATGCTTCCCCTATGAAATATTTCACTGTTTCCACACTTCTCAAACATCCCCGTTTATAATATTGGTTAACATTTCATTTAGTTCATTTTGTAAAATATACAAAAGCTTGCAAACTATCGACGAATTTATATAAAGGGGTTACTGAAAATCATTGAGCTTCATTTGAAGAGTTTCAAATTTCGTATAAGCTCAATCATTGAGTGTACTACTCTCTGCCGAGAGTATCGATTTAACTTCAACTCGATAATTCTTGTCGACGATCTACGCTGAGAGAAACGATACATTGTATAGTATTGGACTTTCACGAAGGTCTCATTGAACAAGAAACTTGTGGAACTTGTGGAAACTTGCACAAGAATTCTGAAATCTGGAGTCTATCCGATCGATAGAGTGATAATCAGACAGTCTTTGTTACTTATGTGCTATCCAATCAGGTACTTCATAAAGAATATAAAGTTGGTGAGTACTCTTTTCATATAATAAACAGGTTTCGTTGGTCTTTTTAACAAATGTGTTCATTAAGATTATATAATTATTTATAAGCGCAAATTATTTATATGGATATATGTAGGTGTACATAATTTACACTTTTACATTAAAGTGATTCCATTACATTTAACTTCAGTATTCTCGTTTGAATATAATTTCTTTTTTGAATATTATTTATGAAGCCGTGTTATATGATCTGATATATTAAATAAAATTATGAAATATATTTAATAAGAATATCTTGGCCGAAAATGTGTACGTTTTGAAAAACCTGAGATTCATTTCAAGAAATTAAATCGACAAGTTAATATCGATATATTTATATTTCCTGCGAATAAAAATATTTCGTTAAAAAAGGTGTACGTTTTGAAAAAGTTGAGAGTAATGGCGGCAGGTAAATACTTGTATTCGATGTTAAAGTACGTGTTCACTTAATTATTATCGTTTATACATCTTTCACAGGCCAACTATTGCCTATTGCGTGATTGGTTGTCGTTGAATATCAATCGAGACATGTTCTACGTTGATAGTTTATTCGTTGATCGAATTACTGCCTTCGTTGATAGCACAAGGTTTCGTGTCGGTAGTTAGAATGAGTCTTCTGGTTCAAAGTTAGATGGTGGACATATTTATCTACAAAATGTGAGCAGCAGCCAATGAGTGGAAGCGTATGTCATTCTAATTGGTTGGAAGTTATAATTTCCAATGGTGGTGAATGCTAGCCTGATGGTGGAAAACTGTTTGGTTCGTGGAATCGCAGAGGCAATTCCAGGTAGAAAACGGTCGATGTCATTGGTCCGTTCACCGAAGTGCCTTACAATAGGCGGTCCAGATGGTGAGGTATAATTAGTTGTCCCGAAAAGGATACTGTTCGAAGAATATTTTCTGTTTGGGTTGTTGGTGAACCTTATGGTGAAGTATATGCGCCGGAACAACTTGCGAGCAAAAGTGTGTATAAGAATGTCTGACCATACACCGTCTTGTTCTACTTCGGTGTCTGTTCGTACGACTAAACTCCATCATTGCAGCGTTCCCCGCAGAACGCGGCAGTGCGAAAACAACGAATCGATGAAACACAACAGCCGTGAAAAAAGAAGAGTGCACCGTGGGCACAAAAGTTAGATAACATAGATACGGTCGGAAGCATAGACGCGGAACACTTCCGAGCTTTATCCGCAAAGTGGAAAAGAAATCTTCTTCTTACTTCGCTTTCTCTTTTTCATCGTCATTCCTTTATTCTTTCCTTTCCCGATATCCCATCGAATGGATATCCTTAGCTTTTCATGATTTTCTTCTTACTCGTACGTGATGGGAAAGTGTTCGTGCACTAGCGATTTCAGCCTCGCTAAGATTGCAGTTGAAAGAAGGACGAAAATTGAAGCGATGAAGGATCATAGCACGAATCGGTGACCCCGTTTAGGTTTTGCACTACAATTTCAACATTTTCCACATTTTTGCAAATTACATTTACTCGTTCGCACATCACATTCACTCTTTTGCAAATCAAGCTTTTCTACAAATTTATTTTCTTAACCTGTCGTGATTGAAATAAATATTGCAAAAGAGTGAATTTGATTTGCAAACGAGGGAATTTGATTTGCAAAATGATGAATTTTATTTCCAAAAGACTGAATTTGATTTGCAAAACGATGAATTTGATTTGCAAAAGAGTGAATTTGACTTGCAAAAGGATGAATTTGATTTCCAAAAGGGTGAATTTGATTTGTAAAATGGTGAATTTTATTTCCAAAAGACTGAATTTGGTTTGCAACGATGAATTTGATTTGCAAAACGATGAATTTGACTTGCAAATGATGAATTTGATTTCTAAAAGGGTGAATTTGATTTGCAAAAGAGTGAATTTGATTTGCAAAAGAGTGAATTTGATGTGCAAAACGATGAATTTGATTTGCAAAAGAGTGAATTTGACTTGCAAAAGGATGAATTTGATTTCCAAAAGGGTGAATTTGATTTGTAAAATGGTGAATTTTATTTCCAAAAGACTGAATTTGGTTTGCAACGATGAATTGGATTTGCAAAACGATGAATTTGACTTACAAATGATGAATTTGATTTCCAAAAGGGTGAATTTGATTTGCAAAAGAGTGAATTTGATTTGCAAAAGAGTGAATTTGATGTGCAGAAGGGTGAATTTGATTTGCAAAGGGTGAATTTGATTTCCAAAAGGGTTAATTTGGAGTGCAATACCTGTAAATCTCGTAAATAAAGATTTTCAATAATTTGTTAATGTCAATCATAATACCGTGTTGTCGCTGAATTAATTCAGGTTTGCATTGTCGCGTTCTATTACAAATAAAAAAGTAAAGAATTAGGCAGTTTTTGCTTCGTTAAATGAAATTTTCCAAATTAAATAGAACTACATTTGTTTGGCTCGATAGATTTTGATTGAACCGTTTTATAACACGATATTTTCCTGGAACCTAACTCCCGTGTTATACGGGTGATGTCTTTACTTGTAATAATGAAATATTTAGAAAAATAATGGTTAAAATATAAGGCATAAAATAATTTAATTCTAAATTCTTCGAACTTGAATTAGAAACAATTATCGCCTTTGATGACATCATTTTCATAATTTCATCAAACATGCCTTGGCGTGGTATCCTGATCGTATTTCTGGAGAAATTTGTTTAGATTCCACACAGCCTTTAAAAAATATCCCCTCATAAAAAATCTCAGATACTCTCAGCAACAACAGCTTGTTACGCCTATTTATCGATCCGATAAAGAACGGTGTTTATTAATAAAAAATCTGTTTATTAATAAACGCTCTTCAATGAAAGGGAATAAAAGACTTGACTTAGTATCCACCATCTTTCTTACTTCATTAAAGAAATTAAAAAATAGTAATGTTGTTTTTTATGTACCTTTGTTTAAAAAGGAGAATTTTGTCCGGAAATGAGTGTCCGATTTGCGATTTTTAAATGTCCATAAATAAATGTCCGTTTTCTAAAGAATGATTTAACTCAATATAATTTAATTTACAAAATTAACAACATATTAGGTAGGTAATAATTATGATGGATCTACCATATTTTGTACTTTTTACATAAAATCCATGTCACAGCTAATAGTTAAAGGAAGCTGCCCATTTCTTTATAAGTGATCTGTAGTCATATGGAGCTTACAAAATTCTTATTCTTATTTACAAATAACGGACAAAAATCCAATCTGTTTGGAAAAAAATCAACTCACTATAAGTGTCAAATTTGATATTCATTTGTCGCAAGTCAAGGGTTGCTTTCGTTAAATTTTCATGAAAACGCCAAATAGGACACATTTCTGCACAGACGGAGTGTAATTTATTTACAAGCAGATTTAACAACACACAAATATAAAAATGACGAAGTTCTTATAAATGAAAGGAATGTAGCTTCCTTATTTTTAACGTCTTCTAAATGTTGAGCACTCAATGCAACCCTACATTTTTATTAAATGCATATAAAAAAGTAATTCGCAATTTAAATGTGTATTTACTTTTATATTGCGTACCTTTATGTCAACATTCTTTTTTATGGTTATACAGAGAATAAAGGAATGAAACGTAAAATTAAAGTTGTGCTTAAAGAAGATGAGATAATATACACCGCAGAAAAGAATGCATTTATGCGACCTGGCACGAAAGAACAAAAAATAGAACAGACTTTAATCAACAGTAGCTTATACAAGATGCTTATATAATAAAAGCAAACGGAAATGTTTACGTATGCTGATAGGAAATATTTTAATATGCGCGCTTAAAGAACACTTCTACGAATAACTTAAGAAGAAAATGTAAATATCTTGTGGTTGAATAATACATTAATATTATCGAAACAAGTTTTACCGTGTCGCATTAAAGGGGTGCGCACGGAATAAGAGTTATATCTGAACTTATAAGGTCGCAGTTGAAGAAATATAAATAATGATAATGTTACAAGTCAGGCGCTATTTTATTATAAGTATATCCTGGATATTATATTCGGTATTCTTTTCTGGATATTATATTCGGTATTCTTTTCTGGATATTATATTCATTATTCTATTCTAGATATTATATTCAGTATTCTTTTCTGGATATTATATTCAGTATTCTTTTCTGGATATTATATTCGGTATTCTTTTCTGGATATTATATTCGGTATTCTTTTCTGGATATTATATTCATTATTCTATTCTAGATATTATATTCAGTATTCTTTTCTGGATATTATATTCAGTATTCTTTTCTGGATATTATATTCGGTATTATATTCTGCATATAATATTCATTATTCTATTCTAGATATTATATTCAGTATTATATTCTGGATATTATATTCGGTATTATATTCTGGATATTATATTCGGTATTATATTCTGGATATTATATTCGGTATTATATTCTGGATATTATATTCGGTATTATATTCTGGATATTATATTCTGGATATTATATTCGGTATTATATTCTGGATATTATATTTGGCATTCTGTTCTGGATATTATATTCGGCATTCTATTCTGGATATTATATTCAGTATTATATTCTGGATATTATATTCGGTATTCAATTCTGGATATTATATTCATTATTCTATTCTGGATATTATATTCAGTATTATACTCTGGATATTATATTCAGTATTATATTCTGGATATTATATTTGGCATTCTGTTCTGGATATTATATTCAGTATTCAATTCTGGATATTATCTTCGGTATGTTATTCTGGATATTATATTCATTATTCTATTCTGGATATTATATTCAGTATTATACTCTGGATATTATATTCAGTATTATACTCTGGATATTATATTCAGTATTATATTCTGGATATTATATTTGGCATTCTGTTCTGGATATTATATTCAGTATTCAATTCTGGATATTATCTTCGGTATGTTATTCTGGATATTATATTCGGTATTTAATTCTGGATATTGTATTCGGTATTCTATTCTGGATAATATATTCGGTATTATATTCCGGATAAAATGCTGTATTATTGTTTGTATTAATCTTGAGAATTTGAGGGGGGTGGTTAATATATTAGATGAATGGATAATTCTTTCTTCGCTGAATTCTCAAACGCAGCATCTTTAAGTTCATTGATCAAAGAATATTCTATGTCCTTGCACGGTAATGTTTTATCAATGAAAATATTCTGAAGGGAGAATAATAATTTCTTCGTAATAAGGGTATTTGCAATGGTCTTTGTGTTATGCAATATTTTTTCGCACAGGGTTATTTTATAACCATCAGGAAAAATAGTAATAGTAATATATAATAATACCGAGTATAATATCCAGAATATAATACCTGCTGGTATACTGGATATAGGCTGTTAACTTAATGATCTAGAAAATAACTCCAGTATGGAACTAACTTTCTTCTACCATACGTTGATATATTTTATATCCACGTATAACATTTATTATCAGAATACCTCGATCTAATGTTATCTGTAATAAACATTTAATGCTAATAATTACAATTAATAATATATAGTGTATATTTTCTGCGGCTATTGATCAGACCAACAAATTAGATGAAAACTTCTTTATTTAAATATGTCGACGAAACGTTTCGGTAACACTATCGTTACCCTCTTCAGTCGAGAAATTTTTCTGTTAGACACGAAAAAAACGAACAGAACTTTAGTATAACAATAATGAGATAAAAGATAATATGAATATAAAATATAAAATATAAAATAATAAAAGATAAGGAATAATATAACATAAAAATAGTATAAAATTACAAAAGTAGTAATACGTAGTTGTTAATATATCGGATATAAATAATATTACGGCCAACTTCAACACCCAAGAAACTTAATTATAATTAATATGTTCAACGATTATATACCCCACAATTTCACAGGCCTCATTCCGTCTATTGTAATAAATAACACTTAAAAAAATTCAGTTTTATAAATAGAGCAAGAATAAAGACCGCGCGGTGAAAAATATAAAAGAAATAGGGGTCTAAGTTAACGTAGAAAAAAACGGTTTTCTCAAACAGTCGGAAGCACCGTGTGAAATAAAAACGGTGGGGCTCTTATTCACGAATGAATTACATCAGATTGGAAATATTCATTGTCGTTGGCTTAATCACAGGCAGCCAATGAGAATTCTTCGGTAACGCCATCGAGCGAGATTTTTCTTCGGCGCACTCTTGTCGCACGTACTCTCCTTTATTTATACTTTTATGCACCGTGTGAATATACGAGCTTGAACTGGGTCAATTTGATATCGCGTATACCGCGAATGCACAAAACCTATTCGTTATGCGTAAATGTATTTCTGCTCCTGGCTCGTACACCTTCTCTCTCTCTCTCCCCCATCTACCTCTCCCTCTCTCGCTCAATCCCCCTCTCCTTTTTCTTTAATAAACAATCTCTATTCCCTGGATGAAACGATCCTCGGTATCTTCGCTCGAAACAAAGCTGCCGATGAATCCCGTTCGTGGAGACAATGAACAAGAATAATTGAAGACTCTTTGTGAAAAACATTGAAGCGCCAAAATTAAAAATTTTTGTATACTCTGTCAGTGTGCCGGTAATCATGAAAGTGGTCTAACTAAGTCACTTTTCCGGAAGGAATGATTAAAAGCTTGTTAGGTTACAAATACAATCCTTTCATCTAGAATCTATTTATTGACAACACCTTTCAATATTATTATCACAGGTTCGACCAGTGGCAATGCAGTAGTATAGAATTTTAGTGCAATTTCTTTTTGTAAATAGTTAATAATAATGCTAAAAGATTGTACCGCTGTTACCAACGTGGCTTATCGGGAATTTGTTCTCTTTCCTGGAAAATTTAAATTTTGACAATTACAGTGTTTTCTACAAGGAGTCTTTGTTTATTACCTACGATTATGTTTACGAGTTATTGTTTATTACCTACGAAATGTGAATCCTTTAATTCCCGATGGAAATTTAATTTTATTACGAGTGTAATAAAATTCCTATTTTATTCCTATTGTAATAAAAGTATCCTATTGGATACTTCTACCGATAATGTTTATTTTATTTCGAAGGATAATCAATTCTCGGGATATAACAGGAAAGTTAGGAGCTACTAGTACTTTATTTCAAAGAGAGGAGTACTGTGACACGATAATTGAAAGAGTTTAAAACGCAATTATGTATCCCACCTACCGGTCCACTAATTACGTCCCCGACTTCTTACCAGCTCGTAAAAACTACCGCAAAATTTAATTATGTTTCATTCATTGGATTATATTTCTTTAGCTTTTCATTGCATTCATTGCAGCCGAATATTCCGTCTAATTAGTTTTAATAAATCACGTGGATCTAGAGTCACTAGTTTTGTGTCTACTTGCAGTAAATACTTCTCTAGTATTAATGTTATTCTCCAATAATAATATTCACTTTGTTTACTAAATAGCAAAGTTAAGTACCTAAGTTAATTAAAATATATAAATTACTGTTAACTTGGTAAACTAAGATATGATAACTATTGTATAATACAGTTTTGAATAACCCCGTTGTGGTTCAAGTAAACTACAAATTAACCCTTTTCGGTTAATTATTTTCATAGTGTACACCGACAGGACCACAATTAAATCTAAGAAATTCGGGGAAAGTAAAAATGTTTGCGTTTTCTAATCAAAATAAAAGGCGAACTTAAAAGTTAAGTACGCGATTTCATACATTCATGTATCTTCCATGTACAACGTGAAGTTAAACGCATAACGCTCCTGGCTCACAGCACGCGCCCCCGAATTCCGCTGACTTCACGTTGCATAGCGAAGAGTCATAACTGTATGGAAATCGCGTCTAATTTTAAACTCTTTTTTGAAAGACACGTGGACCATTACACCTAAAAATTGTGTACAATAGAATTAGTTGTGTCTATACTACGTACCTTCAAAATCTCGTTGGAGAATCTCACATATACAACTGACAAACTCTCTTCGTAAGTATACAAGAGTGTGTGTATTCGGACCTGTTAATCGCCGTGCATCACAGTGAAAAGTGAGTCTCCCATTATCGTGGGTACGAAAAATTTATGGCGGCAGATTTGCATAAATGCGGCTGCATAATTCAATGGAATCCGTATGAAAGAACTCTGGTAAAGAATGGCGGTACACGAAGTATCCGTAGCAAATAACGTCGACGCAGTTCATCACCTTTCTCGAGTTCCAACGGTAGAAATTCTCTGTTCGTCGGTGGTGCAGATTTACCGACATAAATCGCGCATTCAGCAAATGCAGCTTCGAGGAAGAGAGGCAAAAGAACAGTCCAATGATAGTCGAGCACGAGATGATGGCCGCTTACGATCGATCGGTATTACCTGGAAGAACGTTTCCTTAGGTAAAAACCTTTTAAAATAATTGCTTATCAACGCATAAATCACGTAACCACCGGCTTCATTAATCATCATTGATCGCATGAAACATCGTTTCGTAAGGTCACAGAAAACTTAAGGGTCTTATCAATACATTATTAATGCTTATACTTTGAAAGTTTTAATTACTTGTTCCTTCATGGACATCGTAGAGCTTCTTTATACTTTAATGTTTCAACGACTAATTAATGTAATAAGGAAACTTTGTATATGAATTTGCATGCATTAATTATTTACTAATTATGATCCTAATATCATCCTTTATCAAGTTAAATCTCCATTGTGTATGAAATTATATCAAGCTTCGGGTTACGTCTTTTATACAATTCAATAAAACGTAAGTTACGAGAACAATGTTAGGTCGTAATGGAGATCGCAGTTTATAAGTTTCTCGATTGTATTTAATTATTGCATTTAAAAACACAAAGTCAACACGAAATGTACGATGCAGAAGACTTTATTGATTAAATTATTTACATGCCAGGCCAATTTGAAAAGTTCGCGGCTTAAAATATAAGTGGCGCTAACATTTTAAACTCCGAAACTAATAATCATTCAACTTTATCGAAAACATTTTCTCGCTTCGGAAAATAATGGCGACGTAAATCGGGATGTCAATTTCAGGTGAGACACCCTGTATATGTATATTGCATAGGTTCTATGGATACCAACTAAACTTGTGATGTAGATATCGTATTTAGTAACCTTCAATGAGTAGAACGATCTCCTAGGATCTATGTAATTTACACGGTTAACTAGGATCCCGCAGTAAAGAGCTTATCGCAAAGTGAACTCGTGCATGAAGTAGTGTTGCTGATTATTCCAGCTAACCGCGCAGAACACATTGAATCGTCGCTAATTCAAGCTTATCCCGTGTTTCTACGATTAATACTCCTATCTGCAATTCAATTTTAGCACATAACTCGATTGATTATACCTGAAGCATTCGAGGAAAGCAATTTCTGAAATTCTGAAATTCTGAAATTCTGAAATTCAGTCGCCGTCAGACATCTTTGCGTCTACTCGGATGTAACATGTTAAGTACCGGAAACGGTTTAAAAATAAAAATAAAACGAAAGTAAAGAGTCTAACATTTAAACACTCTAGACATTCTGGAAAGTAACTTGATTTGACGAAGTAGTCACTATTTATTTCTACAACTCTTTTCCGACTTTCTACGAGCTTTTTCGTTTCCTTTTTGCCAAAATCTGGGATTTTACTCGCGAAGAATTCATTAATTGATGATTTGATTTTGGCATCATTTTTAAAGTTGCTATTTGCAAGGAAATTTGAGATTGATAAAAAAGGTGGTAATCAGAAAAAAACTCATCAACAAATTAATGGGGATTAGTTTTAAGGACAATATTTGCCAATGATGCTAACTATTATTTCTGAAATCTTGAGTTTGTACAGTTTACATATTGACTATGAATTCAAATGCAAGTAACCCTCGTATAACGCGGGAGTTAGGTACCAGAGAAAAGTCGCGTTACGCGAAACTCGGATTATATTACACGCGTTATACGTTTTGAACCGCGTTATACGAAGATAGCCAGAATCTGTGAAGCGCCTTATACGAGTATAGCCAGAATACGTGAACCGCCTTATAGGAGGGTAGCCAGAATCTGTGAACCGCCTTATACAAATATAGCCAGAATTTGTGATCAGGTTTATACGAGGATAGCCAGAATTTGTGAACCGCGTTCCGTTAAGTACCGCGTTATATCTAACCCGCGTTCTATAAGTACCGCGTTATATCGAACCCATATTCTATAAGTACCGCGTTATATCGAACCCGCGTTCTATAAATACCGCGTTATATCTAACCCGCGTTCTATAAATACCGCGTTATAACGAACACGCGTTCTATAAATACCGCGTTATATCGAACCCGCGTTCTATAAATGCCGCGTTATATCGAGCCCGCATTCTATAAATACCGCGTTCTATAAATACCGCGTTCTATAAATACCGCGTTATATCGAACCCGCATTCTATAAATACCGCGTTATATCGAACCCGCATTCTATAAGTACCGCGTTGTACGAGGGTTACTTGCATTAAGTAAGTACATTAACTAACTGCATTAACTAAAGCGATTAACTAAACTTACTACTTAATTGTAATATAATATACATGTCATAAAGAGTAACGTCTCAATGCGCATTTTCTAGAATTGACGAATATATGAAACTATATGAAAATATGATTTAATTTATTCAATTTGTCTTATACTGAAACTCGCGGAGATTATTCCTATGTGAACTTCATTACTTTCGTAGTTACATTATAGTCGCTGTTTCGGTGTGGAATTAGTTCAACCACATAACTGGGTAGACACAGTTGACTTTACATAAAAGCTCCCTTGGGTACTGTAACACGGTTTTTGAGATACGAACCGGCCAACACGCCGGTAAACAAAGACAGTGTAAGCCACAAACGGCAACAATGTGGACCAAGGTACATGCAAATACTTGCTACACAAACACCGACTCACTTTGCTTATCTGAATTTTACACGCTGTCCCACTTTACGAGTATCCTACGGTTGTAAAAAGTTACCAATAAAAAAATACATTTACCATTGGGAATATTAAAAGCTTGATGTTACTCTCGTGTCTGCCTATTCACGGATATCTCTTGCTTAACATAACGTTTAACACTCAAATTCCAAATATTCTGAAAATTTGCACAAACGTAACATTCATCCTGATTACGAAGCTATTTTTCGTTTGTACTGAAAACGGTTTAAAGGGGTGAAATCATCACTGAAATAAAAAGTGTTTTTTTCGTTGTCGGCTGTTATCTCCAAAATGATAAGAGATATCGAAAAAAGTTAAGTCACAATTTTAATGGTACTTTGGTTAATACAAAATGTGTTGACAAATGTTCAAAAAGATATTATTTCTTCTCTTTTAATTCCCAGTAGAATAACATAAAAGGAACAAAAATAATTGGACAAGCGCATTACACTCTTACAATTTTCTAGATTTCTTGGATTACTTATTTTTTTTTACTTCTTTGCTTCACCGTATAACTTCGAAACCGCATTAAACAGGGAGGCATGACATGAGACTCGACTGTACTTATTATTATTATTAGAACGTTTACTTTAATCGTTAGAATGAACATTTAAAGTAAACAGAATATAAAACCTTTGTCCATTTTACAATTTTACCATTAATATTAAACTATATCGCAATTGAATAGACATTCACGTGTATGATAATTATGTAATAATTATCTCACTTCTATTATAATGAGGCCTGACTGTGTTGAAGCACGTGAGATAAATCGTACGCTCCAGCGTGCAGATTAGAGTTTCCCTTGTGACGTAAGATGGAAATATTAGGTCATTTCGCATGAAATGGCACATTTCGAGAGTGACATTTAACTCTTTCCGGTTGTATTTCCTTACGTATCAGTTTAACGTATCAATTTTATTTAAATAAGTTTGTTTGTGCTAATTGCATATTCTTTGCTATCGTGATATTCGATATTTCAAGTAGTTTTGCATGAACATTTTAAACGGTAAAAAACCTTGATGGGAATATCGCGAGTTTCGACGGGAAAGATTTAAAGAACTGTATTTTTTGCAATAAAATATTTATTTAATCGAAATACATCCCATTCGCTTCTATAATCTTTTTGCATTGTGTAGGTAGCGAAAATATGCCTTTTATAAAAACCACCGGATTTATTCTAAATAAATTGTCGGAAATCCTCAAAACCTTCCCTCTGGTTTTGCAACATTTTATAAGGCAGAAATGATAAATAAATTCTAAGTGTTTAAAAATATGATAATCCATTGGGTCAACAGTTACCTTCCATGGCATTATGCTAACTATTATATATGATTGATTAAGTTCACGTTAGGAATGCATTTTCAGTGACGCAAGACGTACGGAAATGTGCATCAAAATGCACATGGAGATGTCATATTACATGATGCAGTACAGAATTAATGGCTTTCGATTAATTTTCTGCTTCCTAATTATTATTAATATTCTCGCAGCATTCACCGCTGACACATATTTTCAACGACCCTTGCCAAAGTAGATAATTGCGAGTAATATTAACCGGGACATTTCAGTTCGTTTCGGATGAAATACTTTACATCTGGTTTATTAATTTAATAATACGCAATATATGATTACCTTATTGTGTTACATTTCTCGGGCATGGAACGTTAAACAGTTGCGACGAAGTTACAGAAATGCCAGTTATTCGGACCAACTAACTAGTTTCATTATTCTGGCTATAAATAGCAGCATTGTGCTTTCGAGTACGCAGTAAATGGAACTGTGTAGTCTTGTTGGAAAGTTCATCTTTCAACGTAGTATGAAACTGATATGAAGATATGCTTCAAACGAAATCCAGAAATCCACGCGATATTGCTGAGACAGGTTTTGCAATTGAAATTAATCCTTTTGCAGATAATATTCATCCGTTTGCACTCGAAATTAACCAGTTCGAACGTCATGTTCATCCGTTTGCACTCGAAATTAACCTCATACTCGTCCGTTTGCACTCGAAATTATTCATTTTGTAGATCATATTCACCTTTTTGTAAGTCAAATTCACCCTTTCACAGATCAAATCCACTCTTTTTTGCAGAACAAGCTTTTCTACAAATTTGTTTTCTTAAAGTTTCTTTCTTAAGTTGTCGTAATAAAAATCAAATCCAATATGACATAAACTTAACACAAAATACTTATTTAATCGACAAAATATTTAGGAATAGTTAAAAATATTTTGTATACTAAATAAGTATTTTATATTAAGTTTATTTCATATTGAATCTTATTTTTATTACGATAACTTAAGAAAAGAAACTTGTAAAAGGGTTTGATCTGCAAAAGGGTGAATTTGATTAGCAAAAAGGTGAATATGATCTGCAAACGGGTTAATTCCGAGTGCAAAACCTGTAGCAGATTTAAAACAAAATTGAACATATCGGATACTGTGAATCATTCATTCGGTGCAAAACAGCATCTCCAGGATGCTTTGAATAATTGAATTCGCCGCCATGCGGGACACAGAATCTGCATTAACATCCCTTCGAATTTGCAAAATGAGGCGTTAAATTTTAACGCATATTTAAGTGCCAACCAGACCATTGGACAAATCGAATTAACATACGTTTGATACCTGCTTTGATACTATTCTAGATGACCAAGAATTATAGTCAACATTTGCATGTAGCACCGTTTTACAAGAATCGCGAATCTCAAAGCAGTTGTATATTATATACGTATATTATAATAATATTTAAGTTCAAAAATACAGTCGAGTCCCTTTTTATGCGTATCTTTTTAAAGCGCTTTTGAAGTTATTTGATGAAGCAAAGAAGCTAAGAAAAAATAATTCGAGAAATCTAGGAAGGTTAACAGTGTAACTCACTCATCCATTTATTTCGTTCCTTTCATGTTTTTCTGTTGGGAATTAAGAGAGAAGAGAATAATTCCCACACACAAACAAAGGTTTTCTCGTTCGAATTTCAAATCTTTTAATGCATAAACAAACCAAAACAACTGAATATTGCAAAAAATTACTTCCACATAAAAAGAGACTCGACTGTATATCGGAGTACCAACCTCCCGAAAGGCATTGACGCAAATGTACCGAGGAAATAGCAGTATCAGCCGGCTAAAGTTCCCTCAGGCGCAAACAAGGGAAACTGATAATCCTGGGGAGGATGTTGATCAGTAATCTTAGTGGTCCCCGGCAAATCGAAATACGAGTATTGGGTTAATTAATGCAACAGTACACGGAGATTTCGATCCTTCTAGGTGGCATAATCGATAATTTCAGTGGTGACTTGAGTGCTATTATTAGCCCCTTTGACATTATGTTGATCCACCAATACCAGCTGGCTATAATCGATGATACCTACACTACCGGCCATAAGTTTGGGATCGCTTACTATCGTTAAGCAAATTATTAAATATCTTGCCTATAAAATGGAATGGAATACTTTTCTTTGGGTATATCTGTAGGTTGATGTATGTTGATATTATAAGATAGAAGAGTCGTATAAATTTCGTATATTTTATTCTATATTAATTATACATTTCGCTTAATACGCGATTCGTCGAAGTATCCCCTTTTTTCATTATTACTATTTTACATATTTTTGACATACCCCGACAAGTTTATGTAATGTTTCTTGCTGCATAGTTCGCCAACCTTCTTGTAGTAAAGTAATTTCTTGTGGGGAAACTAAAAACCGACCGATAACAATAAACGGACCCGATCGATTTGAAAGGTAACAAAATCTTATTACACCCAGGTGCCAATACAATATGTGTCTGCATGGCAAGAAAATAGTTTAATATTAAAGGTAAAATTGTAAAATGGACAAAGGTTTTATATTCTGTTTACTTTTGATGTTCATTCTAACGTTTACTTTAAACATTAAAATGAAGACAAAGCATGTGATTCCAAACTTTTCACCGGTATTGTACATACTTCTATGTACATATCCTATCAGCCCACCGATCGTTGCGATTCTTCATGAAAGGTTGTCCAAACTGACGAGCATTGTTGCATTGGACGATCTTAGAAATAAACCTCTCCAAGAATCCCTCTTATCAACGGATCTTATGTTCCTTCGCTCTCCTACTTTCCCTATTCAATGAATCGAACGTTATTATATGGAATCCCTTAATTTCCGGTTATTCTCCATATTCAGCTGATACAGTATCTAATGTCCCTGCTGAAAACATGGTATCTGTAATGACACGTTTTATGCTACCTTGATGTTTATCGGGTAACGTTATAACTAGTTTCACATGCGAGATAGCAAAAGGATATATTAACACGATGAACGCTAAATTCTTAGTTACTAGACTTACTAGAGTTACTAAAACTCGAATATATCGCTAATGTTCGTAAAATTATCAATATATTTAACGTTACGATAACGATGTAAAGTAACCAATGTATCGTGGAGCGGTTAAATAGTTTTATTTTTAGATGTTATATAGACGTTACGGATGCGTATCGCGAGGTATCGTATAACACGGATTTCTGTGTGACGCTGAACGTGTAACCCTTTGCATTCCCATGTATGTCGAGTGTGACTCGACATAATATTTCGTTCCAACGGGTCCCATTTCGAGTGAATTCGGCATAAATTATAATTTGTAAACAATAATGGACAATGTTTCTTAAACATTAAAATTGTACTTGACGTAAATATAATATAACTATCCGCAAGTACAGGTAACCCTCCTATAACGCGGGAGTTAGATTCCGGAGAAATATCGCGTTATAAAAATCGCATTATGCGAGACTCGATTATGTGCACGCGTTATATCGAAGTCGCATTAGGTTTATTAGTACCGCGTTATACGAGGGTCGCTACGACTCGTGAACTGCGTTATATCGAAACCGGGTTGTACGAGGGTTGCCCGTATGTTGTTATCTTACTAAACTGCTCAAATATTGAAATAACGGCAAACTAAACAACATTATTCGAGTCAGCGCGGACCGCAAAGGGTTAAAAGTCCGGCAGACTTAATTTTAGAAAAACATACACCATCTAGTGTTGCGAATGCGTTTCGCTTTTTTGTATATTACAAGCCCCCAAATATAAATAAATGCGTAATTAAAGAACAGTTTATAAAATGCTTCGAATGAAGAAAGACAGACTTTCACACCAATAATATAATCGTAAGAATAAACCGCAGAAGGCACATTTTCGTTAGACAGCCAATCAAGCTGTTTCTTCAAGATATTGACGAAAACACGTAATACAGTTCGAGCTATTTCGTTTCCCGGAAATACGTGTTTTTCAGTTGATTCAGAACGCTGAATCAGGGAATCCCATTCCGGTCGATACAAAATTTAGGGAATCGCAGGTTTTTTGTGCACGCTTCCGGCAAACTGGATTGGCCCCGATACGTCAGCAAGATTGATACCAAGCGTAGAGAGATATGGTTAAAAATCAGAAGCAAAAGATCAGCACGGATTGCGTACAAAGCATCAGACCGATTAAATAACCGTACTTTTCATCGTGTATTGGCTCACCATTGTTTTACCAGACATTTTTGAGGATCTAATCCCATTTCAAGAATCCGTCAACCGGTTTTGTGAAATAAATAGATAGAGCTTAATCTCGGTTTGAGTCCTGTGATAAGCTGTTGAGAGAATTTCTATTCTTTTATTCGTTTTAATCTACCTGTTATATAATTTGGATTTCAAAGTTTCATGAACACTGAATCATACTTTCTATAATTAAATCTGTATTTACTTGAATCACGTGGAGTGAATTTGAACAAATAAATAATAGCAGGAGGTGCACAATTGCAAATTCTTTTCGTTAAGTAAATACAGTCAAAATGTTTTATGCGAATTCTTTTATTTACAGTTACTCATATTAATATTCCGACAAATCATTATGTCTGCATTTGTATTCGTCCAATTACAGACTCATTCAATTATTGTTGAATAAAACTGATGTGACAATTAATATTCAGTTGAATACCCCTTGGATGCAATTATCGCTTTGAGACGCTCGGGTATTGATTTCACTAACTTTTCTCTAAAATCAAAGAATGTCACCTTATTGTGTATTAATAAAAATCAGTTTGTGTATTTTTCATTTAAACTTTTCGTGGGTATTTTCATATTTACGCCGAGTGCGGTAGGTGGATGAATACTTATACAGCCGACTGTACATTTATATATCAAGGCACTTCAATAATAATAACTGCGTGCGCACACTAAATACTTTTTTACTTTCTTCGTGCAAAAAATTCACTGTTAATAACTCATTCTCGAGTTGCCCCCCTTAAAAATCAAATTGCGTCCCTGTAAGACGTGTACCCCACGTTGTGAACCACGGCAGTAAAGCTTAAGTAGTATTTCGAATAAGTATAGAATACATGTAAAATATATGAAAATGGACTCTTCATTTTCTTTAATGAAAGGACAATGAAGATTCTGATAAAAGTTGGCCGAACACCTCTTAGAAAGCGCGAAAGTATATTACAAGGTTCTATCATAGTGGCTTCGTAGTTTATCACCGTGGCATCGGCAAAGTTGATTAAATGTGCTACTAGAACCTTTAATTAAGAAGTAACTAAACGGACGTCTTCTTTTGGTCTTTGAATTTTTTACGTATCGATTATAATATTCTCCGTAAAAAGTATTAAACGGTGGAATTTGCTACTTGTGTTAAAACAAGTATCTTTAACATTATTTGTAGTAATTCTTTGAAAGTATTCAGTTGAAACTATCTAAAATAGAGGAATTTAATAATAGAGAAAGAAAATGATTTCAGGGTGAATTATAATAATAGTATGGATAAAAGAATGGTAATAAAATAAACAGTAATTAAGTTTCGATCTTAATTTAAATAAAGAAGTTTAAATCAATCAAGCACCGTTCAACAAAAGAATACTAACATTTCGAAGACCAACAAATATAACTCAAGATTATAATAATTAAGTTTATGAACAATAACTAAGTTCACGATAATATCAAAATAAAACGTATTAACCCTTTACACTCGGAGGCGATAAGAGGCGACATTAAGAGTTACTCCAGTTGTCGATGATTTAATCTTCTTTTGATAAGTCTTACAAATTTTGTACTAATGAAGTTCCCTATTTATAAAACTTGAATTTTTACCACTTTTTCACATCTTTCAGTTCTAATTATATCTGTGGATAATTTGCGTATTGTATTTGTTGTAATCGTGTACTGTATTTATTATATATTATTACATATTTCATTCTTATTTATTGTTTCAATTTCGTGCCCGATACGGATTAGTTTTCCCATCAAAAATTCAAAGTAATGATTCTTTGAAATACAAACTCAATGAAATAGAAAATGAAATACAGTTTGTAATACAATGTAAGTCTATAATTAAAAAGGAAGTAAGAAAAGAAAAGAAAAGAAAGGACTAAAGGGAGATAAAACAGAAAAGTGTTGACATAGTATCGCTAATACCAAAAACACTTAACCCTTTGCACTCCAAGAATATTTCCATGGCAAACAAGGACTTATTTCAAAACGTTTCGTGACACCGATTAACAAATTACAAATGTTTTATTCTACAGTGATCGTCGAATAAATCTTTCATCGTTTCCATGACAATAAGTGAGACTCGAATTTCTAATTAATCGTGGCGAAACCGCGCCGCCATTTTGGTGCCTACGAAGTGCCAATGATTAACAGATCACGCCTAAAAGATGGTATTGGAGAACAAATCAGGATTGTCTTGAAAATGATTACCTAAAGCACACCAATTTTCCAATAACTATTAATCAATACAATATTATCTAAAATACGGTAATAAATGTCAAATGTGTCCATAAGATGCTGAATATACGGCTGGAATCTTAATTAACTTCTTCACGAATCGAATTTATTTTCCTGCTAGTCAATCGATTTAATGAATACCCAAATGAAATGACTTCACATTGACTTGATATGTACAGAAATAGCTACACGTTATCACGTAAACGAAGTATAATTAGAATGTAGCTCCGACAAAAATAAACACTGATTTCATTATCACCATAATTTGATTCAACGAACACTCTGATTACAACGGTTTGCATGGAACAGGAATTACATTGTAATATATAAACATTGTTCGGAAAGCTGTAATTTGTTGCGAATACCTTAAGCTTGAATGTGCAAATGAAATTTGTCTTGATAAACGCGAAACGTAAGGCAGAACCTGTTTTTTCATTACGATCACTGAAATGGATTTCCAAATAGGATTACCGTTTGTAATCACAAACCCGAGAAAATAATGAAATACCTGCTCCGTAAAAATAGTTCCGTTCAGTAACAAAAGTTTTTCATCTAATATACAGTCCCGCTCAAAAGTTGCGAGCACGCTGTGCTTCTTGGATGAAACCAATCTTTCGTATATATGCGAATGTTTTATTAAAAGTATCGCACTTATAAATAAAAGTAACATTTCATTAAAATGTTTTATATAACAAATTTTGCACTTATAAACGAAAGTAACATTTTATTAAAATGTTTTATTAAAAGTTTCGCGCTTATAAACGAAAGTAACATTTCATTAAAATGTTTTATTAAAAGTTTCGCACTTATAAACGAAAGTAACATTTCATTAAAATGTTTTATTAGAAGTATCGCACTTATAAACGAAAGTAACATTTCATTAAAACGTTTTATATAAAAAATTTTGCACTTAGAAACGAAAGTAGCATTTCATTAAAATGTTTTATTAAAAGTATCGCACTTATAAACGAAAGTAACATTTCATTAAAATGTTTTATTAAGAGTATCGCACTTATAAACGAAAGTAACATTTCATTAAAATGTTTTATTAAAAGTATCGCACTTATAAACGAAAGTAACATTTCATTAAAATGTTTTATTAAAAGTATCGCACTTATAAACGAAAGTAACATTTCATTAAAATGTTTTATTAAAAGTATCGCACTTATAAACGAAAGTAACATTTCATTAAAACGTTTTATATAAAAAATTTTGCACTTAGAAACGAAAGTAGCATTTCATTAAAATGTTTTATTAAAAGTATCGCACTTATAAACGAAAGTAACATTTCATTAAAATGTTTTATTAAAAGTATCGCACTTATAAACGAAAGTAACATTTCATTAAAATGTTTTATTAAAAGTATCGCACTTATAAACGAAAGTAACATTTCATTAAAACGTTTTATATAAAAAATTTTGCACTTAGAAACGAAAGTAGCATTTCATTAAAATGTTTTATTAAAAGTATCGCACTTATAAACGAAAGTAACATTTCATTAAAATGTTTTATTAAAAGTATCGCACTTATAAACGAAAGTAACATTTCATTAAAACGTTTTATATAAAAAATTTTGCACTTAGAAACGAAAGTAGCATTTCATTAAAATGTTTTATTAAAAGTTTCGCACTTATAAACGAAAGTAACATTTCATTAAAATGTTTTATTAAAAGTATCGCACTTATAAACGAAAGTAACATTTCATTAAAATGTTTTATTAAAAGTATCGCACTTATAAACGAAAGTAACATTTCATTAAAATGTTTTATTAAAAGTATCGCACTTATAAACGAAAGTAACATTACATTAAAATGTTTTATAATTGGAATGTCAATATAAAAACTGGTTATTACGATCATATTTTCATATAGTTATTTTAATATTGTAATCATTCGTTTTTTGTGTTAACAAGGAAAGTAAGGTAACCAGAAAATTCCAAAAATTCTGAAACTCTGCTAGCACATAGAATAATTCATTCTGATTAGGAAACTATTGTTCGATGGCGTCGAAGAATGATTTAAATGGGTGAAATCACCCCTCAAAGAAAAAGTGATTTATTCGTTTTCAGCAATTATCTCCAAAACGACAAGAGATATAAAAAAAGTTAAGTCACGATTTTTGAGTACTTTGGGTGCCATCGAAATGCGTTAAAATATTTTCAAGAAAGATAGTTTCTTCGTTAGAATCGCGTTTAACTCGATCTACATTATATGGTTTACTTTTGGAAACGAAAAAGATTAGGATATTAATGTTTAACGTAAAATTACCTCTTTGTGATTGATATTCCATTTCAATGCAATATGTTAAGCAGAATGAAACGTTGCAATAAAAAAGGCAATCATAATACGTGTATAAATCTTCGGAAGTAAATAATTTGTAGAAAATGCTGAGAGAGGAAAACCAATACAGCTGTCGTTGTACATCGCAAAATCCACTGCCGAATACGAAAACTCGGTGTGACGTATTTCCAATAACGAAAACCGCATTCTTTTGCTGTCGATTTTCTGATATTTCTGTCGATTTTCTTGCCGCATTTTCAATTCAATTATCGATGAAGTAAAATATTTCAATTAAATTGTGGTAGAAATAAATTGTCAGTGTTTACACAAATCCGCAATAATTATGTCAAGGATTAAAAATTACAAACATAATCTTTGCTCGCAGATCCTCATATTTTTGTCGATTTTCTTACCGCATTTTCAATTCAATTATTAATGGAGTAAAATATTCCAATTAAATTATAGTAGAAATAAATTGTCATTATTCGCACAATTCCCCAATAATTTCATCAAAGATTAAAAATTACCACACAATGTTTTCTAAGATGAAAGTAATATTCTAATATAAAAAGAAGTAATATTCTATCTAACAATTAAGAATAAATATAATACCAATAAAACACAATTTGAAATACAGTTGAGACTCTTTTTGTGCATATCTTTTTAATGCAGTTACGAAGTTATGCGGTGAAGCAAAGAAGCAGGAAAAAAAGTGATCCAAGAAATCTAGAAAGTTTTAACATCGTAACGCGCTTATCCATTTATTTCCGTTCTCTTTACGTTTTTCTGCTGGGAAGTAAAAGAACGGAGAATAATTCCCACACACAAATAAAGCTTTTCTCGTTCGCTTTTCAAACCTTTTTACGCATAAACAAAAACAAAACAACTGAATGTGTGCAAGTTACCTCTTTTGTGCTGCTTGTATCTCAACAAATTATCCCTAATTTTACCAACAAAGCTATATCTCTTTTTGTGCGGTCTTTTTATGCGGAATTTTGTGAAACGTATCTACCGCATATAAAGAGACTTGATTGTATTTTATTATAGAAGCAGTTTTCTTTGCCGGATAACAAAGTACAGCTGAAATGAATGCTTCTTAGACTAATCGTTCTTGAAAGGTTTGAAGAATGCGGGAAAAGGAGAGCTGACGACTTAGGAAGAAAAATTCGAAGACGATGAAAAAGTTCTTTGTACTTTGGTGCAGTAAAGCGAAAGCGATAATGCCACTCCATCCAGAGGGTTTTAAAGTTCCTCTTGGATGCAGAAAGCCAAACGTCTTTTTGATTCTCCAGGAAAGCAAGATAAATGATTTTCAGGACGGGAACGTTAAACAACATCGTTCAAATTAAAGCCATCGTTTTAACTCATTCAAAGGGCTTTAATGCATCACGAAGATAACAGCACGACAATGTGTTTGGCAAACGGAAAATCTTGTTGAGCAACGCGATAATAATATTTCATATAAATGCAGTCACGAGTGTACTCTTTGATAACGCATTTAATAAAAACATCAAAGTAATAGGACTTTGTATACACTGCCGGTCAAAAGTTTGGGATCACTTGCTTTGTCTTCATTTTAATGTTTAAAGTAAACGTTAGAATGAACATGAAAAGTAAACAGAATATAAAACCTTTGTCCATTTTATAATTTTACCATTAATATTAAACTATTTTCTTGCCATGCAGACACATATTGTATTGGCACCTGGGTGTAATAAGATTTTGTTACCTTTAAAATCGGTCGGGTCCGTTTATTGCTATCGGTCGGTTTTTAGTTTCCCCACAACAAATTACTTTACTACAAGAAGGTTGACGAACTATGCAGCAAGAAACATTACACAAACTTGTCGGGGTATGTCAAAAATATGTAAAATAGCAATAATGAAGAAAGGGGGATACTTGGACGAATCGCGTATTAAGCGAAATGTATAATTAATATAGAATAAAATATACGAAATTGATACGACTCTTCTATCTTATAATATCAACATACGTCAACCTAAAGATGTACCCAAAGAAAAGTATCCCATTCTATTTTATAGACGAGATATTTAATAATTTGCTTAACGATAGTAAGTGAGTTCAAACTTATGGCCGGTAGTGTACAATCGTGCTTCTTATACGCGGTTTCCTTTTGCGCGATCTAAAATAATTTCGCTGAAGACTTCACGCCATCTCATTTTACACGGTCGAAAGTCTTTTCTGAAATTATTTTAGATCGTTGAGGAGAAAATTCTTATTTGATTGCACCTTTTAAATTATTTGGACGTTGTGCTATATTCTTGTGGAGATTACCCCAAATACCAAATCGACCACTAAAATGGAAAAGTTGGACCTTGATGTCACGGATTTTGCTGACTTCTGATATATTGGTTTATTACCATCTCGATATAAGAAATCTGACTTCTTTTATTATTCCAGATCCTAGTTTTTGAGAAATTTGATTTTCAATATTGCTAAAATTGACCCAAAACCGCTTGCCGCGCCAACTTTAAATGCAATTTGCAAAAGACTCGGTTCAGCTACAGAGCTGCGAGTAATTGTATCTCAAAGTTGAAGAATATGGCTTTCATTTGATATATAATATGTATGGCTCTCGTTTCTAATTCTTTATTGTAAGTTTCTCCAAACTTTCATTTTACAATTTGCGAAAATCGAAATGCTTTCAAATTTTGAAAAAATTCATATATATTCCCGCATGTCACTTGAAGGCTTACTTACAAATTTCATGATGTTATCTCAATGGTATCATATAAAAACCTAATTTTTTGCATGTCATGCAACGATTTACAAATTCCAATTTACAATTACGATTTGTATTTACAAAATTTATTTATTTATTTATTTAGTAATAAACGGGCAAAACCTTATAGTATAATACAACGAATAAAGTACATCTTGAAAACATTATAAAACATAGAATTAAAATAACTAACTTATGAATTTGAGTAATATCCAAAATTAAATATACATGTTTAATACCGTTTACATCAAAATGTTCAAAAAATAAAACTGCTTTATTTCTCGTCAGAAATGTGACAGGACTTTCCAGGCAATTTAATACTTCCCTTGTTTCTATCCCGATATAAAAATGAATATCATAAAATATTACTTGCTTCAATTTGTTCCAGCAACTATGAATTATTATTTAATAAATGTCGATGTTACTTTCAGTAGAAAGAACTCGCGATAGAAACATCTACTGCTTCGTTTCAAATTAATTACATTTCAAGAATGAGGGTGAGAGCTCATGCTTATCATTCACATCAACGAGGGAAGTTAGTCAATTTCCATTTTCCTGAAAGCTGACACGACTGAATTTCAACGAATCTGACTGAAACGTAACCCGATGTGCCATCGACCCCGACAACTTATTAGCACGAAGTTAACTTTCATTCTAATTGTTAATCAAAGGGCCGTACGAAGTAAGGCAGCTCGGTGGAAAGTTTCGTGTCGGACTGCAGGCGATCCGTTACTGATGTGAAATTATTAAGTTGCCGTACGTGCATGCTCGCACGAAACTAAAGAATTAATTGTGTTCGATCGAAGAATATTATTCGACGTTAAGTCTCCCCCTTCGTTATTTAACATGATGGAATCGCTGTAAAATTAGAAATGTCGTATATTATAAATAATATAGTAATCTGTATTGAATTATATTATAGTAGGAATAAATTGTCTGTATTTAATCGGTCTTACACGCTGAAAAATTATAAATAATACGGTAATCTGTATTGAATTATATTATAGTAGGAATAAATTGTCAATATTTACCTAAATCTCCAATAATTGCGTCAAGGGTTAAAAACTACGTAATCGTTTCTCGTGGATTTTCATATTTTTGGTCGATTTTCTTGCCGCATTTTCAATTACATTATTGACGAAGTCAAATATTCCAATTAAAGTATAGTAGATATAAATTGTCAGTGTTTACCCAAATCTCCAATAATTACGGCAAGGGTTAATAATGACAATATAATCATTCCTCGCGAATGCATTTTATGTCTCCATTAGGTGTGTAAACTAAACGAATATTTAATAAGATAAATTACAATCTAAACGTAAAGTGTCGAATAGAAAATATTCGAAATAGCCTTTTCAAGAAATCTATTCGTATGCAGTTATAAAATTGCATAATAATTCCGCAGTTATAAAATTGCATAATAATTCCGCAGTTATATTGTTATGTGTGATCCAAATTAACTGCAAAGAATGATATAACCAAATACAGTGAAAAATGAAAACGGATCTGATGAACAGACTGAATATTAGGTCGTGTCATATAAAATGGCGTAGTAGATAATAATTTCATTATTAGTGAAAAGTAAATAATAATGAAATTATTATTTACTGTAACATTTTAACATATTATTTATTGTAACATTTATATTACATCATTTAAATGCAATTCAATTGAAATGACTAATGTATACCAAGGGAGGACATATTGTAGTTTTAAGTAACTTGGTTTCAGTTTGAAGCCCTGCAACCTTCGAAAAGCTTTCGAAGCTTTTAAGCGTCGTCACTTTCTGCCGTAACTGACTTTTCCCGATTTATCAGTTAAACACGGCTTAACCCAATTGACGAGTGTTCTTTAAGCACACATCTTTGAACGAGGAAAATT
Organism: Nysson spinosus; assembly: GCA_910591585.2. Taxonomy (NCBI): domain Eukaryota; kingdom Metazoa; phylum Arthropoda; class Insecta; order Hymenoptera; family Crabronidae; genus Nysson; species Nysson spinosus. The sequence continues at coordinate 601,737 of OU342852.1, read as the reverse complement.
GGTTCCCCTTTTCTCCTCGTCGAAAGACACCTCTCACTACCAGTAGATCAGTCAATATATAATATTAAGTACCGAAAAAAGTTCATGCGGATTTTGAAATCAAAATTCAAATACTCTGTACATTCTGGAAAGTAATTTTGTTGGTCGAAGTAGTCACCGTTTATTTCTACAACTCTTTCCCAACGTTCTACAAGCTTATACATTCCTTTTTTGTGAAAATCTGGTGTTTTACTCGCCAAGAATGAATTATAATACATAACAGCGTACGGCAATATATGTAATTATAATTTATTGCAATTTATCCGTAATTTGTAAAAAATGTTACGATGTAAATAACATCAAATATTATACAATTTAATTCAAACTCGTATTTATATACAAAAATATAATATAATATAATATATTATATCAATAAAAAAACGCTTTTGCCGCACGCCTTCCGGTTATTCCATTAATCTAAAATTTAACAAAAATTATTTGTTGTCATCGGAACAAACTGGGATGAGATCAATGTTAAAATTTCCGTGGTCGCAAAATGAGAACCACCCTAATGGTAACCATAATAGCCAAATACAGTCAGCGGGTTAAATAAACTCCCGCACCAGAAAAAGTGGAGCGATGGAGGGTTAACGGTAAGAAAAATTTGAGGAAAAAAAATCTGAGCATTTTCACGTTATTTGCATAGTTTGGCAAGTCTCCCGTTTGAAACCCACTTCGGGAAGAACTATCAAAGTGGATCACGTTCTAGCAGTAACGAATAACTCTTGAACACGAAAATCCACATAGCATTGTGGAGGCATCCCGTCATTGGAAGTACAAGCGACACGAAGAGCCCCTCGTAAGAATATTCTAAGACCGTGGATGTACGAAGGAAGGTTAATGCCAGGTTGAAAACTGGTTGGAAGGGTGAAGTGGCTGCCGGGGGTTGAATGCAAATGTGTTCGAGTAATTGCAATTTACATGTTTATAAACCTCTTTTGCATGTGACGGTTGCTTTTTTTTTTACCTTTGAGGCTTAGCCCGCCCTTGTTACGAGGCCTGACCGTGACGTCAGAACTACTTCGATCGTTGCAATTAAGTCTAAAAATACAGTGCGAGGCAATAACGTACGCATAATTAAGGAAAAATGAACCGCGATGTGTTTTGAATGTTGCCAAATTCACTGTTACGTGCTGTTTAATTATCCTCTTTTTATTTACTTGCCTGTGGATGAGCATATTTTTAATTGTGACTTGTGTTATACTGTCCGCGAAATTTCTATAAAGCCACCACGTTTTTTGCTAATATCTTATAAATATTTCATACTTATGATAAGTTTGTGGGTGATATTATTTTAGGAGTATTAAAGACTCATATTTGTCGGTTTAAATAGTGGAAATAACGTATAAGTGTCTTATTACGGAACCCTAATTAATGGAATTGGGAATCAAGGAAACTAAGAGTTGTTTATCTTTATGGAGAATATTTATTTTATATTATGGAGTCATTTATTACATATTTATTTTATATTATGGAGTCATTTCAAAGTATGTCGGTACAATATTGGAATGTTATTTACGGGCATGTTAATAAATAATAGAAAGAAGATGACAAAACGAATGATTTTTTAATGTAAAAGTTTAAGGCTACAAATAAAATATGATATAGTTTAATACAAGGAAGCATTTAAATATTTCTTTTTCTAACAAGCTTTTGACGAAAGTGAAAAATATGGTAAAGTGTAGGTATTGTTACTAGGGGTACTGGAAAGTAATTGTTTTGTAATGCTTAACTCGATTATGTTTTAAAAACAATAACGCAAGGTGTAACCTCAAAATTGTATGCTTTATTTATGCCTTACACTTTTTAAAAACTCTGCGCAATTTTTAACTCGTTCGGGTGATTTTACAGAAATAAGGTCTTCAGAGACGTAATGGAGGTCAATTCGCGAGCGCAGAATTTTTCGCGTCGAAAGACAGGAATTTCAGTTTTCCAAAATAGCAATTATGGAATTGGAGGATCGTTGGATCACAAATAACGATTGCGCGTATTCAGTTGAATAAGAAATAAGAAATAAGAATTAAACAAATAAAATAAGTGGTATTTGTCACATATATTAACCCTTAATGCGCACACTCGAATTAACTTGAAAGAATGATACTAATATTATTAAACAAACGCGCACAAAGGCTTAATAACAACAGCGACTTTATATGGTATTTGTTTATTGTTTCAGGTGCAGAACACCGTGAACGAGCTTGAAGGCATCGATCTCACGGATCCGGATTTGCACAAAGCTGCAACCAAAATCCAAGCGAGCTTCCGAGGTCACAAGGTCCGCCAAGAAGTGTCAGGTCATCCCGGGCAGCCCGAGGAGATCAAGAAATAAAATGGATGAGAATGTGGAAACCGAGATTTTTCAAATTTAACTATCACTGGAGAGTATGCGCGAAAGAAAAGAACGAGTTATTTAAACGTGAAAGATCAGACAGTAACAATCCAAACCTTGATATTGCAATTTCATTTATCAGCGAGCATTCTCGAAGAATGAAAATCTGTTTATCAAATCAAACATGAACATCTGGGTCAAATTTCAGGCTATTTAGAACTATGCCAGAATCATTATAATTACTTTACATTTCACGTTTAATTGCAGCTTAAATGAACAAAGAAACATGGCATTGTAAATAAATCAGTTCGTAAAAGGTTCTTCAGTTAAACGAAAGGCAGGTATGAATGAGAAAGCGATGTAGTAAGAGAATGTAAAAAATTTATTATGTTAAACGTTATTGTTATCTTTTAATATGCATTTCTTTGCATTGATATGCTTTTTTAGTATGTTTGCACAGTTTTCTATGTATTCAACTCAAGTCTTAATTAACACGTAACAAGTAATCGGTTTTATCATCGATTGAAGGTAACAGCCTATGACTCAATAAATCAATCTAACGTGTGAAATACCAAAATGGCGATGAATATAATAAATGTCATAGACCATATTATGTTATTTTAAATCGAGGCGAAGCGTAACACGAACGAGCAAGTTCGATCACCCGAAAAAAAAAACTCTGATTTTCACTCACGACTGGCTCCACGGAAACAGACTAAAAAACGACGCCTGGGAAATTATTGGCAATTGAACCAACACTTCACTAAGTTTCACTAAAATGTCGCATATATCTCGCGAGTATTCGATACAATCACAAGACTCGAGTTAATTATTTGTAAGCACGATCTTTTCCGATGCGAGAGTTTATTTAATAATAACTATATGCATCATGAAGAATACTCGATAACAATCTGCGGAATGGATGGTGGGTAATGTATATCATTTTTATCCATTGATGATATCACGTGTTTGGGGAATTTGTAGTTGCGTCGATTAAGTGACAACATTATTTAACCCTTTATAGCTCCGTGTAACTTTGAAGTCACGTATTCGTCTATCCGTATCTTTCATTTCATTGGATTGTTTTGTTGTAATAATAATTATAAAAGTATGCACGACGATTGTCACCATTTTCAATGCTTTCGAGTAATAATTTCGTTACTGTTTTCGCGTAATGTAACTTCGTTAGAATCGCGTTTAACTAGATTTACGTTATACGATTTCCTTTTAGACTGAAACAAAATTGTGCTATAGAGGGTTCAGAGTTAACCCTTAATTACTCCAACGGTTTAACGCTACTGTCGGACCGGAAACTCCAACTTTATCCACGATACATGTTTGCTCGCGATAATATGCAAATAATAATCTTCAAATCATTTTAAAACGATCTTTACTCATTTCAAAGTAATATAATTTCGATAACAATATGTAATGCATTAGTTATAATTAATTAATTTGTGGTATTTCTTAAAACATTACAAGCGTAAAGCATTTAATATCGACGGTTCCTGCCCGACATACTTGGAGTGATAAGGTTTAATATCATTATATATTAGAATTTATTGTCACATGGTTGTTCGATAAATGATGATATTCATTTGAATTATTGATTTAATTCGAGAGGACGTTAATCTGATCGTACCACGTGATTACAAACGCTAGGATATAATTTGCGTGTCGAAAATATGATTTCATTATACGTGATAATTCCCGAGAATCGATAAGTTATCGATTCTCGACGATAACTTAACACTCGGACTGTCATTCGTGTTAACCCTCTATAGCTCCATGTAACTTTGAAGTAACATACTCGTCTATCCGTATATTTAATTTCATTTGATTGTTTTGTTGTAATAATAATTATAAAAGTACGCGCAACGATTGTCATCTTCTTCGGTGTGTTTAAGTAATAATATCGTTACTCTTTTCACTTAATGTACTTTTCTTAGAATCGCGTTTAACTAGATTTAGGTAATACGATTTCCATTTGGACAGGAAAAAAATGGGTTATAAAGGGTTAAAAGTCCCTTTATGATATATTTACGAGTAGCATACATACGCAATTGACGAAATTAATGACTTAATTAATGAACCGAAACTAATGTCGATGTATAATCGAGCCGAGAATGGGAAGCTTGGTACGTTAGTACTTTTATGAGATCCAATAAGATTCGAATATTTACACGGAAGTAAAACTCGTTAATGAAGAATTCAAGAAAGAAAAAGCGCAAAGAACTTAGCACCTGCAACAGTTGATAATCATTTGAAAGTTCTTTACAAGATCCGTGTTTTTTTAATACCTGTACTTACTAATTCCAATTAAAGAAGAAGACGGAGAAGAAACCAAAGAGAATACAAGTTGAATCTCAATCTTGCATTAACCAACCAAAAGTATTTCATATACGATTATATATAAATATATATAAATAAAAAGAATGATGAATATATATATAAAATGATAAACGAATAAAAAACAACCAATAAACGAAATTATCACGAAGAGACTATGGAGAAATGCGCATGACCTACGACACACATTTAATCGATAGATGCATTAACGAGGAAGTAATATCCATTGCTCTTAATATTAAGAATCCATTCCGCTGTGTTGATACGCGACTTATTTTTTAACGATAAGATACATATATTTTTATGCGTTAGATTACACGGCACGTATATATTAATGTGTATTTAGAATGCTTGTGACCCTCTAGACGCAACAACCATTATAATCGAGCGCAATTAACAAGACGATGTTATATTATCATCCTAGTCGGACTGCCATCAAACAAACTTAATACACAACTCGTCATTTCTCTATTTCGATCTAGTCCTGTTTGGTCACATTTCTGTTCTCTCCGTTTCTATTGGCTCGGTCAGTCAGTATAAAGAGAATTATAATATGTTGTTTTTAGCAGGCCTAAAAACATTACACAATTGTTATCACTGTTACAGGCACCTCGGGCCTTCCTTCTTATCTGCCCTCTCTATACCTTTCTCTTCAATTTTTAACACTAGAACTACCGACGATATATTCACTTGTATTTGTGTATTTCTGTGTATGTCCTTATCCTCTTAGCTACTGTACGCCACTATAGTGGCTTTCACGTATGTTATCTTATTATGTTTTTTTATCAAACTCTTTACATGAAAATGTATAAAGGAATTGTAATTGATTCATCTCTAACTCTTTTCTAATGTAATTTCATAGTGGAGAGCACCTACAGACACAAATCGCAGTGCTATTTACATTATTTTTCGCGCGCAATCCGCGTCGGACATTGCTGTACAAAGATACAGCGACGCGGGAAGTTCAACCGTAGCTAAGAGGTTTAAAAACAAGGATGTTTGGAAGAAATAAATTAATCGGTTTATTTATGTACATTGTACAACGTGAACCGCGAGAAGTTTCAGAAAATGAAACGTTATAAATTTTAACATTTTTATTAAGTTCGATTTATTTATGTACATCGTGTAACGTGAACCGCAAACAATCTTAGAAAACAAACGTTATAAATTAGAACATTTTTATCGGATGGGAACTTTTTTATTAAATTCCATTTATTTATGTACATTGTGCAACGTGAATCGCGATAAATCTCAGGAAATGAAACGTTATTCAACATTTTTATTAAATTCCAAGAACCAAATTTTGATAACTTTTGTAGTTCTAGTGTTAATAATAATTCGAACCGATTAACATTCTTGATCTACTGGTCTTCAGCACAATCGGAATCGTCGAACGTCTTGCGATCTCGTAAATATTGAAAATGAACTTGGAGAAGTATAATTAGGAAGAACCTAAGGCTCCTTAACCCTTTGACTACGGCGTGTTCTAACAAAAAACCATTAACACCATTAACCGGTGGTACGAACGAGGTTGTCTCATCGTGCGGTGTGTGCCACCGGTGGTTCAAACGGAGCTAATCAGATAGCTCATCTCAATATACCATATCGTTCTTACTGGTAGTAAAAAGTCTTTACATTCCAGTTCCGAAAGGGAAAAAAGTGAAATAATTTTGAAACCACTATTTTAAAGACTATTTTGAAAGTTATTCACATCCATTTTTATCTCGTTAAAAGTGGTTTTCCAATTTCTAACACAGCGCCGGCCAAAGGGAAAAAATACAATTAATTGAACCGCCCGATGCAGCAAAATATGAATTACAGAGTCAACATTAACGTGGTAACTAAATTGGGTCGATTAAAAAAAGAAAAATCGAAGATTTATTGAGATTCAGTTATTTGATTGGCTGTTACGTGACACGTAACAGTATGTTCCATACTTTATTAGTTTACTAAAAAATTCAATTCGTGTACCATGCAAAATTTACTGGACGTGTATATACGCCTTTCGTATATATTCATAGACACGTGAGAGCATATATGTATGTATGCCTTTCATAGTCAAAGGGTTAAAGCAGGAATACTTTATGGAATTGAAAGATGTGTATACATAAAAGAAACGTAAATTTGAAATTCGGCAAATCGAATATACAGTCCAGTCCCTTTTTATGCGTATCTTTTTAATGCGTTTTCGAAGTTGTGCCGTGAAGCAAAAAAGCACGAAAAAATAAGTAATCCTAGAAATCTACGAAGTTTTAACAACGTAAGGCGCTTATCATTTTATTTTAGTTCTTTTTATGTTTTTCTGTTGGAAATTAAAAGAGGAGAGAATAATTCCCACACATAAATAAAGCTTTTCTCGTTCGAATTGAAAATTTTTTTATGCATAAACAAAGCAAAACAACTGAATGTGTTTAAGTTCCCTGTTTTGCGTTGCTGGTATTTCAAAAAATTATTCCTAATTTTACCAAGAAAGCTATATCTTTTTTGTGCGTTTTTTATGCGGAATTCTGTGAAAAGTATCCACCGCATAAAAAGAGACCCGACTGTATTCCATCCTTTGAGCGCAGGATACTGATTCGTGCTGTTTGACCGTGGAAACTTTTATCATACAAAGGAATTCGTCGTTTATGATTACAATTAATTACACTGACAATCTTCTTGTTGTTTTCATTTTTATTTCATAAGAAAGTAGTTTTAATGCTTTGTTACATATCTCGGATTATGTATATATAACATTAATTCTTTCAAAAGAAATATATAATTTGCGCTCGATGCGTAATCGAAGACCATAGAAATCATAAATTACAAATATGTGGAATTCGTTAACATATCTCCATTAATTTGGTTCAATAAACGGAAATCGACTGCATGTTGTCTACCAATAACAATAACGAATTCATCATTACGTAATGAAAATATTCATCGGTATATTATTAAACATGATTAAGATTATAAATATGAGAATGATAAGAAACTTGCTATTTGATTCTTTCCCGAGAACAGAGAAGTTGATGTATTCCTCCATTTTGTAAAACGCATATTTTAACTTTTACATTTCGATTTTTGCAACTCGTGTTTTACCTCGAAATTGCTTCCTTTTTTTTACTTTTAACTTAATTTAAACATCAAAATGGGGAAATATGACAACATTATATGCTTACCTTTGTAGTACCTTACAAGTTTTCCGGGTAGCATAAAAAAAACCTTAAAAAGTGTGCGATGTTTAACGATGTATTAACCCTTTGCAACCGAAAGGCGACTCTCAGTAGCCACTCCGTTTATTTTAGCAATTCAAGTGGCGACTGACGATGATAGATGGCGTTAACATTTTTGCACCCACGAGGCGACTCTCACTAGCCAGTTTTTTGTGGTAATTCGAGTGGCGACTGAGAGGCGACATTAAAATTGACTCCAGTGGTCGGTGATTTAACGTCTACTACCAAGATATAACTGGGGAAAATCTTAATGTCGCCTCTCAGTCGCCACTCAGTTTATTGCGGAAACTCAAATGGCGACTGAGAATCGCCACCGAGTGCAAAAGATTCAAATTTACTTCAGTTGTGGTAATTTAACGTCTACTAACAAGATGTAACTGGGGAAAATCTTAATGTCGCCTCTCGGTCGCCACTCCAGTTGCCGCAGTAAGTTGAGCGGCGACTGAGAATCGCCACCGAGTGCAAAGGGTTAGAATTTACCCCAGTTATCGGTGATTTAATGATCAACAACAAAATATAACTTGAGTAGATCTTAATGTCGCCTCTCAGTCGCCATTCAGTTTATTGCGGCAACTCAAGTGGCGACTGGGAATCGCTGCCGGGTGCAAAGGGTTAATTATTACATGTCGTTCCATGCGTTTAAATTATATTAAAAATGGAAAGTCGATATGTCGGCTCTAAGGTACTAAAAGGGTTAACAACAACCAATAAATATATAAATTTCGAAATTAAATTCCAATTCCGAAACGGAACACGATACATTCTTTGCGTAACTTCTTCGAACGCCATTCCAGCTTTCTTCATCTGTTATTCTACTCTAATATTTTCACATTTTTCACATTTTTCACATTTTTCATAGACGATCACCTATTGCTTATAGAAGTTTAAGGGAAGTTTACAATCGTCGAAAATGTCAATGTAAGGCAACGTATTCTTAATGAACAGAGATAACCAATCACCAAGTAGCATTGGTAAAACTTATTATTTCAAAATCTGACAAAGTTCTGCGCATTCTAATTTTTAACAGGTTTCGTACTCCAAATTAACCATTTTGCAGATCATATTCACCTTTTTGCAAATCAATTTCTCCGGTATTAAATAAATATCTTATATTAATTTTAAGCCATTTTATATTTAAGTGTTATTATATACATGCAATGCAATTTTTATTTCGAAACAATAACTTTACATTGAATTTTATGTTTATCGCGATAGCTTAAAAAAAACAAATTTGTGGAAAAACTTGATTTGCAAAATTGACTCCAGTTGTGGCTGATTCGACGTCTAATAACAAAATATAACTGTAAAAAATGTTAACGTATTAATTATTATTAATAATCTTCACCAATGCTACTTCGTTGAATATGACTTGGATAGTTTCCTCACATAATAAATGGAATTGTTTCAAAAATTACTTTTACGACTATTTTTATCGGTAATCTATGAATAATGAAAGAAGTTTATAAAATTGAACTTACGCATTTTATTATCTCACTACTTCATGTGTAAATGAATCTCCTAAACATACGTATAGAAATGACTAAACCTGTGCTACTTAAAATTCTGCTGAAACGAGGATTACGTAATACAATTTTTAATCGAGCAACCCTAAATAATAGGGAGATTTTCCAAGCACAATTTGGAGCTTCTTTAGACGAGGAGAAGGAGTGGTTTTATTGCGTATTTTACGAGAAATATAAAATTGATATTGATAATGGTATAAAGTGTTGTGATAAATTATAGCCATTTTCTTCGGTAAACGACATTATCACACTGGAATAGATTAGCAACGCACAAAACGCTGCGGTAAATTGCGTTATAAGAATGTAACAAACAATTGTAACGTTCAAACGAGCAGTAACATATATGTAACCTGTTTGTTTAAAATAAATATCCAGTAAATGTATGGACAGCAGTGATTCGGATTACGTTCAGAAAGTGAAATGGAAGCCTCTCTAATCCTTTGACTACGGCGTGTTCTAACAAAAAACTATTAACGTCGTACGACGGGATATTCGCGTGACAGTAGTTGACACTAAATTCTGTCATTCGATCGGTTGTCACGTGACACATAACAGTATGTTCCGTAGTATTAGGTTATCCAAAACAGTCGGTTTACCAGACATCGGATGATGCCGGTACAGTGGAGTCTCTTTTTATGCGGTGGATACGTCACACGGAATTCCACGTTAAAAAACCGCACAGAAAAGATATAGCTTTCTTGGTAAAATTAGGGATAATTGTTTTAAATGCCAGTAGCACGAAAGAGGTAATTTACAACCATTCAGGTGTTTTGTTTTGTTTTGTTTATGCACAAACAGATTTTGGAAAATAAATGGATAATTATTTACCCTTTTTTTCTTGCTTTTTTGGTACACCGCGTAACTTCAAAACCGCGTTAAAAAGATACGCATAAAAGGAGACTCCACTGTATATCAATGAGACCCAAATTCTTACTTAATTATACTAATTACATCATTCTGAACTTTTTTGGTTTTCTGAATTTTCATTATTATTATTATTTGCTTTGTGAAAATATGTGAGATAAATATTTTTTAACTTGCATCGGCTTTTTTTATTAGTATTCATTTCTGGTATTTTGCCATTAATAAAAAACAAATCTAACTTAGAAGTTACTATCGAATTCAATCACCTTAATTAAATTGCATAAATAAAGATTAGAGACAATTATTTATAATAGTCATTCCTTTACAAAAGAATACAAATACAGGTAACCCTCGTATAACGTCGGAGTTAGGTTCCAGAAAATGGTCGCATTATGCGAGATTCGGATGCTGGATTATACGAGGATCGCCACAATTTGTGAACCACGTTGTACGACGTTACCTGTATTTGATTGTAAGCAATGATCATTTGTTACTAAAGCGCGCGAATTTCAAATTTAAATCCTCGACTTTTTGTTTCGGTAACATTCTCTAGATGGCGAATTGTATCTCCGACGAGATACAAGCACAGACCAGATGTAAGTAGACCAAGCATGCAATGCAATCTGTAATTCCAGAGTTACCGAGTCCTAGAGTCCGGTAACGACTTTTGTGTCGCGGGTGACGTTATCCATCAAACACATAAAATAGCTGTTTCTTCATATTTTTAGTTCTAAAAATGAAAAAATGAAACATGAAATTATTTGATCAAAAACTCTTATATCTGTTAGTATACATACTACTCGACATTTAACAGATATATATATATATATATATATATATGAGCCACTTTCTTCTTTCTTCAAAGTAATAGTTTAATAGTAATAATTTAATTTTGTTCTCACGATGATGATAAAGTAGTGGCGGATTTACTTAATAACTATAGAATAATGGAACATATATATATATTACTTTGAAGAAAGAAGAAAGTGGCTCAAATGCCGAAGAAATTAAGTAAATAATAGTTTGTTTCAGCGTCTGAAATGAATATTAATGCGTAATTAACAATTGGCAATATATCATCCGAGTTTATGTACCACTTGGCACGTGTCTTATAAATTAGATTTGCAATTTGTATTTGCAAATATGTTTAAACATTATTTAAATTTGACCCGACACGCACCGCGTGCTAATTCTTCGAGACTCTTTTCAAGTTTGCTGAAAAATTGTGACGTAAGTATAAACGATAGATAGTATTTATTCATTGCCAACAAATCTGTGGACTTTTGCGAATGAAATGATGCAAGTTACAATTGCAATATTAATTTCAAAATATGTTTAAACATTAGGTAAATGTGGCGGAACGCTTTCCGCGTTCACATTTTTAGAACGTTCCTTGTCATCTCAACAAGATTAGTGACGTCAGTTTAAAGGTGAAACAGTTTTAATTGATTGCAAAAAATTCTATGAACTCTTGCGAATAAAATGATATGAATTAGATTTGCAAAATTAATTTGCAAATATGTTTAAACATTAATTAAATTTGGCGGGACACTCTACGCGTGCTCATTCTTCGAAACTCTTTTCAAGTTTGGATAAAAATTATGACGTAAATATAAAGGCCAGACGATTTCCGTTCATTGCAAAAAATTCTCTGGACTTTTGCGAATAAAATGATAAGAATTAGATTTGCAATATAAATTTGCAAATATGTTTAAACATCGGTTAAATTTGGCGAGAAATTCTCCGCCCGCTCGTTCTTCAAGATTCTTTTTAAGTTTGCATAAAAATTGTGACGTGAAGATGAAGGTTTGAGAGCCTTTCTTTGGCGCAAAAAATTCTGTGAACTTTTGCGAATAAAATGATATCAATTAGATTTGCAATATAAATTTGCAAATATGTTTAAACATTGGTTAAAGTTGGCGAGAAATTCTCCACGCGCTCATTCTTCAAGATTCTTTTTAAGTTTGCATAAAAATTGTGACGCAACTATCAAAGTTAGACGATTTCTGTTTATTGCAAAAAGTTCTGTGAACTTTTGCGAATAAAATTATATGAATTAGATTTGCAATATAAATTTGCAAATATGTTTAAACATTGATTAAAGTTTACGAGATATTCTCCGCGCGCTCATTCTACAAGATGCTATTTAAGTTTGCATACAAATTCTCACGTGAAGATGAAAGTTAGAGAGTCTCTGTTCATTGCAAAAAGTTCTGCGAACTTTTGCGAATAAAATGATATCAATTAGATTTGCAATATAAATTTGCAAATATGTTTAAACATTAATTAAATTTGGCGGGACACTCTACGCGTGCTCGTTCTTCGAGACTCTTTTCAAGTTTGCATACAAATTGTGACGTAACTATAAAAGCTAGACGATTTCTGTTCGTTGCAAAAAATTCTGTGAACATTTGCAAATAAAATGATATGAATTAGATTTGCAATATAAATTTGCAAATATGTTTAATCATTGGTTAAATTTTGCGATAAATTCTGCGCGCGCTCATTCTTCAAGATTCTTTTTAAATTTGCATACAAATTGTGACGTGAAGATGAAAGTTAGAGAGTCTTTCTTTGTTGCAAAAAGTTCTGTGAACTTTTGCGAATAAAATGAAATGAATTAGATTTGCAATATAAATTTGCAAATATGTTTAAACATTGGTTAAAGTTGGCGAAACATACTCCGCGCGGGGCTTGTCTCTCCATCTAATCCATATTGTACAATTTTAATTTTAATTACTTAATTTACGGAAGTACGAGCAATGAAGAACTTCATGTTTAAAGATTTTCTTTCTATTTGCTCTAGTAAGCGAGATATTTAAAGAAAACCATTTGGTTTTTATTCGTCAGCACCCCTAAAGTGTCAAATTCATGGGTAGAAAAAATGCCGTCCATCTAGCGGTGAAACGGCGAAACTAAATGCGTGACAACCCTCCAAGGATTACCCCTCTGTAATGGCGCAATTCATGGGCAGAAAAAATTCCCCCTATCTAGCGGTGAAACGGGGGAACTAATTTAGTGGCGAGTTTAGTTCTATCTAGCGGGGAAAGGTGGAACTAAACTCGCCACTAAGTTAGTTCCATCTTTCCACCGCTAGATGGAACTAAACTCGCCACTAGTAGTCTGTAGTGGTATCGGGGGGGGGTTCAGTCAATTTCAAAGTGGGGTGGGGAGTGCCTCCCGGGGGGCTAACCCAGGCAGGAGGGAGTGCTTGCCAAACCGACAAGGGGCTACAGCCCACACACCCGGCTCGTAAAAAACTCGCCACTAAGTTAGTTCCATCTTTCCACCGCTAGATGGAACTAAACTCGCCACTAAATTAGTTCCATCTTTCCACCGCTAGATGGTACTAAACTCGCCACTAAATTAGTTCCCCCGTTTCACCGCTAGATGGGAGGAATTTTTTCTGCCCATGAATTTCGCCATTACAGAGGGGTAATCCTTGGAGGGTTGTAACACATTTAGTTCCCCCGTTTCACCGCTAGATGGACGGCATTTTTTCTACCCATGAATTTGACACTTTAGGGGTGCTGACGAATAAAAACCAAATTGTTTTCTTTAAATATCTCGCTTACTAGAGCAAATAGAAAGAAAATGTTTAAACATGAAGTTCTTCATTACTCGTACTTCCGTAAATTAAGTAATTAAAATAAAAATTGTACAATATGGATTAGATGGAGAGACAAGCCCCGCGCGGAGTATGTTTCGCCAACTTTAACCAATGTTTAAACATATTTGCAAATTTATATTGCAAATCTAATGCATATAATTTTATTCGCAAAGGTCCACAGAATTTTTTGCAATAAACAGAAATCGTCTAGCTTTTATACTTACGTCACAATTTTTATGCAAATTTGAAAAGGGTCTTGACAAATGAGCGGGCGGAGTATGTCTCGCCAACTTTAACCAATGTTTAAACATATTTGCAAATTTATATTGCAAATCTAATTCATATCATTTTATTCGCAAAAGTTCACAGAACTTTTTGCAATAAACAGAAATCGTCTAACTTTTATAGTTGCGTCACAATTTTTATGCAAACTTAAAAAGAATCTTGAAGAATGAGCGGGCGGAGTATGTCTCGCCAACTTTAACCAATGTTTAAAGAGATTTGCAAATTTATATTACGAATCTAATTGATATAATTTTATTCGCAAAAGTCCACAGAATTTTTTGCAATAAACAGAAATCGTCTAGCTTTTATACTTACGTCACAATTTTTATGCAAACTTGAAAAGGGTCTTGACAAATGAGCGGGCGGAGTATGTCTCGCCAACTTTAACCAATGTTTAAAGAGATTTGCAAATTTATATTGCGAATCTAATTGATATAATTTTATTCGCAAAAGTCCACAGAATTTTTTGCAATAAACAGAAATCGTCTAGCTTTTATACTTACGTCACAATTTTTATGCAAACTTAAAAAGAATCTTGAAGAATGAGCGGGCGGAGTATGTCTTGCCAACTTTAACCAATGTTTAAAGAGATTTGCAAATTTATATTGCGAATCTAATTGATATAATTTTATTCGCAAAAGTCCACAGAATTTTTTGCAATAAACAGAAATGGTCTAGCTTTTATACTTACGTCACAATTTTTATGCAAACTTGAAAAGGGTCTTGACAAATGAGCGGGCGGAGTATGTCTCGCCAACTTTAACCAATGTTTAAAGAGATTTGCAAATTTATATTGCGAATCTAATTGATATAATTTTATTCGCAAAAGTCCACAGAATTTTTTGCAATAAACAGAAATCGTCTAGCTTTTATACTTACGTCACAATTTTTACGCAAACTTGTAAGCGGTCTAGGAAAATGAGTGCACATCGCTTATCTCGCCAAATTTAATTAATGTTTACACAGATTTGCAATATGATATTGCAAATGTAATTTATGTCATTTTGTTCATAAGAGTCTACAGAATATTTTGCAATTAATAAAAACTGTCTAGCTGCCCAAATGTGTAACTGACTGACTCTCTAATCTGTTGATCATGTATCCTGTTCAAAAGACAAAAATGACCATTTTCCTGAAAACTGTTTTTTCGAAAATTGAGCGTGGTGGAGAGAATCGGTTTGCGGATTAGTTTTCAGCAGGTAAAAATCTATAAGGATCACATATTTGTTGTTACAACCTTTCTTGTTGTTAGGCTCGGTTATTTTTCAAAGACTCTTACATCTGCGAGCAATATATTACTGGATATTCAAACGAAATTTGATAGGAAATACAAAAATGTTATGAAAGATTAATTCACGTTTTATTAAGTGGCTCAAACAAATATTAATTATTACGCCATATGGAAAATTAAGTTATAAGGAACGAATAAGAACTAATATAGCGTTAATTAAACAGTTTCACCAATTTATTTGAATCGTAATTTTGAATAACTTTACTTAATTCATTATGCATTCTGAGCCACTTTGTCTTAATCTTTTTTCTAAATAAAAATTTAATAGTAATAATTTGATTTCAATCTCACGATCATGATCTACTACAAAGTAGTAGTCTATTGAATTAATAACTATAGAATAATGAAAAATATACAGGATGCCATGTAACCGGTAGTACACGCGGGAAGGTGGTAATTCTACATGAAATTCTGAATCGAAAGAGAAGAATAACATTTGTTCGTTCAACACTTTGTTTTAAAGAAAAATGACTTTAAATATTTATCCAGTAAAGATGCACTTTGTATATGGGTGTCACGCAATTGGTGGTTGTAACTGTAGAAGAATTTCAATTTCTAATTTCGTACTTACAATTATTACCGATTTCCAGTAATGTATACATATGCTAACAAATGTAAAAGATTTTGTAAAAATAATTCCATGTTTTATTTTCTTAGTTTTAAGACTAAAAATATAAAGCCACAGCTTTTTTATGTTTTGTACTTATAACTTGTTTGTGGCAGTACACAATTTTTTTATTTGCTTCCGCAGAGGGCACTTTTCGTTGCGGTGAATTTGACCGCGTCGGTAATTTTTTAGTGGAAGCACGAAAGCCCATTTGGTGCTTGGTCTACTTATATCTCGTCTGTGATTGTATATTTCCAAGTGAATATGCGCCTCAGAATCTTCCACCTGACTTTGACAAAATGTTTTATACGTCATTTTTTATGATTATTTGTTAACAGATAACAATAAGTTAAAGATCATTTTATCCTCGAATATCTGAGTACACTAAACTAAAATGGGTAAAAGATATTATTGTGATTACTGTGATAGATCGTTTAAAGACGATGCAGAAGCCAGAAAAAAGCATATTTCAAGTTTGCAACATGTTAAAACCCGAATGGATCATTATAATTTATTTAAAGGTGATTACCTTATAACCCTTTACACATTACATACAATAAATAAAGTATTTACTCTAGTTCGCGGAACCTAACCTCAAAGTAAATTCACAATCGAGCGAATGTTTAAGTAAAAATTGTTAATATTCTGTAGACCCGGAAGAAATATTAAAAGAAGAACGTGCAAAAACACCGTGTAAACGTTTCATGAGTGTCTGGGACTGTGCATTTGGAATGGGATGCAGATTTTCGCATTACACGCCGCCAATGATGTGGGAACTCCAACGTCTCGGTAATAATTAGAAATATACTAAAATTCAGACGTAAATGAAACTTATATCACAGCTGACTAAAAAAATCATGTTTGTTTTAGTTGATGCAAAGAATAACATGAAACAACATGTAGCACCTGTAAATGGTTGGCCCAAACCCAATGATATTCTCACAGAATATTTCACTGATCAAATGGATGAAAATACTGCAAATGATTCAAATTATCCACCATGGAATATTCCCATGGAACTACAAAACCATCCAAACCTACCCCCCTCATTGTGGCCAATTACACCAAGTAGTATTACTGATTCCAACTTTGCAAAATGGGGTTAGGAATTCTGTGGAATATAATCTCTCGACAAGACTGTTTGAATAATAATCAACTTACAATAAAATAAACTCGTTTTGCCTAAATCGATGGACATATATGAACATCATATATATCAAGGGTGGGAACTTTTTGTTAGATTAAAATAGGGATTTTATTTCAAAAGTGAAATGTGTTTAAAGTAACCGCAATACCGAAAAAGCATCAAGCATGCGTAGTAAAGAAAGTAATTCATGTTCATAATTGTTTATATGACTTTGTTTTTATACCGGTACGACATATTTGTGTCTCGTTAGCTAAAGCGACGTTCGGAGATGTTCGGTACTCGTCGGTAACTTCCGTGAATGCCATCTGCCTTCCGTCATCCCCTCCTCCAATCGGCAAGCGAATCGGGCAAGCACACAATGACGGCTTCCACACGGTCGTACAGTAGTGAAGCACCCGTGGCGACGATAGTTTGTCGTTCAAGCGTCGGATTCGGCGCGGCGCCGTGTCGAATTTCGAATAAAGAAAGAAAAGAAAAGACTGTCGCGTATTTGGTAGATTTATGAACATTGCGTGTTCGATTATGATATTATTCCGATCGCGTGGTTCGTGTGATTTTTTGTTGAAGTGCCGGATACCGCTCGTCTGCAGGAATATTTGAAACTTAGTGCGTCGGCACGGTGATACGCCGGGACTTCGATCTACCGACTGGATTTTCGATCGCCGCTTCGGATCCTCCACAGCGTATCGGTGAGTCTTTGTCTCTTTATTTCTACTGCACTCTCATTTTATGAGCACCATGAATTCTAGACAATAAAATGAGAGCAAATAAAGCCTGTGAGTCACTCAAAGTACCAGTGCTTGAAGGATATATAATTACGCTTTGCGTGTATTGTGATGTAGTCTAGAATTGACCACTTCAAGTTTAGATGCACGTTAACAAAATCGACATGTTTGAAAATCATATCAACCCTTTGCACTCGAAGAATATTTCAGTTATAAACGAGAACTTATTCCAAGACATTCTGTGATACAAAATAACGAATTACAAATGCTCTTTTCCTATGGCAATTGACGAATGAATCTTATAACATCAATCTTATATGTTCATTTGATTAAGTCAGTTGTGTGACAAATAGAATACACGAATTTGAAATTAATTGCTGCGAACGCATGTCGTCGTTAAGGCACCTGCGGAGTGCAAAGGGTTAAAGGTAGATCTGCAATTTTTTAACATACGTCTGCAAGAATATGAAACTTTACGTAGGAAGAGTTCACTATTTGTTAAAGGAAATTGATTTCGCTGTTGGGCTTCGCCACACGCCAGCTTGTGTACAGTACTGTAAAGTGTCATTCGAATAGGTTACATGGTTTACACACTTGCAAGGATCATTTAAATACAATAGATCGTGTTCGATAGGTTTTGCGCAATCGGGACACGTTGTTAGCGATTGTAATAAAATTGGTCTGATGCTTTCAGAATATTCGTTCGTAATGCTTGCTTGTAGTAGACACGTCGTATAAAAGGACGTCGAGGTCGAGTAACTCAAAAAAGGGGTTCCACGGTAATAATCCTTTGAATGTGCATCATATGCATGACGTCGATCTTCGCATACATCTCTGTGTACGACTGATTTTAAAATACGTTAATATTCGCATTTTGATAATTTACTAGACCTTATTCGCTTTTTTTAACAACTGTACGATATAATTAATAATAGAACTACCACGATATAGAGTTACTTTCAAAAGTATTAGGACACTAATAAAATTTGACTACATAATGATGTATATGTGTTAATTATTCCTATGTGTTTGATGCAAATTTAATTATGCAAAGATTGGACTAAGTCTTTTTATTATTAAACGTCGTTTACTGTGCTTGACAATTATATACTGTTAGTTTAATAAATTTTCAATAAGATTGACAGAACAATGGCGTTTAATTAGTGCAGAATATTAAAAAAAGTAACTTCGAATATGCCAAAATGCTTAAAACAAGTAATACAACAATAAGGATATCCAACCAAGTATAAACACTGCGTTTATTTTGCAGAAGGCGTAAGAAATATTAATTTTCGAACACTTTTATCGTGGAATAATTATACATGATTATTTTATATATGATAATTTATTAAACTAACAATATATAACTTTAAGTTACAGTAAACGACATTTCACAAAGGAAGATTTAGCCGAATTCGTTGATAATTGACATAGATATATTACTATGTAGTCAAATTTATTAGTGTCCGAGTACTTTTGGGAGTAACTGTACATATATACAGCTATATTTATACATTTGTGTGTATGTCCTTACAAAAAGGATCGATGGAAGAAATAACTTAATCGATTTATTTATGTCCATTGTGCAACGTGAACCGCGAAAAATGTCAGTAAATGAAACGTTACAAATTTGAACATTTTTATTAAATTTTGAGGACCCGTCATTTTGATTGCTTTGGTAGTTCTAGTGTTAAACAATCGTGCGTGGTATATTAGTTTTTATACCTAAATCCTAATAATAATAATCTCGATTATGATCATTCATATTTCAATACTAAATCAACAGTATTATAGATTTATGCATTATATGATATGCATAAAATATATACGCATTATATCATAGATTTATATCTTAAACTTTTACACTGATTAATGACTATATTATGGCCTACCAGGATATTCATTCATCACGGCTGTGTAACCTATACTTCCGGTTCTATAACTTGCCCATTAAGTAAATAAATTTCTTTCATACCGGGATTAGTTTATATAACAGCCGAAGGAATCTTAACCAAGATAAACGTGAATTCCACATTGATATACTGGAATCCAAAGTTATAATCTTTTTCAACGCCTTTCATTCACGTTCCTAAAACGTGACTCTAGTTATCATAACCAGGGAAGATTGACTCTCGCTCGCTATATACAATAATATTGGATTGAGTCATAAATAAGTTCCGATTTGGAAATAAAGTTTATTCGTCAATAGAATTAACTACAATCGACTTTAATCTAACCCTTTGCACTCGAAAGGCGACGCTCAGTCGCCAGTCAGTTTCTTGATGCAATTCGAGTGGCGATTGAGAGACGGCATTAAGATGTACTCCACTTATTTTTTGTTAATGAATTTTAAATCAGCGACAATTGGAGTAAATCTTAATGTTGCCTTTTAATCACCATTCAAGTTGTCGCAATAAACTGAGTGGCGACTGAGAGTCGCCTCCAGATGCAAAAGGCTAATATATTCGCCGTCATCATTTAATAAACGTAATTAAATCGATTGATTTATCTTCGCCTTCCATTTTTATTTCTAAGGACATATGTATATCTAGGTAAAATATAGCTGAGTATATTATTGGTAGTATTAATTTAGTATGCATATATATATATATTAGCAGTCATTATTAATAACATTTTGTCATTTTTGAGCCAACTTGTCGGGTCCCCCTGCGTAAAACTCTGGCGGTTTTGAATAAAAAACTGGACGAACGGAATTTATTTATGACTCAACCCAATACTTTTGCAATTTCTAGCATAATCTCCAAGATACAGTGACAGACATTTAATATAAGATTAATAGAACTTTAATTATACATTATTTCTCCACTCACGGATTTCCTTTTAGGAAACCATAATACTTAAATTATACATCGAATATTTCTGTTTACACAATATCCGTTTACAATATAAGGAAAGTAGGTGTTGCATTGTTCCGGTAGTGGGTTAACCCCTTCAAAGTCACATACACGTCTATCCGTATCTTTCACTTCATTTGATTTTTTCGTTATAAGAATAATTATAAAAGTACGCGCAATAATCGTCATCTTTTTCGGTGCGTTTAAGTAATAATTTCGTAATTATTTCCACTTAATGTACCTTCGTTAGAATTGTATTTAAAACTAGCACTACGGAAACCCTCAAAATGACGGGTCTAAAGAATTTAATAAAAACGTTCAAACGTATGAGGTATCCATTTTCTACGATTTTTTTAATGTAATTAAATGCATTAATTTATTGTTTCCAGCCATCCTTATTTTTACTAAGTGTATAAATATCGCTGAATATATCGTCCGTAGTTAGAATTAGAGTGTCAACTAAATTAACGTTACACGATTTCCTTTCGAACACAATCAGAATTGGGTTATAGACTGTTAAAAAGTAGTTGCAAAAGGTTTAAACGCAGCGTGACGAATGGATGGCAACGACCTGCCATCAAGGAGTCTAAGGTGTAGTCGAGTCACGATTCTCTTGGAGGTCGTGACCTTGTCGATATGGGGAATGATCTTGCGTTTGCTTTGGAACGAGTATGATCGTCCTCGTGAGTCAGTTTCCCGATCGATTTCACGCGTGCACTCGTTTTCTATCCCTGTCTCTTTCGAGCGGCCATTGTTGTCCTTCCCATTGGGTAGCGTGCGCACAATGGACTTGTCTATTTTCGAGCAGCTGTATGCCGGCCCTTTTTCAAACAATACTACTAGAAACGTGGACTCTACGAGATCGGTTCCTCTTCGTTCTTGCTTTTCACTAAATCCTGCCAGATTAAATGCGTGCATGCTGGCCACTACTGTTAATGAGATTTATTATCGCAGAACTTAACGGAATTCGGAAGCCCGACGAATCATTGAGCACGTATCACAGAAAAGTAAATACACAATGGAAGCGTTCAGCTTTATTTAATGTACGACGTAGGGGAATGAATATACGTAAATAAGTTTAATGTTGGACCAGTTCAGCACTGAAATATAATATCGAAATTAAATCATTTATTATATACAGTCAAGTCTGTTTTTAATGCGGTTTGGAAGTTATGCGGTGCATATTTCGTGCGAATCCCGGGTTTCCCCGTTGCACGTTGTAAATACGTACAATAAGTAATTTCGAACCAGTTCGCAAACGGTGCCGAATATGGTCAGATTGTGACGATAATTCGGGTGAAAAAATGTCAAAAGATTTGCTACTTTTCAACAATATTAAATGAATAAGTTTTAAGATTTTCGAAGGAAATTTTTAAGGATTATTAATTTCCGGAGTTTTTATAAACTTTTGTACGCGATTTTAGGCGTATTTTAATTCATTGCTCTGGTTTTGTGCGGTTTTAGAAAATTATGTAACGTATCTTTTTTTTCAACGTAAGTTAAGTCTTTTTTGTGCGATATTTTTTGTACGAGGTTTTCCGTGGAACATATCTACCGCATAAAAAGAGACTCGACAGTACACCTAACCCTCGATTTACACGCTAGATTGTTCCCCGAAAATGCCGTGCAATTCTAATCCACATTTCACATTGAAAATAAATATGTAATCAATTTAACAAATCCATATGAAACATATTACATATATTTTTTCAAATTAGACTACACATTTTTAAATAAAAATTCATTAATTCAAGGAAGATATACAAAACATACTTCAAAAGTACAATTCTTCCGAATTTCTTCAAGCGTGTTAAATCGAAATCGTGCAATTTTAAAATGCAGCAATAATTATAAAGTTATATGATGCCAAGTTTAATATTCCAAGCCAGTTGTGCATATTTAATATTTTTATTAACAATTGATACAAAAATAGCAAAGAAGATATAGCTTGCATCTTTTTTATTCTTTAGTAGGGGGCGCTTCAAGATACGGAATGCGATTTATTGTAAGAGGGCGTTATAAAAATATTACTACAGATTATACGTTGCCGATTACATTATCGGTTATTATCTCGTCGAGTAATAACTAAGTTATTACCGCAAATTATAGCAGTTATCTTTCAAATAGGAGTACCGCCCTAGTGCTGACGTTAACATAAAAGCTTGGAGTATTTAAGATAAATATATTATTTACGTTACTTGTATAATTTTCCCCTTTTTTGCTTTGGTGTTAGTATAAGTTGTTATAACGGTGTACAATGTTATTATACACTATGTCCTTTATTTCTATATATGTTCTGTGCTAGTTTTTCTTCAGAACCGTTGAAATAAATTACATTAAAATTAAATTAAATAACATTTAACACTAGAACTACCAACAATATATTCAGCTATATTTATATATTCACGTGTACGTCCTAAAAAATAAGGATAGATGGTAAAATAAATTAATCGATTCAATTACGTCCATTAAGCAACGTGAGCCGCAAAAACTCTCAGAAAATGGAACCCTACTTTGAACGTTTTTATCAAATTCCGGGGACCCGCCATTTTGACTGCATCCGTAGTTCCAGTGTTAAGCAGTAGACTCCTGTATAACGCGGTTAATAAAAATAATAAAAATACAAATCATATTTTATTCTCACTTCGTATATTAATATAAAAAACAATGATTGATGACAAGATTTACATTCAGTGTAAGTTTTACATAACAGAGTCAGACTCGTATTTAACCTCTTAGCTACTGTACGCCACTACAGGGGCTTTCCCGTATGTTATCTTATTATGCTTGTTTTCAAACTCTTTACATGAAAATGTATAAAGAAATTATAATTTATTCATATATAACTCTATTCTAATCTAATTTCATAGTAGAAAGCATCACCAGACACAAATCGCAGTGTTATTTACATTATTTTTCGCGCGCAATTCTCGTCGAATATTGCCGTACAAAAATACAGCGCCGCGGAAACTCCAGCCGTAGCTAAGAGGTTAATAATCATGTTGAAAAATTAATCTCTTTCGTTGTCGATACTGCGTTTTGCTGCTCGTCGATGTATGTACGTATCTAATCGATAAATAATCTTTATGAGTACAATATAGTCGACCTTTACAACAGATTGATAACGTAAGCAACACGGTGCAAGTTTTATGCACCGCAACTGCGACGAAACAAGTATGAAGTGTTTTTGCGGAACTTCCATGCACTCGTTGCTGCGATGAGTCTAAGCTGCTACTAAAATGAGCCACCCAGCAATTTAACGTAATTTATTTCGATTGGCTTTATGTGGGTCCATTGCGTCATACGATTTCTCCGCCCTTTATCCGATTGCAAATTATCCACACTGCGTGTCGCGACGATCGCCTTGCTTTTAGGTGGACCAATTGCTAAGCAATCGCCAAAATTATCGAATATTGAGATCGATGGCCATTCGATTAGGTGGGCTGCTACCACTTTTTCTGATTGGCTTTTATTGCTTGTTTCATCTTGCCTTATTTTCTGGGGATTAAATTTCATCGAAGTCTTGGAGTTGTGAAATGAACGATTCCTCTTTTAGGTTTAACACTAGAATTACCAAAGCAGTCAAAATGGCGGGTCCTCGGAATTTAATGAAAATGTTCAATTTTATAACGTTTCATTTTCTAAGATTTTTCACGGTTTACATTTTAAAATGGATATAAATAAATCGAATTTGATATAAATGTTTAAATTTATAACTTTCATTTTCCGAAATTGTTCACGGTTCACGTTTCACAATGGACATAATTAAATTAATTTATTTATTTCTTCCATCCATCCCTTTTTGAAAGACGTACACATAAATATACAAAAACAGCTAAATATATCGCCGGTAGTTCTAGTGTTAATACTAATGTTAACACAACTAAGAAGTAAGAAGTGAATCTCATGATCGTGAAAAGCCATTTGAATTTCTCCCGCACGTAGTGATACACAGGCGATCACCATCCTTATTATTGTGTTTAATATATTGGCTATAAAAATAAACGATTATACCGTTATCTTAAAATTGCTTATATTCTACCAAATAGATAGTGACTTTTGAGACACCCTGTATATTTGTAATGGCACATGCATATAAAAGATCTTCCGTATGATTCGAGATTATTGAATACTATGTGAACATGATAGACTACTCCTTTAATTTAAGTAGACCTAGTAAAGCGTAAGTTATCCAAGTGAACGAGACACGAAGATTGATCGGGTCAGAAGAGATCCAATATACTTAGCGCGCACGTGTCTCATAAATTACAAATCGCGCGCAAAGGTCAAATAAGTTCGATTCAAGATTCGCTTGGCAAGCTTGCACCAAAATTATTAGGTAACGGAAAAAGATCGTGCGGATTTTTCAATCAAAATTTAAATACTTTGGATATTCAGGAAAGTAATTTTATTTGACGAAGTAGTCACCATTCATTTCTACAACTCTTTTCCAATGTTCAACAAGGTTATGCATTCCCTTTTTGTCAAAATCTGGTGTTTAACTTGCAAAGTGTTTAAAGTAGTATAAATTAAAATAGCACTGTATTAAGATTATTTTTTGATAAAATAAGGCCACCTGCTGCGGTGTTTAATAGATTCTTAATTATTTCGCTCATGAAATTTATTCGGATTAACCCTTTATTGATCTGTGTCGGGGATCGTTTGGCATTGTATTTTGAACCGTAGAACTGTGAATTGAGAGCAGATGTGCTAACATATGTTTATCACTGAAGTTATATTTTGATGGGTATTAGATAGCAAGTAGTATATAATATGAATATTTAATAAATTATTGTAATACGAAGTTTTATTATATTCGTTAACTACTAACTATAATTCGGTGTATTAACTATTACTTCATATCATATGATATATGAAGCACACCCCGACTTACCCTTATATTCGGCTCGCATTTGCTCAAAAACCCTACGTTTAATTAAAAAATGTACATGAACATTTTTGTAGAAAATTGTATGAGGAATAATTTCTTATTCCACCTTTTTTGTCGAAAAATATATACTTCAGGAGATATTTGTATTTATATTTTACTTCATATAATATGATATATAAAGCGCCTCTCGACTTACCTTTATATTCGGCTCGCATTTGCTCAAAAACCATACGTTTAATTAAAAAATGAATAGGAACATTTATGTAGAAAATTGTATGAGGAATAATTTCTTATTCCACCTTTTTTGTCGAAAAATATATACTTCAGGAGATATTTGTATTTATATTTTACTTCATATAATATGATATATGAAGCACACTCCGGCTTACCCTTATACTCGATTCGCATTTGCTCAAAAACCATACGTTTAATTAAAAAATGAATACGAACATTTTTGCAGAAAATTGTATGAGGAATAATTTCTTATTCTACCTTTTTGGTTGAAAAATATATATTTTAGGAGATATTTGAGGTAAACCGCGAAAACCCGCTCGACGTGGTTTTATCAATTTTAAGGGATGACCCGTTCTCAAAACTTTATCATTTAGTTGTATTTACTTAGTTTAATTTACCATTTTCGGGTGTAATTTTACTCGACTAATAAGCAGATTCATCGTTGTCTGCATAAATATAACATTGCAAACTAGTATTCACCAAATTCTTAACCTTATTTGTAAGTTGAATACATCAAGGTCTGCTTTTACACGAATTTCGTTTAACATGTGCTCGAAGGAAATTCAACTGTGTATCTCTCAGCAAAATATTTGTCAAACGCGGTCCGATAAATTCACTGTTTTGAAAATCTGCGCTTGCTTTTAATTCCGAGGGCTTATTTCCTGATGTTCCTAAAAAATTACCTGAGTTGAAAAGTAACAAATCTTGAGATTTGTCTGCTTTTTTGCAACCTATTTTGAATGTGTATAGCGAGAATGGGCCTTCTATTCGGACTTTGTTTCTTACGTCACACAGTTTTTTATATACGCCTGTCTTTATAAGCATATGCAATAAAAAATAAAGACATTTAAAGATTTACATCTTCTCATATTTTCAAAACCGCATTAAAAAGAGACTCGACTGTCAAAATCATAATTTCCAACATACCTATATATGAGTCCCAAAGATAACATCTTATTTTATTCTCACTTCGTACATCAAAATAACAAACAATAATTTTTGACAAAATTCATATTAATCATCACAAAAGTGGCTATAACTTTGAAACAAGATCAAATAGGATACATTTTTATATGAACTTTATTCATTATTCTTGCGTCCCCTGTACACTCTTGAAGTAGATCCTACACATTTAGAAACACCCTGTACATTGAAGTGTGTTACATGCGATAAAGTAGACAATCGACCGCAAAGGCTTTCAAGAAACACGAACGCATATTTCCGACGACTCAATGCACTACCCGGAATATTTATGTCGGGAAGAGTAAAGTAGCGCCAAATAAGTCGTACGTTTTACGAGGCTAGATAATCCATTCTGTCGTGCAATTGCCACATGCCAGGTTACATCCTAAAAATCCTTAAGGATCCCGTGATTCCCTCGCAATGTTTCTGTTTAGGGCCTGCACTGTTCCTTTTTTTTGCGAGAGGCGAAATCCTGCGGTAAAATCTGTCAATAACCGTTAGCATGCGGTTTCAGCTCTTTACCAAACAGGTTTAAATTTGAGCCGCCATCTTTCTCCGGCGCGTATGCAATACTATGCATACGCACATCTATATATCGCGCTGCACAAATTTCGCTTGATTTTACGGGAATCTCGTGATTGATCAATAACGAGAAAGAATTCGTGTATACTTTGTACAAGTATTTCACACTAGAACTACCGAACATATACTCGCTATGTTTACACATTTATTTATATATAAATTATATAAAATGTGTGTGAAAGGACTAATTTTCGTTTTCGTTACTCCTTCGTCAGTCATTCCTTCGGAACCTAACCACCGTGTTATATGGGGAATGCGTGTACATATTTTCTTCCGCATTTTTGTAAGCGTGTTAAAATCGAAATCCTGCAATTCGAATGCCGTGTAAATCGAGGGCTGAGTGTAATTACGCCGACTAAAATTTATACGCCTCACTTGGTTTTTTGCTGACTTTTTCTGGACGTGTCCATGTATATTCATGAATCCAAGTACAACCTCACCGCCATTGTAACTTACAAGATTTATTATACATTGCGCGTAAGTCGTTTTTAATTACAGGGTTTCGTGTCCAGTACTGTATATTGAATTTAAACGCCAGTAAAATATGTTATTAAGGAAACATGTATTTCATGAACGATTGATATGTGATTTGCTAATTCGCTTCATGAGAAACACTCTGAAATGAAGAATATTTTTCATAGAAACAGCATCTCGTTTGCCATTTAATTTCAGACGAAAAGTTTGTCGCCTCCCTTTTACATTTATTTTTAACACTAAAACCATCATCGGGATTCCTGTATTTCTGCATTGAAAATAAATTCTTTTATTAAAAAGTAAAATTGTGCCGGTTATCTTGAAAAATGGATTTAAACCACTTTCAAAAAACGGCACAAATATCCTTATAAAAAACACTAAAGCAGCAGTTTATAGAAAGTTTCATTACTTATGAATGGCTGAAAATGAATGGTCACAATATTCGTCAGGAAGTGTCGTCGGGTGAATATATTACTTTCAACGAATAAGTGATTAAACCACCAATGAGCGTTGTTAGTTTATCCCGGAATCTTTTACCTGATCGAGGTACAAAATCAAAGATGGCTGCTAAAGGCGTTCATGTAGATTGTGCAACACTCGAGACAATAAGCAGCCCACACTTTTGTACCGCTATGGTTGGTTGCGGTGCGAGTGTAAAACGTATGGCTCCTGTGCCGTGAATTCCGAGGGAAAATCTTACTCGCGGGACCGTTACTTTAAAACGGTAACAGAAGACGTATCGTGTGTCTTAAGGCGGATATAAATGGATTAACTGACTCACATTGACTCATCCCACAGATTTCCTGAGGATTTACGGACTTTCACGTAGTAGACTGCGTCTAGTACGAGTTCATTCGTCTAATTCGATAGGGAAAAGGAAACTTACCCTGGGGATTTGTCTACTGTTGGCTTCCGGAAAGTAGTTTCTCGTGATACAGGTTTTGCACTCGAAATTAATCCTTTTGCAGATCATATTCACCTTTTTACACTTCCATTTAACACTTTTGCAGATCATATTCGTCATCTTACACTTCAAATTAACTCTTTTGTAGATCATATTCGCCTTTTTACACTTCAATTTAACCCTTTCGCAGATCATATTCACCTTTTTACAATTGAATCACTTCGCAGATCATATTTATCTTTTTACACTTCAATTTAATCCTTTTACAGATCATATTCACTTTTTTTAAAGATAAGTATTTTACGTTAATTTGATCTTTAAGTATTATTATAATACACACATGAAGTCAAATGTTTATTTCGGAATAATAACTTTACATTGTATTTGATTCTTATTACAATATCTTAAGAAAACAATTTTGCAAAAGGGTGAATTCGATTTGTAATAAGGCGAATTTGTTTTACAAGAAGGTGAAGATCTACAGAAGGGTTAATTTGGAGTGCAAAACATGTACAGGTGTCACGTGATCTCTCCCATTGGTTACGGAGCGGACCCTACTTTCCGTCTAAATACACCGAGCACCTTCTTTCCAGAATTCTGCAGTACAGGTACCCGCCTTTAATAACCGAAGTCACTTTTACAGCAGGTAACGGTGATTCGGAAAGGGAACATAAGAAAATGCAAAAAGGTTTCTTTATAATGATTTTACTGCTGCAATGTTCTTTGTTATTGTAAATGAACAGTGCTGGCTGAGATTCCACGCAATTGAAGCAGGTATCGTTTTCAAACGCTTTGTCAAAATTACTTTGGATTTGATCGTCGAACATTTTAATGAGTCTCTAAAAGTGAAACCTCCGCCGAGTTATGGAAAGATTAATCCTGCGACTGCGCACGACGTTTGTAGATGTCTAACTCTAAACGCTCGCAAATAACATTAAAAAAGACTTCGTTTATTGCCACTCGAACTACGAACAACATATTCAGCAATATTTTGACTTTCACGTATATGTTCTTAAAACTAACAGAATTACGTAACCAACAATTCTTATCTTTCCAACTAACAAGTTCTAAGATAACAGACCACTATTGATGAACTATACTAACTTTTATATAATAAGATATCATGAAATATCTATTAATTCTGTGCAAAGAAATATTATGAAATTTCTCCTCTAATAAGTTCCACAGAAAAGTAATGCACGATAAACCACAAAGGAAATGTGTGGAACAGAAATTTCACATTGGAAGTACAAATTACGATCAGCTCTCCCTCGTTTCATTAAACCTGTTAGTTTTTCGTAGCACGGTAATTTTCATTTCTCGAGTTAGCAGGATTTCGATAACCAATACGTAATCACGGGCCATTAACTCCGTAGAGGAATGCAGCTAATGCAGACGAACCGCTTCAGTTACCTTCGATATCGAGTCTGCTGCATCCCACGAAGTAACTCGTAGCATAGTGCATGGAACTCGTGCAACCAACATAACTCGTAACGAGCACCTTTCATGCCTCAACGACCATAATGCACTAAATAATACGCTCGGGAGGTGTTTATACTCAAGGTCGATTTTACTGGCATTATCCACCTTTTATCAAATCCTAGAAAAAAGCACCGCGCTGTATAACCAGGTTTTATGATGCAACGCCTGCATTATGAACCTTTCGAGGTTTTATTGCACTTATTTATTACACTCGCCTTTATTACTGTTTAAACAGTCGATATTACCTTGCGCAACGGCTTAGAGTATAGAAACTGAAAATGAACAAGTTATTGCTTATTTCATGGAAGTCTGATGTATCAGGGTTACTGGAAAGTACTCAAATCGGGGAATTTTTGCGCATCGAAATTGGGGAATTTGATTTTTTTAAAGGGAGTTATGGCATGACGATGGAACGTAAGCAATATATCGTAGAGCGCGTAAACAGTTTTATTTTTTTAATGTTATGTAGACGTTACGGACGCGTTTCGCGTAGTATCGTATAACACGTTGAACGCCGCCCAGAAATCCGTGTTATATGTTACGGACGCGTTTCGCGTAGTATCGTATAACACGTTGAACGCCGTCCAGAAATCCGTGTTATACAGACGTTACGGACGCGTATCGCGTAGTATCGTATAACACGTTGAACGCCGTCCAGAAATCCGTGTTATATAGACGTTACGGACGCGTTTCGCCTAGTATCGTATAACACGTTGAACGCCCCCCAGAAATCCGTGTTATATGTTACGGACGCGTATCGCGTAGTATCGTATAACACGTTGAACGCCGTCCAGGAATCCGTGTTATACGATACTACGCGATACGCGTCCGTAACGTCTATATATCGTTAAAAAATAAAACTGTTTACGCGCTCTACGATATATTGGTTACGTTACATCGTCATCGTGACGTTAATAATATTGAAAGTTTTACAAATATTAGCGATATAATCGATTCGAGTTTTAGTAATATTGACACGGTGGTCACCGGTGACCGCCATGGCGTTTAATGTGTTAAATATACTTCTCAATCCCCATGGTATTCTAACTTGGTTTCCTGGCGTTCGCATTTCAGGGTGCATTTTAAAACCTTCTATAGATTCAGGATCCCATGAGAAGCCTAGATTTCCTTACCTGGCTGCATTCCCCGAAGACCGTGCTGTTCGTTGAAGGCCGTCCAACTTCCGACTTTCCAGCGCGTTACATAATTCCGAATTATTCATTCAGGAAGTTCAGGAGAATGGCAGTATTTACATTATCGAGGTGTCGGACCCTTCACTGTCGTCATGTTTAGTTCGATCGAGCGTAATTATCATAAATCAGGCATAATATTCGCATTATATTATACGAATTGCCATGTATTTCCAGTTCTGATATCGATATTCCTCTGCGAAGCTACTTGAAAACAGAAGCAAAGTCTTAAGTATCATTCCAAAGTATTTTTCGTTTGAAAATGATACTATAAGAATATATCGTCGAAATTATATAACGGAAAGTCTGCTCAGTTCTACAAGAAAATTTGAAAATATGACATTTTTTGTAGTTTGGATTTTGATTTCAATCACCGTATCTAGCCTTCTTTGTTAGTTCGTAATACTTTTACAGGTTTTGTACTCCAAATTAATCCTTTTGCAGATCACATTTACCTTTCTTTAAAGTAAATATAGAAATAAGTATCTTATGTTATTTTATGTTTAATTATTATTACATACATACAGTCATATTTTGATTTGAGAAAAATAAGTTTACATTAAATTTTATTTTTATCGCAATAGCTTAAGAAAACAGATTTCTAGAAAAGCTTGATTTGTAAAAGGTGAATATGATCAGCAAAAAGGTTCATTTGGAGTGCAAAACCTGTATTGATACACGAATTATAAAAAATCAATGTTGTCTCAAAAAATCTCAGGGATTCAATTGCTATCAGCTGCTTAGTTTTCAAAATATCTTCGAAGACGAAGGAAAGCATGCGTGACTCACATGAAGCTATTCTTCCTTTTCTTTTTCACTCTCACTGCCCTCTCGGCACACTTCCTACTTCTCTAGTACTATCGATGTATTAGCTTTTTCTCAAGGTCGATGATTGTCGTCGATTAAAACGGTATTCCTGCAATTCGTTTCATCTACTGGTTTCGTTTTCTTGGAAGAAAACACATGCAGAATACACAATCTTGTATACTATATGAATACAATATAAATATATAAAGGGTACTGGAAAGTAATCAATTTGGAATTGGAGTATTTTTCCGCAGCGAAATTTGGGAATGTTTTTTTTTTCAAAACGGAATTATGGTTTTGGAGGATCGTCGGTCAAGGATCACAGGTAACAATGGGAATTATCTAATAGAATAATGTTTAACGTTTTAATGTTTAATTTGTAAGAATATTCAGCGACGTGTATGTTACGTCCATCGCTATTATTAAATAACATAATCATTTTATTGGAAAATATAGTTCTTATAAAAAACCTGGATAAACTAAAACTATCAGGACCCCTTAGTCTAACTAGGAGATATTTTCCAAAAATTTGTTCCAAAAAAACGTGCGTTAAGTGGTTAATATAAAAACGAAATGGAGTTTATAAAGCATGTGGAAAATAATTGTTTACTTTCCGGTGTCCTAAATATTTAACATTCAACACATTATATAACATAATAACAGATCTAACATTTCTAACCGATTTTCTAAATACAAATTATAAGTAAACTATTTCTATTATGGAGGATGAAAATTCTGATCAATTTATTGGTTTTCTTTAACTGTTCCGTTTCATTTATTTCGAGCGGGTTAGGTTAGATCGCAGGGCATGCAACTTCATACTCTCACACGTTTCCTCTACTAGTCACGGTCACGTACGTAATGAATCTGGTTTCTTTCGCTGACATCGAGTTCTCTGGGCTATTTAACTTTCAATTTCGTTCTACGCTTTGCATGTTTCAGTGAGAACTCGCCTTTCATTTATGTATTAACACTTTGACGCCCGCATCTGTGATAGAAATACTTTTATCTGCCGCCGGCATTTTTCGCGGGATCGTTGATATTGTAATTATAATATATTGTAGTAAACCATGGAAATCACAATAATTCTTGATCCGGTTACCTGATTTACGTGAAATTCGGATGATGTATGTAAATAAATGTAAGTTAACAAGGAACTTAGGAAAAAGCAACAATAAGTAACGTGCCACTGGCATTTGCCCGCCATTTTGTAAGTGACGCCGGACAGCAAATTATTAATATAACGATTCATTATTTAGAAATAGTTCTAGAAACGCAGTTTTTCAATTCGTCATCATTTTCAAACCTTTGCGATGCAAGTCATTGTTTACGGTGGAGAAAAAAGAGTTTTTAAATTATTTCCTAAGTTTAATCATTTTTTCTCAATCGACTTTTTGACTTTTCCTGTAATGATTGTTAAATTAATTTAGCGGTATCTTTTTTCACCCACTTCCTATTGTTTTAACTATTATTTCAAAAGTTTTTAACTATTATTTGCATCCAAATGCAATTCTGTCGAAAGACACCTGTTGGTGGAAATATGTATACATAAAACCGCGTAGAAAATAGTGTTAAATCACTGGCTTTTTGAAATAAATTATTAAACTAATTTTATTTTTAATAAATATTATTAAACGTATACGTTTTTATCGCTTTTTAAAAATTTGAGATGGAAGTTCCTTGCCACATCCGCTGACATTTTTCGACTTAAAACCGCAGAAGCGCAATTGCGCCATCTGGCACTGAACAGTTAATAAACAAGCCTCGTACATAACAGCATGACTTAAATTCACGTGGAATATTGTATTTCCTGTTGGAATTTTGATGAAGCTGTAGGTGAATCGCGGTAACGTGACGTAGGTCAGGATTCCAGGTGAATCGTAGGGACAGACAGGATTCCCGTCGACCGTCCTGGCTCCTTCCATTTTGTTTATTGCACCGCTCGCAGTGCCGGATCCTTCCCCCTAATCCTTTTTTGCCTCATTCTTTACCAACGCGTCCAAGCTATCACTCTCGCCGTCTGGAACCGAGATCCAGTTTCCCTCCACTTCTCAAAGAGCATCCAGACACCATTTACGGGACGCAGTGGACGAGCATCCGGTAATTTCATTTGCAATTCTCGTTTGGAGCTTGCTCTCCCCGAAGACATCTTCGAAATGCTATTTTCATTCTTAATAGAAACATTTTTCTTGAATGTTGTTTTTTGCTGGTCTTTGAAGTAGTTAGTATTCTTGGTTTGTATGGTGCGGCTGGTAGAGTAGACCAATGTTGAAAAATTCTTCTTTATTTAAATTTCATTCGATACGTTACGGCAACCGATTGCTGCCCTCTTCAGTCGAAAGTAATTTGTCTATTGTACACAGATTGTATAAGTTAAGTCTAATTATTGTAATGAAATTTAATCTTGTACTGAATAATTAAGACATATGGGAATTTAAAAACTAAACATCGAAAAAATGAAAAAGAATGAAAAATATGTATAACCGATATAAGGAAGTTGAAATTGGAAGTTACGTAATTTATGAAGATGTAATGTTGTATGACTTACTTAAGAAGAAGAAACATTTTTTTACGGTTTTAACACGAATGTTTAGATTCAAGATCGGAATTCGAGAAACATTGTAAACGCTATTCGAAGATGCCACAGTTTATGTACCTTTTTTAAAATGAAACTAATGCAGTTAAGAAAGTTCAAATGCAGTTGAAAAGCTAGATCGACGAAATAAGGTTATAGCAAATAATGGAGAATATATTTTGAATGAATACTATTTTTCTTAAAAAAAGATCAATACATGAAATAATAATGATTATATTAATAATCTATACTAATTGAGCTATATTAATAATCATACTAATAATGTGTACAAATACATTTTACATTGTAAACGCTATTCGAAGATGCCACAGTTTATGTACCTTTTTTAAAATGAAACTAATGCAGTTAAGAAAGTTCAAATGCAGTTGAAAAGCTAGAACGACGAAATAAGGTTATAGCAAATAATGGAGAATATATTTTGAATGAATACTATTTTTCTGAAAAAAAGATCAATACATGAAATAATAATGATTATATTAATAATCTATACTAATTGAACTATATTAATAATCATACTAATAATGTGTACAAATACATTTTATTATGGATACATTATTATCTTTTCATATAACATGTTATTTATACATATATCGAATCTATATTTATATGTATATACATATATTTGAAAAGTTATGCTTAAGTTTTGATATAATGAATTCGTTTTCGATTATTAAACGGGCTTTTATTTCTTAAGCAGCACTTCTTTTGATTCTTTTATCTTGCCACTCTATTTAAAAGTTCTGTGAATGTAATTAAAGTGTGGGTGGAAATTTACTATTCATTAAGGGGCACGTAATTTATGCCAATATCAGTGTTTATTAACCGGCTAATTATACGTGAAATTAAATCGAATGATGGTTACGGCCTGCGGCGTATGATAATGCGTATAATTAAGGAAGAATCGTGGTGAAATCATTGAAACGTATCCGATGCATTAAAGCGGAGTATTCAGTGAAGTCTCGGATTTTTATGCGGTAGATGCGTTCGACAGAATTTCGCATAAAAAACCGCACAGAAAAGGATGTAGCTTTGTACGTAAAATTAGGGATAATTTGTTGAAATACCAGTAGCACCAACGAGGTAACTTATACGCATGCAGTTTTGTTTTGTTTATGCATAAAAAGATTTTATTGGGTTGTTCGGAAAGTAATTTCGTTTTTCTTTGTGAAAATGAAAGACAATTTTCGTATGATAAATAAATATTTTATGAAATTATATATTGGCCATTCTTTTCCAATACTTTTTGCCATCTTTCTGGCAGTAGCATGATTCCACGCTCATAAAATTTTTGTATAAAAATATATTGAGAAAAAACTCTGTCGGGAAAAACGAAATTACTTTCCGAACAACCCAATAAATTCGAACGAGGAAAGCTTTATTTATGTGTGGGAATTATTCTCTTCCCTCTTAATTCCCAACAGAAAAATATAAAAAGAACGATAATAAATGATAAGCGCGTTTCGCTGTTGAAACTTCCTAGATTTCTGGGATTACTTATTGTTTCTTGCTTTTTTGCTTCGCCGCATAACTTCAAAACCGGATTAAAAAGAGATCCGACTGTAATTTGAATTCTTATTTCCCATATTACATTTATTTGTGGATAATAAAGGATTAAAGAGTTATTAAAAAGATCACGCGAGATTGAAAGACGATTTAAGAGCTTTTTTTAATAAATTCCATTATTCTAATCAAATGTCAATTGATGAACCATTTAATATTCTGAAGAAGGGTAGATCATAAAGAAATCTTCGATTTTTACTCTTAAAAAATTATTATAATTATTATCGTACTAGAAATAAGATTCTGGAATAAATTGTATTAACTGTTACATTCCCTTATAAAGTTTTCTGGGTAATATTAAAGCATATAATGTAAATCCGTTCTAAAATATATTAATAAACTTACGATTATTGGAAAGCATGAAATTTATTAGCCATTATCAAAAACTTGTAAAAACTAATAATATTAAAACTTGTAAGAACTAATAATTTTAACACTTGCCAAAACTAATAATTCTGAAACTTGTAAAAGCTAACAATCTGAAAACTTGCAAAAACTAATAATTGTGAAATTTGTAAAAACCAATAATTGTGAAACTTGTCAAAACCAATAATTCTGAAACTTGTAAAACCTAAAAATATGAAAACTTCTAAAAACTAATAATCTGCAATCTTGTAAAAGCTAAACATCTGAAAACTTGCAAAAACTAATAATCTGAAAACTTGTAAAAGCTAATAAGTTTAAAACTTGCAAAAACTAAGAATTCTGGAACTTGTAAGAACTAATAATTTAAAAACTTGTAGAATCTAATAATTCTAAAACTTGAAAAAACTGATAATTTATATTAAACCAAACAGAAATCGCTACAACAATAAGAAGTAGTTACCAGCAATCCATAAAAATATGTATCTATATCGGTTATCAGTGAACATGATAGATTATATTAATATTATACTCGAAAGCATAAAATTGAAAAGCAGCACATTCCTTATCGCAATCGGCAGATTACCGAAGCGTGAGATTTAAGAATAACGGGTTTTATCGAGAAAGCACAACGAAAGTGTAACACCGTTGTTGTCTACCCTCATAAAACGTTCTATTCATTTACGTGGGCGTTAATGGCGGCCAGTAATGCGAAACTGCAACAGATAAACCGACCAATAACATATGATTACGTTACTTCCAATAAAGGCAGCCCGCTAAGCTTCAGCCATAATCTCCGTCCAAAGAAACGCGGCTTAATTATAATTAATAATTATTAATAATGATCACATTGATAAGTTTCATTTCATAATATAAAGTAACTGGTTAGTTTCTCGATCGTTAATAGCAATTTTAGTTGATGCAACACAAGAATTTAATTGCATTCACATGGAGCGTTATTAATACTATCAGATGAGTTCTCTGTTATCGCAGACTTATTATCGTTCCCGGTGGAATAATATTTTTTTCGCAAATTCCTTTCCCGGCGCATCTGCATCAATACATTTCGAAACACGCCGCGGTAAGAGAAAATTGCTGCGAAATAAG
The DNA here is from genome assembly GCA_910591585.2 of Nysson spinosus. Taxonomy (NCBI): domain Eukaryota; kingdom Metazoa; phylum Arthropoda; class Insecta; order Hymenoptera; family Crabronidae; genus Nysson; species Nysson spinosus. Next base: position 563,745 of record OU342852.1, on the reverse strand, counting down.
ATGAGACGTAAGGTGCGTTGCTCCTGGCACCGTTTCATTCCTATCGCTAGTTCTCTGCCTAGCAATGTCAATTTGCAAAGCGCTCGTCGCCGTGCAAACAGAAAAGAGGCGCCCAGCTCTCAGCTTTTATCATATCTCGTTTCCAAGCGACGATAAATTTCCACCTCGTGCTGAAATTCCACCTCCTATCTCGGTTTCTTGCACCCAACGCATCATGTAAGCGGCCAAATTAGTTTTGTTCAGAGAGACTCCTTCAATCTTCAAACTTCGTTCTTATACAGGGTGATTACAAAATTGGTATACATTTTCTGTATACACGTGTTTTAGTGTGAACTATGCAATATCAATTGAAAGTATTATATAAGAAGAATCAACCTATACCGACGTTGGTTGATCCTAATGTCTGTAATCGCTATACATATATATCTATCGCTTTTACTATCGTACAAATAGTATAGCTCTATCTCTATCAATCTATAGCTCCTTACGAGCTATACTCCGACTGTTCTATGATCTTCAATCGATCTCTATTCGACCTCTCGTCGATCTCTATTCTATTACTTCTAAAAACGTTATCCCTCGGCGGCTGGGCGACGGACCCTCATCCCCACTCCGGGTCCTTTTAGGGCCTGTCGTCCCGTCGGGGTTATGCCTCCCCCGCCATTTCCCCCTTCGAGGGATCTTCGTCTTACAATTACTTGAATGAATACACAATTTGTGCATTTCCATGTTAATGCAGGTTTATTCGTTTTAGTTGGTCAATTGCCTGGACCTGCAGGGACATCACAATTGAAATGCGTTAATTTTGTATTCATTCAATTAATACTTTCAATTGATATTGTATTTCACAGTAAAACACGGTGTGCACAAAATGTATACTCTTTTTATAATCTCTTGTAAGAGTTTGTATTCCAATTTGATAGTGGCATATGACTTCGTATTTGCATATGGTTTATGATAAAGTTTGTCTTATCAAGTTCTGAGAATGAAAATTTGCATCGAGTGTTTTATGAGACATTATTTAACGATTTAAGCGACTCCAATTAGGGTTAAATATTAATATGATACGGGTACGATTTTAAGTTTACTTCGAACAGGTTTCGCACCCCGAATTAACCCTTTTGCAGAGCATACTCCAACTTAACCAGAAGGTTAGGTTATAAAGACAGCTAGAATATGGTTTATGATAAAGTTTGTCTTATCAAGTTCTGAGAATGAAAATTTGCATCGAGTGTTTTGTGAGACATTATTTAACGATTTAAGCGACTCCAATTAGGGTTAAATATTAATATGTTACGGGTACGATTTTAAGTTTACTTCGAACAGGTTTCGCACCCCGAATTAACCCTTTTGCAGAGCATACTCCAACTTATCCAGAAGGTTAGGTTATAAAGACAGCTAGAATATGGTTTATGATAAAGTTTGTCTTATCAAGTTCTGAGAATGAAAATTTGCATCGAGTGTTTTATGAGACATTATTTAACGATTTAAGCGACTCCAATTAGGGTTAAATATTAATATGATACGGGTACGATTTTAAGTTTACTTCGAACAGGTTTTGCACCCCGAATTAACCCTTTTGCAGAGCATACTCCAACTTATCCAGAAGGTTAGGTTATAAAGACAGCTAGAGTGGAGTCGGTTTCGTTCTAATTCTGGATGAATTCAAATACTTCAAGTAACGCGGGGTATTTGAATGTTTAAATGTAATTTTTTCAGCGGATTCATGCGAGAAAGTATAATTAGTCTCGAACCGGTTAATAAATCTTTATTGCGATAAAATGGTGGGTTTCGTGATATGTAAGTTTGCTTTACATTCCTGGCATAACTTTAATTTGCTGTGCACTTATTTTGTCCTTCGTTAATGAAATTGTCATTAGAAAGTGGTTGAAGTGAAATTAGTGCGTATTGGTATTTGATTTGATATTTTCTTTTTCGATGGAAAACGACCTCGGTTTGCACCAAGTAATTTATTATCAGAATTTTGTTTCGACAATTCTGTCGATGGAAATTTTCTTTTTAACACTAGAACTACGAACAATGTATTCAGCTATATTTCTGAATCACGTATTCGTCCTTAAAAATAAGGATGGATGGGAAAAATACATTAATCGATTTAATTACGTCCATTATGCAACGTGAGGCACAAAAAATGCAGACAATGGAACTTTACATATTCGAACATTTTTATCCAATTCCGCAAACCCGTCATTTTGACGGCAAATCAAATTCAGCCTTTTACTTTATTCTGAATTTTATTTTTATTAAAATAGCTTAGGAAAATAAATTTCTAGAACAGCTTGATTTGCAAAACGATTAATATGATCTGCAAAAGAGTTAATTTCGAGTGCAAAACCTATATTAAATAAACTTAAAATCGTATCCATATCATATTGATTTTTATTTATCCTTTATTGGAGTCAATTAAATCGTTAAATAATGTCTCTCATAAAATACTCGATGCAAATTTTCCAGAGACATTTAAAGAGTTCATTTTCAGAACCTGATAAGACAAACGTTATCATAAACCATATGCAATAACGAAGTCATATGTCGCTCTGACATTGAAATACAAGACTTTGTTTGCTTCCTCAATGCATCGTGGTCTTTTACAAAATTATTACCACACCTTACCTTCAATTTACACGGTAGATTGGTTTCTATTACCGTGTAAATTAAAATCGTGCAATTCCAATCCACATTTCACATTGAAAATAAATATGTAATAAATTGTTTGGACAAATTTACCTAATGACACGTATTATGTGGGTTATGTCGAAGAAACCTATTATGTTGATCTTGATTCACAGACGATTACCCCAAACTCGAAATGTCCACGAAACGCATCAGCTTATCCGAGTGATTCGTGGATAAGGATTTCTCGTGCTGAATTATTCATGTGGCAGCAATGTCACTACGGTTTCCAAGTGAAAATCCGTAGATGTGACTCACACGGTAGATGCATCCTGAAATTCCGTGGCGTGTTTCATACGAATTCGCTGCGATAGAATTGTCGCGCAGAAACGAGTCGACGATGACGCGTCATGGAAACTGGCTATAAAGTCGAGTCTCTTCTTATGCATCCCTTTTTAATGCGGTTTTGAAGTTATGCTGTGAAGCAAAAAGAAAGCAAGTGAAAATAAGTAACCCATGAAATCTGCGAAGTTTTTATTTATTTCATTTATTTCCGTTCTTTTCATGTTTTTCTTTTGGGAATTAAAAAAGCAGAGTATAATTTCCACGCATAAATCAAGCTTTTCTCGTTCGAATTTCATATCCTTTTTATACATAAACAAAACAGAACAACTGAATGCGTATAAGTTACCTCTTCCGTGCTGCTGGTATTTTAACAAAATATCCCTAAATTCTCTCAGGAAAGCTACATCTTTTCTTGTGCGCTTTTTATGCGGAATTCTGTGGAACGTATCTAACCCATAAAAAGAGACTGTATATTTGTTTAGACGCAGCCAGTTCTGAGACATCTCGGAAGAGGTCCCTCGTGGTTGAACGACCCTGAAGATCTCGCGTGATGGAGAATGACCACGATATGTAATCTCTTTAGATGAAGTAATTCGCAGGAACGAAACCATAAACATTGCGAGTAATATATTACCGAAGTGAATGCGACGTACTCGGGCGTTCGTGCTGGAATTTTAATACTACATTCTAAATGGCAACTGTTAGCCATCTTTTTTTCGCGGTTTTTGATAACGTTACCAGGAATTATGGTACGAAAGAAAAGTCTAGGTAATCGTATGCATTTGCAGCAAGGTTATGTACTGCAAGCATTCGACTCCAGAAAAATAATATTCAATTATTGTTTCTCCATCTGATAGTGCATATATTATACGGATATAATATATTATATAAGTATATCATATTTACAAGCTTTTGTAACGTAAATATTATCTAATTCCACAAAATGAATTACTATTTTAATAATAAATATTAGGTGCACGCAAAAGCTTCAGTTTTCTTCTGCAACCCACTAATAAAATTACTTTAAATTGAAATAATTGAACTGAACTTTCTAAAACGCCATTTATTATTATTTAATAACAGTTTGAAGGCGACTGCATGAAATAGGAGAAATTCAGAAGTTCGGAAAGACCAAAACTTTGGCATACACCTAATCTTTTCTGTTAAAATAGTAATTCATTTTGTGGAATTACATAATAATTACAATGTTACACATAAGTTATCCACATCAATCTGAAAAGTTTATGGTACGCTTACCATATATTACCACAAAGGGTTAATATGAGAAGATCCTTAGACTGTCCTAAAATAAGTAGCAAAATATGTCATTATATCCTTAAAAAAGTAAACTTGTTTGGCTACCAATTTATTAAATAATATTCAGACTTTTGTTCAAAAATATTAGGCGAATCATTTTCAATTCTTTATAAAAGTTGCCTGGTTTGGATCACAAGCAGTCGCCAGTGTAAATTATTTCATCGACCAGTAATATTAGAAGAATTTTTGCGACACGTTATATTTCACGTTCGTCGGATGTTATGATTACGAAATATTTCTTGAGTACATTTACGAACTCATTAGGAGAATTCAGCTGCTGATAATACTTGTGCAAATACAGTTGGCTCTTAACGACCTTGTAGGTCGCATTCTTTCTCGTCCCGATTCTTTTAGTGTTCCCGAACGATGAAAATATTCATTGCGTAATGAAACTGGAATTTCCATCAATAAATCATTATGTTATTCCAATGTGAAGCTAACTAATTCTTTTCACTAATTTCTTTCTAATAGCCTCGACATTACAGTCATTCTTTTAACGCATTCCCTTCTTAATGAATTAGGTTGGCAACTAAGTTTACGACTTTCATTAGAAACTTGAATCAAACAAACTTAATTATATAAAATAATATTAGGTATGTGCATAACTTCTCGCCGTTTTTAGATGACGCAGTTTATGTAATTTCTTTGAAGTAAACAAAAGCTTGTAGATTGATAGAATAAGGTTATAGAAAATAATGGAGAATATTTGTTTGAATAAAACTATTTTTCTTAAAAAAAGATCGAGTTCGTTTGATTTTATCAAACGGCGAGAACTTATGCACATACTTAATAATTGTATCAAAATAATCGCAAAAATGTGAGCTGAATCAGATTACCGATTAACGAAAATAATCTACAAATATCTACTAATACTTTAAAACATAATAATACTTTTATTTTACATTCATAACGGAAGTAATTGAATCCATTAATTAATTCTAGTGTCAAAAATCGGCATGAACTTTCCGGACAACCTAATACTAAATATTATTCGTTCTCTGGAATCGTGAGTATGAAATAATTGATTCAGACGTACGTGGAACGTCATACAATATTAATGCCTTCCATTCGCGTCGGCAAAGAAAAATAATATCGTGGCATTTCTTGTGTACATTTGCACGTAGAATACATCTGTACGATTTTATATCCCCTCGAGGAAGTCTTGTCGCGCAAAGGTACGCAAATATTTGATTACACGAGGTGCGATATCAAACCTCCAACAAACAATCCGCCGAGCAGCAATTAACGCGATTCGCACTTTAAAGCTTGCGTCTTGTCAGAGAATACACGTGTTTTATTATATTTAATGATAAAAACGCGAATAGGTTGAGTGTCCTAGTCACTATCAATTTGTTAAGACGTTGAACGCCGCACCGGAATCCGTGTTATACGATACCTCGCCATATGCGTCCGTAGTTAGCATCCGTTACTTTACATCGTTATCGTAACCTTCAAAATATTGAAAGTTTCACGAATTTTGGCGATATATTTGAATATAGTGAATAATATATCGTAAATAACAAATTATATACTAATTATAATATCCTAATTATTATATTTACACTAAATACACTAAAAAGATGTACTATTTGGCAGTATTTAGGTAATTCTTTATTTGAAAATGATAGAACAACGTTGAGGAAAATGGAGTGCAATAGTTTTTATTATTTATAGACTCGCTGCTTCTTTTTCTTAATTTAAATCGTAGTATCAAGAACTTTTCCTATTAAATAGAATATTAATTCGAGAGGAAAATGTTGAATATCACGAAGCAAGAGAGATTATACTTTCCGTAATAAGTCGTTTTTAAAGAACGGTTTAATTGATGAATAAATGATTATAGAAAATGAGTTACTGCGGAGTTTGAGAATTGATAAAACTATAACAATTTAATAGGTGAAAGTTGGTATTATGTTCATCAAGCTGTGATTTGTTAAACTATCATTAAAATTCTTCATCTGAACTCAACGTTCTGAGCATTTCAACATATTAAATTGAAGAAGTAGTTTTTTAGTTGAATATGGAATGTTGAGAAACTTGAAGTAATTTCAGAGTATATCGTATTTGCATTCAACAATAACTGCTTGCAGTTGACTCTTATTAACCCTCTATAAATCAATTTTTCGTGTCTAAAAGAACCTCGTATAACGCGAATCTAACGAAGCTACATTACACGAAAATAGTAATAAAATGACTACTTAAACGCACTGAAAAAGTATCAATCCTTGCACGTACTTTTATAATTAATATTACCACGAAAAAATGAAACGGAAAAAGATGCAGATAGATGAGTACGCGACTTCAAAATTACACGGCGCTGTAAAGGGTTAAAGCATGATAATTAATATACTTTGATTCCCTGTGTGTCTTGCAATTAATCCGAACGTAGATCAGGCAGGTTGTCAGAGAATTATAAACGATAAAAGACCGATCACCAAAAGTTTCGCCTGCAACGGATCACCACGCGTTTATTAACCCTTTCACAGTGTATCCCGTGACAGTCACGGGCAAAGCGTCAAGTGTTTTAAAATCTACCATACACGAACTGATTACTAACAGGGTACATATAAAACACGTTTTTTACATTTTTGATTACATGCCGAAGTGTTTTCGAACATAAAGAACTAGACACTCTTTGGACCAGAATTCGTAATTTCACCTCACTGCGAAAGGGTTAAAAACCCACGTTGTTTGCCCCACTGAATCTCGAAGTCTCAAGATTCGTATGCACATTCCAGTCTTTCATCGACATTCGACGAACGCATACCGAAAGATTTCACCCGCGATGACGGGACGGATATTCAAGGCTTCGTTTAGCGCGATATCTAGGAATTCAAGCAATTTTCCAGGAAGTTTATATCGAGTGAGACGACTGATTAGAAGATGGATATAGTTCGACTACTATGCTCCTCAGCGCGCAGCAGAGTACGACGACCGTCGAGATAAAACTTACGAGGCGAGTTCGTTAGTTATATGTGAGAATTTCCGACGAGATTTTAAAGAGACGTAGTACGGACAGAACTAATTCTATAGCACACAATTTTTAGGTGCGATGGCCCACGCGTTTTTCAAAAAGAGGTTTAAAATTAGACGCGATTTCTATAGGTTTATGTGTGTAGCTTTTACTGTACAATCTGACGTTAGCGGAATGCGTAACGCTCCTGGCTCGCAGCACGCGGAAACGAATTCGGCTAACTTCACGTTGTATAGCGAAAGATGCGTAAGTGGATGGAAATGTATGGAATGTGTGATAACTTTTTTGATCCCCTTTTCGTATCATTGTCAGTTATTCCTCATTCGCGAAATGTTTTCTTCTTTAAAGTTAAAGATCGAGTGAAAGAATACATTGAAGTTTTACAGTTAATTGAAAACATTAAAGGGAACAGTAAATAAGTAGAGTAAAAGGAAAACACGATGTAAGAAATGTAAGGCTCCATTGATCTTTAAATAAGATGTTACTGCAAATAGGTCATAGTTTGGATTGCAAGGTGTTGTAATAATCATAATCTGCAATAATCGTAATAATTATTAGACATATATGACTAAATAAAATATTTTATGATGAATGATAAAGGCAAATTGTGGCTAAAAATTGGAAATAGATATAATTCTGAATCATTGGAGTTGATATTAGTGCTCGCAAAAGCGTGAAAGTTTGAGCACTGACAAACGTATTCATTGATTCTGTATTAAATAATTCTCCTAAATACATGTTGCCTTTAACGAAAATTCTGTTTAAGTAATATTCTTCCGAAATCCGTATTATTTTACAAACTAATATAAACCCAAGATTTGTAAATTATACGGTCAACTGTGGTCGAATCCTGTAACAAACTTCACGTTGTAAACTAGTCACTTGATGCACATCAGCTGGTAATTATAGTTGATATTGAATTCAGTAGTATTTATTATCACTAGAAAGATACACGGAAAAGAAATTCTTCGAGCTTTGTCAGACCTATCAAAGACGTGGTTCTCGCGTGGGAAATTCTTCGGGTTCGCGTAATGCCAAGTCATTGGATATTCATTGAGGATCACGAAGGCCGATAATGATAATCCGTTCGAAGAATGCTGCGGTTTTGAGACCACAGTTATGCGGAGCAACCAGCCGCATGTCAATTTCTGTTCCTCGTTGCTCGCGCGATATCACTCCGATATCGCTCTGATAGTTTGCTGACACAGGATGATCACGGAAGCGATGTAACCAAACAAATACGCGATACATCCTGTAATGGATAAACTCCTGTATAACACGAGTTCCTGTAACGCGTGTTTCTACAACGCGAGTTTCTATAATGCGAGTTCCTATAACGCGAATTCCTCCAACGCTAGTTCCTGCAACTTGAGTTCTTACATCGCGAGTTTCTACAACGTGAGTTCCTACAGCATGAGTTTCTACAACGCGAATTCCTATAACGCGAGTTCCTAAAACGCGAATCCCGAAAACGCGAGTTCCTAAAACGCGAATTCCTAAAACGCGAGTTCCCAAAACGCGAATTCCCAAAACGCGAGTTCCCAAAACGCGAGTTCCTAAAACGCGAGTTCCTAAAACGCGAGTTCCCAAAACGCGAGTTCCTAAAACGCGAATTTCTAAAACGCGAATTCCTAAAACGCGAATTTCCAAAACGCGAATTCCCAAAACGCGAGTTCCCAAAACGCGAGTTCCTAAAACGCGAATTCCCAAAACGCGAGTTCCCAAAACGCGAGTTCCCAAAACGCGAGTTCCGAAAACGCGAATTCCCAAAACGCGAATTCCCAAAACGCGAGTTCCCAAAACGCGAATTCCCAAAACGCGAGTTCCCAAAACGCGAATTCCCAAAACGCGAGTTCCTAAAACGCGAGTTCCTAAAACGCGTCTCCCTACAATGCGAGATCCTACAACGCGCGGTCCTGTAACGCGAATTCCTATCACGCGAATTCCTATCACGCGAGTTCCTAAAACGCCAGTTCCTAAAACGCGAATTCCTACAACGCGAGTTTTTTTATATATCACGATTCTCGTACAAAGCGTTATATAAGAAAATACGGGAATTCCCCGATAACGCGATTTCGTACAACGCATAATTTTGCCAGAATGACTAAAACTCGAATCAAATATATCGTAGAACGCTTAAAAACTTTCATTTTTAGACATTACATAAACGTTACGGACGTATATTGCTTGGTATCGTATAACACGAATTTCGGTGTGGTACTCAACGTGTTAATTACAAACCGTTACTGCATACGCCTTCTGAAGATATACGATGTAAGTTGTAAAAAGCCGAAGGCTTGTCGATTTAAAATATAAACGAAGAAATCTGCTACACGAACAGTAAGTACTTCATCTTAGTATCGTAAAGTTTGAAACCCCTAGTTTGCGCGCTGTCGAGAGTGCTTATTTCGTCAGGATTTAAAAGCTGTGCCGCGCAAAAGGTGTCACCGGAACCGTTATGAAAGCAGACAGCTTTACGAACCTGGAGCAAAAGACAGCCCAATCTGCTCAGAGGTCGTTAACATACTGCAATTGGTGGGGTTTAAAAGCGTCCCTAGCTTTATTTTAAGCCTTTTCGAAAATCCTTCTTGCCCATTATATCCTGTTACTAGGAGTAGTTTAACACGTTGAGAGCCGCGCCGAAATCCGTGTTGTACAATACCTCTCGATATACGTCCGTACTGTCTATAACCTCAAAAATACCACTGTTTAAGCCCTCTACGATACATTGTTTACTTTACGTCGTTATCGTAATGTTACAAATATTGATAATATTACGAATATTAACGATATATTTGTTACCGGTTCAACACGTTAATCTCAGAACTGATGCAGAATTCTAGCATTTTTTGAAAAGATCCACAATTTGAATTCGCCGGTCGCAATAAGTACACAAAAATAAATATCAATTATTACGTTCAGTCTTACTGACCTCGTATTTATGATTGTATTGAATGGCCGTGCTTTCTATGAAATTGTATTGAATGCGGCGGTCAGTTTCGCATATTTGTGCGTGCCAAGTAAATTTTTCTCGTGGCAAGCTTGGCACGCCTGCCACTTATTTGTCATCGGCGCCACTATAGTGGCGTACAGTAGCTCAAAGGTTAAGGGAGTACACCCCGTGACTCAGACTTTGGACCGTGACGTCATCGTGCAGGAAACACACAGTGTTTACGTTAGGCATTTAACAGTACAAGTAATACCGAATATGATAACTGCAAACTTATATTAAATTATAACAGTAATATATATTGTAATATAATCCTTTGAGAAATGTTCTATTCGCGCAAACTATTCGTTAATAAAGAAATTAAAATGGCGCCCATGAACTGAGTAGAATCGTCTGTAAATGTATTTCTAGAGATGCGTCATTCCGTCACATGCTTCTGGAAGCATAAAACCCTCGGCCATAATCCAGTTAATTCGTGCAAGAACGACACCGTTTTTGATAGGAGCAGAGCCGGAGCCAATACGCTTTCCTCAGTAGGTCAACGTTCGTTTCTTATTAACAGCAATTAACGTCACCGTGAACGTTTACGGATGTCGTCATTATTGTCGTTCGCACTATGATTTATCATAATTTCTCGGCACACAACACTTGTCGCGCCGTATCTAACAATATGTCCTATTCATCTAGGCTGAGTTGTAAAATGTGTACAAAGTGTTGTTAACACTCCTACTTTTTTGCTTGGGGTTTTTGTCGTATGGTTACCCAAGATTTGAAATGACGTTCTTATTAATTATGCATGCGACAAGGGCATCGAGAAAACGATTCACTTCCGTGATACGTGCCTGGTGGAAATCGAAAGTTTGGGGGAAAGTACTTTTTGGTTCGATAATAGTCGTCCGCGCGAGTGTTGTTTGATTTCCAGTATTTTTTTTGCAAATTTCAACACACTCTTCCTCTCTTTCTATCTTTCTCGCTGATATTAGTCGACAAAATAGTGAATATAATAAAATAGTGAAGTATTAACTTAACGTAAAAAAAGTGAATAGTAGCAAAATAATGAATATTCTGAGTAGATGTAAAAGAATTCATATTTTTGAACAATGTAAAATAATATTTAGAAATGGCGCCTAATTTTGAAATCGTTTTTTATTTATGCATCTTTCGCCATACAATGTATGAAATGGCGTCTAATTTTGAACCCCTTTTTGTAAAAAGGCATGGTCCATGGCACTTAAAGAATGCAATAAAGTTAATTCTGCTTAGTAATAAAATTTATTTAAATTACAGTTACCCAAAACCATGCTCGTCTTTGCGCTTATTTTGAAGTTGATAAATACCGATTTACCAACACAATTCCGACCTATTTGTTTCATACTATCGCGCACCTGTTATTTTATATAGTTATCTGTTAATCAAAATTGTATCATTCATATCAGTATATATTCGAAAACAGAATTCACAAGAGAGCCTACTATTTTAATATATAGAATATATAGAAATAAGTTCTTTTGTACCAAATGCCAGTCCCACAGTCCCCAAGTTGCGGCACCACTGGGATGCTTGCCGCGTATTGGTTCGCAAAGATAACGAGCACGTGTTACTTTAAGAGAACACATTGGCGTAGGAGATAATCAAACGTTAGAGTCGAAAACTGATGAATCTGCGAGGAGATTGACAATGAAAAACGATCTTAGGTCACCACTTCTTATTCCACTTGCTACCAAATTTTACATTATATATTATAAATTTTTAATTTTAATATTTCGATCATAAGTAAAGAAGGACAAGTAGGGCGTCTCATTGGGGTCAATGCGATTCATTGTCTGTCGAAGAACCAAACTTGACGACATGAAACAATTACGTTTGAGCTACTAAAACGATCTATTTTCAATAAAATCTTGTATCCACAGTATATTTTTTGATAATACATAAACATCGTTTTCTCCACCTTTCAACTTGGAATGGCTTCCGGTTTACATTGCATGCCTTTTCATTTGACAATTTTATTCTAATGTAAATTGTGTTCTTTATATAATTTAATTTTTAAATACAGTTTATCATTTTTAGAACATTTAACACATTTCTTATAGATTCAATGGATCTTATTGGTACTTTAACCCTGCATTACGATACTTCACTGTGAATTACATTATTACGATATTTTCGTAAAAGGGTCTAGCCGGTTAAGGGGGGCCAAAAGTGCCCCTAAACCAAATTGGACTTGCGATGGGTCATTCGATAGCTAATGAAAAAAAAACAATCTGTGCCAAATTTCAACTTTGTATCTCGACTGGGGGGGTAGTAAAGGGCAAAAAACGAAAAATCACGTTTTTGTTCAATTTCTTCCAACTGAGTGTATGAAAAATTTGGAAAAAAATTAGTGGCACGTCAGTTAGCGATACACATATTATAGAATTTTTTCAGATTTTTATGTTGCAAATCCAAGCTGTGAAAAATAAAAAAACCCCAAAAATGCCGAAAAATGCCGATTTGGTATTGAAGGAGTTGCAGAACTATAATTATATAATTTGGGTAAGTGGGTATATGTGATAGTATTGCTCTCAATTTTTTTTAGATTTTTTGATTAGGTGCGCCGTAGTTAAAAAAATTAAAAACCGGGTTTTTCGGCGTTTTTTGCGTGTCAGATTGACTTATAGGTCGAACTTTCGTATTATTCTCTATTAAATAAGTGTTTGTGCAGTAATCAATGTTTTTGCATCCGGCAAAGCAATATAGGAATTAAGGAAACTAAATAAATAGAGAAAATTGGAATTACTGTGCTATTAGAGCCTAGAGCGTAGCGAGTATTTTCAAGTGGTTCGGTGGTCCCGTGGCAAAGCGTCACGCTGTTGAAACGCTGCGGACTTTTTTTGTAGGTTCGCATCCCACTTAGGTTAATTTTTTTTTGCATTTCATTTTCTGAACTTTTAACTATATAACAACCGAACTATATCAATATCTGTTTACAAGTAGTTTAGGCATATTTTTGAAATATTCTAATCTGTACTATACGTAAATATGACTTTGGAGCGCATGTTTATCTTTAAATATAAGACATTTAAAAAATATGCTTAAACTATGTTTAAACTAGTTCGGTTGTTATATAGTTAAAAATTCTGAAAATGAAATGCAAAAAAAAATTAACCTAAGTGGGATGCGAACCTACAAAAAAAGTCCGCAGCGTTTCAACAGCGTGACGCTTTGCCACGGGACCACCGAACCACTTGAAAATACTCGCTACGCTCTAGGCTCTAATAGCACAGTAATTCCAATTTTCTCTATTTATTTAGTTTCCTTAATTCCTATATTGCTTTGCCGGATGCAAAAACATTGATTACTGCACAAACACTTATTTAATAGAGAATAATACGAAAGTTCGACCTATAAGTCAATCTGACACGCAAAAAACGCCGAAAAACCCGGTTTTTAATTTTTTTAACTACGGCGCACCTAATCAAAAAATCTAAAAAAAATTGAGAGCAATACTATCACATATACCCACTTACCCAAATTATATAATTATAGTTCTGCAACTCCTTCAATACCAAATCGGCATTTTTCGGCATTTTTGGGGTTTTTTTATTTTTCACAGCTTGGATTTGCAACATAAAAATCTGAAAAAATTCTATAATATGTGTATCGCTAACTGACGTGCCACTAATTTTTTTCCAAATTTTTCATACACTCAGTTGGAAGAAATTGAACAAAAACGTGATTTTTCGTTTTTTGCCCTTTACTACCCCCCCAGTCGAGATACAAAGTTGAAACTTGGCACAGATTGTTTTTTTTTCATTAGCTATCGAATGACCCATCGCAAGTCCAATTTGGTTTAGGGGCACTTTTGACTACCTTAACCGGCTAGACCCTTTACTTTCAAAGAAAACCCTGTGTAACTTGGGGAAATAATATTTTTATTAACCTTTTAGTACAAATCTTTGGAAAGATTACACTTTGGAAGAATTACAGTTTTAAACAACTTTTAAGAAACTTTAGTAATCTAGAGTTAAGTATCTTATACCATCTACATATATACTAAGAATTACAAAATATATCACAACTTATTGTACTAGTATCACTTATTATTTTCAAAAAGAATATATGATTAAAGAAACTTGAAGTTTCTTTAACCTTTGCATTCGCGCGGCGACTGAAGCCGACAATAAATTTGCATTGTTTAATAACAAAACATAACTGAAGAAAATCATAATACCGCCTCTCAGTCGCCATTCAGTTTATTGCAACAAATCGAATGGCGACTGAGAATCGCCACCGTGTGCAAACGCTTGTAATACCGACCGACATCGCGAGGGCTCAAAGATAATTTTGCAACAAGTACATTGTCACTAAAAGGTCATCGCCCCAAAGATTTCAGAGTACCGTGTACTGCGAAATCGTGATTTCCTAAGAACAATTCCAGAAGCAAAGAGAATTTTCAGTCTCTCTGTGCTGTCTCTGACAGATACGAGTTTATTTACAGAGACAGTTTTAGTACGACGACGAAACGTCGTCAGGTACACGTTGTGTACCGCGTCCGGTCCGCCACATATAGAACATCCGCTGCACCACGCACACACGCATGCGCGGAACCCTGAAGATGCAATTTTATGCGTCCCCTCTTCACGCACTCACGTTCGAAGCGCGCAGTACATTTACTAAACGTCGCCACTTCTTTTGGTCTAACTATTTACTATTCCCGTTAACATTTCCAATTGTGTTAGGATCTTGAACTTACAGTCGACACAGTGTCAGTTTCTCTCGTATTTCTTAAGTTTCATAACACGGATTGTTTTATAATAGTATTAACACTAGCATTCAATTTACTAAAATTCAGGTCATTCAACGTCTGAAGATACAATTATCATCGTTATTGTAAGGTTAAAAATATTTAAGATTTTACGAATATTTGCTTGCGATATATATTTGAATTCGAGATTTAGTATTATAATATTGGCATCCATATAAGCTATTTAAACAGTAACATTATAATGTTACTTGAGAATATATTTCAATTTTTTAAAGAGTACCAAGAATTCCAAATCTGTATTCAAAATAACTTGTCTGCCATTTTTAGTTAAATTATTCGAAAGTATCACGGCGCATTGCTTGAGATTTTATATACATAACGCAAATCATTGAATCCATTAATTAAATGAAATCCTCCAGCCATAATTTATATATGAATAAATCTGTAACTATAACTAAGTATATGTTCGGTAGTTCCAGCATTAAATATTTTAGTTCCGAATTCTGACACTGAAAGTGATTGAAACTCTCGTTGAATGGTTCAAGTTTTTTCATTAATTCTTCTGCATCGTGTGACTAGATTGATTGATGAATGTACAAATGTACAAATGTACAAATGTACAAATGTACATATATACAAACTTGCATTTGTATACGTATACGGGAAAATGTAGCGGCACTACGTTCACGCTTACGGGACACGAAAGACATAATCGGTTTCCCTTTTACGGTATCCACCGAAAAAGGATCAACCGGTCGTCGTCATTGAGGAAGATTAACCGGCCTTATAGAATGCTATATCAAAATATCTCACCTCGATAATACTCTCGATTACAATTTTAGTAAGTTGAATACTACCAACGAATAACCTCGCTTTAAATAGAAACTGTTTTTAATAACCGTTCTATGGAACGGGTTTTACGGCCTTTAACACGTTGAGCGCCACTGCAGAAATACGTGTTATACGATTCCTCCCGATACGCGTTCGTAATGGCCACATAACGTCTCAAAATAAAACTGTTTAAGCGCTCTATGATACATGGATTACTTTACATTGATATCGTAACGTTAAAAATATTGAAAATTTGATATTATTAGCTAATATTAGCGATATTATTTTATTAACGATCTTGGCATGAAATTATCTAAAATTCAAGTGATTCAACGTCTAAAAATAAACTGTTTAAGCGCTCTATGATACATGGATTACTTTAAATCGTTATCGTAAATTTAAAAGTATTGAAAATTTTACGAATTTTAGCGATATATTTGATTCGAGTTTTAGTAATATTGGCATCGGTGGTCACCGGTGACCGCCATGGCGTTCGACGTGTTAATAGCACTACTTGCAGGTGAAACTAGATTTATTATTTAATCATATCAACCAGGATCAGAGTTAGATCGTAAAATGACTTCTAATATGTTTATAATAAATGTCAAGTTTCCAAGTAGATAATTAACACTAGAACTACCGAACATATACTCACTTATGCTTAGACATTTAATTATATATAAATTATGGCTGGAGGTTATAAGTTAATTAATGGATTCAATTATTCGCGTTACGCATATAAAACAAAAGTATATACAACCTCAAACGATTCGCCATGTATTCGATTAATTTAACTCAAAATGGCGGACCAGTCATTTTGACCCACTTGTTAATTCTAGTGTTAACAGATTTATGTTATGAATGTTTTATAGACTTGGTATACTAAAACTGATGAAAGTTTCCTGATATTATATGAAATATTTATTATTTCATGAATTATTAAACTGCTATACTTGTACTGGTTACTAATATTAGGTGTATGCGAAAGTTTTAGTTTTTCCAAACTTCTGAATTGTTTCTATTTCACGCAGTCGCCTTGGAAATGTTGTTAACCAATAATAAATGGCGTTTTAGAAAGTTCAATACCGGCCTTAAAAAACCCAAAACGACGGAATCATATTTCAATCTAAAATAATTTCATTAGGGGGCTGAAAAAAGACTAAAACTTTTGCGTACACCTAATATATCGCAAACATATAGTTTATGAATTTTTACTTAATTTAAATTTATTTTTTTACTTATACAAATCGTTGTAATTTTTATGTTCTAATTAAAAATATTTAATTCTTTATACCAGTTTCTTCAAAATTAATAAAATTACACAAAAGCTTACTTAAAACCACCGTTTTTTGCTTACATTGTACACCGAAAATGGATGTAATATATTTACACCCCAGTACACGGTTAACGTTAAAATATCAGTACACAGCAAGCAAATTAAATTACATTAAAAATGGAAGCCGATATATCAGCTCTAAGGTACTGAAAGGGTAAAAGCACTGGAGACAATTTAAAAGAAAAATGGTTATTGGGTTAAATAAAGTAGAAAGTGTTCCGAGTGTCGACACTTATGTACATCGTAAATTCGGGATTTAGCGTACACGTGATTGTAATAATAAGTTGGATGATAATCCGTAGAAACTGAATTCGCTGTTTAATTCAGGTCGTCCCGCTTGCGGTTGGAAAGCGTAGCGATAACGAAAGCGAAAAGACAGCTCTATTATATCAGTTCGAGCGTTATCGCATCGCGTAACACTTGTTCGTGCCAACGTTTCACGAGGCTGCGGGCTACGGACGTTCGTTTCCTCCGGCATCTGCATGTCGGCCGTTTCTTCTCCTTTCTGTTTCCATCTTCTTTATCCTCTCCTTCGTCAAGTTCCCCTTTCGTTTCTACACCTTACTATATAGTATATACTCACTTTTTTACCGACGACAGAACCAACTTCTTCTGGCAGCCTTAAAAGACTTAAGACGGTTAAAAGTGTCGCGCCTACGCACCGCTCTTTACGGTATCCACTAATTAAATGTAAAATGCGCCCGCATGAGAGGAACCGTACAAACCCTTTTCTTTTCGTTTCAATTAAAAGAAGCCATGACGAATGGAGGACGTCACTCAACGTGATATCCTCAGACGAAGACGACGGTTTTTATTACACGTTTTACCCTTTTTTTATTCTTTGAAATGCTTCGTGTAAGGTCGAATATGGAGATGTTAATTTGTGCTATTTAACGATACACTCAATTTTGTTTTTACACGATTTTGATTTAACAGGAAGTAGACAAAATTCCATTCTCTTTTTGCACGATTTGCTTTGATTTAACACGAGGAATTTCATCAGTGGAGCAAGAAAATATTGTCGGGAAGTGACATCGAATAAAATCTTTTTATGTGTAAGTCATTTTATTTTGCACAATTATTGTGGTTCTAAATTAGTAATACGTGTAAAGAAAGATTCTTTTAAAATGTTTACTTACTTTATATAATAAAGTAAGTAATCGCGTAAAAATGATGAGATTCTAACATGATTTGTCATATCGTTTACTGCCTTACGTTTACTAATTCTTTTAGGACTGGAACCAATCAGTATATTTTTTAAACGAACTTTTTTTACACGTTTTCCTCGGAAACGTATCTATCGTGTAAAAACAGAAGTCGGTGTATTCTTTTTTTAATACCGAGCTATTATAAATTTCATTTACGCGATAATATACACTGTACATCTTCGCAAGGACAAAAAGCAATGGTGTTAAAATAATATTGGAATAAGTAGAAGAGTTATCCGGAGATAACTCGTAAACTCGTATTTAACTTGTGACTGGTACGACTCTATCTTAAAAGGAATACCCTGAGTTTTATGGTGCTCCAATCTTCTGGCTTCATTATACTTAATTTGTGTAATTAGTCGTATTTGGCGCTTTTGGACCTTAAGGTTATTCTCCTTTAAACATGGCCGGTTACAGGCCTACTTTTATTACTAACGGAATCCTACCAGACGCAAACACCATATTGTACAATCTTGTAATTCCTTCGAAACAATATTCCTAAATAGTCTCCAATTGATCCTTTTGTATGAGTAGTGTTTTTATCATCGAAACAAGTCAGAAGTATTTCAGAAAATTGATGAATCCTGAGGGCAGCGGTGAGATTAATCTCTTGGCGTCAGCTCGCCAGAGGTCTCTGCTACTCTTTCTTTAAGTACTTCTCCCGAACTACTTCGGCACTTTACTACTTTAAGGACTATCTCAAAAACTACTACTTCACTCAATTTTCCCACTTAAGATTTCCCCTTCAAGTACACTCCTGTTACGCTTCGCTATCAAGGAACCGCCGACGTTATTAACATTAAAACTACGGAAGTCAAAATGACGGATCCGAGGAATTTAACCACTTGCACTGGAAAGGCAACTCTATCTCGCCACTCGAATTACATCAAGAAATTGAGTTGGTAACTGAGCGACTCAAATAAACTTCAAATCACTTGGAAGCTAATACAGGTAACCCTTGTACAACGCGGTTTCGATATAACGCGACACTTATGAAAATATGAAATAACATTTGATATAAAATCGACTGTTCGTCAATAAGATATAAAAATTCGGAGATATAAGTATATATTGATACACAGGCATCCCCCGTATAACACGGTGGTTCGGTTCCGAAAGAATAACTTATTATGCGAATCCGTGTTACAAGAAACAAAGGATGAGTACAAAAAAATACGGTTCTAAAAATTAACGAAATTATACTATTTTCTTTTCATAACTAAAGGAAATATGTTTAGTAAAATAATCAATAATTAATCTAAACTATTACACATTGACAAACCGGGGATGCATCTAGGTTTCCCTAAATCTCGAATCGTGTTAGAGTGAATACGCGTTGTACGGGGGACATCTGTACTAATATTCAAAGTACGCTACAAAACAAAAGTTACGAGTAAATTCCATGTTCGTACGCCAGGGTAATTCGGTCGCTAGTCACCTGCGCGGAGGCAGGTGCGCCGTTCATTTCGAGGGGTTTCACCTGAACACGAAACCAAATTATTCCGCACCTGCCGGCCACTGTTTATTTTTATCCTGAAATATATAATTATACCATCCACATTACCTACACCATTTTTTATATAACATATAAAACTGTCTTTCATGCATGCTTAAAACAGGTTTCCTGTATTTGTCGTAATAGCTTTATTACGAGTACGTTTTCCTTTCGATCCGAACAAATTGAACGTAAAAATAAACCTTAACCCCTTGACATACAAATAAAACGGAATTTCATGGGTCCAAAAAATACTATTTAATTTGGCTCAACTGAACGGTTATGTAAGCTTTGAAACAGAACGGAATATTTACAATGCTAAATATCATTTAATAAGATTGATACACAATATTAATGGACAATAATGAAGTAACATTATTAAATAATAAATAAGTAGTTCTGCAAAGTATGACATTTTTCCTGTCCGCCGGAGACAGTTCTTGCGTCCCGGAGACGTCAACGTCTACAATGACACGCGAAAGAAATGACGTCTCGCAGACGTCATTGTATGCCAAGGGGTTAATTAATCATTGCTAGTGAGAAGTATTAAATTCCGTGCGATTAATATGGATTTAATTATAGAAACTTGTGTGAAGTAAGGTAACTGAACAAATTTATTTTGTATCATATTGCCAGGGAATAGATTATTTTATTAAGTATCGGCCAAAATTCGTGCGGATATTTTATCCACGATTAAATCTATTTTATTAAGCAAAGTTATTTTTCAATAATCGTTTATCATTCTCCGTTTGAATTCTTCTTAATACGCACAGCGATAAAATATAATCTTTTAAGAATACATTTCTCTTCGTGGAAGTTCCTTTTGATATTGATTTCTCGAAGTGCTCTTGTTTTGTGTCACGTTTCACCTTGTTGTTATTAATTTACACATTACTTCTTCTTCTCGTATTTCGAGTGTCGAAAGTGTGAGGCGATCGTATGAAATCCGATCCAGATACGGGCACATTAAGTTTAATACTGCATTGGTATTATTATACGGAAGTTTTACACTTCTAATAAGAAAAGTAAGGGAATCCGAGAATTCCAAAAATTCTGAAACTTTACAGAAACATAAAGTAATTATGATTCTGACATTCTGATTACGAAGCTACTTTATGTTGGTGGCAAAAACGGTTTAAAGGGATGAAATCACTCCTCGAAGGAAATTTATTTTTTCTTTGAGAAGACGACGAAACATATCGAAGAAAAGTGAAGTTACAATTTGAATGGTACAAAAGTAAGAAATAACAGCTTCTTTGAAAATTTGGTTAAATAATATCTTTTTTGCAAATTATTTAACATATTTTTGTAGCACTATGAATTAACTTTTTTGTAGCATTGTGAATTACCTTTTTTTATATCGTTTATCGTTTTGGAGATAATATCCGAAAACAACGAGATCACTTATTCCTTGCGGTGTGATTTTACCCCTTTAATAATTTCATAATTTAATTAATAATCTTTAAAAAATTCCGCTGCACACCAGTTGAAAATTACTGTTAAATGAAATTAAAAAAAGGTTCACCAACCTACTAAAAACAGAATAATCTAAGTTGATCACGATTAGTGGTTCACCCTGTATACTTTATGAGGCATGCACCAAAAATGCCAAGAACTTGTTTCCCTATCCTTTGATACGTTTACGCGATTATGTATAGATATAAGTAGATTACACGGGCCAAAGATAAAGTTTATCCGGTTCCCGCCGTTTTGTTTCCTCAGGGAAACCTCGCGCATCGATTGATTCGGTGGCAACACTTTGGAATGCACGGCCAAACCGTTTATTTGTTGAACGCTGTTAGTTCATTGATCGCGAAAGAGCTTTCGTCGGTTCTCCGATCGTTCGATGCCAAACATAAATAATCCTCCTATCATATTACTCGTAATTCACCACATTCTCCAACGTGACGGAAAATTAGTACTACTTTAACCATATTCCATATTGCGGTGTAAAACACATCGGAAATTATCGTGAGTTATTGGAAGAGATGGGAAAAGAACAATTTTTCAGGGAAGTCTTAACATCTGACACTGTTAGCGATACCGTTCCATTCCTTTCTTATTTGTACTAACCAAAGATATCTTATCACACGAGCCACGCGTACCAACGCAAATAGTGAATATCAATAGAAGTATGATTTTCTAGCTGGACATTTCTTCCGCGTAGAAAGACTTCTCTTTGTACAGAAGATTACTTATATTGCTTTTATATATAAACCAGGGATATAGTTACTTTGCACTAATCATAGAATCAGACTCGTGTGTCTAATACCACACAGTTAGTTTTGCTGCGAGGACCGATAAGTTATCCTGAATTCTTTTGAATGAATATCCTGAATTCACACAGATATTAAATGACTTGAAAAATGCAATGTATTTTCAAAGCGATAGAATTTGTAGGAAGTATTCAACGGAAGAAGACGAAGGTTGGATAACGTGATGTTTTACACTGGAAACTGTCGTTTCAGTTGTCAGCGATCTGCTGTCCGTTTATAGGGTTGTTCATCCCGTGCGAACGATCTTAACGAGTTGAAACAACTTTAATTAAGAGCATTACGGTAGCCCGCCCGTTGAACTTTGCTATAGTGCTCTGACACGAGGAAATAATACGTTCCAACTGAGCTTCTCTAACGATCAGAATTTCTTTGATGTTTCAAACGATTTCGACATCCTTATTCCGCCAATGGAAATCTTTCCTTGATACTTTAATCGACAATGAAACTCGCAACATTCCGTTAACACTTTGACGGCCGCTGATTTGACTCGAAGTCTCGCGAGTACCGCCGGCATTGAAATACTCTCGCGTACTGAAATACGGAAAGTTGAAAAAAACAATATTTTGAGAATTAAAAAATGTCAATATACTCGTAGGAATTAGAAGGCAGTAACACAGAAACACAGAAATAGTTTAAATGGATTAACATGCAAACGTCGAATCTACGATGTCGAAATATTTATATAATGCTGGTATAAGATTGCTAGTACGAAGTCACTTTTACGTGACAGCGGCCGTCAAAGTGTTAAGTACCGGAAAAAGATCTGGACATTCTGGAAAGTAATTTTATTTGACGAAGTAGTCACCATTTATTTTGACAACTCTTTTCTAACGTTTTACAAATTTGGACATTCCTTTTTTGTAAAAGTTTGGTGTTTAATTGCAAAGAATGTATTAATTGCTGATTTGATTTTGGCGTCATTTTTGAAACTGCTGTTTGCAAGGAAGTTTGACATTGATAAGAAAGGTGGTAATCGGAAGGAGACTGATATGGATTGTAATGAGGATGAGGTGGCAGGCCTGAGGTAACTGACGAGTCTGTTCCAAGGCAAAACACATATCTTTACATTAAAAATGAATATTTTATTGAGAAAATTCTGCTTCGTCTCACATCTGCGGCAATCCTTCCGTCCCAACACCATTTGGAACACAACAATGGCATTCAAGAAATATGTATTAACCCTTTTAGTACCTTAGAACCAGCTTATATATATCAGCTTTCAATTTCAATATAATTTAAACACATCTAATGACATGCCAAAATTAATAGATACCTAAAAAATCGCATATTTTTTGACGGTATCCGGAAACTTATAAGGTACTATAAGGGTTAATAATTATAATAAATGATGAGTTTGAAATCATCTCGAAAGAGGTTTAAAAACAAATGCCAAAGAGAGCAAAATGTTTTTACTTATTATCAATATCTATTGTGAGAAAAGAATCTGGTATGAAGTCTAACGTGAGTAGCCAGTATTTGTTATCTGTGAAACTTTAGTAGGCAGCTACTGATTGGAGGAAGGGGCTCACCTTCCTAGGCACTTCGTCCTATCGAGAAATCGACGTGAGTTGCCAGTTTGTTATATGGTCATGTAGGCCAGGCGCAGGCTGGTTGAATTACGTCTCCTCGGATTTGATTGGCCGGTAATTTAAGTCCCCGCAATTAAGTGAGTGAGGTTCGTCGATATAAAACCACGGTAGCTTTACGTGGAAACAAGTTTCACTAATCATAATCAGTCACCACGCGGCCACACTGGTTTATTGCCTTTTAAACTAGACTAAACTTTTTAACTACAATGTAATAATCTCGCTTACAAGATATAAATAAATATCACTACTTCGTTCGATTTACTCCACCGACAAACATGAAATCGAATTTAGTTTCCTTGCGAAATAACCTTCCAATTGCAAACGTCTTTTTTATGCTGCTAATACGTTCCACGGAACGTCCCTAATTTGACCAAGAAAGCTATCTTTCTTTTTGTGAATGTGTGCACCGCATAAAAAGAGACTCGACTGTGTTATGCATTTTCATTGAATAAAATGAATACTAATTAATTACACCTAAATGTTATCCCTTTGATAATAGATTACGGTGTTGATGTAATTGATGATAACTTCAAATTGTCTGGGAGCCAAATGATAAATGAGCTTTCAATAATAATGTTAAATAATTTCGTACAGCACTTCTCTCATTAATCACTCCTTTCATGGTTGATATGAAAGCACAGAAATCAGTTCGAAAGGATAGTATTAAATATGTGCATAAGTTATCATCGTTTTTAAATAATACTGTTTATGTATTACACTTTCTTTGAAGGGAAACAAATACAGTTAAAAAGCTTCTACATCGATAGAACAAAGTTATAGAAAATAATGGAGAATATTTGTTTGAATAAAAACTATCTTAAAAAATGATCGAGTTCGTTTGATTTCATCAAATGACGAGAACTTGGTTGGAAGATAGTCGGACATAAAGATGCACAAATTATGCTGCCATCAGGATCACACTAGAAAGAAAGAACCCTTTCTCACGTTTCTACCTCATGTTGAGTTTCCTCTGCGTACTACGTACCCACTAATTTATCGTGACCCATGACTTGGGACGAAGAACATGTTGGAAGGAAGCAGGG
Organism: Nysson spinosus; assembly: GCA_910591585.2. Lineage (NCBI taxonomy): Eukaryota > Metazoa > Arthropoda > Insecta > Hymenoptera > Crabronidae > Nysson > Nysson spinosus. Next base: position 539,003 of record OU342852.1, on the reverse strand, counting down.
GAGGAAGAAGGAAGGAAGAAGGAAGAAGAAGAAAAAGAAAAAGAAACGGCTGAAAAAGGATACCGGCCGTCTTAAGAAGACCGGTTTCTTCTCGTTCTTGCTTTCGTCGTTCTTCCCCACTTCTTTTTTTTGTTTGCGCGACGCCGGATCGTTCTTCACAGAAATCCTAATGATTACGGACGAGATCATTCTTCCCGATGATCGTTTCGTTTTAATTGATCCATTATCAATCATTTCTTAAATATTCTTCGTTAGATCTATGTACGTATTGAACTGTTCGAACAACTTCAATTCGAACTTTTACTATTAATTGCTTTCAATGGAACTTGAATCATCATGGATATGAAAAGTCATTTTCTTTATAATGAATTGATTGGACTTCTTCGTAATTATTTCGATACTTTTCGTATGATATTACGATTATAATTAATATTTCTAAAGGAATATGAAACATTTTATTATTTTACAGTAATTTTATACCGTTTCTACAGTTTATGTTGACTCTTGTCATTTTATTATAATGATTTTAACAAGTCAGTTGATGTATTTAATTGTCCGTGTTGGAAACTGAAATTATAATTTACAAGTAATTCCCAGAATTTTCTTTGCTTTTCACTGGTAATACTTGCGATAATTTCTTCGTTAAATTCAGAATGATGATTAACGTTTGAAATTAACTGCGCTTCTCACATTTACGTGATGATGGAGATATAAATGATTGAACTTATTATAAAAGTCAGTTATAAAAGGACAATGCACATCAGCCTTTTTTTCCGATGCAACTTGGAGTATTTTCACAGGTGAACCAGGCGAGATTTCTGCGTAGAAATTTACTTAAAAAAATACATGAATAAGGAATACGTCAGAGTCACTTGTACAAACTGCTTTACATAATAGTGGAATCTTTACACCCGTTCTACAAGTAAAAGTTAATCAAGCCCAAAGCTCGGTATCCGGAATAATTCTCACACTGCTGACGTCATAAAAAACGTGATGCACGCATCATTGTAGGCTGAAATAACTTAAATCTTTTCAGTCGTCATTAAAATATCATTAACATATCGCAGTCCGAGCGTTTCAAAGAAACACTTTGTACACTCATTCTACTGTCTCCCAGAGAACAGAGTTTCTAACATTTTTATTTATTGTATCAATTATATGTCGATTATTTGAATCACCTTGTGAACATCAATATGTTTAATAACCTCAAAAATTGTTTTGTTAATCTGAAAACTAACTTAAATCCGTTATTTAGGTTTTTTAAAAGTTATACTCTTTTTCGGGCCCCTTTAAAAATATTTTGAATTATTTTTATTGTAATATTTTCCAGCCGTATTCTTTTTTGTAATGCAAACATTTCTGAAGATCGGGAAGACTAAAATGTTTGCATACAAATAATAGATTAAAAGTCACTCTTTTATGGATGAATTAATCAAAATTCCACGTAAATCTTGGATAAAGTTTCAAAATTCGATTGCAAATGAATATAATGAAATCAATGTGTTCTGAATTTATTTGTAGGCATGGCAACAGCCGGACTCGAGGTGCGCGAGGCTGGCCGTGCTTTGCGAGTTCAAACTGAAGCACCACATCTTGTTTCCATGGGAAGTGGACGGTTGTCGACCGCGGTGACTCTGCATCCCCTGCCTGAAGGTAAAGTACGACTTAAAGGAATTCATTACTTAATAATAATACTCCAGAAAAACATATTGTCAACTGAAATAAATACATAAAAATGAGGTAAATATCATACATGATTTTTCTCTCCATAGAATGTGTTAACGCGTTGACCACCGATGCCAATATTAATAAAACTCGAATTAAATACAACGATAATATTCGTAAAATTTTCAATCTCTTTAACATTACGATAACGATGTAAAGTAATTACTGAATTTTATCGTACAGCGCTTAAACAGTTTGATTTTTAGACGTTGAGTGACTTCAATTTTGGAGACTTGAATGCCGTGATCGCTAATAAATAAAGTAATATCGTTCATATTCGTCAAATTTTCAGTATCATTAAAGTTACGATATCGATGTAAAGTAATCAAGGTATCGTAGAGCGCTTAAACAGTTTTATTTTTAGACGTTGAGTGACTTCAATTTTGGAGAATTGAATGCCGTGATCGCTAATAAATAAAGTAATATCGTTCATATTCGTCAAATTTTCAGTATCATTAAAGTTACGATATCGATGTAAAGTAATCAAGGTATCGTAGAGCGCTTAAACAGTTTTATTTTTAGACGTTGAGTGACTTCAATTTTGGAGAATTGAATGCCGTGATCGCTAATAAATAAAATAATATCGTTCACATTCGTCAAATTTTCAATATCATTAACGTTACGATATCGATGTAAAGTAATCAACGTATCGTACAACGCTAAAACAGTTTTATTTTTAGACGTTATATAGAAATTACTGACTCGCATCGCGAAGTATCGTATAACACGGATTTCGGCCAGGTGCTCAACGTGTTAACACGTTGACGTTCTACAGACGTTAGCAACACGTATCGCGAAGTATCGTATAATACGGATATCGAAGCGGCGGTGTGCTCAACGTGTTAACATGTGACGTTTTATAGAAGTTACGGACGCGTAGCGAGAAGTATCGTATAACACGGGTTTCCGCGGTACGCTCAATGTGTTAGAATGTATTTCAATCTCGGGTATATCTGACGTCAGTTATCAGTACCAGAAGATGCGTCGAAGAACAAAAGATTAATGTTCTCGAACAACGGCTCCCACGTTCGGTTGGTACACCCGTATCATCAAAGAAATTGAGGCAGTAACGCTCAGAGTAGATAAGGTTAAAACGTAAACATAACTGGCCGTGATTCATCCATTTTAATCCCCGATGCGAACACGTAATTCTCACTGATAAAGTTTAATAGCTATCTCAGATTTAGGCTGCAGAACTGTCCGGAATGATAATTAATCGTTACGTCATAAATCGTTCTTGGAATTCTCGTAGTAGAGTTATTATAATTTCCATTTAAACTCGCTTCAGTAACAACTTCGGCAAATACATTATATTCTCATCGAAGTATTAGGTCTAGTAATAATTAATGTCGTTTTCCAATACATTTTTAAACTAATTTATTTATTTATTTATTACAAAAGAATTTAATCAACGATATAGTCGCCGTTGTTTTCAACTACTTGTGCCCAACGCTCAGGTAGCATCTTAATCCGACGACTATATCGTTGATTAAATTCTTTTGTAATAAATAAATAAATAAATTAGTTTAAAAATGTATTGGAAAACGACATTAATTATTACTAGACCTGATACAATATTGCTTTATGGACTAATAATAAAGTTTGAAAAAGACTATTTTCGTAAAACGTAAATAATCAGTATGGCATGTAAATATTTACAACATTTATACAATGTTTGTTGGTATGATAATGAAACAAGCATTAAAAGCGTGAAAAGGTAATACAACGGTGTTAAAATGAAACAGAGATTTCTCTTAAAAGGGTAAAGTAATTATGCGATTTTTATTATTATTCGTCAAGTAATGAAAGGATTATTATTAGAGCATTAAAAATCGTGAATTGCTATAAATAAAGGGGTTTTGTCGCTTACAGTAAAATTGCTTTCCATTATCGATATATTAAATAATTGCACAGTTTAAATCTCATTTTCACAACAATATATGAAATCATTTATTACCTACATATAACTTAATAACCGGTTACAAATTATTTGGCCGATTAATAAATGTACATTTAATTCCCATACGTTTCTCGGCAGTACATAAACAATTCGTTTATTCAACAACAACATTCCAATGCAAATGGACATAAAATTTCTTCAAATATACTTTATCTTTACAACCAACGAATTTTAATTTCCCTGCTTCACAGAAAGCCGCCATAAATGATGGTTGCTTAATTAATTTCAAAAGCGGCCGATCTTCGTGGAGAAATCTAACACGCGTCTGTTAATGAAATCAGTGTCAAGATTGTGACTTATGCTCGACGTATTATACATGTAAAATTCATCAGAAGATTCCCATGCCAGCATAATAATATACATATTCCTGAAATAATCGAGACTGAAAGTGTTTTGGTGTCTTGAGGGACTTTGGAGTCGGGAGATTCACTTTTAAAAATACACACTAGACGCGGCAGGAAGCTGACCCCCCTCCACGTGCATTATCCAGTGTCGAAACCGGAAACCGAAACCAAGTAACCACAAATATTTGCATTCGCGCGGAATCGAATGGTTAATTGACTATTACGTTGTTCAAGGTTTCCGGTTAACACTAGAACTACCGAACATATACTCGGTTAACTTAAACAATTATTTGTATATAAATGATGGATGGAAGGTGTAAGTTAATTAATGGATTTCGTTATACGCGTTATGTACATAAAATGTATATAAAATGAAGGTATATAATATCTCGAACAATGCGTTGTTACATATTCGAATAATTTTGTTAAAAATCTTTTTAGTTTTAATAAATTCGTTATTTTTTTAAAATCCTAACATGCTCCAAACTTTGCATATATTATATATTACTTATGGTATATGTTACTTATATAGTATATATTACTTTACCATCAAGTAATAATATTTTGTTCTCGTATAACACGATTACGGGAAAATATCTAGAAAAGAGGACGGCTCACCGATTTCGCTGATCTTGAAATATGTGGTCAATGTCAACATTTTGAACAACTTTTTCATATAATATAACCTCCGCTCGGGTTTAGTTTCAGAGATATTCGCAAAAAACTAAGTTACTAGTGCACTTCATTCTGGCGAACGCCATTTTTATATTGCTCAAACTGAACTTAATTCATTGATGATAATCATTTTTAATCTTAGTAAAAAAGGGAGATATTTATTTCTCGAACTTGTAGATTTCGTTTAAAAAAAATCTCTTCCTGTAGAATTTTGGTGGACAAAATTATAACCCCCCAGGAACTTATTTGAAAAGTGTTCGCATTGAACAAATACTTTAGAATTTGTGTAATAAAAGTGTCATGGAAACGGGTTATTTCAGAACATTTATCAACTGTATTAATTATTTAATATTGTTGTAATACTGTTCATTAAATAGTATTCAGTCTTAGTTACAATGCTTGACAACTTTTTTTACTTTGATGAAGAAAATGTCTGTTCCTGTTATAGAAACAATTTTATCTTTATATTTACATCACGAATTGTATTCTAACGAAAACTTTGATTTTCAAGAACCTTTGTTTATCTGTTCTCACCGGAACTTATAATGTGAGAACCTTTTTCAAAGAATTAGCAAGTTGATTAACACTAGAATTACCAAAACAGTCAAAATGACTGGCGCGTGATTTTTACGAAAATTATTTGAATATGCAACGTCGCACTCTTTGAGATTTTACGTCTTTATTTTATCTATATAATGCACACAATTGAATTTATTAATTAACTTCCACCCTCCAGCATTAATTTATATAGAAATAAATGTATAAGTATAACTAAGAGTATGCTCGGTAATTCTAGTGTTAAGTTCCAATAGAACCTATTCAGAAGTACCATAACCCTTTCGATCCCTGGATCGTAAGCCTTCTCTCCATAACCTTACCATCGGTGTTTCGTAATTCATTAGTAACTTTGCATATTTGACGAGTTCATGAATCGTCAGCGTGGCAAGTAATTCCATTATTTTATCAAGTAATAACAACGATCGATCTTTTACGATAGCGCACGTGATTAAGGTCGCCGTTATCGGCAACATCTGTGGGAATATTGGTGAGTTCATTTAAAAGCAAATTCCAGTTTCTTTGATGCTTATCTTTTAGTTACAAGTCCCTCACTATGGAACACAATTAGCACGCGATATAGATAACAGAATGAAGGTTTATTGTGAATTTTAGTGGTAAAGAATAGTTTTTATTATATTGTGTTATTTATTTAAATATGAATTAGATAGCACGATTGATTAGTTGATTGTTATCGAAAATGATCTTAGTCGACACTGTATATCTGCAGAAAAACAGTCTATTTGAAAAATATTTAAAAAATGAGACATAAGAGATTTCTGAAGACATAAGGAAACATAATTATTATTATATTATATATTATTTTTTGTATTGTATTGTATTTTTGTATATACAGCAAATATTGCAAGTAATTATATACTTAATTTCGAATAATGACAAAAAAATAAAAATCTGGTAATTTCAACTTTCAAATTTTAAACAAAATGAAATAGTTTGCATCTATTATTATGTTTCTTTATCTTTCCCAGTACCATATAATATATCGTTGTTTCAAAAAGGGAGCAAAATTGAGTAGAAACCTGGATTACACGGATCATTAAAAGACTAACTTTCCCTACAAATTCCTCGAAATCGTAAAAAACCTTGAAAACCTGCAGCCTAAACGCTCCATTCAGTATTCTAATATTAGTGCCTGTTATAATTAGCCCAAGTAGTTTAGTTTACGGCGATACGAATTAAATCTCTTTTCCTGAATGGAATCGTGGAAATGACGAAGATTTTCTTATCGCGGGGCAGAGTATCTGATAATAAGTAGCGAGAGTTGATAAGACATTGGTAACCGTAAACACTAACAAGTGAGTACTCGACGTGTCCGAGAGTGTCCGAGGGTGTCCGAGAAGATTTGGAAGTGTTTTGTGCTTATTTTTCCCACCAACAGCTTCAGTTCTGATTATACTACAGTTTTATGAAGTTCCGTAAAACGACTCATCTGTGATTCAGGTTATTATCTAAATCTAAGGCTTTAAAAAGGTATATCGATCGGATGTTTAACCGGTTTGGTTGAATCTCCGTATACGGAGGTCCGCCTTCCGATAGCAAATATTGAACTCATAATACCCGGCTTAACCCCCCTTTTACTCCTACACTGGAAATACCCCCGCGCCCCCTAGATCATGCTGTTCCTACTTACAGTGAGTCTAAAAAGTATTCGTACAGCAGGGAATTTTAACAAAATCTTCTAGAACTGAATATTTCCATAAAACATATAGGTAAATAATTTTGTTTTCATGAAATTCATTGCGAAGATCTCTAGGAATAAGTACATGCAACTTGTTTGTTAGGATGTTGTGAATGAACAAAGTTTTACGAGGTTTTTGTTACAACTGGCTGCTGCACGAATACTTTTTACACCGATTGTACGTACACGTGTCTCTATAGGTTTATAATTTGCATAAGTATATGCGTAATAAGAGCGCGAATTGTCGAGTGTTTTCGAACATTTCTAAGGAAACTTGGCTATTGTCAATTATGCATAACCAATAGAAGATGGAATACAGTTCTTGTATTAATAAAACACGGTTTTATTCTACAGATTTCAATGATAATAGTATTTCGTAACTATTTTTGCCGAAAATAGAATTATTTTGCAATTTTGTCTGCAAGATTCCATAAACGGTTTTCCATAAACGATGTTGAATCCCCTCGTATCAAGACAACCCTTGACAGTTTTATTTTCGCGGGTCGCAGTGTGAAATGTGGTTTTCGTATATTTGCACATTTAACTGTGCCGATTTACATAGATATCCGAGTAATAAAATAACAAATATTCAGTATGAGATCGATTGGTAAAATGAGAGTTGTAAAGTACAATGCTTGTCTTACAACTTAGCGACTGTTTAATCAAACTTTTATGACAAAATATTGTACTTTATTGTCGCAAGAATTTGCTTGCGTGTCAATTTAATTGTAAAATATTAATTATCGGGGTTCACAATATTAAAAGGAATGAAGTTATTCTTGAAATGATATTAACACTGACTTTCGCACCTGCGATTCAAAGATTTGAAGTATTCTACTTTATTTTAATTGTAAAATATTAATTATCGGGGTTCGCAATATTAAATAGAATGAAGTTATTCTTGAAATGATATTAACACTGACTTTCGCACCTGCGATTCAAAGATTTGAAGTATTGTACTTTATTGTCGCAAGAATTTGCTTGCGTGTCAATTTAATTGAAAAATATTAATTACCGGGGTTCACAATATTAAAAGGAATGAAGTTATTCTTGAAATGATATTAACACTGACTTTCGCACCTGCGATTCAAAGATTTGAAGTATTGTACTTTATTGTCGCAAGAATTTGCTTGCGTCTCAATTTAATTGTAAAATATTAATTACCGGGGTTCACAATATTAAAAGGAATGAAGTTATTCTTGAAATGATATTAACACTGACTTTCGCACCTGCGATTGAAAGATTTGAAGTATTCTACTTTATTGTCGCAAGAATTTGCTTGCGTCTCAATTTAATTGTAAAATATTAATTATCGGGGTTCACAATATTAAAAGGAATGAAGTTATTCTTGAAATGATATTAACACTGACTTTCGCACCTGCCATTCAAAGATTTGAAACACATAAAACTTCCCATTCAAAATGCTTTATTTTTTGACGAATCGGAGATGCAATATGAGACCGTACGATGTCATGTATTATAATTAAATCTTTGGAAGTAAAACATCAGATTTTTACAAAAAAAGGGTGTATAAACTTGTAAAGCGTTAGAAAAGAGTTGTGGAAATAAATGGTAACTAACTTTGTCAAATAAAATTACTTTCCAGGATGTCCACAGTATTTGCACTTTGATTGAAAAATTCGCGCGCACTTTTTCTTGTTCCCGATGTCTATGGTTATAGTGACAATGGTTCTATTATTAAATGCAATCGTGATGCCGTATGTTATTCTTTATATAGTGAAACCGGAAGTAGTAAAAGTTATGACGAATGTCTCATCCATTCATTTTGTTCATGTTCCGTTTCCAACGACAAATTTATTTGCGTTTTACATTGTCTTAATACCACAATTGCATACATTAATTATCTAATTAAATTTTCAAAAACGTACGGAATAAACATTGGCTTATTAAGCTATAGAAAGTTTACTGGATGGCAAACAAAATTCAGCATAGATTTATAAGAATTAACCCGTTGCACTCGAGAGGCGACTCTTAGTCGCCACTCAGTTTATCCCGGCTATTCGAGTGGCGACTGAGAGGCGACATTAAGATCTTCAGTTATATTTCCTTATTAGCCGTTTGCAATCGAGAGGCGACTCTTAGTCGTCACTCAAATTATTGCGGATATTCGGGAGGCGACTGAGAGGCGACTCTTAGTCGTCACTCAAATTATTGCGGATATTCGGGAGGCGACTGAGAGGCGACTGAGAGGCGACTGAGAGGCGACATTAAGATCTTCAGTTATATTTCCTTATTAGCCGTTTGCAATCGAGAGGCGACTCTTAGTCGTCACTCAAATTATTGCGGATATTCGGGAGGCGACTGAGAGGCGACTGAGAGGCGACATTAAGATCTTCAGTTATATTTCCTTATTAGCCCTTTGCAATCGAAAGGCGGCTGAGAGGCGACATTAAGATCTTCTGCAATTATGTTTTCTTACTAACCGTTTGCACTCGAGAGGCGATTCTTAGTCGCCACTCCGTTTATCGCGGCTATTTGAGTGGCGACTGAGAATCGCGTCCGAATGCAAAGAGTTAATATATTAATTCAGAAGTACGTGTCCAATTTTCGATTTTTACATGTCCATAAAAAAGCGTCCGTTTTCTAAAGAATAATTTAACTCAATATAATTTAATTGACAAAATTATATAACATATTAGATAGGTTATAATTATATAATAATTATGCTGTTTCTGCCATATTTTGTACTTTTAACACCAAATCCATGTCACAGCTAATAGTAAAAGGAAGCTGCCCATTTCTTTGTAAATGCTCTTTACCCATATTTCCAAATAAAGCACAAAAAATCCAATTTGTTTGCAAAACAATCAACTCTCTATAAGTGTCAAATTTGACATCCATTTGTCGAAAGTAAAGACTTACTTTCCTTAAACTTTCATAAAAATCTCAAATCATACTTATTTCTGGACAGATGAAGTAGTTTTCTTTTTTTGAAAACTTTAAACCTGTTTCAGCTACAAAATAATTAGAATTGCAATGGCGGATGAGTATTGTCACTTAAGCGTTTTAACGTTTTAACGTTTTAACGTTAAAGGGGCCGTCTATTTCAGGGATACTCTGTATAAATGGCGCAAAGGCGTTCTCCCCCGTCGAGGGGACTTACGAGGAAAGGACAGTAACCTAAGGAGGGAACGTTCTGTCTCATAAGCACGGTGCACTGCACTTAAATATAGTCGGTGCATAGAACCTGCGCAATATAAATTATTGCATGAGTCAATCCTCAAAGTGCCGTGTATTTTCAGGCGACGCTCGTTTTTCTTCCGAGTTCTATTATTTTCTTTTATTGCTGTCGGTTTCCTCGACGTGCAAAGTATACCCGCTTCGGGCAAATTTTGCGGAGCGAAACGTTGCGTATTGCAATTCTTCATTTTGTTTTGAGAATTGAGTCTCAAAACAATGTCAGATATCCCCGAAAGTGGTACAATATCACACCTGTATTTAAAAGTATGCGTTGTAATCATTTAACTCTTTTGGATGGATACACTCCAACTCAAAAGTTTGGAGCATCCTGTGCTTCTTGGATGAGAAGAATTTTTCGTACATACACGAATGTTTTATTAATTTATATTTATATATGATTTTCATTTATATAGGAAAATAACATTACATTAATATCTTTTACAATTGAAATTGGAAAAACAATATTATGAGTAAAATATTTATTTTCTTTAGAAACTCTTTATTTAATTTGAAATGCTAACATGCTCCAAACTTTTGATCGAGAGTGTACATAACCTAGATTGGAATGCTTATTTTATTTATTTTATGGTGAGTTATGTTGAAGATGCTTTTATGCTTGATAATTAGTAAATAAATATTAGTAGTTAAATGTAATATAATATAACAGCTTAATAAACGGTTTGGCGCCCTAATATTTGTTTAATAATGTTGACATATTTACTATAAATCGTTCGAAATGAAGAACAATAGTATACATAACATAATTTATTTATGTATTGTTATACATATAAGATCCATTTATTTTGAGAGTGGCATAAGTTACTTTTTTGCTACACGATATTTTCTAATAAGTGTATTTGCAATTCCGATTAATATCGACATTTCGAAAGAGCCAATGGCAAAGGATTTTGAGAGATATTGAAATTGTAAGTTTAATCTTGAAATTAATAGTTACTAAGTAAAAAGATCACAGCTATTTATAAGCGAAACGGTTTTAACTCCCTTTTCCGGGAAAGTAATTTATACCACTTTCAAAATAAATGGCTCATACGTATGTTACATGTACGTCGCAGAGGAGGATCTGCGAATGCTAATTATCCTTCAACTTTAACACTAGAATTATCAAAGCACTAAAAATGACGGGTCCTCCGAATATGATAAAAATATTTACATTTAGAACGTTCCATTTTCGGAGATTTTCACAGTTCACGTTGCATAATGGACACAAATAAATCGAATTTAATAAAAATGTTCAAATGAATATATAGTGTATAATTTTCTGCGGCTACTGATCAGACCAACAAATTAGATGAAAACTTCTTTATTTAAATATTTCGACGGAACGTTTCGATAACACTGTCGTTATCCTCTTCAGTCGAGAAATTTTTACAAGTCCTCACTATCGAAATCATTATCGAAACGTTTCGTCGAAATATTTAAATGAAGAAGTTTTCATCTAATTTTTTGGCCTTATCAATAGCCGCAGAAAATTATACACTATATATTAATAATATTACCGCCAATTTCAACACTCAAGAAAATTAAATGTTCAAATTATAACGTTTCATTTTCTGAGATTTTTCGCGGCTTACGTTGCGCAGTGGACATAATTAAATCGAATTTAATAAAGAATAAATCGGATTTAATAAAAATGTTCAAATTTGCCGATAAATAAATAAATCAATTAATTTACTTCTTCTATCCATCCTGTTTTTAAGGACGTACACATAAATTTACAAATATAACGGAATACATCGCCGGTAGTTCTAGCGTTAATTACTTTTCTCAGAACTAGATATCGCAACCTGATCAAATTTACATTGGAATAGAAATGGGCCTGATTATAAGCCCCCTAAGTTTTTGTACCCCCGCAGAAGGTGCGAATAATATGTTGTTTGGATTTAACTGTTAATTCTTATATATAAATCTTCTAGCTTATTTAACCCTTTTAGAACCTTAAAGTCGATATATCCGCATTCCATGTAATTTAATAATAATAATTTAAACCCATGCAATGACATGAATAAATTCATAGATACCTCAAAAATCGCATATTTTTCAAGGTATTTTTTGACGGTACCCAAAAAACTTATCGGTTACTAAAAGATTAATGATCAATTTATTGATATTAAATCACGCCATGTGCATATGAATATGCTATTTTAATTTTATTCTTGAAATATACTTGACAATAGTGCAAACACTGTAACAAAGGTTATGATATTACGATTATCCTGTATTCAGAAGAAGATTGCCCAGAGCTCGACCGAATTGCGTTCGTTCTGCGCAGGTCCCCACTACCATTCCCTGTCCCGAGCACGCTATTGGTCTTCGTTCCACCGTGACGTCACAGTAGGCGGGGACAAGTAGTGATGGGAAGAAAAAGTATTAGGAACTGCGCGAGTTCTGGGCAATCTTATTCCAAATACAGATTAACCATATTTGAAATTTGCAAAACTAACAAGGGTTACAAGGCCACGTGTCTTATAACTGAAAATGACCTCCACAACTAACTATATTAAATAGTTGCATAAATCTGATCCGGCGGATAGATAATAAGAAAGAGTTATCCCGTCAGTACTCGATGCGAGGTAAAAACGCAGTGATTGCCAGGAAGTTATCTTCCTGTTTCTTGTTGCGGACAAAAACTCGCGGCAGTTCAACTAACGTAACAGACGAACTAAATATTTTAGTATTTAATACTAGAACTACATATACTCAGTTATGCTTACATTTATTTACATATAAATTATGGCTGGGGGGTTTAAGTTTATTAATGCATTCAATTATTTCAGTTATGTATATCAAATAAGTATTGATTTGGCCACAAAGTTTGTGCGGTTTACGTAAGTTTTTTTGGAGGAAAATGAGAGATTTTTGTTAACAGATTATGAAGTTGTTCAAAATATAGGCAAATATTATAAGTCAAAACGGAGAACATATTATTAAATAGAAAATAGAGGAAATATATTACACTGAAATAAAGACTCTTCCTATTTACATGATAAAAGCTGCACGAACTTTTTGGCCAACCTAATATATCAAATCTCAAACAATGCACCGCGGTATATTCGAATAATTTAACTAAAAATGGCAGACAACTAATTTTAACTCCTTCCTTAGTTCTAGTGTTAATGAAAGGAGAACAATTCTTGTTTCGCACCTGCCTTTTCGTACGAATAATGACTCCCTCGGATATTTATATCCACGTTTCACTTGTGCCGGAAACTTTCTCTTGCCAGGACAAAACTTTAAATGGGACAGGATCATATCGAAAATGTTAGATTTCGCTGACCGATTACGTTAATGGCGGCGAATGGCAACGCGCGGTTAACGACTTTCGGATTACTGGTATTTTAAACATCGATTAAGTAACTATCTGGAAACACGAAAGTTTGTGCCGGTCGGATTAACGCGTTGAGCGCCGTGCCAAAATCCGTGTTATACGATACTTCGCGATACACGTCCGTAATGTTGTATACAACGTTTAAGAATAAAACTTGTTAAGCGCTCTACGACACATTTGACGAAGATTAGCGATATATTTGATTCGTGTTTTAGTAATATTGAAGGTATTTTTGAAGGAACAAAATTTGTAATGGCTTTTGTTTTGTTTATACCAAAAGGTTTTAAATTCGAACGAGAAAAGCTTGATTTATTTGTGGAAATTATTCTCTTCTCTCTGAATTCGCAACAGAAAAACATAAAAAGAACGGAAATAAGTGGGTAAGCGTGCTTCACTGTTAAAAGTTCCTAGATTTCTTGGGTTACTTCTTTCTCCTTGCTTTCTTGCTTCAGCGCATAACCTCAAAATCGTATGAAAAGGAGACGCATGAAAAGAGATTCGACGGTACTAGGAAAACTAAACAAGTATCCAGCTTTAGTCGCGGACGTATTTCGAACACGACGTGGCGGAAGCTTTTCCAAAAAGACTGAAAATGCAAGAGTGTGCCGGACTGCGCCAAAACTAAATATAACTGCAGTCCTTTGTAGAATGCACCGCGATTTACCAGCGTCTTGCAAGAACCGGGTACGCACAGCTTTCGAGTTATTCCATGGCGAGACTGACTTCTGATTTCGTTTAGCAAAGTCGAGTCTCTTTTTATGCGTATCTTCTTAACACGTTGACCGCCGCGCGAAACTTGTTGGCTATCACACCGCGCCGCAATTCTTCCTCACGTAAAAAATATTATTAAAATACTTCCTTTCTAAAGGTATATGAAATAAAATTTGTTAAAATCCTATCATTAGTTGTTATTAATGTTTGGAAATTTAAAATAAAAACCGCGGTCAACGTGTTAATTCGGTTTTGAAGTTACGCAGCGAAGCAAAAAAGCAAGAGAAAATAAGTAATCCAAGAAATCTAGAAAGGTTTAACATCCTAACGCGCTTTTCCATTTATTTCCGTTCTTTTCATGTTTTTCTGCTGGGAATTAAATGAGAAGAGAATTATTCCCACACGCAAATAAAGCTTTTCTCGTTGGAATTGCAAATCTTTTTATGCATAAACAAAAGAAAACAATTAAATGTGTATAAGTTACCTCTTTTGTGCTGCTGGTATCTCAACAAATTATCCCTCATTTTACACAGAAAGCTATATCTTTTTTGTGCGATTTTTGTATGCCAATTTCTTTGGAACGTATCTACCGCATAAAAAGAGACTTGGGTGCACTGTACATGTATGTATATATATATATATATGAAAATCAAGTGGAATTTATTCATTCAGTTATTCATTGATTAATCGACGTAACTTAACTTGTATGCTATCGAATATTTGAATAAAAAGCTTGGTGGGCGGTAATGCAGTCCCGTCTAGTGTGTGTCTGTGAGATCTCGGAAGATAAACAAACAAGTTGGCTCGATTGATAATATTGCGCAATATGGCAAAAGTTATCAAACAGACGTATTATTAGAAATCTGGCGAATAAGACGCCGGTATGTCATTCGCATTCCCGGAAGGTCTGTAATAATTATAACCCCGAGTTTCCTTTCCTTGAATGCGGTGAAGGTAGCCCAGACTTTTCTCATTGAATCGCTATACCTCTCCGTTTGTTTTCGTTCCTTAACACTAAAGCTACCAACAATATAGGTAACCCTCTTATAATACGATAGATAGGTTCCTGGATAATACCGTGTTGTGTGAAACCGTGTTATGACACCCAGGGCAAGTACAAAATAGGGGGTTTTGGTTTCGAAAACTTATTAAAAACAAATATTTGTTTAAATCCATATAAGCAACTTCATGTTTATTAAAAATATTAACATATGTATGTATAACACGAAATGAAAAGAAACAAAATATAACTATTTTCATTTTCATAACCTTAAATTAATAATTCTCTAAAAACGTAAACGCTTTTTCGCTTGAAGGATATCATTTTCATTTTCTAAATCGTCTTCATCAGTTGCGACTTCTGTCCTCTTCAACAAATTTGTAATTTTGCTTTGTTTGCTGCTCCATACAAGGTCGTTGTAAATACAAACATACGTTAAATAGTAGAGGTACAGTGTTACACGGGGGTTCCGCCGTGCAAAAATACTGGTCGTGTTAGACCGAAACCGTGTTGCAGGTGGCCCTGTTATACTAAGTTTTCCGCAAATGTTTAAATGTGTTACAGCGAAATCGTGTTGTAGGATACCGTGCTGTAGGAGGGTTACCTCTATATTCAGCTATATGTATACATTCTCGTATACGTCTTTTAAAATAGGGATACATGGAAAAATAAATAAATCGATTTAATTACGACCATTATGCAACGCGAAAAATCTCAGGAATTGAAACATTATAAACTTCAATGTTTTTATTGAATTCCGCGAATCCGTCATTTTGACGGCTTCCGTAGATCTAGTGTTAAAGTCAGTAATTAATCGAAAGCTTTCTAACACAGATTCGACACATTTTTAACTAATTTATATCAATTGCGTATTTAATTGCTTCTATGTCATTCTTTTTAATTAATTCATAATTGCAATTATATATAAAGCCGATAGCTGCATATTTTGCTTATGTACATGTGTAGTTCCAAAAGCATGATTTAATATCAAATTATTCGCATTTATGACGGCTATACCGGTATCAGTAATTATGTAACAAGAAAAGTTTGATAACAGTTTTTTGAAAGTGCCCCGTTATTACACAAACATCTGAAACATGTATTAAGTATATCGGAAAGTAACCAATCATTCTTCGCATATTTGATTAAACTCGATTTATTTGTTCATATTAAATATTATTCTATTAAATAATCGCTATCGTTAATTCCTCTAATAATTCCTTTTTTGAAGAACTCAAATCCCATCTTTCGATGCGTGAACATTCTCCCGAATTTTGACCTCCATTACATGAGTTTTTCATTCTTTACTATATCTACGCATCAACATAAAATTGTAAACTTCCTTAAAACATTGACATTTGTATGTATTTATTTTGGTATTTTTTGAAATTCGCGCGACGTTGTAATACTTTTTATTAAAACAGTTATCATAAGATTAGTTAGTAGACATTTATAAAGATTCTTTAAAAATATACATCGTGTTTGTGGGATTCCCCGGCTTCATTTTATTTTATGTGCGGCCCAATTTTGTTTTCGTTTATCGTATCTCCATTTGCTTTCGTTTTTCATTAAAACTTTGATGACAAATATTACGTTGTGCTTATTAAGTCCGACACGAACGAACCTTTGTCCAGTCTGCCTTAGTTGTAGACGTTCTCTGAAGGCTAATTGATTAATTAAATAAGTGCTCCATTAAACTTCTCCGACTTCCTTTAATTGGGTTTTTTATTCTCATGTTGCCGCATCCCCCCATTAAAGCAACAAAACAACGTCGTATTAAAAACGGTCGTATAAACGTAAATCCTTTATTTACACAATCACCGAAGTAATAGAAAATATTGTATTTAAATGACTATAGCAATTTATTATATATTTTATTAATTAATATACCGTGGACATTTTTCGGCTTTAATTTTCGAGCAGCTCGAATCTTTCGGATAGCCGGAATTTGTTCGCTCGAAAAATTCAAACGCTCGACTCGGCTCGAACAATCGAATCGAGTTTAGCTCGGGTCGAATAATCGAATCGAGTTCAGCTCGGCTCGAATAATCGAATCGAGTTTAGCTCGACTCGTAAATTTCGAGTACTCGGACACCTTTACATTCAACGTGTTGAGCATTATGAATTATAATGTTTCTATATTTGAAATAGTGTAATTGAATTTTCCTTTATTCAGGTAGAATAACACTCGGTTCAAGTCGGGATGCCGATATTTCTGTGAGTGGAACCGGCGTGGAAGCCATTCATTGTGCGATCGAAAACAATAACGGCGTGGTCACTCTTCACCCCATAAATGGAAACACGGCTATCGATGGTGTCCCGATAAATTCGCCAGTGAGACTCGTCCAAGGTAAGACCTTGACTCAAATACGAATTATAAATGGAAATCGTTGTAAAAAGTACACCAAAAAACTAAACATTAAACCTCTTTGACGAAATTATTGCAATCTTACTTATTAGTTTCCATGTTCACATACGTTTTCATTTGTAACTTGATGCATTAAGTTTTGTTTTTGCTAAACTGATTTTAGAGAATTCAAATAAAAGATTACAGTCGAATCTTTTTAACGCGATTTTGAAGTTACGCGGTGAAGCAAAAAAGCAAGAAAAAATATGTAATCTAAGAAATTTAAAACGTTTTAACAGTGTAACGCGCTTATTCATTTATTTTGGTTCTTTTTATGTTTTTCTGCTGCGAATTAAGAGAGAAGAGAATAATTGCCGCGCGCAAATAAAGCGTTTCTCGGTCGAATCTAAAATCTTTTCAAATATTCAATATGTTGACGTACTTATGATAATAATAATCATGATGAAGAAATTGCATGCTTAATGGCGGCACATGCTCTAATTATGCATCGCCAAACAATAGGAAAAACATTACAATACTGTTATTTCCCGACTTTTTAAGTAGTGCATTTCTGAACGAAGATAAACAGACAATCCGTCGAATTATTTTGTCAAAATATCGATCGGTTCATTAGACCATTATCTCAAACAAATAGAAATGGTTCAGCGATTATAAACATTTACTAATTCTAAATCTCAAAAGCTGCTGCTAACCCTTTGAATACTAGGTTTACGGGACGCGTTATTTTCAAGCATTTCAAATTTCACAAGGAAAATGACAGAAACCATTAATATTTCTCTCCTACCACTTATGCTCCCTTTTATCCATTTAACGAGGCAAATATACACTAGCGGTCAAAACGTTTACTTTAAACGTTAGAATGAACATTAAAAGTAAATAGAATATAAAACCTTTATCCATTTTATAATTTTACCATTAAATTTAAACTATTTTGAAGGTATTTTTGATGGTACCCGGAAAACTTATGAGGTGCTATAAGGGTTAATGATACATTTGTGTACCTTTTAGTAGCTTTGAAGTCATTCATAGTACGATCAAACGTTTTTTCTATGACAGCAAATAAAGGAAATGATAGGGTGGCTTGTTTTACGTGGGGTACCCTGTATATGTAATCTTGTCTTGTTTCAGGGTGCATGCTATCGATTGGTCGATCGACTTACATGCGATTCAATCATCCAGCTGAAGCAAAACATTTACGGTCGGTACTACCACAGTCAAGAATCTCCATGGCACCCATAAGCTTTTCCTTCCCTGATAATCAGAGTCAGGAAAACTACCATTTAGAAAGGAAACCACCTGTTGCTCCACGGAAGTCACCCAGGAACTCCTGTTCGGACGACGAAATCGGCTTTTTGGGGAAACTCACAAAATTCGAGATGCTAGCAAAGCAAAGTAGGAATAACTGTGTCTCGCCAAAAGTATTTCCGGCTGGTTCCATCACCACAAATGTGCCTGCCGATCAAATTCTTGGACATTCAAGATCCTCCAGTTTAATTTCCCTGAAGAATGGGAACACCAATAACAATTCACCTCTTCAGAATTTGACGAATCTTGACAAAAGTCGTTCTAACACACCTTCTTTTAACTCGGCCAGTCCAGCACATTTCTTAAATACATCTTCACCTGGGAATTGTTTCCCTTCAACCCCATCAAACCATTGCTACGATGATACTCGGCAAAAGTTAGACGTAGGAACACCCAGTCGATCGAGTACACCTAATCACCACTGTTCTAACTCTTCCACACCAAATCATAATCAAATTCAAATGTATTCAACTGCGGAGTCATATTTGAAGTCGTACAAACCTTATTACCGAGAGAACAATAATGAAAACAATGAAAGCCATCAGAATCTAGTACTGCCTAAGAATACTGCCAATCAGGGAGACCTAATGTCACGAAGTATGATTTTTCCACACGCAGGCGAAGTAGGAGAACTTGGAAGCAGGGATTACGACATGAGTCAGAGTTTAATCGTGACAAAGACAACCACAACGGAATACCTTCAGTTAGAGAAATTCGGTTCGAATCCAAGTATCTGCAACAACCCCACTAATGCCAATCACTGTGGTGGCAGTTTGAGAAATGTTAACGGTGCACAAAGTTTTGGTTCGCATCCTAATATCAAGAGAATCCAACCACCGAGTCCTGCATTTAATCGCAATCCGAAGTACAACGAACAGAAGAGAAGTTATGGACGTGTGAAGAGTCCGACACCTAGCACTGGCAGCGGTTGCTCACTCGAGGAATTACGAGATAGACAGACGGAAGCGGAAAACAAGCGCAGAGTGGCAGAGATTAGAAGGAAACAAGCACAAGAAGAGAGACTGAGGGAACAAGAAGTCGAAAGACAAGAGAAAATGAGGCTCGAAGAGATCCTTGCTATGTGCGCTGAATATGAGAGGCAGAGTACTGTGGACAAACCACGTCAACCTAATAGGCGAGTTTTATTTGTCTTATAAGCTTAAACATTCACGGAACATTGTTCCTTACAGGTTTTGCACTGAATATGATCCGCGAAAGGGTTAATTTGTAGTGCAAAACTTATATTGACAGAAGTAAAAGAAGGGATGTAACGTATTGATCTACAATATTGTGGAATAGTATAATAGTATTAATATAATAAATACATATAACGTATGCGACAGATTATTTTCTTCGATGACTTTAATGATAATGTTATTTCACTGAGAATGAATGTCTAATATATTTTATCAACTTTATCATCACTGAAAGAATTATGCTTGCTGATAATATTTTTATTATACAAAGAATTAAAGAGAAATTGGTAGTTTGATGCTTCCCAGGAAAAACCCAACTCTTAATTGCGGGGTACTTACCAGACGATATTATTATTTTCTTGAATTAAAGAGAAGTAATAATCAACGGATACATATTTCTGTTTGCAGGATCAAGACGAATGGCTCGCTTCCACGTGACAAAAGACTCGGATACAACTCTCCTTTTGACAGCCCCAAAAGCCCATCCAAAAATCAGCCACATTTTTGTTTTGATACATCAAGACAATCTACCTGTAACTCGGCGTCATACGAAAATATTTGTGTACAGAATTCGAACCCAATTCTACAAAATGGCACTATGGGAGGTAATCATAGAGATCAAGTCGCTCAAGTAGAAGATCATATGACAATGGTCGAAGATTACCCTGAAGCCACCTCGTCAAATAATAATCAATCAACGAAATGGCCAAATGTCCATGGCAACGACGACCACAGTTTTTCTGGCTCAATATCGCAAGCCCGTTGTCCTAATTACGAAAATATTATGGTCGAAACAACGAACGTAAACAATAATACTAATTACACGCAAACGATAAACGAGTATGTGAACGATACTTCGACGTATGGGACGATCCAGTTAAATGGAACTAAAATTAAGGCGCAGCAGCAGAATTGCCCCTCGCAAAGTTATGATAGTTTATCATCCGCCAATGGAAACGTCAGCCTTTATGAAAACATTGTTATAAATCCGTCGCAAAATAATAATCAGAATCATTCCATGCCAAAGAAGAATTGCCAGTTTTCGGGCTCCTGTGACATGATTGAAAACAAGTTAGCGATATCCAATGACGATCTTCTTGAAGCTATCGAGCAACTTTCCATGCTTTCAAAGTCCAAAGAAATTTGTGTGACACCTAAAAGAAATAATACTGAGAAAGGCAACACTAAGTCCAATGAGGCGAAAGCGGATAAGGAGAGAAAGGAACTGGAAGAGGAAGATAGGAAGAAATACATTGATTTTCTACAAAATGAAAAGTTGCATATTCTTGGAAATATGGATTCATTGAAGAGAAGTGTTGCGGATATTGAGATCCAAGAAGAGGAAATAACCAGAGAGGTATATGATTTTATATGTCTTTAAAAATAAGGATGGATCGAGAAAAGAGATTAATCGATTTAATTTCGTCCATTGCGCAACGCGAGCCGCAAAAAATCTCTGAAAATGAAATCTTATAAATTCAAACCTTTTTATTAATCTTTTGCACTTAAAAGGCGACTCCCAGTAAGCACTCAGTTTACTGTAGCAATTCGAATGGCGACTGAGAGGCGACATTAAAATGACTCCAGTTGTAGGTGATTTAATGTCCAATAACAAAGTACAACTGGAGACAATCTTAATGTCGCCTCCCAGTCGTCACTCGAGTTCCCGTAATAAACTGACTGGCGACTGAGAATCGCCTCCGAGTGGAAAGGGTTAATTCCGTAGTTCTAGTGTTAAAAAATATAATTTGACGATTTGAGTATGTATATGAAATAACAAGAAATAAGATTTTAAGAAAAATGATGCACTTTAAGTTGATAAAAGTATGTACACTGAACGATCCAAATTTGTCACGTCTTCTTATCTGGATGACTTCAAGTTAATATTTGTGTAACTTGATATTTTGCGATTGAGATAAGTATACCGTCTGCAAACCATTAGTATTTCAGTCTCGAACCGGCTTAGTATTTTTAAAAGTACATACAGTCGAGTCTCTTGTTATGCGGTTCTGAAGTTACGCGGTGAAATAAAAAAGCAAGAACAAAATAAGTAATCCAAGAAATATAGAAAAATTTAACAGCGTAAGGCACTTATCCATTTATTTTCATTCTTTTTACGTTTTAATGCGTCGTATTTCTTGGAACGTATCGACCGCATAAAAAAAGGCCTGGCTGTATTTATTTACAACATGAGGCAGCAATTTCTTGTTCTTTCGGAAGCTAAACATGTCAAGCAGAGTTTAACGCAGGTACATATGATGCGTTAAACTTTCTTTTTAACAGAAGTAAACTTAAACAACTAAGTTGTTTTTCATTTAAACTTTGATATTGTGTTAACAGCTTGAGTTAGAGAAGGCACTGTTGTCAGCGGAATACGAATCGGAGTCCTTGAAACTCAGCCAGGACGAAGGTGAAAAGATAAAAGTACAAATGCGAATAAACGAACTGGAGAGAGAAATGGCGGAAGACAATACAGCGCAAGCAAATTTGCAAACCGAAGCCAAGCAACGTGTTCAAAGAGCTCAACAAGTCTGCTGTCGTTTGGAAGAAGAATTAGCGGATTGCTGCAACGAAACAGAACAGCAAGAAATTAGAGAGAAACTGGGGGGTCAACAAGACATTTTGGAATCTGAAAGAAAAGCTTTTGAGGACTTAGAGTTCCACCACCTCGAAGAAGAAGCAAGTAAATTGGCGACAAGAGAAGAGCTGCAAAGGTAAAGTTAACACTTTGCTAACCGGTCACGAGTTAACTCGTGTTTGCAATTGCATTAATTTATGCAGTTTTTAAGCTTGAAACTTTATTGCAACTATTGGATTGTTACATAAGTTCATGCGGTTTTGTCGAATGTGACAAATTCTGCTTTAGTTCAAATGTTTAATTCTAATTAATCTACAATGTATTCTCCATCATTATTTAATAATCACATGAACGAATAAAACAACAGCTATCGAATGACATATAATACATAGTTGATAGACAGTTGTTGATTTATTTACGTCCATTGTGCAACGCACAAAATGAAACGTTATAAATTTGAACAATTTTTGGTAGTTCTTTGGTAGCTCTAATGGTAAGTGACTAACTCTATCAAACAAAAATGAGACAAACTTGATAATTATGAAACATTAAGGACCAAGCATGTGCTTTGGCAGCAACATTAGAGAATTTTTAAAAAGAGGAGTTCATCACTTTGGCATTTGAGCGCCTAATATATTCAATATGAAATTAAAACCGTGCGAACTTATGGACCAACCGAATATAATTTACAAAAAAATGAAATACAAACATTTCCCACTAAAAATAGTTAAAAAATGGGTAACTGTTAATTTAACTAAATGCAGCAACTTTGTATTTTTTTACTTTACATTCTCTTTATATTTGCAATTTAGCTAACCAGTTATCCCCAGCAGGCTTTTGTACAATGTTTTCGTCATATATATAGATGTATTTTTTTTATTATTATTATCTTTCTATGCGTGTGAACTATTCTGTTTTATTTTGCGTGGTGCAATTCTTCGGTCTGTTTTATTATGTTGTCTGCGCCCCTCTGGGCTGTGGACTTTTTTTGTGTATGATTTTGTGTCAACCCCGTCGCTATTACAATAAATAAATAAATAATTATTTATATTCATCAGCAAAAAAATAGCCGGTCTGCGGAGTGTTAAAATTATTTAAGTATATTGTACATTAAACAATTCTGTAGTGATAAATGTTAATACAAACTGTATAAATTGATTACTTTCTGTTGACAGATATTTGAGTGAACTCACCACTAAAATAGAAACCAGGAAGGCACAGTTACATCATTTGGAGTCTCAGAGATCAGAAGCAAAAAGTACAGCGACCAAAGATGCAAGAAGTCTTGAGAGGCAAAAATTGGCGCATTTAAAACGATTAGAAGAAGTAAGTGAAACACAACTACATACAAAGATTTCATATTTATACATCCAATTCTGTTTTGACACGATTTGTTTTGATTGAACACGAAGAATTTCACGAATGGAGCAAAAAGATATTGTCAGAAAGTAACATCCAATAAAATCTTGTTTGTGTAACTCATATTATTTTGTCGAATTTTTGTATTTCTAATTTGGGTAAAATGTTATTTTTCTTTTAAAATGATAATTTGCTTTGTATAATATATATTTTTATGTACATGCACACTGTTTATGAAGTAAAAAGGACAAGCACTTAAAAACTATAAGATTCTAACATGATTTTTTATATGGTTTATTGTATTATTCTTGCTAATTTTTTAGGTCTGGATCTAATCTTCTAGTTTTCCATAGATACAGTATATTTTTGACACGTTATCTCTGGGAACGTATCTATCGTGTAAAAACAGAATTGGGTGTACAGTAAACTCCCGTATAACGCGAATTCCAACAACACGCTAAAGATATTGCGATGACTCTTTTTATATAACGCGATTCCCGTACAACGCGCGATAGAGTAAACTCCCGTACAACGCGAATTCCAACAACGCGCTAAAGACATTGCGATGACTCTTTTTATATAACGCGATTCTCGTACAACGCGCTATACAGTAAACTCCCGTACAACGCGAATTCCAACAACGCGCTAAAGATATTGCGATTACTCTTTTTATATAACGCGATTCTCGTACAACGCGCTATACAATAAACTCCCGTACAACGCGAATTTCAACAACACGCTAAAGATATTGCGATGACTCTTTTTATATAACGCGATTCTCGTACAACGCGCTATACAGTAAACTCCCGTACAACGCGAATTCCAACAACGCGCTAAAGATATTGCGATGACTCTTTTTGTATAACGCGATTCTCGTACAACGCGCTATACAGTAAACTCCCGTACAACGCGAATTCCAACAACGCGCTAAAGATATTGCGGTGACTCTTTTTATATAACGCGATTCTCGTACAACGCGCTATACAGTAAACTCCCACAGAACACGAATTCCAACAACGTGCTAAAGATATTGCAACTACCTTTTTTATATAACGCGATCGTAGTACAACATGCTATAAAATAAAATTCGAGGATTCCCCGATAACCCGATTTCATATAACGCGTAACATATTAACCGCGTTACACGGTAGTCTACTGTATAATAAAACACGGAGATTCCCTGTTTACTTTAATCGAGCATAGCATAGCATGTTATCTCAAATCTCCTATAACGCGATTTCGTACAACACGTAACATTACCCGCGTTATACGGGTTTTTACTGTATTAGCATTGCATAATATACTGATACAATATGCAGAAGTGTAAATTTTGCTAACGTCGATCATTTTTTTTCAGGCACGAAATCGAGTACGAGCAATAAATGACGAATTGGCGAAATTGGCACAAAACTCTTCCGAAAATAGCGAAGAGAAGAGATCGCCCAGCAGAGAAGATTACGATAGAATCTCCAGGGTCACTACTGACTCTCCCATTGTAAACAATCAGGGTAGCTTGGGCCGGAAGACTATCGAGTCCCTCAAGGAAATTGAGAGAAATCGACAACTTCACTTAGCAAAACAAGGTAAGCATTTATTTCCAGTTCAATTACTCGTGATAAAATCTCGATTTCAGGAAACGTTAACGATAAGCGTTAGAGATTACTGCAGGCAAATCAAAAACAGCCGAATAAGGAAATAAAGAATATTTTATAACACATTTGCGTCGGGGAATTTTCAGCCGACTGTTCTGCGCGCAACGGAACATATTCGCAGAATTTTGCTAAAAGAAGTTATGTTGACAATAATGTTGTAAACACCAATATAAAGTATAACTTAGTTAAAACGTACTCAAATGTTTTGAGACCGAAGCGTAACGTATATAAAGACTCATATTTGAGTTATTCGGGTTCTGGTAAAGAATCTCGAAAATCTGTATCTTTTTAAATTGTACGCTTACTGATGTTGTCTTTAATTTTTGTTGTCTGCCACTGTTGTTTGTTCGCTTAACAAACCGAAGTTTAATGAAGGATCATTAACCCCTTAACCGGGGAGTTGTTCCAAAAATGACGTCACACAGATACTTTTGATTTAATGATAAAATAAATCCGTGCGATATATTTACAATTACGATGTATAAGTATATGGGTTTGACAGTTCATTACTGAAATTGATAAGTATCAACATTTAATAATTACGAGAGCGATAGTGATTGAATTCGTAATCTTCAAAACAAGCGTAAATTCGAATGACGAGTTAACTCGTCCTCCCCAGTCAAAAGGTTAATTCAATTAAATTCGAAAGAAATCCAAAGTACAATAAGTATACAAATCACAATTAAAACCGCTTTAAATTGATTACAAGAGTATATCATTGTTATAATAAACGTATACATAATATAATAAAAAGTATATACGCACAAGCAAAAATATATGTGCATAATTAATTGGTATAGTTTAAAAATAAATAGTTACTATAGGTTCAAATGTGTCGTCAGATGAAAAATGTTGAAAAACACTTAGAGTTTCAGTGATGGAAAAAAGTTTTGCTTTTATTTATTTTCAGGAAGTCAAGTAATCTCAGAGGAAAGAAGAAGGGTGGAGGAACTTAAGAGACGGGTGCAGGATGAAGTCCGATCCCAATGGGAAGAAAGGAAAATGAACTGTACATCCTTTAACAGTATCGAATCCGGTGAAGAATCTTCTAGTTATTCAACAGGGCCAACAGAAAGGTGAGTCATTGGAGCCAACACAAACATGAGAAAGTATGCACGGTTGCATCCACAGGCGACATGAATTATTTGTTTTCGCAATTATCCTTTCCGACTTCGAAAAGACAAGTGAATTTATGGAGTAAAAACAGTCACGGCATTTCAAATTATAGGAAATAATGAACTACCTACTCCATACTTTTGTCATTATATATAGTGATATTGAAACTAAAATTTATTCTTCTACTTAAATTACCGTGTAATAACCCTTTACACTCGAAAACCGACTCCCAGGTACCACTCACTTTCTTGTGGTAATTCGAGTGGCGACTGAGAGGCGACATTACGATTTACCCCACTTCTTTTTGTTATTCAATTTTAAATCACCGAGCGCCATTCGATTGCAAATGATTAACATATCGCTTGTCAGCTTCCATAACGTCCCAACTCGAAAATCACAACTTTTCAGTATGAGCAAAAAACACTTTCAAATAAATAAATAAATGCTGAAATCGCCCACATATAATTTAATATTTAGTATCACATTACATTGGTGTCTGACATGTTCTCTGTCAAAGCACAATGGTACTTTTGAAGTACTCTTAAGTACCTAGCCTAATAATGGGTTTGAAAAAAACAAATTGAAACAAATTTTCAGTTCTAACATTATCATAGTCGACATGCGATACGATACTTGATACATTACGAACTACGACCAAGCAGAAAATAGTAAAAGAAAAAGAAAGGAGGATTATTCGCCATGAATAATTTATAATCAGCTTAACTGCGCGTTGCTTTCTCAACACGGAAGCAATGTAAATCGTGCGATTAATATTAAACCCGGCGAGCAGTGAATTTCCAGTTACATCAATAGACGTAAATCGCGGAAGAATATTCGGTTTCTTCCGTTGTAATCCTTTAGGAAATGTATTCTACACGCGTGTGATACTTTGGATAACGGACTTCGTCCCTTCCTGTGAATGGTCGCTTACTGTGTCGTACCAACAGTAATACTGAAACTCGCGTTATCAGTAGGTTCAGTGATAGAAAAGACATTAGTGCGTCTGATAATAATAATATGATAGTGCTCGGATTTACAGGAATCAAAAATGCGTCGCATAATATTCCTGATACAATTGAACTAATAAATCCTATTCATCTG
Organism: Nysson spinosus; assembly: GCA_910591585.2. Classification (NCBI taxonomy): domain Eukaryota; kingdom Metazoa; phylum Arthropoda; class Insecta; order Hymenoptera; family Crabronidae; genus Nysson; species Nysson spinosus. The sequence continues at coordinate 511,112 of OU342852.1, read as the reverse complement.
CAACGGTAATAATTATGAAAACAATATACGCTGAATTCGAAAGAAGTGCCAATAATGGACTCCACAAACTTTTTATAAAAACATGATTACACAACGAAAAATGAATTCGTACTTCATCCATATTTATGAAACAGTATTACGTAATACAGTGATGGTGGACTCTTCTTAAAGAAATGTTATTTATTATTAACACATTCGCACCGGATGACGCACATTTGAGTCTTTGGCATTCTTTACCAGAAACTGATTAACTCAAATGTGAGTCTTTAGATACGTTACACTTTGGTCTCAAAACGTTTGAATAGGCACGTTTTGAGTATGTTATATGATGCGTTTTATAGTATTTTTTGTAACTCTATTTAACAAAGTAACTTTAGCAACGCAACTTCTTGTCCAGGTTATATGTTGGGTGTTATAGTATTTTTTGTAACTCTATTTAACAAAGTAACTTTAGCAACGCAACTTCTTGTCCAGGTTATATGTTGGGTGTTATAGTATTTTTTGTAACTCTATTTAACAAAGTAACTTTAGCAACGCAACTTCTTGTCCAGGTTATATGTTGGGTGTTATAGTATTTTTTGTAACTCTATTTAACAAAGTAACTTTAGCAACGCAACTTCTTGTCCAGGTTATATATTGGGTGTTATAGTATTTTTGCATCTATATTTAGCAAAGTAACTTTATTTGGCTGAAATGCTCCGACACGAATGTGTTAAGATAAATAAACGAGTCGTATAATATAATACTAAACAAAATAACATTGCAGAAAAGCAAAACGAAGTAAACAGAGGCGAAACCTATGCACGTATCCGTGACTCTTAATAGACCTTTAAAGCGGCTGAGTTGGTGCGTAAAGTGTCAAGTTTTTCATCGTTAACTGGAACGTCTTGTGAAACCTGGGACGTTCGTCATTGGCATGCCGTAACTATTGCGAGTACGCTTCTCTTTTATCGACTAGTTTAGCGAAACTGGAATTCTGCGGTGTAAATGTTTGTTTGAGAGCAGAAGGTACATACGTAGTCATGGCAAGACGTGTGTTAACCCTTTTAGTACTTTACAGTCGATATGTCGGCTTTGTGGGTTTTCCGGGAAATGCCTTGAGCCGATATGTCGGCTTTCCATGTTTGATACAATTTAACCCTTTGCAACAACTAAAGTAAATGTTAATGCGCTTCTCCGTCGCTGCTTGAGTTGCGTAATAAACTGAGTGGTGACTGAGAGTCGCCTCCGAGTTCAACATGTTAAAAAATCACATATTCTTCAAGGTATTTTTTGACGATTCCCGAAAAACTTATAATGTATTAGGAGTATCGACGATCCTCCAATGCCATAACTCCCATTTTGAAAAAATCAAATCACCATTAGCCCTATTATATGTTACCTGAATTACTTTGTATTATTTTAGCATTTTCGAATGATTTAAACTAGTATTATAGTAATTTATTATCATGATTAATATTACGAACATTATGCCGTTATCTATGATCTCTAACCGACGATCCTCCAATGTCATAATTCCCTTTTTTCTTTAAATCAAATTAACCGTTTTCGATGCGAATTTATTATCATTATTAATATTACGAACATTACGTCGTTATCTATGATCTCTAACCGACGATCCTCCAATGTCATAATTCCCTTTTTTTTTTAAATCAAATTAACCGTTTTCGATGCGAATTTATTATCATTATTAATATTACGAACATTACGTCGTTATCTATGATCTCTAACCGACGATCCTCCAATGCCATAATTCCCTTTTTTTAAATCAAATTACCAGTTTTCGATGCGAACAAATTCTCCACTTCCGAATTGATTACTTTCCGGTATACCTAATACTAGTTAGGAGAGTTAAGATCACCGTGCCAGAAAACGACCATTGAAACTCGTGAAAAAATGTCACGAAGATTCGTAGATTAGTAAGGTTGATCAGTGACAGCAATAAAACGTTTTATTGGCCCTGTTCGTTTGTCTTGCGAGTTACTGGGACACGATTCTCTCAGAGGTGGGGCGTTATCAGACTCTACGGTATCTGTTGCAGCTTGCTGCCTTTCCACGACTCGTCACGGTGTAACTCGCCGCGGTTGATACTTCGTATCCATCGTTGATGAAACGGTGCGTCATAATTCGGGAAAACTCTTAACAAGTTCGAACCGCTACGTATCTGATAAGATAGCACGCAGCTAATGTTCAGTGTGTAAAAAGTTTGACGGTGCTATAGTACAATAAAAAAAACTCGGGAGAATATGGAAGCACATTATATCGTTAGTGAAAACCATCTTTCGACGATATGAATTGATCTAGATAATGGAATCACGTGATTTGTAAGATTTTATGCTTGGAATTTGAAAAGTACGCAACATTTACTTGGTGTATCATACACCTGCGCAGTATTCAATATTCTGTTGTTCCAAAGATTGTGGAAAATGTGGAAGAGTTAAGTGATGTAATGCAAGTATCATGAAATGCAACAAGTGACTGGTTGATTAAACAACATTGTGGTGTTAATGATTCAAGATTAATTTATTATTGGATAGGAATCTGTTCAGTAAGGTATGAAGAACACATTGTAAATTCAAATGATCGGAGAGTAAAAGGAAAATAATATTGAACGTTAGAGGACAAGATAATAAAAGTGAAGTGTTTCATTGCACAACGGAAGGTGTCCCATGATTTATTGAGAATTACAGCAGGAGAAAACGTGAGAGATACCGGTTGCAGTAAAAGAGTTGAATGAAAAACTGGAAAGTGATGATACTGGAAAGCGTGATGCTGTTCCGCGAATAAACTTACGTCAGTCGTGGATATATTCAACTAGCAACAAATAAAAAATATAGATCGGAAGATCCTTGAACTATGCAACCGTGAGTTGTCAAGTAGGATTCTAACTGTAAGAAGTAGACAAACAGCATTGATTACAAGACAAGCCGTGATATAATTAGCATAGATGAATCAGTGATACTTTTTACTTAACACTTGACTCTGCAGGAAGAATACATTTAATGTTAATAGTACAACTAAAAGACCCACTTAAATGTACTCATTATAAAATAAATCGATTAACTTCCATACAGTATCCAGAAAACTTAACATTGCGTCAGGTTAAATGTGACGTACGAAGAAGTACTTAAAGCGTTTAATTTATATTCGAGACATTATTCCGACGACTGGTGTAAACAGTTCACGAAGGTGACAAAGTGCACGCGGAATCCATTAAGGCAGGAAGTGTGGAGTGAAAAAAAAGAAGAAAAATATTTAGCATTGGTTATAGTGGCAACTACATTGACACTGACGAAAGAAGAGAAATTGGCAGCTACCGTTAATGAAATGCCAGTGCTGAAAGTTTGCCAAGTTGAAGTATCCCGATGAAGAAGTTTGAATCTGTATTGTTGGCGCTTTAGGATTAAATGAAACAGTGCTTTATGCGAAGGATAATGCACAAGAATGAACCCCAGGGAAGTGGGTGAGACTGTGTTGAACGAGGCCAGACTTAGAGGGTGCAATTTGATCACTTTAATTACTAGCAATCGCTTCTATCTCATCAGCAAGGATTGGCTCTGCGAAAATTGCTATCGTCCTTTGGAAACTCGATCGCGTGACTTTCATCACCGATGTTTGTGAGTTTCATTCGAGAATACTTTCATTTATCATTCGCGACAATTTAAGTCTTTTAACACAAGACAAATATTAGGGGTAGACATATGTAATGTCGTTTTTAATACTTTTAGAAAATTTTGTTTCATTTAATGTTTAGTACAGATTAATTAAGAATATAATATCCATTATTATTGGTAACCTTCTTCCATCTCCCTGGCAGACTTGTAATTCTCTAATGACAATAAATTTAATTAGTATATGGATTATGTAATAACATGTCCACGTAAAAGATGGCGCTGTTTATTCAATATGAAGAAAGCGATATGATTTGTGGGTACCCCTGATATAAAGCAGAAAGTTTATGTGTTTGTCTGTTTGTCTGTTTGTCTGCCGTTTAAAAACTTTCGAACGGTTCTCTTTCAGAATTATGAATTAATCAAAAGCAGAATTTAAATTCCTGGCAAGGCCGGGTAGTAAACCTAGTTTTCTTACATTACACGCCATTTTTGCATTCGTGCGATACTTGGGTATTTTGTATAAATATTTTTCTTGAAGTAGTCGCTCCTTGGAGACAAAATATAATTAGAAAGTGCTGCGTTAAATGCAACGCGATTGCATTACGGGAATTATGTACTACGTAACATTCTTAATCAAATCGAATTATTAGACTTTGTATTTTTGACAATTTCCGTTTTATCAACACAAGAACGTTAAAAAATCGCGCGTATTTTTATCTAATGCAATAAGATCATATTAATATACAAATTTGATTTTAACAAACTTCCACATTTAGAATAACCCAATTTATATTTTATCATTTTCGGATTATTTGAACTAGTATTGTTGCAATTTATTATCATTATTAATATTATGAAAATTACTATAATTACATTAATAAACAACTATTCTACAAAGAAATGACACATTAATCATTCGAATACAATCACGAAGGAAAGGATTTATCCGCCGTAAGATTTGATTAATTTCGTTGCAAATGTTATAAATATTATATGCTATAGTACAGTACATTATACATATTTATTGTACATATAATACATTATACATAGCCTTATTTCATACCACAAGTTATTAGCAGCAGGAAATCTCAGAAAATGGAATGTTATGAACTTGACAATTTTTAATAAATACTGCTGGCTCACTTTGACTGTTTTGGTAGTTCTAGTGTTAAAACAACAAACATTTAGGAGTAAAGTTCAAAAGCTGTATCGTTCGAATAATTCTGAGCGGTAGTATATAATTAACCCTCGATTTACACGGCATTCGAATTGCACGATTTTGGTTTAACACGCTTGAAGAAATGCGGAAGAAAATACGTACTTTTGAATATATATTCCATATATCTTGCTCGAATTAATGAACTGTTATTTAAAAATAAAGTAAACTCCCGTATAACGCGAGTTTCTACAACGCGAATTCCTAGAACGCGCTAAAGATATTGCGATGACTCTTTTTATATAACGCCATTCTTGTACAACGCGCTATACAGTAAACTCCCGTACAACGCGAATTCCTACAACGCGCTAAAGATATTGCGATGACTCTTTTTATATAACGCGATTCTCGTACAACGCGCGATAGAGTAAACTCCCGTACAACGCGAATTCCAACAACGCGCTCAAGATATTGCGTTGACTTTTCTTACATAGCGCGATTCTCGTACAACGCGCTATATAATGAAATACAGGAATCCCCTGATAATGCGATTCCATGCAAGGCGTAACTATTAACCGCGTTATACGGGAGTCTACTGTATGTACTCTAGTTTGTTGACACAATCTCCATTACTGTTTCATATGGATTTGTTGAATTTATTACATATTTCATTTCATTAATATGTAGTGTGTAGTTTTTTTGCGGCTATTGAGAAGGCCAACAAATTAAAAGAAAACTTCTTTATTTCAATGCTTCGACGAAACGTTTCGATAACGCAATTGTTATCCTCTTCAGTCGATAAAATGTCAGGCTTAACTAAACACCTAAGACGAAGATTTCACCTAGGGTGACATTATTGTAAAGGAGCATATCCTAGGACTTCTTGGCACATTTTATCGACTGAAGAGGATAACAATTGCGTTATCGAAACGTTTCGTCGAAGCATTAAAATAAAGAAGTTTTCTTTTAATTTGTTGGCCTTCTCAATAGCCGCAAAAAAACTACACACTACATATTAATAATATTACGGGCAACCTCAACCTTCAAGAAAATTATATTTCATTTCAATGCGAAATGTGAATTCGAATTGCATGATTTCGATTTACACGGTATTTTCGGGGAATCAATGTACCGTATAAATCGAGGGTGAGTTGTACATCGTGTCATTTCCTCTGGTTGACCGTGTAGACCAGGATTCTACTTCACAATGACGGCGGCCAGGATCCTTCGTAGAAAAGGACGAAGGAAAACAAAAAGGTGTCCTTTGTTGGGGGTCAAGGTCGACGTTGCCATAGCAACGGGATCGGAAAGCGTGTCGTCGAGTACGTTGAACATCGTAGAAGAATTAAATGCTATGCTGGTGGCACCGTCGAACCGGTCGACCGAGTCACTTTGTACTTGTTAGGTTTTAATAATACCTGCTGCGAGTATAGCCAGGCTGGTAGTGCCGATCCTCGCCAGCTAGAAGAGAGTTCTGCTAGTGTTTTTTCCAATCATCCTGTGAATGGGCTAAAGTTCACGGGACAAACTATAGGAAGTTGTATATACAGTCGAGTCTCCTATTATGCGTATCTGTTTAATGCGGTTTTGAAGTTACGCGGCGAAGCAATAAAAGCAATAAAAGCAAGGGAAAACAAGTAATCCAAAGAAATTTAAGAAGTTTTAACGGCGTAACACGCTTATCCAGTTAGTTTCGTTCTCTTTATGTTTTTCTGCTGGGAATTAAAAGAGAAGAGAATAATTCCCACGCGCGAATAAAGCTTTCCTGATTCGAATTGGGAATCTTTTTATGCGTAAACGAAGCGAAACAAGTGAATGTGTGTAAGTTACCTCTTTCGTGCTGCTGGTATCTGAACAAATTATCCCTAGTTTTAGAAAGAAAGTAATATCTTTTTTGTGCGATTTTTTATGCGGATTTCTGTAGACTTTGCTGTACTTTGGTTACTGCCGGACTTTGTCACTTAAAATCGTACACCTAGCGATTCGGGTAATTTGTTTCTGAAAACAAAAATAGTGCTAAATGATTAAAACTTTCTTATTTTATCGAAGCAACGTGTAAAACACATAGAATGCTACTATTTGAAAAATATTGGGTTGCCCGGAAAGTTCACGCTGATTTTCAGTAGTTTTTTGGTGACAAACCTGACAAGAAATTCCGGGAGGTTGGAATCTTCAAATTGCGTGAAAAATGGAGAAACTTTATGGAAAAACACGGTGAATACATAATTGAATAAAAATATATCGCCATATAAAAATATTGCCTTTCAATTTCCTTAAAACTCGGCATGAACTTTCCGGACAACGCAATATTTTATTGTTTCTATGCATTTTTAAACAAAAAGATTGGAGATTCGCCAGTTTTACAGTGTTACCGACAGAGTACGATTTTTACTGAAACCTAAATTTCATATGGAACGACAAATTTCCTTTAATTTATTAAATGACCCGTTCGAAACCCGAAACGGTTAACTCTATTGAACAAAAAATGGTGGAAATTAATAATTACGAAAAGTTAAGCACAATCATGTTATCATGTGCTTCGGCCACTAAATTCCGTAAAACTGCAAAAAGTGCAGTAAATCATTTTAGCGTTTAAGCGGCTCAAATATTTTAAAAGTTCCGTTATTTGTTTCATATATCAAATAAAGAAACATTAAACTACATGGCTCTATATAAGTTTTAATCGTTTAACACTATTTCCATGTTTTATTGAAAAGAATTATCTGAATCCCTAGGTGTACGATTTTAAGTGGCAGTCACTGTATAATTGCCGATTATGTAACCTAAAACACCGATGCGATAATTGCTACAACCGATAGTTAATCTTGGATCGTTAGAATGAGTCTGGTGTCAGTTTTGCTATAACCATTAATTAATACATTTTAATCGAGTAGTTGGTAGTACTGGTACTCGTATCGGGAGTGTATCGTTGAGTGTAAGATACCAGTATTTTTCTATTTCTTTGGATAAGGATTTCTTGGATGATTACGATGAAGTAATAGACTTGTAATAGACTTGTATATAATCTTCATATCGTTGCTGCACTTTTTAGATAATGCTGCTTAAACAACCTGATGTATTTATAAATATTACATAAACTGCAGTAGTTTATCAACTTATAATTGCCGGTTCACTAATATTAATTAACTCGTTGAATGCCGTGGGGTCGCAGTTAAAGGGTTAAATAGTGAACACCTTGAGAGGACAATTTTGTTTGCAGAATTATCAAAGGCAGTCATATATTGTTAAATGGAAACGTATTTTTCTCGTCTAAATTATGATTACTATTGTTAGCATGATTGTAAATTAAAACATACATAATCGTGTAACTTTAACACACGATATTAATAAAACTCGAATCAAATATATCGCTAATATTTCTGCAATTTTTAATATTTTTAACATTACGATAATTATGTAAAGTAACTAATGTATCCTAGAGCGCTTAAACACTTTCATGTTTAGACGTTATGTAAACGTTACGTATACTACCGCGGGGTATCGTATAACACGGATTTCGGCCCGGAACTCAACTTGTTAAGTTATTCGTGTAATTATTTAATCCCTTTGCACTCGAGAGGCGACTCTCAGTAGCCGCTCAGTTTATTGCAACAATTCAGGTGACGACTAACAGGCGACATTAACACGTTGAGCGCCACGCTGAAATCCGTGTTATACGATACCTCGCGATACGCGTCCGTAACGTCTACAAATAAAACTGTTTAAGCACTGTACGATACATAGGTTAGTTTACATCGTTAGCGTAATGTTAGAAATATTAAAATTTTACAAATATTAGCGATATATTTGATTCGAACTTTAGTAATATTGGCATTGCCGGTCACCAGTGACCGCCACGGCGTTCAACGTGTTAAAATTGGTTCCAGTTGTCGATGATTTAACGTTTAATAACAAAATATAACTGCAGAAAATCTTAATGTCGCGTCTCAGTCGCTACTCGAGTTGCCGCAATGAACTGTGTGGCGACTGAGAATCGCCTCCGAGTGCGAAGGGTTAAATACTGAAAAAGAGAAAAGCAACTCGTACAATTTAAAAACGAGATAATTGCAAAAATTGCAAAATTAAGAACAAGATAAAAATATCAAGTACTATATTTATATTTTGAACGGTTCAGTATAATTACTAATGAACAAAATCAACTTGAATTTCATTGCTTTATATTTAATTAATTATTGTTATGACATTTGTCGATAATACTAAACGTGCAATTTAATAAATAATGGTATGCGCGTTAAAGGAGCTACCATGTACACTTAACCCTCGATTTACACGACATTCGAATTGCACGATTTCGGTTTAACACGCTTGAAAAAATGCGGAAGAAAATATGTTCTTTTGAATTATATTATGTATATCTTTCTTGAATTAATGAATTTTTTTTAACAATATGTGCACTAATTTTTGAAACAATACAGAATACTGTTTCATATGGATTTGTTAAATTTAATACATATTTATTTTCAATGTAAAATGTGGATTCGCATTGCACGATTTCAATTTACACGGGATTTTCGGGGTACCAATCTACCGTGTAAATCGAGGGTTAGGTGTACATTAATATTGTTGAGAGACACACCAGAGACAATGAGTTTGGGACGAATGCATTTTTCCATTACCCAAGTGACTGTTTTTCACAGAAAAAACATTTTAGCTATTTAACTTAAGATGCAAATGTTGGTAGCCCCCTCTCATATTTATTTTTAACGCTAGAACTACCGAAGGGGTTGAAATGACTTGGCTGTCATTTTTAATTAAATTATTCGAATATACCACGGCGAATTGTTTGAGATTTGATATACCTTTATTTTATAACATAACGTGAATAATTTAATCCATTAATTAACTTAGATCCTGCAGCAATGATTTATTTATAAATAAATGTGTAAGCATAACCGAGTATATATTCGGTAGTTCTACTGTTAAGGGGTTGGTATTACTGGAATATCAGACAACTCTTGTACTATATGTGCTTTTTGAAAGTGCTATTTTTTCCTTTGACTTTAATATTACAAATAGTTAAAATAAAATATTAATCCGTAAAGAAAAATTATAAAAAATAATTTTTCTTCAAATTTGAACTTGTACCAGTTTGAATAATAATGGTTTATATTACAATTCCGCTTATTGTCTTACTATCGTCTACAGTTTGTAAATGCAAAATACAGGTTTTGCACTCCAAATTAATAACCCCAATGACCCTTTTGCAGATCATATTCATTCTTTTGCAAATCAAGCTCTTCAACAAATTTGTTTTAATATATTTTAATATATTGTAATAAAAATAAAATCCAGTGTAAAGTGAAAAGGTGAATTTGGTTTGCAAAGAGGTGATTATGATCTGCAAAGGGTTAATTTTGAGTAGGAAACCAGTATTAACAATATCGCGTGGATTTCTGTGTTTCATTTGAAGCATATCTTCATATCAGTTTCATTCCACGTTGAAATATGAACTTCGAAGAAGTGATTGAATATGTCAAGCTTTATAATTCCTGGTGCTGTAATTATTTATAAAAGGCCTTGACTAAAACTTAACGATGTTTTATTTACAGTGGTAGCGGCAGCAGTGACGGTGCAGAGGGTGGCAACAGTGAAAAATTATCACCTAGCAAACTTTCGGAGCTCACAGCACCCAGCCCGGGACCTTCGAATAACTCCTACAGTCTACTTCAAAATGATAACGTGAGTAAATTCTCTATATAATGTGTGTAAATTACCTCTTTTGTACTGCTGGTATTTTAAAAACTTATCCTTAATTTTACCAATGAAGCCATATTTTTTCTGCTGAATTCTGTGGAATATATCTGCCGCATAAAAACAGACTCCACCGTGTATGATTGAATATGATAATGACGATTGCAGGCATGAATAATTTTCTTCTGATACGTGATTATTTTTGAGAAACATATTTCCTCGTATATCATTTGATATACTACATGTTAGTGGATGGAATTTAATTTTGACGTTTAAGAATATATGTGACGTCTGGAATTTTGCAACTATACTGTTTGTGTACCATATGTACGTTATGCCTTGTTAGTCTAACTAAATGAGAATCTATTTATGGTTGAGCGATATTAACGTGCACCTGTTCAAAGGAACCGCGTCAACCCTTCCTCTATTCCGAGCAGGAATCCGAAATCGCGTATTTACCTTCGTGCTGTTTGCATCAATTACAATAATCACAATCAAAACGATTGATAATTTTGCTTGAATTCAAAGTTCGATTTATAACCCAGCTGCTTATCACAGCTATCATATTTAATTGATGAATATCAATTTAATCGACAGTTGTGTAACGGACAGTATTAAAAATGTTAAGTATTTTGCTACATAATTATGTGGGAAAGATTCGCAAGACTTTGAATCTGTCGACTTAAACGTAAAATTAAGTGTTAATTGTTTTTGTATGTTTTTAAGATAATTTTGCATAGCAATTAAATTTGCTATTCACCCCATCCTTCGCCAAGCGACTATCATCCTTTGAAACATTTAGAACTCTTTTTACGGACTAATATTTTTATTAAATAAATATCTTTTGAAAAAAGATATGAAGTTTTAAATATTCATTCAAAAATTCGACATTTCATATGCAGCAACCTAATACATCGAATTGGTATAATGGACAAATACATATCGTTTCATTTTATATAATGCCTAAGTATCAAATTAAATTAACCTTCGTTATTTCCTCTAAAAAGAATTATTTAAAAAAATAAAGATATTAAGATCTGCTTCTTGTCAAAACGAACAAAGTGATATAACACACTTCTGGGTACAGTTCATGTTTATTGAGAAAAGGTATTTGAAAATATGCACTTTCATATTTATATAATGGTATAGAAATATACATAGATGAAAATTTGCATGGTTAACCCTTTTAGTACCTTAGAGCCGATATATCGGCTTTCCATTTTTAATATAATTTAAACACATGTAGTGACATGACAAAATTAATAGGTACCTCAAAAATCGCATATTCTTCAAGGTATTTTTTGACGGTATCTGGAAAACTTATTATAAGGGTTAATATAACGGAACTCAATATCTTCTTCTTCTTCTTCGTCGAAGCTTACGAGTAGAAAGTAATTTAAAAAGTAATTTTTCTTCCTAATTTTAAGGATCAAGAAACCAAATGTGGTAGTTCCAATATTACAGTTTTCGGGGAACAATCGTTTCAAATTTAGGTATAAATTTAACACTTAACTTAAAATAGTTTTCTGGATGCTGAAGGCAGCTTGTAACGAATTAGAGAAATGCAGCTTTGCCAGGTGGTAAGGCTTTTACGTTTCAGTAGAATATGAGTCACTTCAGCGAAAAAACTTCGTGAACTGACGTAATGAGTTACGTTCCAATTCGCGTCGAAGAAAAAAGAGTTCGAGCTTTTCCCGCTGCGTGGCGAGATGCATGAAAATTATGCCTTTCGAATCGTGTCAAGGTGATTTTTTGATATCCCAATGAAAGAAGCTTTTGTTCGAGACGCACAACGCAGCCGTAATTAATAATAATCCGTGGAGCAAAAATATCAGATGCTATAAAAGCGCGGCGACAAAAATAATCTGGAATAAAAGATATTTAAAGAAATCACACCACGTAACACTTGGCTTCAGCTATAGGTTATTTATTTCTTTTTGTTTTCGATCTCGTAAAGTCCGCATTTTACGCGAAAAATGATCGTTTTCAAAATAAAACAGGTCAATTAACGTTCCAACAATTTCAATAATATTAGAAATATAATGTTATGCATTCGTAAATAAAAAGTATCCGTTATATTTATCTGATATGATTATTGCACTGATAAAAACATTCAGCTGTGTAATAATAAGTTCATAATTTTGTCGGTGATTGTTGGCCAACCGCGACTCATTTTTATGAAAAACGTCTAAACGTGCAACGCGTGTCGCATAAATTTTGCATTACACGACGATTAGAATTATGTATAAACAAATAAGAATACATTATATATTTACAGTGTTACTATCAAGTTATATTAATAGTAAATTAATTAATAATAACTAATAATGATAAATAGTTAATAATTAATAATCAATTAATAATAGATAAAATTGATTTTTATGAATTTCATTTGATATTTAAACAGTTCGGAGGATTTAAAACTATCGCAATTAAAATACGTATTTGGAGTCAATTACTAGCCGGCATAGTCAATTAATAGCGATAATATCAACACTTTGCCGTCCGGTGGCACACCAGTGGTGCAGCTTACAAAATGACGGACAAATACCGGTGCCGCGTTACTTATTGTTGTTTTTTCCCCAATTTCCTTGTTAGCATACATTTATTTACGCATACCCTCGGAATTTCGCGTAAATCAAGTAACAGGATCTCAAAAGTTATTGTGATTTTTATGTTTTACTATAATATTATATATTGTAATTACAATATGAACGATCCCGTGAAAAGTGCCGGCGACAGATAAATGTATTTCTATCATAAGTGCGGACGTCAAAGTGTTAATCATTAATAGGTACATATAATTTACTTGAAACTTGCGAAACTCTGAAAATTGTTGTTACTGAGATTACTCCCTCTTTAACCCTTTGACGTGTATCCCGTGACAGTCACGGGCAGGGCATCAATACCAAACAGTTTATCCCGTGACTGTCACGGGCAAAGCGTCAAGTGTTGTAAAATCTACCATACACGTGAACTGATTACTAACAAGGTACATATAAAACACGTCTTTTTACATTTTTGATTACGTGCCGAAGTGTTTTAGAACATAAAGAACTAGACACTCTTGGACCAGAATTCGTAATTTTACCTCACTCTGAAAGGGTTAAGAGTACTTCGAACCCTACATGTTATCACATCAAACGGTCCAACTTGGATAATTACGGGTGACAACGATTGTACTTAACGATTCAATGATCTCATCCGGGGTCGAGAAACGGCTTTATAAACGGCTCTTAATGACACGAAACCAGATCTGCTAAATCGACACTCACCAGGAAGGTTTTAATATTGCGTGATTCACATCTCAAGGAATTTCGCGAAACGCCCTACTAATGAGGTCTTATAGACCCCAGTTATGGAATATTAACAAGTTGATTGCCGTGGGTGTCGCCGGTGACCACCGATGCTAATATTACTAAAAGTCGAATCAAAGATATCGCCAATATTTGTCAAATTTTTAATATTTTTAATATTACCATTACGATGTAGAGTAACTAATGTATCATAGAGCACTTAAACAGTGCTTTTTTATTTTTACAGTTGCATTACATGTGAAATGTGAAATGGTACAGAAACGCTTTGCAAAACCAATTATTTTTGTCACTAAATCATTATATAAAAATTAGAAGAGAATTTTGCAAAAATTTATATTAAATCTAATGCACAACATTATATTAGTACCGATTATATGAAATCAAAATTAACGATGAAAATATTTTATATCAGAAGTGCTCGAATAATTGCAGTTTTCCAGAATAATTGCAGTTTTTCAAAATTGCCAATAGAAGCGATTCGCAGTAATTATTGATTTAAAGATAGACAAACAATCAAGCTTTAAATCTCTCTTGGCATACTGTATTAATAAATATTTAATATTAAATTAGTTAACATCCAAGTTCCTAATTTGTTAAAAGAATCGGAACGCAAATTTCACAATACAGTAGACTCTCGTATAACGCGGTTAATACGTTACGCGCTATATGAATTCGCGTTATAGGAAATCGTGCTGTACAGACATTTGTCTCGTATAACACGCATAATCAAAAGTAACATGTTTGAAATGATTATTGCTATGCCAACTTTTATCAAATAGGACAGTATTTTAAAAATAAATGGCATATATACAATGAAGAAAACAATCCAATGCTCAACTAAAACAGATCTCATTCTTAAATCAGGTAATTCCTATGTTTTATTATTTGGCGCGTTATAGGAATTCGCGTTTTACCGGAGTCTGCTGTATCAGCATTCATTTTGATACCTTTATATGTTATGCTTTCGAATAATGCGAGCTATACTTTCAGCCCTACGTGCTAATTGCAATTAAACTTCGTTAAATTTCATTAATTAATTCAGAAACAATTTAACGGTGCAGTAGGACAGCAATTTCTAGTTATCAACATTTGGAACTACAACTGCAAATTATTCATACATTCTCGTTTATGGCTCTCTGTGAGGCGGTGCATATTAACGATAAATATGCACATGTGCACTTCTGGGCGCAGTTTATATAATCTTAGGTGGCGCGTGCGCACAAGACAGTTTAGAAACACTGCTTCAAACCGTCGGATACCGGTTTCATCTTGCAACGAGTCAATGTTCTATTTTTCGTTCGAAAGTATTAGGGATACCGGAAAGTAATTAATGTTTCAGATACTTTATGAAACTCGGTTGATATTTTCAAACTAAACATTATTCTATTATTCTCATAATTCCCTTTTTGAACAAATCCATTCCCCAACTTTTAATGTGGGAACATTCTCCACTCCCGAATTGGTTACTTTCTGGTATACCTAGTACAATATTTTTTGTGTTCTTTTTTCTGTTGTTTGTGCAATTGCTATCTGAGAATAAGGAAATAGGACGTATTGAACAGAAATGATTATATTATTTTATAACAAGGTATTATTAATTTCTTTTTTCGATGTCAGACTACTGATAAGAGCAAAACTCTTTGCCAAAACGTTTCGCCCTACACAGAAATAAAAAGTGGCTAATTATTATAAAGGATTATTACTTTTATTCATTAACGGGAAGAGTTTGTCCGTTGTGCGAGAGATTTTTCAACGAGATGTTGAAGAGACGTAGTATAGACAGAATTAATTCCATAGAACACAATTTTTATGTGCGATGGCCCACGCGTTTTATAAAAAAGGGGTTTAAAATTAGACGCGATTTCCATACGTTTATGCATCCTTCGTTGGACAACGTGAAGTTGGCGGAATTCGGGTCCGCGTGCTCTGAGTCAGAAGCGTTATGCGTTCCGCTAACGTCACGTTGTACGGTGAAAGGTGCATAAATATATGGAAATCATGTCTAATTTTAAACCCCTTTTTTGAAAAATGCGTAGGCTATCGCACATAAAAACTGTGTGCTATAGAATTAGTTGTATCTATGTCGTTGGAAAATCGCACACTCAACTGACAAACTCTCCTCGTAATTTACGTTCTCGCGTAATATAAACACAATATGGCACACTTTATTATTTTATTCTACTATAATCTTATTCAAAGCACTTATTGACCCTGCACATAATATTATAGGATTCTTGTTTGAACAGAAATGTATATTTTGATTATAAGTAAATATACATTCGTATACGAAATATTAATTCGTAAGAAATTATTTACTTACGAGAGTCTAAAAATAATTGTCAAATGTGAGGAAGAGTTCGAAATGTCGTACTATCGGCGTGTTCAAAGAACATCGATAAATTCGTGTCCAAACTGTGACTATGTTCAATCATCTTCATAATAGCCGAAATGAGTTGGCAATGAAGCAAATAATTTGATAATTGCGCATATGGATTATAGTATTTCTTTGCAAGCTTGTTATTACATAAAACAGGAGTTGCAATCACTGATCATTAAAACAATTCTAATTCTATTTTTACTTATGGAATTCTCTTCTAATCCCGATTTACGCTTTCTTTGTGAGTAAACATCAGCCGATAAATCTAGATAGTCGATAATAAAGAATTAAATACCTGATGATTGATTTTCCAAAAATGTCTGGAATCGTCATGTGGATTGTATTTACTGCCGTGACGTGCAATTTTACCGTCGTACAAATTTATCCATTAACCCCCGCCGTAAGTCATTCGAGTGGAATGTGCGCCTTCCGTGGAAGAAACTCCGAGCTTTAGAAGGAAGGAGTTCCACGAAAGCAATGAATTTCGTGATCCACGCGTTAGAGATCTTTCTCCTACGGAACCGAAAATCACCTGATCTATTTATTCCTGTGCCAATCCGAAAAAAAGTTCTGCCTGAGCCAACCGAAGACAAAGAATAGCACGCTTTGCTGTCTCAAATAGTTTCGCGGCGGTGTCTCGTATTTGTATTTTTCTTTTTAACACGTTGGAACGCCATGGCGGTCACTGGTGACCATCGAACATTACTAAAACTCGAATCAAATATATCGCTAATATTCGTAAAATGTTCAATATTTTTAAGTGTTAAGTATTAACGGGGAAGTGCTTCTTTTCTTTTTCTTCGTCTCACTTTGCAATATCGGTGTCGTGTGCTCGGTAATGGCCGGCCGAAAAACAATCGATATTATTTCTGACATGCAGAAAGATACATTATACGGATGGAAACGCATCCCTGGCGACAAACAGTGGCCAACTTCAGGAACCAAGTTAATGTGATGTTAATTTATAGAGCTCCTTCTACGAATTCCACGGTTTTCTACAACCGTTCGTATTTTAATTCCCGGAAATTCGTAAAAATAGTTATGATCAACTATTCCGGAAAATAGTTTCTATTATGTAATTTCACAGTACAATATTAGATGTTATAATAATTTATTGGTAGCAATATATGAAATGCAGTAATTGTATAAGAAATCAGAATTATTGTATGATTTAAAGGTATTCAACATTACAATGACATAAATTAAACAACCAAATACCCACATAGGTCGGCCGAATTTGAAAAAGCAATATTCCAATGCATTAACATATACAAGGTGTTTTAAAAGTCAAGATACGTTCGAATATTTCATAAGGGAAGCATTTTCGTTGAAAACATTAAACGTCAAAGTTTTAAGATTTCAATCGGGCTATCAAAAGAGCCCATTCATTTTGGGCCCCGGAACCCCATGGGGCCCAAATTGGAATTTTCAAATGAGAATCTCCATTTTTTATTACAGATTCGTGTTTCGTATGATTATTCGCATCCAGATATGGTCTACCGAATTTTAGACTAATGTCCTTTTTAGGGCCCTAGGGAAAGGAGTTTGAGGAAGAAATCCGTGTTATACGATACTCCGCGATACGCGTAGGTAACGTTTATATAACGCCTACAAATAAAACCAACGCTCTACGATGCATTAGTTACTTTACATAATTATCGTAATGTTAAAAATATTAAAAATTGTACAAATATTAGCGATATATTTGATTCGAGTTTTATTAATATTGTGTCTTAAAGTTATACGATTATGTATGTTTTAATTTACAATCATGCTAACTACAGTTATAGACGAGAAAAATACGATTCCATTTAACAAAATATGACTGGCTTTGAAAATTCTGCAAACAAAATTTTCCTCTCAAGGTGTTCACTGCTTAACCCTTTGACTGCGAAAGGCGTATATATACGCTCTCATATGTCCATGAATACATACGAAAGGCGTATATATGTGACCAGTGAATTTTGCTCGGTGCCACACATTTATTTTTTTAGAAAATTAATACAGTGTGGAACATATTGTTACGTATCAGATAAGAACCGATCAAATAACTGAATCTAAATAACTCCTCCATTTTTCTTATTTTTATCGGCACAATTTAACAGTCAAAGGGTTAAAGTCATTTATATTATAACACGCCTTGAACATTTTTCCTATCATCGTAACTAGAGATGATTAAGTGACTTGTTTTACGTGGGTCACCCTGTACATGCAAATATATATTTCTGCATTGGTTTACAATTAAATATCATACAGAAATGTTATAAAACTTCCGCTTCTATGATGAAGCAAAATATGTCTTTATGAGTTGCAAAATTTCAAGCGATGAAATCTTGTATTTTTTACGGAGGATTTTAACATCGCAGAATCTCGATTTCCACGTAGAAATACGTCTTTGATGAGCTTTTGAACGCATATGTCATAAATATCCGGCACATTCCGAAGCATACGTTTTATTCATTGAGCAGGTGATTTCGCGATGGTGTTTGCATCTGTGACTTTGTGCATAAATTGAATTTTCATTAAACAATATCGGGTCAAAAATAAAATCGTGTAAATTACATTATTTTTTTAATTATTTACAATTCTGGGTAATATGCAAACCTCTATTGATCCTGTAATAAGGATGTTGAAAGGTGTTGACAATAAATAAATTCTAGATGAGAAGTGACTCCGACCACTTTCATAATTACCGGCATTTTTATTATTTATCATAATTACTGGGCATTGTAGTGTATGCATTCAATAATATTCATATAGCAATATTTAATATTATATTGCTTTTATAAGGAATACAATCAAAACCAATATCTGGTTTTATATCCTAATAATTGATTTAAACGATCCGAGGTTTGGATTAAAATATTGTTGCGTGTTAATAAAACTAGATTCAAAACAGCAAACTATACCTTGCGTTTTATGAGAATCTAAACACACCGAGTGTCGTTAAAGTTATTTCTAGTTTATCGGAAATATTCAAACGTTAAGATTTGTTTTCTTGCATTCTCGTACTCCCGACTGGTCAGAAATTAATCTAAGATGTCATTTCTTTGTTAGTCTTATTTTTACCTCCACAAGATTTATCGTTTTCAATATTTTACGATGTGAGTGGTTAAAGAACCATCAACCCGCCACCCCCTTCGCGTCGCCGCCCCCGTCTCCTGCTTCCCAAAATGCAGATTTCGTTTGTCCAAACAAACTAAAAACAGACATTTTAAACCTGATTCACTTTAAAGCAAGAATAGATGGGTCGATACGGAGGCGTAATAAAAGGAACGAAGCAATACAGCTTGTTTTGCACACCAAATTCACCCTTTCGCAGATCATATTCACCTTTTTGCACTCCAAATTAATCAATTTGCAGATCATATTCACTTTTTTGCACTCCAAATTAATCAATTTGTAGATCATATTCACTTTTTTTGCACTCCAAATTAACCATTTTGTAGATCATATTCACCTTTTTGCAAGTCAAAAAGAGGTGAAAAACTGTTTTTTTTTTTGTTAAATATTTAATACGAATTAATCTACAATGTACAATGTATGGACGGTACTCCATCAGTTTAATTGGGAAATAATTACCCATCCGCCATATTTGCCGGGCCTTGCCCCATCTAACTACCATTTGTTCCGAAGTTTACAAAATCATTTAAACGGAATAAATATGGCCACAACAGAGGATATGGAAACGGTGCTGTCTCAGTTTTTGCTTAAAAATCCAAAGAATTTGATAAAAGTGGAATTAAAAATCTGGTTGGAAGATGGCAAAAAGTTATAGTTCCGCATTGTTTATCAATCGTCCCAATATTTTCAATAATATATTCAGCTGTAATTGTATTAGGTGCCCAACTAAGTTCGTGCGCTTTTCGTTGTCCAAAAACGAGACGAAATTTGGTACCGAATGAGTAACTTTTAATCTGGTAAATAATTTCCTCCATATTCTATGACCCTTTCCCAACGTGACACAAGTTTCAAAATCCCATTTTTATAAAAATCTACGCTTTTATTATTAAAAAACTCAGACACTGTCCTCTTTACTTCCTCTCCGTTTATGAAGTTCCTATTGGTTATATAATTTTGTAATGCTAAAACAAGGTGGTAATCTGTTGGGGAAAGGTCCGGGGAATATGAAGGATGAATTAAAGTTTCCCATCCGAGGTTGCAAATTGTTTCTCGGGTCTTATTTGCAACGTGTGGTCTGGCGTTGTCCTGCAGCAAGCGTACACCTCTCCGATTTACAAGTCCCGGTTGTTTTTTCTTCAATTCCTCCTGTACTTTTTGAAGCTGAGCAGAGTACAGGTCCGCGGTGATCATTTGGCCTTTTTGTAAACATTCGAAATTAACAATTCCGGCTGTTGTCCACCATACACATAACAAAATCTTCTGTTGGTGAAGGCCCGGTTTTGCAGTGGATGGAGGAGGTTCCCCAGGTGTTAACCAGTAGGAAGGTCGCTTCTTATTTGTTTATGTGACCCATTTCATCCCATTTTTCATCACAAGTAAGAATAAGATTCAAAAACGGATCATTTTGGAACCGTGAGAGTAGGGAAACGCAAGCCGCTACCCTTTGGCACCTCTGGCTCTCGGTAAGTTCGTGCGGTACCCACCTTCTTACACGATACACTTTACCTACAGTGTGTAGATGTTTCCTAATCGTTTCTTCAGACATACCATGCTTGACTGCAAGCATTTTGCACGACATTTTGGGATCTGTCTCAATATCCACTTGCAAAACTTGATTATTCATAAGAATCGGCCGTCCATCTCGTTGCTCATCTTCGAGGCTTTCATTATCACTTTGAAACTTTTGAAACCACTTTTGCGCAGTGCGATTACTTAATACACTGTCCCCAAAGGCCACACAAATTTTTCTGGCCGCTTGCGCAGCCTTGGCTCCAAGTTTGAACTCATAAAGCAAATATGCGCGAATTACGGCGTTAGACACGGTCATTTTGGAAGTAATATTATAGACGAAAATGAAGTGTAAACTACGATTTTTTTCTACATACTGACTCATTTTGACTTCCTCTAACACCTCCCAAAGGTAAATCGGGTAAAGCAATAAAACCTTTATTGCTCTAGGAGCAATAAAGTGGTCCGCGCGGGAAAAACCGCACGAACTTAGTTGGGCACCTAATATATCTGTGTGTACGTCCTTAAAAAAGGATGGATGAAAGAAATAAATTAGTCGATTTATTTGTGTCCATTGTGCAACGTAATACATTTGTCATTTTGACTGCTTTGGTATTTCTAGTGTTAATCTATTATAATAAAAATAAAATCCAATTTAAAGTGAAAGAGTAAACTATATTTGCAAAATGGTGAATATGATCTGCAAAAGGATTCATTTGAAGTGCAAAACCTGTAAAAATGAAGTCTGGCGAAACATAATTCCCAACGTCTTTATAAATGCGCCGAGTGACGCACGCATTTCATGCACCACGGAAGAATTACTACGACTTTTTCCCTCGATGAGTTCACTTTGACGGTTTACGAACCCCCGTAAGTGAATGTGGTCAGTGGTACACGACACATATGGACGATTTCACTCATGAATGAATTCCCACAGTGCCAAGAGGTTTTCCGTGTGCAAAAAATGGCGCTGCGTCGAAAAAGAGGGGGCGACACAGGATTATAACCTGCGAATGATACTGGCAAACATTCGTTCGCTGACATCAGTTCTTCGCTGACGTTCTTTTCGGGTTGATCGGCCTAGGGATGTTTAAGCATTTAGTGCCTCGTTAGATAAAACAGTGCAGATATATACTTTAACGTAAATATATTACCATTGCATTAAAGTACTACGCGACTGATCAAAATTAATTGCATCATTCATATTTAATATCAAATTTATCAACTTCTTTGGATACTTTTCTTGCTAAGATACTTCATCGGTTTGTGTTTCTGGAAGATTAAAAACGTTGCTTGAAGCAACTTCGGGAAATAGTTGATTAAAGAATGTCACTTATGTGGATGAATTACATGAAAAGTAGAAGCAGAAAGAAGCACGTTCGTAGGAGACGAGTAAGTCATTTCGAATTTTTGGATTATTACGGGAAATACCTTTCGAGGTACAGGTGTTCCTCGTGCAACACGGATTCATTCTAATACGCTTCGAGAATTGGGGAAACCTAGATGCATTCTCGATTTGTCAAAGTGCAATAATTTTGATTAATCATTGATTATTTTAATAAACATATTTCTTTTAGTTATAAAAAAATAGTACACTTTTGCTAATTTTTGGAACCATATTTCTTGTACTCGTCCTTTGTTTCTTATAAGACGGATTCGCATAACGCGACATTCTTTCGGAACCTAACTACTTTGTTGTACGGGGTTGTCTGTACTAGATTGTTGTTTGTTTATTTGCTGAGTGCAAAGGGTTGATCCTTTATAACCCAATATTTTCGCGTTTAAAAGAAAATCGTACAACATGAAAGTTCTTAAACGCGAATAAAAGTAACAAAGTTATTAAATCGTGTAATATGAAATGGCCCATTTCGCCTCAAATCTTTACAGACTTTGTGTCTTCTAAAGACCGCCACTTTCTTCAAAGATTTATTTTTTTTTTATTGGAAACGTTGACAAAAATGCATACAAACAAATGGTGCATATTTTGATTAATGTTACGGGTGTGGATTGACAATGGAAGTAGCGGATTAATAAGATATTAGATGAAACTATATTTATTGGAATATGTACGATATAAAGTATATGTATAAATATATTAAAATATATGTATATACTGACTATCTATATTTCTTAGTTACGATCGCCATTATAGTCAGTTTCTTGTAGCCAAAAGTAGTAATAAGTCCAATATGAAACCAAATTATTAAGATTACGAGTATAATAATAATTATAAAAGTACGGGCAAGAATTGTCACCTCTTTCGGTGCGTTTAAGTAATAATTTCGTTACTATTTTCACGTAATGTACCTTCGTTAAAATCGTGTTTAATTAGATTTACATTATACGATTTCATGTATATGAATTAGATGAATCATGCTAGTTGCATAAGTTGTAAAAGTAATGGAAAACATACAAAATATTGTTAAACTTAGTGAACTACAAGTACTAATATTGATATTAACATCTTAACAATAAAAACGTGGATGTTAACGCTCGAAATTAAACGTTTAAACTAAAGTTATTCATTTTTAATTACCATTTAAAATTGTACAACGAAATTAAATGTTTATGTGTCAAAGAATGTTGCATCGAATTCATTTTGAATTAATGAATAATTAATAACACGTTGGGCTTTAAACGGATGTTTTGTATACTATCCGGTAGTAAAATAATTCTAAACATTCGGAGATTACTTTGTTAGGTTATGTTTGCAATACAAGATGGAGAATAAGTAAAAATGCGGTTTTATGCTATTTTAAGATTATTTCTATTACTCGGATACAAAAATATGCTTCTATTTTTCTCGAGAGAACTTACACCTCCACTTTTTCCTGAAAGCAAATATACGGACGGAAGAAGAAATTCTTCCACTCTTAGTTGAATATACCATTCTTTTATTAATAACTTTCTTACGTCGTACGGTAAACCAACGTAAACTATTTATTTAATATTTCATTTGCAATTATACCAACAATTTATTAACCAATTCTCCCATCAATATAAATCGAGAATATTTATCAATATAATCTAATAAATGTTATCTGCCTGATAAACATTTTTATCAAATTTTAGTATTTCCGAGCTTCTGAATTCTTCCCATTTCACGCAGCCGCCTTGAAACTGTTGTTAAATAATAATAAATGGCGTTTTAGTAAATTTACTAAAGTTCAATTAAAAATGATTTTATTAGGGGTCTGAAAAAAAGACTAAAACTTTTCTATACACCTAATAATTACAACCATTATCACGAATTATATTTAATCATACAATACTTGTCATCTTGTAATCTTCGATAAGTATATATGGAGTTGTAATTTCTCTTTTTCGTTATTTCATCTTCGACGAATTATTTTAGCGGTTGAATCAAATTTCCGAAGAAGCAGCATAAATAGGTGTAACGGATTTGGTTGGTAGATTTATAAATATAACTGCGTCCGACGAGCGATATGCACAGCACACTCATTCGTATTGTTCCTTTTACTAGAGTCGTTACGTCTACGCTTTATTACTAATTCAATATGTCATTTACCAGAGCTCGAACATAATAATCCGAATATAAGATAATGGAGGTAATGAAGAATTTCACACTAGAACTAGTGAACATAGTTATTGTACGAGTGCTAACCTGCCGTTGCAAGCTTCAGGCCAGCGAGGGTCAGCGAGGTGTTCGTACTGGATAGCGTGGAGAGGGTGATCTCGCTTCAAAGTGCCAAAATGCTATCACAATACTTTATTCACAAACTATATACACACCACTGATTATTTACATTGACGTTGTTTGTACTTTACGAGAACTTGATATCTGTTCTCGGAGTCAACTTCTGCTAACACTGACTATACAGTATAGCTGTTATTTGGTTACAGGTTTCGAATCGCGTCGGTAATTGTTGGTATCGAACTTAGGTGGTTCGAGTAAATTGGTTTCTAGTTAATTCCGAGGATGAACCTGTTTCTTTAAACTGTCAAAGATGACTAATGTTCGTTTCTTCGCTCACGATCCAGCTCGTGATGTCCAAAGTCCCTACTCCTGTGGAGGCGTGGAAAGTCTTGGAATCTGTCGCTGGTCTAATTGGTCAAACCGATTTGGGACCTTCCTATTGGTCGCAATTGTTTTGCGACAAATTCCAAGAATCCGCGACTTTCGAAGGGCCGCTGCCAGGTAGCTCCGCGAAGATTGGGACATTTGGCTGCCAGATGTGGGACTGAGTCGCGCGTTCGAGTTCAGGTACAGTTAATTGCAGGGCGCAAGGATCCATACGTGTCGAGCAATAATGAAAAAAGGTGACAGTAGATCCCTACGTCGCTGCAGCTGCGACCAGTCCCAGGGCTCAAGCGACCGTTCGGACCTTAAACTATATATTGTTTCTGGAAGAATTGTCAACGGTACTAATAAAGAAACCGTCCGAACGATGCGCTTGCCCGATCGTGAGCGAAGTGCTGGTTGCAATAAAATGTAGTAAAAAGGTGAAGGCCTTGGGACGGAACAGTTATGTTTACACATTTATTTATACATAAATGATGGCTGGAGGATTTGTTAATTCGCAGTGGCATATTCGAATCATTCAACTAAAAATGGCAGACAAGTGATTTTGACTACCTTGGTAGTTCTAGTGTTAACATTCATTAATACGTGTATGTTAATTTGGTTTAATTCGAAAATGAGCAACTCATCCTGTAGTTTACATTATTATTGTATTTTTAATCGAATCAAGTTAATAAGTTATTATTGACTATTTTGTTACGGTTTGTTTGGTTTACATTAAGTTCAGTGTGTAGATATCTTCGGAAAAGATACTATTTTTTGATAGTGTACCTTGCCTTTTCAAAAATGTATACAGTTTTGTGTGACCTAGTACAAATGTCTAGTTATTTGATACACCACATCGCATTTTAGTGAGCAACATGTTGAGGTCCGCGTCGAAATCCGTGTTATACGATACCTGGCGATATGAGTCCGTAATGTCATGTAACGTCTACAAATAAAATTGTTTAAGCGTTCTACGATCCATTTTTTACTTTAGATCATTATCATAACGTTATTATGGATTTGGATTTTTTAAATAATTTAGTTTATCAGATACGGATGTTTTAAATAATTTAATTTATTAGATATAGATTTTGTAAATAATTTAGTTTATAAGATATGGATTTTGTAAATAATTTAGTTCATAAGATATGGATTTTTTAAATAATTTAGTTTATAAGATATCGATTTTTTAAATAATTTAGTTTACAAGATATGGATATTGTAAATAATTTAGTTAATAGTGTTAATTAAACAGTCGGATATTTTCAATTGATTACAGATGAGAGACGATAGAAGAACGTCGATGGAAGGCGAGAGACTTAGCAATAACAGTGGAGGAATTATTGACGGAAACGGAAGTCGTCCTCTTTCACAAACCTCAAGTGAAATGGATACTCTCGGACCATTGCAACCCGTCAAGCATCGAGAAAAGGCAAAACTCCAGGTATATACATTTCTACAATCACTAAACTATTACGAAACTATGCAAAATGTACTATCATTTCCAAGAGTTTCAAACCCGCACGACAAGCTGTCCAACGCGTGTCACGACGTTTACTTCGAAATCTATTCTGATATTGAACGGTTTGCACAGCAAATAGCATTTGTTAAACGCGTGACACGTAGCATGGATGTAACATCTGACACGTGACAGTGTTACTTCGAAACTGGACAGTTCGTTTCACAGTTTGTGACTTCGATGATGATTTATGAATATCTGCAGAGGCCACTCACGAGATACCTCCCCATTAAATCCGAGTCCCTGGACCTGAGGCATCACATCGAGACTGCTGGACATCAGCTACCTTTAATACACGATGTCATCGTCGACGTCACCACCTGCAGCGGTTATCTTTCCAAGATGAGCAAGAAGTTCCATCACTGGAATAAACGGTGGTTTGTCTTTGATCGGAAACGAAAGACTCTCTCGTATTACAGCGATTGCTCCTCTAGAAAGGCACGCGGAGTGATATACTTCCAGGTACGATTTTTAAACGAAAATAATAATGGTTTTGCAGGAATTTTATGTTTTAATATTGTGGATTAAGGTTTTGATATAATATAGTATAGCAAATCTATGGGGAATTGTGTATATTTAAAGTACTAGGTATGTGTGTGCATAAGTTCGCGCCGTTTTATGAAATCAAAGGAACTTGATCGTTCTTTTAAGCAAAATAGTTTTTATTCGAAACGATATTCTCCATTATTTTTATAATTTTGTTCCATCGATCTTTTTAACTGTATTTCAACTTTCTGAACTGCACTTGTTTCCTTTCAAAGAAAGTACTTTAACTGTGTCATCTAAAAACGGGGGGAACTTAAGCACATACTTAACCCCTTGACATACAAATAAAACGGAATTTCATGGGTCCAAAAAATACTATTTAATTTGGCTCAACTGAACAGTTATGTAAGCTTTGAAACAGAACGGAATATTTACAATGCTAAATATCATTTAATAAGATTGATACACAATATTAATGGACAATAATGAAGTAACATTGTTAAATAATAAATAAGTAGTTCTGTAAAGTATGACATTTTTCCTGTCCGCCGGAGACAGTTCTTGCGTCCCGGAGACGTCAACGTCTACAATGACACGCGAAACAAATGACGTCTCTCAGACGTCATTGTATGCCAAGGGGTTAATAAAAGACTTGTGATCAATTCTGTTGTATTTTTTAGGAGAAATATTAGTTGGTAATTATTGGGAATACTGAGCAATATAAAAAGAGTATTTAAAAACAGTTGCCTTTCATTTCAACTGCATCTATTTTTATTACAAATGTCTTCTTATTAAACATTTGGATCCATATAAAAAATTAATTTGATATGTTCGTTTATTAAACATTTGAATACAAATCCAAAAACATAAATCATAAGATTCTCACATCGAGCCAATATCAACTTTCGATATATTTGAAAGAAAAAAGATGGATGAGTTTGTCATCTTTTTATCTTAATGTAGCGTATTGCATTATAACCCCAGACTAATATACTATTAGTTATACCTTTTATTTCAAAACTTAATGCCAGTATTTTAACCCTTTGACTGCGAAAGGCGTATATATACGCTCTCATATATCCATGAATATATACGAGAGGCGTATATGTAACCAGTAAAATTTAATACAGTATGGAACATACTGTTATGTGTCAAATAACAACCGATCGAATAACTGAATCTCCATAACTCCTCGATTTTTCTTATTGTTATCGACACAATTTAGTGTCAACTACAGTCACGCGAATATCGTATCGTCCGATGTGAACCTACAAACTGCAATTGTACTTCCGCATTTCAAATAAATCTTTAGGTTAAAAAGCATAAATGAACCGTTTATCTTGAAAAATGTACTTAGGCCACTTTCAAAGTACACGGCTCAAATATCATTGTCAAAAATACTAAATAAGCAATTTATAAAAAGTTTGATTATTTATGAATAACTGAAAAAGAATGGTCATTATAGTAGCCAAAAACAGTCAGCGGGTTAATGTTTTTTGTTAGAACCACACAGCCAAACCGGCTGTTTAGAACCGCCACAGTCAAAGGGTTAATAATTATATGCTTGCGAACATGATAAGAAAAAGTATTATTTTGTGTGCGCAGTCGATAGAGGAGGTTTACGTGGATCACATGAACACCGTAAGGTCACCGCAACCATCGCTGACATTTATCATCAAGACATCAACCAGACTGTACCATTTAATGGCACCGAGTCCAGAAGCAATGCGAGTTTGGGTGGACGTGGTTTTCACCGGCGCAGAGGGTTATCATGAATTCGATCATGGTGTCTGATCAAATGACCATTACTCTGATTTCGGTCACGATTTGTTTTTTTGAAGGATCTCCTTGATCCGATTCCCTAAATGGCCCGAAGCCTTGCGAACCTCGGCGAGATCTATGAGATTATCTGATGTCAAGATCAGTGAGGATTCATAATGAATCGTCTGCAGGCTCGATCTTTAATTAGAGAACAGATGGCCTCTTTGAATTTGCGAGAATAAAATTGATGATGATCGGTGCTGAAAAATATATTTAGGCAGCTGCATAAAGGCTAAAAAAACGAAACAATACCATTGACTCATGCCATCAGTCTTAGAAATAACAGTAGTCTTTGTCGTTAGAGTCACAGGAATTTTCGAATAATTTCTTTTTAACACTAGAACTACGGCAGCCATCAAAATGACGAGCCCGCGGAATTTAAAAGCGTTCAAATTTATAAGTTTCCATTTTCAAAAGATTTCTTGCGGCTCACGTTACATAATGGACGTAAGTGAATCGATTAATTTATTTTTTTCCATACATCCTTGCCTCTTTAAGGACGTATATGTGAATGTGTAAGTATAGCTGAGTATAGCGTCCGTAGTTCTAGTGTTAAAGAAGTACGTCAATTAATCGTGGAACATGGATTTCATGATGTTTCTTCGATAATTTTTACGGTATACAATAAAACGTTTAATTAATTGTGCCAACGCGTATTGCGACGAGGGCATTAATAGTACATCGCGTACAAGTATTATTCTTTCGATTGCAGGCTAATTACAATTTTATTCTATTTAAGTAAATAAGCGTTGTTAGGGTCTTTTAAATTTTATAGACATTTTTTAATCTAGTCTTCCAACATAGATACATTCGAGGGCAAATGAACCAGTATCCTAAACTATCCAAACCTACTTTTCATTTCGGAGGACATCTTTAGAAATAAACCAATGCGTGTGTTCTGGAATGAACCAGATTATTTCAATCACGACAATTCTTAACATCATATCTTACACTTTCTACTTTAACACTTTTAATTGATATTTTCATACAACTCAACAACATATACCAAGGATTTAATGAAATGAGATCTTCCATAAGTTTATATACCCAAAGGAAACTTTAGGTTAAAAAAATGGTATTCGTGATTCTTGCTGATCATATTTTATTAGGATATATTCTCTGACATATTATGTAAACGGGATTAAAGAACCTATCAGGTGTCTTATTATGTACTCTCTCTGTCCCAAAATATCGTGTACATTTGGGAGTACAATTTTGTCCCAAATTATGGTATACAAAACTCTTAACTGACAATTTTAAGAGTCAAGTTTCAAGAGATCTCTTTACTAATAAGTATTGTTCTCCAATCACAGACGAAATAAATATTATACTTTGAGTAATGAGGTTAAATTAGCTTGATCCCTGTGTGTTACCTAATTTATATACGAATTTAAAGTAGAACGAAGAATTACAATAAAAAACATTTTTCTTTTAATGATTTAATTATGTAATATTAGAAATACTTTAATGGTGTGCTTAAATTAATAGATGATGTGATTCAGGTATTTGGCTACGACAGTATGGAACATTACAAACCTAACCTTAATTAAAAACTTTCTAGAAATGTATACCATATTTTTGGACAGAGGGATTAATAATTATCAAGTCTGTGTCATACTAATTGTTATTAGTAACATTAAAAATGGTGTTTTATATCTATACATATCCATCTTCGGTACGTGGATATCCCTTGACTTACAATTTCCGGTCTGTCTTTCTTCAGCAGCTTGTTATATCGAAAATATTACAGGTACAGTCGAGTCTCTTTTTATGCATATCTTTTTAACGCGGGTTTGGAGTTGTGCGGTAAAGCAAAGAAGGAAATAAAAATTAAGTATTCCAAGATATCTAAAAAGTTTTAACAGCCTAACGCGTTATCCATTTATTTTCATTCTTTTTATGTTTTTCTGTCGGCTATTAAGAGAGAAGAGAATAATTCCCACACACAAATAAAGCTTGTCTCGTTCGAATTAAAAATCTTTGTACGCATAAACAAATAAAACAACTGAATATGTGTAATTTACCTCTTTTGTGCTGCTGGTATTTCAAGGAATTATTCCTAATTTTATAAAGAAATCTGTATCTGTTTTGGGTGGTCTTTTTTATGCGGAATTCTGTGGAACGTACCTACGCATGAAAAGAAACTCGACTGTAAAGATATTTATCTCAGTTCTAAAAATGTCAGTATTATTTAATTCAAGGTTGCAAAGACTTTTTGTATCTTCTTTTTAATTATTTGATCAAAAAGTTGAATTAGAAGTTCGTGTAAGTAGAATGTAAGTCGAGGGTGAGTCACCTGTACTTAACACAGTCTGATATTGCCAGAAATCGTAAAAAAGTACGGGCGTGTAAATAATGATTTGTGCACGAATTCAATACATAATTAAGGTATCTTAAGATTTTTCCATTGTATACTTTTAACTTTTGTGAAAAACCCGGACTTTTAAATATTTAATTACAGAATGCTTTAATTCTGAACTTTATCAGCAATCGGATTTGATTATTTGTGAGTATGACTTTTTAAGTAAAATATTTACGCAACGCCTATGCCGTTAAAATGTGTTGTTTGTGAAACATTAATATGGTTTTTTAACATGGCCTTGCGTCGTTAAATTAATATAACATATGAATCGTATTACATGTACGCGAATACATATTTTTACATATGTTTACAGTAAATATTCGAATGCTCTTATTCCGAAATATTCTTAATATTAATGAACTTATAAATACCTGAGTATTTTAGAGATACCATACCTTGTATAATAAAAGAAACTTACAAGTTTACAAGGACTTAGTTTTCCTGCCGATCTTCCCTCTGTTCTAATATCCTCGACATTATTTTGTATAACAATTGTTATTATGCAATAACCATTGTTCTGTAATCTAACAAAATGAAAGCTCTTTCCAGCTCGATATACAATCGGTAAATACGCTCGGTAAACAATTTGGGATCACTTACTTTGTCTTCATTCTAACGTTTACTTAAAACGTTAAAAGTAAATAGAATATAAAACCTTTCTCCATTTTATAATTGAACCATTAATAAAGATTAATTGTATTGTAATACTTTACTGTAATTGTAATACTCTAATATTTATTGTAACACCCAAGCTCCTTTAGTTCCGAATGAGACTTTATTAAGTTATTATTACTTGAATACATTACTGCCTATTTTTACTAAATAATTCAGTAAAATAATATTCATTACCCCTTATATTCTCTAAACTTATAATGTACCCAAATAAGTTGGCAATGGAATTTATTTCACACAAGTATTTTAACGACTTTATATTAATTATTTTAAGAGTCCATTTTAATGAAACTATTTCGAACAATTAAATCTAATTAAATAATATGTTCACTTTCGGATATAGCTAATTTTGTTTATTAACTAATTTGTTAGATTTGTTAGCTGATCTGGTTTTTTATTAATAGTTACAGGGTGGCCACTGCTTGTTTCGCCGGGACGTTCGCAGCCGAAGAAGATATATTGCATATATTTATATATTTATGTTTGTTATATTATAATATTTATTAGTACAGAATGTTGTATGAACATTGTTGTACCCGGTAATATTTACGTTTACAATAAATTACTTTATTACGAATATATTGTGTTATATTTTATATTTCCTCGACGTACCGAATATCCAGAATCCCATATGTCCTAAAAACTTCTTCGAAATTCTTGATCAACATCGAGCAAGTTCTGAAACTTTGCCATAAAATCGAGAAAATGTACCAGGAGAACATGATGTGCGAGGAGGTATTCGATACGCACAATTCCTGAAATTTGCCGCCAATTCCTAGAAACCGGGAAATTCTTGGAACCGCGAGACGTTTCTTGGATCCGCGAAATTCTTGGAAATTGACCGCGGATTCTTTGAATATGCGAAATTCTCGGAAATTGACCGCGGTTCCTGGAATCCGCGAAATTCTCGAAAATGGCTTTGCCAAAATAGGAAAATTCTGGTATTTCGCTGTAAAATCGAGAAAATGTATCAGGAGAACATGATGTGCGAGGAGGTATTCGATTCGCACAATTCCCGGAATTTGACGTCAGTTCTTGGAATCCGCGAAATTCTCGGAGATGGCTTGGCCAAAATTGAGAAATTCTGAATTTTGCCGTAAAATCGAGGAAATGTATCAGGAGAACATAATGTGTGAGGAGGTATTCGATTCGCACAATGCCCGGAATTTGACGTCAGTTCTTAGAATCCGCGAAATTCTCGGAGATGGATTGGCCAAAATTGAGAAATTCTGAATTTTGCCGTAAAATCGAGGAAATGTATCAGGAGAACATAATGTGCGAGGAGGTATTCGATTCGCACAATTCCCGGAATTTGACGTCAATTCTTGGAATCCGCGAAATTCTCCGAAATTTCTTGGTAAAAATCGGGAAATTCTGAAATTTGACACCGATTGCTAGAATTTCTTGGACTCCGCAAAACGGAACTAAAGGGGCCACAAAATTAGTTCCACCTTTCCACCGCTAGATGGAACTAAACTCGCCACTAAATTAGTTCCACCTTTCGACCGCTAGATGGAACTAAACTCGCCTCTGAATGAGTTCCACCTTCCCACCGTTAGATGGAACTAAACTGGCATCTGCATTAGTTCCACCTTCCCACCGCTAGATGGAACTAAACTCGCATCTGCATTAGTTCCACCTCCCCACCGCTAGATGGAACTAAACTCGCCTCTGAATTAGTTCCACCTTTCGACCGCTAGATGGAATTAAATTCGCCTCTGAATTAGTTCCACCTTTCGACCGCTAGATGAAACTAAACTCGCCTCTGAATTAGTTCCACCTTCCGACTGCTAGATGGAACTAAATTCGCCACTAAATTAGTTCCACCTTCCGACCGCTAGATGGAACTAAATTCGCCACTAAATTAGTTCCACCTTTCCACCGCTAGATGGAACTAAACTCGCTTCTAAATTAGTTCCACCTTTCCACCGGTAGATGGACGGCAATTTTTCTGCCCATGGATTTGACACTTATAAGGGTGCTGCCAAACAAAAACGCAAATTGTTATCTCTATATATCTCGCTTATTAGAGTACATAGAAAGATAATGTTTCAACAAAAATTGTTTGTCCTTTAACGAGGAAGGTTTCACTGACGATCGTCCCAAATACTCTACACGATAGAGCAGACATTTTTCTTTGAAAAGCACTCATAAAATATACAAAACAAATTTTGATTTCGTAAATTAAAGCCAAACAGTTGCGTAAGTCAGCGATTGTCAGCAGAGGTTCTCCGAGAGTACCGTACATAGCGCTGTGTGCTACGACGGGTATCTGCTTAGAGCGAACACTCGATCCTGTTTGAGAATCACTGCTGACAATCCTTGATTTCCACTTTTTGGCTTTTATTTACGATACCAAAATCGTTTTTGCATATTTTGGGAGTGCTTTCTAAAGCAAAATGTCTGCTCTATCGCATATAGTAATTGGTATTCTCATCAGAGGTCTAATTTTTATGGAAAGTTGAAAAAGTCTCGAGAAATGTTTTCGCGGAACGTGTCTCGTCAAATTTAACTAATGCTTAAACATACTTGCAAATTCATTTCGCAAATGTAACTAACATCATTTTATTCGCAAGAGTCCAGAGAATTTTTTGCAACCAATGAAGACTTTATAACTTTTATACTTACGTCACAATTTGTATGCAAACTTTAAAAGAGTCTCGAAGAATGAGCACGCGTAGAGTGTCTCGCCAAATTTAATTAATGTTTAAACATATTTGCAAATTCATTTGGCAAATCTGATTGATATCATTTTATTCGCAAAAGTCCATAGATTTTTTTGCAATAAACGGAAGTCATCTAGCTTTTATATTTACGTCATAATCTTTTTCCAAACTTGAAAGAGTCTCGAAGAACGAGCACGCGTAGAGTGTCTTGCCAACATTAATTAATGTTTAAACATATTTGCAAATTCATTTCGCAAATCTGATTTATACCATGTTATTTGCAAAAGCTCACAGAATTTTTTGCAATAAACGGAAATCGTCTAGTTTTTATATTTACGTCATAATCTATATCCAAACTTTAAAAGAATCTCGAAGAATGAGCACGCGTAGAGTGTCTCGCTAGCTTTAACTAATGTTTAAACATATTTGCAAAGTCATTTCGTAAATTTGATTCATATCATTTTATTCAAAAAAGTCCACAGAATTTGCTAAAATTAATGGAAATCGTCTATCTTTTATACTTACGTCACAAGTTTTATGCAAATTTAAAAAGAGTCTCGAAGAATGAGCACGCGTAGAGTGTCTCGCCAAATTTAATTAATGTTTAAACATATTTGCAAATCCATATTGCAAATCTAATTCATGACATCTCATTCTCAAAAGTCCATCGAATTTTTTGCAACAAATAAAGACTGTCAAATTGTTATTTTTATGTCAATTGTCACAAGTCTTGTTAAAAGGACAAGAAAGACCATTCTTTTTTAAATCAGATTTTTTTCGAAAAATGAGGGTGCTGAAGAAGAGCGGTTTGCGAATTCGGTTTCAGCGCGCCAAAATCTATAAGAATGACCTATTCGTTGTTGCTTTTCTTTTTATTGGACAGCGTAATTAACAAATATCAAGCCATGGCCTTATAGCTAAACATAATGAGTAAGAATAAGTCTAAAGCTTGGCACTGACATATTTTATTCGGTTCTAATCTTCGGTTTGTTCTAATTAAGAAGAAAGGTATGTGCGTATTAATAACAAACCAAAACCGTTAATAACCCACGTTAACACCAGCACCAATGAGCATTTAATAACGATAAGACCGTGATGTAAATAAAAATACCTGAATCAATAATTATACTCGTCGAGTGTACCGCATAAACAATATTCAGTCCAAAATATCAACGAGTCAACTATAGTTAGTTTATCACCCAGAAATTCGTTATTCTGTTTTTACGCGACACATCACTGTCCCGGATTTCCTCACAGGAACAATAATTAATAAATCAATAACGTGTCTCGATTAAACGTGGAATTACATATATGCGACATACGAAATGCACTAAATATTCTCAAACGCGCGATTATCATTGACATGTACTGCAATTTAATGCTTACTAATTTAACCCGATGCACTCAAAATTGAGTGGCGACTAAGACTCGTCAGTCGCCACTCAATTTATTGTGCTAATTGGAGTGCTGACTGAGTGGCGGCATTAAAATTTGCTCCACTTATTTTTCATTATTGAATTTTAAATCACTAACATCTAGAGAAAATCTTAATGTCGCCTCTTAATCGTCGTTCGAGATACAATAGAGTGGCGATATTACATGATTCAACACTTAAGAGTAGAAATCATTTGGATATCCTTGGAATATACGTACAAATTACACGATATTTGAAATTACGATATAAATGTAGTTTTCCAAATTATCATATACTCGAATACACTAATATACTCGATATTTCAAACAAAATTTATAGGAAGTATCCAGAAATGCGAAAATAACAATGACCTACTGCTAACAAAATAACAATGACCTACAATTGGAAAATAATATTAATTTTATTACTCGATATGCTTAAAATCTCCAAATAATAATAATCTAACAAGGGAACATACCGAGTGCGCATACGCCGATTTTGATAAAATTTATATGGGAGATAGTTGTCGAAAAAATATTTGACCCGTATTTTTCTTTATCGGCTGATATTGCCTTTGAAGGGGTGAAAACAGCCCTCAAAGTATGGGGAAAAAACCGTTTTTTTTGGAATATCTCGGAAACGAGAGGTCGTAGGATAATGATTCTTCTTCCCGGATTATGTGTTTTTCAATAGGGAATTTAGTGGCATTAAAAATTACGAGAAAAATTCATTTGTTTAAAAAATATTTAGAAAAATTGATTTGTTTTTGCAATTTCCCATACTAAATATTAATATATTTTCATACAATTTGGTGTGTGTATACTATGGACCAAAATAAAGGTTAGGTGTTTTTGGAAATTTTTGTTTCTTGTCATATAACATTATTTATCACGTGCACAGTTTTCTCCGACGCTGCGCGAGACGGAGGCATGGGTCACGTATTATAGAATGCACTATAAGCTTTTACAATGTTTTAAGTAATTATATTGTTTTATATGCATGTCTTTACTTGTCCCTTCAATAAACAACGGAGGTTCAGGTATGAAAGTGACGCGGTAATAATCACCGCTGTAAGGAATATATGATAGAAGGCTTTTATGACCTACTATTGTAAGTTTATCTCATAATGATGTACCCATTAAAATTATTTATATTTCGTAAAGTATAATTATACAAAGTTTAATCGCGACATATTATTCGATTCTTGATTGATGTGAAGAGATTACTTTTCAAAATTTAACTGGAGTATTTATGAATATTAATATTTACTGAGTAATTATATTCTCATAATGATGTACCTACAACAATATTGTAGTTTATTTTTAATATTAAACAGGATCGAAGAATTCACTCAAGCAGAGAATAATTAATGAAGCATCGTAGTGACAGGATTACGTTTTAATTAATAAAATATATAAATATTGGATTATTTTAAAGGTTCAGTAATATCCTAAGATCGGAAGAAGAACGATCTTCGCTTTAAAAATATTCTAACCTCAAAATATTCTCCTTATTCTAACCTTATACACTTTATTTTAATAAATTTGTAGAGTCTAATTAGCGAATATTTAGTGTTGGAAATAAAGGTACGTCGAAAGGATTAATGAAATATAAAAATTAATTATTTAAGAAACATTTACATAAGCAAAGTTATTTCAGCTCCTGGTTTAAATGAGTTCGTGGTCAAGGAACGCGTTAATTAAAATGGTCATTCTATTTTTAAAATAAAATATTGAGAAATAATTTATATTCCAGTGCAACAAAGTAGCAGTGACTTGTTGGGTGAAGCAAAATCAAAATTTTATTACTTTATATCCTACAATTCGGAGGTTAAAATATCAGTACATGTATATGTACATGTATAAAAATATCAGCTGTGCGCATACTAATGACTTATTTAATTAATAACTGCCATTAATGAAAGATATATAACGCCACTAGGAGCCCTGGTTCATGCGCCCCTGGTGTTGCTTTGACCCGGCCGGGTATTCTGTTTGTACGTTAGTGAAATTTTCGCATAACTGAACCTTTATTTAAACAAACCGAGGATGCTAGCACGCTTAATTAAGCTACGTCGACATCAAAGCATTGTGATTTGTTAGAAATGATGTAGTTCTTAGGTTTCTAAATGTATTCTATAACGTCTCGTATCGTATCACTATTCCAAAAGGATGCAAAATATGATATATGCGTAGTCTCCAAAATATTGTTTAAACATTCGGTATTTTCCCATTTTCAGACCTAAACATGGAATGATTTTCAATTACATATATCCTCGTTTATGAATATTACGATCTATTGCAACAAAAATCTTGAAAATACAATCAGGAAATCGATGTTAACAGTAACAACATTCGTTTTCATCTATGTAAGCTTCAAGCTCTCGAATTTTGCTTTGTTAATTAATAATATTCTCACAAGCATGTAGTATAACAATCATTGCCTCGTACTTATACTATTGTTTATTCCTAATTAAAGCATTATTTAATAATTTATTACAAGTAGATGGTAATTAATGAAGCTTCAGACTGCAAGATTGCTTATTAATTGATCAAATTTGTACAAATTTAAGTATGTAAAATATTAATTCACATTCTCTGTTCGTTATGTGAACAATTTTGGTTTTAAACAAGCTTATTTTAAGTTTATACGCAATCATTTCAATGAATAGGGGTGAAATGTAAGACATATTGATTAAAGAACTATATATTATTCGTTAATAAATCGTTAAAATTAATTATTTAAGAAATATTCACGTGTATGGCGTCATTCTCTATGGTGTTACATGGCGAGTACGTACTTAGGATCCGTACATACTTAGGACACGTACGCGGGGATTATGCAGTGTTGGTAGGGTCTCTGCTCCGCACGCGACTCCCCACTCTTCGAGCATGCGCACGACGCACGGACCTTACGCGCGGGGTGCGCTGACGTCTCTCGCCAGGCGTTCTTCGAGTAGTGCGGCCGTACTGTCAGTTTGCTCCGATTTTTCGGGTTTTATTTCCACAAAATTTCACTTTTTCGTTTCGAAACGTGTTTCCACAAGTATCACGAAGCTTCCTCGGTTCGGTTTAATAATTGTTTTAATAAATAAGTAGTGAATTTCCGAGGTTTTTGACATAGCGTCACTTTTCTCGCGACGTACTTCGCAAGCCTCGTGACGCCGCGAACTTCTATTTCGAATTTTCCAATATTTCTGTCGTTATAATATCAATTAGAGTGTGATTTCCATAGATTTCGCGAAATTAATTCCCAATTTTCGTCTGGAAGAAGATTGTCAGCCAACTACGCAGTTCAACGAGGCGGTTTGGTTCGTATTCCTACGTGACATTTCAAAGTCAAACATTGTCTGCGGTGCAACTACACTAGCGACACTTTCTCTGTCTTTCTCACTCGGAATGAAACGTCCGATTTCAATATGTTAAATTCTTTCCGCAATTATCCGCGATAAAAATTTTCCATTACTTTCTTATTTATAACTTTGATCCGTTATTATCAGTATTTTTATTTCCGATAATTAACTTACGTAATTCTCATTTCTCTATACAAACAGCACACTAGTATCTAAATATTCGTCTTCCGCGAATTACCTGCCAATTTTTTACTAGCAGTTTGTATCGCAAATGTCGAATCGCTTTGATTCTCGTCGTTCAAAAAGAATTGTGGGATTTCGCGAACGCGAGTTGTTCTTAAAAATTGCTGTTGTTAGAATTTTGTGTTCCGCGTTGCTTGGCTTTCTTGTTGCATTGTCGGGAATTGGATTTTCGCCAATCGTAGAGTTTCGTGCCGCGGAATCGCAAACCGGATACGCGAGTTGCAGGAATGAATTGCGACTTTATTTCACTTCATTCAGTTGAAATTGGATTATACATCTGCGATGTGAATTGGATTATTTCGTGCTATAGCATATCAGTACTTATTAAACTTATTATAATTAATTTATATTTATTACTATGCATTTTACATAATTCGTATTTCGCTCGATTTTGAATCGTCCGCTTCACGGAAAAAAGATTGTTTGTTTACATGAGGATAGATTCTAGAGTTGAATGACGAATGACGAATGTAATATTTAAAAGATTTCAATATTCATATAGAAATTATAAAATGTTTTTTTATATACAAACTTTTATATGTAAATTCACAACTGTATTTTTAAATACAAATTTTTAATGCCACCTTGATACGCACCTCTGAAATAAAGTAACACATCCTTCCTTTTCTCGTATAAAAACATTCTTCAGCCCTCCCTTTTAGCAATATCAACTATTTATAGTAAAATCAATTATTTAGTGCGCTTAAATACTTATTCCTTCTCTCTGTTAGCTGCACTTTTTAGCCAGGATTTTCAGCAAACTTTAAGAACTGTGTTCTGTGTACCTTTATTTAGTCTTAAGGCGTGCCTATTTTATTTAGCTCGCAATCATCCGTAGATCTCATATGTAATTAATTTTAATATTTTCTAATCATGTGTGGCGGCTGGCGAAGGATTTCGCGGTCTGTCCACGACGCATTTCCACAAGTGTGTATGACCGATTGTTTTCGTGGAATTGCGTCGGTTTTTAGATTTTGGGTAAAGCGATGAATTTCCTTGCGAGGTTGGCGAGCCTATCATTGGTCCGTCTACTCCACTTGGAAGTAAATCTCTATTTTTGCTACTTATTACTGTTTTTATAAGTCTTAATCCTAGAATGCACATGGTTTAACGGACTACAGTGGTTCTTAAACACCGGTTTATGAATTCGTTGGGTCCTTAAATCACGGTCTAGTAAAGGTACTCTTTCAGCACGTGGATTGTATTCTGCTTAGACATTCGATTAAATGTGTACAGGTACGAGCATCCATTTCGATAATATGAAATGGCTGGGCGTGCTCTGTGCTAGGATAATAGTTCAATTTTGATCTGAAATTTTATTCACTATGTATCTAACTTTATATTATATTGGAGAATAGTTAATTTCTGTTTTATATTAATATTACGTGATGAAGTTCATTAAGTTAAATTCAATTCAATTGTGAAAAGTTTAACTGAAAATATTTTATTCGTGGGTATTTGAGAATGTTTAACCGCAGGATGTACAAGAATATTCAATCACTGAATCTTCAAGAATAGTCGACGGAGAATGTTGGCGAAT
The DNA here is from genome assembly GCA_910591585.2 of Nysson spinosus. Lineage (NCBI taxonomy): Eukaryota > Metazoa > Arthropoda > Insecta > Hymenoptera > Crabronidae > Nysson > Nysson spinosus. The sequence goes on along the minus strand of OU342852.1, from coordinate 470,202 downwards.
ATTCAAGAATAATTCAAGTTATATAAATGTAGTTTTTGAGCTGGTTTATTGCATCGAAATACTCGTCGTTTCGGTGGAACCTCCCGTTCTTTATACGAATAGGGAATGTCCGAGCAAATACTTTTCGCGCAACGCGGGATGAACTGCCAAATGCGAAGAGCCTAAGTGGCGAAGAACTATTTAATGACGATTCATCTTCGGACGGATCGTCATTCTTATGCTACTAAGTCTCTATGCTCGCTAATTATATTTTATTCTGCCTTCCCCACCCCCATGCCCGCCTTGTGAACATGTGACGGATCCATCCGTGTCGCGAAAATTTAAGAAATTTTATCAAAGTTTTAGTTGTCCCAATAGTAACTTCATATTTTTGTAATGTCTTTTCACATTCAAGCTAAGTTTTTTATTTTTGGATTATACAAATATTATTAAGACCAAGTCAATTTGTATGCCTATGAATTACATGATTTGAAATTTGTTTTCAAGCAACTGTATTATCTATAATCATAATAGAATATATTGAAGTCGCTGTTTTTAAAGTAAATTATTTGTCTTGGATTATTAAAGTTGTTATTTTCGAAATTATCAGATATAACTTTTACAACAATGTTTTTATTCAAGTAATATCATTCGAAGTTCGTTTCCCCGCGTCCCCGGGGTTCACACACGGAAGCCGAATTACGGTTTTCAGTATCTGAAATAGTCATATTATTGATATGACAAAATGGGCCTGAATTGGTCGGCCTGACTGAAAATGATTGTCGATACTGGGATTTCATATGAAATATGAAATGAAATGACATGAACGAATGAATCAATTTATTTACTTCAATGAGGTATCATATGCAGAGCTACATATTTCATCTTCTGTGTATATCATAATCCAATATCATTTCTGGTACATATTTTCCGGGTTGCAATTTTTGAGATCTCAAGGTGGAAGACAAATACTTATCCCGCAACACCTTCACGTAAATTTCAACTGTATGTATAAAAATAAGAACATATAGTTGAAATTTATGCTGAAAAGTTTGAAGCATAAATTTTGTTGGAATTCTTGTGCGATTGAAAATTATTATTGTCTATTATTAAATATGATGAATTTTGTATCAAGCGCATGAATATTATGATATCATTGAATATTTTTATATTGGTAATAAATAACTTTTATGAAGCGTCTTGAAGGAGTTCGAATCAGACGACTGAGTAGTTTTATTTGATTTTTATTTTCGAGTTGAATAATCATCGACGATTTATTTCATCGAAGATTTATTTCATCGAAGATAAATGACTCTCTATTATTTCGATTAATTTTAACATCATTTCTTTTCGCAAAAAAGCCCAATTTTTCCGGGCAAGTTTTTCAATCCCGTTATACCCCATCGGGCTTTTATTTCCTTCTCATTTCATGATTAATCCCAGTTTGGTTTGATCTAGCGGTTATTTTTGTTTACCCTAATTGGGTTTTATTTTCTGATGTTAATAGTTGCTCTACATTTTGTTAGAACGATCTTGACGTCCAGGACTTCTTTTATTTTCTTTCATCGATTTCGCACCGTCGCGTTGGCTGCAAGTTGTGCTTTCGATCAAAATATTTCGGTAGCTTGTTTCTATTATATTGGCGAGAATCCCGTTATGTTTATAAACTTATTTCGTTTTGTAATTCTCCCGGTTGACGACCGGGGAGACAATATTCATTCTATTTCACAATTTTTTCAGGTTGTTTAATATTTCTTGTATATTTAATTATGGAATTGAGTTGTTTCAGATCTTCGTCTCATCTGATCGTGAGAGCAGAGTTGCGAAAAACCGGATAAGTGTAATTTACGATTTTACTATCGAATACAATTTCTAATTTCGAGTTCAGCTGTGTTTCGGGTCTTCATTTCATCTGTGAGTAAAGTTTCCGAAGAGGAGATCATTTATGGGTTAGGTATCAAAAATCAATGATGAAATTCGGGCATGATAACGGGTGCCCATTAACCTTATTAACATAATTAGTTCCTAATTAACCCGCTGACGGCAATCGTACTTCTGCATTTCAAATAAAATTTGGTGTTAAAAGGCATAAATAAGCCGGTTATCTTGAAAAATGAACTTAGGACACTTTCAAAATAAACGGCTCAAATTTTATTGTCAAAAACACTAAATAAGCAGTTTATAGAAAGTTTGATTACTTCTGAGTAGCTGAAAATGAATGGTCGCTATAATAGCCAAAAACAGTCAGCGGATTAAACCGTACTTAATGTAAACATTTTTTTTTATAATTACATAATGCATTATCAGTGTGAGATGTATAAATTCGTAATTAAGATTGTGGGATTAAGAGTGTGGGTGAATTATCAGTTTGTCTGAATTTGAACGAAACATGTGGCTGACTGAATGCATGAAATGCAGATTAGGGGTGTGAGACTGGAACGTAACCCAATATGAAAAATGCATATGCAAGACACAAAGTTATATAAATATTAAGCGAAACCAGTGCTAAACCAGTACCCAATAGTACAATCACACAAACAAATAATACAATTATACCATTAACATTTATAAATTAAGTATTTGCAAGTTGGGGTGGTACTTTTATATAATTCGTGCAAAGTGATGTGCCGTTTTGCATTGGTGTAAAAAGGGAATTTTGTTCAGTTCAGCGTATATAATACTTTTGTATGCTGAATATAAATTGGAGTTAACATTTTGTTGAAATAATTGGGAGGTTGGTTTTTACCCCCCCCCCCCCCCCCCCCCCAAGCATAGAGCGGGTCTCGAATGCAGCCTCCTCCACGTGGTGAGACCTGGGCAATTGGAATTATTTGCCGTGTAATAATGACACGAATATTATTGTAAAGCATTGTCTTATAGTATCGAATTTATGTAATATTATAGAAGCTAAAGTTCATTATTTCGTATTCCTGTATGGAACAAGTATCAACTTTATCATTTATTTTTCGGTCTTATTACACCAAAAATAATTTCGAGCTAATCGGCTGCGGATTATTTTACATTTGTAAGTGGAAAGAACATTTTATTTATAAATGTAAAATAACCTAACGATAACGTTGGTAAATCGTGGATTCTTTATTGTGAACGAATTAAATTGAATATTAATCCACCATTTACCAACGATTTGGACCATTTAGGAACATAATTGACGACTATGACATTTTTACGATTTTTTGTAAGGTATTCGTCGTCATTTATTGCAGAATATTGTTAAGTGCGCGTAGTTCATAGTTCTTTTAATCATTTCCGCAGAGGGCACGTTTTGTTGCGGTGAATTGTACCGCGTCGGTAATTTTTGAGTGGAATCACGAAAGCACATTTATTGCTTGGTCTACTTACATCTCGTCTGTGGCTCTATTAATCATCGGATTACCGACCGGACTTGCATTAGTTTTCATAATAAAACGCATGTAGGCGCGCCAATCTTGATCTTTATCCGATTGTAGATGCACTGCCAGGTATAAGATACATTCTAATGCGCATTACGTACGCAAGAATGATACATCAGAAGTGCAGACAGGGGTTTTATCCCCGCAGTAACGTGAAACGATTTGAAGTGCCAGAAAACAAAGTGCCTTGGAACGTTGATTATCCGGAATACGAACCGGTTAAGTACACTGCCCCTGCCCTCAAAGGTAAACCCTGGGCGGATCCGGAAATCGGCGAGGCCTCATTCAAACCAAAATGGAACTGTCTTGATGGTAAGACGTGCCTTTTAATCGCCCTAATTTTCATACTATCACTCCATTTATCGTATCAAAACCCAAATTGTAATCTCATAACCCTTGTGTTCTACATCTTAAAACAAATTAAAGAAGATGACAACCATTATACTCTATCGTATCTGCAAAATACGACGTATCGCGTAACACTTCGGTGTCAAGTTGTTTATGACAGTTTTAATGAAACTTTAATTGCATGGTTTTACTGCTTAAAACGGTTTTATTGAAATGTGTTAATTTATCTGATTATTTGATAACATTTAATTATATTCCAGTAGTAACATAATATATAATTGCATTCCAAGCAATTGTTTACAGTAACAGTACCTTTGTCAAGGTACATTTTGAACAATAAAATGTACAGAAAATATGATTTCATGTTATTGTTTATATATTTCATATTTCCAGTTTAGTGACTCATTATTCAATATTCCAATGCTTCTGTTTACTTTCATAATATATTTAAGGGTAGATAAAAGAATATTATATAGATTAAATTCTGTTTATACGATATGTTTACGATATTTCGAGGAAAAAAGCAGATCCATTAACGCCATATCAAAATACTAGGTTTTCCATGTTTTGTTACAATTTGTTTATCAACTATCAATTTGTTTATTCTCGAAAGTATCTTGTTTTTATCGAGGGATTGAATGATACTACATTATCAGATATTACGTCATTTTGAGTCGTGCCACTCCTATAATTATGTTGATTGCTAATATTTATTATTCCTCAATGCAAGTTACTTTTGTTACAATTATATAGTACTTGACTTAATCCAATACCAATACTACTTTAAAAATATCCTTGTCATTTGTTCGAGGTCATAGAATCCATAATCAATATTCGTTACAGCTTTCTTCTATTATTGACTTTAACAAAAAATGTCTGTAGTATTAAGTCGTTGCACAAGTTCGTGCGGTTTTGTCGAATGTGAATACTTCCGTTTTTTTCAAATATTTAATACGAATCAACCCGTTGACTTCTGAGAGACATTCTTATATGTCATTTTTATATGTCACATAACAACCGATCGAATAACTGAATCTCAATAACTCCTCGATTTTTCATATTTTTGTCGACACAATTTGGTGTCAACGACTGTCTCGCGAATATCGCATCGTACGATGTTAATGGTTTTTGTTCGAGCACGCTGCAGGCAAAGGGTTAACCTACAATGCATTCTCCACCATTATTTAACAATATATAAAAGAATAAAACAAAAGCTACCGAATGACATATAGTATTGGGTTGTTCGGAAAGTAATTTCGTTTTGTTGTGAAAATGAAAGACATTTTTCGTATAATAAATAAATATTTTATTAAATTATATATTGGCCATTCTTTTCCAATACTTTTTGCCAACTTTCTGGCAGTAGCATGATTCCACGCTCATACAATTTTTGCTCTTTGCTGGCAAAAAACTGTTTCCTCTGTCGGGAAAAAACGAAATTACTTTCCGAACAACCCAATATATAGCTGATAGCCAATTGTTACGAGATAATATCATATTTAATATGAAATAAAAACCACACGAACTTATGAACCAATCCCGATAGTTCCAATGATCCTGTTAGCATATCATATGCGCATCTAATTGGCGTCGTTAACGTTAGAAGATAAATGCATCCACTGCAGATTCGAAGTTCGGACAACATGACCTTGCGTTACGCTTGCTTGGTTTTAAGCGGAGCGCGAAATACCTACGTTCCTAATAAATCATAAACCTATCCCGATCCAAAACATTAATTCAGTCTATTCTTCGAAAGATATACAAGCATCCCCGTATAACACGGTAGTTAGGTTCCAAAAGAATGACATATTATGCGAAACCGTATTCTAAGAAATAAAGGACTAGTACAAAAAATAGGATTCCAAAAATTCCCAAAAATTTACTTTTTTCTTTTCGTAATTAAAATAATCAATTAATCAAAACCATTACACATTGACAAACCGAGAAGAGTGCATCTTGGTTTCCCCAATTCTCAAAACGTGTTAGAGCGAATCCGTGTTGTACGGGGGAAAGCTGTATCATGGAAATGCCATAAATATCTTATGGATCATTATGCTTCATCGATTATTTCTCAACAGACACAGTGGATCGTAAAAGTTTTATGGGTGATTATATTATAAACGAGGAAGGATATTCTTTAAATCCGATTGGACGGACTGGTATCATTGGTCGAGGTCTCTTAGGACGATGGGGACCAAACCATGCAGCAGATCCAATCGTGACGCGGTGGAAAAGAAATGGCACAGGGGCATTGGAAATACATAGAAAAACCGAGAAACCAGTTCTCCAATTTGTCGCGATACAAAGAGGCGATTCTGGAGAATGGGCCATACCAGGTGGTATGGTCGATTCGGGTGAAACTGTGTCCGCAACTCTAAAGCGGGAATTTATGGAAGAAGCTATGAATTCACTGGAAAAAGATAGCACAGAAAAAGATGAGTTAGAAAAATCCATTAGTGAATTCTTTAAGAAAGGAGAAGAGATTTATACAGGATATGTCGACGATCCTAGAAATACGGATAATGCTTGGATGGAAACGGTAGCATTAAACTTTCACGATGAAGATGGAAGTACAGTCGGAAAATTAACGCTTTCGGCTGGTGACGATGCATGCAATGTAAGATGGATGGATGTTAATGAGAGTCTCAATTTATATGCGAACCATAGTCAATTCATTAAAAGAATTGTACAGAAACGTAATGCGCATTGGTAAAGAGACAGTTATATATTTGCACGCGTAACGCACTTTATAATTCTTTATAATTGCAACACACTCTCTAGTACTAAGGAAGAATGCTTTTCGTATTTAAAAAAATTTATTTTTTATACCTAGCTCTACAAAGAATTTTGAAATTAACGTACACAGGAAACACTTTATGCAGTTCGCAGAACTCGCATTTTTTATAAAAAAGAATAACATTTCGTACTGCAGAACGAGGATGAACGATATAGACTTATTATAGAAGAAACATGGTTGAAGAAATTTTATTTCATAACGCAAAATAATGATGTAAATGTATAAGTAAAATGTAGCTTGTGATAGGTGTATTATTCTATCGCGTATATACAGAAGTTTTATATTCATTGATCACAGACAATATTGGGACTGAATTTAAAGAATATAGCTTTAAGTCATTGACAAGAATGGCACTGCAGCATTGGCTTACAGGCGTCAACAAAACTAATAATAAAAACGTCGGAAACATAACATATTATATCGTATAAATGGCAAAGACTTATGCAATATATGAATAAGTACCAAGATCTATTTCCACGAAAGAAACGTACAAAATATTTTTATGTATTTCCTTAACAATACTATGTTATCCTACGTATATTTTCGAAACCAATAAGGTATTTACAAGTATACTATATTAATTAATAAATATTTCTGTAAAAATACTGGACACACTAAATAGATCTTGTCATGCGATAATGCATCAAAGTGAGAATACGACACGCAGTAATGATGCGTATACGAGATACTCTTTGAAGTCATTCATATAGAATATACTCAACAATATATTTTATGTAAATGTTATAAAAAAATGTCGATGTGCACCAATTATTTTATAGTGAATAAACATCGTATTTTCACTTTCAGTCATATATATTAAAAATGTTTTCTACGTATTAACATGGCACTCTAGAATTGCCCGAAAAAGCGGGAACTCGCGCTGAACTTGGTTCGTTCAAACCAAGAAACTCTAAAAATATTTCTGTTGGATTTTTATCTTCAACTAAAGATTCTTTATAATTAGAGGACTCTGGAATGGACTCTGCTTCTATACTCGTATTTAACGTGGTATTATAGCCTACCAACTTTTTAAGAATATTGCTTTTAGTTTTATTGTTTTGCATATACTTTAGAGAATTTTGCCGAGTATCTTGGAAGATATCAGTATTATTATTATCTCTCAACTTATTATAATCTTTCTCCAAATTTAATGCACATTGAGCTTGAATTTGCCCCAACTCTGCTGCTTTAATAAAATAATCTCGTGCTCTGTCAGTATTTACTGAAAAACCACCTCTACCTTGAGCATAAAACACTCCTAAATTATATATAGCATCTGCGTGACCTTGTTTTGCAGCATCCCTGTAATACTTCGCAGCCTGAATGAACCAACAAGTAAATAATATTTATTTAATATCTCATATTAATCTAGCGTACTTATGGGAGAAAATTATTAACCCTTAAATGCATACAGTCGCAGAAATGCAACACAGTCAACGAAACAAAATGACCAAGAAAAAATTACAAATTTTGAATTTCGTTAACAAGTAGCACTACGTCTAATGAAAACTGAACGACACAATCCAGTCAATGTCAATTCAGTTAATGCATAATTTTGGAGTATGCAACAATCTTTTTACCTTAATATTTTTCCTCATTTTGCTTTAAATAAACACTTGCAAATTTTCCTACCAATTTTTAGAAAATCGTGCATTTAAGAGTTAATTTTATCTAAGGGAAGTAACTACATACCTTTGTTTGATCGACTAACGTTCCAATACCCAATTCGTAACACAGACCCAAATTAAACATGCTCGCAGGAGATGATAATCTTGCACCACCAGCAAAATGATTTAATGCATCCTTATAACGCTTTTCTTCTAAAGCTTTTATTCCATAACGAAGTTCCAATTCTCCGATAACTAATTTATGAGTGTTAGTAAATTCGTCTGAAGCTTCTTTGAGTGCCTAAGAATCCATGAAAATAGAAATGTTAAACAATGTAGTATTATCAATTGCTATTGGGTTGGCCAAAAAGTTCATGCAGGTTTTAGCATACAAATAGAAAGCAATTTTGATTGAGTTTCATATATTTCTTCAATATTCTTTATTCAATAATATATTGTCGATTTTGACATATATATTTTCCTGCCTTTTGGTAAACTTGATAATTCCATATTGATAAAAATCCTACTACTTTCCCGCAGAAAAGTGACGCAAACCGCACAAACTTTTAGGCCAACCCAATATCTTAGTAAATTTCAGCAGAAACAGGTTTCCCAGATACAATAGATTTTTAAATCAAAAAGACACAATTTTTTATATTTTTGCATAACATTTGAAATATTATGCATAATATATCTAAGCTTAGTTGAGATAAGCTATCCAGCTAATCGTAAGCTGAATATAAATGTACTCTGATAACACTGAGAAAAACTCCTGAAAGCATTAGAGTTTTGTTATCTGATTACTTATCAGATAAGAAAAATGTAGTAAGTCTGTTTCCTTTGAAAACATGCATACATTACAATGTTACCAACTCTCACAATCCATGTGTGACATGTACACAATGAGTCATGTACTGTGTCAATACTATTGTAATTAGTAATTGACAAAATGTTTTTGGGATAGGATGCAAAATAACTAAATCTTGAATGTTGTACTGTTTTATGAAACTATTTTATCATTAAGTTTACTAAATACATTATTTTACAAGCATATACAAGAAATTAATCACTATAACAAAGATTGGAAATGGACTACATATTGATATTGTTTGAAACCAAAAGAAAAAATAATATAACAAAAACTAATACTATATCTACATATGCATAAGCTATAAAATGACTCGGATGCTTGTCCTAATAAACTATTATAAAATTTTACTTAACCCTTTGCACTCAAGAGGCAACTCTTAGTAACCACCCAGTTTAGTGCTGCAACTCGTGTGGTGACTAAGTGGCGACATTAAAACTTACTCCAGTGAACTGTCAGTGATTTAATGTCCAATAACAAAATATAACTGGGGAAAATCTTAATGTCGCCTCTCAGTTACTACTCAAGTTGCTGTATTAAACTGAATGGCGACCAAGAATCGCCTTGAAGTACAAAGGGTTAATATGTCTTTGAACATCAATATATGCAAATGATAGTTACTCAATATGGTACAGTCGTTAATCACACATATTTCTAATTTACGTCAGATTTTGCATGTTGCCAATCTTCCTTTAATTATAAAGTGTAATGCCTGCAGAACAACATTCTCACCTCTTCAATCGTTATCGGCCCAAACGGTTTTTCAGACTTCCATTCTATATCTGTTTCTTCTGTTACATACTTGTTATTTCCACTGCCGACGCAGTTAGTGATAGGTAAAACATGCTTTGGTTTTAAGTTAAGTACTTGGCCAAATAAATAGGAAATTCGAGCTTCCGACAATTGTGAAATCTTGCTTTTTAAAGATTCATTCTGTTTCTTCTCAAACAGCCTTCTTCGAAGGCACAAAGTCTGACATACTACCCATCCAACAGCCAACACACTTGACTAATAAAAAAAACATTTAGCACAATTAAAATCCCGCTTATCCAATTTTGAAGAATATGTGAATTTACATTACAAGGTAATCAACTATATTTTTTGTAACTTATAATGTAAAATAATACCGGGAGAAGTTTAAAATCATAAAGAATTTACATATCTTAATCGGAATAGTGGAAAGACTACTTCAGAAATGAATATATTTCATTGGTTTGTTCTTCCGAATCGGAAACACAAATCTCGTCGTGTTAAACACAATTGCATTCCGTACTATATAATCTGATTCTACGGAATTCTGATTTTCCATATAAACATTTATATACTTAATCGTATATAGAAGTGTGAATAATCTTAAAAAATTAAGTTTTTCGGCATATAAATATCAGATAATATCAGATCATAAGGAAGGGTTTAGATAAAGAAGATAAATTTGAACGGCGCAATTTACCCAGCCTACGGCTTCTTGCCAAGTGTGCTTCGCGTTCCATTTCGAATCATAATCCTTGTCTTTCGCACCACCGGTTTTCGCTGAACCGCAAAATCCCTTATTGTATGCGGCGATTGGTGATAGAAACTTGTGGTTACATGTTAAACTTGATTTAACCTCATTCTTTGTGTTGTTATCTTGAGATGTTTGGGAATACACATTCGTGCGGCATGTACGACGCTCCAATGTTTCGCGGATACCGCGGCTTACGTATTTCCACATCTTATCGGCCGAATACTACGATGTGAAAAATATTCAAATCTCTAATTCTACAAAAATGTTAATATTTTGAATTTAACAGAATCTTTTCACGCATACATGCGCCTGCACATCACGAGGAAATGCGGCGCACTGACGCTCGAACTTGATACTCCTTGTATCCGAATTCACCGATTCCCTACTTTTTTATTTTGCTGCACGCGCAGACGCGTTTAAGATCCTTAACTGATTTTGTAATATTTCGTAATACTTACAAGTTTCTTATCTAATAGCTCAAATATCAGCTTACCTGTTAATGAAATCGTTTACGTGTGTTTTTCCTGGTACTTATTTATAAATATGTACTACTCAAATGGTTCCAGGCAGAATAACACGGTACTTTGGGTATAGATTTTGACCATGATATCCACTTTGTCAGATAATTATGGATAATATCGGATAAATGAGATTGTTTTGGAAGCCACTCTATTTTTAGAAAATAATTATTATATATTTGATGCGTGATATAAACTTCTATTAAGTATCTCATTACTAAAACATTTTTGATAATGAGCTTTACATTTGCAAATTAAATGCCTGTTACCAAAATCTTCGACACTGAAGTTTTAAAGCACGTTATCTATAAAGTTTGTAGTTATAGTATCCATTATTAGCTGAAAAAACTTCCCATACCCATAATGCATCGTAATAATAAAATATATATTTTTATTCCTATTACGATCGATATCACCGATTATTTGTGTTATCTCCGAAAACAAAGTAAAATGAAAGCTTTCCCCCAAAATAAGATTGTATCATAAACTGCAGAGGATTATATAACATATAAAGAAGACAATTTATTTCAGAACTTTTTACAATTCTTATTCTTATAAGTTATTATAACTGTAGGAGGCTGGCATTAAGTAATTAAGACGTCGATATTTCTATCTATTGTATTGTATTGTAGGTGTATTCACGTTTCTAGGTAAAAAAGTGGTACAATCTGCTCTCCAAAAATTGGTTGATTTAGAAAAGAAAAAGTTCTAACCGTATTTCCTTAAAAGCATGAAACAGTTACGCAACTAACATGCGTAAGTTTGTACATAACGCAATCATTTGTAAGAGCCTTTCATTTCGTGTATTTTATAATGCAATGTGGCCTGCACTTCTCGCATTGGATTCTAAAATTCAGAAGCTAAATGCTTCAAAAACATTAGCTCCAAGTGTCTGAAGTTCACTGTTTAATATGAGTTGTTGTAATAAATCTGTTGGGACATCCTTCGCTGTAGACTTGTCTGGAACTTGTCCACATACTATTGGTATTATTTTCGCCATAGGCATAGACACTTTAGTAATATCGACAAACGTATCGTCAAATCGGTAATTCGTGTCAGGCTTAGTTTTGTCCAACCAGTTCATAGTAGTTTGATGTGATGTTCCTGGTACAGATATGCCATTCATATTTGTAGTTCCATTGGCTTTTGGTGGACCAGTAAAGTACTCGGCAATGTGATCTACTAATAAGATGAATCCCTTCCTTATATTGCTTTGTGTAGTATTCTGCACTTCTTCACTTTCTAAAAGATCTAATGTTACAGTACTCATTTTTGAAAGTATTTCATCATCTCCTTCAGAGTGTGGTCTGATCATAAACTCGGCAAGATTCTTAATAGGGTCTTTTGAATTGTCTGCAGAAATGGAGGACGTAATAGCCCAATATATTTGCTCCAAATCTCTCAATGTTAATTCATCTTTTAAAGATATCGATGCCGTTATTTCGGCAACCTTATCCTTTATAAGTAAGCTCAGTTTTGTAATCCCTTCATTTATAAAATAATCAGAAAGCGACATGTATGTATATGCCACTTTGTCTGTACTACTGCTGCCAGAGTTTTGGCCATCTTTATTTACAAGTCCAGCCACTAAGTTAAGTTGAATTCTTATTAAAGTTGCTAACATGGCATAAGAATATACTATTACCGCTGATCTAGCAATTGCCAAAACTTTCAACTCGTTCCAAGAAACAACCTTAGGTGTATTACCACTTCTAAGATTATTTACAATAGTTGTAATATCTAAAATCTTTATTATAGATTCCCTCAAAGTTAATGCAATGGACAATATCATCTGATTACATGTTCTTTCAGTGCATTCAAAATGTTGCCTTCTTTTAGTTTTCTCTAACATTTCCTTTATCTCTTTCTCTTGCCATTCTCTAAGCTTCCGGTGTGTGTATCTAGTTAGAAATATAACGCTACCAATAAAAATACCACCAAATATAAACTTTCTTCTGTGACGATTAAGGAATCCTCTCATTCTTGAAAATATTTCGTAACAATGAGATATATTAATTATATATTATCAAATCTACATGCTTTGTGGTATTATAAATACCAATAATAAAGTCGTCAAAAATCAATCAGGGAGTTTCATTGAAAGTTTGAAATATTCTTCTTATTCAGCTACAATTTCTGGATTTCTCATAGCCATATGTTCCAATCTATTTGTAATAAAATTAGTTGTGTCAATGAATCTATCGACACAATTTACGAGACACTTTTCTAATTTTCCCTCCAATCGCGGTGTCGGTTTTTCAATGCAAGACTCCCAACAAATCTCAGTTAAACTATGCACCAACCCCTGGAATTAAAAAACGATCATTTATTTAGCAAAAGATTAATCTCGACATACAGTTGCGCTTTTATATATATTGTAAATCACGATGAATTAATTGTGTGGTTCTGTTGTATATATTCGTCAATAACTTTCACCTATGATTCTATCGGTACTGTTTTGTCACTATTTATTATGCAATTATTAAACTGATTGTTATTCAATGTGAATACAATAATAGTTAACATTAATATGTTAGCACAACAACGGTATCTTTCTCGATATTATCAGCGTACGAAATTACGTACATACATTCACGCATAGGATAGGCAACGTGCACTAACGATAAGAAGTTACGGATAGAATTATTACACTAACCTGGAATTCTTGCTTCTTGGCTTCGGTTTCAATGAAGTCTTGAAGTTGCACATCAACCGCACCTTCTGACCTTCGATCTTCTGCAAAACTCATTCTTCAATTCTCAATTCTCATTACACTGTCATTACGAACCACATTTCAGTTTTCCTGTATAGCATCAGAAGGTTGCAGCTGTGAAGTTATTGGTCACTTTAGTCAGGTATGGTTGGGTCAGTTGAACAAAGTCCAATGGCGAATATTCTTTAGCATGTACTGTTATCAGGCAGATTTACTAATCGTAAGGAAGGTCAGGGTTGTGAACCTTTAACAAATAGACGTATCTCTAGAATCTGATACAATTTAGACAATTCATTTTTGTTTTCTATTGAATGCGTATTAGTTAACTGAAATTAGGAGAAGGATTTAATAATTAGTATACGTTTCCGCTTTCGGACTTTGGAGCTCCCTACCAGCCATACTCTGAGGTTCCAGGGTTAACGATATACATATATACATATGCATATATGTTTACCCTCGACATTTATTGGAAAATATATCGGAAGAACAAACTTTTACAATCCGAAATGCGTTTTTTTATAAAAATAGATGTACATGTTAACGTAACTAATCATGATCATGTTAATTGTTATATGTTCCCAGAGTACGTGCTGTCTTACAACAATTTTAGCATTTCTCAACAATTATGGTAAAATTCTGCATTTTTATAATTAATTAGATCTTAGTTTCCAATTGATATCTGAGACAATCAGATGTGTTGAACAAAAATGATTATTTTTTAATAATCAAACACCATCGTTGATATAAATACATAACGACTGGAGAGGGCACAATTAAGTGCTAAAACGTTTCCTTTAATATCAAATTCAAGAAGCGGATTTCAATATCGCGCAACGCCGATCGAATGCCTTTCTCTCATTTATTAATTAGATGTGAAAAATAATTTTTAATAACATTTCGGGATATGTATACCCTTTGTGGATCAGGTTGAATTAACTTGTGAGCAGCCTAATGAATTAATACACATTACATCTCTTAAAATTGTTTATTAAAGTAACGCGTTATTCTTAGATTGCCTTTATCAATATCGATTCCGCTTGCTTTAATACTTAGCTGCACATTTTCTGCTTACCTTTTTTCAATTCTTTATTTAACATAATTCTAAGTTTCAGTTGTTTGACATTGAAACATTTTTATATTTCCTTTCATCCGTTAAATTATTCGTCGTCGTATTTATGATATATTATACTGATCATATTTTAATTAAGTATTATGTATAGGGATATTTCATTTTGTTGTATCAAATATTTGATTTAAAGTCATCCGATAAGATAATTGTAAGTGTTCACCACGAGCCGCGGGTAAACTCGTTTTAATTATTCCTTTATTAAGATCAGAATGAGTTACAATGGAAAATCAGTTTCAGCTAAATATTATTTGAATACCTATTAAATACAAATATTTGTAATAATTTAATTCTATTAGAATGTTAAATAGTCTCGATTTTTGATATTACCCATTTTTAAATATATTAATCTTCATATTGTACAAATTTCGAAATTTTTCTGATAAATCTTGTGCAAGTTTCAAAATGGAGTTTGGAAAACTTGGACTGCGTACTTTTCATAGAATTAAACGATATAATCTTATCATTAAATAAAGTTGCTCAACATCTGCCCCTTTTTCATTGTGACGACACATTTCTCAGAAAAGCATAGGATTTCATAATTTACACCCTTAATATTGATTGAATAAACAAGATATACTTCTTCATTGACAAGGAATACGACTTGCTAATTATTAATAATTGTTCAATAACAGATAAGTAAACAGGACCTGATTATTTGATGCAATGAAATATTGATAAGTGGATTAAAGAGTTAAATTCCAATAATTAAAAAAGCAAGTTGAAATGCTAGTAATAAAAAATTCGATGAAATAAAATAAAGGTCTATGAAGAGCAAAGAACAATAGATTATCTAATTCTTTCTTGTAATGCAATGTGTAGAATAATTTTGAACTTCGAAATCTGAGACGCGAATATTATATTACATTAAACTCTTAATATTCTGCTTACATTTTATATTGGAATATATTCTATGTGCCGGTGATTATGCAATTAATCGTCTATATAATAAAACAATCATCTTTGCAATTCCGATTAATATATATATTTGTATTGACTCAATAGCAAGGATGTTGAAAGATATTCACAATAAATTGTTTGCAGATAAGAAGATCAAATCAATTCATATTACAAACGGTTTTGATAATAACAAATTATATCTACCTTATCTGTTTATATATTCGTCACTCTTAAAATGTACCGCGACATGATCATGAGCAATGAATTCTAATGTTTTTGTATATTTTTGTTCGAAATAATGTTGTTTCGTATACAATCCGCATTTATAGATTCCTGTCATACCAACCCATCCACCAGTTGCGCACGCATTTCTCGCCATATCCGTTTACGGCATACCAGAAAAAGCACGATGCTTTGTTATTTTAATTGATTTTCTATCTTAATCAGTACTTTCGAATCAACTTAATATTTAATTAATCATTCACACGGAGGAATGCGTTTACGTTGGATGCGATTGATAGCAATATAATGTATATTATGAAAATATTCCGACATAGCAACATGTGTTGCAAGTAAATTAAGAATGTTGTGTTAGAAATGAAACTTTATGTTCTATTGCAAATCAATGGACTTACAAATTACAGGAGTATGGAATCTGATGAAAGTATTTGTAAATTGAACGTATTATTGTTAATAGAGGCGTGTGCTAGTAAAGATACAAGGGACTCAGAAATCGGCCATATGTAAACTCGGGGCGCTGATTGGAGCTGGTCGGAGTCGGAGGTGTTCCAGTGCTCCAGTCGTGCTAGAACCACCGAGCAGTGGGAACGTTTGTGCTCGTGGATCGACTTTATCCGTTTGTGTACGATTAGTGACACTTCGTCATTATTCGAAGTTGTCAGACGTTACTGTCGTTCTTGATGCCAGGACGAGTTTTTAACCGATCTGCATAAGATTTCATATTCATGCACGTGTGCTTAAATTAATCTGCGAAATCGTGTGTTAGAGAAGATTGTAGTGAGACTGTGACACGTACGTGCTGAACTGGCTACACTACGATAACGAATATTATTCGGCATTCTCGTGGGATCCTGGAAGAATCGCGGTATCGACGGTCGAAATATTTTTAGGCATACGAGGAAGTATTCCGGTATTCCGGTATTCCGGTATTCTTAACCGGTGCAGTACCGCCTTTCGGGAGCGATTTCGATCGTCAACGTGAAGTACGCTGAAAGTGTATGGGAAAACCACAGACGGCGAGGAAGTGAGTAAACATGTTTTTTTCTTTCTTTTCTCAGCTAATGCCGATAGTGCAAAGTACAATTTCCGTCTTCTTCTCTCCACTTATCGTGCCTCCTCCTCTCTTTATACGCGCATTACGCCTGCCATAGAAATTTTTGTGATTCCATGCTAGATTGTCTCTTAATCATTATTAAAGGAGCGATCGATATCTGATTTACGATAGGTTAGATTTATAAAATAGAATCGTGTGAAAGTGGTAACCAAGATTAGTATGCAACAGGAGCGTTTCGGTGTGTTTATTAAATTCTTTAACGGAATTAAAAGAGATATTCTTCTTGACACCCGCAGAATGCGTGCAGCTGCTAAGTTAAGTGCGTGTCTCCGATCAGCGTTAATAAGATGCTTTGGGTGTTTTCATTGGTCTGTCACTTGACACTATATGATGAAGTTTTTCAATGATTCCCATAAGCAGTAGCCGAAATTAGTTTTTCTCGCCTATCGTATCTTTCTTTCTAATTCTATTCCATTGGACCATTATTAGTTATTATTTATTAATGCATCAAATTTAATTCAATCTGCTTTATTCATCCCATTTAATACATTCCGTATTCCAACAATCTATATATTTTTCAGGAATAGCTAAATAGTTTCTTATTATAAAGAAGCTTTCAGTTGCCTTTATTTAATTTCTTTTAAAGTGTAATCCAATATAATTCCAATGTAAATTTTATATAAAGTAAAGTATTTCAAACTTTCGTTTTCAAAGTGCGACAGTTATGCGCAAGTGGATGATCTTCCGAACCAATTTACTTGTTTAAGAAATCACGGCTAATTGTAAGAGGAATGTCTTAAGGCGGGAATGTGCATACATACAACGGCAATTACCAGCTCGACCATATTTAAGTCTAAATCAGTTGACATTATGATGATAATGATTGCCTACACCGGATGCGATATTCGCGTTGCATTTATTATTACGCTTGCTTAGGATTCTGTCAGTAGCAACACCTTTTTAACTACGCGTTATGCATTGTATTTCCGAGCTCCTCTAATATCTAGCGAATATAAATAGTTATTGAGTTAATATTTCGGAGAGTTTCTATTATTAGTACGATTTCCTCGCAATACGGATATATCTCTTTAGGAGCAATAATATAGCGCAGGTCCGGCACACTCAGCAAATCTACAAGGGTTAATGACATCCCACGGGTAGTATATTGCTTCCTTCTTTTCGTGTCGAAGCTTAAATCACATCTGGTAGTCGAGTAAGCGGAACTCTACCGATTGATATACGCTTCGACATCAGTGAACAGATTTTCTACGCTGAGAAAAGCTTCGGGGTTTCTTTTTTATTGTCTCATTTCAAATTATACTACAACTGTATATTCGACTTTTCTGCTTATGTTGCTTTTATGTATCGTGCGCACAGTCAGGGTGTGTTAGGTTTACGCAACGGAAAAGTGTTTCAGTATAAATATACTTGGATACTAGTGAATAGATTTCCTCTACCAAGGAAAATTCCGACATTATTATCATCCACCCTGAAGCCTGTATTATAGCTGTATGTTTGAATTTAGTTAGACGTTACTCGGAGATACTGCATTTACATCCATAAATGTCCGATAAAAGTATACTTTAATTGTATTAAATGATTTTTTTTATGAAAAAAGTAATGTTATCAGACTTAATGCAGAATATACTGTAATTATATAGTCAAGAGTGATATGTGTTGCTCTAAAAACATGAAATATCTGTAATTACATACATTTAGTAATAACTAGAAAGATATTAATATCTTAGATGTATTCTTAATGAACTTACATTTTATGAAATATAAACCAGACAATTATTATAGTAGAAGTATTTTTGGTAACTTTCAATAATACATAAACAATTAGAGAGTCTTTCCCAAACTGACAACAAAAAATAACAAAATTGCACATACAATTTTTAATGAACCGTAAATTACACTCAGTAATCGTCTCAAGTGTTTTAATACTAGAACCATGAATATATTCTTAGTTCTACTTAAACATTTATTTACATATAAATTATGGCTCGAGGATGATAGTTAATTAATAGACTTGATTATGCGCGTTATGTAAGTAAAAGAATGATATATCAAATTTGAAACAATGCGCCGTTAGATATTCGAATAATTTTATTAAAAAATGCAGATCCATCATTGTCCATGCCGTGGTAGTTCTAGCGTTAACATTGCAAATTCGCGATATAACTGTATACTCGAGCTAAGTGCATATCACGTGTACACTTTACACGTATATACGTTACTACCACTTGATATTTTGAAATATTTATATGCGAAGACAACGTCGTCGACGATCATTCCGAATCGATCTTCCGCGTAACGTAGTGTATAAGAAGCAGATGACAATTTGCGACATCCGAGGAAATCCTTGGGAAAATAAAACTACCGGCCGTAACATAACGCTTTCGCGCATAAAGGAGTTAGGTTTACGCAATTCATGAAAACCCGATACCTCATTTTACGTGACGAAGTAGCCACTTTATTGTTCGTGGTTGGCAAATTGAAATATGTTCCTGCCATTCTGGTTGACACTCGACAAGATGGGGTCAGGGTGCATCCTATGTGGTATATCAGTATCGGGTTTGAAATTCTCTACGTATAAAATGGCTTGATACATTCAAAATGTCAGGTCAGAGTTGTTTCGATACGAAATCAGGATGGTTTTATTAGATACCGGAAGAAGTTCGTGCGGTTATTTAAATCAAAATTCAAATACTGTGGACATTATGGAAAATAATTTTATTTTACGAAATAATCAGCATTTATTTTCTCGACTCTTTCCTAGCGCTCTAAAAGCTTTTACATTCCTTTTTTTGTAAGTATCTAGTGTTTAACTCGCAAAGAATGAAATATAGTACATGACAGTGAGCGGCCTCATATTGCATCTACGACTCACGAAAACATAAAGGATGTCGGATGGAAATTTTACCTCATCTTCCTTACAGTCCTGATCTGTCTCCTGATTACCATCTTTTTCTATCAATGTCAAATTTCCTTGCAAGTAGCAGTTTTAAAAATGATGCAATATCAATTCAGCAATTAATTCATTCGTTGCGAGTAAAATACCAGATTTTGACAATAAACGGAATGTATAAGCTAGGAAATGGTGATTACTTCGTCAAATAGAATTACTTTCCAGACTGTCCAAAGTATTTGAATCTTGATTTAAAAATCCGCGTTAACTTTTTCCGGTACGTAATATAAACACGCTCAATCGTTTACACTCGTTATTGAACGATTTAAATTGAATAGAATTAAAATTCTGATAGATCTAATTCCATATTATACGAATAGCATCATATTATGAGAAATTATACACCACAATTTCGCCGAGTCTGCGTAAGAATTATTTCTGGAATTATCCGAAGTGAACTTGCGGAGTCCTTGCGCGGCGATCTTATGTATATATGTACACTACCGGTCAAAAGTTTGGGATCACTGCTTTGTTTTCATTCTAACGTTTACTTTAAACGTTAGAATGAACATTAAAAGTAAATAGAATATAAAACCTTTGTCCATTTTACAATTTTACCATTAATATTAAACCATTTTCTTGCCATGCAGGCACATATTGTATCGGCACCTGGGTGTAATAAGATTTTGTTACCTTTAAAATCGGTCGAGTCCGTTTATTGCTATCGGTCGGTTTTTAGTTTCCCCACAACAAATTACTTTACTACAAGAAGGTTGACGAACTATGCAGCAAGAAACATTACACAAATTTGATGAGGTATGTCAAAAATATGTAAAATAGCAATAATGAAAAAAGGGGATACTTCGACGAATCGCGTATTAAGCGAAATGTATAATTAATATAGAATAAAATATACGAAATTTATACGACTCTTCTATCTTATAATATCAACATACATCAATCTACAGATATACCCAAAGTAAAGTATCCCACTCCATTTTATAGACACGATATTTAATAATTCGCTTAACGATAGTAAGTGATCCCAAACTTATGGCCGGTAGTGTAGATATTAGTAAGGTATAATGGGAAGAAACTGAGTCCGCAGATGCTTCCTTTATTATCCGCTCGTGTGTCACTCAGAATAATAACTGTCAATTGCCTGGCAATACGATCTAATGAAACCGTGTCAACGTATTAAGATGCGCGGGTAAAATCCTACTCTTGAATACAGTTCGGAATATTAACTGGGGATATCGTGAAATACTGAACAATGGTTCTCTTTCGAATGATCTTGATTATCGATTTATTAACCCTTATAGTACCTTGTATGTTTTCCGGGTACCGTCAAAAAATACGCGATTTTAGGTATCTATTCATTTTTGCATGTCATTGCATATGTATGTATATCTAAATTACAGTCGAGCCTCTTTTTACGCGTCTCTTTTTAACGCGGTTTTGAGGTTAAGTGGCGAAGCATAAAAGCAAGAAAAAATAAGTAATCCAAGAAATCTAGGAAGTTTTAACATCGTAACGCGCATATGCATTTATTTTCATTCCTTTTATGTTTTTCTGTTGCGAATTAAGAGAGAAGAGAATAATTTCCACACACAAATAAGCCTTTTCTCGTTCGAATTTAAAATCTTTTTATGCATAAACGAAACAAAACAAAACAACTGAATATGTGTAAGTTACCTCTTTTGTGCTGCTGGTATTTAAAAAAAAGAAAAGCTATCTCTTTATGCGCGTTTTTTATGCCGAATGCTGTGGAACGTATCTACCGCATAAAAAACAACTCGAGTATTTCTCGGAAACCCGCAAAGCCGATATAACCGTTCTATGATACTAAAAGTGTTAATATTTTCTTTTGGAAAGGGAGAATATCAATATTTCCGTTTCATCATTCAGGTATTCAAAATACCTTACTTGCTTTATATTGAATATTTAATTCCAGCCAGTTCTACTGATAATATTAAACAAATGTGTAAGATGATTTATTTATTATAAGTATTTGTAATACTTCGCGTATTCTCATAATAATAAGTTATTAGTCATAATAAATGGCAAGAATCCACGAGTATTAATTAAGAAAATGATTCATTCAAATTATAATTCAGCATAGCATTCAATTTGTGTAAAATCTCGTAGTTTAATCAATTTTCAATCGCTTGGGTTGATTCTTCCTGCGAAATCTTACTCGATGTCGTCTGAGGATTCATTCATTCCCGATTGAAAAAGTAATTAGTGTGTTTGTGTAGTCCAATGGGAAGCTTGATTGATATGCTGGTAACGTTTAACAAATGAAATTGTCGTTATAAATTTGACCCTTCTGATTAAGGCAGTTCATTGGTTTATTTTTTGTTTGATTTATTTTAAGGTTAAATGCGCTCTTACTCAGATTGAATGAAAGAAATTGATTTTATGTGCCTGTTTCTCGCGATGGGATCAATTCATTATTATGTTCTGTACTTATTGAAATATTAACTCAATATTTAAAAATATTTACGTCCTGTAATTATTGAAATATTAACTCAATATTTAAAAATATTTATGTCCGGTAATTATTGAAATATTAACTCAGTATTTAAAAATATTTATGTTCTGTAATTATTGAAATATTAACTCAATATTTAAAAATATTTATGACCTGTAATTATTGAAATATTACCTTAATATTTAAAAAGGCAGATATTAAATGGAACATGTCTTAATTATAATTTCATTGCGTGCTTTAAAACGTTTCGAGTATTGAAATCGTTCGTTTATCAACACCATTGGCGCATTGCAAATATTTAGTGAATTAAGTATTTTAGGATTCAAGTTTTCAGTAGCGAAGTGAGGTTATATTTCCTCAATAGAAGTTATAAATATATTTCACGAAATCTTAACCCTCTATAGCTCCATATAACTTTGAAGTCACATACTCGCCCATCTGTATCTTTCATTTCATTTGATTTTTCGTTATAATAATAATTATAAAAGTACTCGTGACGATTGTCACCTTTTTCGGTGCGTTTAAGTAATAATTTCGTTACAATTTTCACGTAACGTACCTTCGTTAAAACCGCGTTTAACGAGATTTACTTTACACGATTTCCTTTTAGACCTAAAAAATGGGAGAGGGTTAAATATATTCTTCGGATTATTAAATAAATTTTACGAAATAGTAAATAAATCCTTCGAAATTTGTGAAATATTACTGGCAAGTTTCGTAAGTATCACGACTGAAACCGTCGGTTTGTATCGAACAAGGTTTTACCGGATTTCTTTAGGCGGCAGTTTATTTACGTTGCTACTTAAAAGGAGATGTATATCCGTATTTCTTGCGGCTTTTTCTGTGAATGAATGCCGAGAATAGCATGTTGCGGCTCTGAATGAGGTAACGCATTTAGCTACATAAAAGGAAGCATAGGTGTCGGCTGCTTCAAGAAGAAAGTATTCCATTTCGAATTGCATTTGCGTATAACGCCGACCATTTGATTTCAAGTAGTTATTAATTATGTACATTTAATCTGTTGGTACCTGTAGCGCCATCTACTCGTGCGCTTCCGGCCATTATCAGTAAAAGAGAATCTAATTCCTTCGAAGCTTTAACCCTAGAACTACCAAGGCGGTCAAAATGACTTATCTACTATTCTTAGTTAAATTATTCGAACACACCTCGGCGAATTGTTTAAGATTTTATATACATAACGCGAATAATTGTATCCATTAATTGAATTTAAGTGAGTATATATTCGGTAGTTCTAGTGTTAAAGAAAATACTTGAAGTCCTGCATTAGTCCTACTTTCAAGAACTATTTTTATCCGCAAAAGGGGGGCATTGATTTTTCTGCAATATTAATCTCAACTAACTCATAGCTTAACAATGTTGTTTACACCTAAGCTAAGGTCAAAGGTTGAATTATTCCAGAAGTAACCGTGTTGCATTTCTTGAATGAGAATTCTTGATTGATGTTGAGGTTGATTGTTTTTAAATAGAAGTACTGAAAAATATATTGTTTTTCTGTTTCATAATCAATACCATGTAAGTTCATATTCTTTAGCTTGACAGAGAACGTGTAATTAATATCATGATAATCGTTTGATTAGGTTGAGCAGTAGCTGTAGTAGAATCATGTCTGCAAACTGTCGGCAGTTAAACTTGACTCATAATACGATGACCTTAACCAATCGTAGTGGCCTGTGAGAAACTACTAAATACACTAGACTAACATTAGACTTTCGACTAACTGCTCTACTTAACACGTTGCCGATGTTATACACCGAATTCTGTTTTTACACGGTAGATACGTTCCCGAAGAAAACGTGTAAAAATATTCGTGTAAGAAAATATACTGTATCTACGGAAAACTAGGAGATTGGTTCCAGACCTAAAAAATCAGCAAGAATAGTACAATAAACTGTATGAAAAATTATGTTAGAATCTTATCATTTTTACGTGCTTTGTATTTCATAAAGATTGCGCATGTATATAAAAATGAATTATATAAAGTAAATTTTATTTGAAAAGAAAAGTAACATATTCGTTGTTACGAAATTCTTCGTGTTAGTGGATCTAACAATTCGTGTAAAAAGAGAATGAAATTCTTTTCCAATTCGTATTAAATAAACATCGTGTAAAACAAGTTCATGTCAAAACAGGGTATACTGCGAAACGTATGAGATATGCATGCGTCTGTTCAAATCAATGCAAATATTTTATGAAACGCTTTTATTATAAATTGATTGATACAATTATTAATGGTACTATTAGTGTCTTTTACGATTAGTGTGGTAGTTATTAAAACATTTCCTCTTATAAAGGGGTATGAAGCAGAGAAATAGAAATTTAGAATTTATCAACGAATAATATTGATACAATTCAATGCATGTAAAATAATAATCCAAATAGGAAAAGAAGTAAAGTAAATAATCGATGACAGCTTGATAATTATTAATTAATTTGAACTACGTAGATCGACGTTTTTATTACAATTAAGTAGTTAAATAAAATGTAATTCGTAGAAAATAATTATCAATCAGCATTAATCCTCTATGGCCCAATTTTGTTCGCGTCTAAAAAAAGTCCTATAAAGTAAATCTAGTTAAACGCGATTCTAACGAAGGTATATTGCGTGAAAATAGTAACGAAATTATTACCTAAACGCACCGAAAAAGGTGAGAATTGTTGCGCGTACTTTTATAATTATTACTACAACGAAAATATAAAATGAATTGAAAGATACGGATGGACGAGTATGCGACTTCAAAGTTACATCGAACGATAGAGGGTTAATAGAACAATTAAGCTTCATTTATCCGATAGACGCCTTTTTTAATTCGATGCTGTTTTGATATCATACATTGGTTAAAATACGTAAATAAGGGTGGCTACTGAAATATTAGATTGTGTGTAAACTTCATTTATGTTTTCCAATTAATAGATTTAGATTATTTTCGAGAATATAAAACAATACATGGATTAAATAGCACTTTACATATTTGATATACAGCAATTAGAGGAGACATTTGAATCAGAATCAAATTGGCGCGTAAATAATATAATAAAATTATCATTACATTTATGAACGCTGATTTTGAGTACTTTACTCAAAAAATGCCCCTTTAACCCGATATGTGAGCCGTTATTTTTTAAACTGGTATAAAGTATAAAGTATAAAGTATCAGATATAAACCGGCATAAAAAGAAGAAAATATCAATCTGGTGCAAGAAATTATATTTAATTCAGTTTTCGTAAAAATGGACTTGTACCACTTTAACCCTTTGCACTCGAGAAGCGACCCTTAGTTGTCGCAATAAACTGAATGGCGACTGAGAATCGCCTCTAGAGTACCGCAACAAACTGAGTGGCGAATGAGAATCGCCTCTGGAGTACCGCAACAAACTGAGTGGCGACTGAGAATCGCCTCTAGAGTACCGCGATAAATGAGTGGCGACTGAGAATCGCCTCTAGAGTATCGCGATAAATGAGTGGCGACTGAGAATCACATCTGGAGTACCGCGATAAATGAGTGGCGTCTGAGAATCGCCTCTAGAGGACCACAAGAAACTGAGTGGCGAATGAGAATCGCCTCTAGAGTAGCGTAACAAACTGAGTGGCGACTGAGAATCGCCTCTAGAGTACCGCAACAAACTGAATGGCGACTGAGAATCGCCTCTAGAGTACCGCAACAAACTGAGTGGCGACTGAGAATCGCCTCTAGAGTACCGCAACAAACTGAATGGCGACTGAGAATCGCCTCTAGAGTACCGCAACAAACTGAGTGGCGACTGAGAATCGCCTCCAGAGTACCGTAACAAACTGAGTGGCGAATGAGAATCGCCTCTGGAGTACCGCAACAAACTGAATGGCGACTAAGAATCGCCTCTAGAGTACCGCAACAAACTGAGTGGCGACTGAGAATCGCCTCCAGAGTACCGTAACAAACTGAGTGGCGAATGAGAATCGCCTCTGGAGTACCGCAACAAACTGAATGGCGACTAAGAATCGCCTCTAGAGTACCGCAACAAGCTGAGTGGCGACTGAGAATCGCCTCCAGAGTACCGTAACAAACTGAGTGGCGAATGAGAATCGCCTCTGGAGTACCGCAACAAACTGAGTGGCGACTGAGAATCGCCTCTAGAGTACCGCGATAAATGAGTGGCGACTGAGAATCGCCTCTAGAGTACCCCAACAACCAGAGTGGCGCCTGAGCGACGCCTCTCGAATTGCCGTAACAAACTGCTGCGTAGCATTTAAGAGTCGTCTTTCGAGTTGCCGTAATAAATCAACTGGCGCTGGGTAGTCGCCTCTCGACTGCAAAGGGTTAAAAAATACCGGCTCATATTGTTAGGGCAGCCCATGGTGAATCACAAGGGTTGACCATAACCTAGAAACCCGAAAATGTTGAATCAAATTCACAATGACTGATGATCAAAAACAAATCGCATTCTATCTGACACAATGGCGTGTAAGAAAAGCAGTTCACGAGCGAACGATTTCCGTTTCCTAGTGATGTGGGAAACAAATGCGGTTAGATATATGGTCCAACGATATGTCACTGTCGCGCCTCATTAGATTCAGATCGAACGTGCGATTTAACGGGATATTTTCAAATGGGAATCCATTGGCCGTGAAGCCGGTATATTCTAAGAAAATATGGCTTCAACAATTTTCAGCGTATCATTTTCTGGATAGATTTAGTTTGACGTGGAACAGGTTGTAATTTCCATTCTAAAATTGCGTCCCGATGACCTACTTTGTGATGAAATGATGACGTAACTTGAATTCGGACTGCATTTTAAATCTGAAGCATTTTAATTAAAGAATATTTCTCAAGCGTGCAACGAATGAATAATGTTGCTTTATTATTTGGCAAAATATAAATTCCAGGTGATCTTGTTTATTAGTTACTTCACATTTAAGCTTATCGTTACAATATTTCACGTAAGAATCATGGAATGAGCGTGGAATTTATAATATTTTATTATTTAATAAACTTAACTTGTTAGTAATAAACAAAATTACTTGTATATTAATAGAATCACACTTAAGTTTATCGTCGCTTTATTTTACACAAAAATTACGTATATAAATAATGAGTAATGTTGATCTCAACGGCTTGTGGTTTTCTTTTCTAGGAAATTACCGTTTACTTTAACACTGTTCCCTTTAAATGAATGTGTATCGCGCGCAAATTCTATGCTTTACGTAACCAGAATAAAAGCAATACTATCAGGTAGAGTCTTGTTTGATTTCTTTGGTTATTAATGACTATTTATTTTTACTTGTAGGCGTAGCCATGAATAACTCACTCGGTTAAAAAATCCAGATAGAGTTTCTCCGACTTTGAGCCACCGAGAGACTCGAAAACAACGGCATTAAGATGGGCGAGATTCTGGGTTCCGCGAGTTTCCTTCACCTGGGCGACATTGTCAGCCTTTACGCTGAAGGAAGTGTCTCCGGATTTCTTTCCACTTTGGGGTAAGTTTGAAAATTCATCTACTTATAATTATTATCAATTCGTATATATACGCTTTCATATGTCCATGAATATATACGAAGGACGTATATATACCAGTAAATTGTACTCAGTACCACGCATTTACTTTTTTAGTAAATTAATACAGTGTGGAACATACTGTTCCGCATCATGTGTCGCATAACAACCGATCGAATAACTGAATCGGAATGATTCTTATTTTGATTTTTCTTATTTTTATCAGCACAATTTAGTGTTAATTACTGTCACGCGAATATCGCTTCTTACGATATTAATGTTTTTTTGTTAGAACACGTCGCAGGCAAAGGGTTAATATGAATATGTACAGATTTATTAATATAAACAGGTCTGATACAAAAGTATATCCCTTAATTCTTCTTAATTATTATTATGTTAACTGCGTAACGGGGAAAATTCGCGGAGTTTTGTTGAATAAAGTTATGTTGACAAAAATGCTATAAGCATCAACGTGTAACTTACAAGGAATCCTAGCTAGGCCGATTTTTTTCCTTTTCGCAAGCATATATTGTAGTACTCGAAAACTAAGCGACGCGTATTTTTTGTATCTGCGGAATTTCGGTTTAAAAGGGGTGAAAACCCCTTTCAAAGATTTAACGGGTAACAAGAATAATTGGAATCCTTTTATAGAAATTTCAAATTCTTTTGAATTTTAGTGGATGTAAAATATTTTGTATCATGAAAAACCTAACATGGAATTCTAATTTTTCGGATGGGTTTCTTTTTTAAGAGTAAACGACCCCCGTGTTGAATTTCTCTTTTCTACATAATACATTTATTTAAACCGAAATTCCGGTTAAACCGAAATCCCGAATTTCCGATATAAAAAATGCGTGTCGCTTACTTTTTCGAGTACTACAACTTATGTGAAAACGAAAAAAATCGGAAGCGGTCAGCTACTTAAGGTTCTTTATAAGTTATATGTTGATGTTTATAGTATTTTTTATCAACATATCTTTATTCAGCAAAATTCCACGAATTTGGCCTTTTAAGCGCGAAAGATTCACCTGAAAATGCCCCGACGCGATGTGTTAAGACATTTGTCATTCATATCATCATCGTTGATTTGCGTGACGAATGATTCTAACAAACCTCTTGTTTATGTGTATAATAATCATGGCAGTTATTACCAGAGCTAACAGAAAATGTGATACCAACATTTATCACACTTCGAGATGAAACGACACGTACAACGACTTATAAACGTTCGTAATTATTTGCAATTTCTACTTCACGGAAACCGGTTCTGTAGAAAAAGCACAATTGGTGTTGGGCGAGCGATAGCAGGTGTTTGTATATTAATACTAAGCTTGAAGTAGTGTAAAACGGGGGAAAAATATACCGAGATCCAATGCCAATAATGTTCACAAAGTGTGCATGCACTATTGACGCCTATAGGAAGTGGTTGAAACTATCAATCATAATAGTGATTAATAATGGAGAATGCAATTTCCGGTGTCCTCGAGTAGCGCCGGTTGAGGTTAGTTTGACGAATCGATGCGATTGTAAGAAAGCTGTTACTCACTTTTCTGAAGAAAATCTTGTGGTGTTTACAGGTTTTGCACTCCAAATTAACCATTTTGCCGATCATATTCACCTTTTTGCAAATCAAATTCACCTTTCCACTTTACATTGGATTTTATTTGTATTACGATTGCTTAAGAAAACAAATTTGTAGAAAAGCTTGATTTGAAAAGAATTCATTTGATCTGTGAAATGGTTCATTTCGAGTGGACAAATATAATCCAAAATATAATCTGGAAAAGAGTTAAATTGGAGTGGAAAAATGTGAATATGATCTGCAAAAGTTTTAAATTGGAGTGGAGAGACGTGATCTGCAAAATGGTTAAATTGGAGTGGAAAGAAGTGAATATGATCTGCAAAAGGGTTAATTTGCAGTGCAAAATCTGTATCATATTTGTTTCTGTTCAGCATTTTCCCTCCGATTTCAACATAGTAGCTTGCTATTCCTTGCTTGTATGTGTAACCCGCGAGCTGATAGGCTGATATAA
The DNA here is from genome assembly GCA_910591585.2 of Nysson spinosus. Lineage (NCBI taxonomy): Eukaryota > Metazoa > Arthropoda > Insecta > Hymenoptera > Crabronidae > Nysson > Nysson spinosus. The sequence goes on along the minus strand of OU342852.1, from coordinate 440,211 downwards.
TTTAAAGATAGGTTCCCGATACGAGCAGGTAATAAGGCGATCTCTTTTTAATCGACCATGTCCATCGTGCACTCGACTACGCAGACTTTTCAAAGGGTACCTGTTACTAACGTTAATATATCTATAAGCCATTATCGCCAGCATCGGGGAAACCAGGATGAAGTAAAATAACTCGTTGGTAAACAAAAACTGTGTAAATATGCTCTGGATAATATTAATATTCTCCGACGGTATTCAGTATTGCTATTCAGTACCCTATGTTGTTAATTATACGAACAAACTAATGCTTTATCAGTTATAATATTTAATAACTGATACTCATTTTTTATTTTTATTTATTAATTTTTATTGACAAAAATACAAAATACTGTTTCATATGGACTTGTGAAATTTTTATTATCATATTTTGCAATGTGAAATGTGGACTCGAATTGTACGATTGCAATTTACACGGAATTCGAATTGCACGATTTCGGTTTAAAACGCTTGAAGAAATGTGGAAGAAAATATGTACTTTCGAATTATGTTATCTAAATCTTGCTTGAATTAATGAATTTTCATTTAAAAATGTGTACTCTATTTTGTAAAAAAAAGTACATAATACAGTTTCATATGGATTTGTTAAATTTATTGCATTTTGATTTTCAATGTCAAATGTGGATTTAAATTGTACGCTTTCAATTTGCATGGCATTTTCGGGGAACGAATCTATCGCGTAAATCGAGGGTTAGGTTAGGAAAGGAATTGAACATTGCATTTCTTAGCTCACCTCGTTATTTGTAATTCTTTTGAATCGAGTTTTGTGCTTTAAACAATTCCGATGCGGTTATTTTTCGAAAGTTAGAATAGCTATTGTGGTAACGGAATTGTGGAAGCTACGGCTGCTTTTGACAAGCTCTTTTCTTGGCAAGGGATTAATTGCACAGTCCCGTTTAGATCTCCCAATCACTTGAAAAATAGGTCAGGAACACTTTGCTCACTTCAGTCGCATTCACCGGTATGAATGGACTCTTAAATAAGATCCCGGCGATCGAATCGCGAATCTGATTTCCTCTTTGACTGTTACGTTGACGTAAGTTCCGTACTTCGCATTATCTTTCACCCGTGTGTAGACCTAAGTGCTATTACCACTCGAATCGACAATATATTCAGCAATATTTGCATATTTATGTGTACGTTCTTAAAAAAAGGATGGATGGAATAAATCAATTAATCGATTTATTTATGTGCATTGTGTAACATACATGAACCATGTATGAACTTTCTGTTCAGGCCGTTTGATGTTTTCGCTATTAATCATTATTCTTTTCTTTAACTTAAACTATGACGATAATTTGATAAAACAACCATTTGCCTTTGAGTAACTATGATTATTCATCTCAATGTGGAAATTCGGTGAATATTATTCTTGGGAAATATGATTATCAAATGTAGAATTAATTGCAGAGGGTAGAGCGAAACAAGAGAAATAACAATGGAAGATGTTAAGCTTAAAGCACAATACGCCTCAAAATTATCGTAAAATAATAATGTCCAATATTTTGTATCCTACATATTTAATAATATTGTTGTTACGAAGACAAGCTTCGAGGGAGAAGAGGGTTGATTAGATTAGTTGATACCTGGGGATATTTATATGATATATACAAATGTTGTAAATAAATTGAATACGAATTGATGAAGTTGGGCATGATTTTTTTACGATAAATTCGTGAGAATTATTGACTGCAAACATCGGATGATTTGAAAGGTGGAAGAATTCTTGAATACTTTGGTTGAAGATGGCAAAGGACATCGAATTTTGTTCAAGTTTAACTCGAAGAATTCAAGAGGTGTTTTGGAACTGGACTTTCAACTTGAAGAGATAACTCAGAAATGAACTTCTAAATTGAAGACATCATTCAGAACTGAACTTCCAAGTTCCGGAGTTAATTCAGAATTAAACTTCTGTTTTGAAGAGTTAATTCAGAAATGCTCTTCTAAATTGAAGACATCATTCAGAATAAAATTTCCAAGTTGAAGAAACATTCCAAAATGAACGTCTGAATTGAAAAAATCATTCAGAAATAACCTTCTAAATCAAAGATCATTATACCTTTACATCTCATTACACTTTTTCTTAAATAACAAATTTTGCAGTCTTATCAATATTATAATGTATATGTCGTAGACTAAACTTATTAGTCTCCACTACGTGAGACGCATACGACCCACGCGGCGTCAACGGAACGTCACCGAGAATCTGTCTGGCACGAAACGTGTTGTTAATACTCTTCCCGCACCTAGTGTTTTAAGAGTATTAACTTTACCCTTTTTTCTAAAAGCCGAAAAGTCTTCGTGTATTCAGTATGGAAGGTGTTAATTATTATTTGATCAAAGATATATTTAAAACAATTGAATTCGTTTTAGATATTAGTTAACGAAGTATAAGAGAATTTATATATAGATATAAATAATATCAGTTAGAATTATATTCGATAAGGTATTAAAAGTGATAACATATGGGTAAACTTATTCGAATTCGAACAATATGTGAGACGAGGAATGGGATAACAATAAATCGTGTACATCACAATTGCATTAGATTCACGAAGAAGTGCCGTTTGAGAGAATCCCATTAATGCATCAAAGTCGGTAATCTCTTCTAAAGCTTCAATAGGGATCAACCGATAAAAATCAAACTAAATATATCAGGTATCTGGATAAATAAAGAATACAATTCTCATCAAAAATTGGTACTAATAATATTAAAGTTTGTAAAATGTGATATACTGTAATTAGTTACTAAATTTCCTTTTATGGCATTTATCTAAAAATCGAAAAAATTCTAACATATATCGTATCACTTTTGTAACAGATCTTTGTTACTACTATATGAAGCTGGATTCGAATGAATACGCCTAAATTGTAGAGGAAATCATTAGGCATTAATCTCATTAGCCAATATGTCAGTTAGTTCCATTTACAGAAAATATCGTAATCGGAAGCGTATGAGTTGCATATAATCGAGGCGGCGTATTAAATCAGATTCTATGGACCACATTCAGCTGCACAGAGTAATACATTATTGTGAAATTGATGGGAGCGTATGGGAATAGCGTCAAGATATAGTGTGCTAATAATGTTTGCTGCGCCATCTAGTTAAACTAAATCTGTGTCTCACTGAATGGAATATCCAACTCCTGTTCACCAACACAGCATCTCGATTATGGCTGCCTCTGACGTTTCCAGTAATGGAATACCCGCCGTGGCAACTTATGGCTCATGAAAAGGACATAATTAGTTTGAAACAATGCATAACTTCTACCTTAATTCAGACTACTACGGATGAATGAATTGCCACATCTTCGACAACTTGATGCAATTACTATGCGCACCGTTTTTCGTTATCCGATCGTTTTCACGCTCAGTTTTCGTCAGCTACACGGCATTATACATTTATACCACGGTTCAGTAATTCGTTTTCCGCCCCATTTCCATTGCTGTAATAGCAACAATCACGAACAAAGATAGTTGCATATAATCCTAGGTGCTCTTGACGCATAGTTATATACGTTATGGGTACCAGGACGTTGCTAGAAATAACAATATCGGCTTTTGCCTATCAGTGGACATCAGATCGATCATACCTTTCTAGACGTAATGTCCCATATTATGAACGTTTCACGAAAACTCTTCAAAGTATAATATTACATTTATTATTCTTGTTCACTGACCTGAATATCCTGAATATCTCGATTTATACGCTTCGATTAAGTTTGCATATCTTGATTGCAATATATCTACAGGGTGTTTGAAAAGTCTGGATACGGTCGAATATCTTGTAGGGGAAGCATTTTCATTAACCCTTTGACTGCGAAAGACGTATATCGCTCTCATATGTCTATGAATATATACGAATGGCGTATATATACGAACAGAAAATATTGGTCGGTACCACGAATTTACCTTTTTAGTAAATTATATGTGTCGCATAACAACCAATCGAAGAACTGAATTTCAACAATTCGATTTTTCTTATTATTTCGCATATCGCACATCGAATATCGCATCGAACGATGTTAATGTTAGAACACGTCGCAGTTAAAGGGTTAAAAACATTACATGGCAAAGTTTGAAAATTTCAATCGAGCTATCAGATGAGCTTATTAATTTTTGGCCAGAGCCATTTTTTGCGTTGGTGCCTTTTCTGAACTCATACAACATAACATGTCGAACATGCACCCCTTTCACCTCCATTTCAAAAACCATTTTAAAGCAAAATAATTGTTGTTTCCAAGTGAAACTTTCATAATGTTGTGTGGAAGGGTCTTCATTTTCACTGGTATCTGTCAAAAATATATACCTGAGTAACATGAGCATATTTTATGACTTAATTGCAGCCGCGTTGGACAAAACCGCATTACTTATGGAACGACCTAATATATATTATAGGTAGTTGTACGGTTTCTCTGTTCGTCTATTCGAACAAAAATCCTTTCTCACAGGCTCGAGTATTCCGATTTATCGCGCAATTGATCTATTGCCCTGTCAACTGACTGCCGTCCCATCGCACGTGCAAAAGAATCGGCCTTTGTATCTGCATTATTGTGCACGTTTTATGGCGAAAATAGCGGGACCAATATTTTATTCATAAAACGACTCAGTCGCCATTTATTTTATTGCGACAACTTGAACAGCGATTAAAAGGCGACATTAAGATTTATTCCAGTTGCCGGTGATTTAAAATGCAATAAGAAAAAGTTTCTGTGAAAATAATCCTATATATTACATTTATGTTAAAATACTTGTTTATTACACTTAATCTTATTTTTGTACGACATATACCTTTCCAGAAAGACCGTTTAAGAAATGTTGTTGTGCATTGTGCACATTAAAAAAAATTACCAACCGTGTCCGGAATATAAAAACCAGTAGAAATATTACGAGAAACCAATTAGAATGCATTTAAACTATCTGAAAATCTATGTTGAAATCTTGAGCTGGTTTTTAAGTCTTTATATTAATTTTGTATCTCATAAATTTATAAAGACAAATATGTATATAAAGCAAATTAATATTTATAAAAAACTGCGGTGCTTATGAGGTAAAGAAAAAATTGAAGACTGGTTGTCATTACATACGTTGAAAAAAGTCATGAAAAATGGACAAATGTTCAGATTTAACACGTTGAGTGCCACAGGTACCAAATTTGGTACATGCGGCGTTGTAAGATAGTTACTGAAAAACGGCTCGGCATTCGACGTGTTTCATACGAAAGGCGTATATATACGACCTGTAAATGTTGCTGGGTACCACGCATTTACTTTTTTAGTTAATTAATACAGTATGGAACATATTGTTCCGTGTCATACAACAATCGATCGAATAACTGAATCTCAAGAACTCCTCGATTTTCTTATTTTTATCGAGACAATTTAGAGTCAACTACTGTCATGCAAATATTGCATCGTACGATGTTAATGGTTGTTTGTTAGAATACGTCGCAGTCAAAGGGTTAAACCTATCGAATTTGCCCCCGAATGTACCAACCTTCGAGAGAGGTAAAACGGCTTACGTTTGCGGGGAGAAGCCAAAACGCAATCTCGTTAGCAAAGTTCGTATTCGATTAGTGACTCGGAACAATCGGTATGTTTACCAGCGCTTGGTGGAAGGAACTACTACCTTCATTTTGTTACGTGTTACCAACGTTGCATTCTACTCAATAAAACTTCTTTAACCCTTTGCACTATAATTGTTTTTCTAGTTTGTTCTCGGCCAACTCTGGTTTTATTTATTTAGGTTTCGATATCTGTTTGTTAGGTATGCAGAAATTGTTTGCGGTTATTTGAAGTTTAGTTTTTATTAACACGTTACGGTTCCGGCGTTTGCGCGTAGCCGGTATATTTTAAGGTTTTAGAATATGTTACATTGCTTTACAGATATGGTTATGAAATATACATGTATATATATAAATGTATATATTTACTAAATTATTACTAAAGCGCACCGGAAAGGATGACAATCGTTGCGCGTACTTTTATAATTATTATTACAACGAAAAAGTAAAATGAAGTCAATGATACGGATAGACGTAGTTACGTGACTTCAAAGTTACTTGGAACTGTAGAGAGTTAACAATACTAAGAAGTATACAGGGTGTTTGACAACATTGAATAGACAAGTTTTAGGATTTTAATCGGGCTATCAGATGAGCTCCTTTGGACCCAGAGTTTCTAGCAAATTTTCTATTAACAAAATCTTACTGAATTTGAATATATTAGCTATAAATTGTTCATAAATGAAAAGCTCACGTAGAATTGTAACTATCATAAACGTTAACTTGATTTGTTTGGAAAATAGACTCAGGCCATTTTCAAAACAAACGGCTGATATAATGAATGAAATATAATGAAACTTTCTTATTGTAATGTTATTCTTCCTTGTTTTATAAATACACATCACTTAATGAAGAAAATAATGAAATTAGAAAACGAGTAACGTCGTTCCCGATAATCAGGATCAAGTATTCACAGTGAGCGTAAAAAGTATTCGTACAGCAGCGAATTTTAACAAAATTCTTCTAAAACTTTGTTTATTTAAAACATATTAACCAACAAGTGGTACGTACACATTCTTAGAGATCTTCGCAATGAATTTCATCAAGAAAACTGTTATTTATCCATATTTGTTTGAAACAAAGTTCTACGAGATATTTGTTCAAATTCACTGCTGTGTGAATACTTTTTATACTCACTGTACATCATTTAATACTTGAATATGAATTTCGTGTAAATACTAGATGAGGCATTTCAAATACAATGCACGATGGACATTTCGAGAGAATAATTATGCGTTTACTTTATATTTGATCGTTTACTAATCATCTGCACGATATTCTGATACATATAGCACTTCTGAGTAGACCTAAGTCTCTTTTTATGCGGTAGATGTGATACGTAAAAAAAGATATAGCTTTCTTTGTATCATTAGGGTTAATTTGTTGTGATACAGCACAAAAGGGGTAACTTACACACATTTAGTTGTTTTGTTTTGTTTATGCACAAAAAGATTTTAAATTCGATCGAAAAAAAACCTTTATTTGTGTGTGGGAATTAGTCTCTTCTCTCTAAATTCCCAGCAGAAAAACGTAAAAAGAACGAAAATGGATATGCCCGTTACCTCGGATAAATGGATAACCAAAAATGGATAACCTCAAAACTGCATTAAAATGATACGCATAAAAAGAGACACGACTGTACTAATATTAATATGAGATTCCTACGATCACTAGCTTATTTCATTTCTGACGTGCCGTGTTGCTGATGAGCTTTTGTCGTTGTAATGTAATGTTCGATTTTACTTCATATTGCAACCGTACGCGCGTTGAAGCTTTTAACCGTCTGACATTTCATTTAACACAGTAATGCCGTGAGTGCACATTTTTTTTACAAAATAGTCCATTGTCATCGCTTATGTAGTTCATTTTGTGCGTTCTATTGAAATTGTTGAAAACATGTGCACAACAATCATTGCTATCGTTAGGAATGCTTGTATTTGTATAAACTGGGATACTTTTTATATAAAATAACACAACATCGCTAATTCTAGAATTATATTTGCCTCTTGCATTTTGAACGTATTGGGTCGAGTTTTAAATAAGTTCCATTCGTCTAGGAGTTTCTTATTCAAAACCGCCAGAGTTTTATGCAAGGGAATCGACAAGTTGCCTAAAAAATGGCAAGAAGTTATTAATAATGACGGGGAGTATATATTAGATTAAAGTCTATTGTGGTTCATTTTATTGAGGAATAAAGTTTATTTTAAAAAATGGAATTTATTTGTGATTCAACCCAGTAAAAATAGTTTGAGTTCATGAATGTAAAAGTGATATTTATATGCGTACTACTTCGAAAACTCAACAGATTTAAACGGATTAATTGTAAACAAGATTAATATATAGATTATAATTTAATTTACTGATGTTACGTTATATAATAATGTTTAAAGTATATAAACAACATGTAATGTGTTTCTATATTTTCTAACCTTTACACATTTATTCAAAGCATACTAATTTTTAATACGATTCAACAAGTTTCCTGCGTTTTCATGGAAATACAAAGTCAAGATTAACCCTCTCCATGCAGTGTTGAGGTTACATTCTCGCCAATTTCATCTTTCATTTCAATTTATTTTTTCGTTATAATCATAATTATAAAAGTATGTGCAATCATTGTCACTTTTTTGGTGCGTTTAGTAATAGTTTCGTTACTATTTCACGTAATGTATCTTCGTAAGAATCGCGTTTAACTAGAATAGATTTACGTTATACGATTTCCTTTTAAACACGAAAAAACTGGGCTATAAAGGGTTAACCTTTTCGATACGACTTTGTTTTTCGTCACTATATTTTTGCTGTAAGGACTGTCGAACAACGAATACGTTGACACTGTACAGGACAATTATGACGCATACAACATTATAACAATTATAAGAGTATAACAATACGCCGTAACCAAGGAGATAACAGGCTATGCTCTGCTCAATCTAAGTTCTGAATGAATGCGAAATTTTTAGGGGCAACTAGAGTCGTCGTTATACAGTACTCAGCGTTCAACGCTGGACGACTATAGTCGTCGTTAGTACACAGCGATTGTTCAACGTCGGAAGACTATAGTCGTCTTTAGTACACAGCGAGCGTTCACCGATGGATGACTATAGTCGTCATTAGTATCAAAAGGGTTAGAAATAGCATTTTCTACCTTTACTATATTTTGCTTATTGTGTTACAATTGGCTGCTGTAGGTGGGTTGTGCTATAAGTAAGGAAGACAAAGAAGCGTTTGCGTTGAGATCTGTATCGCCAGTAGAAGTACGAGATTTAGACTTTACGAATGACGCGTGCAAAGTTTTAGCATCAATAAGCGGTAAATTAGAAAAGGGCACAATTTCGCACAATGAACGTCGGGTCGTGACCAGTTTGCTGCAGGACATAGTATACTTTATAGCTGGGTTAGAGAATGAACAAAATAAGTCTGAAGCTTTAGACTTAATTGTTACCAATGCTGTGAGGGATCGGCAAAAGTCACTTCGGGAACAATACATTCTTGGTCAATTGTTTAAAATATGTTGTGAGATAAGGAATTGTCTTCTTCCTAATTGCGTATGTAATTTCCGGACACCTTGTATCTGCGGAATGAATACAGCTCTTCCCATTTTCGCGCTGCTTTAAAGCCCGCCGGGCAAGATTTGGCCCACCCTAATATCGATCCCGACATTGCTTTCATTCTACGTGGACCGCACTTATTTCACCCTTTGACTGTAAGGCGTATATATACGTTCTCATATGTCCCATGAATGTAAAGTGGACGGTGCGGCTGTCGTGTAGACCAAATTTAATTTAGTTTAAATTAAATATTAATTAACATAATTAAATTAAACCATACATATTAGCAATTCGAAACCAACAAGAAATAATTTCAGATTATAGTCTCATGAATATATACGAACTGTAAATCTTGCTGGGTACCTCGCATTTACTTTTTTAGTAAATTATTGAGGTGAATCATAAATAAATTCCGCTTTAAATGAAAGTTTATTTGTCAATAAAAAAGCCACAATGGAATTTAATCTAATATATATTCGTCGTCATTATTAATAACTCCTTGTTATTTTGTAAGCAACTTGTCGATTCCCTTTGCGTGAAACTCTGGCAGTTTTTAATAAAAAAATTCCCGAACGAACGGAACTTATTTATGACTGAACCCAGTAATACAGTACGGAACATGGAATCTCAATAACTCCTTGATATTTCTTATTTTGATCGACACAATTTAGTGTCAACTACTGCCACGCGAATATCGCATCGTATAATGTTACTAGATTTTTGTTAGAACATGCTGCAGTCAAAGGGTTAATGCAAAATGTCTCGAAATATTGTCTGCTTTACAAAAGACATCATAACAGCGATTGTTCCTTTGGCGAGTTATATAATATCACATACTGTTGTTATTCTTCCTTTAAAACTGAATTCCACAGTCTATACCAGTCTGGGATTAGCGAGAAAGATACTTTCATGCAAATGCATTAAAGCGTTCTATCAACTTCATTACTTACTTAATTAATTCACTGAATTATTATTGAATTACGTTTCTTTTTAGATTGGTTGATGATCGATGCGTGGTGTGTCCCGAGGCTGGTGATTTATCGACTCCTCCGAAGAAGTTTAGAGGTAATTAAATGCTTATGCTTCTTCCGGGCTTTGACTAGCTCTTATTGTTAATAAAAACACTAGAAATTTCAGCGATTGTGGATTTTATCAATCGAAACATCTTATTTAAGATACGAAATTGTCATATCGATATTCTATAATATTATAAGTTTACATTGAATTGAAATCAGTTAGTGTTACTTTATACTGCTATTAGTAACAAAACCTTATTAATTTCTTTTTAGATTGCCTTTTTAAAATATGTCCTATGAATCGGTATTCCGCCCAGAAACAGTTTTGGAAGGCTGCAAAGCAAAGCGCCAGCGGCACGGATGCTGTGTTGCTCAAAAGGCTTCATGTGAGTTGAGTATATCAGGAAAATAATTAGAGCAGTAAATCATATTAAAAATAATACCAAGCGCGCGATAGTATAATAAATAATAGATTACAAGGATATGAACGGTGTGTTTACAGCATGCTGCGGAAATCGAAAAAAAGCAAAATGAGACTGAAAATAAGAAACTACTCGGCACGGTGGTTTCTTACGGTAATGTTGTCCAGGTAAGAAATTACATTATCTTCTTCTTCTTCTTTTTTTTTTACGAAACTTTCTCGTATCTTTATACATCCCCGATATATGAAATCAATCAATTTACCTTGCATTTTACGCTTCAAAAGGTCAACTGAACTTTATAACTCAAGGGCACTCTCTTTATGCATAAACAGAGCTTATCAGTTCCCTTATAATGATGCAAGCACATCGTATTTTCTTCCCTTGTGATGATGAGCAGATACACTTGCTTTTAATGTCGCCTTATATTATATCTGCATATTATAAGGTTTATAATCCAATGGTGAAACCAATTATTTATTGTTTCTATGACGACTTTCATATTGTAGGTCGAAAAACTCTTAGGTTGGCTAGAAAGTTTCGTGCTGTTTTTAACATGTAAATACGAAGCGACTTTTATACAATTTTGTATATTTTTTCCATCTTCTATTCAATAATATGTTGTCCGTTTTGACCTATAATATTTGCTTACATTTCGCATAGCTTCGTAATCCCGTGTTAATAAAAAAACTCTCGTTTCCCATTAAAAAAAACTGATGTAAATCGTACGAACTTTGTGGCCATGCTAATTATTTATTTCAATATAATATTCTGCCAGTATAAAATAAGTATAAATTTGTGCCTGGCGTATGATCTCAATGTATCAAATATTTTATACTCTACGAAGTGTTTTCATCATTAACGAACACGTAGAATGTAATCATAAAATGGTGTGCCGTACAATTTATTATTTAGTAGCGAAAGATCGTCTCCTGAAACGTATCGACTTTGCGAACACCATTAGATATCTAATTATCGTGATGCAATATTGTAGGGGCTTTGTCGAAGCATCGTGGCACTTTGTTACCGCCTACTTTGTACGAGCATTATGGTAGACTTGAAACTTAATGTACTATAAAACCGTTGCCGTTGTGATTCATATTTCTGGCGCTTCCTTTGTTGCCTCTAGATTATCCGATAATGTTTTTCTTCTTACATGCGTCACTTTAAATTCGATAAATTAATTATTATTGTACACACAAATGTTTACCAAATCAATCATTTTCTCTTTCTTCTCTTTAACCCTTTTAGTACAGTTTGAGCCATTTTTAATATAATCTAAAGGCATGTAATGACATGTCAAATTAATAGATATACTTAAAAAATCGCACATGTTTCAAGGTATTGTTTGACGGTATTCGGAAAACTTATATGATACTATAATACCTTCTTTTTGGTTCGTTCCCTGCATAATAAAGATGTTTGACATTTCTTATATTTTGATTTCTTTATACGATCCAGTGTAGATGGTAAAATGACGATTATTGACTATTTCAGCTTTTACATTTAAAGTCAAATAAATTTCTGACTGTCAACAAGAGGCTACCGGCACTTCTCGAAAAGAACGCGATGAGGGTTTATCTGGATGCGAATGGAAATGAGGGCTCTTGGCTTTACATAATGCCCTTTTACAAGCTTCGTAGTGACGGTGATAGCGTTGTCGTTGGTGATAAAGTGATCATGGAGCCGGTCAATGCTGGACGACAGGGTTTGCATGTCGCAGCCAATTATGAGCTCAGCGATAATCCTGGTTGCAAGGAAGTAAATGTTGTTAATTCGGCGACATCTTGGAAGGTGACGCTCTTTATGGAACACAGAGAAAATCAAGAAGAAATTCTCAAAGGAGGAGACGTTGTTCGACTGTTTCATGCCGAACAAGAAAAATTTCTTACAATGGATGAATATAAGAAGAAACAACATGTATTTCTTAGAACTACAGGCAGAACTAGTGCCACTGCGGCTACTAGTAGTAAAGCATTATGGGAAGTAGAGGTGAGAGAATTAAATCGCGTTTAACTATTTTTTACTCTATTCTACGATACTTCCCACCTTATTTTCGTTACTCTATGTCTTTTAACCCTTTGTGCTCGAAGAATGTTTCGGTTATAAACGTGGACTTATTCTAAGACGTTTTGAGATACCGATCAACACGTTAAATGCTACGCCGGGGACCGATGGGGACATACAGCATCAAATTTAAATATAATACTTTCTAATTCATGTAGTATTCAAAAATATATTTATACTTTTTTCATGAATTTTATTAAAACATTTTAAACAAATATGAGGGTTCCTTTTGAATGTATTACAAAACGTTACGATTTTCTTTGTACAATTCCTAGCTATTTCTCTTCCAAATGTTCTTGCATTGGTTTCATAGCAGTTGTAAGAACAGTAATTAAAAAAATATAAACATTTTTTCCATATTGCATGAATTGTAAAATATTATTTTTCAAATTTGATACAAAGAATTTGATACCCAAGAACGAACGCTGTCTAAACGAAAAGTTCAGTGTCGGCCAGGCAGACCTAACCCAGACCTAACCCAGACCTAACCCAGGGACCGATGTAGCGTTTAACGTGTTAACGAATTATAAACGGTCTATTTCTATGGCAATTGACAAATGAGTCTTATAACATAAATATTATATGTTTACTTTGTTCATTCAGTTTGTGTAGCAAATAGAAGTTTTCAAATTCGCGTTTGACTATTTCTAATATATTTTTTCTATAGCCGTTCAGATATATTCGCGAACCACTTAACACTAGAACTACCGGACATGTACTCAATTATGCTTACACATTTATTTATATATAAATTATGGCTGGAGGATTTATGTTAATTAACGGATTCAATTATTTGCGTCATGTATATATAGGTTTTGCAATCCAAATTAACCCTTTTGCAGATCATATTCACCTTTTTCCACTCGAAATTAATTATTTTGCAGATCATATTAACCATGTTGCAAATTAAATTCACCTTTTCACTTTATACCGAATTTTATTTTTATTGCAATAGCTTAAGAAAATAAATTTGTATAAAAGCTTGAATTACAAAAAGGTGAATTTGATCTGTGAGGGGATGAATTTCATTTGCAAAACCTGTACAATAAAAATCTGTATAACTTGAATTAAAGTGTCGGGTTATATTCGTATAATATAAGTAAAAATGGCAGACAAGTCATTTTGACCCGTCATTTGATGGTAGTTCTAGTGTTAAAATAATCACATGCGATGCTATCTGCAATTTTGTAGATTATTCGATTGGACATAATCTGTTTTGATGATCATGATTATAGGTCGTACAGCACGATCCATGCAGAGGTGGAGCGGGCCATTGGAATTCTCTTTTTAGATTTAAACATTTAGCGACTGGTCAATATTTGGCGGCTGAGATAGACACCGATGAGCCACATGAGACCACAAAAGGCAAGCGTGGTAAGATAGATATTTATGTGTAACGTAGATCATCGCTACAAGGGTTGTATGTATCTTTGCCTAAATCTTGATATACCTATTTTCTAATTTCGCTAGTAATGAATGTAATGAATGTAATGAATGTATTGCATGTTTTTGTTATTTATTTGTATGCGAACAAGTCATATTCATACGTCTATATGTTGCTTCAACAGAACCACCCGGACCTGTCTACAGACTAGTGTCAGTTCCGCATAGTAATGAGATTAGTTCTTTATTTGAATTGGATCCAACAACATTAACCAGAGGTGATAGTTTAGTCCCACAATCGTCTTTTGTTAGACTGCATCATATTTGTACAAATACTTGGGTCCATTCGACAAGTGTCCCAATTGATAAAGACGATGAAAAACCTGTTATGTCAAAGGTAATATCTGTCGAGGGACAAAACATGTTTAACCTTTTCGATACGGTTGAATTTTTCGTCTCTATCCTTTTGCCGTACGGGTGGTCGAACCACGAATACCTTGACACTGTACGGAACAATTATAACGCATACAACATTATAACAATATAACGATACTCCGTAACCAAGGAGATAACAGGCTATGCTCTGCTCAATCTAAGTTATGAATTAATGCGAAATTCTTATGGGCGACTATAGTCGTCGTTAGTATCGAAAGGGTTAAAAATAGCATTGTCTACCTTTACTATATTTTGCTTATTGTGTTAAAATTGGCTGCTGCAGGTGGGTTGTGCGATAAGTAAGGAAGACAAGGAGGCATTTGCGTTGAGATCTGTATCGCCAGTAGAAGTACGAGATTTAGACTTTGCGAATGACGCGTGCAAAGTTTTAGCATCAATAAGCGGTAAATTAGAAAAGGGCACAATTTCGCACAATGAACGTCGGGCCGTGACCAGTTTGCTGCAGGACATAGTATACTTTATAGCTGGGTTAGAGAATGAACAAAATAAGTCTGAAGCTTTAGACTTAATTGTTACCAATGCTGTGAGGGATCGGCAAAAGTTACTTCGGGAACAATACATTCTTGGTCAATTGTTTAAAATACTTCAGGTATTATAGTTGTATTTTGATGTACAGCTAACCCTCGTAGAACAACGGAGAAAGATCTTTCCAGATAAAGGTCGCGTTATAAAAATCGCAATATGCGAGAGTTGGATTACATACACGCGTTATGTCGAAGTCGTATTGTATAAGTGTTGCGCGATACGAGGAGCGCCACAATTTCTGAACCGCGGTATATCGAAACCGCGTTGTACGAGGGTTACCTGTACTCGGTTAAAGCATAGATATGCCTTAACCCTTTGCACTCGTGAGGCGACTCTCAGTAGCCACTCAGTGTATTGCAGCAACTCGAGTGACGCCTAAGAGGCGACAGTAAAATTAACTATTAGTTGTCGGCGACTTAATGTCCAAACACAAAATATAACTGGAGAAAATCTTAATGTCGCCTCTCAGTCGCCTCTCAGTCGCCACCCGAGTTGCCGCAGTAAACTGTACGGCGACTGAGAATCGTCTCCGAGTGCAAAAGGGATAAAAGATAATCATTGTTAGGCTCCATTTCTTGAGTCTGCTGAAGGTGAAGGTCCATTTTTGAGAATAGAGGAATTGAACGATCCAAGGCATGCGCCGTACAAATACATGTTTCGTTTGTGTTATCGAATACTCAGACTATCTCAGCAAGATTATAGAAAGAATCAGGTATATTTTTCCTATTGGCTTTGAATGCTTAAGCTGTTAATCGGATTTATTTTTACACAAATGCTGATTAGATTCTACAATGCAGGAGTATATAGCAAAACATTTTGCTTTTATGCAAAAACAAATTGGATATGACATCTTGGCGGAAGACACTATAACTGCACTCTTGCATAATAACAGAAAGTTGTTAGAGAAACATATAACAGCAGCAGAGATTGAAACGTTTGTGGGTCTTGTAAGGAAAAATATGTACAACTGGGAATCAAGATTTTTAGACTATTTATCCGATTTATGTATATCTAATAAAAAAGCAATTGCGGTGACTCAGGAGTTGATATGCAAGAGTGTATTAAGTGAAAAGAACAAGGATATACTTATAGAAACAAGGTATGTGATAGGAATATTTTATTAAATGTTACGAAACTACAAGATGCATATACATGTCGATATTATTTCGTAGGATGATGAAGACTCAAGTTAAGTTAGAGGATATTGATGAAAAACAAGAAAATAAAGAACCACAGAATTTAGTTCTAGAGGAATTAGAAGTTTTTCTAAAATGGCAAACTGCAACGGTTAGCATTATTATCCATTATATAAAAACGTAGCGTGATGATGTTCATTGATGGTGTTTAAGTATATTCAATCATGTAATATTTTGTACAGAAAGCAATGTCTTTAAGCGAATTATCTAGAGGAGCCAAGCTGGGAAATGCTCTGGATGCTGCAATACTAGATTATTATAGACATCAATTAAATCTGTTCAGTAATATGTGCCTTAATAGGCAGTATTTAGCTTTAAATAATCTATCCCCTCATTTGGACATCGGGCTTATACTTAAGTATGTTTTATTATTGTTAATATCGATTTCTTTGAAGACGTGGTTGTCTATTGCTTACTGTGAGTTATTCGTAACAATTTTAGATGTATGGAAGATAAAGCGGTGTCATATGAATTACGTGCATCATTCTGCCGACTTATGTTACATCTTCACGTAGACAGGGATCCTCAAGAACAAGTAACTCCTGTTAAATATGCTCGTCTTTGGTCAGAAATTCCGTCAAAAATGAGTATTAATGAGTATGTAGGATCAGATTACATGGTTGGCCGGAAAATTCTTGCGGTTTGCGTCAGATGGTTTTACGATGGTTTAAAGATAGATTTTTATGAACGCGGGATTATGAAGCTCTCCAAGAAATAGGAAAATATAAATCAAAATGAACAATATATTATTGGACATAGAAAATGGAAAACATGTCTAACACTGAATACAAGTCGTTTTCTATTTCTATTAAAAGTCGCATGAACTTTTTGGCCAACCCAATACGTCATATGAGATATTAGTATGCTTTTTAACGAAGTACTTAAATCTGTTTGTGCATTGCGCAATTTTAGTTATGACACGAATAGAATGCCGGATCAAAATAAAGAAGCTGTCCGTACTAGATTCAGCGCAACTATAATGTTTGTTGAGGATTACTTATGCAATGTTGTTGCAAAAATGTGGTCCTTTGCGGATCAGGAACAGAATAAGCTTACATTTGAAGTAAGAACCAATATATTATTATATCTCTTAAATAAAAAGTTGCATAGATCTAATAAAACAGTAATTAATAAATGATTATTTTTCACAGGTTGTCAAATTAGCACGAGATTTAATTTACTTTGGATTCTACAGTTTCAGTGACTTGTTAAGATTGACGAAAACATTGCTCAGTATTTTGGATTGTATTTCAGAAAACGATAATGGCGATGGAAAAATTCCTACTGGTGAAATAGACTGTAAGTTAATTTTTATTTACATTTTACATAGCACAGTATATAATTCTCCTGAATACCTGATACCCTACATTGCATTCCTGGAATTGCTAGAGTACATGGTTCCAATAGTATAAAGAAACTCCTGTTGTGATGTCATACCTGACTATTATTAGGGCATCCCATAAGTAATGTAGTTTTTGGACTCCAACTTTCAGTGCAAACTTGTGTTATCGAACGCACGATACATATTGTCGAAAGAATACTCTTTATGACATTAAAAGAAAAGTTCCTATAATCATATCAGCGAACCATGATATGAACATTTATATATGGTAAATAAGTAACGACATTACATATGGGATGACCAAATACATTGAAATTCATTTTGCTATTCCATTGTGGCCACATTCCCTTCCTAATGCAATTAATACGCATGCAAATTAATATCATGTGCTTGTACAAACAAAAATGGTATTGTTTCAACATACGCGATAATAATTGAAAGTAGACATCGCGTGGATGAAATACAGAACATTACATTCTGGAGGATGTAGTTATGCAACGCATTAAAGTATGAAAGTATTGAACTAATTGGCTTATCTTGAAACCTTTCTTAGCTGATTCAGTGGATTCAGAGGAGGCAGGTAATATACTAACCGTTAATGATAACTAATTAGAACAGATTTATAAATTAGACATTTTTTACCAGACTACAAGCAGCTTGGGAAATACACACTCACAAAATAAATTTTGCTTTTTTCATAAGTGCACACAAGTATGACTACTTATCTTCCTCTTTGATTTTGCCCGTATCTTCTTTATAACCCCGTACTATAAGAAAACATTTATCCAGACTATTCCGTAGATTTCTCACGACATAAATAATATGCACTTTCCCGTAAAATTATTATTATAGCATTTGTACTAATATAGAACCATTGTTCCTTATAATTAGAATAATGTATTATAATAAGCATGGACACAAGTATGTAAGATATATTTCAAAACACATTTACCGTGTCTGTATACTGATTTTAGAAAACATGATTTCTTAGTTACGCATAAGAAACAACATTATCTTATGCATTATTATTACACCTGTTTTTTTTTTAGCGAAATAATTAATATTTTTACAAAACATAACTTCACTGAATATTATATTAACTCTCTACAGTCCAATTATTTCGTGTTTGAAAGGAAATCGTATAACGTAAATCTAGTTAAACATGATTCTAACGAAGGTAAATTACATGAAAATAGTAATGAAATTATTATTTAAATGCATCGAAAAAAGTAATAATCGTTGCGCCTACTTTCATAATTATTCCTACCACATATGTGACTTCAAAGTTACATGGAGCTATAGAGGGTTAACGAAGCATTGTTTTAGATATTTGAGATTAATTTGTATTTAAATATCTAAATATATTCAATAAACAGTATTTAATACTTAGGCGTTTTATAATCTTTGTGATAGCTGAAGGAGGCGTGTTGAGATGCATTGGAGACATGGGGGCTGTGATGACCAGTTTGACATTAGGTCCAGCTGGACAAGTATTGGCTGGAAGTTCATCACCTAGACCCAAACCAGTGTTGAAAAAAGAATATCCTTTAGTGATGGATACGAAACTTAAAATCATTGAAATTTTGCAATTTATACTGGACGTGAGATTGGATTATAGAATTTCCTGTTTGTTAAGTATTTTTAAACGAGAGTTTGATGAGACAGAGAAAGCTTCAGGTGATGTGAATCTTGGTCAAAAGACGATAGATTTAGAATCAATTGGTACCCAAGCAGAAGGTATATTTGGCAGCAGGTAAAGCACTAATATTCGAAGTTATTTTATCTTTAGAACATTCTGACAAAAGGTTTATTATTATTTAGTGAAGAGTGTGCAGCTTTGGATTTGGATGGTCAAGGAGGAAAAACATTCTTACGGGTGTTGCTTCACCTAGCAATGCACGATTATCCTCCATTAGTGTCTGGAGCATTACATTTATTGTTTAGACATTTTAGTCAGCGACAAGAAGTTTTGCAAGCTTTCAAACAAGTAAGTTATTCAAATGCTATTTAGTCATCCCATAAGTAATGTCGTGTTTTATTTACCATATATAAATGTTCATTTCATGTTTCGCTGAAATGATTATAAGAACTTCTCTTTTTGTGTCATAAAGAGTAATCTTTCGACAGCATGCAACGTGCGTTCGACCTAGACAGATGAATATTTTTCATTTGAAACAAATTTGCATTGAGAGTTAGAGTCCAAAAACGACATCATTTATTGGATGACCTAATATTTTTACTTTTTGATGAAAACGACGCACTCCAGTTAATAGCACAAGATGGCATATAACTTACGAAGAAAATGATCAATAGGTTCAACTCTTAGTTTCGGACAGCGATGTTGAGTCGTATAAACAAATAAAATCAGATTTAGATGTACTGCGGCAATCAGTTGAAAAATCAGAACTGTGGGTTTATAAGTCTAAAGCTGTGGAGGAACATGGTGGAAAGAAAAAAAAGAATAAAGAGGAGGAGGATGATGGTGCTACACCACGGAAAGCACCTCCTCAGTTGTCTACTTCGGATAAAAAAGGTGATGCAATGATGATTGTATTCCTTCAACATACAGATTTAAATTATGCAGTTTCCTTTAACAAAAGTATCGTTCGGCGTTGTAGGATCTGCAATAGATTTGGACATTGGTCCACCGTTGCACGCAGACCAAGCTGAAGAATATAGAAAAATACAACAAATTCTGATTCGAATGAATAAATTATGCATTCAAGTGATATCGGGTGGTCAAGTAAAGCCCCGAAAACATGAACAGAGACTTTTACGTAATGTTGGAGTACATACAGTTGTTTTAGACTTATTGCAAGTGCCATTTGATTCCAAAGAAGATGTTCGAATGAATGAATTGATGCGCTTGGCGCACGATTTTCTTCAAAATTTCTGCTTGGGCAATCAACCAAATCAAGTTCTTTTGCATAAACAACTGGATTTATTTTTGAATCCGGGTATACGTGAAGCTCAAACAGTTTGTAGCATTTTTCAAGATAATTCCACACTTTGCAACGAAGTCAGCGCGAAAGTTATACAACACTTTGTGCATTGTATAGAAACACATGGAAAGCATGTACAATACCTGAAATTTCTACAGACAATAGTAAAGGCGGAAAATCAATTTATCAGGAAATGTCAGGAGATGGTGATGCAAGAGGTAAACAACTTGTACATATTTCATGAATTAGATTATATAAACTTTATTTACACCAACCATTTTTTATAGTTAGTTCAAGCTGGTGAAGATGTCTTAGTTTTTTATAACGACAGAGCTTCATTTAATCATTTCGTGGAAATGATGCGATCCGAACGACATAGAATGGATGAAAGTAGTCCATTGAAGTAAGTACGGCGATGTTTAACCCTTTGCACTCGATGGCGATTCTCACTCGCCACACAGTTTATTGCGGCAACTGGAGTGGCGGCTGAGAGATGAAATTAAGATTTTCTTCTGCTATATTTTTTTATTGGACATTAAATCACCGACAACTGAAGTCAATTTTAACCCTCTGACTGCAGCGTGTTCCAACAAAAAACAATTAACATCGTATAATGCGATATTCGCGTGACAGTAGATGCCACTGAATTCCATAAAAATAAGAAAGATCGAGGTGTTATAAAGATGGAGTTATTCGATTGATTGTTATTTGACACATAACAATATATTCCACACTGTACTAATTTCATAAAGAAGTAAATGCGCGGTACCGAGGAAAATTTATTGCTTGTATGTATATGCCTTTCGTATATATTCATATACATATAAGAACGTATATATATATATACGGCTTTCGCAGTTAAAGGTTTAACATCGTCTTTCGGTCTTCCCTCGAGTGCAAAGGATTAATGATATAGGAATTAATTAGATAAGTATTCTATAATAAAGTGCATTTTAGGTATCACGTGGAACTAGTTAAATTATTAGCTTGTTGTACTATGGGCAAGAATGTTAACACCGAAATTAAGTGTCATAGCCTTTTGCCATTGGATGATATTGTAGCTATGGTATCACATCCTGATTGCATACCGGAGGTAAGTTTATTTAACAGTTTCACGTTGGTTACAAAAAAGTATAGAAGCTTTAATTATATACAGTATGTTCTACATTAGGTCAAAGAAGCATATATCAATTTCCTGAATCATTGTTATATTGACACGGAGGTTGAAATGAAAGAAATTTATACATCGAATCATATGTGGTCTTTGTTCGAAAAATCTTTCATTGTGGACATGTGCACAATAGCATCAGCACCTCATGATCGAGAACATGCAGATATCGCGCTGGAAAATTACGTGACAAGTTGCCTAATGAACATCATTACGACATTCTTTAGCAGTCCGTTTTCAGATCAAAGTACAACCGTGCAGGTATTATATTCGTTTGATATACTTTCTTTAACAATGGCCTTTTATTTTCTTTTTTCTTATACTCAATCCAACAATACACACATTCTTCTGGGTTTTCTTTGCTAATTGGTTTCTTAGATTATAATAAGAATTATGTCCATAAGTACACTACTTTCCAAATTTCACTGTACTGCCATTTAACGTTTTGTACTAATATTTATGTGGTGGGCACAGCACTTTAACATTTT
The DNA here is from genome assembly GCA_910591585.2 of Nysson spinosus. NCBI lineage: Eukaryota > Metazoa > Arthropoda > Insecta > Hymenoptera > Crabronidae > Nysson > Nysson spinosus. The sequence continues at coordinate 418,062 of OU342852.1, read as the reverse complement.
TGAGAATGTGAGCACATTCTTTTATTATATGGTTATCATTATAATTGATAAACACAAACGTTCCTTTTAGTATATGTGTTCACGTGATTTCAGTGGGGGCACGTATTTATCGTGAGAAAAATATATTTTCCCGAGATAACACGTTGGAGACGGTGCCGATTTTGATACACTTTCCGTTCAAAAGTTAATTCGTGTTTTCATATGATACAGAACTGTCCCAAAATACTTCGTTAAAATGATAAGGATAGATTACTATTTTATATTTTACACTTTTATACTATACTTATACTCATACCTGTTTACATTGTTGTCATAGTTCTACATAATGACGTAAGGTATACAAAATTAAGTTTGAACTTAATTATTTCTTATGTTTCGCTACTTTACCGAAGTGCATCTATGCGGAGGTAATTTTGTAGTAACAATGTGAAATAACTGGGCTAGAAGTTAATTCTAATAGAGTACGATTTTAGATTGCAAATTTAACCCTTTGCACACAAAAGGCGACTCTCAGTCACCACTCAGTTTCGTGCGGTAGTTCGAGTGACGATTGATGAACGGCATTAAGATTTACTTTACTTATTTTTTGTTATTGTACTTTAAATCATCGATAACTGGTGTAAACCTTAATGTCGCTTCTTAATCACCCTTCGAGTTATCATAATAAGCTGAGTGGTGACTGAGAGTCGCCTGCGAGTGTAAAGGGTTAAAGGTATAGACTTGCACAAATTGTAGAGCAATAATGTACCAATATTTGACCTTATGAAATACCTTTGTATATAAGTACATATATAATCACGGTATAATATAAGTACTACTACATAAATTAATATATAACAGGTCTATTTAACAGGTTAATATTTTCTCAATCACAGGAGAAACCTATGCAAATACACTGTTATTTACTAAATCTAATAATTTTTCGCTTTGCATGAAAGACACATTAATTTAAATTAATTTACAAACCAAGTACATATGACCGATATATCCAGGATAACGATTTCTTACAACATAACGTAACTTTCATACTATTTTTAACCTTTTGCACTCGAAAGGCGACTCTCAGTCACCACTCAGTCACCACTCAGTTTCTTGCGGTAATTCGAGTGGCACTTAAATCGTAATTAATGTCGCCTTTTAATCATCATTCGAGCTGCCGCAATAAACCGAGTGGCAACTGAGACTCATCTCCGAGTGCACAGGGTTAAATTAACTTGAATTTGTACTTTTATCGTACAGTTTCTTGTAGAATATTGAACAGTAATATATATTATACATGCTACACTGCCTATAGTCAGCTCTTCCATATCAGGATTGATTATTTATTATTAGTATCAGTACTATATTCTTGATATGTGCTTGGTGATTGCTGATTGCATCAGCGGCATGTTCTGTGTTTTTGGCATGCAACATCTGGCCTTCTTTGACTCCACAACATTGGTTTACTGGGTCTGGGTGCTGGGTCTGTATGGTGGTGGGTTGGTTTACTAATAGAAACATCTGCACGAGGCTAGACTCTATTGGAACATCAAGGAGACTGACCGGAATACTGATAATGATCTTTCTGATTATGTGAGTATCAAATACAGAAATGCTCCATCATATCAGAGCATTTGCAAATGCACAGCAAAGTCGAAGCACTATAGATTAAATGATTTTATGGCAACAAAGAACTCTACAATGTACACTTTTTACATCCACAATATTTCTGTACATACAGTTGCAAAGATTTCATTAATAATTTAAATGTATACTTTAACCCTCAGCACTTGGAGAGGATTCTCAGTCGCCATTCAGTTTATTGCGGCAACTCGAGTGACGACTGAGAGACGACATTATGATATTCTCCAGTTACATTTTGTTATTGGATATTAACCCTTTGCACTCCCAGGCGACTGTCAGTCGCCACTCAGCTTATTGTGACAACTCGTAGGGTCATTATGAGGCGACATTAATATTTACTCCAGTTGCCGGTGATTTAGAATTCAATCACAAGAAATAAGTGGAGTAAATCTTAATGCCGTTCATCAATCGCCACTCGAAGTACCGCACGAAACTGAGTGGTGACTGATAGTCGCCTTTCGAGTGCAAAGGGTTAAATCAGCGACAAGTGGAGTCAATTTTAATGTCGCCTCTCACTCGCCACTCGACTTGGCGCAACAAACTGAGTTGTTACTGAGAATCGTCTCCCGAGTACAAAAGGTTAAATTAGCATGGTTCATTGAATAATTAACCATTCACCTACAAATATGGTTTACTCAGATACTCTACAGCTTTTATACTGCTGAAATAATATATTTACAGTCTTTATTGTATTTGAAGACTTTTGAAAGATGTTCTTGTCCTTACTAAATAATAACTTTAAACATTCTTCACATACTTCCTGTGTAAATCACACTTTCTCTAATTTCTTTCCTCTTTTACTGGAGCATGAACCTAATCTACTACTCATCTATGAACAAAATTTCTTCTATACGTATTAGAAACAGCTATACTGACAAGATAATTATGTACACTTTCCTTTAAAATAGATGCACATTAGACACCAGCCAATTGCATCTTCATAAGATATGCTTTACCTTCAAGTAGTTCGGTTTTAGAAGAGGTATAAATCAAACCAACAAAGATATCGACTTATCAACAAAAACAATTGGCTTCACTCATAACATTTTGTATTTTAGTGCATTACATCCTTCATTCGTTTCATATTATTTTATTGTATGTTTATGGAACACTTATAAATCTTTGTATTTCAATTTCTTACGACAGACACGTCAACCGATATTCGTACAGCTGCTTCACGCGGCGTTTAAAGTTTCACAATGTGCGTGGTTAAATGCTGGTCAAAGGTTTAATGTGGAAAATTGTATACGAACATTGTCAGATATAGGTAAGCAAATTCAGTGTTCTTGTTTATGGTAGTCAAACAAAAAAGAGGATACAGGTAAACCCCATATAACACGGTAGTTGGGTTCCTAAAAACTGTCGAATTCGTGTTATACGAAACATAGAACTAGTAGAAAAAAGGGGGACGGGTTTCAGAAATTAGAAGAACATACTATTATATTTTTATAATAAAAAATATAATATCTGTATTAAAGCAATTTGCAGCAAAAGTATAATATATTAATATGTGTTAAATAATGTTTTCTTGTCATTACTTCGTAATTAGTAAAAGGAAAAACACAAAGTTTTGAAATGTATGTATTTCATACTCCGTGAACAAAATGGATATAAAATTTTGATAAATTTTATAATTATGCAGTCAAATCTGATACGACATTCACGCTCGAATGAAAAATTTCAAATGAGATCTTTTGCTCTTAAAAGCTTTTATTACGTTCCACATTTTTCGGGGATTTCTCTAATTCTCAAACCGTGTTATCGAAGTGCCGTGTTATACGGGGGTTACCTGTACTTTGTATCATGATGTGAAGTATTGGGTTGCCCGGAAAGTTCATGCCGATTTTTAAGGAAAATTCAAAGACAATATTTTTATATGTCGATATACAGGTTTTGCACTTCAAATTAACCATTTTGCAGATAATATTCACCTTTTTGCACTCCAAATTAATTATTTTGCAGATCGTATTCACTTTTTTGCAAATCATCCTTTTGTACTTTGTTTTCTTAATCCATTGTAATAAAACTCAAATCCAATGTAAAGGGTGAATTTGCTTTGCCGAAGGTGAATATCATCTGCCAAATGTTTAATTTGGAGTGCAACGATGAATATGATAAACGGTTAATTTGGAGTGCAAAACTTGTATATTTCTTCAAATATGTTTGCACCATTTTGTTCCACAACATTTGAAGATTTCATCCTCCCATCTTCCCATCTTCCCAAAAACTACAGAAAATCGGCATGAACCTTCCGGACAACCCAATTTATTGTATCAACGAGAAAAATAACACAGATTTTTGTTTTAACCATCAGCAAAGGGTAGAGGTATAGCTATTCCAACTGATTTGGAAAGCCAAGTGGCTTCTATGTTTACCAAAGCAGCAATGCTTAGTAGACAAACTAGTAAATGGCTTCAAGCTGCGAAACAACCGAAAATCGAACGCACACAAAGTCAGGTAATACCAAAATGTAATTTGTCATTTTTGATTATCATGCCACATGTTATTTCGTTTTCTATATCAGACTTCTTAACACATTTTCTCAAACATGTAGAGTGACTTACTTTGTACGGAGGACTGTAAGGATGAGGTAAAGGTCACTCAACCAAATTCTGAACCTTAGTTTTGCATATAAATTGCACTACAGTTATAGTATCATATAGATTCGTAGAGCATCCATTATTTTAACAACCTAGATTTTAATTCTTTGAAATCAGCGATAGGCAATATAATATAATACTAGAATTACGATATGTTTTATTACTACACTAGTAATTACTATACAGTAGACTCCCATATAACGCGGTTAATACGTTACGTGCTGTATGAATTCGCGTTATTGGAAATCGGGCTGTACGGGAATTTTTCTCCTGCAACGCACATAATCTAAAGTAACATGTTTAAAGTAAATATTGCTATGTCAACTTTTATATTCCATGTTTTATCAAATAGGACAGTATTTTAAAAATAAATGTCATATATAAGATGAAGAAAACAATCTAATGTTCAACTAAAGCAGATTTCATTCTTAAATCAGGTAATTCCTGTATTTCATTATTTGGCGCGTTGTGCGAAGAATCGCGTTACATGAAAATAGCAGTCGCAAGATCTTTGGCGCGTTATAGGAATTCGCGTTGTAAGAACTCGTGTTATAGTGGAGTCTACTGTACTAGAGTATATCTAGTATATTAATATACTAGATATGTTTTATTCGTTATTATACAGGCGCTAGATTACTCTATTGTACCTACTATACAATAATTAATAAGTAGATATTATTGGAAAATTGTTTATATACAAAGTACAGTAGAGTCTCTTTTTATGCGTATCGTTTTAATGCGCTTTTGTAGTTATGACAAGTAAAGCTTTCCTCGTTCATATCTGAAATCTTTGTATGTATAAACAAAACCAAACAAGTGAATGTGTGTCAGTTACCTCTTTCGCGCTGCTGGAATCTCAAAAAATTATCCCTATGTTTGCAAAGGAAGCTATATCTTTTTTGTGTAGCGTTTTATGAGGATATATCATGAGAATGTATTTACCGCATAAAAAGGGGCTCGACTGTGTATTATTTATTACAACGTGAAAAATATTATATGCCAAATATAATTTGACTGAATTGTATTTATATTATAATAGTGTTGTGGATCTAGCAGATGTAGCTGAAGTACTATGTACATACTTGCATATGTTTGCATTTCGAACGCATAAGATATGAACATTTTTTGGAATGATTTGTAATATTTTTCGTTTAGCTAATGCGATTGGATCGGAGTATCATAGAAGGCTTACAAGATATAGTTTCGTTATTGGAAGAACAATTGAAGCCATTGGTTCAATCAGAGTTATCCTTGTTAGTGGATATTCTTTATCGACCAGAGCTCTTATTCCCAGCAGCAACTGATGCAAGAAAGAGATGTGAAAATGGTGGTTTTATCAAAAGGTAAATTTCACTATTTATTTGGAGACCTTTGAATTTCATAAATACTTCCACATTTGTCAATTAACATTATCCTCAAATTATCCAGATTAATTAAGCATACTGAAAAACTGTTAGAAGAAAAAGAAGAGAAACTGTGTGTCAAAGTATTGAGGACCCTTAGAGAGATGATGGCCATCGACCCAGAATATGGTGAAAAAGTAAGTTTCATAGAATTTTGCATTGCATGAGATTATAAAAATCATGTACCATGCAGAGAAGAAAGTCTCACAACATTTGTGGAAAAGGGCATTCAGCTATTTCTGATTGGAAAGTAGTTTGTGTTGATCAGTAGGGCATCACGTTTAATACTGATTACACATATCATCCTATCTGGTTCACTCAATCTACACAATTTGTGTTTATACATGTTGTTATTATTTTACACGACCGTGGAAGAGCTAAATGCCCGAGTATTCACGGCACTCTAGATGATCAGTTCGCGAGTAAAAAACTTTGTTTAGCTTGCAACTTAAAAGAAACTGAAGTAACATTCAAACCTAATACGCTTTCTGAATAAACCGCAAAGACTTAAATAAAAGTGCAGTGGGTGAGTAGGTCTCGTAGAATAGAACTGTAGGTAAAGATGTTTTCATGCTGCCAACGAAGATTGAAGGTGTCTCGGAAGAAGAAGAATCAGAACCGAAGAACGAGTCAGAAGTTGGAACAGATTCCATTGATGAATCTGAGAATCGTCCAATGACTCAGGAAGAGCGGGTAAAAATTAAAGTAGATAGCAACGGTAAACTTTTGGCACAACGTATATGAATTGGGCGGTATCAATTCAATTTACAGTGCTCAAAAAACTTATCCGAACATCATACCGTTTCTTATATACTATTCTTGTATCCGAATAGCTCCAATATTATACATCTTTGATTATTATATTGATCTATGCAGAGATATATACACTGCAAGATATCCCGCTGATAAATAATTCCGTCCAATGATAAGTTTCGTAATTAAAATCGCAGTAAACATATCAATTCTGCAAGTCTATAAAATGTGCAGAGATATGTATATTTTTCTAGTGTCCTTGGCTACTCATTATGCGTTACATATACTATATGATACCTTTAACCGTTTGAGTGCCACCGGCCTTTGCAAAAATATGATCGAAAAATGCCAGATCGCGCTTGTCGTCTTTCGTTTAATTCTACTTCGTTTACTTCGTCTTTACTCATAGATGTCGAGTACGTTTACTTCCTTCTCGTCCTTTTTAATGTGAGGGATCGCACTTCAAACGAACGTATACAAAAATGATATTTATTAAACGTATGGGTTTTTATCGCCTTCTAAAAACTTGAAATGGAAGTTACTTGCCACATCCGCTGGCATTTTTCGACGTGGAACAGGAGAAGCGCGATCGCACTGTCTGGCATTCAAACGGTTAATGGAATTTGTTGAGTGAGATATATGATGTACGTTGTGTAGGTACTCGATGCATGTCTTTGCTTCTAGCAAGCACTTTTATTTACATCCACTTTTAGCTATTTCACCATTGCATTTTACCAATTTTACAAATTGTAGTACAGGATTTCATGTAGTTTTGAAATAATTCTAACGAAACATATTTAGTACCCACAAACTTGGTATGTATAAAAAATGTAATTTTCAAATGAGAAGGATTCTGATTTACGATGGAGAACGTATTTTCGGTTGCATTCATATTGGCACTAATAACAAATCAAATATAAAATTGTATTAACTGGCAAATGGATTATTCTTCGAAAAATATTATTTGAGACGATGTAAAACAAAACCCTTCAAATATATTACAGTAAACTATAGCATTTAGTTATAGGAATATCCTGAAAACTAATATAGATTTAACTGTGCATACACATTTTTAACATGTAATAAGGTGTACCAATACGTCAGTAGATGTTTCAATTTTAATCCTCAGGATACATTTTTCGTGTGTTTCCTTTTAATGACTTGAGGGCAGCAAATGTAGAGAAACTTATATGATTTTATAGCGATATGATATTTAATATTAACACTTTGCCGACCGAACCGATTATGCCTGACTATACGCTATCCACCGCGCATTTTTCGCGCGCAAGGAGTAGAAACATTCTTAAGTTTCAACATTCGTAAAGCATCGTCAACTAATAAAATAATGGTTATCTTACATTTAATATAACTTGTATGAAAGCTATAGAGTAGAAACGTAAGAAAGTAACAGTGTGCTATAAAATTTAGTATTTGAAGACGAAATAGGGAGATCTTTCACATGGGTCGTGCAGCGACATAATGAAAAATCGGCAAAGTATTAAGCCACATAGTTTTAGAACTTATTAGCGTGCAATAACTGAAATCCAATGTTGAATAGACTTACAAAATAGATACGTGTTGACTAAAAGTAATATAAAGTATTTAACATGCTTGCTGCTCCCACATACACATTCGGTTTTTTTGTATGCGTGACTTATTGAGTGTAAGAATTCTTGAATTTTACCCATTTTTGCCAGATATTTATGTTGCGTGAAGCATTATATATTTCAAATTAGACTCCCCCCCCCCCCCCAATCACCATAAATATAGTTTTTGCACTCGAAATTATCTCTTTCGCAGATCATATGTACCTTTGTACAAATCAAATTCACCGTTTCACGGATCGTATTCACCTTTTCGCAAATCAAATTCACCTTTTTGGAGATCATTTCCACCTTTTTGCAAAACAAATTCACCCTTTTGCATTCAAGCTTTTCTACGAATTCGTTTTCTTAAGCTGTTGTGATAAAAATAAAATCCAATGTAAAGTGAAAGGGTGAATTAGATTTGCAATGACGTGAATTTCTTTGCAAAAAGGTGAATATGATTTGCAAAATGGTTAATTTGGAGTGGCAAACCTTGTAGAATATATAATATTCAGACAAATCGCTCTCCTTTGATTTGATTCGTTGTCTGCCCTTTCTCTATATATTGCACTTTATAGATGTGCATTCGCTCATTTTGACAAACTATCTATGATTATTGTATGAATATTTCGATACAATATACACGTAACGTGTAACATTATAACATATGCTGCACACTGCACATTATTCACTTTTTTCCCCGTGCACAAATAATGTATATACACAACCTTTGTACCTTTCTTTTTAAATCCATAATCGCATTAATACTATCACAATATTATACATAATACTATTACTTACGCACTTACGTTTTTTCTCAAAAAAAGTATACATTCATTAAGAGTTTTGCACGATGTATTGGTACATCAAAATGAATTTGAATTAATTTCAAGCATGTAATGCGTATTTTTTCCTTCTTCACAGGGCGATGCATTGAGAAACAACTTGCTGATGCGATACTTTGGAAAATCGTTTATACAAAAACCCGAAAATGTGGAAATTGGTGTTTCTCATACTACAGCAGCAGTTACACATGGACCAGGCGGTATGCATTTATTTGATTACGTACTACTTTGTTTTAACATATTTTCCGCCAGTAATGTAAAAATACGTCTTTATATATACTGTCAAGTCCCTTTTTATGCGGTAGAGCTATTCCACAGAAAAGCGCATATAAAAAAATCGCACGAAAAAGGCTTAATTTACGTTGAAAAAGAGATACGTTCCATAATTTTCTAAAGCCGCATTAAACCAAAGCAATAAGTTAAAATACATCGAAAATTACATATAACAGTTTATACAAATTCAGGAAAATAAGAATGCCTAAAAGATTCCTTCAAAAATCTGAAAGAAATTTATGTCAAACTTCAAATTAGTTTGCTGAAAAATGTTATTAATTTAATGTTATTGAAAAGTAATAAACTTTTTTACATTTTTTCCTTAGATTTATCGTCGCTGTCTGACAATATTCAGCACCGTTTGCGAACTAGTGTGAAATCACTTCTTGTATGTGTAAACAACGTGCAATATGTATGTGTCTATATATACAATATAATATATACACTGTATATGCAACAGGGAAATCCGAAGTTTGCAAGAAATATGTACCGCATACCTTCAAAACCGCATTAAAAAGAGACTTGACTGTAGTTTTATTAGATATTGTTATTATATTTTTGCCAATATTTTCAGTCTCCAATTCATGCAATCATAGCTTGACATATTACATGTTAAAATGTCATACCTAAATATTGAGTACCTTTTCAGTTACAGAAATTGGTATAAAGTGTAATTTTAATTTGAAATACAAGAATTTTCGCCGACAGTTAAACAAGTTTCCTATTGGTCAGATATGCCGCGAAATGTGTTCTAATATGAAATTGTATTATTTTTTATAACTGTATTTAGCAAAACTATTGAGTCGAGCTGGCCGAACATTGCACGAAGTACAAAGTCATCTTGATCGTGAAGGAGCATCAGATTTGGTGGTTGAATTAGTCATTAAAAGTGTACATTCACCCAGCATATTCGTAGAAGCCGTAGAACTTGGTATTGCATTACTAGAAGGAGGAAATCCGATTATCCAAAAAAGCGTGTTTAACAAATTAATGGGAGGCGACTTGAGTCAATCATTTTTCAAGGTACAGTATTATACATATTAAAACTAGACCTACTGAATATATACTCAGCTATGCTTACACATTTATTTATATATCAATTATAACTGCAGGATTTAAGTTAATTAATGGAATCAGTTGTATATTTAAGTAATTTAACTAAAAATGGCAGACAAGTCATTTTGACTCCTTTGGTAGTTCTAGTGTTAATGACATAAGCGATTTGCTTGGATTATCTTTAACTTTTAAATACATATCTTAGGTATTTTATGACAAAATGAAAGACGCGCAACAAGAAATAAAATCTACTGTAACTGTTAATACATCGGACATTGCCGCAAAAGCACACGAAGATAAAGAACAAAATAAGGAAATAGAGAAAATATCGAAGAAACGTACATCAGGTACAACATATCAGAATATCACTTTTACTTGTTACAGGTTTTGCACTCCAAATTAACCATTTTGCAGATCATACTCACATTATTGCTGATCAGGTTCACCCTTTCACTTTACCTTGGATTTAGTTTTTATCACAATAGCTTAAGAAAACAAATTTGTAGAAAAATTTGATTTACAAAAGGGTGAATTGGATTTGGAAAAGGTGAATCTGATCCACAAAATGATTAATTTGTAGAGCAAAAAGGTGAATATGATCTGCAAAAGGGTTAATTTGGAGTGCATAATGTGTATATCCAAACTTCTTGGAGAAAACTCAATTTTGTTTTGTAGTTAAACCAAATGGTGTTGTAATAACTGAAGAATTGCGGGAGGAATTAAATCAGGCGGCTTCGTCCACGGCACAAGCTTTTGCAAATGTACGTAATCTAGCATCTGGTGAAGATGTAACAAATAATGCAGCTCTCGGTTACGCGTTGGAAGATATGATAGCCGAAAAATTAGAAAGACATCGTACTGGAGGACCAGCTGGTGCAGAAAGAGATGAAGCACAATTAAGTGCGAAAGTCTTAGTAATGCAACCAATATTACGCTTTTTGCAATTGCTTTGTGAAAATCATAATCGGGACTTACAGGTAAATTTTACTGTATATGTATTGGGTTGAGTCATAAATAAGTTCCGTTTGTCAAACAGTTTTTTTTTTATTCAAACCCGCCAGATTTTTAAAACGAGAAGAAATTATTAATAATAACGGTGATTAAATTTAAGTCCATTGTAGTTGATTTTATTGACGAATAAACTTTATTTTAACAAGTGGATTTTATTAACGACTCAACTCAATATTATGTAATTTTCTGCTGCATTTCGTTAATAATATTTTGTATTTTAAAGAACTTCCTTCGCAATCAAAATAACAAAACGAATTTCAACTTGGTATCGGAAACGCTCATGTTTTTGGATTGCATTTGTGGTTCGACAACCGGTGGTTTGGGATTGCTAGGATTGTATATCAATGAGCACAATGTTGCACTCATTAATCAAACATTAGAAACATTGACTGAATATTGTCAAGGACCTTGCCACGATAATCAAAATTGCATTGCGACTCACGAGTCTAATGGATTAGATATTATAACTGCGCTGATTCTGAACGACATTAATCCACTGGGAAAAACTAGAATGGATTTAGTATTGGAATTGAAAAATAATGCGAGTAAATTATTGCTCGCTATAATGGAAAGTAGGGGTGACAGTGAAAATGCTGAAAGAATTCTGTACAACATGAATCCCAAGCAATTGGTTGATGTGGCATGTCGCGCTTTTCATCAAGAATCTTTGGATGATGATGGAGATGTTGATGATTCATCCACGGATGGTGAAGAAGGAGTATCACCGAAAGAAGTAATTGCATTGATCACTGAACATTTCTATAGTTAAGTCATTTCTATGTCTAACACTGTAATTGCATTTTAGGTTGGCCATAACATTTATATACTATGTCATCAACTAGCACAACACAATAAAGAGTTGGCTGCGATGCTGAAACCATCTGAACAAAATAATGCAGATCCAAAAATTAATAAAGCTTTGCAATATTACGCAACTCATACAGCACAGATTGAGGTCAGAATTCATATACTTTCGGATATTCGTATTTACACATTTTTATGATTATATTCTTTCTCATCTGCGCGGTACATGCGAAGACTACGAGGGCCGATTTAATATCTACGCTTCTGAATAGCTTTATAAAAAAGAAAATGCCGATTTCCTGGATGACAATTTTTGCAATTGTATGAAACAATTCAAATTGAAAACTTGAAACTCAGAGAAGCGATAATCAGAATGTAAACGCACGGTGCCGATACATCGGCCCGTGGTAGTTTTCGCATAGGCGTCGAAAGCCGGCGAAAGATCAGCTCGCTGGCAGCAAAAGTGTTAAAGAAAGATATCTATCTATGCTTTCAGATTGTTAGACACGACAGAACTTTAGAACAAATTGTATTTCCAATCCCAGAAATTTGTGAGCTTATTACGTTAGATACAAAAATTAAAGTATTGAACACTACAGAACGAGATGATCAAGGTTCAAAAGTATCGGATTTCTTTGAACGAACTGAAGATATGTTTAATGAAATGAAGTGGCAAAAGAAACTTAGAGGTATGACGCTTTAAGTTATATATACATAAAAAGTATTACGTATTACGTGAAATTATTTTTATTATTATTTTTATATATAAAAATACGTAAAAAACATTTTTGTAACCGATATTTCCATCTAATTGGATTGAGTCATAAATGAGTACCGTTTTTATCAATAAAGTTTATTCGTCGATAAAATTAACTACAGTGGACTTTAATCCAATATATTCGCTGTCATTATTAATAACTTCTTGCTATTTTTTAGGCAACTTGTAATTTTCCCGTTGCGAAAAACTCTGGCGGTTTTGAATAAAAACAGAAAAACTTCTGGACGAATAGAACTGATTTATGACTCAACCCAATATTTAGATGTCCAATATTTGTAAAACTGATATATTTTGATCTATATTTTCAGGACAACCGGTCTTGTTTTGGATGAGCAGTTATATGTCGTTATGGAGTAATATTCTTTTCAATTGCGCTGTACTCATAAATCTTATTGTCGCATTTTTCTATCCGTTTGTAGATTCCGTTCCCAGTAAGTTTTCATTTGGATAAATTTATTATATATTTACTTGCGATGTGTAAATCTGTATGTTCTCCATGTTTTAGATCTTGGGTCACACCTATCCGGTCTGATTTGGACGGTTATGCTTTCATCTGCTGTTATTGTTATTACACTTCCACGAGAATCTGGTATTCGGACATTAGTAGCTTCAACAATATTACGGTTGATTTTCTCTATAGGACCGGAACCGACATTATGGTTACTTGGATTCCTGACGGTGATTATACTATACTATTAGACTGTTCCATAAGTTCGTGCGGTTTTGTCAAGTGTGAAAAATTCGGGTTTTTCGAATATTTGATAGGAATTAATCTACAATGTATTCTCCATCATCATTAAACCGCTTAACGCTCAGCGACGTGACATGTTCGTTCACAACTAACCATCGAAAAATATTCAGCGACGTGTATGTCACGTCCATCGACATTTGCAGTAACAGAAATATTTTAATGGGTGAATGTAGTTTTTCTAAAAAACCAGAACGATCAAATCTACCCGGAACCCTTAGACCAGCGGTTCTCAACCTTTTTTGGCTTTATAGACACACCCATCGTCAGTAATATAAATGTATTCATTGGAAAATATAGTTCTTCTTCTAAGAAACCTGGGCGGCCATAACTACCAGGATCCCTTAGACTAACTTCCAAAGTATCCATAAGATATTTTCCAAAAATTCGTGTCCAGAAAAAATGCGGGTTAAGCGTTTGACAATAACCTAAAGGAATAAAACTAAAGCTATCAAATAACGTTTAATACATAGCTGGCACGTAATTGTTACAAGATATATTCAATATGAAATGAAAACCGCACAATCTTATGGACCAACCGAATATATCATTCCTGTATTCCATAGTGTGGCCCAAAAGTCACCTAGGAGTCTAAAATCGTAATAACTTTGTTTAAATTATTTTTATGGAAAAGTATTGCTTGAAATAAGAAATATAAAGTGTACATTTATTTTTAAAATTAACTATTGAAAATTGTCTGCTTCGAATCACTTGCTATTTCAAGTGAATTTTCTATGATGTGGCGGAAAGTTTGTTCAGTGCGTTTGCAAAATATTCACGATATGCTCTTTGCATTAAAACAATTGACTTTACTTTTGCATAATAAAATACAACCCCTTTAACTCGCCTGAACGTGTATCTTTCCATAATAAAGTCTGCAGCATCTTAGTTTCCAAGTTTGAAAGAAAACATTTTAAGTTATTTTTGTAGATGACTTTGGGCCACCTTATATATTCTTTGTGCTTTTGTTATATATTACTTTCTTTGTAAGCGTTTAGATATAAACCGATATGTATTTTGTTCCAGATTGTATTAAAAGTTGTACACCTTATAAGTATTATAGGTAATCAAGGAACTTTGACGAAGAGCATAGAGCAAATAGTGACAAACGTGGAACTTTTGTATCATATGTTTTATCTTGTATTCTGTGTTCTGGGTATTTTTATGCATCCCTTTTTCTACTCAGTTTTAGTAAGTACCTGCATTTCTAGAATACTGCCGAGTCTCTTTTTATGCGGTAGATACGTCCCACTGAATTCCGCACAAAAAAAGATATAGCTTTCTTGGTCAAATTAGGGATAATTTTTTAAAATAACAAAAAAAACAAAGATAAATGAATAAGCGTGTTAGGTTGTTAAAACTTCCTAGATTTCTTGGATTACTTATTTTGTCTTGCTTTTTTTGTTTCACCGCATAACTTCAAAACCGGATTAAAAGGAGACTCGATTGTACTGTGAGATGGGAACAGGAGTTAACCGTGTACTTTTTACAGCTTTTCGATGTCGTTTATCGTGAAGAAACATTGCTCAATGTAATACGGTCTGTTACGAGAAATGGAAGATCTATCATACTCACTGCAGTGTTGGCATTAATTTTAGTTTACATGTTTTCTATCATTGGTTTTATGTTCTTCAAAGATGACTTTTTAGTAAGCGTCGATGAAGAGTTTGTCCGTAAGTTTGAGCGAATCTTTTAACTTGTTATTCTCTCTTTTAGAACTAAACCTTCAAATAATGAATTGTGTTTGCAAATTATAGCTTCAATAGCGGAAGAAGCTACAAATACTTGCAGCATTAGCGATACTGAACAGTGCGAGGCAACGGAAACAGTCTCTCAATACATTCGTGAGGGTAAGAAACCATTTTCGTTTAGTAACATTTGTTATTACAGGTTTTCCACTCCAAATTAACCATTTTGCAGATCACATTCACGTTTTCACAAATCAAATTCACCTTATTGTGAATGAAATTCACCCTTTCACTTTACCTTGGATTTTATTTTTACTGCAATAGCTTAAAAAAAAATTTGTAAAAACAGCTTGATTGTAAAAGGGTGAATTTGATTTGGAAGAAGCTGAATATGATCTGCAAAAGGGTTAATTTGGAGTGTAAAACCCTTATATCGTTTAAGAAACACATAATAATGTTATAATAAATAATTCAGTTAACGGGAAAGAAAGTAGAGCAGAAGTACTGAGCATCGGCGGAGAATTAAAAGAACGCGCATGCGATTCATTAGTGATGTGTATCGTTACAACATTAAATCAAGGTTTAAGAAATGGCGGTGGTATTGGAGATATATTACGCGCACCTTCTAGTACCGTTAGTATAAAAATATTACGTACAAAGAAATACATTTATCTATTGTATAATATTTATTATACTTTTACATATTCTAGGAGCCATTGTTTGTGGCAAGAGTCGTTTATGACTTGCTGTTCTTCTTCATTGTGATCATCATAGTTTTGAACCTCATTTTTGGTGTTATCATTGATACATTTGCCGATCTCAGATCAGAAAAACAACAAAAGGAATTGATTTTAAAAAATACTTGTTTCATATGTGGTACGTACTTATTGGTGGAAATGAGTTTATCGTATAAAATTCGCTTATTTTGAAAGTGGCCTAAGTCCATTTTTAAAAAAATCTGTTAAGTTACACAAAGACTTTGTAACTATTGTAAATGCTAACCTGATTTTTCTTGAAAAAATGGAGTTAGCCCACCTTCAAAATAAACGGAACATTCAATGGTTTACTAATATTTTGTATATTTTTCGATAGGTTTGAATAGATCATCCTTTGATAACAAAACAGTATCATTCGAGGAACACGTAAAACATGAGCACAACATGTGGCATTATCTTTATTTCATTGTTTTAGTAAAAGTGAAAGATCCAACTGAATTCACGGGACCAGAATCATATGTTTACGCAATGGTTAAGGTAATAGTTCATAGAGCTTGAAAATTTTGGGCTGTGCTTATACATTTAAGCTCTGTGTACTTTCACAGGATAGAAATCTTGATTGGTTTCCGCGATTAAGAGCGAAATCATTAGCGGCAGATGAAGGAGAAGGGGAACAAGTAGAACTAAGGAGTTTGCAATCTCAACTAGAATCCACGCAACATTTAGTTAAATGCTTATCGCAACAACTTACGGAGCTTCGTGATCAGGTATACGACTGCATATTATATTCGTTTGTTATTTATGAATTAGTACTTTCAAATTTCCATTTTTCTTGTATACTAAAGTAATAATTTGATAGCGCAAAAAGTTTGTGCGGATTATTAAATCCAAATTCAAATTCAAATACTCTGGGCATTCTGGAAAGAAATTTTATCTGACGAAGTAGTCACCATTTATTTCTACAACTCCTTTCCAACGTTCTACAAGCTTATGCATTCCTTTTTTAGCCAAATCTGGCGTTCTACTCGCAAAGAATGAGTTAATTGCTGATTTGATTTTGGCATCATTTTTAAAATTGCTATTTGCAAGGAAGTTTGACCTTGATAAAAAAGTAGATACAATATGGAGCCTGATGCTGTCATGTATTACAATTCATTCTTTGCGAGTGAAACAGCAGATTTTTACAAAAAAGGAATGTATAAGCTTGTAGACGTTGGAAAAGGGTTGTAAAAATGATTGGTAACTACTTCTTCAAATAAAATTACTCTCCGGAATGTCCAGAGTATGTCAGTAATATTTATTATGTCTTTTTATAAAATTTGTCCGTTTCCATATAATTTAGATGACGGAGCAACGAAAACAGAAGCAGCGACTAGGACTTCTGAACTCTGCTTCTCAATTTTTACAGAACGTATCCACATAAGCGTAGAATGGTTTTATCATCACGATTCTTTTT
Source organism: Nysson spinosus (assembly GCA_910591585.2). Taxonomy (NCBI): domain Eukaryota; kingdom Metazoa; phylum Arthropoda; class Insecta; order Hymenoptera; family Crabronidae; genus Nysson; species Nysson spinosus. Next base: position 400,722 of record OU342852.1, on the reverse strand, counting down.
TATAGTCATTTTGGATGAATCTCAGTTTGATACTCAGAACTGATATTGAAAAATGTACATTTGTGTGTTCTTAACAAGCATTTAAAGACGCAAAAGTATAATCGTAGGTGGATAACTCGAAGCATTTGTACGGTTTTGTTCCTACCTTCAGAGAACGTGATTTATGTAAGATACTATCATTAGAATTCTTTAATCTGCAAGATTTGAATTTTGTTCGGTTTCCATACAAATATTGATTTTATTCTAAATTGTTTGATTTGAAAAGATTACTGTGTCTCCGATACTCTAACCACGTTACATCTTGATCTTGCGTAATGCCAAGATATTTCTGTCTCGTATAAATAAATGTATAAAAGTTGTTATTTAGATGGAACTTGACGTATAATAATTCATAGTAGTAACTTGAGATATGTGTTACTTAAAACGTTTAGTGATCACAAAGAAGCGTACGTTTTAACCCTTTGACTGCGAAGCACGCCAGATTTAACACGTTCACGTTGGCGTGTACCACCGGTGGTACAAATGAGGTCGTCTCATTGGGCTCGTGGGCAGTCTTCGGCGTTCGGATTCATAATATAATTAACAATTGAAAATCGTGGAACAATAATACACAATCATATAATAATGTAACTCGGTTTGATATATTTTGAAAGAAGAAAACCGTCTTTGCGGGTCACATCGTGGATGCCGGCTATAGCCGGCGTTAGGAGAGCAAGAGTTAAATCAAATAAGAGAATTATTCTCGAACATATACGAAGTGTGTCTAAAAAGTAATGAGACTGGATTTGTAAAAATGATTGTATGTCATTTTATGCAAAATGTACATTCTCCCCTTCAATAGTTCCCATGAGAAGCTCGCCGGGGTCCGTGTTTCCCATCCTGGACATAGTGCTGGAATTCTTTTACTAAAACTGCTTTCAATTGGTCGGTTAGAATCTTTTGGATATTGTACACGGTTCAAAAATGATGTTCCTTGAGATGGCTTTTGATTTTTAGAAGCTGTGGAACCACGGGTATATGTTTCTTGGCCAAAAGCTCATTTACAAAAAGTGTGGTGTGAGACGATGCATTATCGTGTCGCTGTTCCATTTCCGCAACGCATCACTAAGACACACTTTTATCAAACTCGCTGTGAAATCTCTCGTGTTAACTGAATCGAGTTGAAATTAATTCTGAGTAAAGAGTGGTAGAGTAAAGATACGCCTCAAATAGTGTCGCAAGATTAATACAATGTATTATTTGCTTCAAAAGAGTAGAGTTTTAAAAATATCATAACGCGCATGTCCACGCCGGTAGCTTTTGCCGGACGCATATATACGTCGATAGCAGTCAAAGGGTTAAATAAGGCAGTAGCCTATTAGTCTTTATCATGATGCTATGAATACCAGTAGCATGTATGGGATTTATCTTGACCATGAAATATGACCTTGCAATATCAAATCATTTATATTTCATATAAAAATTATCACCTTTTTATAACCTGTGTAACAGGTACATAAGGATGTTGCGACATACTTATTCATAAGATGGATAAGTTAATTGAAAGAAATTTTATCTTATTATAGGTTATATGAGACATAGATATTTTTGTAAATTGATTGTTCGGTTGTCTTGTGTAAGGTTTAACAATTGATAATTACAAAGAACGTCGAATTGTGAGTGAACTAATCGTCAAGCTTATTATTACTTTTTCAGTCATGTATATAGGAATTATGAAATATGTTTGCTTATCGTTAGTGTTTTTCAATATTTTATAAGCCAACTTGTCGTTGCGATAAATCACACTGTATTACAATGATTTTAATATACAGTAGACTCCCGTATAACGCGGTGAATACGTTACGCGCTATATGAATTCGCGTTATATGAAATCGTGCTGTACGGGAATTTTTCTAGTATAACGCGTATAATTTAAAGTAACATGTTTTAAATGATTATTGCTATGCCAACTTTTATTTTCTATGTTTTATCAAATAGGATAGTATTTTCAAAATGAATGGCATACATACGATGAGGAAAACAATCTAATGCCCAACTAAAGCAGATTTCATTCTTAAATCAGGTAATTCCTGTGTTTTATTATTTGCCGCGTTGTACGAGGAACCGCGTTATATTAAAACTAGTCGCAATGTCTTTGGCGCGTTATAGGAATTCGCGTTAAACGGAAGTCTACAGTAATTACATATTTAATCTCTTTACGGAATCGCAGATATGAATCGTTGATATTTGCGAATTATTGTGAGATTCAATACTATTGTTCGGCACAGCATACGTCGTTTCATTTGAAATGATGTGTACAATCGAGCCTCTTTTTATGCATGCGTACCTTTTTAATGCGGTTTTGAAGTTATGCGATGAAGGAAGAAAGCACGAAAAAATAAGTAATTCAAGTAATATGGAAAGTTTTAACAGCGTAACGCTCTTATTTATTTATTTTCGTTCTTTTTATGTTTTTCTGCTGGGAATTAAAAGGGATGAGAATAATTCCCGCATAAAAGTGAAGCTTTTCTCGTTTGAATTTAAAATCTTTTTATGCATAAACAAACAAAACAACTGAATGTGTGTAAGTTACTTCTTTTATGCTGTTGGTATATCAAAAATTTACCCCTAATTTTATAAAGAAAGCTATATCTTTGTTTGTGCGGTTTTTTATGCGGATTTATACCGCATAAAAAGAGACTTCGGTTTATAATCATACACATCAAATTTAATACAGAATATGATGTGATTCATTTCTGCAAGTGGTGATAAAATGGCTACTGATTGGATTAAATAATGAAATGTACGTAAAAAGTTTACTATCACTTTGAAGCCAGACAAGTGGTACTATCAATTTTGTAACTGCAAGAGAGAATAATGTTGTACATCCTTCTCTTGTTCTCTTTTATTAGTACCTCAGTGATTAGAATAACATAATTCTTTTAAGATATATCGAACATGCTCATCCAATTTCAAAATCATTAACAAGCCAAACTTTAAATTAGAGAATCGAACATATTGCATTTAACACGTTGAGCGCCACACCGAAATCCGCGTTATACGATACCTCGCGATACACGACCGTAACGTCTATATAACGCCTAAAAATGAAACTGTTTAAACGCTCTACGTTACATTGCTTACTTTACATCGTTATCGTAATGTTAAAAATATTGCAAATTTTACGAATGTTACCGATATATTTGATTCGAGTTTTAGTTAAAAATAATGATAAGACACTATTGTTCCGTTATAATTATTTTTCAACTATATAATGTCTAAAAATAAAACTGTTTAAGCGCTCTACGTTACATTGCTTACTTTACATCGTTATCGTAATGTTAAAAATATTGCAAATTTTACGAATGTTACCGATATAATTGATTTGAATTTTAGTAATATTGGCATCGGTGGTCACCAGTGACCACCATAGCGTTCAACGTGTTAATCTCATATTAACCTTTTCGCTACGGCAGCCCCGTCCGCCGAAGTGCCGTCACTGAACGGAACTCGCGCCGAAAATATGCACCATGCGCGTGGTTTCTGTATATAAGTCGTGGCGTGGATGCCGCGTATATGCGGCGCTCGTACCCACGGGTCGTTGAGTGGATGCCGCATATATGCGGCGCTCGTACCCACGGGTCGTTGAGTGGATGCCGCATATATGCGGCGCTCGTACCCACGGGTCGTTGAGTGGATGCCGCATATATGCGGCGCTCGGCGCGAAAGGGTTAATCATCACTATATTCTACTGGTGTTACATACTTTTCGTAGTACAACCCATTCCAGGTAACCATTCACCCGACTCGCGCAGTCCTCACTATACCTTTTCCTCCCACCACTCTTTTTTGCCCGACTTCTGTGACGTCACACTGGGACTAAGGCCAATAGCATGTCGGAGCAGGGAATGACAGTGAGGACCTGCGCAGAACGAGCGCAAACTCGTCTGGGCCGAGTGAAAGGTTTCCTGGGATGGGATATAGTGTATGCCGAATCGTACTCAAAATACCGAAGCTGCATTGAGTCACATTTTAACCATACAAAGAAATGAATTACAATAAGAAAACATTCTTAGATATTAATAAACTGTATATTAATGGTTGTTCATTGTACAAGTGTTTTGATTATGGTAGTACATTTCATACGTAATGCATTAACGATCATATATTTAAATCGAATCTATGCATTAATTTAAGATACGCGTTGAACCAATTTTTTAAGAAACAGATTGTCAGAATACCCATATATCTAAAAACGATCGCAAATGTATTACTAAGTTTTGTTGTCACGGACAGTCTGTAAATTTGTTCATCTTTCAATATACGAAACGGTATGATTGAAAGCAACTTAGAAATTGTGATTAATCAGCGATGGATTAATTAAATAACGATTACACGAAGACGGCAGAAATCGTCTTAATTGTTAGGTTATCGCCGACCAGAAATTCAAGACGCCGTTATTTTATTTGTCTGCTAATTGTATCAATCATATGCGTGCAAGTAGATACTATAAATGCATTAAATATAGATACATATTTGTGTATATTTTCCGAAAGAGAATTAGAAGATAGCATTTATATCCGTTTATCTTAAAGTGAACATGATTGCTGTACAGCTAAAACATTCTTTTGAGCATCAAGTGCAATATCCACTTTGTTGTAAGTCTTACATTTGTTTTTTCAGTAGCAGTCTCATTCGGTCGATACCCGATGTATGTGTCTCTATAAACTTCTATATTATATAATATCAATATGTTACATGTTAATAAATTTCTTTGTTTCATTTTTAAGACTTAACCCTCTATAGAACAATTTTGTTCGTGTCTCCAATGAAATCGTATAACGTAAATCTTGTTAAACGCGATTCTAACGAAGGTACATTACGTGAAAATAGTCACGAAATTATTACTTAAACGCACCGAAAAGGGTGACAATTGTTGCGCGTACTTTTATGATTATTATTACAACGAAAAAATCAAATGAAATGAAAGATACGGAAAGACGAGTATGTGACTTATAGAGGGTTAACTAGATGCGATATTGATATTTTGTTGGCTGTTAATGTATTTCTTTTCTCCCATCACGCGCGTTAACGATACAGTTCTTACCTCAGAATACATCTTCTTCGTGCCAATTCTACATGGTCATAGAATGACCCATTGTTTAGTAATAATAGACAATTCTGAAAAATAATCGGAAACGTGTTACCTGTAGTTGTACACCCGCGTATTTTTTGCTAATCGCAGATTATAATGATGATTATACAAATTGTATTACAACTTGTATGTGAATAAATTATGTCGTTTTTAATGAAGCTGCATTGGTGAACATTATGAAGCGTGGCCCAAAATCACCTTGGAGTTTAAAAATTTAGTAACTTTGTTAAATTATATTTATTGAAAAATTGTGCTTGAAATAAGAAATGTAAAGTGTACATTTATTTTTAATATAAACTTTTCAGGATTATATCTTTCAAATGACCCCCTCCCTTCGCTTCGAAAATTCTTGCTCTTTCGAGTGAATTTTCTATGACGCGTTGCCAAGTTTCTTCAGTGCGTTTGCTGTTGCAAAATATTCACGATATGCTCTTTGCGTTAAAACAATTAACTTCGCATTCCCAGAATAAGATTCCATTACTTTAACTTGTAAGTTTAACGTGTGCCTTTCCATAATAAATTCTAAGAAATCGTTGTAAAAGGCTTGCAATAGAAAAATTGATAAAATGTAATTTTTTAACATACGTTTGAAAACATAACAGAAATAATTGAATACATTAATTAACTTAAATCCGCCAGCTAGTTCTAGTGTTAAATAAATATCTAAACCGGAAGCTGAGAAAATGTGGTATTTTACAAATATTTCAGTAGAATGTTCAGTTCAGTAGGAAATAGTTTCAGTAGACTGTTGCATTGAATGTTTAGAAAGATTTTCATTAACACGTTGACTTCCGGGCCGAGATGCGTGTTGTACGATACCTCAAGTGTCTGGCCAAAAGTATACCGATCAAAAGTTTGGGACCACTTACTTTGTCTTCATTCTAACGTCTACTTTAAACGTTAGAATGAACATTAAAGTAAATAGAATATAAAACCTTTGTGCATTTTATAATTTTATCATTAATATTAAACTATTTTCTTGCCATGCAGACACATATTGTATCGGCACCTGGGTGTAATAAGATTTTGTTACCTTTAAAATCGGTCGGGTCCGTTTATTGCTATCGGTCGGTTTTTAGTTTCCCCACAACAAATTACTTTACTACAAGAAGGTTGGCGAACTCTGCAGCAAGAAACATTACACAAACTTGTCGGGGTATGTCAAAAATATGTAAAATAGCAATAATGAAAAAAGGGGATACTTGGACGAATCGTGTATTAAACGAAATGTATAATTAATATAGAATAAAATATACGAAATTTATACGACTCTTCTATCTTATAATATCAACATACATCAACCTACAGATATACCCAAAGAAAAGTATCCCATTCCATTTTATAGACAAGATATTTAATAATTTGTTTCACGATAGTAAGTAATCTCAAACTTATGGCCGATAGTGGATATAACATTTTTGAAAAAGTTTTAAAGCATTTTTGTAGCACTAATAGTAACATTACAATTATGAATTAAGTTTTTTTACGATATCTCTTAACGTTTTGGATATAATAGCCGAAACGATAAAATCACTTTTTTGTTGAAAGATGATTTTACCGCGTTAAACCGTTTTTGGGCACCAACGAAAAATAGCTTCGTAATCAGGATGAATTTCGCTGTTTGTGCAAAGCTTCAGAATTTTTTGAATTTTCGCTTTCCTTTACTTTCCATGTCGGCAAAACAGTATAACACATTTCATCGGAATCAACACCCATCAACACTGCGCCGAACCCTTTGCTCAAAATGTCAACTCAAATCTGGCTGTATGCCATAATCAATTTAATTATCTTATGTGATCCTAATTGTATGATGAGGGAAAATGGTGATTCAGCAAAGAATATTACGTAAATTGTTCACTGCATTATATAAATTGCACGTCTTTCTAAGTCAAACTTGACATGCATCGTGTCATTGTTTTGAATTATATAGCAGTCTTCTATATAATCCGTAAAATTTGAATTCATCTGTTTCATTAGAGAAACACACTTGGACGGGTTCGCATCGACAGTGAAATGAAATATTGAAACTTACACGTAATATTACAGATTTTTATTGTTCGAAATTATTTATAAATAAATATCAGAAAGATATGAAATACTTGGAAATTGTGGTATCTGCTCTGATTTCTTGTTAATTACAACAATTACTTCTCGCGAAAGTGTTGAGTGGTTGTGTGATCTCGAAAATTTTGGATACTTTGTAGAAATTAATACAGGTAGGAAGTAATTTTACGTGTTGTTAAGAAAAATTGTTATTTTTGTTTCAAATTTTAATTTATATTTTACTGTTTTTACGTTTTCATGTAAAAACAAAGAGTACGTTTAATACAGTTTGAACATTCGCCAGTGATAATTAGTTAAAAGAGCACTATGGATAAACTCTTGGATTTTGAATTTAATTCTCACAAATATTTCTCAACGTAATCCAATCTTCCATTATCTAAACTAATAGGGAAACAAAAATGTTCGGATGGGAGAATTTTGGGATAACAGAATAATTACTTTTCTTATATGAAATTTCAATTATTCAAATAAAAATTCAGATTAATTAACCCGCTCATCGTTTTTGGCTACGATCATTCATTTTCAGTTACTCATAAGGAATCAAACTTTCTATAAACTGCTGATTTAGTGTTTATGAAAGTGGCCTGAGTTAATTTTTTTAGATAAACTACTCGTTTAAGCTTTTTAACAAATAAATTCATTTGCAATGCAGAAGTACAATTGCAGACAGCGAGTTAACAGTTTCTTCAAATAATTATGGATCCCATATATTTTTGATTGCTGAATCACTTAATTTTGTCAACACAAGTAATTCTGGAGAATTCCATTCTTTCTGCTCCCACTGAGAAACTTTGTTTCGATAGTCAGAACTACACGTTCTGTTTATTTGCGATTGTTACACCGAACGCTGTCAATTTCATACTAAATGATTGTCATCAGAATTCGTTGAATAGAATAAAGGAAAGTCCGGATAATAGGGTATTCGTATAATGAGTGTTCGGATAAGGAAGACTCTACCGTATTTGTAAATATTTATAAACATTCGAAAAATTCACCACTTAATAAAAAAATTTAAAGATTTTTAAAGTCGAACACTTCGTAACACTTATTTACAAAGATATTGTAAAAAGCAAGAACCGAAATAATAAATATGTCCAATGTATCGAAGCATCAATTATAGAGAAAGGTTTTATGTTTTGCATGGGAATTATTCTCCTCTCCCTTAATTACCAATAGAAGAACATAAAAAAGACTAAATTAATGGATAAGCATGTTACGCTGTTAAAACTTCCTAGATTTCTTGGATTACTTATGTTTTCTTGCTATTTCGTTTCACCACATAACTTCAGAACCGCGTTAAAAAGGTACGCATAAACAGAGACTCGACTGTATTTGATTTAAAAAATTATAGTTTACATTTCCTAGTTTTTATCACCTATTTTTAACTATAAGCAATATTTGTAGAATCTACGTTCATTCTGTTTACTTTTTAAAATTGAATTCCAGAAGTCGATAATTAAAATCCTAGTTTATAATATTCGTATAATTAATAGGACATCAATGAGAGATTTCTTAATTGTAATTCAACTAATTGTAATTGCAGTACTTTTCTTAAGTATTGTGGAATCAAATAATCTGCTAGGAACAATTGCCAATCTCTTATCATAGTAATTTATTCTCGCTTTCCATCAATTATTTATTTAACAGTACCTTATAATGATCCGAGAAATGCCTACCATTAGAGTTGTTAAAATTATATGGTAAAAACTTACTTTTTAATTCATAGATTACACCGCACATTTATTAGATTGACACGATAAAATTGGTTCAATTATTAGTACGTTGTATAATAGCACGAAAATGTATAGGAATTGTCATGTGTAGCAACCTGACACGTTGACATGTCGAACATGAAATCAAGTTTTTATTGCATCCTTCTCTCTTGGAAATCGTAATAGCTAAGAAAATGATTTCCAAGCAAGTAAACAACACTTAATATCTGAAAAACTTAACTTGCATGAAACATGTAAAACGACAGTAATGCTTTCAGCCGTGTAACTTTTCAAGCACGCTTGATATGTAAATACAAAATGTCGGTCGACACTGTGAATCTATTTTTGATACCATTTTATACATATAATGCTAAATATAAATAACTAGAATATTTATTCTAATTATTTAATAAGATAGAAATAGAGGATGCTGTATTTATAGTTATAAGTCTGAATTAATTTTCAATTAAATATTATTTATTAATTAATATTATTTATTAACACGTTGATCGTCACTTTAAACAGATCTGGCTGATAATTGGATGACGCATTTTTCGTCATTTTACAAGTAATTAACAACAAATTTATATGTAACACAAGTATTTAATGGTGTTAACTTGTGTGAATAGACTAATTGTAAGAATTAAAAGTTAAAAAAGAAATTGATTTTAAAAGAATCCCAATTATAGTATAAAGGCAAGTAGATTAATTATAAGCACGTACATATGTACACTACTGGCCATAAGTTTGGGATCACTTACTATCGTGAAGCAAATTATTAAATATCTTGTCTATAAAATGGAATGGGATACTTTTCTTTGGGTATATCTGTAGGTCGATGTATGTTGATATTATAAGATAGAAGAGTCGTATAAATTTCGTATATTTTATTCTATATTAATTATACATTTCGCTTAATACGCGATTCGTCCAAGTATCCCCCTTTTTTCATTATTGCTATTTTACATATTTTTGACATACCCCGACAAGTTTGTGTAATGTTTCTTGCTGCAGAGTTCGCCAATCTTCTTGTAGTAAAGTAATTTGTTGTGGGGAAACTAAAAACCGACCGATAGCAATAAACGGACGCGACCGATTTTAAAGGTAACAACATCTTATTACACCCAGGTGCCGATACAATATGTGTCTGCATGGCAAGAAAATAGTTTAATGTTAATGGTAAAATTATCAAATGGGCAAAGGTTTTATATTCTGTTTACTTTTAATGTTCATTCTAACGTTTACTTTAAACGTTAGAATGAAGACAAAGCAAGTGACCCGAAACTTTTGACCGGTAGCGTATACTGTTTGTCCGTCACACTGTGGTGACACTTGAAGTTGGACCCCGCAGAAAACAAACCCGATTCTCGCTTAGCGATCAACGTGTTAATTAAATTAGTTATTAACGCATTCGTTGCCAGCCCAAATTATTTGATTTCATTCGTACTGCCATTTCTGTTTTAATTATTTCTGTTTATCTAAGTGCCGTTATTTCTTTGTAAGTATACCATGCCAACCATAGCTCAGGAACAAAATTCACTTCGTTATCTGTATGCTATTTCTGCTACAAAAAATAAAAATAATCCAACACCACGAGTATACTCGTGGTTGGCAATGAATGTGTAACATATAATTTGATTGAAAATTTGATTGAAAATTGAATTGAATATTTGATTGTAAATTTGGTTGTAAATTGAATTGAACATTTGATTGGAACCTTGATTGAAAATTGAATTGAAAATTTGATCGAAATTTTAATTGAAATTTTAATTGAAAATTTAAATATATTCAGTTGAAAATTTACATTATTCTACCTTTGAAGAATGATCAGAGCACAACATTTTCAAAGTGTAAACAAAAATCTAAAATTATCATTTTAGAAATACACAGGGTATTAAAAAAATACGGTCCGATACTGAAAGGGCTTACAGTACTCATCGGGAAGAATAAAAAATGTCTAATCAATTAATCGGGAACCAATTATCCTACATTTTCGGGGATGATTCCCCGAAATCAATTTACTATGTACATTAAGGGTTAGGTGTACACCGTTTAATCATCTACGAATGTGTTTTAATTGGAGTAATTAAACGTAATTCTACATTACTGCATATTACGTGCGTGTTTACAACCCTAATTTCTCCCAGAAATCATTTTCTATTATACTTATTTGGAAATTATACTTTCACGAATCTGTTAGTTTCAGTGCTCTTTTATAAAATTTCACTGGCGTACAAATTAATAAAATTGTATTAATCGATAATTACAGTTATTTATAGCAGGACCCGAGTATTGTATAAAACGTTTTAATTCAGAATATATTTCAGTTTATCATGCTGTTGACATCGTGGTTATTGTCGGAAATTCTGGGTGTCGTATTTGTTATCCTGGCTGGCAGTTATGTTTACTATAAATATTATGTCTTTAACTTTTGGCGGAAACTTAAAGTCTTCTATTTAGAGCCCACTGTACCAACAGGGAATATAACACCAATTGTTATTGGTAAAACTTCCATGCGTAAGTATATTATATGACAAGTAATTATTACGAGTAAAAATATTGTTTGTGTTGCATGCCGAGGTTGGTTTACTGCACAAATTTCGTGGTCTTTTTTTACAAAGTGCAATAATTAAGTTCGATCGTCTCACTTCATTAACATTTTTATTCAAAAACATATGATTTGATTCATAAAAATAAAGTTGACTTCCACGTGACCTTTACGTGTCTATCTACAAAAAACTAATAAACAGATGACAATTTCTGCCGAGATACCGTATATACATACATATGTACAATGCATATGCGTCTGTTTGTATATGTATATCTATATGTACATCTATATCAGGTATATACATTTTACGTTACAGCCGAGTTCTATGAAGACATTTATCATCGATATAAAGAACACCGTTTCATCGGGACTTACACGTTTTACAAACCCAATCTAATTGTCACTGATCCCGATATAATTCGAGAAATATTGGTCAAGGAATTTGCGAGTTTCCATGATCGTGGAATGTTTTGTAACGAAAAAATAGATCCCCTCACGGGTCATTTGTTCCTATTGCCGGGAAAGAAGTGGAGGAACGCAAGGGTGAAGCTTACACCGACCTTCACTTCCGGCAAAATTAAGCAAATGTTTCTAACACTCAAAGAAACGGGGGATTCACTTTCTCAACTCTTAGAAAGTAAAGCCAAAGCGAACGAGACGATCGAGATAAAAGATATTCTTGCGAGGTGAGGAAAATAATATGTATTATAGTAAGAAATAAGGAACATACAGTCGAGTCTCCTTTTATGCGTATCTTTTTAATGCGGTGAAGCAAGAAAGCAAGAGAAATTAAGTAATCGCGTTTATCCTTTTATTTTCGTTCTTTTTATGTTCTTTTTGCTGGTAATTAAGAGAGATGAGAATAATTTCCACACACAAATAAAGCTTTCTTCGATGGAATTTTAAATCTTTTTATACACAAAAACCAAAACAACTGAATGTGTGTAAGTTACCTCCCTCGTGCTGATGGTATTTCAAAAAGTTATTCCTGATTTTACCAAGAAGGTATCTACCGCATAAAAAGAGACTCGGGTGTATTAAAAATCGTCGTTAAATGAGAATCCTGATAGTAAATCTATTCAAATCCATTTTTCCCAAAAATGAAGCCTCCAACGCAATTTTGTTATTTCTTATTTTCCTCTTATTCTTAGCTGTACTATCCTTCTGATCTCATTTGTACCATGAATTTTGTCTCACGCTGTATATTGTTATACAGTTATATATTATGTATATATATTATATATTATGTATATATATATATTATACATATGTATATGTACATTACCCAACTCCGTTTTACACTATTGATACGTTCTCGAAGAATACATGTAAAAGAATTCGTGTAAAAAAATATATTGCATCTATATGCTTTAAAATCACCATTTCATAATTTGTAAAATAGAAAGAATTTTACTTTGACTTTTATTAAATTTTTATAGAAAATTCTTGTAAAAATGTTCGTGTAAAACCAGAATTGGGCGTATTAATTGTTTAATCAACTTGAACATGTCCCAGAGTTTCTAGTAGAAAATAAAATATTGTTTTGAAGTACTACAAAATATTATGTAAAATGTGATTGTATCGAAATAAATGTGAAATAAAACATTTCTTCCAGGTACTCAACAGACATAATTATGTCGACAGCATTTGGAGTAAATTGCAATTCTCTGGAAGATCCTAACAATGATTTTCGATATTACGGCAAGAAAGTCTTCGAACCAAAACCGGTTCGGAATGCCCTTTTAATGTTTGCACCACAAGTTTTCAATTTCTTATCCATGCCATACACCGAAAGGGATGTAACGAGCTTTTTCATGAGGACATTTAAAGAGAATGTGGAATATCGAGAGAATAATAATATCGTCAGGAAAGATTTCTTGAATCTCATGATGCAACTTATGAAAAACGGATTTGTGGATGTGGATGAAGACGATAAAGAAACACAAAATTCAAGTAATTTTCAGTGAATTTTTATTATGTGATAATACAATGATTAATCAGGATACTTTAAGCTTTTGCACTCTAACAATATTTTTCATATAAATTTGTATTTAGTCTAACGTAACATTAAACAATCAAAAGCAAGCTGTTGGAAAGTCGCTCAAAAGTCTGGAAACGATCAAATATCTCCAGCGGAAAGCATTTTTGTTGAAAATATTAAATACAGAAGTTTTAGGATTTTTAATCGGGCTATCAGATGAGCTTATTGGTTTTGAGCCCTGGAAAATTATTTGTGTACTGCATATTATGTACTTAATATTGCCAATTTTTATTTGTTGTATTTAGTGATAAGGTTGAGTTAAGAATTTTGTTTTGTGGTGAATAACGACGTGAATAATTCTTCCACTGTGGAATTATTAAACTAAACTCCGGCGTATCCAACATTTTGTGCATCATCTATGTATATCAGGGGTATTTAATATTCTTCTATGAACCAAAACATAAACTAAAAAAAGAAAGGCTCTAACAAAGGCCTTTTGTTGCTGGGCCTTTACGACTTACGTAAACAGTTACACCCCATTTAAATTTTTAATTTATAACCATTTTTATGATGTTAGAAACAATGATTTTCAGAAAAATCATGAAGGCTTCGGGCTGCCAATTTGCGACCCCTGATCTATACTGGATCTCAGATTAGATTGACAAAAGTTTGCGCAGTCCCCATTGCTTTTTCTTCCCACCACTGCTATATCCTTGACTTCGGTGACGTCACAGTGGGACTAAGACCAATAGCGTGTTCGGAACAGGGAGTGGTAGTGGGGGGCCTGCGCACAACGAACGAAACTCGTCCGAGTGTTTGGCAATCTAACCTGGGATTCAGTGTAGACATAAGTTATAATAAAAGATAGAGGAGATAACTGGGTAGCATGTTGTGCGCGAGACACTCTGTGCATCATAAATATTTATTTAGTTTCCATATCGAATGATTTTTTACAGATTGCATATTATATAACAACTTTAATTTGTTATTCATGTAGCGTTTCGTCTAGCTGTTCCTTTAGCGTTTAAACCACTTACTTGCGAATAAATATTTATGCGCATGTATTTATGTAAAGAAATAGTGCACAAAAATAATGCGATATTTACAGGTTTCTCAAGCAGTTATGGGTGACTAATAATTTACATCTCGTAATATTCCTGTTTACATTTACTTGTAAAACTATTTGCTTCCGTATTCTACAAGTTTAATTCTAGCTTAATAGTTATGCAAACGTTTCATTTATCAGTGAAATGTCGGTTTTAACAAGTTATGTTATATAAATTTTAGAAGCTGCTCAAAATAAATTGAGTATGACGGAGGCGACCGCGCAGTCGTTTCTTTTTTATTTAGCTGGATTTGAAACCTCTTCCACGGCTGCAACCTATTGTTTGTACGAATTATCAGTTAATCAAGATATTCAGGCTAAGGTTCGGGAAGAAATTCGTACTGTTAATGAAAAGCATGGTGGTATAACTTACAATGGCATTATGGATATGAAATACCTTCATGAAGTAGTATCTGGTTAGTGTTGGTTATTATGAGTATTACTTAATGTTTTTATTTGACGAAGTTGTCACCATTTTTACAACTCTTTGTAAAAATGTTCAAGTATATTTATATAAAATTATTTAAAAAGAATTAAGAAGAATTAAGAAGAATTATAATTAAAGTAATTAATAGATTGTGGAAACTGAGTTATTGAATATAGTTTCGCTATAATATTCAATTAGTACGTTTACATAATTATTGAGGTTTTCAACATTTGTATTCTTGCAGAGACAATGAGAAAGTATCCTCCTGTTTCGATACTAAATCGCATTTGCACAAAAGATGTTGAATTGCCTGGAACGGATATTCGCATACCGGAAGGAA
This sequence comes from Nysson spinosus, assembly GCA_910591585.2. Lineage (NCBI taxonomy): Eukaryota > Metazoa > Arthropoda > Insecta > Hymenoptera > Crabronidae > Nysson > Nysson spinosus. The sequence goes on along the minus strand of OU342852.1, from coordinate 385,409 downwards.
CTTTGTTGACAATTCCTGTAATTGGACTTCATCGGGATCCTAGTATTTATCCGGATCCAGATAAATTCGATCCGGAAAGATTCTCAGAGGAAAATGTTGCTGCAAGGCATTCGTATTCTTATTTGCCATTCGGGGAAGGTCCTAGGATATGCATAGGTGAGTACTGTATATTTAATTCTTATCACTCTAACGGATTAGCGCGACTGTCCACCGGCAAATTTCTATAAAACCACCTCTATTTTGACGCTGTTTTTAAAAATATTATCATATTTACTACTTTTTCTCACCTACGCTATATTTAGTTGATACTAAACACACTGCCGGCCATAAGTTTGGGATCTCTTGCTTTGTCTTCATTCGAACGTTTCAAGTAAACGTTAGAATGAACATTAAAAGTAAATAGAATATAAAATCTTTGTCCATTTTATAATTTTACCATTAATATTAAACTAGTTCTTGCTATGCAGACATATATTGTATTGGCACCTGGGTGTAATAAGATTTTGTTACCTTTAAAATCGGTCGGGTTCGTTTATTGCTATCGGTCGGTTTTTAGTTTCCCCACAACAAATTACTTTACTACAAGAAGGTTGGCGAACTATGCAGCAAGAAACATTACACAAACTTGTTGGTGTATGTCAAAAATATGTAAAATAGCAATAATGAAAAAAGGGGGATACTTCGACGAATCGCGTATTACGCGAAATGTATAATTAATATAGAATAAAATATACGAAATTTATACAACTCTTCTATCTTATAATATCAACATACATCGACCTACAGATATACACAAAGAAAAGTATCCCATTTCATTTTATAGACAAGATATTTAATAATTCGCTTAACGATGGTAAGTGATCCCAAACTTATGGCCGGTAGTGTAGATCTGTGAGGATGTACTCGAAAATGTTAACGTTTTGTGCGTTTCTTGCTGCATGAAGCATTAATACAAGTGCGAAAGTATAAAGTTAGTTAGCTATTGTGGATAATGTTCCATTATATTTTATATTTGCAATTTGTGCATTTGGTACTGCTTTCACGATCAAGCGGATGTATCGTTCGGACATTTGTATCATTTAGGCCGGAATTTTTATTACCCCAAAACTTTAATTATATTCTTGTCCGAACGGTCGTCATGCTTTGGAAGCGCGGATATTCATCGAAGAAGAGACTCTTCAAAATTTGTTGCATGTTTGCTTGCGATAAAATGCAAATAATAATCTTGAAATCATTTTAGAATCGTCCTTATTCATTTCAAAGCGATATACATATTTTCCACTCGAAACTAACCCTGTTGCAGATCATAATCACCTTTTTGCACACGAAATTAACCATTTAACAGATCACATTCACATTTTTGCAAATAAAATTCACCATTTCACAGATTAAATTCATCCCTTTGCAAACAAAACTTTTCTACAAATTTGTGTACAACAAAGTTATTGTGCCGGAATAAAAATTTTGAAACATATATGCAATAATACTTAAACATAAAAAAACATCAAATGCCTCTTAACGTTCTTTTTGAACCATGTTATACAAGATAAAAGAGATCGGCTCACTAATAACAGAATAATCCGATCATATTTCGTTGTTCACCCTGTATAATATTACATCATTTCAGTTTTATAATTATTTGCTCCAATATAATTAGTTTCTTTGTAAATGTTTCAGTGTAATCATTGCTACCTTTGTATAAACGCTTGATTTGTTTACACTGAACCATGATTTGTTATAAAGCATGATAAATACTTCGACTTGTACCTTATTGTTGCAGGTTTAAGATTTGGGTTAATCCAAACGAAGATTGCGATCATAAGTGCGTTAAAAAATTGTAGGGTTAAACTCGCTCCAAGCACGCCATACCCAATGAAGTTTGACACGGGAACGATTGTAACCTCTCCAAAGGGTGGTGTACATTTAATTGTTGAAAACCTATAATTGAAACGCTATATTAATTACTTTAAGTGCAAACACGACAATTTTATTGAATGTGATTCTCTAAGAGTTAAGAACATACATGCTACATATATTAAAATATATTTATATTGTTATCTATGCTGGAGTATAAACGCTCGACCGGAATATTTGCCGTGTTATTCAACAAAACTTTTTGTCTGAAAATCTTGAAACTTGACCTCTAATCTTTCTTGGTGATTGTTTATTCATTTTTCACGAACCTTTATTAAGTAACAAATTAACCATTTTTATACCAGATTTTCATGCGTTTCTATATTTTTCTTTCGGGGTTTAGTTAGTTAACTGTTTATCAAACTGTTGGTTCCTTATTAATTTTATATTTAATTTAAATTTTATTATCGGCAAAAGTAACTTTTATATTATTTAATTCAGGGGTGTCCAAAATTTTAGCTTCCTTGGGCCACACTTGAAGAAAAAAAATGCTTCAGGCAGCACATAAAACATGCTAATTCTAACGATAGTTGTTAAGCAAAATAATTAGTAAATAGTGTACAATATATGATATCCGCCATGACAAATAAGCAAAACTGTCGTAGTATGACAACGCCGCGGGAATTTCAAATAATAGAAAACATAAGTACATCAAAATCTTAATTGTTTAAGGAAATTTACGATTGTTTGTTGGTCCGCATTCATCAAAGCGCTTGGTCATTGATTGGATTTAATTAAAGCCCTGATTTAATTAAAGCTTTGCCTTCTATTTATAAATCCTAATGACAAAGAATATTATTTATTTTGAATAGTTCTCCTTCCACTTATGAAAATCAAAACGGTAAAAGGAAATGTAAAGTGGCAATTATGTAATAATTGATAAGAAGTCTTGAAACCAAAATACGCATACAATTTCGAATCCCTCTTTATTCGTCTTTTTACACAAACTATACAATCACAACATTATAATACAATACTCTTCGATTCCTTTGTCACGAGCACCATCAACGAGAACCTAATAACACAATTCAAAACGGAACACGTCAAACAAAGAACACGCCAGGAAGCAAATTGCAGGCCGGGAATTCGAATGAATCAAATAGAAAAATGTGTAGACCAAAAATAATAAAAATGGCAACCTTTGTTCCACACTCTGGCACAACGAATGTAAACTGACGCATTCCGTTCTCTGTACAACAGAACAAGATACGATCCAGATTCCACTGGAATGATTCATGGTGAACATCCTCATCAACAAGAATTTTAATAATGATAACCCTTAATCTCATAACCGTCTAAGGGCAAAGAATTTCCAAGACTAAGAGGTTCGGCCGAATGATGAAGACCAGCGTATTCCGCAAGTCTACCATGATGGAGACCAATGGAATCAGGAATTCTGGAATGCTGAATACCAATGGATTCTGGAATCCTGGTACGAAGAAGACCGCCACCACCATGTTCCGCGAGACTGCCATGTGAAATTTCATCATGATCCACCAGCTTACTGTGAGGGAGATCATGAGCTTCAGCAATTCGTCCAGGTGGTGGAAGGTTATCAGGTGCATGAACTAACAACGCTGAGGAAGATGCAGTATCAGCAACATGTGCAGCAGCAGCGGCGGCGTTATTCTGAGCAGCAGCAGCTGCATTGGCAGCTTTTTCAGCAGCGTGTTGTGTAGTATCGTAATCAAGACGAGCGGATGAAAGTTGTTCATCAACAGCCTCGGCTCTAGCTTTAGCTTGACCAAGCATAGTAGTTTGAGCAGCCAATTCCGCGGCTGCTTCTGCAGCAGCTTGAGCTGCATGATCCACAGTAGATTGGGCTGCATTCAAAGCTGCTGTTATTACTTGAACCTGATGCATGGCTTGCTGAGCAGTACTTTTTGCAGCAGTTGCAGCACGCTCAGCCTGTTGCAGTTGAAGTTTCTCGCCATCTACAGCTACGTGAGAATCTCTGAGCTGTTGCTCTAAACCGAGGACAACAATTTGTTTGCCAGCAAGAGCTGCAGCTGCCGTTGCAGCTGATTGGGCAGCAGCTTGGGCCAATGTGTTCTTTGCTTGATACGCAGCTTGTCCTGCAGCTTGATGTTGATTTCTCAAGGAAGTATGAGCTTGATCGGCTGCTCCCTTTGCAATGCTTGCTAATGGTCCTCCCACACTGAAACCTGGTTTTGGTGGTTCCCGTATGTGAGATAATGGTGCTGATGCCAGAACAGGAACGGCTTCTACGTAATGCGCGTTCTCTAAGAGTCCTAAAGATGATGGTTCATGTCGGGAGTATTCGTATTCATAACTTTCTGCTTCTTGGTCGTAGACTTGTTTTTTTGTTGGACCAGCTTGGACCAGGCAAATACATGCCAGTAAAAGTATGAGGTGTGTCTTCATGGTTTCTTCTTTCAGCCTTTCGTCGCCTCCTTTAAAGAATCTAGGATGAAAGAGAAAATAAAATTTAATTGATATCGATAACATTAATTGTGCCGCTGATTATGAAAGTGGTCTAGGTCACTTTTTCTATGCCTCTCAAAATTAATATATTTACAATTGCGGTTAATATGTAAAACTTCTGTTGATCCTGTGATAAGAATATTGAGGGGTGTTGACAATAAATAGATTCTAGCTGAGAAGATTGTATCTATTTATAACGTAAAAAGCTCATAATGGTTCCTTTCGGAAAAGTGACTTAGGCCAGTTTCATAATTACCGGCACAATTAATTCAACTGTTTTATATATGATTTATACATAATTGTATATTATTTTATATGCATACAAATAATTAGTTTGTAGTTGCATATACAAAATAATTCGTTTTATCAAGTGCCTAAGTTCGTTCTATGTATAATCCGATTTTTAATGCAATACAGAGCATCTAGTATTGTGCATATAATTTACATATACCTTGTGCATTGCGTAATAAGCTTTAATATTATGGAAAAAGAGTATGCTTTTTAGGTCGACTAAAGGTTCTCTTTGAACTTTTGATATTATAATAACTTTTCTATATAATGTAGATCCATGCTTTCAATTCTGTTGTTTAAGAACTACAGTTATCCATAATTTATCTTTTGAACAGGACGTATGTTAACACGTTGAGCGCCACGCCGAAATCCGTGCTAACCGATACCTTGCGATACCTAATCGCTCTACGATACATTGGTTACTTTACATCGTTATCGTAACGTTAAAAATATTGAAAATTTGACGAATATTAACGATATATTTGATTCGAGTTGTACTAATATTGGCATCGGCTGTCGCCGGTGACTGCCATGACGTTGAATGTGTTAACACGTTGAGCGCCACACTGAAATCCGTGTTATACGATATATCGCGATGCGCATCCGCAACAACTATATAACTGTCCAAGCGCTTTACGATACATTGCTTAACATACATCGTTATCGTAACGTTAAAAATATTGAAAACTTTGCGAATATTATCAATATACATATGTGATTCGACTTTTAATAATATTGGCATTGGCTGTCACCGGTGACCGCTATGGCGTTCAACGTGTTAACAAGAACAATTGGGAAACACACTAAGAAAATGATATACTACAGCTCAAAGTTCTTTCTACACGCAGTATATCTGATTCCATTGAACTGCCTACTTTCAATAGAGTTACATTTCTTAGAACAGCCAATGGCACTATACTTCTGCACCCCGCATTCTTTGCGAATGCTTGTGTCCCAACATACCTTTCACATTTCAGTTTGTCGTACAATCATTAGCTATACTATATCTGCAAGAAATCACGGAAACGCGTAAGAAACACAATAGAACTCTGAATGTTACAACTGTGCCAGAAGTACGGAAGTAATAAAAAAGCAGGATAAAAAGAACACCTTAAATAAGAGCTCGGTATTTTGACAGTAAGCAATTATTATTGTATATATGTAGGTTTTGTACTCCAAATTCAACTTTCTGAAAATCAAAATCATCCTTTTGCAATCAAATTCACCTGTTTGCAATAGTAATTATATACGTAATTAATTGGTAATTACAATTAAATAAGTTTCATGTACATCTTTATACTACATACGATAAAATCTTCAATTTCTTAAATAAATCTATAATTAAATATCTACAATAAATATACATTTGATTTTATTTTTATTCCGAGAGCTTAAGAAAACAATTTTGTAGAGAAACTTGAATTGGAAACGGATGTATTTGATTTGCAAGAAATTGAATTTAACGTGCAAAATAGTGAATTTGATTTGCGAGGAAGAACTATTGGCAGAGCATTTTTAATATATTTCCTAGATATTAATATATCATGGAATTTGAATAACGAAATTGTTTAAGTTATGATATATGTTTACCGCTGCCCTAATTAGTTCAACATTACTTGGAACAACATAACTTTCAGTTATGCAAGATTTATATTTATTCTATTATGCTTTCAGTGTATCTGTCAGTAAAAGTTGTAGACTTGTCAATGGTTTTATTGCACAAAAACCGCAGTTCGATAATGAATCGACCTATTACTTTGCAACGATTCTTAGTTCTAGTAAAAGTTTTTTTCAAGTTACACCTCAGTGACGCTTTTTTAGTGATTGACTAACAAGCTTCAATGATTACGGTTTCACTAGTTACCCACTTTGAGATGAAATTTGTAGAAGAAAGCAATGTTTCGATGACAAAAGCCGAATGACTGTGCTGATCTTCGGTGAGTTAGTTTGAAAGTAAAGAATATCCGAAAATATCCGAATAGATGCAGTCCAAAATTTGATTATGAACAATCAATTATATTATCTGATTATATTATTATCGTAGATGTCTTTTTATTGATGGATTTATAAAATATAGCGAAATATTAGCACATCAATTACAGTGGGTCACATTAAAAAAAAATCAATAAACGTTAGAGAAAATAAGTACAGGTAACCCTCGTATAACACGGGAGTTTGGTTCCAGAGAAAGCTTATAAAAATCGCATTATGCGAGACTAGGATATCGAAGTTATATCGAAGTCGCATTGTATAAGTGCCGCGTTATACGAGGATCGCCACATTTTGTGAACTGCGTTATATGAAAACCGCGTTATACAAGTACCGCGTTATACGAGGATCGCCACAATTTTTGAATAGCGTTATATCGAAACCGTGTTGTACACGTACCGCGTTACATGGGAATAGCGTTATACGAGGATTGCCACATTTTGTGAACTGCGTTATATCAAAACCACGTTGTACAAGTACCGCGTTATACGAGGATCGCCACAATTTTTGAATAGCGTCGTATCGAAACCGTGTTGTACACGTACCGCGTTACATCGGAATCGCGTTATACGAGGATCGCCACATTTTGTGAACTGCGTTATATCAAAACCGCGTTGTACACGTACCGCGTTATACGAGGATCGCCACATTTTGTGAATAGCGTTATATCAAATCCGCGTTGTACAAGTACCGCGTTATACGAGGATCGCCACAATTTATGAATAGCGTTATATCAAAACCGCGTTGTACAAATACCGCGTTATATAAAAACCGCGTTGTACAAATACGGCGTTATATAAAAACCGCGTTATACGAGGATCGCTACAATTTATGAATAGCGTTATATCAAAACCGCGTTGTACAAATACGGCGTTATATAAAAACCGCGTTATACGAGGATCGCCACAATTTGTGAATAGCGTTATATCGAAACCGTGTTGTACACGTACCGCGTTATACGAGGATCGCCACAATTTATGAATAGCGTTATATCAAAACCGCGTTGTACAAGTACCGCGTTATATAAAAACCGCGTTATACGAGGATCGCCACAATTTGTGAAAAGCGTTATATCGGAATCGTGTTGTACACGTACCGCGTTACATCGGAATCGCGTTAGACGCGGATCACCACAATTTGTGGACCGCGTTATATCGAAACCGCGTTGTACGAGGGTTACTTGTAATTTATATTCCACACAAATATTTAATCGTGCGCACGTTTCGCGCACCTGCAAGTAATACCGCCTACATCGTGGGACTTTTTAATTGAACATCTAAAGAATTTCAGTGATGCAGAACATTAACGTATGCAAATCGCCTAAACATTTATAAAATCTCTATCTACGTAAGAACATTAATGACGCACGAAGTTTTCCTTTTCCAGATAAACTTGTGTCGCAATTGTTGACGGTTCAAAACCGAAAATCCAGTTTCGTCGCGCTCTGAAAAGCACGTTTACGAACATACACGTCGAAGGAGTCTTATCTGCATTCACATACGCGACGTAAAGGCGTACACATGTAACTTTGTGGCAGAGCCAGACATGGCGAGAAGGCGGGGTTTTTCTTTCATAAAGTCACCCTTTCAAATCCGGTCAATGCAGAAACTATCTAACGAGCTGTAATTCTCCCGAAGGTGGACTTTGACTGCTATCTCGATGTCAGTGGTTTCCATCAGACACGTTTGCATTAACAATTCAAGGCTATTAATTTGATTGAAACTGTGCGTATATAGCGGAGTCCCTTTTATGCGAATCTTTTTAACGAGGTTTCGAAATTACGCGGTGAAACGAAAAGCAAGAAAAAAATAAGTAATCCATGAGATCTAGAAAGTTTTAACAGTGTATCACGCTTATCCAATTATTTTCATTCTTTTTATGTTTTTCTGTTGGGAATTAAGAGAGAAGAGAATAATTTTTACACACAAATGAAGCTTTCCCGTTCGAATTTTAAATCCTTTTATATATAAACAGATAACAAACTGAATGTGTGTAAGTTACCTCTTTTATGCTGCGGGTGTTAAACAAATTATCACTAATTTTACCAAGAAAGCTATATCCTTTTTGTGCGGTTTTTAATGCGGAATTCTGTGGAATGTGTCTATCGTATAAAAAAAGACTCGACTGTGTAAGATAAGCTTTGAATCATGTAATTAAGCTCAAGCACTTTTTCTTTTAAGGTTCTTTCTCCACCGAAGTTGTTGGAACAAAATTATGATTTTCTTTTTAGTGAGTTTTAGATAGAAATGCAAGGAAAGTGATATTTTTTCTTTCACCAATATTCAAGATTTTCAGTGTGACTCTGAAATTTCAAACTAAGAACTAGAATTTTGATTATTGCTATTTATTACTAATATTTAACCATTTATTTATAAAATATTCGCATCATAAATTGCTTCAAGCTGTTTTGGGAATACATTTTTGAAATTTGTTTTATTGGAATGTACAACTACAACTACGTTCCAAAGAATCCGTACAAAAAATGTTATCATGCAAATGAAAACATGGAGAGTCATATCAAGACCATCAAAATCAGTAAAAATAATATGAAAATCCAATTTGGATTTGTTTAATCAAACTATAATTGGATCGGAAACTCAGTTAACGATTCGCATTTGGATGTAAATCTATGTGATATATGTTTAGCATCTTTTTATTTACTTACGTCATATAAATCCGAACAAAACAATAATTTGGTTTAATATTAATAAATAATCAAAAAGGGGTGAAAAATGGCTGTACATGAAAATCTATGTTAATATCTTTCTCCGTTTTCTATGTGCATACATTCACATTTTATCTCATTAACTTAAAGATAAGTTAAACAAACAATAGCGTAAATTACAATTTGTGAAGAAAGGAATATATCACTAATCCAAGAATACAAATATCAGACCGCAAATATCACTTAATGAATGAATTTCAATTTTCGAATTGAAATTAACTTTTTTCTTTTCCATGTCAATCAAAAGTTTTTTTAAGAAAAATCCGTGTAGAAGCAGACACGGGTATACACCTAACCCTCGATTTACACGGTAGATTGCTTCCTCGAAAATGCCGTGTAAAATGAAATCGTGCAATTCGAATCCACATTTACACATTGAACAGAAATATGTAATATATTTCAGAAATCCATATGAAACAGTATTACGTGTTTCTTTCAAAAAGTAGAGTACATATTTTTAAATAAACATTCATTAATTCAAGAAAGATATACATAACATAATTCAAAAGTACGTATTTTCTTCCGCATGTTTTCGAGTGTGTTAAACGGACATCGTGGAACTCGAATGCCGTGTAAATCGAGGGCTAAGTGTATACGGGATAAACTACAATAGAACATTTAGATAGGATCATGTTGAATGTGCACGTTTGCATAAATTTCTTCGAAGTAGACAGGGCTGGAAATATAATAGATTCCAAGGTTTAATAGATGTAGGGGCGGTGACTACTTCATTTACGACCGTGAGAAGCCTTTCTCGATATTTTAAAAACGCGAATATATGTCAAGGAATTAAGATCTTATAATTGCACGATTTGTATGTGAGCAATGTATATGAATGATAATCTCATCGAGTAATCAATTTGTAACCATTACATTAGGTTGGCAACTGTGTTCGCGATCTTCATTATAAACTTTAAGTAAACAAATTTAATTATATGAAATAATAACTGTATTTATCAGAATAATTCGAAAAATGAGAGTCGTCGAATGATATTACCGAGAAACAAAAATAACCTACAAATATAGGGTTCTTATAAATAAAAAAAGAAGGCACAAAACAAAAGCTCGTGAATTTAGTACCAACCTGATATACATATATTATATAAACATATACACATATATATGTATGATTATATAAATTTGATGAATAATTAAAGAATTAGTTATACATATACTTTTGAGTTAAATAAATTACATTAGTTAAATGTACCGTCATTTTTCAAAGTATTGTAAGTTAATTTTTTACGTATGACTTTAATATTATACCGAATGAAGATAGAGTATCAATCTACAGGGAAAAATTGTATTTAACTCAACGTTCTGAGAAATAGGTTAGGCACCACTCAAAAATATAAGTTCAAATATTACGGTAGGAGAATGAGCAATGCGCATACAGCTTACGTAAGTAAGCGGCGGCGTTAAAAAGTGTCTTACGGGTGGCGTACTTTAGACAGGAATTTATTGGCTACGTTAGATTTTTGCAAATGCCGCCCTTTCAAATCCATTCTAATACAAACGCCATTATATTCAAGTGAAAGTGTACTGGGCAGCTATGAAAAATCTAGTAACCCAACACCTTCATATTAAATATACACGCAATTTTCATGCAGGCACCTTGTTTCGTGCAATTTTATAATTTGTCTGGTTTTCTTGAGTTCAACGGAATAAGGCAGAAACTATGACTCGGTATACAAGAATATTAGGTCATCCCATAAGTAATGTCGTTTTTTATTTACCATGTATAAATGTATATATCATAACAAGATTATTCACTTGAAAAGAATTTGCATTGAGAGTTAGAATCGAAAAACGTTACTTATGGGATGACGTATTAACATCATGCTGCTGGATTCACGATATTTTCAATACGTTACAATAATGATTAGGACTTTACTTTTTAATTTTAATTCAAACAGTCAACACGTTGAGCGATACGTCGAAATACGTGTTATAAAATACCTCGCGATACGTTTATATAACGTCTGAAAATAAAACTGTTTATTATATTAGCGATATATTTGATTCGAGTTTTAGTAATATTGGCAATGTGTTAATTGATTTAGTGTTATTTGAAACAATTATCGTTTAATTTACATCGTACTTGAATTTTCTATAAATTTTTACTATTTATACTATTTCAAGTAATGGAGACATAATTAATAAGAGATTCAGGATACTTTACAGCTTTTAACCGTGTGTCATAATGAAGCAGCAAAATGTTAATTTAGTCAGTAAAATAATGAAGTATTCTGAATAGTATGAGTGGACCATATAGAATTTATAAACATATTATGTTCAATTGTCGGTTGTAATTACTATTTAATAAACCGACGCACCATTTGTCATATTGAAATCAAATCTATAATTATCAGTAGAGTTCCACAAGAATTTTCATTCTGAATTACTTATTCGTTAATTACACATTGCACTTTCATGAAAATATTGAAAGTTTGTATTCTGTGCTGGTTATTGTCAAAGGACACCTCTAAGCAACTGTTATAAAATATTCGTTTATTCTACTGAGTGCGATAAATTAAAAATTATAAAAATATAATAATAAATATTAACGCAGATAATAGTATTAAAATTAAACATTAACGCGGATGATGTTTATCTTCATTAATACGACACGTCTATCATTTCTTGCTCAATTTGTTTTATTGCAATTTTATAAATGAGTAATTTATTGTGAACGTGGCTTAAGTCTATTTATGCCCACTAAAAATGTCCCACTTTTTGAATAATGTTTATTAAGCTGATTGAGTCGGTAAATTACACATTTTTCTAAACACAAATATATTATGGTACCATATTATCAGAAACCAATATTTTTAAATTTACTCAAACGCAAACCCTTAAGTATCCCGATTTCGAAACAAATAGACTTAAACCGCTTTCAAAATAAACGGCTCAAATATATTGTAATATCGTAATATAAACAAATATATTTTGTATCTATGCCCCTCAAAATAAATATATTTACAATTCCGATTAATATGTAAAACTTTTATTGATCCTGTAATAAGGATGTTGAAAGGTGTTGACAATAAATAGATTCCAGATAACAAGATTGTGTCTATTTATAACCTAAAAAGCTAATAATCGTTCCTTCCGGAAAAATGTCTTAGGCCACTTTCATAATTATCGCTACATTTGTTCACTATTTTTCTTCGAAATAAGCAGCGCGGTAACTTTTCAAAAGTTCTAATTAATATGAAGAAAATCTAATACTCACGAATTGTTGAATAATTGGAATGCTTGTGGACTCGATACTGTCCTTGCTCGAGGAAGGAGCTAAGAACTGATACCACTTACTCGGTCATCGGCGCTCTTATAGTCTTCCCTGGTCCACGTAAAGCACACCTGCGGAAGGGGTTGTGGACGTTCAAAACAACGGAACGGTCGATATCCTTTTTCTTAATGCCAACCTTTAAATCCGTAATCTCGAGCCATTTCCTCTTCGAGTATTTTTCTTGTTTACAACCTCCATGATGCACGCATAATTAGGTTGTTAGGTGTAAAATGTCGGATTTTTACTTGGTGAATGAAAGACTTTTTATACATTTTAACATAACTGTGTTAATCAAAATTAACTTCTGCCAATGGAATGGTGAATCCAAAATCTCTTTCTGAAAATATTCTCTATGTTTCGAGGCAATTCAATTTGTAAAGGCTTGTTTGACACTGTCGGAATTGGTAAATTGCACGATCATGCTGGGCCACATGTTTACAAAATGACGGTTCAAAAATGAATGGAACTTGTTTATGAAGATCTTTCTCATCCACCTTGTTAAACAAGCCATTCAGATTTTATTGCCTCCAAAAACAGAACTTTTTCAGAAAAGAATTTTGAATTTACCGTTAAAATTCTTTGATGATTTCGCTGTAGTTTATTAACTTCCTCCTAATATTATATATAAAATGTTGATTATCATTCTTTGTCATGTACTGCATTTAATGAAATATTATATACTTTTGAATCCATTCTGATTACTTTATTACAATTTATAATTGATTAACACAGTATTCAATTCCTTATGAAATTGATAAAATGTACAAATATATTAACTTTATTAGCTTTATTTAAATGTACTAACTCATATCTTTCATAATTATTCCTTATGAAATTGGCAAACTTTCATAATGCAGACAACAAGTATTAATGTTAGATGATCTTGTTGTAGGATATTTTCGATTTTTGAAAATTATGCTCTCAGAAATCGATATGAATTATACTATATAATGTAAAAATATAATTAGGTTTAACGTAAAATTAAACAACGTATGTGCTCGACTTTATAATAATAATATAAAATGTTATCTAATTTCATTTACATATAAATACGTGAAGGTAATTCCATGCCAAACCGACCACTAAAATGGAAAAGTTGTACCTCGATGACACGGATTTTGTTGATTTGTTGTGTATTCGTTTACTACCATTTCGATGTAAGACACCTGACTTCTTTCATTTTTCCTAGTTTTTGAGAAATTTGATTTTGAATATTGTTAAAATTGGTCCGAAACCGCTTGCTGCACAAACTTTAAATGTAATTTGCAAGAGACTCGGTTCAGCTACAGAACTGAGAGTGATCTTATCTTAAAGTTGAAGAATAGGGCTTTCATTTGACTTACTATACAATATATATGGCTTTGGTCTCCAATTTGTAGACCTTTCCAAACTCTCATTTTACAATTTGGGGAAATCGAAACGTTTTAAAATTTTGAAAAAATTCGTACATATTCCCGCATGTTTATTGAAGGCTCAGTAAAAACTTCAAGATGGTATCTCGATGGTATCATATAAAAATATAATTTCTTTGCATTACTATAAGAAATGTCTTCAGTCCCTTTTGCGACTTTGTACATTTTAACGTGAATTTTAAGTGACCAACAAAATTTGTTGTTTAACTATTATATTACTTATTTGACCGCAAATCTGTTCTATTTACCTGAAATTAAACTTTACAAACTAACTATTAATAAAACAGTAATTACCGTTTGTACAAGTAATAACTAGACATAGATAAATATAAATAATTCAAGAGATATCATTTTTTACTATTCCCTCGAAAGTATACCATTTCAAAGTTCGATATCCACTGTATGTGACATAAATATTATCATGAAAAATATTGAAAAACGTTCACATTCTAGAAAACAATAATTGATAGTATTTCTGTATAGATAATGTACAATGTATTATAGTTTAGTTTTACATAAACTTGCGAAAGGAAATATATGTATTTGCATATAAATATGTATCGAATGTTATAAACCGAAATACGTTGATAATAAAGTATAATTTTGTTGGATTCAATCCTATTTGTAGACATACAATTACTCCCAAAAGTATTCGTACACTAATTAAATTTGACTACATAATGATGTATCTGTGTTAATTATGAAAAAATTGGACTAAATCTTCTTTTTTATTAAACGGCGTGTATTGTATTTGACAATATATTCCCAGTTTAATACATTTTCAATAAAATCAACAGAAGAATGGCATTCAATTAGTGTAGAATATTTAAAAAAAATAACATCAAATATGCCAAAACGCTTAAACCAAGTGATACAACAAAAGGAATAACCAACGAAGTATTAATACTGCGTTTATTTGACAAAAGACGTAAAAAATATGAATTTTCAAATACTTTTGTCACGGAATAATTATACGTAATTCCGATTAATTTATATTACAATTTTATATATGAAAATTTATTAAATTAACAATATATAATTTTAAAGTACAGTAAACGATGTTTCACAAAACAAAAGATTTAGTCCAATTCGTTGATAATTGACATAGATCCATCACTATGTAGTCAGATTTTATCAGTGTCCGAATACTTTTCGGAGTAATGGTATATATTTACAATTATAACTTCCGTTGAAGTACGGTTGCATTTACATTACAGGTTTATAGGTTAACTAGGACAATACCTTACGCGTTATTTTAAGGATGTAAGAAGTTAGCTAACAACAGTCGGCTCACTTTTTATGCGTGTCTTTTTGATTTGATTTTCAAATAATGCGATGAAGAAAAAAAGCAAGAAAAAATAAGTATTTCAAGAAATCTAGAAAGTTTTAAGAGCGTCACCCGTTTATCCATTTATTTTCATACTTTTTATGTTTTCCTGCTGGGGATTAAGAGAGAAGAAAATAATTCCCACAAACAAATAAAGCTTCTCTGGTTCGAATAAAAATTGTTGTTATGCTTAAACAAAACAAAACAACTGAATGTTTGTAAGTTACTTCTCTCGTGCTGCTGGTATGTCAGAAAATAATCACTAATTTTACCAAGAAATCTATATCTTTTTTGTGCGGTTTTTAATGCGGGTTTCTGTGGGACGTATCTACTGCATAAAAAGATACTTGGGTGTACTACGGCTCTATCAAGTTTCGTGAAAATTGAAGTCGGATACGTTGACTCAATGAAGTTATGTTGTTTTACCGCATATTCGACTTAATTCCATTTCAAATATACGATGTAATTAATACCGTTATGCAAGCACTCACTCTTATCGAGTAGATTAACATTAACCCTCTATGCACTTCCCGAAATATCTATGTATGAAGTCATCACGTTATTTCTAATATCTTATAAATATTCAATATTTATGATACGTTTGTAGGTTATGTTATTTTAGGAGTTTTTAAAAACAGATATTTGACGGTTGAAATAATAGAAATAACATTTATTTAAAATAGGAAATGTAGGTATATAATATGACATAAAATATAATGCGAAATTTCTATAAACCCACCATGTTTTTTCCTGATATCTTATAAATATTGCATACTTATGATAAGTTCGTAGGTTATGTTATTTTAGGAGTATTAAAAACACATATTTGTCGGTTGAAATAATGGAAATAACATTGATTTAAAACAGGAAAAGTAGGTATATAATATGACATAAAATATAATGCGAAATGTCTATAAAGCCGCAGAATTTTTTAATATGTAAAATACAGATTGACAATAATTCAATTTTCATTTACATATTAATAATTCGTTTACGTTTACGTGGTACCTCGTGAATACCCTTCACATTTGTTTTATGGGATATGAAACCCTTCTCGGTGCCTCTTCACTTTTACTTCATGAACCCCCGTTACTCCTTAACCGTCTATAGCTCCATGTAACTTTCAAATCATATACTCGTCTATCCGTATCTTTCATTTCATTTGAGTTTTTCGTTGTAATAATAATCATAAACGTACGCGCAATGATCGTCACCTTTTTTCGGCGTATTTAAGTAATGGTAATAATTCTATTACCATTCCCACGCAATGTACCTTCGTCAGAATTGCGTTTAACTCGATTTATGTTATACGATTTCCTTTCAGACACGAAAGAAATTAAGCTGCAGAGGGTTAATACGTTTTTTTATTCTCCTTATGAATCTCTACAATTTGTGTATATAGACATTTGGCACATTGATATACAGGGTGTACCATAACATGTGGGACCCACTTCGCGAGTGGGTAGAGGACATAAACATAACAAAAAAGTTCCTATGGACATATGTCCTATTTGACCTTGGTTGAAAGTCATAGCCATTTTTCTGTCTCAATAATCCGCATCGACTTTCAAAAATCCCTGGTATGTTGGAAATTTAGTGGCAAATTTGTTTTGAAGAATTGTTTTTAGGTGGCCCCAGAAATAAAAGTCTTATGGATTTAAATCTGGAGAACGAGGAGGCCAGGGAATAGGTCTTCCACGGCCTATCCATCTTTGTGGAAATCTTTCATCCAAGAATTGTCTGGCTACAGAAAAATGACTATAACTTCAAACATGTGGGTCCCACATATTATGATACACCCTGTATGTATTGATTTGGATTTGTAACATGTGAATGAACATCTCCAACGAAATGTCATTACAGGTTGTCCAACCGCCTGCATGTATAGTGGATATGAATGGGTTACCACGTGTTTAATATAATCTGCTAACTTAAAATTGTTAGGTATTGTAATACTTTAATGTTAATAGTTTATAAAATGCAATAATTATGTAGTAAGGGAGAATTAGAACTTAACTTTTTAAATGGAAAGGAAGGTGACATAATTAATATTTAATTTAAATCCCATTAAAATGGCAATGTGAAGTTAGATTTTTATAATACAACCAAATATTTGATACAATAAGACATAAAGCGTTGTTTGTCCATGTCTCTATTAGTTATTTCAATATATTTCACAAAGAAGTTGACCATTGTATTATAAACATAATAAGTTAATTGTGTTGTTGATAATGGCTTATACGGGTCGATTAAACTTGATAATATTTCATAATACGTTAGAAGTGACTGATAAATATAATTAAGTAATAAAATATAATAGTGCTGAAAGACAAAAGAAGTGAAAATAATTACGTAATGACTTACAAGAAATGATCGATAAACAACATAATGAGAATGCTATTTTAGTTTTCGATGTTTCGATATTTAGAATAAGAACAAAATATTATTATAATTCAGAATTGTTTTCGGATGATAGTGAAAGTAATTAATTAAAAATAATTCTATAAAAATAGAAGAAATGCAACAGTGTGATACCGAATACAAAGCGACCGAACTTTCAACATATTGTTTTCTTACATTTCTGAACACCGTAAATTAATAAGTTCATGAGAACCAATCCAAATTTTAATCCAATTATTATTAGATATCAGCTTGCCACGAAATTGTAACAAACTTGGAAAAAGTATATCATTACCGTAGCTAATTGATTCCATGATGATTTAAGAAGAAATTTATAGTTTACCCAGATCTGCGGTCCATCGTGCATGACTTAATCAGTTAAAAAGTATTTGACGGTAAATCCGTTCACAAGGAAGTAGCGATTACGTAAAGCACCAAAGGAATGAGATTGATTTCACCTTTCATCTGTTGTTGCGAAAGGGTCATTAGGTCGATAAAAGATACGTCGAATTATTTCATATACAGTGAGTGTAAACAGTATTCGTACTGCTGCGTATTTTAACAAAAACCTCGTAGAACTTGTGTTTATGTTTATTTAAAACATTTTAACAAACAAGTAGTACGAACATATTCTTAGAGATCTTCGCAATAAATTGCATAACAACAAATATTATTTACCAATTGTTTTAAGGAAATATTCACAATTTTATTCACGCGGAAACAAAGTTTTACGAGGGTTTTGTTAGAATTTGCTGCCCTCGTAGAACTTTGTTTATATAAAACGATTTAAAAAATAAGTAAAATTTACATTAAATATTATGTGGTTTCTAAAAATATTGTAAGAGTATATACTGTAGATAACATAATGCGTAGAATTTTAACATTACTTCGTAATAAATATAATAATTTTGTACTATTACATAATTCGTACAATTATATAAATAAACAGTAAAATCACATTAGTAATAATGTAATTATGAATACATATGTAATAATGTATATATGTATATATAATATATACACATATTTCTATACTTATAGTAAATGGTCCATAATGAATTGCATATTTCTTGTCACCTACCGTTAAATATTGTAACTGAAACTTTAATAATATTTGAACAGAAATTATCTACTCGATAACTGCAGTTGATTAGCTGTTTAAAAATTCACTGGGAGAATAACTATTTAAAGTAATGTAAGAGGTATGATCAAATAATGATTTCATTCCCAGATATAAAATGATTTTGAGACTTCCAACAGCAAAAACTAATTTGCAAAAGAACATTTCGTTTGACCGAAATGTTTGACCACGTAAAACATTATCACGCAAATCTGGAACCCCGTATAAAAAGTATAAAAAGTACAGCGTAAACAGCTCGATTCTGAAAAGTTCGATATAACCGTGCGTCATTCGTTTCTGCTGTGAATCTGTAATCCGAAAAATCCATGCTCATTCTGGTGACTTTTTTATATTCGGGTAGATTATGATTCGCACGGATTTCAACCCGGCATTAACCTGAAATCACCCTTTAAAATGGAACTCTTGTACATCTTCTACCTCAGTGAGTATCCGGGAAATAAATCAGTGTTTTTCTTTTCTAACCAATGAAATCTAATTATTTAGTATTGCTGACGTTTGAACATCTCGATTGTGGTAGGATTCATCGAGCTGCGACTAATATGGTGAGCAACAAGTCATTAACTAGGGAAATCAAATTCGTGAGGTATCCGTTCTATAATTAATTTCATCTGACATTTGTACCTTTGCAGACACCGTGGAAACAAATTTGATGATAAATAACCTATAAAATAGTATTTACAACCAGTTTTTTTTAAACAGTTGTTAACACGTTCGCACCGAATGACGCACATGTGAGTCTTCGGGATTCTTTATCAGAACCCGGATAACTCAAATGTGGGTCTTTAAATACACTACCGGTCAAAAGTTTGGGATCACTTGCTTCGTCTTCATTCTAACGTTTAAAGTAAACGTTAGAACGAACATTAAAAGTATATGGAATATAAAACCTTTGTCCATTTGATAATTTTACCATTAATATTAAACTATTTCCTTGCCATGCAGACACATATTGTATCGGCACCTGGGTGTAATAAGATTCTGTTACCTTTAAAATCGGTCGGCTCCGTTTATTGCTATCGGTCGGTTTTAAGTTTCTCCACAACAAATTACTTTACTACAAGAAGGTTGACGGACTATGCAGCAAGAAATATTACACAAACTTGTCTGGGTATGTCAAAAATATGCAAAATAGCAATAATGAAGAAAGGGGGATACTTGGACGAATCGCGTATTAAGCGAAATGTATGATTAATATAGAATAAAATATACGAAATATATACAACTCTTCAATGTTATAATATCAACATACATCAGCCTACAGATATGTTAAAAGAAAAGTATCCCATTTCATTTTGTAGACAAGATATTTAATAATTTGTTTAACGATAGTAAGTGATTCCAAACTTATTGCCGGTAGTGCATTGCAGTTCATTGTACATGTATGCCGTTTTGCTTTGATTATTACAGGTTTGCACTCCAAATTAACCATTTTGTAGATCATATTCACCAATTCGCAAATAAAATTTACCCTTTTGCAAATCAAGCTTTTCAACAAATTTGTTTTCTTAACAGTTGTAAAGATATTTACAAATATTTAATTTATAAATATTTCTATCTATAATTGTATCTATATAAATATTTAAATCTATTTAATTTATAAATATTTGTGGTATTGAATAAGTATTTTATGTTAATTTTATATCATTTTATGATTAAGTATTGTTACATACGTGCAATACAATTTTTATTTCGGTACAATAACTTTACATTGAATTTTATTTTTATTACAATAGCTCAGGAAAAGAAATTTATAGAAAAGCTTGATTGTTGCGAAATAAAAATTTGGTTTGAAACATAACATACTTATTTAACACCAAAAATATTCATAAATAAACAGTTATGAATATTTTTATAATAGCTTATGAAAACAAAGTTGTATAGAACTGGATTTGAAAAGCGTGAATTTAATTTGTGAAAAGATGAATATGATCTGCAAAATAGTTAATTTCGAGTGCAAAAGGGTGAATATGATCTCGAAAAGGGTTAATTTGGAGTGCAAAACCTATATAATGGAAGCATAATTGTTTGTAAAGTAAATCGAAAACTTGTTGCTTTTAAAGGAAAATTGAAATGAATTCTTTATTATTATGCCTGCCATTAAAATATAATAATAATGCAGCTTATAATTATTCATCACTTTATTCTCCTCATTGTTTATCACATTGATTCACTAGATATTAATTGTTATTTATAATACTTTGTGGACGATTACAATTTATCTAATTCGAAGCCTATATGAAGTTTTACTTAAAAAAAGATGAATGATATTATAATTTATTTTTCTTGTTTTCTGTTAAAAACGTAAATAACTTTATGCTGGCCATAGAAAACTGAGCGTTTTAAAATTATTCTTTACGTAACTTTTTGTAACAGCAGACATAAATATGCGATTATATTTAATGTAGAAAATGAATGGAATAATGGAATATTTGACTATAATGAACAGTTTGTATTCCACAAAGTACAATTTTCGAAAAAAAGAATTTTTAAGAAAAAGGATCTATTTTGTCTTCTAAACAATATTTGTGACGTAAGTATAAAAGTAAGAAAGTTTTTATTGTTTTCAGAAAATTCTGTGGACTTTTAGAAACGAAATAATATAAATTAATTTTGCAATATCAATTTACAAATATGTACTTTTCAAAGAAAAATGTCTGCTCTATTGCGTAGAATAATTGGAAACCCCGTCAGAAGCCCAAAAATTCATACTGCAAAAGTAATTGATATCATTTTGTTGGCAAAAGTCCACAGAATTTCTTGCAATTAATGAAAACTTTCTAACTTTTATACTTACGTCACACATCTTGTTCAATTTCCAAGGATCCATTTTCTTTAAAAACGATTGTTACGAAAATTGTGGCTCCTGGAGAGGAACGGTTTGCGGATTGGTTTTCAGCGCGTCAAAATCTATAAGAATCGCTTATTCGTTGTTACAAATCAGGCGAAAGTCAAAATTTTTTTGATAGTGCAATCTGATCGAATTAATTCATTCTCGGTAGAAGGAAAGTCAAATTCATTATGTCAGCAACGGCAATTGTGACAGGCCACCGAGCCAGAAAAAAAACTCGGAGAAAGCCAGTAACATCGCACAGAAAGCAGCACAGGAAGCTAAGGCAGCTTCGGATGCCCAGAATATTGCTGGCCAGCAAGCAGCACGTCAAGTACTTACTCCTGATTTATATGCAATTCGAATACATCGTTCTATTTCTTATATATTTCCGCTCAAAAATGTGGACCATGTGAGAATTTCAAAAGAAAGAATCAGTTTGTTAAGTAACTAAATATTTTATTCATAATGTTGTTCTTCCAATTCCAATTCTAAAACATTAATGTAATTTTACTTCCACGTACAAGTGTAATATTTTTAATAAAACATTCACATACATATGTACGAAACATTTGTTTCATCCAAAAAAGCACAGGGTTGTCCAAACTTTTGAGCGGGAGTGTACAATATTCAAGCGACATCGATACATCCGGAAAATAATATGTACGTAATGACTCGATTTAGGTTCCTTTCTTCGCGGTTTCAGTTTCGATATCATTTTACGATAAAAAAGAGTCCTTACTATTGCGTCTCTCGAAATTATTTTATACCAGTAAGGTTAAAATTCTTTCTTAATTATAACTTTTCTATTATTTTTAAGTCGGTTTAGCTCATTTGTGAACATCCAATCAAATGCTGTTATCATGTAGATCATTTTTGTTCAGATACTACATTCGATCATGTTCTTAATATACAGGGTGTCC
The DNA here is from genome assembly GCA_910591585.2 of Nysson spinosus. Lineage (NCBI taxonomy): Eukaryota > Metazoa > Arthropoda > Insecta > Hymenoptera > Crabronidae > Nysson > Nysson spinosus. The sequence goes on along the minus strand of OU342852.1, from coordinate 362,723 downwards.
CAGCTAACTTGAGCACCTTAGATATCTCGCTTATTTTTTATGATAGCACAAAATGACAAAGGAAAAAGATTCTTCGTTCGTTAACAATTTAACACCGGTTAAAACAAATTTTCCTTCATTAATCCCCTTCTGTCATAGTCATTTCACTATTGACATCAATTGCTCAACTTTTAAGAATATTTGTACTCAAAGTCACGTGTATCACGTGGTCATAGTATTCTATTTACCCCCTTCGAACCAATTTTTTTTCCTCCGACACTTGGTGCTATCATAAGAAGTAAGCGAAATATTTAAGGTGCTCAAGTTAGGTAGGGCACCCTGTACATTGTATGAACGTACATTACAATAAATGCTTCGTCTCGACTAATTGCAACCTTATTTATTTATTTAGTAAATTATGGGAGAACTAACCTCTCAGCTACGGCTGGACTTTCCGCGGCGCTGTATCTTTGTACGGTAATGTACGACGCGGACTGTACGCGCAAAAAAATAATGTAAATAGCACTGCGATTTGTGTCTGATTGTGCATTCCACTATGAAATTACATCAGAATAAAGTTAGAGATGAATAAATCATAATTTCTTTATACATTTTCAAGTAAAGAGTTTGAAAAAACATAGTAAGATAATATACGGAAAAGCTACTGTAGTGGCGTAGAGTAGTTCAGAGGTTAATCGCTAGGGGTGCATGGGTACCCGATACGGATACTTGCACGTCCCTATTAATAACCAAATACATATATAATCAGTAAACAACCTTTATCCAACATCGAATAGTTATTGCTTCATGAAATGAATGTATAACAAGAGTTGACCAAAGTCAATAATAGGTTAAAACACAACTCGCCGAGAAAGCAGTGCAAGCTGCAAAAGCTGCGGACGCTGTACTGTCAGGGAAGCAAGTAATAGTGGAGCAACTTCGGAAAGAAGTGAAAGAGGCACAGTCCGTAGTCCGAGAGGAAACTGCGTCCTTGCAACAAGTCCAAGCTAATGCCAACGCTGCCCTTCAGGCAGCAAGGCAGTCTCAAGATCAGGTATTTATTAGATCTCGATAATGAAGAAATTAATTAAGATACAAGCGTATGGCCTGTTTCATTCAGTATCGTTTATTAAACGCATTGTGAAAGAACTTTACTTATTCCGAAGCAATCGAGAACATGTAAACCACTCATAACTTATCTTCACCCAATGTTTTTTAACACTAGAACTACCAAAGCCGTCAAAATGGCGGATCTATAGAATGTAATAGAAAAGTTCTAATTCGTAACGTTCCATTTTCTGAGATTTTTTGCGGCTCACGTTGCATAATAGATATAATTGAATTGGTTAATTTATTTTTGTCATCTATCTTGACTTCTTATGACGTATACGTGAATGTACAAATGTAATCGAATATATTGTCGGTAGTTTTAGTGTTAAATGGCAACAAATCGTTTATTTTTATGTTACTATCTTCTATACTAATTCATGAAGGGTTGAAATCGATTTACAAGTTGCAATTTAACATGTTTCGCGTAAAGAGTATTTCACATGTGTTTTCATTTCAGTTGTAATTTATTTTCATAGAAACACGTAGTTCTACATTTTTGTTACTTTCTTCTTTAAAATAATCATATTTAGAACTCAGTAAATATTATATGATGCAACAATATAAGAATTGGCATTAATATATCTCTTAAAAAGGGCGATATGACAACAGTGACACGTTAAACCGAATTTGAAAATAGCTTTGCGTAACTGTTATAAACATTAACTTGATTCTTTTAAGAAATGGATTTTGACTTAAAAATAAACTGTTACTGTACCCTTATATGTCATTCGAAGTAACCGCGTTCGATTTCCTTTCAATATCATAAAAATGTGAGTATGTGCTGTATGAACGGTAGGCAATTACCCTCCTTTTCCTTTTCCCTCATTAAAATGCAGTTGAAGACGCTGACGCACGCAGTGCAGACGGCTAAGGCAAACGCGGCAAACGCGCAGGCTGCTGCGAACGGAGCACAAAAATCCTTGCAGGAGAAACGAGAATTGCTGGAGGCAGCAAAAAGGCGGGTCGAGGAATTATCGAGTCAATTACGAACGGCCAGACAGGATCTTACTAATACGAATCGTGCTGCTGCTAAGGCTAATGCAGCCGCTCACACAGCAAAAGCTAACGCGAATAGGAATAAAAGGCGACTAGAGAACATCCGGAGAATGAGAGCATCGAAACGGTACTCGTAGTATGATCAAATTCTTCAACCGCAATTGCACAATTATGCGAGTAATTTCCGGAAAGAACAATTAAAAGCTTATTAGGTTATAACTAGATAAAGACATCCCCCGTATAACGCGGTAGTTAGGTTCCGAAAGAATGACGTCTTATGCGAATCCGTTTTATGAGAAACAAAGGAGTACACATAGTATAAAACACAGGGCTCCAAAAACTAAAAGAAATATATTTATTAAAATAATCAGAAATTGATTAAAACTATTACACGTTGACGAACTGAATTTTTCTGGTTTCTTTTCGTGTAAAAAACCGCATGGAACAAAGAATGCGCTTAAATCCTAGATGCAAATAAAGCTTTTCTTGTTCGAATTAAAAATCTTTTTATGCATAAACCAAACAAGGCAACTGAATCTGTTAAGTTACCTCTTTTGGGTTGTTGATATCTCAACAAATTATCCCGAATTTTGCCATGAAAGTTATATCTTTTTTTGTGCGGGTTTTTTTACGCGGGTCGTATAAAAAGTGACGTGGGTCCACTTGTATCGTCAGTGCTTTAACACTCGTCAGTTTGTATCAATATTAGATGATTGAATGTATTGTAGTACAAAATTTAGTACTTGCAGCTTTACATCGTACTTCTTTTCAATTTTGAATCATTAATTTGTTTATGTTTCATACTCCTTGCAGGTGTGCCCATGGATAAAATGGTGGATGATAAACTCGAATGAGAAACAGATTCATAATCAAAGACAGACTGAGAATGCAGTATTCTGAATGTCACCTTTTCAAGAGAATATTAAATGCTATCTTTATTCTTGCAGTTCAATACAATTTTGCTGGAACTTTTAATGAGACTTTGGTCAAGCGTAAAATTGAGACACTTGTCATTTGATTATAAAAAAGTAATATTGATAAGCAAATATGAATAACTAGTGTACTTTCATAAAAAGGTCGTTTTGCAGAAATAATCCATTTTATTTATCAAACCATCGCAAAACTTATTTACGTGTAAATCAAGTATGTTTGTGTTGTATATGTAACATCGCCTGGTTCCCAACACATAAATATGATTATATATCACATTCGAAATTTAAAATAAAAATGATTTATTAAATATAATATAAAAATTATATTGAAAATACATGAACGATGAGAATGACAAGAAATGCAAGAAAGAACTATTTTACTTTGTAAGACGCGTAAATACAAGTATTTATTATTTATGTGTATTATATATTGTAATTGAAATAATTATACGAAGATAAAAATGAATCGAGCTTCAATGTTTTTGGTGTATAAAACAGGAAGTGATTTCCTGGTTCGGAGAGATTTCAGTGCTTTCACTGGAAGAAGATTAACTCAACTCTGAAGGATATCGAAATCAATCAATGAAGTTCGCCTTCGTTTTTTATTTCGTGGAATTGTGGTTACGGAATGGAGTTCGTTTTTACGATGTCATCTGACATCGTTACAGTTTGTTTGCTCTTTCACATTTCTCTCGAACTGATAAATATTACGTCATCGTACTTTATATTAGGAATACTGGAAAGTAATACATTATTTTTCACATACTTTACGAAATTACGTTTATTCTTTCATATTAAACATTATCCTATTAAATAACCTCGATCGTTATCTATCATCCTTGACCGACGATTTTCCAATGCCATAATTCTCTTTTTGAAAAAAAATCCAATTCACATACGAAAAAATTTCGATACGAAAAAATTCTCGAATTGATTACATTCCGGTATCCCTAATACATTCAAAAATTTGCAATAACTTTCCAGGATCCATTGAAATAATTAGATTTGGTACCTTTTATAATCTACTTCATAATCTGTAGAATAAAAACGAAATGACTAGCCAAAGGTTTTCCAAATTGGACCAGTAGATTGGAATGTCTTATTTCGATCAAAACATACAATAATAATATTGGGTTGTCCGGAAAATTCGTGCCGATTTTTAAGTAAAATTCAAAGGCAACATTTTTATATATTGATATATGTTTATTCAATTTTAAACACATCGTTTTGTTCCACACTTTCCTCCATTTTTTACGCAACTTGAAGATTCCATCCTGCCAGAACTTTTTACCCAATATAATATTAGTTGTCCAAGAAAGTTCGCGCTGTTTTCGTTATCCAAAAAACAAAACGAGATTTTATACCGAATCAGACACTTTTAATTGGATAAATATTCCTTCATATCCTATGATCCTTTCTCAACGCGATGCAAGTTTTAAAACTTCATTGTTATAAAAATTAACGTTTTTATTATTAAAAACGTCCGACACTATCCTCTTTAAATCTTCTCTGTTTGCGAAATTTCTATTTTCTATATGTTTTGGAAATGCTAAAAAAGATGGTATGCAATTTGTTGGTGAAAGGTCAAGCGAATATGGAGGATCAATTAAAGTTTCTCATCCAGCTGGCAAATTGTTTTCGGGTCTTAATTTGCAAAAGGTTCAATTTCATCTATGATCTGGTAGTCCTTCAGTTGGCGTACACCTCTCACAATTCTCACAATTATCAGATTAACCAACCCAGATTGTTTTTTCTTTAATTCCTCCTGTAATTCTCCAAGTTTGTTTAATTCATTAATAATATAAATAAAATCTAATCAAAAAACCGTGGATTTTAATTAACTGCAGAAGTACTATGTGTTATAAAAATGAGCAAAGAAGTGTGGATTCACTTCACATGAGATTTACAGGTTTCTACAAATCTTGAAGGCTTTATGTCCCGTTATCAATGTGAATCATTGTTGATTCTAAAATAGACACCAGCTGTTGAAATCTGTCAGAAGGGAATTCTCACGAATAAAAAGAATTCACCGCTTTCTACTTTCGGCACTTTAACGGGCACGATTACATCAATAATATTTTATCACTGATACGTTTCAGTTACGTTCGCTGACATTTACATTGAAGTCGTGATTTAAAGAACAAACGTGGCGTTACGCCTCGCTGAGCGAGTTCCTTTCTAGAGTAGCATGCAATGGCGAATTTGTTTGTATTTAGACGCAATTCTTCGCGTACATTCAATCCTTAACTCGAATTTATCCAATTAATTAATATCAACGATTCATGGGAGCAATTGAAAATCTTCCTATAAACACAGGTTTTGCCCTCTAAATGAACCATTTTGCGGATAATACTCACCTTTTTGCAAATTAAATTCACCCTTTTTACAAATCAGGCTTTTCTGCACATTTGTTTTCTTAAGCTGTTATAATAAAAATACAGGGTTTGCGCTCAAAATTAATTGATTTGCAGATCATATTCACCCTTTCACAGATTAAATTCACCCCTTTACAAATCAGGCTTTTCTGCAAATTTATTATCTTACGCTATTGTAATAAAAATAAAATTCAGTGTAAAGTGAAAGGGTGAATTTGATTTGCAAGAAGGTGAATACTGTTTGCAAAATGGTTAATTTGGAGTGCAAAAAGGTGTACACGATCTGAAAAAGAGTTAATTTGCAGTGTAAAACCTGCAAAATCCAATGTAAAGGGTGAATTTGGTTTGTGAAAGGATGAATTTGATGTGCAAAAAGGTGAATGTGATCTGCGAAAGGGTTAATTTAGAGTTCAGAAAGGTATGATCTGCGAAAGGATTAATTTGAAACCTATTAGTGCGAAACCTGTAAGAATCTATGTTAAAATCTTTCTCCGTTTTCTATGTGCATACATTCACATTTAATCTCATTAACTTAAAGATAAGTTAAACATAAACAATAAAGTAAATTACAATTTGTGAAGAAAGTAATGTATCACTTATCCAAGAATACAAATATTAGACCGCAGATATCATTTAATGAATGAATTTCAATTTTAAAATTGAAATTACATTTTTTCTTTTGCATGTCAATCAAAAGTTTTGTAAGAGAAATCCGTGTAGAAGCAGACTCGGGTATGCACCTAACCCTCGATTTACACGGTAGCTTGCTTCCCCGAATTGCCGTGTAAATTGAAATCGTGCAATCAGAATCCATATTTACACATTGAAAACAAATATGTAATAAATTTCACAAATCCAAATGAAACAGTGTCACGTGTTTCTTTGAAAAATTAGAGTACATGTTTTTAAATAAACATTCATTAATTCAAGCAAGATATACATAACATAATTCAAAAGTACTTTTTTTCTTCCGCATTTCTTCAAGTGCGTTAAACCGAAATCGTGGAATTCGAATGCCGTGTAAATCGGGGGCTAAGTGTACTTTCAAAATTCGGTATGTTCGATATGTGCCACCGTTTCAATATTAGAATTTCACCATATTTTGCAATCTAATGATTATTAAAATCCACGGTTGCCGATTTTGATTGTATTATAATGTCACTGAAAAACTATCGTTCGATTATTCTCTTTGATTGAAATTCTGCGGGTTCATCATCCGGAACGATCGGACCGGTGAAATTTGTGGACACAGTAATTAAACGGTTCAAGAGCAAACTGGTTTAAAGAATGAACTATTTGCTTACAAAAAATGTTGCTTCACTTTAGACGTTCCAAACGACAGATTTATTTCACTTAGAATGTGATTTCAATTGAAAGTTATAACGTTTATTATTATGTTGTTCATATCATTTCCAGCAGTTATATCGTGCGCAAATACTTTAATGTATTAGTTACTTTCCTAATATAGTCTCTCATAGGTTCAATATTGTTATTATAATTTGTGTTTAATGTGCGAAATTGTCATTAGGTATAGTTTTATGTTTTTATCACTCTATCTCTTTTGTCTAGTATTTTTGTATGTTACTTTGTATCATTTTCTTTTTTATATATATATATGTGCTGTGATACTATTTTTGTCAAACTATTTTAGCCGTAAAATAAATTAAATTAAATTAAATTGCTCTAATAATAATAACAATTTTGTTATTCTGTTTTCATATTACGATAATATAAATACCATATTACGATAACGATCGTGCTTCAGTAATATTTTTCCAAATGTTTAACTTTAACCTTTTGACGGCGAAATGAAAGACGTAAATATACGCTCTCACGTGTCCATGAATGTATACAAAAGGCGTATATGAAAAACCATTAATTTCTGCTTGGTGCAACGCGTTTTCCTTTTTACTTAATTCATACAATATCGAATGTTCTGTGACATGTCACACAACAGCCGATCGAATAACTGAAACTTAATCATTCCTCGATGTTTCTCATTTTTAAGAACACAATTCTCTCTCAGCTACTGCCATACGAACATTGCACCGCATAATAATAACGGTTTTTTGTTCGAACATGCCTCAGTCAAAGGGTTAACACTGTTAGATCGGTAACAATTCTCTCGACAAAGATTCCATTTCCGTTCCAAACACCATTTGATATAAAACAATCCTAAGACAAACATATTTCTTACCAAACATATCAATTAAAAACCTACCAATATTCTATTACATATATTTTCTTGTTTAACAAATTATTATTCTGCGTGCTTGCACAATGAAAGCCTTGCAACACATATCGTGCATCAATTTAACATTCGCGCTCAATCTTTCCATGAATTTCGAATTGCACGCCTAGTTGACCATTCTGTGCAGCCACGCATGCATTTTACCATTTAGCCTGTTTGTTGACGTCAGTACTGTATCTCGTGACGGATAAACGGGTCGTTAATCCAATTTTCGATTGAAAGTATTCGCCTGATACATGTTATGTCTTACAAAGAAGAAGAAAAATTATTCAATACCTCTGAATCATAATAAATCCTGCATCGAGCATTATGGTGTTAAAGCAGAGGTGTATATTATCTAGGATAGCATATTATCTTGAATAGAAAGCAGCCCGAGGCTAAGGTGATCGGTGTTTACGTACAGAACATAATAGTTGTATATTACATTGCATTACATTACATTACATTACATTACATTACATTACATTATATTACATTACATTACATTACATTACATTATATTACATTACATTACATTACATTACATTATATTAAATTACATTATATTACATTACATACCGTTTAGATCAGTATTTTCAACCCTTTTGATCTCACGGCATACTTGAACCTACAGTAACAATTTACTTTTAAAATATAAATAATTTCTGCACATATATTTTTGCTTATACATATATATTCTTTACTATATAATTAATCTATAGTTTTCTGATTGGTCCAATAGTAATTTAACTATGTTTGATGGGTAACGGCTATGGTTCAGACCAAATGTAAATTTATAACTTCTTTATTTAAAGTAGAGAAACGTTTCGGCAATGGTTTGTTGCCCTCTTCAATCTCAAACTGTGGATTTCAAGAAGTCCTAGGAGTGTGATAATCTTGCCCTAGGTGCGATTGTCTTAGGTGGTAGATTAAGACTGTACTCTACTTTAAATAAAGAACTTTACTTTTTATAAATTTACATTTGGTCTGAACCATAGCCGTTACCCATCAAACATAGTTATATTCTTTACTATGTTATGTATACGTTTATTATAACAATGATGTACTCGTATAATCAATTTAAAGCAGTTTTAATTTTGATATGTATACTTATTGTGCTTTGGACTTCTTTCGAAAATAATTTAGTTAACGATCTTTAAAAATTTTCGCGGCGTAACCAATATTCTCTCACGGCATACCGGTTGAAAATCATTGGTTTAAACCGTTCACTAAGTCCTGAGGGTTGATACAATCTGGGCTGATAAATAATAGGGAATCGTGCCGTTTCGGTAAGCGAATACCTTTTTTTACTTAGGCCATGATTCTGATAAGTGGTTATGAATATGTATGCGAAATATGTATGTCATGCCGTGTAATTATACGGATGTTGGAATAAATATACATAGTAGAATTTCGTAGACGGAAAGCGATTTATTTGAATACTTATGGCTACCAATATTAATAGATATTAATACATTTATAAATGTATATACACTACCGGCCATAAGTTTAGTCTCACTTACTATCGTTAGGCAAATTATTAAATATCTTGTCTATAAAATGGAATGGGATACTCTTCTTTGGGTACATCTGTAGGTTGATGTATGTTGATATTATAAGATAGAAGAGTCGTATAAATTTCGTATATTTTATTCTATATTAATTATACATTTCGCTTAATACGCGATTCGTCGAAGTATCCCCTTTTTTCATTATTGCTATTTTACATATTCTTGACATACCCCGACAAGTTTGTGTAATGTTTCTTGCTGCATAGTCCGTCAACCTTCTTGTAGTAAAGTAATTTGTTGTGGGGAAACTAAAAACCGACCGATAGCAATAAACGGACCCGACCGATTTTAAAGGTAACAAAATCTTATTACACCCAGGTGCCAATACAATATGTGTCTGCATGGCAAGAAAATAGTTTAATATTAATGGTAAAATTATAAAATGGACAAAGATTTTATATTCTATTTACTTTTAATGTTCATTCTAACGTTTACTTTAAACGTCAGAATGAAAACGAAGCAAGTGATCCCAAACTTTTGACCGGTAGTGTATATACGTCCATGCATATTATTGCACATATACGAAAGGCGTATATATACGACAAGTAAATTTTGCTCGGCACCACGCGTTTACTTGTTAGTAAATTAATACAGTATGGTACATAAATTTTTCTTTTTTTTATCCATACAATTTAGTGCCAACTACTGTCACGCGAATATCGCATCGTAAGATGTTAATTGTTTTTTCCTCAATTTAGTCTTTGGATTAAATGATTTTGTTATGAAACAATTAATCTCCTAAACGCCAGTTTGGTTATATACCTTAAGATTTCACTAACATACTGTTATTCTCAAGGAAGTATATCTATTGCCGAGAATCAAACGATTGAAGTCTAATTGGTATCACGAAATTGGTAGTCTGAGATTGGCTTACGAAGGTGCAAAATAGCAAATGTGTTATCTTGATATAGAGTGGAATCTTAAATTCATTGTGGAAGAAAGGCTCGGCCATTATATAATTATTGCATAAGTCTAGATCAGATAATTATGAGTCATTGTATTGGGTTGAGTCATAAGTTAGTTCCGCTTTTAAAATAATAACATTTCTTCGTCAATGAAATCAACTACAACGGACTTTAATCTAATATATTCGCTTGCGTAAAACTCTGTCGATTTTGAATGAAAAAAACTCCTAGACAAACGGAACTCATTTATAACTCAACCCAAATCGATGAAAACGATGTCTAAAGTCAAAAAAACATTTAAGGGTAATTCTCCAATCCGAACGGAACATTATTAATAACGAAAGAATCAAACAATTAGTTGCCAGGATCCTGCGACCGGTAAACGCGGTGGATATGTAGATGAGAAAATGTAATTATTTTGTATTATTGCCGGTAAGATATTTAATAATTTATTAGTAAAATATAGTCTCCAATGTGGGTACAAACTATAATATACAAAAATTATTAAAGATTTCAACTTTTAGTTAAATTTTTTCAGGCAGTTGTAAGAATTAAGGAAGTGTCCACATACTTATGAACGGTAGGGTAACACGTTCACGACAGCTTGTATAACCGGTGGTACAAACGAGGTTAACTCAGCGGGCAGCGTATACCAGCGGTGGTACAAACGAGGACGACTCAGCAGGCAGCATGTACCACCGGTGGTCTAAACGAGGACGACTCAGCAGGCAGTGTGTACCACCGGTGGCACAAACGAGGTTGACACATCGGGCGGCGGCGGTTCGAAAGGAGCTAATCAGATAGCTCATCTCAATGTACAACATCGTTCTTGCTGATTGTAAAAAGTCTTTAAATTCCAGTTCCAAAACGAATAAAATGTGAAATAATGTTGAAACCATATCGTTAAGTTAAAGTTATGCATATCGATTTTGACTGTTATTATCAGTATATTTATTCACATATTATCTTTGCAATAATCATAGCAGAGTGAATGTAGTATATTTATCGTCAAACAGAAGAACAGAAAATGATTATTTCAATAAATTTGTGTATAAAAGTCCAGATATAAAATAGTCGACGCTTTAAATGCATTTTTCTGAGTCTCTGGATGCTAAAAAAGTGCATTTGACGTTTCGTTTATGCTATACCTTGTTTGCGATGGAATCATTTTCAATTCGAACAAATCCGAACAAATCCAGTTCTTTTAAAAATGGATTCGTACAACCCGAGCATGCTCGACCCATTCTAAAAATCCTTAACCCTTTCGTTGTTGAGCCCGTAAGTCGTACGGGCACGCCAGAAGGTAAATATGAGCCGTTTATTATGAAAGTGGTGTAACCCCATTTTGTGAGAAAATTCAGTTCAACCTTAATTTCGTTAATATTTCGATCTTGTAATTTTTATCAAGAATGTGCGATCCATATTTTAAATAGAATTGCACCTCTTTCGTTTTACATAAAAAGAATGATGGATCCAAACCAGATTTGCAGTTTCGACTATTATAGATTCAGTGGACAGGTTGATATCGAAATATTATAACCTTTAAGACTGTGGCGTAGGATTATGTATTCCATGTTTTCACGCATTTGTATTGCAGAACATCTTCGTTTTAATTAACAACGAAAGGGTTAAAATTATGACATCGTATATATGAATATGTACTCCTACTCGTCGCAGTCGACAAAGTAGGGAATAATGGTGGGATGAAAAAGTAGTGGGCGCCTGCGCGGTACAAGGTTTCATGAAGCATTCTTGGAATTTTCAATTTGAATTGGCAATTTACAACTCACATTGTAATTCGTTCTTGCTCTGTAATTACTTGCGAAATGCCGTAATTAAAACGTAACAATATTATATAACGGAACAATAACAAATAGAACGCTCAAGGTCAAATATAAAGAAAGAACATGAATTTATACGAAACTTTAATAAGTAAACAAATTCGTTCGATTTAAACAGTATTTCAGATATATTGTCGAGTAATATTTTTAATCGAAGATAGAAAAAAAAGTCGAGTCTCATTTTATGTGCCTGTTTTTAACGCAGTTTTGAAGTTATGCGGTGAAGCAAAATAGCAAGAAAAGATAAGTAATCCAAGAAATCTAGAAAGTTTTAACATCCTAACGTGCTTATCCATTTATGTTGGGAATTAAGAGAAGAAAGAATTCTTCCAATACACAAATAAAGTTTTTCTCGTTCGAATTGAAAATCTTTTTATTCGTAAGTAAAACAGGATAACCGAATGCGTGTAAGTTACCTCTTTTGCCGTTGTTTTTGAAAGTGGTTAATCCTATTTCTTTTAAATATGTAGATCAAAGTGGTTTCTGCTATAGATTGATGTCTTCATTTCATTATTTACAATATTAAAGTCAAAAGAAAAAATGAACTTATGCTTCTTTGAAAAGTAACGACTCCTATAAGGCATAAACTGAATGATATCCTTAATTACATTTGCAATTACTAAAGCCATGTTAATCCTTTGTCATTTTTAAAAGCACATATAAATCTTTCTGATTGTCGTTACGTTCCTATTATCAACCATCGATCGTTTTATTCCTTGTTTAATCACCAGTCTTTATTATCCAGAAAATGGAGTAAATTTACTTTTCCTGTATATTCATTTACCAGATGCTGATATTATACTTTCTCCGGCGAAATCTACTCGGGAGGACCAGATTGATAACACCAATTCCGTTAGTCGTTCTATTATTTTCATTGTTTGGGTATCCGATATATGATTTATTCATTTACGTTGTAAATGAACCGTCTTCGTTATTCATAAATTAGAATGCATTGTGTAAGATGTGGTTGTGGAATTTACCACTAGAACCACCGCCGAGGTGTAAGTAGACCAAGCAGGCAAGCCAATCTGTAATTCCAAAGTTACCAACTTCTAGAGCACGATAACATTTCTGTGTCACTAGTGACGTTTCCCGTCAACACATAAAATAGCTGTTTTTTATATTTTTAGACCAGAAAATACAAAAATAAAACATTGAATTATTTCTTCAAAAACTCTTACATCTGTTAGCATACATATTACTCGACAATTAACAGAAATATATGTTTTATTATTCTATAGTTATTAAATAAATACGCCACTACTTTATCATCATCGTGGGAATAAAATAAATTATTACTATTATATTATTACTTTGAAAAAAGAATAAAGAGGAAGTGGTTCAAAATGCCGAAGAAATTAAGTAAAGAATAGTTTGTTTTAGCGTCTGAAATGAATATCAATCCGTAATTAACAATTGGCAATATACCATCCGAGTTTATGTACCACTGGCACGTGTCTCATAAAATTAATTATAATTACGATTCAAGTAGATTGTTGAAGTTGTTTAATTAACGTTATGTTAATTCTTAATCGCTTTTTATAACTTATTTTTCCATACGACGTAATAATTAATATTCGTTTGAGTCGCGTAATAAAACGTGACTTAATCTTGTAAAATATGTTTGTATTTGCTAGAAATTTTCTTTTAAATATCAAGTAATATATTGCTCACAGATGTACGACATTTTGAAAAACAACACAAAAAAAGTTTGTAACAAAAAATATGTGATATAGATTTTGACCCACTGAAAACGAATCCGCAAACTGTTTCTCTGCATCACTCTCAGTTTCCGAAAAAATAAATTTTGAGGAAAGGATCATTTTTGTCAGTTGAACAGAATTTGTGACGAAAATATAAGAGTTAGACAAGTTTCATAAATTGCAAAGAATTCTCTGGACTTTTGCGAATAAAGTGATGCAAATTATTTTCGCAGTACGAATTTGCAAATATGTTGAAACATTAGTTAAATTTGACAAGACACGCTCGGCACGCTTATTATTCGAGATTCTTTTCAAATTTGCATAAAAATTAGGTCTCTAACGAGAATTCCAAATACTTTATGCAATAGAGCAGACATTTTTCTTTGGAAAGCACTTCTTAAATATGCAAATCGGACTTTGGTGACTTAAATAAAAGCGAAAAGTCGACGAAGCCACAGATGGTAAGGGGGTCTTTAAGCAATATTTAAACAAATTCATTTTAATTACTTAATTTACGGAAATATTAGCATAAATGTCTTCCTCGTTAAAAAACAAACGATTTTTGTTCAAACATTTTCTTTCTATCTGCTCTAATAAACGAGATATTTAAAAACAAATTATTTGCGTTTTTTATTTGCGAGACACCCTTAGAAGGACAAATTCATGTATATGTAATTTGACTCCGATTAAATTATGAGGCAGTCTACATAACAATATCTTATTTATTTAACACTTATGAACTATTAACTAGTCCAAGGGTATGTAGCCGCTACAAACGCAACAAATATAACACAGTAAGTCTTTAATAAAGTTGTATTTTGAAGTTATAAATTGCATAATGTACAACAAATCTTATACAACGTTATACACTTATTGTAAGGTCATCTTATTATAGGTCGTTGGATTTAGCTCTTCATCGGCTACATGGTACCAGTAAGAAAAAGCACATTGACCTATAAAAAACTCAAGGTGACCTTGAGATTTCGGAAAATATAAAATTTTCAAAAATGAAATTGCGTCCATCTGATGAGGCGCTCGAAATACAACAAAATACGTATAAACATTTTTGATACGATCAATAGAAAACAAGTTATTTGAGGTGATCATAGTTATTGACTCACCCTGTATATAGTCGTCGTTAGTATTGAAAGGGTTAACGTTTGGTAGATAGCATGCTTTCGTTTAAGTGATTCAGCATTAACTCTGTGACATGTACTGTGTGTCGTGTTCCAAGAACATACACAACGGCATCAGCAACATCTTCTGATTCTAAAGCCGGCCATTGCGATATATCCACGTCTAAATTGTTGGCTTGTATAATTTCAGTCTTTACAAGGCCAGGACTCACACTCTGAAACATTATCGATTATATTATTGTACAGGATGTAGGTTTAGTGATCAGATTTAACGGTTTGAGTAACAGGGCTTTTGTGAGGAATTTTGTCGAAAAGACTTAAGCTGCGCGATAGCGCTTTTTTAATTCATGTCGAAAAACGACAAGCAGCGCGATAGCGCTTATCTTAGTTTATATCGAAAAGATCTAAGCAACGCAAATGTAAGACGAAGATCCCTCGAAAGGGGAAATGGCGAGGGAGGCATAACCCCGACGGGACGACAGGCCCTAAAAGGACCCGGAGTGGGGATGAGGGTCCGTCGCCCAGCCGCCGAGGGATAACGCACATAAATAGAATAGATATAGAATAGAGATCGACGAGAGGTCGAGGAGAGATAGAATAGAGATCGACTAGAGGTCGAATAGAGATCGACTGGAGATCGACTAGAGATCATAGAACAGTCGGAGTATAGTTTTTAAGCGACTATAGACGAATATAGATATAGCTCTGACGATAGAAAAAGCAATAGATATATATATATATGTATAGCGATTACAGACTTCAGGATCAACCAACGTCGGCATACGTTGATTCTTCTTATACAAAAAATATTACTCATATAGTTTGCATGAGAAAAGTAACAATGCGACTGGCATGTATCGGTTTTGAGCGCGCTAACTTCAGCAGAATCCCAGTACACCGTCAAGTTGTCCACAGCGGTCAAAAGTGGGTCTTTTCGACATGGAAGCTAAACAGCGCGATCGCACTGCGTGGGACTGAAACTACTCGGTTCTTTGTATACGCGGTCTCAATGTTAGCGATCTCGATTTTACGCACTAAACAATATCTTTTTCGATGATCTCTATTGAACTATTATACAAGGTGTTTTAATGTATGATAAAAATGGGGATTCTCAATTAAAAATTTTGACTTGGACTCCAAAGGGCCCAGACAGGGGTCCCGGGCCCAAAATCCATGATCTCATCTGATAGTCCAATTGAAATCTTTAAACTTTTCCATTTAATGTTTTCAACAAAAGTGCTTCTCCTATGAAATATTTGACACTTTTCAGACTTTTTAGACATCCTGTATATTAGTGAGGCGTAAATTCCTACTTTTATTATAATAATTACATTATCCTGACCATTTTGATTAATTTGCGCTGAGCATGTAACGCTTAATCGCACAAGCGATAAGAAATTTTCGATTTTTCAGAATTTTCGTAATCGTTTTGTTTGAACTTATGCGAAATAAATATTTGTATAACTTATACTTGCTTTTTTCTCTGGTATTTTTTATAGTGGCGTGAAAATATTAATTTTATACTGATTTTTGTCTGGGTGAAAGGAAACAACATGGAGAGTACTCCCGGGTCTCTTTTCACACGGTAGATGCGTACCGTGCAAAGAAATCATGTAAAAAAGTTGCGTAAAAATTGATTTGCAACAAAGTATAAAACTTGTGTTAAACTAACGCAAACTGTACAGAAAGCAATTTAAAATATAGAATTGCAGGCGGTCTTAATGATTGATTAATTAACAGAGGTTTTAACATTCGGTTCTTTAAATTGTTACTGCAAAGTACATAATAACGTGACAGGATATTTAGCTGTCTTAAAACCACCAGCCATTTTTTCAGATTTCACCACAAATTAAAACCGTGTAAATGTAAATAAATTTGAGTGATTAAAATTAAACTTGAAGTTACAAATTTTCAGTCAGAAAGATATACAGTTGTACAATGTTCTTATTTCTACATTTATAAAGAACCATTGGGTGAAAAAATATCGGATTTCAAAACACTTATCATATTGATTTGCTATTTGCGTTCTTAAGTTATAATACTTACGGTAATGCGAATTTTTGTACTTCTTACTTCGGTTTGCAAAGTTTTGGTCAAACCTGTGACC
The DNA here is from genome assembly GCA_910591585.2 of Nysson spinosus. Classification (NCBI taxonomy): domain Eukaryota; kingdom Metazoa; phylum Arthropoda; class Insecta; order Hymenoptera; family Crabronidae; genus Nysson; species Nysson spinosus. Next base: position 345,838 of record OU342852.1, on the reverse strand, counting down.
GCGTATTTCGTTCCCGCGTAAGCGCTGAAGTGAGATGATTCACCAAAATATGGCACACAGTGTCCAAGGGTACTGACAAACAAAAAACGATATTCATTTAATAGGCTCATTAGCATAATGTAATTACGATTATGTATTTAACAATCATTACAGGATTATCAGGAATATATTGATCATAAAGGGAGAACTTCTATCGTATATGAACATTGTATATGTTTTTGTGCTAAAAAATTATATTTATGCAATTTTATAATATTACTAAAACTCCAATTAAATATATCGTTAATATTTATAAAATTTTCAATATTTTTAATGTTACCATAACGATGTAAAATAACTATCGTATCATAGAGCACTTAAACAGTTTTGTTTTCGATGTTATCGAAATACATACATGTTACAAATGCGTGTCGCGAGGTATCGTGTAACACGGATTTCGGACCTGCAAGCAACGTGTTATAGCCTATCCCAGGAAACCTTTCACCCGGCCCGCGCAATCCCCACTACTTTTTCTGCCCACCACTGCTTTATGCCCGACTTCTGTGACGTCACAATGGGACTCAGGCCAATAGGGTGTTCGGAGCAGGGAACGATAGTGGGGACCTGCGCACAACGAACACAAACTCGTCTGAGCCGAGTGAAAGGTTTCCTGGGAATATAATAGCGTAAGGAAATCACATTTAACGTATCTTCCGCGTAAATCGAGGGACGGGTGTACTGTAATAACCACATATAAACTGTAATTCATTTGATAAATTTAAAAGGCCAAACCTGTTTATATTCACAATATGTCCTTCAATATCGGCTTCCTTCATCATATTAATAGCGTGTTTCGAGCATTCAAGTAGTCCCATCACGTTCAAGTTGAATACTTTGTCCCAGTCCTTCCTCGATGTTTCTATAAATAATTTGTAGTATATGTATATTGACTGCACCAATATATTAAAAAAACGATTACAATTGAGTCATTTATTTCGAAAGTGGCCTAAGTCCACTTTTCGAAAACATCAAGTTAAATTTATAATAGTTACACGACATTACTCTGTTATTTTATCAATGATAACTTCATTGTTTTGCAAAATGGACTTGGGCCAGTTTCAAAATAAATGGCTCAATTAAATTGCTATGTATGATATATGGTCAATACTAAAGCTCAAGTATAGCAGGTCCGGGCTGCAAAATTTGTTTCAATCTTGTATTTTCGAGGGTATTTTAACAAAAATGATGGTCACTTGTGACATAAATAACCGCTTTTGAAATAACGACCAACTTGTATGAGTTAGGCTTGGCCTAGATATACTACTAATAATTGGAAATGATTTTACATTCATGCAAGGAACTGACCCGAAACGTACTGAAAAAGTATGTAGAAATTATTGACAACAATTAGAAGAAATTTCTAATTTGAAAATAATTCAATTTGAAAATAATTCTGATCTGAATACTGTTTTCCTCTGACAGTTTCTCAATAAAAAATAAGCGAGATATTTAAGATGCTCAAGTTATGAAGGACATCCTGAATATGCACAGTTAAAACCTAATTATTATATATTAGAATGTGTATTATGGGGAAGGACTCTTGCGACGATTAGCATAACTGACAATGAGAGGACTAGCCACCATACCGTATCTGACTACGTACTGCTGGATTTTTATGGTATATTATACAAAAATGTAAAGTGATTGTATAAGCTTCTACAATATAAAACAGAGCGGACCTGAATTCAGCTAACTTCACGTTGTATAGCGAAAGATGCATAAATGTATGGAAATCTCGTCTAATTTTAAACTCCTTTTTTATAAAACGTGTGAGGTCATTGCACCTAAAGATTGTGTACTATAGAATTAATTCTGTCTATACTATATGTCTTCAAAATCTTGTTGAAAAATCTCATACAAAACTGACAAACTTTCTTCGTTGGAATCTGTGGATCACTTTCTAGATGTCGGTTATAGATGGCGTTAGGAACGAAAGGGTTAAAGGACGTTATTTCGTGAATGATTCTTCCAAAAATCTTGAAAAAATTAATGAGCATTTACCATGAATTTTTCCCAGAGATACAATACCGGCATTGTTGACTAGGATTTGTACTACACCAACGTTCTTCTTAATCCAATCAAAAGCTTCGATTACTTCATTCTCACTTGTGACATCACATTTGTAGGCGTAGAATTTTCCCTTTGCTTCAACATTCTGCATTTCTGTCTGACATTTAATGATTAAAATTTATTGAAATGAAATGAAATCCAATATGACATAAAATTAACATAAAATACTTATGTAAGACCAAAAACATTTATAAATTAAATATTATAAATATGATAAAATAAATATTTATAAACAAAGAATTTGCAAATACTTTGCGTGTTAAATAAGTATTTGAGGTTAATTTAAGAGTGATTTTGATCCGCGAAGTGGGGGATTTGATTTGCAATATGGTGAATATTATCTGCAAAATGGTTAATTTGGAGTGCAGAAAGGTGAATATGATCTGCAAGAGGGTTAATTTGTTACTATTACGTTATGACTCAATTCAAATTCGTATATAAAGACTGAAAACTAACACTGATAAGTATAAGTAAAAAAAAAGGTATAACATTTTTTCGTTTGAGAGTCCGTTTGAGGGAAAATCAAGTTTGGAAATTCCATCGAGTACGCGTGCACTTGACTGCCTCTTCGGACAATTGCAAATGCTTCGGTATTGCTCCGCTACAAACATTTTCTTTCACTTACATTAGGAGAAGTTAGAGATTAAACTTTAAACAAACAGTGTAAATTTTCCGCAGGCAAAAGAAACAAATAATACAATCTTTCGATCAATTACAGCCTCAAAATAATGTTTATGACTCTTCGATTCGACGAGCTAGGATTTCTATTCGTCAACTCTATTCGTAATGTTGATAATTTTAATAAATATAATAAAATATTGTGTCTTACAGAAACGCTTGAATAAACAATTTAACTATTTAACGAACCAGCAAATTATGTAGCGTTATATAAATAGTAAAATTAATTAAATACGTGCTATTATCGAAATACAATTATTTTATTGAAAAAGCTGTTGAATAAAATGGGAAATCACATTAATTGTTATACAGATTGCATTACAGTGAATGATTTTCGAAAGGAAAACATATTTTTCTTAACACTTCTGAACATCAGAATCACCTATTTGTCAGTTTCCTTGTCGAACAACTTAACACAAGCAATTAATCAAAGCAGAGTAAACATTTCGATTTTCTTCATATAAAATATACATTTATTAATTTCATATAAAGTAGTATTCCTAATGTTCACTTTTATCCTATTATATTCATGCGATTTCTGTTTACCTCCATTTTATCTTTTCTCCGCGCAAGTCCGACGACTATTAATCCTTCGTGAAGTAAGGCTTTCGCAGTAGCCAATCCAATGCCGGCAGACGCACCGGTTACAACGGCCACTTTTCCTTGCCAGCGGTTCATCTTGTTCTTTTCCGTCACTAATTCACCAGAAAAATTATTCTTTCGCTTCTAGACGCCAATTCAAACTTTCACATAATTGCCCGTGTCAGAAGTATTTTAACGATTCACTTTAACCTTGTATCCATCATCAATGGTGGGGATTACGAGACATTGCGACGTTATCTCATGATAAGTGACGATTATCGTTGCATTTAGTATTTTAATGATTCACTGTAACCTTGTATTCATCACCCATAGTGGCCATCACGAGATATTACGACGTAATTGCGTAACAGGGATTATAACTGTGTATGAACGATACAGGTTTCTTTTGCATATCACACTCATCCTTTTGCACTCCAAATTAACCCTTTTGCGGATCAATCTTTTCAACAAATTTGTTTCCTTAAGCTATTGTAATTTAAATCAAATCCAAAATAAAGTTATTTGTTAGCGACAGCTTATTTCGAGACGTCGAAGGCAGATAGCCCGCCGCTATTTGGCCTTAGCTAATTTATGACCAGTACTTAGACGCGATTCAAATAGGAGAAAGTATACACGGATACACATCCGGTCGCCAGAGATGGCTAGTGGCTCGAAGTCACGTAGCTATCGGGTGTCATAGGACTGTGTATCTGACGTATGCGTCTGGCTAGGATCAGGCAGGCAACCCGACGTTGCACTGCCCAAAGAATAGGTACGTTGTACACTGAGTTCTGGCCACGGAGTGGGGAGGGGCGTATGCCCTTTTGGTGAGAGGACTGTGTACAACCCCACGGCACTTACCCCAGAGCTTTGACAACGATTACACGTCTTAAAAGTATTCAGGGTAGTATTCCTAACATATTATTCCGAAATAAAATTTTTATTGAATGTATGTAATAATACTTAAATATAAAATAACATAAAGTGACAAAATTATCATAAAATAGTTATTTAACACCAAGATGAAGCTACATATGCATATAAATATTTTCAGTGTTAAATAAGTATTTTAAGTTAATTTTGTGACATTTTATGTTATTTTATTTCTCAGTATTATTACATTCATGCAATACAACTTTTATGAGTGTGGTGCTTGTGGCGTTATATCGTTCTTCAGAAACAAAACTCGCTATTCCTTACACGAATGCAAGCAACCAAACGTTTCTGCACTTATGTATGGGCCCTCTTCAATGCTGAAGTGCAATGTAATTCATTAAAGAAGTAAACTAAATATGTAGGCAAAGTGCGCAGCGTAGAAGACAAAGCAGGATATAATGAGTTGACGATGAGTCCGTTAATAATTCCGATAATGTGGAGTTGCGCATTATCTCCGCTAAACCACACACCATGTTTGAATTCTTCCCTTGCTTTGGCTTCTACATTCTACATTCGTGTAACGAATAGCGAGTTTTGTTTCTGAAGACCGACATAACACTCATACTTACACACACGGTCCAACACTTTCTTCCTAAATACAACTTTTACTTCGGAACAATAACTTTCCATTGGATTTTATTGTTATTACAATAGCTTAAGAAAACACATTTGTAGAAAATCTTGATCTGCAAAAAGGTGATTTTGATTTGCAAAAGAGTGAATTTGATCGGTGAAAGGGAGGATTCGATCTGTAATAAGGGTTAATTTGGAGTGTAGAACCTATATAATTTAATCAAATAATGAAATATTCTTCATTCTTAGCCTAACATAATGGACGTGTATTAAAAAATAAATTTTCATTTAGGAAGATTTTCCTACACTTCGGATTTTGACTTTTAATTAATCAGTGAGTTTTAATTTGAAGGATTGCTTCATGGTTTTTGTTGACTTGTTTTTCTCGCGTTTCCGATGCTTTTTGTATAATACTACCTCTGATTATTTAAAGAAATGCATTCTTCCAAGCGGCTTTATCTTTGTCTTTCGAACTCAAACATAAAATATCTTTGGAGACTTTGCACTATGTTTTTACATAAAAAGCTATAATCTGTTTTTAATATTCCTGTGTACAAAGTACTGATCTTTGTACGTTCTGTTTACAGTGGGCAGTATTATCACTGAAAGTATATCATACAAAACGATAATCACATATACACATATTTTTCAACTTAATTAATGACTAACAATTTCATTTTAATCACTAATACTGTTTTGCTTCGGGTGAATAAGTCGAACCAACCCTTTCGTCAACATACTATTTACATCATTGTCATTAATGTTGTACACAAGTATAAAGTTTATTCTAAAAAAATCGCTGAAATCAATCACAAAGATGAACTGATTTGTGTTTATATTTTTAACAATTGATTAATTAATAGGCAAAGTAAATATACATTTATAGGTTAGGATCTTGTTTCTTGACAACTAATGCATTTAAGTATCACAATGTATTTCATCTATGTAAAAGTTGTTAAACCATGATTGTTATTTTTTCATACTATCTACGTAATTAATTCTATTAACTTCTGTGTTCTCCCATTGGTCTGATTGTCAGTTCTGTAATTTGGACGCGCTGTGGTGTACGAATGGCGTACAACACGGATTCTGCTATGTCCTCCGGGTCCAACGCTGGGAGGTTCGAGGCTGATATATCGATCCCGCTGTTTGCTAGAATTTCAGTCTTTACTAATCCTGGGCTGATACTCTGAAAATCAATATGGCTGCTTTATTAAAATCAATGTAAATATGTTAACCATTAACTACTCCTAAATCGGAGTACTAATGATAACACCTTATCATACTATCCTTATTGCATAATTCTCAACGACTTTTAAAATTGATCAAAAAGTATCGTGCGAAACTAATTACACCCAATTCTGTTTTTACAGGAACATTTTGTTGACGAATTTTGTCGAAAAATTTCATAAAAACTGAAGTACAATTCTTTTCATTTTACAAATAATAAAATGGCAATTCTAAAATTCCCATAGATGCAGTATGTTTTTACAGGAATCTTTTCGGATTTTGCATTTTGTCATTATATATGGCTGTTGTAATTATTTGACTTGTTTGTAATTGTTAATAAATTGTAATTCGCAAAGTACACTTACAGTAACACGTATTTTGGTGCCTAATAATTCGTTTCGCAACGTCTCGGTTATTGCTGTCACTGCATGCTTGGACGCAGCGTAGACGTTAGATCGTAATGAACCAAAACTATACACACGATGTCCTTGAATGCTAGGAAAAGGTGATAAGAAAAGAAAGGGTTTATTCTTGCACTTTCTTTCTATTGCAACAACTTGCAATATAGCGTGGTGCTAGATTTCAGTAACGTCAATTAATACATACAGCACGAAAATAAAACCCTTTTTCGGTCTTGTAGTCTAACTTATTTTATTTTATATTGGACAGTTTCGGCAGTTAATTATGCCCTCATCATTTGTTATATGTAGTGACTCAAAAGTCATCTAGGAGTGAACAAATATATAACTTTCTTTCTATATAACTCTTTAATTTTCCCTTTCAGATTTGGAAACTGCGACAGTTTTTCTTATTTTATAAAGATAATGTTAATTCTTTAATTATTCCAATTACGCTGGTATGTATTACTTAATGCGCTAATTACTTATACAGGGTGTCCCGATATCTCGTAAGATTCTGACGATAAGATTTCTTTATTAGTTGTTAACGTTCAAATATTTGCATTTTGACATTTGTCGCTTTTTACTTGTCTACTACTTCTCATAAGTACATGCTCATCGACATTATTTTGGACTTCTTCAACGTATACAAGTTTTTAGAAAAACTATCGTATTATTGTCTGCAAATCATACGAACGTATGGAGATGAATTTGATACTCCATCTTTTAGGGACATTAAATACTACATTTTTTTACTGCGAACTAAGTAATTAACGATAACAAATAATTTCCATAATATGGATCCTCCATAAATGGATAGAGTAGTCGTACAGATACCTCAAAATTATTCAAAAGATGTAAATATTCTGCAGTGTTCCTGCGATATTGTGATAATGGATTAGATTAACAGGTTTGCTACACGTTTAGTTGGAAACACCGCCGCTAGAGCCCATGCTTTTCTTGCAGTAGTTTTGCATAATATATCGCACATATTCAATTGTACACGTATAAAATATATTAAATAAACCAAACAAAGCATTTTATGTAAATGTCACATAATTATGACGCCCAGCTCTCAAAACGAACCGGTGTGTCATATCGGAGTGTTATCTGTTCACATTTATAAAATATGAAATCGTTTCAAACATATAAAATATGATAGTAATATATATACTTTAGAACTTCTTCCGTTATGATCAATGTATTCTTGATTACATTTTAATATGACGCATTGTGGTGAATTTGTTAATTTAAATAGAATGCTAATACATATAATAACAGTTATGAACATCCTATTTCGAACGAAATAAGAGGTGTAAAAAATTACATACCTGTTAATATTGATAATGTAACCTTCCACGTCCGACTCCTTCATTACAAGTACGGCCTGCTTCGTACATTCGAGTAGTCCCATGACATTTACATTAAATACGGCTTCCCAATCACTCCTTGATGTTTCTAAGAAACGGCATTTTAATTATGAAATATAATTAGTCAAATGTGTATGAATTCTTGAGGTTGCTATCGAATTCGAAAACTTAAGGAACGTGTATACAGTCGAGCCTCTTTTTATGAGTATCTTTTCAATGCGGTTTTGACGTTATGCGACGAAGCAAAAAGCAAGAAAAAATATAGTATCAAGAAATTTGGAAAATTTTAACAACGTAATGAACTTATCTATTTATTTTTGTACTTTTTATGTTTTTCTGTTGAAAATTAAGAGAGACAAAACAAAACGACTGAATGTGTCAAAGTTACCTCTTTTGTGCTGCTGATATCACAATAAATTGTCTTTAATTTTTACAAAGAAAGTTATATCTTTTTTTGTCCGGTTGTTTTATACGGATTTCTGTGGCACGCATCTACCGCATAAAAAGAGACTTGGGAGTACTATAGAAATAGAAAATTCAATGTTCAAAGATATACAGCGAACCCTCGATTTACACGGTAGATTGGTTCCCCGAAAATGCCGCGAAGATTGAAATCGTGCAATTCGAATCCACATTTCACATTGAAAATAAACATGTAATAGATTTAACAAGTCCATATGAAACCGTATTATGCATTTTTTTCAATAATTACAGCACAAATTTTTAAAGAAAAATGCATTAATTGAAGCAAGATATACATAACATCATTCAAAAGTACATATTTTCTTCCGCATTTCTTGAAGCTTGATAAACCGAGATCGTGCAATACGAATGCCGTGTAAATCGAGGGCTAATTGTACATGTTTTGATATTAGCTTAATAGTAGCATAATATGTCAGCGTTAAACATTAACAGAGATATAAGCGTAATTACCGTAAATTGCACCACTCTTTGTTAAGCCTGCATTGTTTACCATAATTTGCACAACTCCAAAATTTTGTTTAACCCATTGAAAAGCATCTGTTACTTGAACTTCATCAGATATATCGCATTTACGTGCATAGAATTTTCCATTTCCTTCTACGTCATTCATTAGTTCCTTAGAAGTTTACGAAACACATTTCAGCATTTTAAGAATTTTCATGTTTTCCTTGTTTGTAACACATCGCGTAGAAATTGGTAAGTAATTGTAAGAAAATGATCAATTATATTATTAGACTGCTCGGAAAGTCCTGGCACACTTTTGACAAAATGAAACCATTTTGAGTTTTGGAAAACGCGCTTTATTCGTTGATTTTTGGGCGAAAAAGTTATCTAAGTTATGTTTTCCATCGTTTTGCGAACTTTAATGTTTACATCTTAATACTTTAACCCTTATAGCACCTTATAAGTTTTCTGAGTATCATATAAAATACCTTGAAAAATATGCAATGTTTTAGATATCTATTAGTTTTTGCATATCATTACATGTGTTTAAATTATATTGAAAATGGAAAGCCGATATTTCGGCTCTAAGGTACTAAAAGGATGAAATACTTACTACTTTCTAGTTCATATTTATTACAAACAGCGTCTATCAAACTACTGATTTTTTGATTAAATAATAACATAATTTAATAAGGAACTCCCTCGACGAATGAAACAGGGATATCAAACCAAAGCAAGACTTAAACCTAGATGAAGTATGAGAAAATCGAAGAGAAAGCTAACTGGCATATTGTTCTGCTGTTTCCGGATTAGTTGTTGTGTACCGGAAACCATGAATAGTACTAAGAACGTAAGAACGTAAGTCTCACAAACAGCTATAGTTTAGGTTCTGAAATTACCTCCATTTTCTCTTTCCTTCTGGCAAGTCCAAGAACTATCATTCCTTCTCTGACAAGAGCACGTGCTATAGCTAAGCCGATTCCAGATGAAGCACCAGTAACTACGGCTATTTTTCCCTGCCAACGATTCATATTACACTACTTTCAAATTACGTTTTAAGTGACCAATCTCTTCTTTCGATCACGCGTACTTCCTAGTTCTAAGCATACTAAAGTCAACTCTATCCTCATATGTCTAACATGTCAGATCGCTGACGTAAAATAATCAATACAGATATACACGAATAATATTGTAACCAAGGACGACCATTGCATTGTGTTTTTATGGTGGGGGTCATTACGTATAGCAGGATGACTTTGGTTCGCTACTGCTTTGTACCACGTGATGAGTTTGCGGTATTAATATGCATGTAAGTTTACTAACGGACATATCATTGTCTATGGATTGCAATATTAAATTACAAACAATTACATTATAAACAATTATGATGAAAGTAGTGTATTGTAGGAAAGTAGGATATTGGTGGTGAAAATGATCAGTTTCCTTGGTAGGTATATATATGGTTTATTCCTGTGCTGGGTTTGACAAAAATCTTCTTCTTAAGACTAGCGTGTAAGACGAAGATCCCTCGAAGGGGGAAATGGCGGGGGAGGCATAGCCCCGACGGGACGACAGGCCCTAAAAGTACCCGGAGTGGGGATGAGGGTCCGTCGCCCAGCCGCCGAGGGATAACGCGCATAGAAGATATAGAATAGAGATCGACGTGAGGTCGAATAGAGATCGACGAGAGGTCGAATAGAGATCGACTAGAGATCATAGAACAGTCGGAGTATAGTTCTTTAGGAGCTATAGATTGATATAGATAGAGCTTTGTACGATAGTAAAAGCGATAAATATATATATGTATAGCGATTACAGACATTAGGATCAACCAACGTCGGTATAGGTTGATTCTTCTTATAAGCGCTCCCTTTTATTCCCTTTTATACCCTTTTATACCCTTTCATACACAATCACACTTAATCACGCACTCGCTCACGCATTAACACATTCTTGCCACGTGTCCATGCCCAATCTTATCACGCCTGCATTTCACTCAAACGAACTGTCGCTCGGTCCAGACACTCTTTATTGGCAACTCTTAACCGAAACACACTAATCATGCGCACATAAACTCATTTCATATCTCCAGACTTCATTCTCACAGTAGTTTCGGTAATAATCTCTTATCAAACTTAACACTAGGACTACGGACAATATATTCAGTTTTATTTATATATTCACGTGCACATCTGTAAAAATAAGGATGGATGTAAAAAAGGAATTAAACGATTCAATTATGTTCAGTATGCAATGTGAGTCGCAAAAAATCTCAGAAAATGGAAGCTTATTAATTTAAAAGTTTTTACGAAATTCGACGGCTTCCGTAGTTCTAGTATTAAGAAATTAATATAAAGTTGTCTGTATTCGGATTATAAGCATAGAATTGTAACTTATTAGACATACAGTCTAACATCGACATTTCTAATGTCAAACGCATGTAAACTTTATTAAATTAACGTGGAATACTTATTTAACCCTAAAAATATTTTGATATACATATTTGTAGAAATTAATTTGCAATAAGATGAATTTGTTTTGCAAAATGGTGAATTTGACTTGCAAACAGTTAAAAATGATCTGCAAAATGGCTAATTTCGAGTGCAAGAAAGTGAAGATGATCCGCAAAAGGGTTAAATTCGAGTGCAAAATCTGTATAGCATTCGTAGAATGTTGAGAATTTCGAATCTATGTATACCTAAGAAATTATAGAATGGCAGACGTGTGCTATCTTTTTGCACAGGAATGTATGTTATGCGTATTCATAATCGTCCATGCTTTCATCTCCACGATCTAGAGATATAATTTTGCTGCTTTTTTTAATCGTCTCCAGGATTCATTTCACCAGTGAAGGGTTAACCCATTGGAAAGTACCGTTTACTTGGTTATGTCACACTGAAAACGGTATATGCCTTTCCCTTTGCCTTTCGCACCTTTCATTGCGTTCGTGGAATAAAAAAAATGACATTCATATTGCAATTAATACCGTATCATCCAGGAGCTAGCAGCCGCTAAGCAAAGCAAGTATTATGTAATGATGGCGTGCGTGATATTATGCTATCAGGAACTAATTAAACGAGAATAATTGGAGTTTAGAAACCGGTCAAACGTATACAAAATTCAGTGGTAAAACCGTTCCTCTTTGCATTATAAGCTTCAATTCATTAAGAAGCTAAGTTCATTAACTAACTGTGCCAGTAATTATGAATGTGGCCTAAGTTACTTTTCCGAAAGGAACGATTAAAAGCTTTTTAGGTTAGAAATAAATGCAATCTTCTTATCTAGAATCTATTTATGGTATTGTCAACGCCTTCCAACAGCCTTATCACAGGATCAATAGAAGTTTTACATATTAACCGGAATTGTAAATATATTTATTTTAAGGGGCATAGATGAAAAGTGATTTACGATTAGACCACTTTCGCAATGAGAATAAATTACGGTTATGATAGGATATTACAATATATTTGAGCCGTTTATTTTGAAAGTGGCTTAAGTCGAGATATTTAAGGGTTCGCGTTTGAATTAATTTGAAAATGTTGGTTACTGATAACATGGTAGTATAATATATTTGTGTTTAGAAGAATGTGTAATTTACTAACCCAATCGTAAAACCGCGTAGAAAGAATCGCACAAAAAAGATTTAACTTACGTTGAGGAATTATGAATACGTTTCATAATTTTCTAAAACCGCATAAAACCAAAGCAATGAGTTAAAATACATCCAAGATCGCATAAAAAGGTTTATCACAATTCAGTGAAATAGGACTGCCTAAAAATGCTTTCGTAAATCTGAAAGGAATTGATATAAAACTTAAAATTAATTTGCTTTGAAACTTTATTCATTTAATGTTATTGAAAAGTAACAAATCGGTTTACATTTTTTCATCAGAATTATCGTCCTGTCTGACAATATTCGGCACCGTTTGTGAACTAGTGCGAAATCACTTCTTGTATGTGTATAATGTATACATATACAAGATTCTAATTATACATTCCAATTTTGGTTCATTAGATTTATGGTAGATCGTATATAAGAACAAATCTGTAGTATATTGTGCAAAAATTCGAAAAATAGTATTTTTCAAAAGCGTTTACTTATGTCACAAACGACCATCATTTTCGTTTCTAGCGACCTAAAATACTCCCAAAAATACAAATTAAAAAAAAAGAATTCTGCAGCCGGATACTATACTTCAGCCCCAAAAAAACGTTAAAAACTGTTGGAAAGTATAATCGTTACACTGCCTTATCCATTTGCGATACAAAATATTCCTGTGCCGACGAAAAGTTGATTATGAGAAAGTGTGGGGTATATTTCGTAAGTCAAAATTATGCAACCGATTTCTGCTATCTATATAGTCTTCATTCTAGAAAGATAGATTACACCTCGCTATCAAATATTAGCAGTTGATTGATCTTTTTAATCGAATACGTATGCATACGTCTTAAATCACTACTGGGGTTCATCCAACTTCTTCTTGCCGAGGAATAAAATATTACACGAATTATTACATCCAATTTAATGTGATTAATGCGTTTTGTTAATGAATTTTGATTGCGAAAGACATTGCATAATCTAAAACAGATTCGTGATGCACAAGAAAGTACGCAGAATTTCTTTCATTTTAAGAACAATAATAACAATTTAAATGATATTTAATTCTGTCATCCTGCTTTTGTTATCGCCATGCAGCTGTTAAACATTTATATTTACGCATAAATTAAACTGTTGCATTTCAGGCAATTAAATAAAAAAGAGGCTAAATGTTCAAAAAACAGTTTATTAGATATTTAAAATCGTAAAAATGTGTAGTTTCATTAGAAATTATACAGTCGAGTCTCTTTTTATGCAGTGGATACGTGCCACAGAAATTCGCATTAAAAAATCGCACAGAATGGTTATAGCTTTCTATGCAAAACTAGGGACAAGTTTTTGAGATATCGGCAGCACAAAATAAGTAACTTCCATGCATTCGATTGCTTTGTTTTGTTTATGCATAAAAAGATTTAAAATTCGAAAGAGAAAAGTTTTATTTGTGTGTGGGAGTCATTCTCTAATCTCTTAATTCCTAGCAGAAAAATATCAAAAGAACGAAAGAAAACTGAATAAGCGCGTTACGCTGTTAAAACTTTCTGGATTTCTTATTTTTTCGTGCTTTTTTGTTTCACCGCATAGCTTAAAAACCGCATTAAAAGGATGCGCATAAGAAGAGTATCGACTGTACATTAGTGTACATTACTGTGCATGCGCACACTCAATACTCTCAGTTAATGATCCTTGGCTTCCACGTTTTTTGGCTTTTATTTACGATATCAAAATCTGTTTTGCGTATTTTATCAGTGCATTTCAAAAAGTGTCGGCTCTGTTGGTGATTTTTCTATGAAATAGTGTCCTACAACAATTTGTAAAACACTAATGCCAACAATTGTCCTCAGATATTCGTAATACCCTAGTGCTCTATATTTGTGAGTGAATATGGCAAAAAATAGAGTAAATAAAAAGTAATATATTTTAATTTAATTTAATTTAATTTTTTAATTTAATATTTTGATTTAATTCAATATTTTTTATTAACTTAAAATTATTTTTTGTTAAATCTAGGGGAATGAAATGCGAAATAGCACGTAACAGAACTTATTTAATTCGTGTAGAGGAGACTTGTTTATTTTTTAAAGTAAATGTGGAGTGATAGAATTTGATTAATTGTGTTCTACTTAAACTTTATTAATGATTTCGATTCACATCTCACTTTCGCCGCCAGGATTGCTAAACTTCGTTGGTCTACTTTTACTATTATAATTAAATATTTCGCATTGATTATGCGAATCGATTACACAATACGATATTCTTTCGTATCAGTACGAAAAATCTGTATAATTGAAGCAATAAATCTAAATAACGATTAACATCGAAATCTCATTCAAATATTATTCAAAATGTTAACTCATATTTGTATAGCAAGTTTAATTATGTGTATCGTTAACTATAAATAATCGTCGGTAAAATGTAATGTTTAATATCCCTAATTATATTATTAAGTAGGAATCAGAAAACAGCCTTTACTTATAGCAGGTACTATAATCGATCATATGCACTACCGGCCATAAGTTTCGGATCATTTACTATCAGTAAGCAAATTATTAAATATGTTGTCTATAAAATGGAATGGGATACTTTTCTTTGGGTATATCTGTAGGTTGATGTATGTTGGTATTATACGATAGAAGAGTTGTATAAATTTCGTATATTTTATTCTATATTAATTATACATTTCGCTTAATACGCGATTCGTCGAAATATCCCCCTTTTTTCATTATTGCTATTCTACATATTTTTGACATACCCCGACAAGTTTGTGTAATGTTTCTTGCTGCATAGTTCGCCAACCTTCTTGTAGTAAAGTAATTTGTTGCGGGGAAACTAAAAACCGACCGATAGCAATAAACGGACCCGACCGATTTTAAAGGTAACAAAATCTTATTACACCCTGGTGCCGATACAATATGTGCCTGCATGGCAAGAAAATAGTTTAATATTAATGGTAAAATTATAAAATGGACAAAAGTTTTAAATTCTATAGATGGAAGCGCTTTTATTTTGCCATTAAATATCTTCTTACAAAAAGATAATGTTTATATACCATTCATAGAATGTGGGAAATTTCGAATACTAGATTTAGGAATCAGAAGACAGACTACTTACGCACACTAAGGGTGCATTCAATTTGTTTCTAGAAAGTGGCATCAATCTACTCAATCTACTCAATAGGATCGATATTATTACAAACTTGTTCGTACTGGATTTTTTGGCAGTTAATGACCTACTTAGTTTTCAGCGACCCGAGCGTAGTAGCGGTACCTGACGCAACTGCAACTATATTTCCAAGGCTAATTCGTATATGCTAAATTTGTATCTCAATATATGTATGGATAAAATTTAATTACATAATTAAGAAATCGTGATAGTAACGAAAATATAAACCGTTTCATTTAACTCTTAAAACTACGTTACTATATTATTTATCCGTAATGTCGAATTATACAAATTAAAAAAATTCAAAGCAAATGTGCCACATCTTTCCGGGGCCCAATCGTTATCAAATTTGACAGGTGCCATTTTGTTGTTAAATGATATCGATTTTAGGTGGCAACATGACAAAAATTGTATGATCACAATATAAGGTCCATCCTAAACTGTACCTTTCACCTGAATAGCAACTTACTTTAAATAATGTCAGAGTTTAATATCGTTACCCATACAAAGAAAAAATCTCAGTTTACACTTCAGATAATTATTGTTCTTAAATCAAATTTGAATTGTTTAACCCTTTGCGGTCAACTTTTAACGTTAGAATGAACGTTAAAAGTAAATAGAATATAAAACCTTTGTCCATTTTATAATTTTACCATTAATATTAAACTATTTCCTTGCCATGCAGACACATATTGTATTGGCACCTGGGTGTAATAAGATTTTGTTACCTTTAAAAACGATCTGGTCCGTTTATTGATATCGGTCGGTTTTTAGTTTCCCCACAAGAAATTACTTTACTACAAGAAGGTTGGCAAATTATGCAGCAAGAAACATTACACAAACTTGTCGGGGTATGTCAAAAATATGTAAAATAGCAATAAAGAAAAAAGGGGGATACTTCGACGAATCGAGTATTAAGCGAAATGTATAATTAATATAGAATAAAATATACGAAATTTATACGACTCTTGTATCTTATAATATCAACATACATCAACCTAGAGATATACCCAAAGAAAAGTATCCCATTCCATTTTGTAGACAAGATATTTAATAATTTGTTTAACGATGGTAAGTGATCCCAAACTTATGACCGGTAGTGTATTTCAACGTATATACATTAATTGCCATAAAATGTAATGAAAAATACGGTAAATAGATAAACTTAAAAAATCTATTATTACAAAAGACATACTGGAGACTGTTACTAACATATGATCAATTAAGAAATAAAAGTGTACGTAGTTCGATGAACTTAATATAATAAACGACATAAGAGAAATCTTAGAAATGTGAAATCAAACTGGCGGAAGAAACGTTTGCATAATCAGTTGCGTGTAACGATGAGAAATTCGGTTAGATAGAAGCCCGATAAACTCACCTGGAATGTAAGAGACATATGTATACACAAATACACCCAATTCTGTTTTTACACGAACATTTTTTACGTGTATCTTGGACAAAAAATTACTAAATGTTGAAATAAAATTCGTTTTCTTTTACAAATAATGAAATGGAAATTCTAAAGTTTCCATAGATATAATATATTTTTTTACACGAATTTTTTGACACGTAAGTACTCTTCGGGAACGTAACTACCGTGTAAAAACAGAATTGGGAGCATTAGTGACAATACTTGTTTGCACGGACAGTAGGAATGATTTATTTTTCCCCCTTTTATCCTTTTCCCGTTAATTTCACGTCATTTTATGTTATTTTATGTTTGAGTATTATTACATACCTGCAATAAATTTTGTATTTCGTAGCAATAACATTATATTGGATTTTATTATTATTACAATGGTTTAAGAAAACAAATTTGTAAAAATGCTTGATTTGCAAAATGGTGAATTTCATTTGAAAAAGGTGAATATGATCTGCAAAAGGGTTAATTTTCTTCTCTCTTAATTCCCAACTGAAGAACATAAGAAGAAGGAAAATAAATGGATAAGCGCGTTACGTTGTTAAAACTTTTTAGATTTTTTGGATTACTTATTTTTTTGTTTTACAGCATAGCTTAAAAACCGCATTCAAAAGATGCGCATAAGCATCTTAACACTAGAACTACCAAAAATACCCTGTTATGTTTACACATTTATTTATATATAAATTATGACTGGAGGATTTCAGTTAATTAAGGGATTCTATTATTTGCGTTATTTATATACAATAAAAGTTTATAAAATCTCAAACAATGAACCCCGGTGCCTTCGTATGATTAAACTAAAATGCTCTTAAGAGTCAATGATAATTAAGAGCAATATGAAATTGAAATAACAAATAAAAAATAATTTTTCAAATAATGGTATGAATTATTTATCATTTTTATTTGGAAATATATTTTAGAAAAGTATCTTTATTCCACATCAGAGCAAAATAAATTCATTCAAAATAATTTTTGCTATACAAATAAACTAATCACTGGTTATTTTAAATAACAGCTGATGAAGTAAGATGACTATTTATCTGAATCGTTATTTCAAAATACTTTTATTCAAATAATGCCTAGGACTGTCCACATCATTGAATTATCGTCAAAATATATTTCACTCTCAAATTCGTATCATTAAACAAACTTTTCAGAAATATCTCCTGAAAGATGATGTAATACAAGCAGATTTTACCTTGTTTCTCTCGATTGGTGATCTCGTGAACATCTTGGAGAAAGAAGCGAATAAATCAGAGTAACGAAGGCGAGCTGCTTGTTTCTGAAATGGTGAAATCAATATAAAAATATAAGGCAAGGCGTCTCATAAAAGAAATGCGTCGATTCATAAAAGAAAAGTGCAGGGGCCAAAGTTGGTAAAAAGAGTCGGTGTTCCGACATTGACCCAGTACACATCTTTATTCTTTCATAAAACTTTCAGTAGAGTGTTCGTTTTTGGTCATTGTGCCATAGGTTAATTCCGGGTTCAAGCCACGGGGGACATAAAAAGCACGTTACGCTTGGAACGAGAGCGTTCTCCATTTAGGAACATTCTCATTGGTCGATAGTGCTGCATAATGCACGGCGTTGTCTGCCCGTCAACTTTCTTGGGTTCATCGTTTCCATTCTTTTTACCCTATGTCAGTAGATTCTCCGTGATGCGGAAAAGAAATTGTGCTGGTAATATTTGTACAAAGAAGGAAATTCGCGTCTCGTAATTCTTTTCACATAATTAACACTAGAGCTACTGGCGATATATTCGGCTATATTTGTACATTTTATGTGTACGTCTTTAAAAAAGGATGGATGGAAGAAATATATTAATCGATTTATTTATGTCATTGGGCACCGTGATCCGCGACAAATCTCAGAAAAGGAAAATTAATTCATTCTTAAAACATCAACTTTCCAAAATGTCCAGAATATTTGAATTTGAATTTAAAAATCCGCAAAGACTTTTCCCGGTACCTAATACATATATGAGTTTTACACTCCAATTTCACCCTTTTGCAAATCAAATTCAACTTTTTGCAAATCAGATTCACCCTTTTGCAATAGTAATTACATACGTAATGAATGGGTAATTACAATTAAATAAGTGTTCCACGCACATCTTTATATTAGATACAATAAAATTTGGAATTTCTTAGCAATAAATTTACAGTGGATTCTTGATCCTACATTTTTATTACAAAACTTAAGAAAACAATGTTGTAGAGAAATTTGAATTGGAAACGGATGTATTTCGTTTGCAAAAAATGGAATTTATGCAAAAGGGAGAATCTGATTTGCAAAAATTGGGATTTGTACAAGAGGGTGAATTTGATTTGCAGAAAGTCGAATTTTGAGTGCAGAACCTGTAATCTGCTGCCATTACGAGGAACACCTATTGCAGCAGAACTTTTCGGTAGGATGGGCTTAAAATTACGAGAGCAGGTGTTTATCACAACTGATGAACGCAGAACTGAAGTCAACCTTGTAAATCGGATTGATTTAAGTATCGAAAGGTGACAATCGTTATCTAAAATTATTTGTTGCCTCTTACTATTAACACAGCTGTTCGTTGACAGAAATATTTGATAACAAAAGAAAGAATGGTAATACAATTACGAGATCGAATAATAAACTCGATATCAAATGATAGAATACAGTCGTGTCTCTTTTTTCATGCGGATGAAGCAAAACAGCAAGAAAAAATAAGTAACCCAAGAAATCTAGGAAGTTTGAACAGCGTAATGCACTTATCCATTTATTTTCGTACTTTTTATGTTCTTCTGCTTTTTTCTGTTCTCTTTTTCTTTAACATCGTAACACGCACACACTCATATAAAGAATTAATTTATTGATTTTTCAAATCCGTTAGTATGTTAGAAATATTCTTACATAACTAATGAAAAGAAATGCGACAATGTAATACGCATAAATTTCATAGAACTTTACTTCACTTTACTTTACTAAAATGATGTGAATCATAACCTTAAAAATTAAACGAGTATAAACACAGAATAAAAAATTAATGGGCCGACAGTTTAAAGGCCCCATTTAGGAGGATCATGAAAGAGAAAAGACGTGTAGGTCAAAGGGCAAGATCGTGGGCGTGCGTTACCAATGTTAAAACGAGAACGTGCGTGAGTGAGCGAATATAATGTATCGAAAGGAGTGTAGAGAAATCTTGAAACCGGAAGTCTGACATGCTTGTTGTCATTACCCGAAAGCGACGTATGCAGAGTATATAAAATACGAGAATCTTTTCCACTTTCGTACTTTCATGTTTCATGGAAAAGACTTGTTTGACGTTTAAGCGTTATATTATATCTAGCGCAGAACTATTTTAAACCCGTAGGAAAGTGTTTTAATCGAAAGTATATGCTTCGTTGTTTTCACTGTTATGTCTATGGTTGGTACCTTGAGAGATATATCGAAACAAGTATTTTATCATCGGTATTTACCAAGGAATATCAAAGAAAAGATGTCTGTCGATAAGGTTCATTTACGACACTGTAAACTTTACGAATATCAACAAGGAAAAATGCTGCGGAAGCATGTAGAAGATTGTTAAATGTTTTTGGCGCATGCGCGGTATCTGAAAGAACACGCGGGAAATGGTTTGAAAAACTGAGGCTTTAACCTCGAAGCCTAACCACGCTTTGGAAGACCTTCCGTGATAAATGATGATATTCTTGGCAACATTTTTTAAGTGGACGCATTTTTACGAAGAAATTATTATCGTTAATGGAAATCACATTTTCAATTCAATATTAACACTAGGTTTACGGGCGTTTCTTATATACCTATCTGTACGAGCACCCGGGTAGATGAAAATACGTATTTACTTTCAAAAATCAATTTATTCACACTAAGTCTGAGTTGAACAATATAAGGTTTCACGTATAAATCAATTATTATTGAGTAGAAATCTTTTTTTTTCAGTTATCACTGTGAGCATTAGTCTGCTGCATGCTTTGAGTTTCGAAGGACGCGAGGATCACTCTGATAAGCGATTTCGTTCAATGCGAACACCATAAGATTCTGTTATTTTCTTTTACTAAAGAAACGCACAGAATTTTCCGGTACACCTAGTATTAGGTCATCTTATAAGTAATGTCGTTTTTGGACTTTAACTCGTAGTGTTAATATTTAAATATATATTAATCTAGTTAACCCTTCAATAATAATCTTAGGTTAAACATTCTAATACTACCTGCATTCAAGACAATAATACAAAATGTTTTGAATAACATAACGGCCTTCTGAAGTCGTTAGTAATTTATGAAAATCGTTAATATTTCATAGTCACTGGTATTGCATTTTAACTTCTCTGATCACCCCAAATTAATTAGAAATTGAAAGATTATAAAAATGACTGGAATATCTTTCAACCTGTTTTAATCTTTTAACAAATAGTGATTGCAACTGAACAGGGCTGTATATTTCAGCGTGTTAATGTATTTAATAAGAATTTTTGTAATATCAGATATTTCATTTATATTAGCCCCTCGAACGTAAAGTGCATTATGAGTATTAATCGGCTTCGTTTCGTTCTTCGCACAAAGTTTTTTTAGGTTTTATAATAAACGTAAGACATAGAAACCGATCATTCTGCTTTACAAGACTCCTTTACTTGACTTTACAAGACGAAGTTGACTCGTCAGGTTCAATTATGATCATGGTTGCATGATAAACGATGATGAGGACTTCGTGCTCTTCCAACTCCACGAAGGACAATATTAATGTTAGCAATCTCGTTCGGCGCCCCAGGGAAATAGCTGTTCCTTATATTTGCGACAATGGCATAGGAAACTATTCATTTTCTTCCATACATTCGATCCATTATCATTATGAAAATTCTGCGTTATCATTAAGTACTAAAATTGTACCTTACGTTTTGTGGCCAACAATTTGCCTGGGCTGCAGCTAATATACAAGGTGTTCCGTAACTGGTGGTACAAGTGATACAAGTGACCGGTGATTCTACGTGAAATTCTAAATCGAAAATAAAGAATACAATTGTTTCGTTTGCGGCTTCGTTTTTGAGAAAAATGACTTTTAATGTTTAATGCCGAATGTTCGTATGCATTAAATGGATCGAATGACGAGAGCACGGAATAAGACAAAATGTTTGCAACAACGTGGACAACATTTCCAACAATTTTCGAATTAAACAAATTTTTCAAAGGTCGTATCAAAAATATAGAATAAAATTTTGTTTCCCTGTATATACATGTATACATATAATAGTACGAATTATGAACTTACATTCTAAACAGTTGCAACATAACCTCTACTTACAAGCTGAACGTGTGTTCCGGAAAGTTATACAATTATATAAGGAATATATAAAACATTTGTGTCTGGGCATCTTTTCCTATTCAAATATAATGAAAATGTTGCTGTTAAAATGGAATATAGTGCATCCTGTACGTTTGTACTACACGATTGTAGGAAATAAGACAAAATGGTATTTATTTCAGCATACTTAATATACATATAGCGCAGTTAGAAAACCCATCTGTCGTTGTCGGTTCTCCGTTTAAGGAATATTTATCAACCCATAATAGAGATTTACACCCGCGTAAATGGTAGCCTCTCTGAGATATTAATACGGAAAAACTTCATTAATTATTGGCAGTCAAACTATTTGCGCAAACCGTAATGATCGAACGTCGCTTGAGAAACATAATCGACGCCTTAATTACATGTTACATTTAATAAATTACGAAATATGAACGTATGCGTAGAAGAGAACTGAACAAAACAAAGTACTTTATGAAGAAATACTAGTGCATAATAAATGGCGAATAAAAGGCGTCCTAAATAAGTACTACGCAGTATATGGAAGTTCTATAAATAGACCAAGTAACCGGGAAGGCATGTTAAGTAGAGGAAGGAAGGAGCACAACGCATACATTTTTGCAGTGTTATATTCTGCGTTGTTTGTAATGCATTTATTCTGCTTTCTTACGTGATTTTCATTAGAATTTAAAATATTTGATTCATTTTATTGTTAAACTTCCTGGTTTCACTAACATCTAATTGTATGATAGTAAAAAAGACATACTGACTACCGTAATACCCATGTTTGACATTCGCATCCGCATCCGTATTCAGGATGTGAGCAAATTCCTTTTCCCTGTACGAATTGTGATTGTTCTATAATGTTTGCTGTTTTAAGGTATTGTTTTCTAGGAAGTACCTATAAAATAGTTTTATACCTATAGGAAGTACCTATAATAGGTACTTCCTATAGGTACTTCCTATATTATTAATAGTTTTATAGGAAGTACCTATAAAACTATTAACTCTCCAGCCGCGAGCGATTTTCATATTTTTCTGTATAAAATCGCGGGCGAAATTTATATCTTGTATAGGTTTATCATACGGAGACTTTTAATGCAATACAAAAAATTACAATAGGTGAAGAAAAACGAAGCATTTTTATGTATTAATATGCAACTTGCAGGGAACGCGAATATTACATTTGACAAAAAGACTTGGAATACAGCCCGCGAAATTTCTATAAAGCCACCACGTTTTTTGCTAATATCTTATAAATATTTCATACTTTTGATAAGTTTGTGGGTGATATTATTTTAGGAGTATTAAAGACACATATTTGTCGGTTTAAATAATTGAAATAACATTTATTTAAAATAGGAATCGGAAATATGTAATATGACATAAAATACAATGCGAAATGTCTATAAAGTAGTACCACGTGCACAAATTGCAAAAAGAAAATGTAACGGTTCCGGGACGCAAAATTATCCACACAAAACTAAGTGGCTTTATAGAAATTTCGCATTGTATTTTATGTCATATTACATATTTCCGTTTCCTATTTTAAATAAATGTTATTTCAATTATTTAAACCGACAAATATGTGTCTTTAATACTCCTCAAATAATATTACCCACAAACTTATCAAAAGTATGAAATATTTATAAGATATTAGCAAAAAACGTGGTGGCTTTATAGAAATTTCGCGGGCTGTATACCTTTGGATGGACGTTATTGGTCGACGGATATATCCAATCTTGGCACGGCTTCTGTAAGTGATTGGCAGTTTCTTCGAGTGTAAAATCTTTATTTGAATTTATGACATTAGGGTGGCTACGGATACTAATTTATTGATCAACAAAACTAAATGTTGACTACTTGAGAGACTGATCGAGACAGTTACTTCAGTTTGACAATGAGAGCTCGTCACTGCCATTGTATCACAGAGGAAGTTCTTAGTTTCTAGGGGCTGATCGCAGTAACTTGATTTCGGAGTACTGATAGCTGATTACTGATTACTTGAGATTTTAACACCTTGCTGACCGCTCACGAGTATACTCGTGTTTAATAGCGTGACCTGTTGAAATTAACACATTGTATGCAGGCTATTTTTGACGATGTGCCTGCGTTGGAAAAGAATGTCCAAAAATCGTTCTAATTACTAATATACTGTGAATAAGATACCATACAGTACATAAGGTTCAAACTCAGTGCATATGACATTAATTTTCAAACGATTAGTTTGCTGACAAGAAAGATACGCATCCGGAATGCAACCGACGATATGTTAAAAACGTATTTGTACGTGTCCTGCGTACCATGTGTTAACAGCCGAATCGAACGCGACTTTGGCGCCACCCGCGGCTGGGCGGTTAATTATGCAAATTTCTTGCATTGAAAACATTAAACGTCCGAAGAACGATAAGATAAACTTTTAATTGCTACTAAATCCATTAATGTGGACTATCATGTAAATTTACCTCGATAGATGCAACCATTAAATGTATATAATACACGCGAAACCATATTTATGAATATAATCGTCCAATGTGATAATTATTGATTATTATTTCTATAACTTTTTATGTTTAAATATTTACAGAATAATCCTAAATGTAAGACTGTGGTAAGTGATGTGTTAAATTAAATCCACCAGAGTTTTATGTAAATTTTCTATAATGTATTCATTTGGAAATATAATAAATATTAATAACGTAGCGAAAGACCAAATAATTTTACTGCCATCAAAGACTGCTTAAAGTATATCTATTGAGAAGAATTAAATAGTTGTCAGGAGGTTTATGATAATTAGTAGTCATGTCATGTATTTTCTAATACAAATTCGAAATATTATACTAGTCAATAACTGTATGAATATTGAAAATCGCAATTATTAATAACATACAAAAATCTAATTCTGCAATTCCCACACTAAATAATTCGTATACAGCAATGTTAATTAAGAATAAATGGAAAAATATAGACAGAACATATCCACCGATATTTCAACGTATATGTGTCATATAATAACAAAAATTATAATAATTATTAATAATGACTGAAAAATACAATCTTGCTGCTTTTACATTCGATAATTATCAATAACACATGCAAAAACAGAAGCAAAAGCTTCGGTAGGATTCCCATAAATCCACTTTCCGGCGAACCTCCTCGGACGGGCAAAAATATAAATTTTTAAAAATGCATTAAAAAATCCAATTTTAGCATTTCTATACACAGAATTTAATGTAGAACAATAATAAATAAAAAAAAGTCCAAAAAATGGTTCTGAGTCGAATCATATCGATCAGGCTGCCGATGCGGTTCCACTCCCGGGCGCGATCCCACTACTGCTCGCCACGGAGACTTTTGGCTGCTGGGTTTCCCCTCTGGCCCGGTTCGCCTCTCCTTAGCCAACCTGGACACTCCGGACTCCTCCAGAGTGTCCATATTGATGGCGAGCTTAGTGCGGACACCCAGTCAACGTGAACCCCGCACCAACAGTTGGCCCCGACCTCAGACCCTCCGTCATAACCAGCCTCCGAGTAGCCGGATTACAGGAGACGCCACGCTCCCAGCTGATATACCATTCTACTTATTGTCTATTTGAACATAGAGTATGTCCTCCTTTATTAACATCTACGTTGATATTCACAATACTCACTGTTTAAATACCGTGCACTCTTGTGAGACCGACCATTGACTTCACCTGGTGAACCGTCTACTGGAAATTCTAACCTAACGTATATCGAGCGAAGTTACGCTTGGATGTCGCGCGTACGGCGCGGCGCGGCGCGGCGCGCTCACTTCCATGCGGTACAGTATGCTTCAAAAGTATCCAGTTATAATCGAAGTATCGTTGAAGAGAATAATTGTTTTAATATTGCGATGATTAATCAATGATAGTTTATGTGTGGAACACGATGTGTAGTTATTATATACGTAATAATGTAACTTGTTAGGTATTATAGTAAGTACTCTCATCGTTGTGAAATTGAATTCTTCTTTATTCAATAGATTTTATTTACGTGCATATAATAATATTTATCAAATTAAATTATTATTATATGCAATCGCATTATATTTATATATATTAATTGTTATGTTAATATTATTGTATTTTCAAATGAAAATATTATTATATGCAAATATTATTATTTTACTGTAGATAGAAACTTATAAAAAATGAAATAATGATGATTAGGAACAATTCTTCATTTAAATTCATTTTGTTTTATTACATGTACCTAATTATAAGAAACTTTTTCACTGGTTACGCAAATTTTAATATGTAAAAGTGTTAAAGAAACAAACTTAGAAGTTTAAGAACTGTTTTATATTAGCCATCATTTTAGTTGATGTACTTCATACAAATATAAAAAGGAATAATTCCTAATAACATATTAACAATTACACTTTTATAATTATTTTACTTGAATGGGATGTAAAAGAATATACATGAAATGAAACAGAACTTTAAGAATTAACATGTTGAATGCCCAGAAAATATTGAGGAAATCGTATCAGGCCACGCCTGGTATAAGTAGAAGAATGAAATTAACGCAACGCGCTATTTCATATAGTTATTCAGTCACCAAGCTTTTTCCACTTATACAAGTATATCATTGCAAGTTTACTGTATGATAAAACCCTTTATTGGAGTTGTTATAATAAGTTTATGGTTCCTAAAAATAATAAATTAAATTTAGGGCCCTAAGATTCGGCACCAATGGAGCGATCGCTGCCATTGGTGCGATGGAGATAGCGAGTGCGCGATTCGCGCCGGGAGTCGTGCATTAGCGTAGGCGCGCGCTTCAAGGAATAGCTTTTCTGAGCGGTAATTATCAATAAAAAAAACTCTCTTGAGGCACCCCTTCCCGTTTTCCAATTGGAATAAAACTTTGCAGAACTTATCTTTGGTGACATTGGAACAGATTGTGGGAGCTTGATATTAAAATTTGTTGACTAAAAGTAAATAAGGACCATCCTAATGAGCAGGCAATATAATTGTCACCCAGATATGGGTGACATGGCGTTCAACTTGTTAAAGCATCTACTCTACAAGATTTTCAGGTTTTTCAAATTCGGTTTTTAAAACTAAATTCGAAGCTTAACACTAGAAATAACCGGCGATATATTCCGCTATATTTCTATATTTATGTAGACGTCCTTAAAAAGAAGGATGGACCGAAGAAAGAAATTAATCGTATTATTTATGTTCATTGTGCAACGTTAATCGTGAAAAATCTCAGAAAATGAACGTTATAAATTTGAACATTCTTGTTAAACTCCGGGAACTTTTCATTTTAACTTCTTTACTCACTTAATTTAGGGATAATAATTGATTAAAAATTACAATAGCTGGACATTTAAGTTTATGTGTTCAGTTAAAAATCAACAAGTTATTATCAGACGAATGAAATTAATAATGGTCCCAACTCATATTTTTCAAATAATAATAAAATAATAATACTCATCGTGAATACCATTTCATTTTGCTTGAGTCATGTAACACAAAGGCGCGTTACATGATTGGGTTAAAACTTAAAATCCCCTCGCTTTGTGAGCATCGTTCGGCTCGTGGTTGCTACTGATTTAGCAACGCAATTAGACGAGACTATGGGAAAGGCGCGTTCAATACTTTCAGTTAATTAGTTCGGTTCGTTAATTACAGGACGTACAATTGGCGGTAGAATTATCTTTCATGAAGGTGCTCTTTCGACCGCCTAATTCGAAGACTCAACTCGTCACAGTGAAACCGCAGGTGTGGTTGAAATTGGAATCGTGTTTCTTATTAACAGTTGAACGCCACATCGGTCACCGGTGACCGCCGATGTCAATATTACTAAAACTCGAATCAAATATGTGCTCTCTTGGAAAATAATAATAATATGCCTCAGCATTGCAATTTGTAAATATATAAATATTTATTTATTTATAAATATTTTTTAATACATACATAATTCAACAAAGTGATATTTGTAGTTTAAACAACATATTAGATGAAATCTTAATTACAAAACAGTATTAGAACAAACAATACATCAATACATAATATTATATAATATTATTATAAAAATAATTATTTCTATTGTCTCTGTAATCAATATTATTCTGCCACTTCTTTTATACTCCACTTATACTTTCCAGAAATCATATACGATTCGATTCTTGGCAATATTAACTATTTCCTGATCGATAATTAAGTGTCATGTTCTTCGAATCTTTTGAAAAGTAAGAATTTATTGAATAGTCAGATCGGAGATTCAAAAGAGAGATTTCGAAATTCGGATACACTGTAATCACGTTGTATACACGGTAAAGTTGAGAAAACTAAAACTCGTATCGGATACTCGAATTTCGCAACTCGTTAAGAGCAAACCTGCACCCTGCATTGCGTTTAGGAGATTCGCAACTTCTTTATAGCATGTGTGGTAATCCAGATTATCTAGGCTAGTAATTGTATCATGCTGTAACTGCATGTATTCGGCCATTTAATGTAAACCCAAGTCTGCTTTTACACGATACGTTCCCGAAGGAAAGGTGTCCAAAAAATGCATGTAAAAATATACTGTTTCGATGGAAAACTGGAAAGTTGGTTAAGGACCTAAAAAATCAGCAAAAATAATACAATCTCATTATTTTTACGTGTTTGCACTCTTTACTTCATAAAGACTGCGCATATATATAAAAATATATTATATAAAGCAAATTATCATTTGACAAGAAAAATAACATGTTACTAATTTAGATATGGAAAAATTGGGCAAAATAATGAGTTATGCGTAACAAGATTTTATTCCTTGTCCTTTCTGACAATAAGCTTGCTTGCAAAAAAAGTTTGTGCGAAAACAGAATTGGGTGTATTCGGTTAAAAGTAATAAATTTAAAACATCCTTTTATTAAAAATACATTAAGTTTATTTGTATACGCATTTTACATCTAAACAGGGATAAATTAGCCTCTTAAAACTTTTCAGTTCTGGTTTTAATTTTACGAAACAATATTTGACATTTTTTCGTTGGAAATTAGAATGAGAACATTTTTGTAAAGTTTACGATGTTAAAGCTGTACGCAATTATTATATTATTGTTTCCAGTTCGTATGATTTCGATAACTTTTTCTTTCTTTTGCCATAGAAGTACACATAACCTTTTTCAATACGTAAAAACAAATTTCAAAGTAGAACTACCAAGGTGGTAAAAATTCCTTATCTGCCACTTTTAGTTAAATTATTTCAATATGCGACAGCGTATTGTTTGAGATTGTATATACTTTTATTTGATATACATAACGCGAATAATTGACGTAAGTGTCCATTGGAGAGTAAAACTGTTGCTAGTTGCTCTCGAGAGCATTTCTCGCAAATGGATACAGCGTTGAGAGTAACAGTCGGAGAGCATCGCAAAACCTCTGCGAGTTGATGCGCTGCATGTTGCTCTGAAATGGATACAGAATCGCATTACTCTCGGAGAGTTACTTCCCAAATACGCAGCAGTTTCGTTCTTCTGAAAGTACTCTCGGTGATTTGATATTGATTGGACCTGTTATTGCACTTCATGGGTGGCGATGTAGAGTAGAGAATGTTCGTTTGAGTCTTCGAGGTAAGGGACCCAATAGAGGCTTATGATGTGGTTTGGCTTACTTCAACTCGAATTTTAATACTAAGTGTGCATTTGAGAGTTCTTCCAAGATTTTCTCTCGGGATTACCTCCCAACTTGTGCATCCATGTGAGAGCAACTTCGAAAATATTTACAATTAGTATCAGAGACCTTACTATCGGAAGAAGTATCAAAGCCGTGTCCCACTTTATAAATGACATGTTAGGCAGACGACAAAGTATACATATGTATATATTAGGTGGTCCAAAAAGTTCGTTCCGTTTTCGGCGCGGCGACTTTATTACCTTCTTACCTGAGTAATAAACCACAATACATACTCAGGTAAAAATGTACATATTCCAGTACACTTCTAGTTTTGTTTTCGTGCGAATTAGACGTATTTTTTCAAGTTTTTCTGTAATATCTAAACTAAAATCATGACGGACAACAAAATTCATTTTCGACACATCATGTTATACGAGTTTCGTAAAGGGTATAACGCTTCGGAAACTTCGAGAAATATTTGTGTTGTTTACGGGGAAGGTGCTGTAACAGATCGTACGTGCAGAAAATGGTTTGATCGTTTTCGTGGAGGAAATTTTTCATTAGAAGATGACCATCGCGCTGGACGACCACATACTGCTGACAACAGTGCTGTACGTGCATTAGTGGAGCAAAATCGTTGCATTTAAGTGCGTGAAATTGCATCGGAACTTCAAATGAAAAAATCCACCGTGCATAATTGTTTACGGAAGATGGGATTAATTTCAAAGTTGAATATGTGGGTGCCGCACGAACTGACCGCTCAGACCGCCTGGCAGTTGACTGGCATGGCTCTGTTGAATCGGCATCGAAATGAATCAATTTTAAAAAGAATTGTTACTGGTACTGAGTACCTCCGTACTCTCCTGACATAGCCCCATCAGATTATTATTTATTTCGGTGCATTCAAAATTCGGTTACCGGAAAAAAATTTGAAAACTTTGAGGTCCTCCAAAAGCACGTGGCGGAGTTTTTTAATAAAAAAAGAAAGACTTTTATGCGAAAGGAATTATGAAGCTACCTGAGAAGTGGCAAGAAGTAATTGAAAAGAATGGTGACTATGTATGTGAATAAAATAAATTCTATTTGAAAAAAACGGCGTTTTACTCTAACGGCTGAAAACGGAACGAACTTATTGGACCACCTAATACAATGTACATACATATATGCACATTGCACACATATATACATGTGTATGTTCACTTCGTAAATCACGGAACGATCTATCGAGTTAATAGGTTTTAATTCTTTTTAGAAATAAGTTTATACGGAAATTCAATGTTTCTGTAAATGATTATTTAATAATTGAAAACTCTTGAAGTAATAGTTTGCAGTCTCCAGTTTTCGCAGTAGTAGAACAATGTACTCAACTTCAAACATTTCAAATAATTCCAGTTACCATTTAATTAGTTTTTAAACTCTTACTTTAGTAGAATTTAGTCAGAATTTGTTGGACGGTATAATCATTCAATTACACGCAACTTGTTTTCTTTCCCAATTTCTTACATTTCTATTACATTTCCATCATAGGATTGTCAAATTATCATACACACCTAGTTGAGAATAACGATGAATGAATACGTTGACAGAATTTGAATCTACCATGGCATTCCGCGGATTTGTATAATTCGTTCGACTGCATAACTGAAGAATTTATGGGTATATGCCAGTTTAGCGGAGCACGAGCGAACGATAATAATGTGTCCTCTGTGGTGCTGATTCTGAGAGATCGGGCTGTCACAGAACACCTAACCACCGTATAAAATTACCGATTGATGGATCAACCTATCTGAATAATTTGCCTCTTACTTCGCGGAATATTACGACATGAAATTCGCGTATCAAATGCACCAGAGAAAACTGCTTCTGAATGAGTAGCTGTCTCGTGGGAAACTTTGCAATAAAAGTCCAAGAAACATTACTATATTACACATTAATCGTCTATAGCTCCATGTAACTCTAAAGTCACATAATCGTCTATTCGACACTCAAACGGTTAATTAGATTACGTTATACGAGTTCCTTTCAGACACGACCAAAATTCGGCTATAGAGGGTTTATAGTTTTTTATAGTTATAGTTAATTACAAGACTTTTATGTACATATCAACAAATTAGACTTATTTCAAAGTTGGTCGTTAAATTAATATGTGAAACATTGACTACATATTTTGTGGAAGATTTTCAAATATTCATTTACAGGAATGATGAGCTTTTATGTTTTTTATGCAATACGATCTATAAGGTAATAGAGTGTTTTTCAACCCCTTTTATCTCAGGGCATACTCGAACCTATAGTAACTATTTACTTTTAAACTATATAAATTAATTATGCACATATATTTTTGTTTATGCATATATATTCTTTACTATATTATGTATACCTTTATTATAACAGTGATATACTCGTATAATCAATTTAAAGAGGCTTTAATTTGGATATGTACACTTATTGTGCTTTGGACTTCTTTCAAAAATCTTTTGAAAATCACTGAGCTAATAGAAATTAAAGAATCTTGAATGCAAACCTGTTACTCTTTGTACTTTCCTGTGATAGTAATGATATGAGTTATAATTGATGATCAAGATGAACCGGGTTGCCATTAAACCATGCAAATTGTAGTCTTGATTTCCTTCAATTATTTTCGAACAATCAGACCCAATGAAACAACAGAATTTTAAATATTGTGGCGTTTACCATTTTTGACATGCGCATGTCTTAAGTAGCGTCGATTTGGTTATGATTTGAAACAAGTTGGCCAGTTTTTATCGCATTTTATACTCACTATAGATGAGAACAAGTTTTTCACATCACACGTTCGAAAATGCCGTCTTTTTGAGATAAATCTTTTTGTTGGTTTTCGAAGAAGCGTTGAAAGAATACTAGACATATTTGAGGAATTTTTTTAAACCTCTAACTTTATTAGTTAAGAAAATATGAAGGTCAAGCTCAGTTTTTTAAATGGAACTATATACTAAATACGTTAGTATAATTATTAGTATATATTAGTATAACGCGGTTAATACGTTACACGTTGTACAAAATCGCGTTATAGGAAATCGAAGATAAGAAGCTATGTTATGCTCGACTTAAGTATACGGGGAATCCCAGCATTTTATTATATAGCGCATTGTACGAGAATCGCGTTATATAAAAAACGTCGTCGCAATATCTTTAGCGCGTTGTAGGAACTCGCGTTATACTGGAGTTTGTTGTATTTCAGAATTGCTTAATATTTCCGCATTTCATACTCTTAACTAATGTAGGATTACAGTATTATAAATACAGTAGTAATAATATTCCATCTTTTCTGTCCATGTTTGTTTGTTAATCAAGTTTCATAGAGTAAACAGTATTATATATGTTTACAATGGATTGATTATTTCTTTATAAATATTGTGCTTTTAACGGACTCACTCTCATAATGCATTTTGTGTGTATATCATTTAAATCCAAAAATGTACTTTGTATTTATTAACTGAAGGAAGCAACTTATTATACAATACGAAGTTTGTTGCAAGGTGGTTTCATTATTAATACATAATATAATCTTAATTTTTATTTAAATCTTGTATTTAAATCTGATTGTGAATCTCTATTTAGATCTTGTATTTAAAGACAGCCAGTTGTTCTGTTTGCGGTCTTTCATTTCAGAATAGGCATCCTCGTAAATAAATACAATAAAATGGGAAAAACGTACAAGAATTAAATTTCTTTGATTAAAATCAAATTTCTCATAAAAAATAGAGATTCGGCAGGAGCGTCAATTCATAGTTGACATCGTAATCTCATAAAAATATCTCTTTATAAAAGCAACATAGTTACTGGTTATACCAGTAAATAACGTGATACTATTGCACCCATGTCTCTTTTTATGCGCTAGATGCACTCTATAGAAAAACGCATAAAAGAACCCACAAAAGATACAGCTTTCTGTGCAAAATTAGGGATAATATTTAAGATACCAGCAACACAAAAGAAGCAACTTACACATATTCAGTTGTTTTGTTTATACATAAAAAATTGTAAATTCGAAATTGAAAAGCTTTATTTGTGTGTGGAAATTAATCTCTTCTCCATGAATTCCCAGCAGAACAACGTGAAAAACGAAAATAAATGGATATTATAATAAAAGATTATAATAAAACGATAATAAATAATAAATTACGCTGTTAAAACATTCTACATTTCTTGGATTACTTATTTTTTCCCGCTTTTTTTCTTCACCGTATTAAAAAGAAACTCGGCTGTACTATTACTTCCAACTAAAACTTTCAAACATACGACTTGTAGCTTGCCAGAAACTTCTTTCCGAAAACCGAGAAATATCGAGACAAATTCATTTTTTACATTTACCGTCATTATGTTATAAAAAGAAAGATCTGGCGAATTGTAAAATATACAAAAGGTAGCCAGAACGTTAACGATGATAATGGAATACAAATTACTGGGCACACTGTTAACTGTAAAACGCAGGGAATGATTAAACAGAGCCTTTTAGAAAATGCGCCATTTTGCATGAGATAACTTAACCTATTTGCATGATTTCGCTAGAACTGAAATCGGGCATGTACCACGGATATTTATTTGTTAATGAAAAAGAGCCAAAATTCGCTAAAATGTATAAAAGCACATTTCAATCGATCTCTGACCTAACCTATAACGATTTACACCAATTCATATGTAATTCAATCCATTTATTCATAAATTTCAGAAAATCAAGTTACAAAAATAAATCGAATTTTGTTTCAAACCCAGAAAAAGTACGAATGAAGTATGTATATTTATATGAACTGAAATATTTACTTCAGAAATTTTGAACTGTATGGGAATATTTAAAATGATCAATAATGAAATCAGTGTAAGTTTGTCGCTGTAAACATACTTTATATACTTTTCCGGAATATTCTGCCGTTTGATGCAAATATGTTAATATTACATCCTTACTGTATCCAGAAGAAGTGTCGTTTCACTGTTGGTAATGTAGTACGATGATAAGCACGGGAAAAAAACTATGATGACGTCGAAGGACATCCTGGTGGTTAATCGTCATTGACCCACGGTATCGATCGCAGAAACGTCAATCAACCCCTATCGAAAGTAGTCTAAACAAACCGAACAAGGAAGAAGTAAATCATGAGGTAAAGAAAAGAAGAGGGACAGGTGATAGGACTATCTAACTCAACTAGTGAAAGTTCTTCGGACTCGGCTCACGTGCTTCAGCTTCCCCAGGTATATCACGAGGTGAACTCTTACCGGCGAGCTCAGTATCATCTTCACCGTCTTCAAAACTTCCTGAGTCCCTCTACATCTTCCAAGTCGAACGTTCCTGCGCGCGCATAAACTTACGTAAATTTACTTTCGGACAAATACCGCCTTAAAGTGACCGTCATACTCGTGCTTTTGCTTGATCCTGATGTCGAGTCTCGTTTTATGCGTATCATTTTAATGCGGCTTTGAAGTTATGCAGTGAAGCAAGAAAGCAAGAAATAATAAGTAATCCAAGAAATCTAGACAATTTTAACAGCGTAAAGCACTTATTCATTTATTGTCGTTCTTTTTATGTTTTTCTGCTGGGAATTCGAAGAGAATACAATAATTCCTACAAACAAATCAAGCTTTTCTCGTTCAAATTGAACATCTTTTTATGCATAAATGAAACAAAACAACTGAATGTGTTTGAGTTACCTTTTTCGTGTTGCTGGTATTTCAATAAATTATTCTTAATTTATAAAGGAAGCTATATCTTTTTTTGTGCGGTTTCTTATGCGGGTCTCTGTGGAACGTAACTACCGCGTATAAAGAGGGGTGTACTTTCTTTCGCGAAAAGTGTATTCTAATCTGTGCGGCGTTCTTGAAGTGTTTTGAGTGTCACATCAAAGGACTTGAAGCAAATTTCCTGGTTTACTGGTTCGTATACATTTTTAAATCATAAATATTTCTTTCTTAAATAGAAAGCTGAAGCATTTATAAAGATATGGTTCAAATATTATATTACAATACTATATTATCTTTTGAAAAAGTTCTCTTTTTACCCATGACAATCTATAAAGAAAATCAAAAGTTAATGAAATTTGAGGTATTCGTAAAAAAATCACGCCCCGGAGAACCTCAAAAGAATAGTTTATGTGATAATACTTAAAATAAAAATGAATATTGCCAAAATGTCACATATTTCCATATTACACCGCTACAGTTTTTAACCATTTAATCTAACCAATGAAATCATACCATTACAGTACTATTACGTAATCGTCTAACCGATGCATGTCTTTTACAAGATCGCGTTCAAAATATTAGGGGTACCGGAAAGTAATCAATTATTTTTCACATACTGTATGAAATGCCATTTTCTTTTTCATATTACACATTAGTTTATTAGGTAATAACCATCGTTATCTATGATTCTTGACCAACGATCCACCAGTGCCATGACTCCTTTTTTGAAAAGAAATAACAAATTCTCAACTTTCGACGCGAAAATATTCTCCACTCCCGAATTGATTACTTTCCGGTATCCCTAATAATAAGACTTGAGTGTCTCCTCGAAAATTGTATTGTCATAACTGAGAGTAAACATTTAATATTAATCATCTATGTATTATTAATACTAATAGATAGCGGAAAAAGTTCGTGCGGGTTTTTAAATGAAAATTCAAATTCAAATACTCTGGACATCCTGCAAAGTAATTTTATTTGAAGAAGTTTTTTGGTAATGTACATTTTAGCATTTGTTTCCACCACTCCTTTTCAACGTTCTCTCCTTTTCACGCTTATGCATTCCTTTTTTTGTAAAAATCTGATGTGTTACTCGCAAAGAATGAATTAATTGCTGATTTGATTTTGGCATCATGGCGTTGTCATGTATTATAATTCATTCTTTGTTAGTTAAACACCAGATTTTTACAAAATAGAAATGTATAACTTGTAGAACCTTGGAAAAGAGTTATAGGAATGAATGGTGACTACTTCGCCAAATAATATTACTTCCCAGAATGTGAAGAGTATTTAAATTTTAATTTAAAAATCCGCTACTTAATAGTTGGAACGCAACGAATCCATTTTTTGGGAAATTAAAGTGCGCAGTCAGAATGATTTAGGTGGCTGTCATAATATTAGGTGAATGCAAAAATTTTAGTCCTTTCTCAGCCGCCTTATAAAATTATTTTAAATTGAAATAGTTTCTCGTCGTTCTGTGTCTTTGTAAAGTTGGTTGAAAAAATGTTGAACTTTCTGAGACGTCGTTTGTTAATATTTCACAACAGTTTCCAGTCGATTAAATGAAATGGGAAAAATTCAGAAGCTTGCAAAGACAAAACTTTGGCATACACTTAATTATTACTATTTAATTTTCATTTTTCGCATTACTATTTAAATTAGGTAATCCCATAAGTAATGTTGTTCTTGGACTCTAATCCTGCGTACAAATTTTTTCCAAATGAAAAATATTGACCCGACTAACAAAGAACCCTAGGTACATGTCCGCCTCCGATTGTTTTTGTTTTCACATAAGTTGTATTACGCAAAAAACTAAGCTGCATGTATTTTTTATATGTATCTCTGGAATTTCGGTTTAACTAATTTTGTATGTAGAAAATGAAAATTGCACATGGGTTTAGTTTACCCTTAAAAAACAAACCCATTTAAAAATGAGAATTCCATTTTAGGTGAAAATTCAAAGCACTAAAATTCAAAAGAATAACAAATTTTTATATAAAATTTAAATTATTCTTGGTACACGACAAATCTTTCAGCAGAGGTTTTACCCTTTTAAATTGAAATTCCGCGGATATAAAAAAATACGAGACGCGTAGTTTTTGGAGTACTATAACATACGTATGTGGAAACGAAAAAATCGGTGGGTGACACCCACGTAGGACTGCTTGTAAGTCGAACGCACGTTACACACTGCCGAGAGAGTATTCTTTGCAGGAAGATCCCGTATAACGCGAGTTCCTTCAACGCGCTAAAGATATCGCGACAACTTTTTTCATATAACGCGAGCCTGGTACGACGCGCTGTATAATAAAATTCGGGTATTCTCCGATAACGCGATATCATACAACGCGTAATGTATTACTTAGGAAATAATTATAAGGAAATAATTATAAATATATTATAAAATATATTATTAGGAAAACTTGATTTGCAAAAGTGGTGAATTTGACTTGCAAGTAGGTGGATTTCACTTCCAAAGGGTGAATTTGATTTGCCAAAGGGTAACATTAATTTGCAAAATGGTGTTATTGATTTCTAAAGGGTGAATTTGACTTGCAGCAGGGTAACATTCATTTGCAAAAAGGTGTTTTTGATTTCTAAAGGGTGAATTTGATTTGCCATAGAGCAAGATTCATTTGCAAAATGGTGTTTTTGATTTCTAAAGAATGAATTTGATTTGCAAAATTGTAAATTTCATTTGCAAAAGTGGTGAATTTGACTTGCAAGTTGGTGGATTTCACTTCCAAAGGGTGAATTTGGTTTGCCAAAGGGTAACATTCCTTTGCAAAATGGTGGATTTGATTTCTAAAGGGTGAATTTGATTTGCAAAAGGGGTGAATTAGACATGCAAAATGGTGGATTTGACTTCCAAGCTATGAAAATATTAAGTAATTAATGCAAGAAGGTGATCGCACATCGCTCAGGTATAACAACATAATTGCAGTAATAAATCTGTCTAGACCAACTTATGCAGTTTATTTAACCCTTTGTTTGCAGCGCGTTCTAAAAATAACCATTAACATCGTACGATGCGATATTCGCGTGACAGTATTTGACACTAACTTCTGTCGGTAAAAATATGAAAAAACGAGGAGTTCTTGAGATTCAGTTATTCGATCGGTTATGTCACACATAACAGTATCTTCCACACTATATTAATTCATTAAAAAAATGAAAATTATGGCTGGAGAGTGTAAGTTAATTAATGGATTCAATTATTCGCGTAATGTATATAAAATAAAAGTATATAAAATCTGAAAAGGCAAGAGAAGTCAATTTGACTCCTTTGGTAGTTCTAGTATTAAGAACACATATTCATGCACGCATAATTTATTTTAAAACTACCGACAGCATCAACCACTTTCATCTTTAATTATTATGTGCGCCTTTGGAATATTTATTTACTTCATCTTTAATTATTTATTGTCTTACATCCATTGAATGACCTATATTTACGTGTTACGACAATTTTAAGCTAGTCTTGTTAAGAAATAGTAAATAGTCAAAACTTTAACATAAAAGGCCAATTTAATTAAGTTATTGACAATTAATTTGGATTGCTGAATTATAATATATTTTAATTCTACAATACTATGCAGTGGCGGAACAACCAATTTTGGGACCTCCACAAAATATAATTTTGTGCCCCAGGAAAAAACAACTTATATATAGTTATATCTTTAGTCAGTGTATTTTTAATCTAATTTAAATTAGGGACAATTTTAGTAAAATTAGAAAACAATTTAATAATTATTAATAATCTAATTGTTGAATAGAATTTTATTTGCGTAACTATTCGTGTAGTGTCTACTCAAATTCACTACCGATTGCACGTTTTTATTTGAGATAACCTTAAAACATGAGCACCAAGATAAGGCCGATCAATTTAATAAAGAGATATCATCTACGAGCAACGATAAGAAAAGTACTAGTTCAGTATTAGTAATTGTGGAACGGCCAGCCGTAATTATAACGCCATTCGTTTTCTGTTAGATGGGGAGAAAGTAGAAAAAACTGGAGACAATGGAAATCCCTCCTTTCACGTTATTACATACGATTATTAGTGCAACCCGACGGGTTCCACACGTTCACCATTTTACTTCTAATAAGAAGATACCGGTTGAATAATGAAATAAAGAGAGCAGGTTTTTATTCATGTATCTCGCAATATCTTTCGACTATTTCTTGCTCACTGATACGTCAATTACAACCAAGTCCCTTTTTATGCGGTAGATACGTTCAAGAGAAATCCGCAAGAAAAAGAACACAAAAAAGATATAAGTTTCTTTGTAAAATTAGGGATAATTCTTTGAGATACTAGCAGCACAAAGCAGATAACTTACACATATTTATAATAGTTGTTTTGTTTTGTTGATGCATACAAAGATTTTCAATTCGAACGTGAAAAGCTTTATTTGTGTGTGGGAATTATTCTCTTCTCCATGAATTCCCAGCAGAATAATATAAAAAACGAAAATAAATGGATTACCGCCTTACGCTGTTAAAACATGCTAGATTTCTTGGATTACCAATTTTTATCTTGCTTTTTTGCTTCACCGCATAACTTCGAAACCGCATTAAAAAGATACGCATACAAAGAAACTCGCCTGCACTATTACTTCTAACTAAAACTTCCATACATATTACTTGTAGCTTGTCAGAAATTTGTTTCCGAAAATCGAAAAATATCGAGAGAAATTCACTTTTTACGTTTACCGTCATTATGTTATAAAAAGAAGGATTTGGCGAATTGTAAAATATGCAAAAGATAGCCAGAACCTTAAAGATGATAATGGAATACAAATTACTGGGCACACTGTTAACTGTACAAAGCAGGGAATGATTAATTTATTTTGTTTTTCTGGAATTTAAAATTTTTAAATTTAAATTAAAAAAAGGACATGTCAGTACACAAATGTAACATTGTCACAATCGGAGTCCAAAAACTTTGATTACTTACATACTAGTAAAAACTATCGAATGTTACACTGCATATTTCTTTAAATCGGTTAATCAGCAAAAAGGATATCTACGAAAAATATTTTGTTCAGAAATTGGGCGTCATTGTGAAATTTGACCGATGTTAATATATTTTTAGTATTCCTACACGCGAGCTGTTCGTTTCGGAATCAGAACGAGTAACGAGGGCAATTGTACTACCTTTACATATGAAAATGAGGACTGTTTATTCAGAAAGTAGATCCTGTTTCAAAATAGTCATCATTCAGTGTCCACTTGGTTCACAGAAATTTTGATCAGAGCTTTCTCCCCCCCCTCTCCCTCTTCTGAAACAATTTATTTGTTTATTATTATTAAATGGGTTGCCCCTTTAACACATACAAATACATAGGAATAAAGGTCATTAAAACATATTTCTTATACAAATTCAAACAATGTATTCTAATTATGTCAGTAGCAAATATTATATTGATAATTATGTAAAATAATAATTGTCGTAGACGAAAGTTGGGAATTTGCAAAATAATGTTAATGATTGACGTTCCAATTAATTTGTGTAATTAATACATATTCATAATAGGAAAAGGCTTTATATTTCTTGCGCTTATTAAAAAATATATAAAATTCTAAGCTTTGGTGAAATGAGGTGATTTATAACAGTTACAATTTTCTTGCAAGAAATTCCATTGAATGGATTCATATTTGTGTTCACCAATTCATTATTTTCATATAATATTTTATTTAATATAACTGATGTATTAATTTCTTATTAAATTGCATAAACGTTTTAAGTGAAATACACAGGGTTTTCTACGCGGAAGAAAACCGCGTAAACAATGACCACAAGTACAAAAAAATACAATTTCAAAGAAAAAACACAATATGAGTTATACAAAAATTTGTTATATATATTTTCGCAAAAACTCATAATAAGAATGCAGAAACATCATAATAAATTTGATTCGTTGTCTGTCTGAACTGCAATCTGAAACCATCGAGCTTCTCTTTTTAATGGCACAAAGTCAATATTTTTATTGCTCGACTACGTTCTAGCTGAAAGTAGAGTAATCATCCATAATAGATAAGAAAAAGAGAGGACCGCGTAGTTTGAAGACCTTTATAAAAAGTCCGTGTAAACGGAGGGAGTATTTATGCGTAAATAAAACTCGCGAAAAAGTACCGCGTAAATCGGGGGACGGATGTACTTTCGTCCGTTATAATTGGACTTGTGACAAATGCAAATTTTTCAGTTTTTAGAATTAAATTTTATAATTTGAATACGCCCATATTAATCTAGAAATGGTATAACATAATGGAACATTATAATGCATAATAGCATAAACGGAAAATTTTAAAATATCTAATCTTATCGGTGTTATGTCATTACATTAGTATGCGACAGTGATAAGATCAAGCACATTTGTGTAATTAAGAATGTTTTATAGACCACGAAAAAATTAATAATTGCAGCGGATCGTTGTTCATTCAATTTCAGAAGAAAACATTTTTCGGAGATATCCTTCTTGGTGATCATCCGATTTAAAGAAATATGCATTGTAATTCCGTTGCTTTTTTCCATTGTATCATAGGGTTAATTGCCGTTACTAAATAAATAAATAAATATTCTATAGTTTGTACTAGTGTGTAATCAAAGTTTTTGGATTCAGATTGTAGAAATGTTTCATTTGTGTACTGACATGTTCTTCTTGAATTTTAAATATTACATCTTATTTATTGTAAACTATATACAGTCGGGTCTCTTTTTATGCGTCACCTTTTAATGCGGTTAAGAAGTTATGCGGTGAAACAAAAAAGCAAGAAAAAAATAAGTAGTCCAAGGAATCTAGAAAATTTTAACAGCGTAACGTGCTCCATTTATTTTCGTTCGTTTTATATTATTCTGTTGGGAATTAAGAGAGAAGGAAATAATTCCCATGCAACAAATAAAGCTTTTCTCGTTCGGATTGAAAATCTTTTTATGCATTGACAAAATCGTTCGATTTCTTTTGATACAGATTTCATCCTCAGATCTTTACTTGTTTGGTCATTACGCACAAACCAAGGTGCGTCTACTATCATTATAATTGTAAGTATAACCGATTGTAGAACTTCCAATTCAGATACATGACTTTCAGTAGCCATGATTTGATTTTATGATTGGCATTTTATGCCATGGTTTGATTATGGTTTTATATATTAGTAGTTTATTTGCCATGCTTAGCTTTGAGTTCCTGCTGGTAAGCCAGTACATATCTTGCCTTTTTATTTTGATTTGCTCAGTCTTAGCTCTTATATGTTGCTCCCAAGTCAACCGTGAGTCTAGATGCATTCCTAGATACTTAACCGTTTTGGTCTGTGGTACGATACTATTGTTAACGCGTTAAGCGCCACGCCGGTCCCTAGGGACCGGAGCAAGACTTTCCGTTCAGTCCCGGCCGGTCCCTGCGGACCGGCCACAGACTTTAGGTTCATTATTATACGATCGCGCGTGTCGGGCCTTACACACTGCTTGTCGGTGAGACGGCCGTGTCTGGGCCTGAACGGAACTGCAAGCAAAACGGGCTGGGCACTTAACGTGTTCCGAGAGGAACGATGCCTCTTTTAAAGGTGAATGTGACGTGATTACGTTCATCCGCCTGAGTACACTGCCTTGTGGTACACCTGCTTCAATGTTGTAAACCCCTGAGGTTGATTCTTGCACTTTGACATAAAATGTTCTATCTTCAAGGTAAAATTTGATAAGTTGAAGATAGGCTGACATTGTCCGTGCTTCTAGTGTTAACACGTGTACCGTTTCCCCGACATTGCGGCATTCCACTATTAGTATGTAAAGCGCAGATGGCGAACATTCAATGAAATTGTAGTATATTTTCTTGAAATATATACTATATACTATTTTGTGAAAATGTAAAAAGTCTGTAAAGTATTTTCTTTTAAATATTCATTTTTCGTTGGTAGGAAATATAACCGCCACCATTCGCACTTTGAACAATTGAAATATAATCAGCGTACAATGTGTTAACTGATTGTAACTTGTTGGCCTTTAATAGTAGGAATTTATTGTCGTGGATGTTGCGGCGGTGTGTCAGGAAACGTCTGCCTTTCATGGCAGACGCACGGTTTCCGTTGCCCGGGTTACCGTGATCGAGAAGAGAAGATTACCGCGTAGAAACAACAGATCCATTACTCGACTATAAATACAGGCTAATTATTAAGTGCTCTTCTGCAGTTGCTCCAGTAATTGTTGCGAAAAGAATGTTAAACAACGTAATACAGCTCTCTGGAAATGAATAT
This sequence comes from Nysson spinosus, assembly GCA_910591585.2. Taxonomy (NCBI): domain Eukaryota; kingdom Metazoa; phylum Arthropoda; class Insecta; order Hymenoptera; family Crabronidae; genus Nysson; species Nysson spinosus. The sequence continues at coordinate 301,960 of OU342852.1, read as the reverse complement.
GCTAAACTACTCTGCAATTTCGATCGCAACGTTAACTGGCTATTCATTAATAATACAATTATGTATTTAACACTAGAACTACCAGAGCGGTCAGAATGACTTGTCCGCCATTTATAATTTAATTGTACGAATATACAACCCCGTAATGTTTGAGGTTTTATAGACTTTTATTGTATACGCATAACGCAAATAATTAAATCCGTTAATTAACTTATATCCTCCAGCTTTAATTTATATGTATATAAATAAATGTGTAAGCATGACTGAGTTTATGTTCCGTAGCTCTAGTGTTAAAGTATTCTTTATAAATATTCTTAGAATATCTGAAAAATGCATTTAATTCTATATATTTGTTGATTAATTTGATTAGCAATCATTTGTTCTTTATTCATATATTAATTTTATATTAATACGTTACTTATTATGAGTTACATTTCTACTCTAAATTTTCACTAAATCGTTATGATTTAAATATAATTGATGATTGGTACAATTTGATTAATAAAGTACCTAATTCTTTATAATAATATGTCCGTGAATGAATTAACAATTATACGTTTAAGATTTGTTTTGGCATGCATTGATTACAATGAGGGAGTATTTAATTAATTATTATAATAAGCTACTTAAACATAAACATTTCTTTATTTTCTTAATGTCTTTGTTGATTAGTAACGCGTTAAAACTTTATTTACCATTATATATTCATAGGCTACATTATTAATGTTAGTTTCATTATCAGTGCAATTATCATTCATATTTAAAACGATGCAATGATTGTTTTTAATTTAATACGATTTAATACAGTTGGTCGATTACAAGAATTCAGTAATTATGTCACCTGTTCTGCATCGCGAAGGTTCACTTCAGAATGAGATCAGATAAACACAGTCGAGTCTCTTTTTACGCGGTGGATACGGTCCACAGAAATCCGCATAAAAAACACACAAATCAAGATATAGCTTTTTTTTGCAAAATCAGTGATAATTTTTAGAGATACCAGCAGCACAAAAGAAACGACTCATATAATATACATTTAGTTGTTCCGCTTTGTTTACGCATAAAAAGATTTTAAATTCGAACGAGAAAAGCTTTATTTGTATGTGGGAATTATTCTCTTCTCTCTTAATTTCCAGCAGAAAAACATAAAAAGAACGAAAATAAATGGATAAGCGCGCTACGCTGTTAAAACTTTCTAGATTCCTTGGATTAATTATTTTTCCTTGCTTTTTTGCTTCACCACATAACTTCGAAGTCCCATTAAAAATATACGCGTAAGAAGAGACTCGACTGTATTTACATTCAACCTGGTCACGGGATTTAACTGACATGCAATCACATTATCTCTAATCCTGAATTCTCAAGAGGTTAATATTTCCGATAAATTTAATCCTCTGACTGCGGCGTGTTCTAAAAATAACCATTAACATCGTACGATGCGATATTCGCGTGACAGTAGTCGACACTAAATTGCGTCGGTAAAAATAAGAAAACTCGAGGTGTCATTGCGATCCAATTATTCGAGCGGTTGTTATATGACACATAGCAGTATGTTGCATATTGTATTAATTTACTAAAAAGGTGAATGCGTGGTACCGAGAAAAATTTACTGGTCGTATATATACGCCTTTCGTATATATTCATGGATATATGAGAGCGTATATGTACGCCTTTCGCGGTCAAAGGGCTAATGATCATTTTGTAAACACGCAATAGGCTTCTCCATGAATCTTTATCTTCCATTCAAGTAAAATAAGAAACATAAACCTAATGTACAAGAGAATGCAAAATTCCTACATAATAATTCTCTTAGGTGCTAATAAATAACAATAGGGAATAAAGAAAGGTTGTATCATGTCTAGCATTACATGTAGGGGTAACGTTTCGGAAATCAGTAATTGCAAGGCACGAAGGAATGGTTTTTGTATTATTAGCCAGAAAGTATTTATCGCTGTCAAGATGATCACGGGCGCAAAGTTATAATCTAGAAAGACAGTTGGTAGACTATTGCGTGAACTATCAAGTAATGTCGGGCATTAGTTGCTCTGAATGGTCGATCTAATATTCATCATTGTCTCGCGAATCACGACTGACACGCCATCTCGACCGCCAAGTAGGTCGAGAACGAGTCGAGTCGAGTCGTTCCCTTGATTTACGTTTACGTTACTAAACGAGGCTACGTTTCCCGATCGTGAGAAAACCTCCTGTTTCACGAAACCTGCTTCTTTGACAATAGTCTCGTTGTAACAGGTCTCAGAACATTTGTTGCATGAACCACTGATACCATCTTGGTTTTTAATAGCAACAACTTTACAATTTTATCCACTTGTTGCTTTGGAAACTCTGGAAGTTGACGTTGCATACTTCGACTACCGCGCAAGAAATAGGTTCTGAATTAATAAAAGGTTCAAGTGTTCACTAGTATAGGTAGTTAACTAGTATTGTAGTTAACTTGATTTTATATTTTTAGAATTAGTTTAAGGGTTGGAATTTTGTGGGTTAATAGTTGACGAGCGGCGTGTACATGGTGATGGATCTTTAAAAAAAAAGAGAGAGTCGAGTAGCGAGAGCGAAGGAGTTTGGTTGATTTGGTTGAGAATACATTTTAAAATATTATATTTCTGTTCTAATCTTAATTATTAAATAACATCAAGTTCTTTATTCGTTTCCCGTGATTTCGTTTATCTCGAGAACCTCATCCCCCTACAATAGTATTATTATATTTTCCGTAGTATCAGATACTGGAAAGAGTTCGTGAGGATTTTTAAATCAAAATTCAAATACTCTGGACATTCTAGAAAGTATTATAATTTTATGCAACGTTTTAGTCTCTCTTTATTTCTATAACTCTTTTCCAAGGCTTTACTAGCTTACACAGGTTTTGCACTCCAAGTGCAACTCTTTTACAGATCGTATTCACCTATTTGCACTCCCAATTAACCATTTTGCAGATCATATTCACCTTTCGGCAAATCAAGCATTTCTACAAATTTGATTTCTTAAGCTATTATAATAAAACTAAAATCCAATGTAAAGTTATTTGTCCGAAATAAAAATTTGATTGCAGTACTTAAATATAAAATAACATCAAATAAAATCCAATATGGCATAAAATTAATATAAAATACTTATTTTGTGCATTGTCACTTATCATAATTCATTCTCTCCGAGTAAAACATCAGATTTTAACAAAAATGGAACGTATAAGCTTGTAGAACGTTGGAAAAAAGTTGTAGAAATGAATAGTGACTACTTCGCCAAATAAAATTATTTTTCCGAATGACCATAGTATTTGAATTTGAATTTAAAAGTCCGTACGAACTTTTTCCGGTACCTAATACTTTGATGAATTTTTATCCAGTAGTTATTACTTGCTTTAGGTTTATTACATGTTAACATATTTTTGTCACTACGCCGTGCTACCGTGTCGTATCGGCAATTTTGGATAGCCGTTATCTGTCTTTAATTCGAACATCTGTTTCCTTTAATTTATCTATATTACTCATTTATGTACACAGCTGAAGAGATGCATTACCTTTCTATATGATATAATTCGAATTTTAATCTATATGGTATAGTATCTTATGAAATTTCAATTCATCACTTCAATGAGTAATTTTTAAAATCTAACTTTATAACACAAGAACAGTGGCTCAAATAAATTCACTCTTACTAACTCGTTCTTGAATTGCCCCCCTTAAAAACCAAATTGCCCTCCTGTTGTGCGTGTGACCCACGTTCGGAACTACGGATCTAATGTCACGTTAGAGGAGTATAAATATTGGCTTATACAATTTTGAATACAATGCGGAATTTGTATTGTACTGTGCGTAGTTTGTACCAATAAATTCATATTTATAAATATCAGACTTTTTTAGGAAGAGCTTTCACTAACACAAACTTGAGTCTTTAGAAAGAGAACAGAGATGTAAGACTGGCAATGCACCTGCAACGGTGCATCCATATTACGCGACTATGGAAGAGATCGTGTGAACCAGGATTCTAGTAGCATTAAAACATACGTTTAGTGAATGCCAAACGTTACATCTTCTTTTAGGAACATCGTAGACCAGAACTGTCGTATTATAAAATAAACGCACAATTTATTATTCTAGAATCTAGATAATTGAATCTTGAGTAATTGAGTAGTAGGTTTATGGTAAACAGGCAATTATCCTGTGGCAACTCATGTTCCATTGAGTTGTCCAGAAAGTTCGTGCCAATTTTTAAGGAAAATTCAGAGGAAACATTTGTATACTTCGATATAATTTATTCAATTATGTAGGCACCATTTTGTTCCACCTTTCTTCACTTTTCACGCAACTTGAAGACTCCATTCTCCCAGAACTTCTTAGTTTTCGTTAGAAAAGCTACTGAAAATTGCCACGAATTACGGTAGATTGGTTCCCCGAAAATGCCGTGTAAATTGAAATCGTCCAATTCGAATCCGAATTTCACATTGAACATGAATAGGTAATAAATTTAACAAATCCGTATGAAACATATTTTTAAATAAAAACTCGTTAATTCAAGCAAGATATACCATAATTCAAGAATACATATTTTCTTCCGCTTTTCTTCAAGCGTGTTAAATCGAAATCGTGCAATTCGACTGCGGTGTAAATTGAGGACTAACGATAAGTACATTCACATTTACTATCATATTGATCTATATACTGTCCAGTCTCTTTTTATGCGGTAGATACGTTTCACAGAAAGCTGCATATAAAAAAATCGCCCATAAAGAACTTAAGACTTACTTAACTTACGCTGAAAAATTAGGGATACATTCCGTAATTTTTTAAAACCGCATAAAACCAAAGCAATGAGTTAAAATACATCTAAAATCGCATAAAAACGTTTATTATAATTCAGGAAAATAAGAATGCCTGCAAAATTCGTTCGAAAATCTAAAAGAAATTGATATAAAACTTAAAATTAATGTGCCTTAAAACTTTCTTCATTTAATGTTATTGAAAAGTAACAAATCTTTTTATATTTTCTCAGCAGAATCTAACAATATTCGGCACCGTTTGCGAACTGGTGCGAAATCACTTCTTATATGTGTATACAACGTGCAATGTGTATATATATACACAATATACAACGTGGAAACCCGAAACTGCAAAGAATATGCACCGCATAACTTCAAAACTGCATTAAAACGAAACGCATAAGAAGCCACTTGACTGTATTCTTGAAAACAATTTGCAGAAATTCGAGATACGAAATGTAATTGCTGACAGATATCCAGTAGGTATCGATTATAAGTTTAACGGAATCTATGATAAATGTAGAGCTAATAGAGTTGCGATCGATATTTAGAGATCGGGTAAGCGTTAAGTAAGATTTATACTCTCAATGTTCGTCCAATTAGCATCCGAGGTGCAGTGAATGCCCTGCGGAAATTTTACGATCGTGCGAGTGAAGGAATTCAAAAGTGAAGCTAACATAAATTCCGACATTAACATTCACCGTACCTGACGAATCGAGAGCAAGGAAAATTATGTCCGCATTGCATTGCAAAAGCGAATTGTACTCGCGTGCTCTCTGAAACGGATCTACTCTCGTTACAAGTTTACAACAGCCAATCTTATTGTGACTTACTTACTAAACAAAAATTGATATGATATCAATTTTGTAGATCTTGATCAGAAAAACGAAAAGGTCTAATACAATGTTTTTATAAAGCTTACCGTTTTTCTAAAAAATGACATTCTTAAACGCTTCTGCTTTCCGTGTGCGCAATTTTAGACGTTCACGCAGGCGCGTACAACCGGTGGTACAAAGGTGGTTGTCTCATTGGGCAGCGCATACCACTGGTGGCTCAAACGGAGCTAATCAGATAGCTCATCTCAATAAACAATATCGTTTTTGCTGGTGATAAAAAGTCTTAAAATTCCAGTTCCAAAACGAATAAAAAGTGAAATCATTTCATTTAAGAAGGGGAAAGGTACAATTAATAGAACCAATATAGCGAAATATAAATTACAGAGCTGGCGTTAATGTGTTAAACGAAACTCTGAACCGTTGGATGTGAAAAAGACTAAGAATTCTTATGAAATAATGAAACGAATATTAAATCAGTGTGAAAGGTATTTCGTTTTCATTTTTTTCAATTTTTTATTAGCCTACGAAGATTAAAACATTTTTCGTAGATATCCTTTTTGGTGATTACTTATTTTTTCTTGCTTTTTGTTTGTTTCACCGCATAACTTCGAAACCGCGTAAGAAAGGTACGCATAGAAAGAGACTCGACCACTTATAAAACTAACTTAAGCAAGACTGTTAACATATGCAGGAATATTAAAATATATTAAAGCATTAAAATGTATTACAATAAAATGAGCATTATGCGGATATTGAAACAAAATGAGATTGCCGTGGTGACTTAAATTTGGAAATCATTAGCGAAACTCTACGAATTGAAGTATCTGTGACAGTTTCGTTGATGGTGCGCCTGTACGTGTAAAAAAGTATTAGATCATATTCTTATTAGTCTAATAATTGCAAAGACGTGAGTTGTGATCTTCTCCTTCACCGCTGTGGGAAGTAAAAGTTGACCCGACCTCTTGTTGCAATTCCTGGTTCCGGTTGATTGGAAGCACCTCACACTTACGTAGGGAATACATCTTACGATTACGTCATCTCGAGGAATCAAACTTTCTCCGCGCTACAAATATAATACGTTCGATATTGAAAATGAACCTCGACGTATCACACGCATAATGATGAGTAAATATTAATTTTGATTTCCCTCTCAGCTAAGTTTAGAAATAATGTTATTTGTTTATGTACTATTTGTATACGTACGGAAAATAGTTTACAAACAAAAATAAGCCTTACAAGCTAAAAACCGACCGATAGCAATAAATGGACCCGCCCGATTTAAAGGTAACCAAATTTTATTATACCCAGCTGCCAATACAATAAGTGTCTGCATGGCAAGAAAATAGTTTAATATTAATGGTAAAATTATAAAATGCGCAAAGGTTTTGTATTCTATTTACTTTAATGTTCATTCGAACGTTTAAAGTAAACCAAACCAAAAGTGATCCCAAACTTCTGACCGGTAGTGTACGTTACTGTACATATGTATATGTATATCTCGTGGCAATTGCCTATCAGCAATATATTATACGTCATTCGATAGCTTTTCTTTTATTTGTATGTGATTGTTAAATAATGGTGGAGAATACATTGTAGATTAATTCGTACTAAATATTTGAAAAGAAAACACAATTTTTGACATTCGATTAAACCGCACAAACTTATGGAATAATTCAATATAAATTGTACTTAATAGTATTAAAACAAGATGATGTTATTGAAAATGTTCGCCTTTCAGTCTTATATAATATGTCTGACATTTGGGTTACTTTATTATTATTGTGCAGAAATTAGAGAATTTAGACAACAATAACTATATACTTACAAAGTTTCCAGTAATCCGAAAGGTTGTCTAAAAACACTTCAACGTGGTTTCACAGTGTAGATTATTTTATAGCAAATATTTGTGATGTGTTATTCGTGTGAGGAACATACATATGTATTATACATACAATTACGCTCGTGTCTCTTTTTAATGCGGTTTCGAAGTTATGCGGTGAAGAAAAAAACAAGAAAAAATAAGTAATCCATGAAATCTAGAAAGTTTTAACAACATAACACGCTTATCCATTTATTTTCGTTCTTTTTCTGTTTTTCTACTGGAAATTAAGAGAGAAGAGAATATTTGCCACACGCAAATAAGCCTTTCTCGTTCGAATTTAAAATCTCTTTATGCATAAACAAAACAAAACAACTGAATGTATGTAAGTTACCTCTTTTTTGTTGGTATCTCAAAAAATTATCCCTACTTTTACAAAGAAAATTATATCTTTTTTGTGCGATTCTTTATGCGGATTTCGGTGGAACGTATCTACCGCATAAAAAGAGACTTGAGTGAACTGGAAATAATGGTAATTTCTCCACGGTGATTTCCTGTGCAAATAATATGTTTCTGTGTAAATAATAATTACGCTAGCTATTTTGACCCTTAATTAGAGTTGGTTAAGCAACAAAGGCAAATGACGAAGCGTTTCACTTTTGAACGCCTTTCCGTTTCAGCACCATTCACATCCGGCAGTCGTTAATCAGGTTTTCGAGCGACACATTTGAAATATTACGTTCATTATAAAATTCGTTTCGGAATCTAAGCGTCTTGTTTCATAATAAGCGAATCTTCATATACATTTACATACCTCTGGTAATTACGTTTAAAGAATGTAGGAAACATGTCCTGATTATAGCATGCTATATATAGTTTTTTTGCAATCCATGAAATATATCATACTACATCTGTCCAGAAATAAGTGTCCTATTTAGGACTTTTATGGAAATTGAACGAAAGCAAGCCTTGACCTTCACCAAACGAATGTCCAATGTGACAATCAGAGTGAGTTGAGTTTTTTATAAACAAATTGGATTTTTTTGCGTTATATGTGAATAAGAATAGTTTTTCGTTTAAAACAGTTTCTTTATAGAAAATTTCAAACCTCGAGTTGACCCAAATATGGACAAAAAAAACAATGCTTTGGCCACAAATTCTCAAAAGAAATACAATTTTCCCCCAAAGAGACATCAAACCCTGTACCAATCATTATTAGAACTCACCGACGGCATAATTATTATATAAATATAACCTGTCTAATATGCTTTACAATATTGTAAATTAAATTATATTGAGTTCAATTCTTTTTTAGGAAACGGACACTTATTTACGGACAGCGGAAGTAATACTTAATTGTATCAGAAAATAGCAAATTGATAAAAATCGTAAATCTGCTCCACACTTATTGTGCATTAATGAATTAGTTACTTAAACGTAATTCTTGGTAATTGTTAATATCAAAAGAATTGAGATGCTTGCATAAATGAATAAACTTAAGCTACTCCGATTATAAGAATATAAAATAATGCAAGCAATATTCTGATGGCCGATTCATACTACGATGTACAGTAACGTTTACTTTAACCGTTAGAATAAACATTAAAAGTAAATCGAATATCAAACCTTTGTCCATTTTATAATTTTACCATTAATATTAAACTATTTTCTTGCCATGCAGACACATATTGTATTGGCACCTGGGTATAATAAGATTTTGTTAGCTTTAAAATCGGTCGGGTCCGTTTATTGCTAACGGTCGGTTTTTAGTTTCCCCACAAGAAATTACTTTACTACAAGAAGGTTGGCGAACTATGCAGCAAGAAACATTACACAAACTTGTCGGGGTATGTCAAAAGTATGTAAAATAGTAATAATGAAAAAAGGGGGATACTTGGACGAATCGCGTATTAAGCGAAATGTATAATTAATATAGAATAAAATATACGAAATTTATACGACTCTTGTATCTTATAATATCAACATACATCAATCTACAGATATACCCAAAGAAAAGTATCCCATTCTATTTTATAGACAAGATATTTAATAATTTGCTTAACGATAGTAAGTGATCCCAACCTTATGGCCCGTAGTGTACATATAAAAAGAGTTGCTGGATTCTGGGTTTAATAATTAATTCATGATGTTGAAAGTAGAAAACAATATAAAGGAAGTTATGAGACGTGCGTAAGGTGGAAATAATTTACAATGAGTCAAATGTAATATTTAAAAACAAGAACACGTTGATACATAAATAAGAAGCTTTTGTAATCGGAATTAAAAAACTGCCATTACATCCTCTATTTTATAATAGATGCCTTTAAAGTAGGTATTATTAAGGTGGCACTCTATCCACTCATAAAAAAGATTGTATAAAAAGAAAGCTATCTTCATCAAAACCTCTTTTATTTGTGAAGTTCTTCTGCAATATATAATTCATTCAAAATTTGCGGACAAACTGGCGTGAAATTTATTCGTACATTGAAAGAGTCATATTAAAGTAAAAGGAGTCATTGATGGATTACAAGAGTATAATTTAAATATCTTAAAGCCATGGCGATCCCACATAAAAGGCGTCGAATAAAAAGTATCACTTTCGATAGTTCTACTTGCGTTATGTATAACACAATGTACAGTGTGATGAAAAAAGGGTTCATAACTTCTAGAATAGATACTATTTGAAATAATGAGCGTTAACATATGTTAACGTGGGTCGAAAGATTAATATAATACTTTCAAAGTTATAAACCATTTTTTGTTTCTGTTAAAGCGAGTGGCTTTTTTAGTAAATTCTTCGAACTTTGTTTCCGTATGAATCAAATTGTGAATATTTCCATACAAATTATGGATAAATATTAATTTTTTTATGAGATTCGTTGCGAAGTTCTCTAAGAATCTGTACATACAACTTATCTGTTAAAATGTTTTAAACAAAGTTCTATAAGGTTTTTGTTAAAACTACTGTACGAAACTTTTTATATTCACCTCGTAGTTACGACCAAAAGCGGATAAATACTTGAAATTGCTTAATTGAAAGTGAAACGAGAAAGTAATTAAAGAGTAGCAATCTGTTCTGCGATTTACGATTATTTTATTATTTTAATTTACTAGCTCACTACTATTGCTAATAATAAACGAAAAGAAAAGAAATTTGATTTGCAGAAATCTGAATATGATCTGCAAGAGGGTTAATTTGGAGTGAAAAGCCTATACCGTTTGTTTTACAATCGAAAACAAATTTTAGTCCCACGAGATTTAGCAATTCACCTGCTGCCAACTTATTATAAAATTAGCAGGATCTCGTTTTCGTGTACCTGTCCATCTATACGTAACATCCAAATACTTTTATGACACTTGTCTTCCTGTTTGACCCTCGCCAATGTAACAGGCAACTGAAATATACTATTTGGCAATCAGTTTCTCTTTATCGACAGTTGCCATGGATACAATCGCCCTACATTATCCCACAGCCTCGTTCTAATTACGTCCTGCGAGAAAATCTTTTGCAATCCCATCTCTGCGGTAGGTAATGCATCTATCTCATTAGATTGAAATCATTCTACCGGTGAATGGAGAATTTCACACTAGCACTCGTTACTTCTTTACTACAACTTTAATGTAAATAATTGTTTTCATTTACTAATTCAGCACAAAATGTTTCATCTTACTTTCACGTTGCTAAATGTATTCTGTATGAAATTAAGTGGGGATGTATGAGTCATTAACATTGAAACAGTATTTGCGATTAACTGATTTGTAGATAGTTTAAAAAGGATCGTTCCCCTGAATGATTGATTATAAAGATCTCATCAACCATACTTTTTTGGTACGTGTCTTTCAACATTTAGTTCGAGCCTGTTTAAAAAACCATGATGTAATCAGGAACTTTATCTGATTAATTTATTTTGCAGTGATGTGTAATATTCAGAATCCATGCGGAATGTGATGTGGATCCTTCCCCAAAATTTGATGTTTTTATGATTTGATAATTGTGATTTTATCTATGCCCATTAAAATGAATATTAATAATATATTTGCAATGCCAGTTAATATATAAGATTTTTGTTGAACCTGTGATAAGGAGGTCGAAAGATGTTAACAATAAATAGATTCTAAATGGGAAGATTGTACCCATTTATAATCTAAAAAGCTTTTAATCATTCCTTCCGGAAGAGTAACTTGGGCCATTCTCATAATTACAGGCACATCTGTCCTCCTGCGAATTAATGAAGAAAATACAAATTATTTATAACTTCCTTTAATCGAATTCATAGCTTATCATGCTATAAACTAGAGAGAAATGATATTTTCTCTTTTTCAAGTGTTGTAAATACTGTTATTATTTACGATAGTATTATTTATTATTATTTATTATTATTTACGATATGGAAATACGTTCTAAGTCAAATACAAGTACTGTTTGCAAGATCTCCCATTTATTTATAATTTTTTTTCAATAATAATATGCCGAATAGTCTTGTTTCCTTCGTAACTGACATCATTGTGTAAGAACTGCAACATGCTCAAATATGGGCGTCATTAGCAGAATAACGTAAGAAAATCAACGTGTATGCAAACCTATGTAGACCAGATTTCGTTGGTTGATGTTTCACACTATCTCGATTGTGCACATTATCTGCTTTCTTAATTCTTAATTAGGTTTCCACGTTGGTTGTAAAACTAGATTAGGATTGTTAGCAAACATCTCTTTCTCTGTAAATATACTGTAGCAATTTGAGTACAAGTTTCAGGACATTAAATTGCCGTGAAAACGATTAATACGCTAAGAATACCTTGGAAACGCAATTAAAAACGAGACATGAGTACAATTAGATTTAACGAAGGTTTTACAAAGTGATTCTGATATTCTTTTCTTCATGTTAAAGAATTCAGTAGGGGTTTTTAGGAAGCTGATTCTAATCGGCTGCTAAAATGAAATTCAATTAGTGTCCAACCAATTTTGACTTATTTCTGTTTTGTGATACCGAATAGACGATTTTTCAAAATTTGTTGCGCTGAAAACGAATCCATAAACCGTTTCTCTTCAGCAGTTTCAGTTTTCGAACAAATTAATTTTGAACAAAAAGGGTCGCTTTCGTCCTTTGAATAAGATTTGTGACGTAAGCAGAAAAATTAGGTAGGTGTTAGTAATTGCACAAAATTCTGTGGACTTTGCGAATAAAATGATTTAAATTACTTTTGCAAATCTATAAGAATCGCCTATTCGTTGTTACAAAGTTTTTTTGTGTTGGATAGTATAATACCTTTGTATCGCAATGTAAAGCGAAACTTGTATGACACAGTTAGATTTAATGAAGGTTTTACAAAGTGGCTCTGACATTCTTTACTTCATATTAAGAATTACGTATGCGATTTTAGGAAGCTGGTTCTAATCGGTTCCTAACACTAAATTCATTTATTATTGATTATTAATTAACTAAATTAAAGTTAATGAAGAAATTTCGCAAACGCAGCTCTTATTCACGATTTTCAACGAAATATGTATTTTAAATGGTGTTTGATTAGAAAAAGTGAATTATGTTGCAACATAACCTCAATTGAATGATTGCTAAAGCAAACATGAACGATTCATTCCTGTAGTAGAAAGCGAACCGAACAATATAAGTTTTGCATTCCAAATGAATCCTTTTGCAGATGACATTCACCTTTTTGCAAATCACTCCTTACATTGGATTTTATTTTTATTATAATGGTTTAGGAAAACAAATGCTTAGAAAAGTTTGATTAGCAAAAGGGTGAATTTGATTTGCAAAAAGCTGAATATGATCTGGAAAATGATTAAATTGGAGCGAAAAAGGTAAATATGATCTGCAAAAGGATTAATTTGGCGTGCAAAACTTATAGTGCTCGATTCGTATTCACCTTTTTGCAAATCAAATTAAATTGGATTTTGCTTTTATTACAATGGTTTAAGAAAAGAGATGCTCAGAAGGGCTTGATTTGCAAAAAGGTGAATATAATATGCAAAATAGTTCATTTGAAGTGCAAAAAGGTACATGTAATCTGCAAAAGGATTAATTTGAAGTGAAAAACCTGTAATGAAAAGGTATAGCCGGATAAGGGGGTCAAAAATGATCCTTAACCAAATTCAACTTGCGATAGGCCGTTCGATAGCTTATGAAGAAAAAACAATCTGTGCCAAGTTTTAACTTTGTATCTCGACTGGGGGGAGTAAAGGGCAAAAACACAAAATCACGTTTTTGCTCAATTTCTATCAACTTATTGCATGAACAATTTTGAATAAAAATCAGGGACGCTTCCATTAACGAAATACATATTATAAAATTTTTTCTGATTTTTAAATTGCAAATCCAAGCTGTGAAAAATAAAGAACGAAAAAAAATGTCGATTTTGTATTGAAGGAGTCGCAGAACAAGATTGATATTTTTCGATTAAATACTTATTATTGATACTATTTCGGGACATATTCTGGGACGAGTATCTAATTGTAGGAACACGATTTATATGGCGTCTGAGGTAGCAAAGCTTGTTTAACTTCTATGTTTAACGAGGCAAACGAGTATTTCACGTGGAACAATTAACTTTGCTCGAGTCTCTGTTAACCTCCTGAGATGCAACCGGTTACGAATCGTTGCATTGTGCAGTCGTTAGTGGTTGTAACCACGTGAGAGGGACTGCGTTGCAATGTTGGGCTCAACAATGAAAGTAAATGGAAGTTTCATTTACAATTCATAAAGATATTCAGGAACCAGTGTCTTGTCGGAGAGAAATCTCTACTTGTATTCTAAATTTCTATGTAATACCCTTTCAAAAGCTGACACACTTACACACAGCTTGCTTTCTTTTCGGAAGATCAAACAGGATCACATCTAATAAACATATAACTTTTGTTTGATACTTTTATTAGTTGTGGATGACTCATTAAATATTGATATGTACAGATTTGACACTCCAAATTAACCATTTTGTTGATCAAGCTTTTCTACAAATTCCATAAAATTCAATGCAATGTTATTGTTCCGAAATTAAAACTTTATTGCATGTATGTAATAATACTTAACCATAAAATAGCTTAAAATGAGATAAAATTAACATAAAATACTTATGAATCTACATATTTGTATACAAATATTGTTGGTGTTAATTTGGAGTGCAAAACCTGTATAATTCATGTTTACACATTTGGTGAATTAGGAATTGTGGTCCATTCGATTTTCAGATATTAACCCTTTGACTGCGAAAGGCGTATACGCCACATTTATGATGCGCTCCACGCCGGCATGAGTTCCCCAAGCGCTCACGTGCGCGCACTTGAAATGTGGCGTCTGAGAACCCCTGCTGACAATCCGTGACTTCCTCAACTTTTTGGCTTTTATTTACGACACTGAAGTCTACTTTGCATATTTTAGGAATGCATTTTAAAGAGAAATGTCTGCTCCATCGCGTAGAGTGATTAGAATCCCAGTCAGAGGTCTAATTTTTCCGAAAAGCGTCTAGCCGGTTAAGGGGGTCAAAAGTGCCCCTAAACCACATTGGACTTGCGATGGGTCATTCGATAGCGTATTGAAAAAAATCAATGGCACGTCAGTTAGCGATATACATATTATAGAATTTTTTCAGATTTTTATCTTGCGAATCCAAGCTGTGAAAAATAAAAAAAAAACCCAAAAATGCCGAAAGTGGAAGTGTAAATGTGTATGATTCATTTATATGTACGTGCCTCTACTTAGCAGTTTGTAGCATCAACGGTTAGTTTTGCTCAGATTTTTGACGCATACACATCGTAAGAATATCATGGCAAGTTATCCAAAAGGTACAAAACCGACTTCTGAACGGGCTTCGAAACCGCGTAAACGTCAATTCCATGGTAATCGCTGCGTAAGAAAAACAGACTATGAAGAGTTGGATACGAGCAGTAGCGCGAAAAAATGGTCGACTGCGAGCAGCGATGATATAATTTTTAATCCACTTCATTGTTATAGAATCGTTGAATTTCTCACAGTTTTTCAAGCGATTGCTGGTATTGTAATCTGCGGATCGTGCAAACAGAAAATAAAATTTGAAGAGAGCGGACATCGAGGCTTAGGTTTCAAAATTATTTTATCGTGTTTGTGCGGTCGGAAAGAAATTAATTCAAATCCGTTAATAAACACCGGCTACGAAATAAACAGACGAGTCGTGTTTGTTATGAGGCTACTTGGTGTTGGACGAGAAGGCATCAACGTATTTTGCGGACTCATGGACCTATGCCAAGGGTTGGCGAAATCAACCTATGATAATATAGTGCAGCACATTCACTCGGCATCGGAATCGATGTTCAATACAGTCACCGAGAAAGCAGTCAAACAGGAGCGAGAAATGAATATAGAAAACGGGAACATCGAAACTCATTTGAAAGTGTCCGGCGATGCATCCTGGAAAAAACGTGGCTTTACTTCATTGTACGGTGTAACAACTCTCATTGGGCAGAACAGTGGCAAAGTAGTCGACCTTATAGTGAAAAGTGCATATTGCCACAGCTGTACTCTGAACAAGAAATCACTAGACGATGAAGAATTTGAAAAGTGGTACGAAACTCAGGAAGAATCATGCTCTTCAAACCACCAAGGTTCAGCAGGAAAGATGGAGGTGGACTCTATTATCGAAATGTTTTTAAGATCCGACGACAAATTTGGCGTAAAATACAGAAATTGCATGGGCGACGGTGATTCGAAAACTTTTGCGGGTATTTTGAAGACAAATCCGTACGGTGATGATTGTCCAGTAACGAAAAATGAGTGCATGGGACATGTACAGAAACGTATGGGTACACGACTTCGCAATATGAAGAAAGTAAAGATGCTCGGTGGGAAGAAAAGGTTGACGGCCGGTGTCATAAAAAAGCTGACGAATTATTATGGTTTGGCCATTAGAAGAAACGTCGATTCTGTCCAAAAGATGAAAGGAGCTATAATGGCAACGCTCGACCATTATTGTTCAACTGATGAATCCCCCCGGCACGAGAATTGTCCAGTAGGCGTCGATAGCTGGTGTGAATGGCGCAAAGCCGAATCGATGAATGAATTAAAATCTTTCAAGCATCCCGATCGAGTGATTAATGAAGAAGTTGAGAAACACATTCTCCCAATTTATAAAGATCTCTCAAACGATGATCTTCTAACGCGATGCTTAGGCGGTTATACGCAAAATTCCAATGAGTCGTTCAACTCAACCATTTGGCTCATCACTCCCAAACACCTCAATTCGGGCCAAAAAATCGTTGAAATTGCTGCCTACATGGCTACAGGCATGTTCAACGAAGGACATTCAGCGATTTTGAGTGTCATGCAGTTGCTGAGTTTGAGTATTGGCCAGCAGTGCAAAATGTTTGCTGATATCGCTGACGTGCAACGGATCGAGAGACAGAACAAGCGCCAGGCATCTAGCAGCAAGGAGGCTCGTACAGCTCGTAGACTTGAGCAAATCCATCAAAATGAGGCTTTTGAAGAAGTAGAAGGATTAATATATGGACCAGGAATAGCTGATTAGCAGATTATTAGCGTAAGTAACTAAAAATTGATATTTTTTCCTATTGAAAACTTTGAAGTGCGTTCTCTCCAGTTTTTATTTTCACGATTGTTCTAAATTGGCGGGCGTGATAGCTAAACAATTACACGACCTATTGAATGGAACCAAAGTTTTTTCCCTTCAGTATTAAATTCTCTTCTAAGTGAACTAAAAAAGTTAGTCAAAAAGTCTATTTAAATAATGGTTAAAGCACCTTAAAGTGTGTGTTTCTTTTAAAAAGCACGCACATTTTTTTTTAAACCCGAGAAAAGTTGTAATTTCACGATTTTTTCTGCTTTTTTTAGTTCACCCAGAAGAAAAATATATAACAATTTAACATTTTGTTGGTTTTTTTATTTCAGTCAAGAATTACGAGCTGGATCTTTCCCGCCGATTGGAGACTGCAGCGGCAAGACGCCCATGACATAGACTAATAAGTCTGCTGTAATTTATTATTTCGCTTTCAAAAAAATTTGATATATACTTTAAATACATACAAAAATATACCACGAAATTCAATGGGTTCATTTCTTTTTTTCCCTTCTAAAAAAAATCACGAAAAAACGCTAATTTGGAAACTTCTAATAGAGGACACCCCCTTAACCGGCTAGACCCTTTGAAACGAATCTCGTAAAATGAGCGCGCCGAGCGTGTCTCGCCAACTTTAACTAATGTTTAAACATATTTGAAAATTAATATTGCAAAAGTAATTCATATCATTTTATTCGTAATGATTTTTTCGTGATTTTTTTAGAAGGGAAAAAAAAGGAACCCATTGAACTTCGTGATATATTTTTGTATGTATTTAAAGTATATATCAAATTTTTTTGAAAGCGAAATAATAAATTACAGCAGACTTATTAGTCTATGTCATGGGCGTCTTGCCGCTGCAGTCTCCAATCGGCGGGAAAGATCCAGCTCGTAATTCTTGACTGAAATAAAAAAACCAACAAAATGTTAAATTGTTATATATTTTTCTTCTGGGTGAACTAAAAAAAGCAGAAAAAATCGTGAAATTACAACTCTTCTCGGGTTTAAAAAAAAATGTGCGTGCTTTTTAAAAGAAACACACACTTTAAGGTGCTTTAACCATTATTTAAATAGACTTTTTGACTAACTTTTTTAGTTCACTTAGAAGAGAATTTAATACTGAAGAGAAAAAACTTTGGTTCCATTCAATAGGTCGTGTAATTTTTTAGCTATCACGCCCGCCAATTTAGAACAATCGTGAAAATAAAAACTGGAGAGAACGCACTTCAAAGTTTTCAATAGGAAAAAATATCAATTTTTAGTTACTTACGCTAATAATCTGCTAATCAGCTATTCCTGGTCCATATATTAATCCTTCTACTTCTTCAAAAGCCTCATTTTGATGGATTTGCTCAAGTCTACGAGCTGTACGAGCCTCCTTGCTGCTAGATGCCTGGCGCTTGTTCTGTCTCTCGATCCGTTGCACGTCAGCGATATCAGCAAACATTTTGCACTGCTGGCCAATACTCAAACGTTAATGTAAGTCAACGTACATTTATAACGAACGTATCGCTAAGTTCTTTAAAATGATTTACAACAAAATTCGAATAGGGCGAATTTTCATCGATGATAGTTATTAACGGTTAACACGCCATATATTCATATTGATAAGCATTTTACAACTTGTAAAAAATATGAATCGCTTGAAGTCGACAATTAGGGGGATATGAATACTTCTATGACTCAGACATTAATGTTGGTAACACCGACATATTACCGTGTAGACATTGAAATCCCGAGCCGAAACTAGGACTTTTATTTCAAACTGTTCATACTTTGGAAATATTTGATATACTTGTTACGAGCCGGGGCGCGGCGTGCGTGGACCGACGTAGAATTCCTGTACCCTGCTTGTGGCGTCTCTCAAGTTAATATACCCGGGAGAGGGGTTTCGGCGTTGTGACCCCTCTGCCTTCTCCCGTTAATAACGAATCCGACGATTCGCGTCAATAAAGGTGGATCTACTTGGTAACCACCACTGACTTTATCTAAGCGAGTACCGTCTGAGTCGCACCTCGTAAACTTATTATATGATTGTACACTGTACACTCCGAGCGGCTGGAGTGAACTCACGGGATCGTGCTCAAACGATGATTCTATTATTAGAGGGTAGGTCAGTATTATATTAACTACAAGGGTTTCTAAAATATCTGAATGTATTCTCACAATTGCTTGGTGTTTAAAGACCTGGCCCTTACAATATTGTTTAGTGTATTACCTTGCGGTTTCGGTGTACGGAGCTTCGGTGATACTTGAAACTTATTTCGTTGTTATGGGTAACTTGTCCCGGGCTTCAGCAATTCCCCTTAAGATGTTCAAACTTGACTACGATTGGGCCCTAAAGGGCTGCTCTATTTATTCCGAGAAAAAACGTGGTTTTCCGGAAGGTGGAAAAAAAGTGGAGTTAGCGGCGTTGCTACCGAACCCCGGGCCCAGGGCGAGGCGCCTAGGCGCCTCGCCCTGGGCCCGGTAACGATGCATCGTTTTTCGGGGGTATTGTTGGAAGCCCGAGACAGGTTGTCTACTTTCTATTTGCACTGTCGACCGACTTCCCGGTGTTACTTCGAGAATTTAAGAAATTTTCATAGAGAAGACGCGTATGTAACATACTGTTAATTTAAACTAATTTAAAAGGCTAACGAGTACATGTTTTTTACATCGATTTTGAAATATATTAATATATACTAACCAATAAGCTGCTAAATAATGAATGCCCGATGTATTTACGAATGTTCTTTTCTATTCACGTGATTAGGTTATTAATCATCAATAGGAATACAGTCTCGATTGAAAGTGTGTCAAACACGTTAATAATTAGTTACTCCTTACGTTAAAAAAAGACCAATATGTAAAATCAAATTAGAAGCCTATATTTTTGTACATATGTGATATGATGCATATTATAGAAAGATAGTAAAATTGTATACATTTTTAATTTGATATTCCATTATACAGGGTGAATCAGACCACCCGTACCAGTCATTTATAAGGCTAATGGGCTCCAAAGGAAAAAACAAGATATGTTTGTATACCTGGATCGGGTACGCTCTATCGACTGGCGTTAGAGTCAACTTCCGGAACGAACCGGAAATGGGTCAATCTGACCCAAAGTTTGGTTTTTCAAATGGAACGTGGTATTTTTTATTACAGATTCAGGTTACCGGTAAAAAAGAAGAAACTTTTATCCTAACCATTTCTCGGAAGTTGGCGCTATTAGCTTTGAAAATGAATTTGAACTGCTCTTAGCGTGGCCCAGGACCAACGACGAGGACGTCACAGTTTTCTGGTCCCGCGTGTGTGTGTGTGTGTTTATGTGTCAATGGATGACAAAGAATGGAAAAGTTCACAAATGTTCAAAATGCCTGCCACCTTGATTCACACATTCTTGCAACCGTATTCGGACGGAGCTATCCGTTGCAGTGATGCCAGTACGTGGGATTTTTCCCACCCCTGCGCACTACCTAATTCTCAGTAACGTATATACTTCACTCAAATATGGGGTATCGTTAGACCCCCGTGACAATTGCAATACGGTAGAAATACGGGCCCCCTACGCGCATCTACTGTCGCGCATAGATACGTCCATGGAAACAACCACCGTCGAGCTGTGACGTCGCATGCGCATGCGCACGAAGGCTCCCACGTGGGATAAAACCCACGTACTGGCATCACTGATCCGTTGTCGATAGCTCGCAAGACTTCTACGCCGCTTAACGACTGGCAGGCCTCCCGAATTCGCAACTTCATATCATCCCTCGTTGTTGGAGGATGTCCGTAAACAATGTCTTTGACCCGCCCCAAAGAAAGAAATGCAGGGGTGTCAAACCTGGGGATCGAGGTTCTTAATATATAATATAATATAATATAATATAATTATATTATATAATATATGTATATGCCATTTATTCAACGAAGTATAACACAAAACGTATGGCGTGTACTGAATATTTTTATAATTTGTTATTTATATAATATTATACACGTTTGGAACATTCTTTGTCGAAATATGAAAATGGTACAGAATTTGGATAATGTATTATAATTTCCTTTGAACACTAGATTTATGGCACCCGTGAATTTGACGGGTTTCCGATTTCTCGCGCAAAATTGCAAAAACTGTTAATATTATTTCCCAGCAATTTTTGTTGACTTTTATTAACGGAATGATACAAATAAATATCCAACTTCATTTCCTTGCTAGCCATCTAATTTTGAAATTCTATTTGTTCAGGTCTTTTCATGTGAAATGGCGCCTTCTGAGAGTATATTTTGAAGTACTGTATTTTTTATAATATATTATTTATTTAATCAAAATACATCCCATTCGCTTCTATGGTCCTTTCCCATCGTTTTGGTAGCGAAACTATGCCTCTTTTTAATAAAAATCACCAGATTTATTATTAATAAACTATCGGAAGGCCTGAAAAACTTCCCTCTGATTTTGTAAAATTTCATAGCGCAGAAATAATTTTAAGTGCTTAAAAAGGTAATAATCCATTTGGACGAAGGTCTGAGGAATAGGCGGGATGTGGAATAATTTCATATTCCAACTCAATTAATTTACTTACTGTGTATAATCTACTTTTGTATAATAGTACAGTAAATTCTCCCTTGATGTCCCTCAACTTGGAATCGAAAAGGGACTACTGGAGAATCAGGCGCCACCGTTTCGAACCGCGCAGTTGGCCTTTGAAGTTCGCCAAGCAAAGATAAGGAAAGCGAATGAACGGGACAATAATAAAGACGATGCTTAAACTTTCTTATTGTTAACTTTTTCATACAGAACAAGATTATAACATTATTGGTGAGATCTTTCGGATAAAAATGAGACCAAACATGATATAATTTCGACCACATTTACGTGCTTTGAAGACCCTAAGTTATTTGAGTAGCTTGAGTAGATCCAGAGATAGTATTCTTAGAAGACTCCAGATTTATATCACGTTTGGTTTCATTTTGACCAAAAAAATCTCACCAATATGTTAAAAATAGTTTCAGATAAAAAAGAGTGAAATTGAAAAGGTTATATTTTTGTATTATAAACAGTGAAACTGTGAACTGTTATTAAAAGAATCGCCACGCGTATCAGTTTACACACCTCGCACGCTCGACTGACTCCGACAGAGATAACATAGGGGCAGGAGTAACTTTTCCTATCTTTTGCAGAGGCGTAGGATTAGTTTACAGGACAACAGTAGAAAAATCTCATCCGGACATCAAGGGAGAATTTACTGTATACCTATTTATACAGATACCCGTCAAATTGACGGGTCTACAAATTTCATAGTTAATCGTAATAAATGTGCTTTATTTATGAATCAGTTACTCCACTAATAAGTGTGATAGTAATAAAAAAAAGTAGATACTAAATGAAAACCATGATGCGACACAGATATCTCTGCTGCTTCGAACCCAAGTTCTCAAACATACCGGAGCAATGCACTATTAAGTGTTACTCACTTATTTTGTAAGCATAGTCATCTCATTACTCAATTGTTTTGTAAGCAGTCACGTCGCTTCTCAACTACTTTCGTGTATACTTTTTTTTACCACCAGAGTGCGCGTCACCCATGACGCCTCGAATTACGTCATCCGTATTTCGTCATCCGGGCCCCTACCGAAACCGTCTCGTAAACCCCACAAAGCACCACAGAACTAAATATAAATATGTAAGTTCGTACCCAGAAGTTTCCGGTTAGTTTTGAAAAATATACCCCGTGTTTAAAACGACAATTCGTGCATCGTGACAGTTGCTGTTCACGATCCCTTTATTAATTTTTGCTTCTGCGAAGTGGAAGTTTGTTGTTAAGTATGACTCTTCGGTGATACGAGATATTAGAAACGCGGTTCGAAGACCTCACAATGCAACAGCACGTCGTAGCCGGAAAGGATGCGTATTCTCTCAGATTCTGAGTCCGAGAATGAGACGAACATTCCTCGCACATCCCAACACGTAACCAGTGAAATAGAAATTGCGGTTGACCAAACACTTTGGAACAATGCTAATATTGTATAATTAAATTGTTTATGAATTAGGTAAATCTATTTTTTAAAGAAAATACGTACACCCAATTCTGTTTACACACCATACATACGGTCCCGAAGAAAACGTGTGAAAAGCATTCGTGTAAAAAATGTACGGTATCTTTGGAAAACTAGAAAATTGGTTTCAGACCTAAAAACTGCAAAAATAATACAATAAACCATATGAAAAATTATGTCACCATTTTTACGTGCTTGCACTTTTTATTTCATAAAGATTGCGCATGTATATAAAAATATATTATATGAAGTAAATTATCATTTGAAAAGAAAAATAACGTGTTACTAATTTAGAAACATAAAAATTGTGTAAAATTACTTACACATAACAAGATTTTATTCGTTGTCACTTTCTAACAATATCTCCTTACTCCATTAGTGAAATTCTTCGTGTTAAATCAAAACAAATCGTGTATAAAGAGAATGAAATCTTTTTGCAATTCGAGTTAAATAAAAATCGTGTAAAAACAAAAATGGGTCTATTTTCTTTTACCCGCCAGCTTGACGGGTGTCCGTAGAAATATGTATACAAGAAATGTCCGTAAACCTAGAATTAAACCTAACTGAAAATATTCATTATTGCGGCGAGGTTAATCCTTCCGCCATTAACACTAGACCTACCACGGGGTCAAAATGACTTGTCTACCATTTTTGTATTTTATTTACATAGTATATCTTTTATTTTATATACATAATGCGAATAATTGAATTCATTAATTGATTTAAATCCTCCAGCCATAATTTATATATAAATAAATGTTGTAAGCATAACTGATTTTGAGTATATGTTCGGTAGTTCTAGAGTTAACATAGGCGAGGCTCTTCCGCGAGTCTCGTGAAGTTCTGTCTACTTTTCGCGTGCATCTGTAACGTCGAATCTCGGCCGAGGGAAAACTTAGTGACTAGTGCAAGTTGCATAATGCGGATACGGACAACTGAGTATACAGGCTAAAGTAATGGATGCATTCTAGCAACAAATTGCACACGCACAGTAATTATATATACATCCATAAAAAGGTTTACATGCTTGAGGAACGAACGGCAAGCATTAATTTCAGGTACCGTAAAAAATTCGTGCGGGTTTTAAAATCAAAATTAAAATACTTTGCACATTCTGGATAGTAATGTTATTTGATAAAGTAGTTGAGATTTATTTCTACAACTTTTTTCTAACGTTCTATAATCTTATACATTCGTTATTTGTAAAAATCTGGTGTTTAACTCGCAAAGAGTGAATTATAATACGTGACGGCCTCATATTGCATCTACGACTCGCCACAAATCCAGCCAGCCAAAATTAAGTCAGTAATTCATTTATTTTTACAAAAAAGGAATGTATACGCTTGTAAAACGTTGAAAAAGAGTTGTAAAAATAAATGGCGATTACTTCGTTAAATTAAGTTACTTTGCAGAATGTCCAGAGTATTTAAATTTTCATTTAAAAACAAATGGCGACTACTTCGTTAAATAAAGTTACTTTGCAGAATGTCCAGAGTATTTCAATTTTCATTTAAAAACATGCACGAATTTTTTCGTACTATTTTAACTACTGAACTTTTAGTGTACCATTAGCCTCAAACGTGAATAGAATTAAGACATGTCGCACGTCGGTTTCAATAACGTCACAACTCAAAGAACACAACTTTTCAGTATGAGCAAAAAACACTTTCAAATAAATACTGAAATCACCCATATATACATTAATATTTAATATCTTATTATATTGATGTCTGATATGTTCTCTGTCAAAGCAAAATTGTACTTTTGAAATACTCTTAAGTACCGAACCCAATAATGGGTTTGAAAGAAACCAATTAACAAATTTTGAGTTGTGACGTTGTAGTAGCCGACATGCGATGTATTAGTGATAAGTTTGATATCATCCTAATTAAAAGTCAGAGTAAAATCTATTCAAAACATATTTTTGTATTATCAGTAATCATCGGTAGCCACAAAACCTTTATGTTTCCCACGCTTTGATTCTCATTAGGAATAAATAATGAAATCCTTAAGTTACTATTAAAGTAATTTGAATCTATGAGGCAGAGATCATTAATTATCCCGAGGTGAATCGAAACGGTTATATATTAATAAATTAACATGAGGTGAATATTTGGCGCGGAATTGATAGATCTCATTTTATTAATTGACCGACGTTGACACGAAAGAAGCTTCCTAGATTCTCGAGCACATCTTACGAAAGAGTTGAAAGTGTTATGACTAGCAAAGTCGTCGGCATTAATGTTAGGAAGGCATTAACTTCGTGAATTACGAGGCGTAACTGAGTTCGATTATGACAGGTAATCTTTCACTCTCGCAAATGCTTTGAATGTAATACGCAAATGGCTACTTACTAATCCGTTATTGAGGGAATGTGATTTCTTTCCGCGTCAGAAAAGTATCCTACCGCTATTAATAAATTTCGAGTTACACTACCGGCAATAAGTTTAGGATCACTTACTAGCGTTAAGCAAATTATTAAATATCTTGTCTATTTGAATGATTTGTTATTTAATAAAGTATAGTAGTATTTTATTCTTCGTTCTCACAATTGTTGCAAAAGTGCAACAATAGGCTGTCGCTCAATAAGCGTTGCCGATGAAAAGCCGATTAATAGGATTCCGTTAGATAAAGTGTTAATTTTTAACGTTAACTATTATTATAAAAGTTTCGATTAATCCTCCTAATTTATAACAATAATTGCATAATTTTATGAGAGTAAATTTTAATACCTAACATGCGCTTACAATTTTTTGTTCCAGGAAGGAGAATATAAAAAAGCATGAATCTCGTTATGGCAGCATAAGAAATAAATCGGAAAAATTCAGAATGAAGTTAATTGGACAAAGAAATTGGTTTCAATTGGCAATGGCTGCCATGATCCTGATAACTCGTAGTGATGCGGAAAAAGTAAGAAGACGAAGATATCGTAGTAGAATAGTCAAATTAATTAACTATTACACATATAATTTGATTAAATGACTAACGTTTCATATTTCGCATAATATCGGGTTGTTTCGTAAGTAATGCGTGTTTCTTCAGTCACGGCGGAACTAAGAATACGGGTTTTGCACTTCAAATTAAACGTTTTGCAGATCATATTCACGTTTTTGCACTCCAAATTAACCATTTTGCAGATCATATTCACCCTTTTGCTAATCAACTATTACTAGAAATTTATTTTCTTAAACCATTGTAAACAAATATTTACAAACATTTAATTTATCAATATTTTTGCTGTGAAATAATTATTTCATGTTAATTTTACGTCATTTTATGTTATTTTATGTTTCAGTATTATTACATGCATTCAATAAAGTCTTTATATCGGAACAATAACTTCACATTCGATTTTATTTTTATTACAGTAGTTTAAGAAAACAAATTTGTAGAAAAGCTTGATTTGCAAAAAGTGAGTATGGTTCGCAAAATGGTTAATTTACAGTGCAAGAAGGTGAATATGATCTGCACAAGAGTTAATTTGGTGTGCGAAACTTGTATTTCCCCAAAAACCTTTATATCCTACAATGCTTTACCTATAAAGCTCTATCTTATAGGTTAAGTTGGATTTTCGTGGCTTGTTAGATACCCTTACGTATCGGCGACAGTTTACGGACCTAGTTTTCAAGTTACTTAACGATTTAATTTATAACCCTCTCCTTTTAGACTTAATTAGTATCAACGTTCCTTCTAGATCACTACGTAGAGTTGAACAATTCACCGTCCATTTTTTCTCTACATCTCGATATTCAACAAAATTTGAATATATAATAATATATCTGCGTTAATTTTGAAAAAATTTGACTAAAACTTCTTTTTTATTAAACGTCGTTTATTGTACAGGGTGCGCCGTCTCTATCGGGTCAATGGAACTATTGAATAACTTTGACAATTGACAACCGATCGGCGTCACCAAAAACGTTTTGGAAACATCAGTTCAGTACAATTTCAGTCATGTATCATTATACACCGAAAGAACGCGCCGAAATAGTGGCGCTTTACATTGAAAATAATCGCTAAGTGGTGTTAACTCAGCGTGCATATCGTCGAAAATATCGTGACCGTCAATATCGCGATATTGACTGGCCACCAAGATCTCCGGATTTGACTCCACCGGACTTTTTTTGTGGGGATTTTTGAAGAGTAAAGTTTATGTCAACAAGCCAAAGACCATCGAAGAGCTCAAAGACAACATTCGAGCCGAAATGGCAGCGATATCGCCCGAGACGCTGGCCAATGTGATGGAAAATGCCAGAAAAAGAGCTCACTTATGTCTCACCAATAAGGGCGGCCACTTAATTGATATTGTTTTCGGAAACTAGTTGAGATCAATTGTAAAAGAGTAAGCTTAATAAAACAACAAATCTTTTTGAAATCTACTGAGAATTGTCAAAGTTATTCAATAGTTCCATTGACCAGATTGAGACGGCGCACCCTGTACTTGACGACTATATATTGGTAGTTTAATAAGTTTTTGATAAAATTAACAGAAGAATAGCATTCAATTAGAGCAGAATATTTAAAAAGAATAACGTCAAATATGCCACAACGCTTAAAACAAGTGATACAACAAAAAGGATATTCAACGAAATATTAACACTGCGTTTATTTGACAAAAGACGTAAAAAATACGAATTTTCGAATACTTTTTCGAATACTAATTTATATTACAATTTTATATATGAAAATTTATTAAACTAACAGTATATAATTTTAAATTACAGTAAACGACGTTTCACAAAACAAAAGATTTAGTCCAATTCGTTGATAATTAACATAGATACATTACTATGTAGTCTTTTATTAGTGTTCGAATACTTTTGGGAGCAACTGTAGATTTGTTAATCGTCATTATCGTCAAATCGTTTAGATTTCTTTGGTTGTTCTGTACAGGATTTTCGACGATCTATTCAACATGCTATTTGTGACCATTAATTTGTATTATTGTTGTTTTGTCGTGAGCTTAGTTTTGTCTATTATTATGGTTATACTTTATCTCTCTTGAGCTTTGTATTTCGGTTTGTATTTTACTAAGAGATTTTTCCCGCGTAATAAAATAATTGTTGCGCAGTGAGCGCGATCAAGGTTCCAGTTGTAAGGGTGTAAGTTCCTTGCTGGTGTCCTCGATAATCTTACTCAAGGTTATCGAATAAGATTTGGTTTGTTGGTGGGAACGATAAGGTAATCCACTGAGTTTAATAATACTATATTTATTAATCCACTATTACTTATCTACTAAATGGTTGCTAGTATCAATCTCGGGCGATTGATACTTGTTTTTAGCTAGTAGTGAGTTCTGTGCGGTTCGAAATAATATTGATGCGTTCTGATTTGTTCGAGATGTTAATGCGTTCTTTTTGCTTTGGCGTAATAATGAGTTCTGCACGGTTCGAGATGTTATTTAGTTCTCTTCGCTTCGAAATACTGTTGAGTTCTGATTGGACGAATTTTCTCATCTATCGGGTGTCGTTGGGGAGCGTCTTAAAGGGCGTGGAAATGAGACAAGAGAAGGGGCTATCTTCGAGGGATATGGAGGTGGTAGTTGTGGTAGGTCGAGATTTTGTTTTAAGGGATACTATTGAGGACTAGGAATATTTGAAGGTTTTTTGGGATTGTCTTTTTCTGTTCCCACGCGCCTTTCCCAACAGCGCCTTCTTCTGTTGAGCACTTGAGGGCTCAACAATAATAATTCAAAAATAATAATAATTATTATTATTCAACATATTCACACGACAGTTTCTACAGCAATGATGTAGAAACCCATTTATTGTTACTTATAATCTTTCATAAACTTTCTATATTCGACGTAACTTGATGTACACCCTAACGCTTGTATAAGAAAAGTTATGATGTACTAAATATTCAGATAAATGTTATGAGTACTTAAGCCAGAATCTTTTTGTAGGTTATTCAATTTTATTATTCTTCCTGGTGATAATCGAAAACTAAAATACGAATTGAATAAGAGCCGAATTGAAAACGGCGCTAGAATCCTTAAGTGACTATACGTGAGTGAACATTTCGCTGAATCTCATTAATAATCCTCTCTTTGCTTTCACTATTCAAGTGTAATTACATATGTCCACGGTAGGTGACGCTCGATAAGGAAAAGCGTGAGAATCTTTGGCCAGGAAATACGATCTTTTCAACGGTTCAACTATTCGATGTATTCGTATTTATTTGAGATAAGAATATATGTAAACGTCAACATTAAACACTACATATGTCACTCATGTGAACTGTGTTTTAAAATAATTAAAATCAGATATTATTTGGAAGCTTTCTATTATTTTTTATATCACACCTATACTGGGTTTGCACTCCAAATTCATCCTTCTGCGAATCAAATTCACTTTTTTGCAGATCACATTCACCCTTTTGCAAATCAAGTTTTTCTAGAAATTTGTGTTCTTAAACTTTTATAACAAAAAGAAAGTCCAATGTAAATTTATTGTTCAGAGATTCAACATTTTATTGCGTGTAACGATGAACATGAAATACTTATTTATTAGTATCTTTATCATTGTGTACAATGAAGTAAAATTGGAGGAATACTATTTTTTACTGAATGGATGGTCTCTAGACTGGCCTCGCGAAGAAAGTAAGGGAACCCGAAAATTCAAAAAATTCTGAAACGTTGCGCAAACATACAGTTTTCAATTCATCCTGATTAGGAAGCTATTTTTCGTTGGGGCCAACAATGATTTAAACGGGTGAAATCACACCTCAAAGGAAAAGTGATTTTTGTTTCGCCTATTATCTTCAAAACCTTTGGGTACTACAAAAATGCGTTGACAAATTTTCAAAAAATAATATCTTTTTTGAAAATAATCTTGTGAAAATTTGTGAAAATAATATCTTTTTTGAAAATAATCTTGTTTGCAAATTTTGGAGACGTCAAAAAGGTTAATAAAAAATCGTTCGAATATGTTGGTAATCTTCGCAAATGAAATAAAAAATTTTTATCGAGCAACATATGTTTATAGATTACAGAGAATATGAATAAGATATAACAAACGAACAGGGAACGATTAAATAGTTTTGAGTACAACTAATATAAAGAATGTCTTACAATTAATTAACAATCACTCTGCATTTTGTTTTAACCAAGTAATCATTGTATAATCTGCGATTGTGATATTATTTCTTTAACGGGTACTAATTTTGATACATGTCAGAGGAAATTATTATTACAGTTGTTGATAAAGGAAATGGAATAAGAATTTTCACGTTGTTAACAATAACCTGATAAACATTTTGTAACGAAGTCGGAAAACTTCTGTTTATATATAAATTTAATTGTAAGTTACATTGTATTACAGTAGACTCGCGAGTTCTTACAACGCGAATTCCTATAACGCGTCAAAGATATTGCGACTGCTATTTTAATATAACGCGACTCTTCGTACAACGCGCCAAATAATAAAACAGAGGAATGACCTCATTTAAGAATTAAATCTGCTTTATTTGAACATTCGATTGTTTCCGTCACAGTATATGTGCCATTTATTTTTAAAATACTGCTGCATTTGATAAAACATAGAAAATAAAAGTTGGCAATATAATAGCAATAATCATTTTAAACATGTTACTTTATATTATGCGCGTTATACAAGAAAAATACTTTGAAAATGCTGAAGTGCATAATTTAAAACTCTTATAGGATCAGATTTTATCTATAATTCGATAAAATCAATATTATTCTGGGGAAAAATTTGTTTCTATGAAACCTTTATGCACATAATTTCGATGCGCGTTATGAATAAAATAGTAACATGATTTATTGACACTAGAACTACGGAAGCTGTCAAAATGACGGTTTCAACCGCCCTGCACACTGTCAACCTCCCCTATACCCAATTTCTCATTTTGCGTCTGAACAGGATTAAACGACGGACTTTCTTATTTTTCTGTTGGATACCCAACAGTCTCCATGTCGCCTAAACCCTTAAACAACTCATCCGTGTACAATATTAACCAGAATTCCTGTCCCGTATCCTAGTCTCATCCTTAATCCCTACTTTCCCACGCATCCTGCACTTTCTCTTTTCCTCGAGTCCTACGTTTTTCCTTTCTCCTTTACCTCCCACCTTTTCAGTCGAATCCATTTTCTCAAACCAACCCCAAAAAACTTCACTTCTATTTCTGCAACCGTCTGGCGTACAACTATTGCCACGATTCTTAGTAATCAGTCTTACATTACCAAAGCAAAATATAGTCTCGCTCAGTGCAACATGGAAATCCAATATTTCTATCAACCAATGAAACCTAGTGTTTTCACACCCCCGAAATTCACAACCACCAATATAGCCCATCCCAGGAACCCTTTCACCCGGCTCGCGCAGGCCCCACTACTTTTTCTTCCCACCACTGCTTTATGCCCGACTTCTGTGACGTCACAGTGGGACTAATGATTGTGGGGACCTGCGCACAACGAACGCAAACTCGCCTGAGCCGAGTGAAAGGTTTCCTGAGATGGGCTATAGTATCATTCCTAAAAATCTTCCGCTTACTTAGCCATTTTTCATAAATAATAATTTCACCGAACTTCATACGTCTTATTTTCTTCGTCTCGATTCACTTTAGTTAGCGTTTGTTTAGTATAAGATTTATTTTAAACTACATTTCATCCCTGAACTAGGGCATACAATAAAACGTTCAAAATAAGATTCCATTTTTTGAGATCTTTTGCGTCTCACGATGCATAGTGGACGTAACTAAATCGATTAATTCAGTTTTTCCATCCATCCTTATTTTTAAGGACGCATACGTGAATGCATAAATATAGCTGAAGATATTGTTCGTAGTTCTAGTATTAAAAATGATGCAATTGAATAATTTAATTCGATACATGACAAAGAAGTATCAAAACAAACATCGTATTATGGACACATCTTTTAGCAATACATTTAATACAAACAATTATAATTCTTATAGCAAAAACGGCAGATCTTCAGGGAGCAACTTCTACCGGCTCTTGGTGGTAAAATTCCGGAAGAGGCTTTTAGAACAGATCGATTAGCACTGAACAGATTAAACAAAGAAGGTATCACGGTACCTGATGGAGTTGTTTTGGATGCTAGACATGTTCATAAACATCCACATCCTGTTCAGGGAATGCCGGAAATCATAAAGGTACACAGCGCAATTTAATAACAATTTACTTAAAAAATGTGGTTTCAGGAAATCAATCAGCATAGAAAATGAGGTTGAATTTATAATATTATTTCTGTTAAGGATAACCGCGAATGTCGGGTGATCCAAATAATGCAGCTTGTAGTATGCCGCTTAGTTCTTTATTTTTAACAACAAACTCAACAAATATATACACGAACTTAGTTGAATTAATATGTATAAAATCGTGGTGTCGAAACTTGTTCTCGACTTAGTGCAACCAATCTCCTTACAATACTTCTTTAAATTCTATGAGAATCTACTCTCCTCTCTTGTCGTCAGCGCGAGTAATAATAATACAACCTAACAGGCTTGCAAATATATACTAATAAGGACCGCCCTCTCACACCTACCCTGCTTCCAAAAACCGCCCTCGGACCCCTTCAGGAGGCGGGCCCTTTCCTCAAGGTACGGCCCAGGAATTTCCTAAACTTTCCTTCTACCCAGGTGACCTCAAGATCGCGCCCGGTCGGGGGCTCTCAGGAGGTCTGAGAGGGTGGTGTGCAGGCGACACGGTCCGGTAGAGTTTATGATACGGCTATTGCTATTGAGTCCGGAAGGTCACATCTGGAAGGACAGTCCAAAAAGTTCTCGATCCTGAGTATAAGTCCTTCCAGATGTAAAGCCTTCATAAAATAGCTAATAATGAAGAGCATGCACAAAGAAATTGTTAATCCTCAAAAATAGCGTTCAAGTCACGTCCGTATCATAAACCCTGATTAAAAATACCTTATAATATGTACGGCTTGGCCGGACAATTTCAGTTGAAATAAGATCCATACAACCTATTCTTTTAGGCCTGTATTGCATTACCGTAAAAGTTTGCATCTAGCAGACCCCTACTCATTTTTAAATTTAATTGATTGGGCTCTGCGTAACTTACTACACCTACCCCCGATTTACACGGAAGATTGGTTCCTCAGAACACCGTCTTTTTGTATGAAAAACGGTGTATACCGAACAAAAAACTTATTTAACTAAACTCATTTATTTCAATGTAAAATAAAAATAAAATACAAATGAAAAGCAAAAACTTTCAGTCCGTTCATGGAATAATAAATATATGTAGAAAGCCATACGTAATTCATTTCATAGAAACTAGAAATACAAAATTAGTCCAAAGGCATAATTCTATCATCACTATCATACATTATTAATCTTTTCTTCCTGGTTGGTGGGATTCGACTTTAGTATTTGAGGCGATTCTGGTTTGATGGATGATGAATTAGTGACAACTTCAGATCAGAGAGGCTTGCTAATGAAATCCGTCATTAACAGTTGTGTTTGGTTTTTGGGTAGACCTTTATACACCTCCTCATATTGAGATTAACATTGATTAATATCTCGCACGAACCGGAGAACACGATCAACATTAAGATCATTTTGTTGAAAATCCGTTACTCTAAAAATCGTGTAAAAGCAAAATTGTGTAAAAAAAAGTACCGTGTAAGTCGTAGGATAAGCGTACTTGTTATATTCGTCGAAAGATTGAGCTTAAGAGATACGTTCTTGTAGTAAGACTTGATTAAATTATACATGAAGAGTCAATATAAAATGACTAAGCATATTAAATATGAGAACGTTGAAGATGTACAAATGGTACTTGTGTAGTGTAAATAGTTTGAGCTTTAGAATGTTGGTTAACTGACAATAATTCTAGGATCCCACGTTCGTCCAGCGGGCACTTGAGTTCGCAAATGCCTAACATGGTCGAGACTTGTTAAAAGAATGAGTCCTGTACGGTTTACCACTGTGCTGAAAAAATATCTAACAAAGTATTTTCTTGCCAATGAAAATCCTTGCCGATCGAACGTCCCTGCGCCCGCGTGCTATGTAGTAGAGACCCATTCCTAACGTCAAGCGGAACATGGCCCATTTCCAGTAAATCCTCTCACATTGATCCTCAGCTCGGTATCGAATTATTCTTTATTTAGAATAAGATTGCCAAGTGCTCGCGCAGTCTCCACTACCGTTTCTTCCTACGACTGCTTTATGCCTGACTTCTGTGACATTATAGTGTGACTAAAGCCAATACAGTAATGCTTCCTTTAGTGACTTCAAGAGCGGAATCGAAATAGGTCTGTTTAGGAACAGGCGGGCACGGGTTTCGAATGCGCAGCTGGCCTTTGAAGTTCCCCGAACAAAGACAAAGATAGCGAATGAAAGAGAAAGATGAAGCGACAGTTGAGGCGATAACAAAAACAATGCTTAAACTTTCTTATTGTTAACTTTTTCATACAGAAATACTTATTGAGTAACTCATTTTATTTGATTTTTGCTTTCAATGAATTACAAAAACGGATTGGTCAGTATCATAGGTCAGTATAGAGGAACCTCGAAATGATCATAGGTCAATATAGAGGAAAGCAGATACGATTCGAGGATAAATTTAATATTTTATGTATTTTTCCGTAACGAAGATATGCAAGTACATATGTACCGAATAAAAATGACATATTACAGCAGAACATTTTGAGAGAAGTTTTAAAAGTTTTTTCAAAGGAGTCTGTTATAAGGTCGTGCGATATGTGTATAAGGCCTAGAATAAATTAAAACGTCGAAAAGCTTGCATTGTTTCCCCGTCGGATAAATAAAATTATAAACTGAAATGAATTATGCAATAAGTATGAAATGAGTACAAGTGGTCTAAATTATATCACGATTGGTCTCATTTTCATCGGAAAAACCTCACGAATATGTTAAAAATCTTTTCAAATCAAAAAAAGGAAATTGAAAATGTTATATTTTTGTATCATGAACAGTCAAACTGTGAACTGTCATCAAAAGAACCGCCGTGTGGGATTACACACCTCTCAGGCTCGACTGACTCCGGCAGAGTTAACATAGGCGCAGGAGTAAAGTAAATTTTAGAACTTTTGCAGAGGCGTAGGAATAGCATAGCGGTCAGAATAGGGCGAACCTCAGGAAGGTCACTAAGGGAAACATTACTGTAACGTGTTCGGAGTAGGGCATGGCAGTGTGGGACCTGCGCACAACGAACGAAACTCGTCCGAGGTCTTGGCAATTTTACTCCAAATGGAGTATAGGTCAGTTTTGCTAGAGGAGAAACTGTTTCTCCAGCCTCGCAACTGGCCTTTGTACTTCGCCGAATAGACGGAAGGACAAAAATGAAAGAGAATGATGAAATAAGAATTCAGAGAACCTAGAGATTTAAAATCCAACGTACCAAATGATATAATGAAGACGATGCTCAAACTTTTTTATTTTGAACTTTTTCTGCACCGAAAAATTTTGTAACATATTAATGAATTGTTCTGAAAAAATGAGAACAAAGGAGATATGTTTTGGACTACATTTATTTATTAATATCACTGTCCAACAAATTTTGACTTTTTTTCTGAGTTCTAACAACGAATATACAATTCTTATAGATTTCGACGTGCTGAAAACGAATCCGCAAACCATTTGTGGCCAGTAACTACCATTTTCGAAAAAATCAATTTTGAAAAAAAAGGTACTTTTTTGTCCTTTGAACAAGATTTGTGACGTAAGTATATAAGTTAGACAATTTTTATTTATTGCAAAAAATTCTGTGGATCATTACGAAGAAAATGATATGAATTACTTTTGCAATATGAATTTGCAAATATGTTTAAACATTAGTTAAAGTTGGCGAGACACGCTCCGCGCGCTCATTTTTCGAGATTCGTTTCAAATTTTCGGAAAAAAATAGACCTCTGACGGGGATTCCAATTACTCTACGCGATAGAGCAGATATTCCTCTTTAAAAAGCACTGCCAAAATATGTAAAGCAGACTTTGGTGTCGTAAATAAAAGCCAAAAAGTCGAGGAAGTCATGGATTGTCAGCAGGGATTCTCAGACGTGACATTTATGCCCGCACGTGAGCGTTTGGGGGACACATGCCGGAGTGGAGCGCGTCAGCGGCCACAAATGGTTTGCGGATTCGTTTTCAGCACGTCGAAATCTATAAGAATTGTATATTAGTTGTTAGAACTTTTTTTTGTGTTGGACAGTGTATTTATTGAGTCATTCATTTCATTTCATTATCGCTTTGAATGAATTACAAAAACATATTGCTAGAAAAATACATTAAATGTTTCTACACTGACAGTGTGGAGGCAAGAGACTACAGTCGAGAGTCAATATAATGTTTTATATATTTATCGGGCATGATGTTGTTGTATAATAATTTAAGAGGACCTTAGAGCGAAGGCATAAGATGACACATGTTGTTAAAGGTGACTATGGCCGGGAGAAAAGGATGTTATTCGATTCAAGTGGACTGTATATTTTTGGGTTTAAATCAACTCCCGAACACACCTTTATCTTTTCCGGATATATATTCTAATAACAATAACAGTATAATTACACGAACTTTTAACAATGTATGTACTTCTACTCTTATCCTGGATCTTATCGTGACGCGTGTCCAGAAGGGTTAGTCAATGTTTTGACTGAATGATTCTGGTGAATCTTTTTGTGTCTCTGATATTCTGTCTCTTGGATCTCTTATTTTAACTCGTACAATTCTCTCAGTAATTTTCTAACTCTATTCTGATTTGATAATTCTGAGTATCTTATATTTATAAAGAATATTTAGCCGATGTGCCCTCCCATCACTCCCTCCAATGTAGAAATTGAGTCCCTTGACGCCCTTCAGGCCCACTGAGGGCGTAACCTAGTCAGAAGTGACGGCCCATCGGTTCCTGGAATCTCACCCCCAGGTTGACCGGATGGGTCCGTCGTGACGTCAAGGGTTTTCGCCGGTTCTTGGAACCGCGGTGTGGAGGCACATCGGTAATCGGAGTTTATGATACGTCTATTTCTATTGAGCGCAGGAAGGCAAATCTGGAGGGGCTTGTCCAGGTGTCCTCCAACTGTTTTGCCTTCCTGAGAGAAGTTAATTACTAAAAACATGCATACTAAGAAATTCTCTAATCCTCAAAAATAGCTATTTAGTCACGTCCGTATCATAAACTTATTCAAGCGGAGTCCTTTCGTAAGGGCTGCTTGAACACATGTACTGAATAAAAATTGTATATTTCAGCTCAACATAATTTTCAGAGAAGTTTTAACTAATTTTTCAATATTTTCTTAATTTTTCACAACTTTTCTATTATTTTCAAATATGACTAGCAACCTATTTTTCTGATGTAATGAAGGCGGTAATGAAGTAAAATCAGTTATGCAATAAGTATTAAGCAAATAAATGTGGTCCAAATTATGTCATGTTTGATCTCAGTGAATGAATATGCTACAATCATTCTCAGATAAAAAAAGTAAAAATAAAAAGTTATACTATAATAGCTTGCAATCTACAGTGTAAAATATATCTAAACGTACTACAAAATATTTACAGCCTTTTCAATCCTATATATATTATAACAAATTCGGCGATTAATATTTATTAGGATGAATAGTCCCTTACAGATTTACTTCAAACATTGTTGATTAATGTCAATATTAAAGTTTAATAGATAAATACGACAATTCCGAAAAATCTTTTGATTCGTCTTGATTAGCTTTTGATCGAACAGCCATGTTTATATTGTATTACACCTTCCTCATTTTCTTATTACTCCTACATTAATTTGATTAATATTATGTAAAAGAAAATTTTGTTTTAAGGTTTATCTAACGCCAGATGGTCGATATGTGCCACCGGAAGGACGGTTCCATTATAATCATCCAAAAACAGTTGATACCACTTACGTTATTCGTATGCCATATACACGTGGTAGTCACAAGTTTTCGAATAATTTCGGAAACAAACATCGAGTTTTTGGAAAGCCGCAGTCTTATACGAGATTTAGGCAATATTTGCCTTTTGTCCCGCCAACGAAGCCAGGTGTTTATAAACCAATCGTGACACCGTTGGTTCTTCCTGCTGGCGCTGATGTGCTGCAAGAACAATACGTCCCCACGTGGAATATTGGCTATGACTGGGAAAATGTTTATCAACCATTTGACGATTACTTTCTCAACAATATTGCACTCTTTAACTCTCATCAGGTACTATTATACTTACTATTAGTATTGTAGAGTTCTAATTCTTTGTTCGAGGAGATTAATGACGCCTGGTAATTGTAAGTGTATGTATAACTGTGTTTAATTTAATCTAATACTGAAGATTATAATTATAATAATAATAATAATAATATCTTCTTCGAGTGTTTACTTGGTCATTATTATATTATATATTCATATGTAGTTTGAAATACGACTATATTCTAGACCAAATCTAATTAAAAATCTTCTTTATTTAAAACAGAGGAGGCAGATTATAGACGTTTCCGCAATTGTATGTTGCCCTCTTCAGTCGCAACGACTTAACTTAAAACTTAAAAATGTCTAGAATCAGTGATTACCTTAAGTAATGCGAGACAATAATAATGCGATAGTTAAAATCGTTGTCAAGAATGCGATTCATTCAGTGAACTCCATTAAGCGGATTGTTGTTGTAATTGCTACTGCAGTGAAATTGATACGAAAACACTTACACTGCTCGCATATCGTGAGCAATAAACCGCGAACAGTGAAAGAGACACTTCGATACACGAGATTCTAGTTTGTCTAGTTTATTAAACCTCTGAATATTAGTATTACCAACGATAGAAAAGTACTACAGCGTATTGCTTTATATACGGTATAATGCGTATACAGGGTGTCCCACTTAACTTGAGCATCTTAAATACAGTCGAGTCTCTTTTTACGCGTATCTTTTTCATGTGGATTTGAAGTTATGCGGTGAAGCAACAAAGCAAGAAAAAATCAGTAATTTCAGAAATATAGAAAATTTTAACAGCGTAACGCGCCTTATTTTCTGTTTATGCATAAAGAAAACGAAACAATTGAATGTGTGTAAGTTGCCTCTTTCACGCTGCTGCTCATCTTTCACCAAATGAGTAAAAAAAATTCATAAAATTAGGACAATTCAAGCAAATAATGGAATAACTATGATACAAAGATTAATGAAGGAAAATTGACTTTAACAAGTATTGACTTCTTAACGAACTTGTCAGTACCAGGAAGTTAACCACCGTCAATGAAGAGGCCGAGAAAACATAAAGAAACGAGAAGAAAGAAAGAATATTCTTTATTATTTAAAATATATTTCTTGAATTGAAAATTCTTCCGAAGTACGTTTTTCTAAGGTATTTCTATCGAGTAGTAATATTAACCCTTTTAGTGCCTTATAAGTTTTCCGGATACAGTCACAAAAATACTTTGAAAAATATGCAATTTTTGAGGTATCTATTGATTTTGGCATGTCATTACATGTGTTTAAATTATATAAAAATGGAAAGCGGATATTGGGAGCGAATGGAACTCATTCTCTAGTACTCCGGAAGTTTCTCACTTTTTAACGCAAAAAGTATACTTGAAAAGCTCCGGGAAGTTTATCCCTTCTTGTCTGGTGGAGAGACTCTTCGGTACTGGCAGCCATTTATAATTCAAACGTTACCCACACTTGTTAGTGATCATCTTAATTGTAGACTTCTTTATATTTGAACTTACACTATATTGTCATAAATCTCTTACTTTTGATTTTGGATAATTGTGCGATAATTGTAAGTTAAGTCCCTTTTTATCTAAGCCCCTTAAAATAAATATATTTACAGTTCCGGTTAATATGCAAAACTTCTGTTGATCCTGATAGTCAATTATTACAAGATACATATGTATATTCAATATGAAATGAAAACCGCACGAACTGATGGACCAACATAATATAATTACGAGTAACATAAATAAATCACGCGTCTAAAACCTGTCAATGAATAGTGCATAGTATAATTCTTTTAACCACAAATACAAACGAATTAATGAAGATTGGTAATACATTACACAGATTATCACCGATTATCAAGGCTTCCTCAACGAGTTTCACGAACGATCATCGAGGCACGTCGATCCGAAACCTGCCGACAGAAACAAATATTTTCCTTCTGAAGATCGAAAGCATGATTCGAGGCCAAGGGGATCTGCAAATGTGCGATTCGCGACTTATCAGAAGATGAGATCGAACACAGCCGACAATCAGAATCTCGCATATACCAATCTGACCAAAATCCCACAAACTAGCTTCTCATGTCGCGGCAGGAAGGGAATGTTTGCAGACGTCGAAACTAAGTGCCAAGTAAGATTATACTTCTCTTTCAGATCGAATAAACAATTTTCATTAGTCTGCAAATGTTTTGTACAACGTTTTAAGTACTGACATAGTAGTCCAGAATAATATTAATAAAAGTGAACATTATCATGTTGTTGTAATATTTAAAACTAGAGTATTTCACATCGATTGAATATTATATGAGGCATGCGTTATTTAACCCTTTGCACCCAGAGGTCGGTTAATAAAACTTGACGCTGTAAATTTGCTGTCAGTTTGTACATCTAAACGATCAATATGCTCAATTATTGCATCTTTCAAATCTCCTTTCAAATCCGTCTCCTAAGAAACGCACCCAGAATCGCTATTGGAGATATAATTTATTACGCAATGTATTTCATCGTGCGATCCGGAATGATTTCAGCACTCGATCCGCACTGCTCTAGATTGTCTATTATATTCTCGAAACTTCTTTAACCGATGTGAAGTATGAATACGAGCGATTGCAAAATCACGATTAGAAACGATCACTCGGTGATTTTCTTGCACGATAGCCGCGAAAAGAGATCGACAGAAAAGGAGGAAAATCGAATAGATCTTACACTGATCTGCTTGAATGTAATACGACTGCCACGTGAGAGTGCAGTAAGATCGTCTGTTGCAAGTTCATTATACATGTAGGATTCTCTACTTCTTGCTTCCCCTTTAGACGTGAACAATGTATTACAGCTATTGGGAATCTACGATTAGTTTGACCACGGCTCGCACGAGTTTTCGTTCGTTGTGCGCAAGTCCCCACTACCATTCCCTGTTCCGAACACGCTATTGGCTTAATCAAAGCGTCGAATTCGGGGATAGAAGCAATGGAGGGAAGAAGGGTAAGCGGCTGCGCGAACTGTGGTCAAACATATCGTGTACATACGAAACTGTGAACAGATATTTTGTAATGTAATAAGAAGAATTTTGTAATTATGAGTTTGTCTTCGAGTACGATAAATCGTGTGCCTTTTTAGGGTGCCAGCAATTTGATTATGTACCGGAAAAGTTCAAACGGATTTCGAGAATTATTATATAAGGCATGCGTTATTTAATAGTGCATAAATGATCGAACATATTTATTACGCTGCATATTTCACCCTTTTCCTAACTTCTTCTCAAAATAGAAATGACCGTAAACACTCTACAGACTAAAACTTATTCTCTGATACCATTGTAATATTCACTCGGAAAATTCAAATATTCTGGACACTCTGGAAAGTAATTTTATTTGAAGAAATAGATTTTTACAGAAAGGAAATGTATAAGTTTTCAGAACGTTGGGAAAGGGTTGTTGAAATAAATGGTGACTACTTCGTCAAATGACATTTCTTTCCAGAATCCCAGAGTATTTGAATTTTTATTTAAAAATTCCCATTAATACCAAGAGTTGATTGTCCGAAAGGTGTATATTGAGAAATGGAAGCATAAACGTTTATTATTTTCTATGCTTTTCAGGCTTTCCACAATTGTTCCGGATGGTCAAGAACTTCGTCCCTTTGTCCCCAAGGAACGGCATTCAGTGAAGAAAAGAAACGTTGCGAGTGGTGGAACACGGTAGAATGCAAATGATCCAAGTACAGCAACTTGTGAAAAAAAGGCACATACTTGCGTTAGCTTTTTATATAATGAATAATTTCAATAATAGTGCAATGAGTTTACGAAGATATTCTTGTAAAATTAGAGAAAGAAAAGTGAAGACGAAAACAGAAGTATTAGGGGTATCAGAAAGTAAACAATTCAGGAGAGGAGAATTATGTTGCATCGAAAGCTGGGACTTTTATGTTTTGAAAAGGTAATTATGACTCTGGAGGATTGTGGGTCAAGGATTATAGATAACGATGGTGATTATCTAATAGAATATTGTGTTATATGAAAAAATAAATGGAGTTACGAAAAGTATGTGAAAAATAATTGATTACATTCCGGTACCCTTAATACATACTTTGACTATCTCGGGGATGTTTATTAAATATACGCATTCACTAAAATATATTTATGTAAATTAATGAGAATTAAGATCTGTGCTAGTTTCCAGGTTATTTTAGATATTTTTAGAACAGACTATATTTTATTAACTAATCCTGAGTCGTAGGAATTCAAATAATTTCTAATTGCAGATGTTGCGATGTTAACCTTTATAAAATTTAAAAGCCTTTATGTGCTTATTATGTATTTATTTTGTACAATACAATTTTAGCCGATGTTGAAGATACAAAATAGTAACATTTATCTATATTTGAAACAAATTACTTCAAATGATCTGAAATTAATTAAATAGTCCAATTAAAATCAAATTCAGTTGAATTAGAGCATGCTATTTCAAACACGGGACATGAAACGCAAAACTTTTGTTCGTGTTTTTTATCTCTGGCAATGATTCACCTGATACATGTATATGTTACCGTTAATTTGTGAAATCCGTTAATTCGTTAAATAATTAGCTATTATATGAAATAACTATACCGACCACGTAAAGTATGAAATAAGGGAGAGTTGCATACTTTAACTGGTTAATAAATGAATTCGCGAATTACGAATAGTTAAAGTTTGAAGTTGAGTTTAGTGGCAGCGAGTAAAACCCCGGGTAGATTCAGTAAATTCTCCTTGATTTTCCGATGAGATCCTTTTGCCGTTGTACCTTATGCTCTTTTAGAGCATGGGGCCTATCTCTTTTAGAGTCAGACGAGCGTGCGAAGTGTGTAATGAATTTTTTATAAATCTGGAGTCTTCGAAGAATACTATCTCAACAACTACCCAAGCTACTCAAAGAATTTATGGCTTTCACAGCACGTAAATGTGGTCCAAATTATATAAAGTTTGGTCTCATTTTGATCCGAAAAATCTCATCAATAATGTTATAAACTTTTTCTGTATGAGAAAGTTAACAATAAGAAAGTTTACGCATCGTCTTTTTTATTGTCTCTTTCATTCGCTGTCCTTATCTTTGTTTGCCGAACTTCAAAGGCCAGCTGCGCGGCTCGAAACGGTTGCGCCTGATTCCCCAGTAGTCCCTTTTCGATTCCAAGTTGAGGGACATTAAGGGAGAATTTACTGTATTTCGAAAAGGACTACTCATTGAATAACGACGACCTTGAAATATGTTATCAATGTGAATATTCTGAACAACTTTCTCTATTCATATGACCGCCGTACGACTTTAGGTTCGGAGATACAGAGCAAAATATAACTGCCACTTGCTCATTGCACTTAAATGTTGCCGAGCGCCTCACGGCGGTCGGACATAGATTTAGCCCAAACCGAGAGATTAATGGTTCATTAATCTCTCGTTTTAATTATTAAAAATTATTATCATTAATGAGTTACGATCGGTCTGGGTACATAAAAATGCGGTTGCCGTTAGGCCATCGCAAACTCCAGAATTAACAGCGTGACGCGCTTATCGA
Source organism: Nysson spinosus (assembly GCA_910591585.2). Classification (NCBI taxonomy): domain Eukaryota; kingdom Metazoa; phylum Arthropoda; class Insecta; order Hymenoptera; family Crabronidae; genus Nysson; species Nysson spinosus. The sequence continues at coordinate 258,215 of OU342852.1, read as the reverse complement.
TTTATGTTCTCTATTTTTATATTTTTCTGATCCTTTACATGCAAATGTGTGTTAGAAGTTGTATTTCACACTTTTTGCAATTTACTCTCTAACCGCTGGCCGAAAGCATTGTATATATATATATATATATATATATATATATATATAATGTATTAGATTTCGTAGATAGAACTTGTCAGTATATACAGCCATATATCAAGTAACATATTAATTATAGTTATGTATAATCAATAAGCACTTTTGTACAATTTATCTTTTTGTAATAAAATATTCATGCAATGATCTGCTGTTATTTTAATACACTACATCTCCGTTTCTCATAGAATATAACGAGATATGTGTTGCAATATTATATTAAATTATTAAGTGTATCACATAAAATGGATTGTACACGTATTACCATATACTACTTTGTTTAACTCGTTTTAAACAAAATCTTTATTTTAAACATGACCCTACCTCCATGAAGATCACAATTTCTATAAATTCAAAAGTCCATTAGTATCAAAAAGGGTTTTACATGCCATGCATGAAGCTCAGCCGGTATAGTAGGGACGGTAATCGAGTATAATGCGACGGCAACCCGGACATCTTGGCAACATGGAGCTAGCACAGAGGGCGACAAATACACTTGCCGCGACAAGGCACGAGGTGTTTCCACTCTGCCGGATTGTCACCATGCAATAGGACAAACACATGGACGTTTGCACCTAAAAGGGTCTAGCCGGGTAAGGTAGTCAAAAGTGGTACAAATCACTGACAAAGGTTACTAGGTGATTTTCGACAAGGACAAAGCACGTGTCGTGGATGGCTCCATATCTATTCACGGGGAAATCAGAATGATTGCCGATCGGATCAATGAGCTCTATTACGTGCGCGAAAGAGCTCCCGCCGAGTGCAAACTCGTTTCAGGGAAATACACTTCTGAATTAGTGATGTGGCACGAGAGGTTCGGACACCTCAACGAACAAGACCTTAAACGCATGGCAGCAACGGAAGCCGTCAAGGGCGTAAATTTCGGAGCGAAGGAGACTTTACCAATATGTGAAACGTGTGTTCGCGGAAAATTGGTGAGAGCCCCATTTCCAAGGTCTACCCGAATCAGAACGGATCTGCTCCAGATCGTTCATTCGGACGTGTGCGGTCCGATGAGGACGCGATCAAAAGGGGGAGCGAGATATTTTGCCGTTTTTATAGATGATTGTTCTAGATGGTGCGGGGTACGTTTTCTCAAACAGAAAAGCGACGTATTCCAAGCTTCCCAGGAGTACAAGGAATACGCAGAAACCCAAACTGGAAATAAAGTGAAATGCTTGCAATCGGATAACGGAAAGGAGTATTGCAACTCCAGATTCGATGAATTTCTGAAGCACGCTGGTATTGTACGTCGTCTGACCGTCTCCTACACCCCACAGCAAAACGGAATCGCTGAAAGAAGAAACAGGACTCTGGTCGAAATGGGTCGGTGCTTTCTTCTGCAATCTGGCCTACCTACATCGTTTTGGGGCGAGGCCATAAGCGCAGCGAACTACGTGCGAAATCGTTAGTCCTACGCAAAGCCTGAATGTACGAACGCCGTACGAAAAATGGTCCGGAACGATCCCAGATGTCAGGCACCTTAGAACGTTCGGAAGAAAAGTCCTCACACTCGACAGAAAATCAAATAAGGGGAAATTCGAGTCGCGATCTATGCAAGGGTACTTCGTCGGATATTCGGAGGAATCAAAAGCCTACCGAGTGTGGATACCTACCGCGAGAAATATCGAAATCACACGAGACGTGAAATTTCTTCCTGAATTCGCGGATTCTGGCCAACACGACGATTTCATCGATGATCAAACGGGAAACGGACGTCGGAAGATCCTAAACATGGACGAAAACTTGAGCGACGTGGATAAGACATCTCATGGCAGGGAAACATCGGAGATATACCTGAACATTCCAGCATCAAGCCATCGGAATGATCGAGAGGAAAATCGAAGATTCGAAGGAGAAGAATCAGGCTCGGAGCTTCCGGAGCAAGGGCATCCAAGAAGAGGTCGCGGACAGCCGAGGTTAATACGCACGGGAAGTAGAGGAAGACCAAGAAAGGCCTACCACCACGTACGTGAAGACGACGAGCAAGATACCTTCGAGGAAGAACAACCTGTGCATGATGCGTGCAGCGCCGAAGTATCACTGAAAGAAGCGATCGAGGGAACCGACGCCCAACAATGGAGAGATGCGATTATCGAGGAGGTTAAATCCCTGATACGTAACGACACATGGGAACTGGAATCTCGCCCCGGCAATCGCGAAATAATAGGAAGTCGTATTGTGCTGAGAAACAAGTACAACCCCGATGGAACGCTAGAACGAAGGAAGGCGCGAGTAGTCGCCAAGGGTTTCTCACAGCGACCCGGTTTCGACTTCCATGATACATTCGCTCCCGTGGCACAACTAAGCACGGTGCGCATATTGATGGCCTTAGCTGTTGAGGCAATTTGCCTACGAAGACTGTTCTTAGAACTTGGCTTGAAGAATTTGGTCGACGTTGTTGTGTACAGCGATAACATGGGGGCCTTGCAACTGGCAGAAAACCCCGTATTCCACGGAAGGTCGAAACACATCGACGTTAGGCACCACTTCGTTTGAAGTCTGGTTAAGGATAAGGAACTACGGATTGGGCATGTTCCTACCGAGGACATGGTTGCCGATATACTCACGAAAGGGCTACAAAGCGTTAAGCATCAACATTGTGTTAAGCTCTTAGGACTGAAGAATATCGGAAAGTTATAACCCGATGCATAAAAGCTTAAGGGGAAGTGTTAGTATAGTAATGCTATTATGCCCCGGCAGAGGGACACTTAATCCATAGACTATGTAGATCTTGTATTCGACTGTAACCGTTACTGCGTATGCAGTTCCTTTTGTATTACTACTTTGTATTACTACAGTGTTCTAATCTTTTTCCACACAAGCATCATCCTCTTGTGCTTCGCTTCGCAAGCAACTCGACTAACAAACTAACTAAGCATAATACTTATTTATTGTATATTAAATACCAACTATTCGACCGAAGCATTAACCCAAGCAAGCATGCGATAATAGATAATCAAATAATCATTTAACACGTTGAAAATAAGCTCCTAGAACAGATCAGAAATAAAAATGGAATTAAGCTTAAAATGGTCAGTACTGGTCACAAGTGGTCAGTAGTTGTTACTTTTCCCGGTATTGGTCACCCTAGAAAGAGAGGTCGTCGGTTTGAAAGAGGGGTAGTTTGAGAAGAGAGAATTAGGAAAGACGTCTTTTCTCCTCAAGTGCACAAGGCGGAATAAAGGATCGTTGTGCAGGCGGTAATCACGTCACCACGGTTCCTCAGGATCCAGGAAGGGGTAAAAATTAGTGGGGTCGCCCCCCCCCCTTCAACCGCGATCGCCCTTTCTCGAAGAATTAACGATCGAATATTATTTATGTTCTTCCATCGTTATCGATTATTTTCGAATAATTATTAACTTTTTAGCTTCATGGAAAATATTTTTGCATGCATATTCAAAGATTTTAATACACTGGAACAATACAGTGAAATGATTCCTCTTCGGTGGCGGACAAACAGTCGTTTAATAAAGATACTCACCAGATTCCTTGTCAATAATTAATAAATATAATTAATATTGTAATAACTAAGTTGGAATTTAATAAATTTATTAAATTATCAATGCAGAATAAAGTTTAGCGCGAGCTTCCACTTCTTGCGGCGATGGAATATTACTTTTCAGAGATATTATGCTTTCATTATTCTATTAAACTACAGCCTTTGGATGCACAAAAAGTTGCACAGTGCATACTCCCAACTCGTGTGCGATAAGTGCAACGATCGTTGCAACGATAAATAACTTCTTTATACAATTACTGAAGATATGGTAGAGATATTGTTTTAATTTCTGCAACGGTTGTTCTTTGTTGTGGTTTCGTCAAATAAATCCATTAATCATACCTTAATTATTACACTTTTACAGCCATTCAATTCAGGAGTTGATGTAATTGTTAGTTAACAATTAAACCTTATGGAAAACACATTTTAACTGTATTCTTTTGATAACTAATTAATAATCCTTTCTATGCAACTTTTTAATTTTTTCTTTCAAATTTGAAAACTACGATCTCCTAGAACGCATTATGGAAAGTGATTGAATTTTATTATGCGAATACGAAGTCAATTGTGTTAATGCAATATCGTGAATATTTTGCAACAAAACATGGTTCGTTTGAAGGATATACTTTTGAAAGGCTGATTTTAAAAATAAATGTACACTTTATATTTCTTATTTGAAGTAACATTTTTCGATAAAAATAATTTTCAAAAGTTATCTAGTTTTTAAACTCTTAGCTGACTTTCGTGCCACCCTGTGTAAGTAATTCACGAGATGTTCGCAATTAGATTCTAAGTGAAATAGGACTGAGTTCGTATAGTTTGTGACGAAGAAGCATTTTTTGAAACGCAAGATTATTCTTAGAAGTTTACAGCCGCGGAAAATCTTGAGGTGTACAAATCATTTCTATTTAGTAAATACTAGACTTTCTAATGCTTATGTAGAATTCACTGCTCCTCTGTAGTGCAAGTACCGCAGTTATACAATTTAGAAAACCTTCATTACAGGTTTTGCACTCCAAATTATCTATTTAAATTCGCTTTTCTGCAAATCAAATTCACCCATTCACAGATCAATTTCACCCTTTTGCAAATGAAGCTTTTTTACAGATTTGTTTTCTTAAGATATTGTAATAAAAACAAAATCTAATATAAAGTTATTGTTCCGAAATAAAAGATGTATTGCATGTATGAAATAATACTTAAACGTAAAATAACATAAAATGCTACAAGATGAATATAAAATACTTATTTAACACCAAAATGAAGGTAAGTATGTATATATTGATATTTTGGGTGTTAAATAAATATTTAAGATGAATATGATCTGTAGAATTATCAATTTGGACTGGAAAAAGTTGAATACGATCTGCAAAAGGATTAGTTTGCAGTGCGAAACATGTATTAAACATCTGCAGTATGAAATTATTAATTTTAAGCATTAATTAGTATGGATCATTGATTATTTTAAATATTGATAATACTGGTAGCACTATCCGCTTTTCATTAATATCTTCTGACCGATTCTTATAGATTTTGTTGCGTTGATAACGAATCTGAAAACCTGTTTCTCCTATCATCATTTGTTTTCCAAAAAATCAATTTTAACCCAAAATAATCTTTTTTGTCCTTTGAACAACATTTGAGGTATAAATTTGAAAGTTAACCAATCCCCAGTTACTATAATCATGTTTAACGGTTAGCCAAATGTTCCTAGAAAAGTTTCCCGTGATGATTTTTTGCAACTCTAGATTTTGATTTCGTATAGGAAAATCAAACACTCGTGCCAGTCACTTGGAGATTCGCTGTTTCTCTTACAACCGAGTCTCTTCTTATGCGATAGATACTTTTCACAGAATTCCGCATGAAAAACCCGCATAAAAAAGGTATAGCTTTCTTGTTAAAATTAGGGATAATTTTTTGAAATACCAGTAGCACAAAAGAGATAACTTACACAAACATTCAATTATTTTCGTTTGTTTATGGATAAAAAGATTTTAAACACGAGCGAGAAAAGGTTTATTTGTGTGTGGGAATTATTCTCTTCTCTCTTAATTCCTGGCAGGAAAACATAAAATGAACGAAAATAAATGGATCAGCGCATTAAAACTTCCTAGATTTCTTGGATTACTTGTTTTTTCTTGCTTTTTTGCTCCGCCGCGTAACTTCAAAATCACATTAAAAAGATACGCATAAAAGAAACTCGACTGTATTTCAAAGATTTTATTTCAGCGCATCAAAATCTATAATAATGGAACGGTTAATGGAATGATGAAAAAGTTCAGATTTGTAATACAGCAATAAGATAAACCGTTGTAGAAGAGCGTCGAATGGGATTAACACTTTGACATAAAAAGTTTACGCACCTCTGATAGAAATACTTTTAACTCTCGTCGGCACTTTCACCGGATCGTTCATATTGTAATTACAATATATTGTAGAAAAACATGAAAATCATAATACCTCCTCATCCTGTTACCTGATGTACGCGAATTCCGAGGATGCATGTAAATAAATGTAAGCTAACAAGCAAATTGGGAAAAAACAACAATAGGTAAAGCGCCACCGGCACTCGCCCAACGTCTTTAAGCGCCACCAACTAATCGTAAGGTGCTGATATGTTTCCTGAACGGCGGAAATGAACAATTTTCAAGTCTCGCAAGCACAAGCGTATCGAATGAAACTCACCATGCAACGGTGCAAACGCTTCATTGAAAGTGTTAAAAAATCTATATTAGTTTCAAAGGTATAAGATAATCTGTAAAATAACAAATTAATGTCGAAGTTGAATAAAAAAATGTATGCATATCAGTGTGTAAAGTGTTTTAAACATTTTTAATAATTATCAATTAGCAGATTATTATTTAAGAATTATAATATGATATACAAATGATGTAATCGTTAATATTAACGCAACTGTATTATGCGAATAAAAGTTTGCAAATTGAATCAAATTACGAGCACGCAAGTTTGACCTTCTAATGGATTTGTTTTTTAATGAAGGGAATTCAATACATGTAACTGAAAACTGGCAAACTGTTCGCTTGAACCGATATAACGATATCGATATAACGACACTGTACATGTACTTACGTCGCAGCTACACTCCCGTCCATAAGTAATTGGACACTTACTAGTTTCAACTTTACATTCAAATTAACTACACAAATTAGCTACTAAACATCCCATACATAATGATTCCAAGCATACTCTTAGAGTTTGCATAAATTGTCTTGAGCGGTTACAACAAAATTTGAAGCTATAATTAATACGCTGACACCCCTCAATCGCCAAATTTGAACCTCATCGGGAGTACATCGGGAGTTGAGTGGTGAACCATAAAGATGTGTATTTAAATAATACCCTATGCCGGTAAAAATTTGCGAACATATTTGCAACGATCCTCGAAGGAAATACAGGAAGAAAGAGAAAAAAATATAACTCCAAGACTGCCAAACTTACTTCGTGCTATCATCCGAAAACGGGGAGCGTATATTGATGAGAAGATTTCGAACTTTGTATATATATTTTTCAATGTATTTTAACACTTCCGGATGTTTAATAACGTTAATATGAATGTAAAGCAGAAACTAGTAAGTGTCCGATTACTTACGGACGGGAGTGTACGTAGATATTGCTTAAGAATATCATCTAACTAGAGATGTGAATGATAGTTATTAGAGTATCTTAATATCATGGTCCTGCAACGAATGGTTTTAAGTAGTGAAACAAGTGATGATCATTAACTGACGAATTGAATATTGTAATAGTGTTACCGAAGCACTCGTATAATGATTAATAATAACCATTAACCCTTTACAGCGCCAAGTAATTTTGAAGTCACATACTCGTCCATCCGCATCTTTTGTGTCGTGTCATTTTTTCATTTTAATAATAATTATAAATGTACGCGCGAGGATTGTCCCTTTCAGTCCATTTAAGTCATCATTTTGTTATTATTTTCACGTAATGCAGCTTCGTCACATGCGCTTTTAACTAGTTGTGAGTTATCCGGTTTGTTTTAGACGCAAACAAATTGATTTATAGAGGGTTAAACACGTTTAATGAGAACACCTATAGCATATATAAAAGAAAAAAATGCGTGAATTCACCACGGACGACTTCGGTAAAATTACTTTGCAAAATGTCAAGAGTATTTGAATTTTAGTTTCAAAATCCGCACGAACTTTTTCCGGTATCTAATAGTTCTTTTCTTGGCGGATTTCCTTTGAAAAGAGACAACAGGACTTTCTGTTAGTGGAATTCAGACGCGAACCCACGCTCCGGTCATTCCGATTTGCTCGACAAAGTTTCAGTTTCCCTGTGCAATTAACCGTCGTGCACGTGCCCGCAAGGCAAATAGTAGAATGGGAACAACCTGTGCTAGCGTTACGTGCTGTTTTGACTTTCTCTCTCCTGCTGTGACATAATTGCTTACACACTTGGAGAACCGAGACTTGCCTGCTCGTTGGAAGCTGGTCCAGTTTCGTTTATTGTCAAACACCGTACAGACATGCGAAGAGGTTTCTGTTGCTTGCTTTTTCTGGTGCTTCTGCTAGCCACCCTTGTGGCAGCGGCATACGCCAAAATCCTCCAAGTAAGTACATTTACATCCAATAGAATTCAATCCTTAACAAATTCGCACCGGATGATGCACATGTGAGTCTATGGTATTCTTTACCGGAACCCGGATAACTCAAATGTGAGTCTTTAGGTGCGTTACACTTCGGGAAAACGTTTGGTTACGTTTCAACTAAGTTATGTATTGGATTTATAGCATTTTTCTGCAACATAACTTTATTTAACAAAATTCCGTGAATTTATCCCGCGAATTTGGGTGCGGAACATTAGACTGAAAACACTCCGACGCGAATGTAGTAATATTGAGTTGAGTCGTAAATAAGTTTCGTTTTCAAGTAAAGTTTATTTGTCAATTAAATGTATTACAATGGACTTTAATGTGATATATGTTCGCCGTTATTATTAATAACTTCTGGCCAGTTTTGAGGCTAAACGCTCCTGGACGAACGGAACTTATTTATAACTCCACCCAATATTTCTATTAATATTTCTGTTAACTTTTATTTTAAAACTATGAACTTTACCTAATTTTGACATCGTTTCAGTTCGATCATTTCAGTCCCATTTAAGCCAACATGTTTTCAGATGTTTCGAAAAGCTTATAATTACTCAGTTTTCTACTTCAGTGATTGTACAAGTTTCAGTCTTTCCGAGCTTTTTAATTTGTCCCATTTCATGCAGTCACCTTGAATCTGTTGTTAAATAACAACAAATGACGTTTTAGGAAGTTCAATACCAGCCTTAAAGAATCACAAGATGGCGGGAAAATATTTCAATTTAAAATAATTTTATTTAGGGGCTAAAAAAAGACTAAAGCTTTGGCATACACTTAATATAATGCATTATCAAATGGCAAGATAATAACTGAATATTATTTTTCTGGAGTCAAATGCTTGTAGTATACAATGTACTATAATTTCCTTAAATACTCTGTATAATTAATAATAAGGGTAATAGTTCTAATTGAAACTCTTAACACCGCAGAAATGTGAGTGCGAATGGATTTGTTCGTATTGTCTATCTCAACAGAATGAATGCCAGGCTATTTCTTGACTTCTTTGACAGCCTAGAGCTTGCAATAATTTACCGTCTGTGGTAAAATCACGATTAAGAATGGGAGTCGACATTTCCATTGAACTTTGTCGGCAAATAATTTATATTGAGTGGCAGTACTTAAAACTTTAATCGTAACGTTCAAACCATGCGCCTACTTTCTTTCTGGCCTTTGAAACTAGTATTGTATAGGGTGGCGCAAAAGTCACCTAGGAGTTTTAAAATTATTTGTATCGAAAAATTTTGCTTGAAATAAGAAATATAAAGGTTTAATTTATTTTTAAAATCAATTTTTGAAAATTATGTCCTTCAAATGACCTCTTCTTTCCTCTTCGCAAATTCTTGCTCTCTCGAGTGAGTTTTCATTGATGCGGCGCAAAGTTTCTTCGGTGCGTTTGCTGTTGCAAAATATTCACGATATCTTATTTGCATTAAAACAATTGATTTATCAACTCACTTTAAGGTGTACATGTTCATAATGAATTCTAAGGGATCGTAGTTTTCAAATCGGAAAGAAACAATTTTAAAAGTTATATATACACAAAGTTATTAATTTTCGTAACTCCTAAGTGACTTTTGGGCCACCTTATATTAAAAGCGAACTATGGTAGATATTCCCGAGGTTGAATTCACACGGGTTACATTATATATTCTAATGTCTTATGATCCAAGAAAAAGTTGAACAGACATTTAGAAAAGGGATTAACATATTTTTAAAATATTGTAAGAATGTAATCAGTCTATGTAAATAAGCGAATCTTATTTTTTCGATACAGGTTAATTAAATCGTAGTTCATTAAAGATTCAGTTCAGATATGCAGTTGAAACACCGGTTCTGTTTACGATGACTTTTACTTCGCGAAGTCGACTTCCTGCATGATATTTCAAGAATATTCTTAAATATCGTGTACAGACTGGCCTTTCGAAAGCTTTATCGTTATCGACGTATCAAATAATCAATACTATTATATTGTGCTTTGGAAGAATCCGTAATGGTTTGTACAATTCGTATTTCTTAGGTAAAGTAGTAATAATATCATTGATTCTAATTCGCAAAATTCGTACTTTTACAAATATAAATAGTTCACCATCAATGGATAGAATGAAGTCCAATATGTTAACAAGTGCAAATATACCGGGTGGGTCACCTAATACTGGAAACATAAAGCTGGATACATTAGAGTATATTGTTCCAATATATAATAACAATATATCAATATACAATTCCATTTAAAAAACAAACTTGACATTCAAATGTCCTTTACACGTTCACTTACAAAAATGTTGATTATATCGAATAATGCCCTCCTCAAAGCCATTGAACTTTTGTCGAAATCATTTTTCGATATAATTAACAGTTTCGAAAATATATCAGCTTCCAATTTTGGGTGAATCATCCTGTTTATTAATTATACTGATGAAATGCAGTTATAATTACAACTGACATTGATTTCCGTTCCTATGCGTAAATACTCTAAAGACATTGCTAGGATGTTTGAATGTTGAGTTATTTAAAATGTGGGGCTTTCGGTAATTCATTTCAGAAAAGAATTAACGACATAATATTACAAAAGATTTGTGCTTTCGGCATCGAGGATACATTCCATCAAACTTGGTTACTGTTTATTAATCAGCTCATCTTTTTGAGATTGTAAAAATATAAAATATAAAAACATTATTAGGTCGTGTAACATGAAATGTCTGATTTCTTATCAGAACTTTGCAGATGTTGTGTCCTCGAAAGACCCTGACTTCTTCGAAAGAGGAATTTTTGTTGTTGAAAACATGTTGGCAAAAATGTATACAGGGAAATAGTACTTAAACATTTTTATTGATAAAATGTTTATTTGAATTCAACAATTTTTCTTTCCCCCTGAATAATCCGACATTTCATATTGCACGGCCTAATATTAAATACAATTTAGTATTTCCCTTGTATGGAAGCATTTCGGATTGATTTTGGAATCAATTCCAGAAAGAGGAATATCGAATTGATTAGAACTGCCTTTCAGAAAGTGGAACTGCTAAGAATAAAACTTGGGACACAGAAATTAATTTGCAAGGTTCTTTTTAATGTGCCGAGGCATTTATCGAAGCATTTGGATTTGTTAAGTTGTCTCATAAGTAATGTCGTTTTTGAACTCTAAATCTCAATGTAAATTTTTTTCGAATTAAAAATATTGTCTTGACTAAATCGAACGTATGTTACATACTTGCAAAAGAATACTCTTTATAACACGATGAGAGAAATTTATAATTGTTTTTCCGAAAGTTTTCGCACGTTGAAAAAGTCCAAAGTAATATTCGTGGGCAAATATTTTCCAGTGGTGGTGTATATCATACAACACGACAATTTACACAATATTCGAGCATTATTCGTAGAAAATGTATTTAGTGATTATTTAATTAATTTCATCTTTTTAATAGGAGCTTAAATCATATATACAAATGTGAAATTATCGTAAATTATGTAGTCGGAAAAACAAATAATCAATCGCATCGTAAATCATATAGAAACTCCAGGGTCAGTTAATAATCTAAATACAAAATATCCACCAGCTTCAAATGATGAAAATGCTGCTAATAGGTACCGGAAAAAGTTCGTGCGGATTTCTAAATCAAAATTCAAATACTTTGGACATTCTGAAAAGTAATTTTATTTGAAAGCAATTCATTCTTTGCGAATAAAACACCAGATTTTTACGAGAAAGAAATGTATAAGCTTATATAATATAACGTTGGGAAAGAGTTGTAGGAATAAATGGTGACTACATCGTCAAATATAGTAATGCTCCAATATTGATCAAAATCGTATTCTTGATACACTGGTTGTGAGATAGAAACTTGTTTTTCTCGATTTCTGAGATTGCCAGAATAATACGTAACCATGCGATTATCATGAATGAATGCAGAACTCTTGAAATTGCATGCGGCTAGTTTCTATTACCACAAGTGGAAAATGCTTTTCAGGTGAAAGTAAATTAGTTATAGGGTAATTCTTAGACCAGGTAATTTCTAAACCATTTGAAAATCCTTGACGCAATGGATTTTGCTGATTCTTGGTGAAATTTTGGCTTAAGATTGTTTAATTGCAAAAAAATTCAGTAATATTCCTATATGTTTAGTGAAGGCTTAGTCAAAATTTCAAGATAATAGTATCAGCCCGATAGTATCATATGAAAGTTTAATTTCTTTGCAGGTCATGCAAGAAATTAGCGCTAGAATGAGATAAGTTAATTAGCCGCTACTCCAGTTACTGCGAAGCTTTCGTCTCTTTAGTGTTGTCATAGTTTACATATCTAGGTACCTCATTAACACATAGGCATCTGAGTATTTTCTGTCGAATGTTAGGCGCGTAACGGATCGAATTCGTGGAATTTTGCTAAATAAAATTATGTTGACAAGAAATGCTTTAAACACCAACACACAACTTACACTTAAACATTTTCAGACCGAAGTGTAACGTATCTAAAGACACACATTTGATTCACCCGCGTTCTGGTAAATTATCTCAAAAACTCACATGCGCGACACAATGCGGATACATGCATACTCTCTGTTTACTTATATAAAAACTCATTTTTCTTGAATAAAATGTACGATGCTCGTGTTATCTCCTCTTTCTTGAACGGATACGTTTTAGCAGTTCCTCTAACTGGATCCACCTTACAAAGGATGATGTTTCCTGGCTTTCTATGAATATGCAGTTTTCTTGAATAACTGAATGAGAATGCTAGCCCATTAAGATGTATATTGTATCCCAGATTAGATTTCTAAAAACTCGGACGAGTTTCGTTCGTTGTGCGCAGGTCCCCCACTACCATTCCTTGCTCCAAACGCGCTATTGGTTTAAGTCCCACTGTGGCCTCACAGAAGTCGGGGATAAAGCATTGGCTGGAAGGAAAAGTAAAGGGGGGCTGCGCGAGATTGTAGGAATCTAAACTGGGAGTCAGTATGACAATGTAATTTCCACTTGATGAAACGAACACGTTCCTTACGACGTAACACTGCATGTGGAAAGTCTTAAAAAATGCAAATACTCATAATGGAGTAGGCAAATGCACAAATTCCATAAGATAGGGAAAAGTATAAAAAACGAGAAAGTTTGGAAACATCGAACATTTTCATACGGCAGCCATTTGACCGCTTTCCACTCTTGTAGGTGTTTCATGTCTTATTTCGTGAAATATAATAGTCAAGCAAAAAATGTTGTAAGCCACTTGGAATTCACATTAAAATATGACAAGTCACAACATGGACTGAATAAATTTCTTATAGTAGTGAAAAGACAAGCATCTTGTATCCTCTAATCGCCAATTGGCTCCAGTCCGAGCGCTAAATCGTTGCATGAAGTGTAAAAAAATTACATTTTCATATGATAACATCGAGATAACATCTTGAAGTTTTGGTTCCGCCTTCAGTAAAGATGTAGGAATATATGTGAATTTTTTCAAGGTTTTAACAAGTTTGGATATTAGTAAATTGTAAAATGAAAATTTGGAGAAACTTACAAAAAATTATAAACAAAAACCATGCATGTTACAAACGAAATTAAAGCCCTATTCTTCAGCTTTAAAACAAGATCACTCTCAACTCTTTAGCTGAACCGAGTCTCTGGCAAATTGCATTTAAAGTGCGATGAGTGGCCACGGGTGTATTTTAGCAATTTGCAAAACTAAATTTCTGAAAAACTAATGGCTGAAAAAATAAAAGACGAGTAGACAAAAAATCTGAAGAGTCCGGGACATCAAGTTCCAACTTTTCCATTTTACTGAACGATTTCACATTGAGTTATCCTACAATTTTTATGAAAAACGTTGAAAATAAGACTTTAGTTATTTCGAACGCGAATTAAACTAGAATAAAGGTAATTTAGAAAACACAATTTTTCATCCAGGATATCAGATCAATTTGATTCTTTAAATGAAGCCATTTTCTGTTGATAATACAGAATATCTACGCTAATCCTAAGAATACAGGATGTACCACATTCATTCACATTTCATATTAAAGAATCATATTCCAGAAGTAAATTTTCGAATTACACTTATTATGTACAGTCGAATCTCCTTTTATCTGTATTTTTTTAACGCAATTTTGAAGTTATGCGGTGAAACAAAAAAGCAAGAAAAAATAAGTAATCCAAGAAATCTAGAAAGTTTTAACTGCATAACGAGCTTATCCATTTATTGTCGTTCTTTTTATGTTTTTCTGCTGGGAATTAAGTGATAAGGGAATCACTCCCAGACACAAATGAAGATTTTCTCGTTGGAATTTAAAGTCTTTTTATTTGCGCTCCTGCTATCTTAAAAAATATCCCTAATTTTTCAAAGAAAGCTTTATCTTTTTTGTCCGGTTTTTTATGCAGATTTCGGTGAAACGTATCTACCGCAGAAAAAAGAGACTTGTCTGTATATTAGATACTAAAAATGGTTTAAGAAATAGAATTTTTATCGAATATTCATTTCCTCAATAGAAACGCGTAGTGTTGGAGGATTACGACTACAATGAGTACCAACATTTTCAACCTGTGGTACCGTTCAACCGAAGAATCTTCCTGAAAAAGGATTCGAAGAAGAACGCACAAGATTTCAGTAAAATCCCGGGCATCCCAGGAGTGGACTATCCGATTTATCACACGGTACCACAAACGAGTTTTACATGCGCTCAAGTACCAATCGTTCCAGGGATGTACGCGAATGTGGAAACCGGCTGCCAGGTAAAGTGTTTCATTTCAAGTATTTTAGAAGGTAAAATATGTTGAAATCCGGTACAAAGTATGATATCGATGTAAGATTAGTAATTGCAAAGTGGAACGAGACGCGTGTAGGATGCAAATGCATGAGGTAGCAGTAAGCGTGCATTATAAATCAAGGACTCGGAAAATCGAAAGTATGCACGAAACGAAAAACGTTCCGCATTCAACCGAATCCCCTTTAACCGTTTAACGTACAGCGACGTGGCATACTCGTCCACGCCTAACCATCCTAAAAATATTCAGCGACGTGTATGTCACGTCCATCGCCATTATCAATTAATACAAATATTTTCATTGGAAAATATAGTTCTTCTTCTAAAAAATCTGGACGACCAAAACTACCACGACCCCTTAGACTAACTGGGAGACATTCACCAAAAATGTGTGCCAAAAAAACGAACGTTAAGCGGTTAAGGCTTAGTAAATTCGATTATCGAAATGTTTTCTCTTTCCTGTTCCGCAATCTTGTTCATAAAATGATATATTGAAAAAGAATATGACAGTATACGTTTATGGTTACGAAAAGTTTCGGTTACTCTACGAAATTGAAAATAGTTTCCAAATGAAGTGAGAAGTGTAAATGTTAAATTTTCGGGTATTTATAAACTGGAACGAGATTTATTCCTTTGTTAATATTCAAAAATTTCAAAAAAAGATAAGTAAAAATTTAACGATCAATTTATCGTCGGTTATATTCCTCCCGCTCATTTTCCCAATTTAAGGAAAAAAAGTCTGTTTGTTATTATAATAAAAATATAACGTAATGTACGCTTAAAACAATAGCCTGTGCGTACACGTGCAGTTTGTATCACAATAAGTTATTTTGACGAACATACATCAATTTTCATGAACGATATAATTATGAATGATAACAACTTCCTTAAGCTTTAAAAGGGTAACATAAAACTAAGGTAATGACTGGAGATTACAAAGAAGTAATTAAAGTGATTTTGCGAAGCCATTATTGAATCTGGAATTTCAGCCGAAGTTTACTTTGGTTTCCTTACTCCTGCAAGTAGGTTTCCTCCGCTATTTATAGCTCTAGACTAGGAGTTCTCAAACGTTATATTTCGTGTACCACTCAAATATCTACAGGAACAGCCGATTAAAATTAAAGTTAACTGATTTATTGCACACGAAAACTGTTACAAACAGTATTCGAAAAATTAAATTAAATTACTTAAATATGGTATGCTGGAATACCTAGAATACTTCCGCGTATTATAGATTGAGAAACCCTGCTCTAGACTGCTCCGCGCAGAATAATTCCACTTTCTTGTGTGCTTGGATCGTGAGACGGTTGGGTGTGGTTACTTTGACAGAATCTATTCGCCGGTTACTCGAGCAATCTAGCAATTTTAAACACATTGTATCTTAATCCGCTTACAATTAGATCCCTTGGCGGTAAAAGTCAACACAAACAATGATCAGTGTAGTTACAGTTAACCCTCCTACAACACGGTAGATAGGTTCCTAGAATATGCCATGTTGTGTGAAACCGTGTTATATGACTATACAAACATCGTGAGCGTATTCTACGCAGAAAAGTAAGAAAAGAATGTTAAATGAAAATGAACCGACAAGGCTTTATTAGAAAATTGTAACATAAATTGTAAGACTGTCTAATTGTAAGTGTGATGTTCAAAAATGATGTTCAGCGGTTCTGGGCATGTTGTTTACTATCTTGGAATGCTTCAACGTATTCTTATCGATATCAGTTTAGGTTTACCTTCTTTTGCGTATTTCACGTATGGTTTATGTAATGGAAATATTCGGGCAGCTGTGAGAGAGTACCAGCATAGATTTCCTGACAGAAGAATACCACATCGCACAGTGTTTCGAAATGTTCATTTGCAGCAATATACAGTTGCATCAATTAATAGCAATCCACAAGAAATTCGCCATGTCATAAATAGCATACTACAGGAGTGTCAAACTTGTATTCGTGTACGCGGGCAACATTTTGAACAGCACATTTAGACAGTCTTGCAATTTGTTATAATTTTGTTATAAAGCCTTGTCGGTCGATTTCCATTTAACATTTTTTTCCTTATTTTTGTGCGTAGAATACGCTCACGACATTTGAACAGAGAAAAGTCTGACACCCTGTATACGTTCTAAAGAAAACCGAGTAAAAAGGAAATTGGGTGTATATTTAATGTAAGATATTCGATATAAGATATAGTACAAACCTTGAAAATATTATCTAAATTCCATCTCGTGTAAAAGGAGGGTTAGACGTATAGAAAGAGTTACTGAAACTTTCAATTCGCCTATTCAATGAAATGCATGTTTAATTCATTAGTTTCAAAGAATGTTAGAACTAAAATATTTAAATATTTACGGTGTATTCCATAATCTTTCTCAAGATAATTAATATCACTATTATTATGAATAAAGTGTAATGCACAAGATGAACTGTGCACACACATTTATTATTATTTAGTTTTATTATTCAATGTATTACAGTGATAAAACCTGGAATGAAAATAAAAGGTCAAGGTACTGATTCCAATCAAAGATGAGTTAAGTAAAATTCGCAGGTAGAACTAAAATAGAATTAATAGTAAAATTTGCAAGTGAAATTAAAAATCTATTTATTTCCATCAGCTTAGACAGTTCAATTATCGTGACTTCTTTTCGCATAGTGCTGTCTTATCACCTCTTTCCACGACCAATTCTCTTTGACTTATTAATAGACTTATGATCAATTGAAAAATCGTTTCACTAAAGTGAGAAAGGATGTGAACGGCCGATGTGAAGTGGAATAATTATGTAAGAGAACGGTCTGGCATTACTAAAACCTCAGGGCAACTTGGAAGCAAGGACCGGTGCTCCGCCTTGCCACGGTGAAAGACAAATCCCCCAGCTAAACAATCACCAGAAATTGGTGCCATAACTGAACCGACGATTGCCCTTCTTCTATGGAATCAATAATACGTGATAAAGTACTTATCTCGTGATATTAAACTTCAGGTAGAATCATAAATTGGTACCTTTCTTGCAAATTACCGAATGTGATTTTATCGAAGTCAAATTTTTGCATGAATGCATCACATTGCGCATCCGACTTATGTTACTTAATTTTTTATAATAGTTAGTCCTTATTTTCAAACAAATTAATTGTGCAGGAACCATAGAATAAACTACTTATAATATAGACTTCGTATCCATTTCGAAGTGGCGTTGTTCAAAACGTGGCTCAACCAAGTATTCTTCCGAAGAATCAGTAAATTTGTAAGCTCAATATCTCAAAAGCTAATTAAACACGGTCGTACATGTGACATGTTAATGAATTCATCTTGAGATGCACTATTGAATGGTCTGAAGAAAAATATATAATTCCATTTAACACTAGAACTACCAAGAAGGTGAAAATGACTGGTCCGCCATTTTTAGTCAAGTTATTCAAATATACCACGGCGAATTGTTTGAGATTTGATATACTTTTATTTGGTATACATAACGCGAATAATTGAATTCCTTAATTAACTTAACTCCTTCAACCATAATTTATATATAAATAAATATGCAAACATGAGCGAATGTATGTTCGGTAGTTCTAGTGTTAAAAAACGAACTTGTCTTTCATGTTTTATTTAATAATAAAGTAAAAAACAGTTTGCTCTCATCAAAGGACGTGCCACCTTGTACCGTGTAATGTTCATATACAACATTGTTTCTATGTGCAATATGTTAAGAAATAAAGGGCTGTCCAGTGTTGCCGCGGGCACATAAAAAAGTTTGCTACCTGCCATCTCTTACGAAATCCCGATTCAATGGAAATATTGGATGATCATGAATATCTGACAATGCATAGGTGTGAACGTCGAATCGAAACTCCTATCCAGTCTATCATAAATAATTGAATAACCGAAGCATGTAATTATGAAGCAACTCTAAAGAAATAGGTAATCCGTAGGAAAGCCGATGTCGATACTAATTTAATTAATGAACGGTCTGAGACGTCTACCGTTTCAACAACGTGAACAATCCCATTCTCCTCACTATACTCCTTATTTAGCAATTTCTATCGACAAGATATTTTAGTCATTAGGAGCAACACTGAAAAACGACTCGAATCGCTCAATTGTAGCTACAAAACTCGAGTGATTGAACCCTTTGCGGTCGAATGTCACCACACATGTAACATCACACTCCTACTTACTAGGTCGAATGGCACCACGCATGTGACAAAAAATAATTCCTTGTTTCCACAAATACATATCGTATTTTATAAATATTTAATACTTCACTAAATAATCTCGCTTTATATAAATATACAGGGTGTACCATAACTGGTGGTACAAGCGAGGCGTAGGTGTTTCTACGTTAAATTATTAATCGATAATAAGGAATAACATTTTTTCGTGTGAGGCTTTGTTTTCGAGAAAAATGACTGAAAGTTTATCGAATACGCGTGCACTTGGTGCAGTTGTCAGTCAGTTAGTCAGTCAGTCAGATTCTCGGTTACTGATTGGCAGTTAACCCTCTACAACTCCACGTAACTTTAAAGTCAGATACTCGTCTATCCGTATCATTTCATTTCATTTTTTCGTCGTAATATTATAGTAATTAAAAAAGTACGCGCATCGATTGTCACCTTTTTTTGGTACGTTTAAGTAATAATTTCATTACTATTTTCACGTAACGTACTTTCGTTAGAATCGCGTTTAACTAGATTTACTTTATACGATTTCCTCTTAAACACGAACAAAATTGGGCTATAGAGGGTTAATAGAGTGTTGGTAATAAACTCAATCAGTTGCAACTGAATATCGATTTAATCGTGACTGAGGTAGTGTCATTTTAATAGCGATACAAGATGCGTGAAGATTTAAGTTAACTGTGGATGATACCAGGTAAAAAGTACGATGGCAATTTTCAAGGACTAGAATTATCAAAATTTGGTAGTGTAATATCATTCAATTTCACCCGCCTGCGCGAGGTCTATATTTATATACAATCAATCTCCATAAGCGATACTTTCATATTAAAGAATGTCATTTGTCCTTTCCTTTTTGTTTCAATTGCTGCCTCCGTTTTTTTAATTCCACGCTCTCTTACTTTGTCTGACAAAATTTTACGAAAGAGAAAATAAAATGTCATTGAGCATATAATATGTCTGTAATTACTATAATAGATTATTTCTGTGCTGTTAATACAGTCGAATTTCTTTTTATGTGTATTTATTTAATGCGGTTTTGAAAAAATAGATCATCCAAGAAATCTAGGAAGTTTTGACAGCATAACGATTATCCATTTATTTTCGTTCTTTTTCTGTTTTTCTGTTGAGAATTAAGAGAGAAAAGAATGATTCCCTCACACAAATAAAGCTTTTCTCGTTCAAATTTAAAATCTTTCTACGCAGAAACAAAACAAAACTACTGAGTGTGTGTAACTTACCTCTTTTGTGCTGTTGGTATTTCAACAAATTTTCCCCAATTTTCCCAAAAAATCCATATCTTCTTTTGTACGGTTTTTTATGCGGAATTTTGTGGAACATATTTACCGCATAAAATGAGGGTCGACAGTATATATATTGTTGCCACACATATAATCTTGTGTTTATGGAATCTTTACTTTCATAACTGAAAGATAATATCATGTAAATAGTATTATTATGAAATATTATAATACATATTTCACATTTCCAATAAGAAGTTAGTATTGTAAAAAGGAAATTTTATTTCTTTTCCAGGCCTATCACATTTGCCATGACGGTAGAGAAGGACACCAAGGTGCATCCTTCCTTTGCACAAATGGCACTCTCTTTAATCAACGAGAATTTGCTTGTGATTGGTGGTATAATGTGAACTGCGCTGATGCACCATCATTGTACAGGTATATAATAATTTACTTTTTACGACTTTGAATACATCCATTGATCACTATCATCTATCACGTTAACCCTTTGACTGCGGAGCACTCCAGGTTTAAACGATCGCTGTGGGCGGAATACTTTTTTACGTGCCGCATACTCTATCGAGGTTCGATTGATTATGCAACGTGCATATTGGTTCGTGCACTTATTGGTTCCATAAGTAATGCGGCAATTTTCGGTCAAGACTAGTAGTAAATCTACACTCAATACCTAACATAGATTTTGTATTTGTTTCAATAGAAAGCATTTGCATAACAAATTTATTAATCTCTTTTAGTTATACTCGAATTCTTTCTTCTGTTGGATTTTGTGAAAACGACACAATTATGGTTATGAGTATCCAGTCATTTTCGCCGCTTAAGGGCGGTTTTTTCATTTTGCCTTTACAAACATTAAAGGACAATAAGATACTTGCCTGAATCAGCATATAGCACAAGGGATGTGTAATGTTCATACAACATTATTAAAAGTAGTGATAAACATACTAAATACTCTCGAGTCTCTTTTTATGCGGTAGATACGTTCCACAGAAAACCGCATGTAAAAAATCGCACCAAAAAGTGTATAAATCTGAAAGAAATTGCTATAAAAATTAAAATTAATTTACTTTAAAACTTTATTCCTTTAATCTTATTCAAAAGTACCAAATCTTTCTTCCTTTTTTTCATCAGAATTATCGTCGCTATCTGACAATATTCGGCACAGTTTGCAAACTGATGTGAAATCACTTCTCATATGTGTATATAACGTGCAATATGTATGTATGTATATACAAAGGGGAAACCAGATGTTTGCAAGATATATGTACCGCTAACTTCAAAACCGCATTAAAAAGACGGGCATAAAGAAAGACTTGACTGTACATCATTGCATAGTATAATAAGCATGTGTAACAATTGTATTCCATTTTCAGGCTAAACTTGGATCCTTTGAAGAACCCTTATGTACCAAAGGAGAGTAAGGATGAAATTCGTGAGAGACTAAAAATTGTCGTAGTTTAAAACCCTAATTTATACCTTTTTCTGTATGATACAGTTATATATATATATAGATATCAAAATTAAACAATGTTCATGCAAAGAAATTAATTCAACGATAATAAGAATTCCAAATTTTAACAATAAAATATTAATTTTCTTAATTAGATAAAACCTAATCTGTAATACCCAGCAGATATTTTCATATCTTACAATGGCAATGTCTCACTTCATTTTGTACATTGTTCTGATAAATGCGACTACAGAAAGTTTTTAAATCTTTGATGTTTTGAGATAACTCTTTCCCCGAAAAAAAGAGAACTTTATTACACCTCAATTACAAAACGTTTTTGCAAGTGATATTATTCATAAGCGATATTTATAATGGCTTTGACAGAAATGTTAGATGCATATTTAAGTAGCACTATCTACTGGACGAGGCTATGTTACTTTTTAAGAATGTACATCTAAGATATTACAACTGTATTTCAATTTTAATAAATCCAGGGCTTTTGCAATTCAAATTGTTTATCTTTAAAGGTAGTTTCCGCGACCATGCTGATCAAGAATTAGTACTAGCGTTAACTTCACGATGGAATTTTATTTTTTTAACCTTCAATTCGTTCGTTTTCATTCAATTGAATTAAAATTATGATAATCACTATCGACGTTCAACTATGACCGATAGGAATATGAACAAAGTTGATCATCCGGTGAACCGCTCAAAATATATTTCCAACTTAAAGTGCATCAATATAATCATTACTTACTACTGAGGAGTCACTATTTTCTAATAGAAGGTTAACATTTTAACAACAGACGACGTATTAGTACGTCTTTTCAAAAACAAAAGAGAGCAGATGACGTAGTAGTACGTCTTTCTTAAATAAGAACTAGAATAGTAAAAAATAGGGACAAATCGCTGTTCCTATATGTAAAGTTTGACAAATAAAAAATAAATAGTAGTGTTTAAATATTTTTAGAATATCTAAAGTTGTATATTTGCAATTTATTATAACAGTGTATCATTAACCGAACTTTTGTGTCGAACGGTAAGGATAAATACAGGTTTTCCTCACAACCCAAAAAATGATAAATACTGAAACGAATAATCTTGCGGAAGGGTGACGTGCTACTATTATATTATATAATACAAGTTTGGAAAGACAAAAGAGATGTTAGGATGGTTTGAACTATACGTAAATAAACATTTTTTAAAATAATTCTATCGTAGTATATTACTTTTTCATATTTTGGAACAAGTAAATTAATATTCCTGAATTTTCTTCCAAAAAGTGCCCGCGCTCAACGTTTTGCATAATATAAATACATTCCGTTCTGAGCGGACAATCTTAAGTTAAATCCTCCTGTCGGTGAAGTGTTAATATCTCTTGTACCTTCAAAGCTTACTTTCAATCACGTTCTGAGCGCATGCGGTCCTTTAAAATGGCCAAATCAAATATTTATATAATAAAATTGATATTTGCATATGTAAACTCTGATTGCTTCATATTCACCACAATTTAATGCCCATTGGGATTACCATAATTTAACTTCAAATTGATGTAAACGGTTAGACGAACAAGATTCCATCGTGAGGTTACTCCAGTACAAATTCCTTTCCATTTAAACAAATTATAATATTATTTTTGTTGCGAAAATAAAGCGAAAAATTGTCATTCACGGCGAACAACAGTTCGCTTTCGGGTGGTGCCACAGCTATGTAGGAATGCACACACCTACTGTCAGCAGCTTTCTGAGTTAATTATAATAATTGCATCTCCAAACTTGGGCAATTTTGTACTTTTAGCGAAGAACACATTATTAAACATATTATATGTAGAGTTTCAGCTTTTTATTCGTGGAATTTAATATGGGTATGTGATTATGAGCGTATTTTATTTTATTTAGGTTCTAGATGTATATAACACTGATAATAATGATAATAGCAATAAAGATGGTAACAATTTAACATACTTAATTATCGTAACCGTGCTTCGTAATCGTAAACTCGTGACCGTATCGTTAGCGCTTCTTAACCTCTTGCCTAATAAAGGCGCAAATATACGTTTTCACAGATCCATCCATATATACGAAAGGCGTACACATTGATCGCTAAATTTGTCTCAACTATAGCCCGTTCCACGGAACCTTTCACCCGGTTCGCGCAGTCCCCACTACGTTTTTTCCCCAGCACTGCTTTTTTAGAGAAAGATTTCTTAGTAGCTTCGCGTATTCATCTACCACATACTGATTATAACGCGGTTTAATTGTTTTACCGGTTTCTATCACCGCAGTTCGAGTACCGCCCACGGCATTTGGCGGATATTAAAGCCATTGTTACTATTATTAAGGGAAGTGTTTCGAGCAAACAACGAACTAGTAGACTAAGGCAAGCTCGTCATAAAAAATGTGCCTTGCACATGTTTGGAAAAGTCAGGAATTTAATCCTAAACAACTGCAAGGAAATTCTGCTAGATCGGAGTGTCATAAATCATGTTATAAATTAACTACTGATACATGGTCAACTACTGGTACCTTTACCGTACGGTTATACCGTGTTGTTTCATTGTTTTCGGGATATTCTGGAGTGAATTAGAAATCTTGATACTATGGAATTTATGTATGAGTGTAGTAATTCATTTCAGAAATATTTACTTCAAAAGCTTGCTACAATATTAGTACAGTCCTACGTAGTCATGTTCACGAATTTTCGGTACACCGTATATATTGATACAGAGTCGCTTCGCCGGTGAAGTCACATCGGGACTACGGCCAATAGCGTGTTCGGAGCAGGGAATGGTAGTGTGGACCTGCGCAGATCGAATGTAAACTCGTCGGAATCGGGTGAAAGGTTTCGTGGAATATTTTAATTCGAATACGAACAAAAATCAAACTCGAAAGTGTGTTGTGTGTACCAAACATAATATCCGTCGTCCGATATCCCAAATCTGATAAATTCCCATTTTTGTCAATGAGTGCAACCGACTTTCGGCAGCCAGTCGCAGCGACTACCATGCGAAGATCGCGCCGTATATACAGGGTATGCCAAAAGTGACTATCTATAATATTTCAGACAGGCCTTTTTCTAAAAAATAGTTCTGTGTAGGCGTAATGATATGTGTAGCGACTGGGTTGGTCTCCAGCAAAATGGAGAAGTCAACTACCATAGATATAGAAGGTAGAACAAATATGTTCTGGCGTTTCGTCCCGGGTCCGCTCGATGGACTCATCAGTAGGGCTGATGAGCGGACCCTGTCCTAGACGCCGCCTATGCCCAGTGGGCGAAGACCATACCCTCGGAGTGCCGTATATGCGCCCCATTCGGTATACGGACCTGCGAGATCCGGAGGGTAGGCGCGGGAGCGCGTAGCGGCCAATGATAGAATTAGGGCCGCCACAATATGTATCACAGATGCCAATGTGTGTGTGTAAACAAAGTTATTTTGTTATTTTCAAATTTCGTATAATTTAAGATTTCCATTTCAACTGTTTGTGATAACATGCAAGGTTAAAGGCATGAAATGCACGGAAATTATAGAGAATTTTGAGAAGAAGTTTCATAAGAGGATTCAGCATGTAGGCGAACTTCGACAGCGTATTCGCGCCGCTGCTAAGGTAACACCGCAACGGCAAGAACACGTATGCCGAGAAACGTTGCATCGCTTTGAGCTTTGTAGACATACCGACGATCGCCATGTGGAGACTGCTCACTGAAAATTGCTACTTTTGCACTTACTTTGAAGTCAAGCTACTTTGTTGCATTAACCCCGTTTTCCTGTATTCCCATTAGTTTTCGAGGTAGATAGTAACTTTTGAGACACCCTGTATTGATAGTCCCATGCGAGAGTGTATCACAGTCAAAGCGTTAAGGGCCCACTCTAAAAGCTGAACTTAATCCCTTGCTGTAGAATGACGAGTCTGACTCGTGGTCACAATTTCGAGCGGAATATGAATATTACGAATCCGACTGGTGATCACAATTTCGGGCCAAACTTGAATACCTCGAGTCCGACACGTGGTTCGGATTACGGGCCATATACAGCCCGCGAAATTTCTATAAAGCCACCACGTTTTTTGCTAATATCTTATAAATATTTCATACTTTTGATAAGTTTGTGGGTGATATTATTTTAGGAGTATTAAAGACACATATTTGTCGGTTTAAATAATTGAAATAACATTTATTTAAAATAGGAAACGGAAATATGTAATATGACATAAAATCCAATGCGAAATTTCTATAAAGCCACCACATTTTTTGAGGGATAAAATCAATATTCATAATAATTTATTTTTAATTTATATATTAATAGCTTGTATAACTGCCATTTCTTCGAAAAACTTCGAAAATTCGTTTCGGCATTGATACAATTAAATTTCGAAGTGTGTCAATTTCGATGGATGCCCACGCTTCGTTCACCGCTGTCCATAATTCATTAACTGACGATTATTGCTTGCAATTACCGTAAACTTTCCTCGCAATTATTCCCCAAAGATTTTCAATTGGGTTTAGATCGGCTGGCCATGATAAAATTCTAATGTCTTTTTGACAAAACCACTGCTTGGTGTGGTTCGACGTATGGACACTGGCATTGTCGTGCTGATAAATAAAATTATCGTGCTCAATTTCTTCTGTAAAAGGTATTAGCACTGTATCTAATAATTCTGTATATTCTACAGAATTCATTTTTGTGCTGATTCGGCAGATAGGTCTTTTTGCATCAGCACGAAATGCAGCCCAAATCATTGGTGAACCACCACCTCATTGACACCTTCCTCTCCTTCGCCCAATATCGCGTAATTATTTACGAGCGTACGTGATCTATTAATTTTATTTGCAATTGTGCGATTAGAACATCCCATACTTTTATAAGCAACAGTGGATGCTTTTTCTTCGCTCGTTAATAACTTTCCTTGTGGCATCTCGAAGTCAATTTGAAGAAAGCCTGATTTTTCCGATTTTCTCTCACTATTTATGGATGGACAACCAGGTCCCCACCTTCGCGGAGGCGGAGAAACTTCTGTAATTTGCATTAATTGGTCGAACCAAGTTGGAACCTTACCATTGGGTTCCATTGTTTGCAATAAATTCCAGGAATCCGCGAACTCCTATGGGTCGTGCGTCCAGGTGGGGCCGCGAGGATCGACGTTTGGTCCCCAGATGTGGGACTTATCCGTTCGCTCAAAAATAAGTAATAATTTGCGAAGCTAGGTACAGGGCGTAAGGACCGATGCATAACTAGCAACAATAGACCAACAACACAATAGGTCCTCTGGCCGCTGTAGCATCGGTCCGTCCCAAAGCAAGACGACCGTGCGGTTTTAAGGTTAAAAAACTCCGTCCGAAATGGTAAAAAGTTCAAAATGGTACATCCGTTTAACCGTGAAAGTAGTACCACGTGCACAAATTGCAAAACGAAAATGTAACGGTTCCGGGACGCAAAATTATCCACACAAAACTAAGTGGCTTTATAGAAATTTCGCATTGGATTTTATGTCATATTACATATTTCCGTTTCCTATTTTAAATAAATGTTATTTCAATTATTTAAACCGACAAATATGTGTCTTTAATACTCCTAAAATAATATCACCCACAAACTTATCAAAAGTATGAAATATTTATAAGATATTAGCAAAAAACGTGGTGGCTTTATAGAAATTTCGCGGGCTGTATTAGGCACTAGATATTTTTGTGGTGGAGATAACGGCTAAACGCTCAAGAGACTTTATTTTCTATCAAGATATTGTTTTCAAAGTATCATTTGTTTATATGTTGTCTGTTTCATATATTACATAAAAAACATATACTTATGTTTATAAAAAAGAAAAAAATCGAATTACCGTTTATAAAAGTTCCTATTCAAGTGTATTTGACTTCTCAAAGACCGATATGGTGTGAAGCAAATGAGCAAATTTCCGAGCTAATTCATACATCATGGAGTTAAGGACTATTCTGAATTTAGAATAAGATTGCCCAGAGCTCGCGCAGTCTCCACTACCTTTTCTTCCCACCACTGCTTCATCCCCGACTTCCGTGACGTTACAGTGGGGCTACTAAGCCAATAGCGTGTTCGAAGCAGGGAATGGTAGTGGGGGATCTGCGCACAACGAACGAAACTCGTCCGAGCTCTGGGCAATCTTATTCTAAATTCAGGATAAACCTGAAGACTAATTGTAAGCCTACTCTTTTAACCCTTAACCCGTGGACCCACAAACACACACATCGCCCTGTTAAGATGTGGGCTGCACTTCACACTCATCAATATGCATCCCAATACTATGTCGCGGCCATCCTCACATTAGCGTTCGTCCTTGAACGCTTCGTCTTCCTCGAACTTTTGTTCACTAATCACTAAGTAAATTATACCAGATAATATTTTCATTATATTTACTTACATTTATATGTATTTATTTAATGCTTATTGTTAGAGTCTTCATTTGGTTATACATTTTCCTGGTTTAATACCCATGCCTTAGAATTGTATAAGTTCCCGAATTCACAATTTGACACTTTTATATTGTTTATGATTAAATTGTTATTTGCGCAAAATATAATAAGAAAGTGCCATTAATGAGAAATGATAGTTCACCTTGAATTGGCTTCTGGTTTGTCACGGTTTACAAAATTTTGTTCAAATTAGAATTTACGTCTTATCATTCAAATACCATTAAATATCGGAATATTGTACGCACTCTTAATACCATAATGTCATACTAATTTTATTTTTTGTGTTTAACGAACGGATTTTCAGAAAAGCTTTATTTGTTAGTGGGAATTATTTTCTTCTCTCTTAATTCCCAGCAGAAAGACATAAAAGGAACGGAAATATATGGATAAGCGCGTTAGGCTGTTAAAACTTTCTTGGTGTCTTTGATTACTTTTTTTTTGCTTCTTTGCACAAAAATACCCATAAAAAGAGAATCGACTGTACTTTAAATACAAACTTATTTTACTAACTGTTATTTTCGTGATTTGTAAATTGAGCTTTGCTCGATGTTCAAGCTTAGAGTTAGTAACTTACATCATAAATAAGAATTTTGGTTCTACTGATTGTCTATTTATTGATTACTGTGTTTTGTATATTGTGAAACAAGTTTCTCCAAACATTAAATTCTGGTTTCTGAAGCAAATGATATAAATAATATGTGCCCGAACAAATTTAAACTTTGATGGCGCACAACTTGCCTGCATACTTACTGTTTGTTGAATTTATCGTTTACCTAATTTGGGGATTTAAAACAAGGAAACATACCGCCTGAAAAACGAACTTATATATTAGGTTGGTGCATATGAAATGTCGGATTTTTAAGTGAATATATAAAACTGCATATCTTTTTTCAAAATTTGTTTATTTAATCAAAGTATGCTCCATTTGCTTGAATACACTTTTCCCAAAGAGATTTTAATGCATAAATGCCTGTCTTAAAGAAATTCTGATCTTTGGAATCAATAAACTCCGACATGAAATTTTTCAGACTGTCTTCATTTTCATAGTGTTTAGCCCGTAAAACCAGTTCTAAATGTTTAAAAAAATGAAAGTCGATTGGCGAAAGATCTGGTGAATAAGCTGGGTGTTGCAAAATTTCATATTTTAACTCATTTAATTTTGCAATCGTTTTGTACGACGTATGCGGCCGAGCGTTGTCGTGGAGAAGTATTGGGCCATGCCGATTAATAAGTGATGGACGTATAAATTTCAATTTTTTATGCATTTCATCAATGTACTGGCAGTACTTTGCGGCTGCAATTGTCTCCCCAGTTCGAAGTAATGGGTAGTGAATTACTCCAGTCACATTCCACCAAATTGTTATTAAAATTTTCCGTGGATGACGTGATGGCCTTGGAGTATGAGCACAAGTCTCATCCCTATAAAGCCACCGAGCACACCTTTTCCTATTGTCGTAAAGAACCCATTTTTCATCAGAAGTAATAATTTGATCGAAAAATGGCTCTCGATGAAATCGGGTTTGTAATGATGAGCATACGTTCAACCGATCCAGCTTATTTCGGTCGGTTAGTTCGTGCGGTACCCACTTATCCATTTTTTCACCTTGTCAATTTCAGAAAGGTGTCGCAATATTGTTGTACGGTCAACTTTCATTCTGATAGCAAGTTCCCTTATAGATACAGTTGGATGCGTTTCCACCAGTGCTTTCAGAACATCATTATTCACAGACGTTTTGGGTCTTCCACGCGATTCATTTTGTAGGGAAAAATCACCAGACCGAAATTTGTCGAACCAACGCTGCACTTTTTGTTTGTTAACAGTATTCTCCCTAAACACCTGGTTCATATTGCGTGTAGCTTTTGCAGCATTATTGCCAAGTTTATACTCATATAAAAAAATTACACGAATATCGGTTGAATTCATATCCGCACAAAATTCAAAACAGATAACAAAAGGGCACATTTTTGAAAAAATCTTCTTTGTTCAAATATGACTCTGGCAATGGACAGTACGACTGGAAAAGAGATTATGCTAAAAACAAAAGCATAACGAAAGTAGGGAGACAAACGTTCACATATAAAGAAAATCCGACATTTCATATGCACCAACCTAATATGTATGTATGTACTCTTTCGCTCAAATAAAGTGGCAATACAAAGGTTTGGGAACTATGAATCGGAAATAAAATTTGAAAATATTAGTGAGATCAGAAAATATCAATATAATTGGTAATCGATAATACAAGTAAAGATCAGATCTACCACAATTGCCGAAGGCCGTGAAAGAGAATGTGAAGGTAGTGAAAGGTGCGGAGAGAGTACGAAGGAAAAACCGTACGTCAGGTTAGTTCACTTTAGCTCTGAAAAGAACCGCGCGCTAGTTACAGGGTAAAAATAAGGTTACTGGTTCCGAAATAATGTATTGAAAGAAAGAATAGAAGGTAAGAGAAAATCTTCTTGAAGAAGTATAAATTTCAAAGTGGGGTTGAAGAAAGTTAAGTAGAGCCTATTCTACAATACTTTATTTGGCATACATACTTTACATTATAAAGATACCTGCTAAGAAATTGAACCTTTATGAAAAACAGTGTGCTTTCAAATGAATATTATCAACAGTGGAAACGCTGTGAAGTAAAATGAAATCTGTCTTTCAAGTAAACAACACCTCGATACAAGTTGAATACAAGCACATTAAGAGGTGTACCTAATTTATTTGAGCAATATATTTATAAAATTAAAGCTACCGAAATAAATTATAGTGGGTAATTATATTATATTTGAAAATTTGATTATTCTGCGTTAATTCATTCTTCCGTGAGCCTTCTATACTACAAACATAGCCTTAGTACATAACATCACCTTATACAGATACTACAGATATATGTATTTCCTGCAAGATAATAATAACAATCCCGTTAATGATTATATTGTCGTAGGATTTTTATTTAAGCCAGGTATAAATTAAAGATATTTATTGTATAAGCCGGTAATATAAAAGGATAGAACAAATTAACGGATCACAGACTGTCGTGAAAATACAGTTCTCTGATAAAAATTTAAGCTTTGCCCGAGTACACTTTTAGTTGAACCAGAGCTCGGTCGAGTTTTCGATCGTTGTGCGCAGGTGCCCACTACCATTCCTGCTCCGAACACGCTATTGGCCTTAGTCTCACTGTGACGTCACAATAGTCCAACATAAAGCAATAGTGGGAAGAAAAGTTAGCGGGGACTGCATGAGATCTGATCCAACTACCAGTGAATCCTCAGTTTTGCGTTAAATTACAACAAATATTTAATTTTTATCCAACTTACTTATAACACGTTAAACCATTATGATATTTGTATTCGGTGTTTCCAATAAGGACTCTCGAAAGCACGATCAACAAATTTACCGATATTGAAAATAACTTATATAAAACTGGTCGGAATACAACTATTTACATGCCACATTTACTTCCTAGAACAATTTCTAACTATAGAACTTACCTATAATGCAAGGTGTCCCAAAGCCACTATCTATTCAACATAATAAAAGCAATTGTACGATGATAGTTTTTCATAAAGGTAAAACTTCTATACATATTTCTATACATTTTAGTAGATTCAATACGTGCACCGTCAGTTTCTCTAGATATTGTTTCAAACTGGTCAATTTAATTGGTAAATAATAAAATTTAATCTAATGTTTACAAGTATTTCTGCCATAATTCCAAATTTATCATAATCTTGGGTCGATTCATAAATAATTTCCGTTCTCCATTTAACTTGATGTATTTATAAACATTTTTGTGGTACTTTTTAGCGAAAAATATACTTACAATTATTATTCACAACTTCTTGCCATGTAATAGGTAACTTGTCAATGACTTCAACATAAAAGTTAATCGTCCTTTTGATCAAGAAAGCTTTTTTCTACCAAATCAAGTGAAATGAAAAACGAACATTATTTATGAGCCAATGTATACATTGTTATATATAGTAATCCATAGTTTATTCGTTGGTCCAATAATAACTTCTATGTGTTTGATGGGTATCGGCTGTATGTAGACCAAATGTAAAATTAAAACTTCTTTATTTTATAGTTGAAACGTTTCGGCGTTTAAGACTCAGAGTCTTAATTTAACACCTAAGACAACAGCACCTAGGGCAGAATACAAGAAACCTAGGCCTTCTTTAAATCATTGTTCAGACTGAAGAGGGCATAAACCCATTGCCGAAACGTTTCAACTATAAAATAAAGAAGTTTTAATTTTACATTTGGTCTACATACAGCCGATACCCATCAAACACATAGACATTATTATATAATAATACATGATTATATACTTAATGTATAATAATTAAATAGAAGTATAAATATCATATTAAATCGTAGTGGTAAAATTCCACTTCTTTTGCACTGTTAATAGTGAATTTTGGTGCATTTGATATATTATATAATATTTAGTATGGTATAATATTAACACGTTCAACCCGGCGTCCAAAAGAATAAATCTGACATGATCACATGACGACCTATCATTCGACTAAGGTAATCGTAGCTTTGTGGATGTTGGAAAGGAACCGGTAATACAGACTTGCAGTCTCGTGCTGCTTTTCAGAATTAGTCACCTTTTTCTTAGGTTTTCTTAGGTCGGATTAGGAAGGGTGGGAGAGATTAAGGTGCGCGCGCGTGTGTGTGTGTGAGCACATTCATGGCAGCACGCAGATGAAACTCAAATTTCTAAATCCCTAGAACACAACAATTCGTGTAAAAAAATATACTGCATCTATGGAAACTTTAGACGTCCTACGTTATCACTTGTAAAGTAGAACAAATTTTACTTCGAATTTTACTACAAAATGCGTGTCAAAATATGTTGTGTAATACCAGAATTTGGTGTATATCGTGAGCATAATTCTTCTTACAATTAGTGCATCACTTATTCCAACTAATACATATAATTAGTGCGCTAATACAGTTTAAAACATTAATTAATGATTAATAATCATTAGCAGAAAACGGGAGTTTAAAAAGAATGAATAAGAGAAGGATTACAAGGAACAGTTTACATATTTTCATTCATTCGAACCATAAGCGTGTATACGTTTCCTGGAGGGACTTTCATAACACAGGCTTTCACTTTTCTCGAAAATAATCCTTCTAGATAAATAAAATATCATTCAGTAAAGAAATGTTTGAACTTATAAGGAATTGTACCTTTGTAGTAATGAACTAAAATATTATTTTGTCGATATAGCGTAGATATGCACTTGTGATCTACTTATTTATTGATCGAGCAATTAATAAATAAAAAGCATAGCGTGACAATATAATACTCGATGTTTTCGACGTTCGTTATGTGATATTACGTTTGCGGATATATAGGATATCGATTACCTGAACGAAAAATAACCGGATTCGTGACTCTTGTTTCGACTACTATTACGACAACCAGAACGATCAGAGAAGAAAAATCTGGTAAATGAAACAGGTGCAAATTCGAGATCGTCGTCTCACTGGTCTGACATATCTAACTCCAAACACATTAAATTATAACAGATTTCTGTAATCCAATCAATATTGTTTTGTATGTTTCCAAATTTGAAGCAGATCGTAATGGATGTTTCTGAAAACCAGTGCACCAATCAAATATGAACAAACTGGGAGTAAATTAAGTGTAAATGATTGAATGACTTAATACAAGATCTTCAATATCAATACAACGTAAGATTGCAATTAATTTAGTAACAAGAAAAGATCGTTATACTATTAAGACATGTCGAATAAAAGCGGCTACTCAATCATATCAGAGTTCTTTTATTTAATTAACAGGAACCGTGGGTGAATTATAATATCTGGACAGCAAAATCTGTTTTCCAAAGTTGTATTTTCAGTCGTATTTTAAGTCGCTAGAAACGAAAATGATTGTTATTTTTCACGCAAATGACGGATTTTGACATAACGACCAGCTTCTCTTAAAGAGAAGCATGAGTTAGATTTGGATTAGATACAGTGAGTGTAAAAATTATTCGTACATCAGCAAATTATAACAAAAACCTCGTACAACTTTACTTCCGCGTGAACAAAATTGTGAATATTTCCATAAAACATATGGATAAATAATATTTCCTTCATGAAATCCACTGCAAAGATTTCTAAGAATATGTACATTTCGCTTGTTTGTTAAAATGTTTGAAATAAACAAAGTTCTAAGAGGTTTTCGTTAAAGTTCGTTATACTACACGATTTCATTAATTCACTTCCGGGAGACAGCTACCGCGTACGCGTTTGTATCGCTTGGCTGGGATACGGTTTCGGTCCTCAGTTCCGTAAGGCTTTTTGAGTTTAACCCTTATAGTATGATATCTTATAACTTTTCCGGGTACCGTAAAAAACATACTTCGAGAAATATGAAATATTTTTGAGATATCTATTAATTTTTGTATGCCATTGCAATTGTTTAAATTATATTGAAAGTCGAAAGCCGATATATAGGCTCAAGGTATTTCTCGAAAAACCCACAAAGCCGATATCTAAGCTCTAAGGTACTATAAAGGGTTAATATGCCGTTGTCTTTAATTGATATATTGATATATTAGATGGAAGATGGAGTTGTTGTATGTCAAACTTGGGGATGAACGTGGTTTAAGAATAAATGGTATTTATTTCCTTAAACTATTACACAATTTCTCTCTTATATTGGACTAAAGCTAACTAAAAACGAATCGAGGCAAATAAGTGAGTGTAGGAGGTTCGGTGAAAGCGTTTATAGAAAAAGATGAAACTGAAGAGTTTTAGGAATGATACTGTTGGTGGTTGTGGATTGCGCGGGTGTAGAAATACTAATTGGCAGTTTCATTGGTCGATGGAAAAAAGAGAAAGAGGTTAATTAAGGGAAAGTCGGATGGTTATTGATGTGTTCTAAGGCCCTTGATGCCCATGGTTTAACACTAGAACTATCGAACGTATACTCAGTTATTCTTACACATTTATTTATATATAAATTATGCCTGGAGGATTTAAATTCATTAATGGATTCAATGATTCGCGTTATGTTCATAAAAAAAAGTACATCAAATCTTAAACAATGCGACGTGGTATATTCGTATAATGTAATTAAAAATGGCAGACAAGTCATTTTGACCATTTTGGTAGTTCCAGTGTTAATACTCTCCAGACGTAAAAAGAGAAAGTGAGTACAGTAGATTCCCCCTTGATGTCTCGATGAGGTTTTTCTCCTGTTGTCCCCTAAGCTATTCATACGCCTCTGCAAAAGTTAGGAAAACTGACTCCTGCGCCTATGTTATCTCTGTTAGAGTCAGTCGCGCATGCGCGGCGTGTAAACCGATATGTGTGGCGGTTATTTTGATAACAGTTCACAGTTTGACTGTTCATAATACAAAAATATAAGTTTTTTAATTTCAGTTTTTTTATCTGATAATATTTTCAACATATTGGTGAGATTTTTCGGATCATAATGAGTCCAAACGTGATAGAAAATCTGGGGTCTTCTAAGAATACTATCTCAAGAACTACTCACGCTACTCAAAGAACTTAAAGTCTTTACAGTACGTAAATGTAGCTTAAATTAAATCATGTTTGGTCTCATTTTGATACGAAAAATCTCACTAATAATGTTATAAACTTTTTCTGTATGAAAAAGTTAACAATAAGAATGTTTAAGCATCGTCTTTATTATTGCCTCTTTCATTCGCTGCCCTTATCTTTGTTCGGCGAACTTCAAAGGCTAGCTGCGCGGCTCGAAACGGTGCCGCCTATTTCCCCAGTAGTCCCTTTTCGTGGACATTAAGGGAGAATTTACTGTATAGGGGAGGTTGAGAGTGCGCGCGTGAGTCGAGACCTCCAACAGAATTATCAGAGAATATTTAAGGTAATTATTCATGGTGAGAGTAGAATTGAAGAAATAAAGAACTGTAGAGAATTTATGATGGTGCTGGGCTATTGCTGTAAAAAATGACCATCATTTCCATTTCTAGTAACTTAAAATACCCCCGAAAACACAAATTTGAAAAAACTGTTACAACCTGGATACTGTACTTCAGTCGGAAAGGTTTCGGGGTTAAATTATACTCTCTTTGAGGCGTAAACTGTCAGTAAAGAAGTGTATATATTTTACTATAGCATGACCATCATTTCCCGGTGACGGTTTGGGATTTAAATAATTTGGCTTTTATGTATTACACACTAATAATGTAAAACTGTGTTAAACTTATTTATTTATTTAAGCATGTAATTCATTATGAAGCTACTTATTATATAATATTTGTTCTATGTGGTGATTAGAGAAATATTAGTGTGATAAATTTAGAGATTCATTGCACTGCAATGAAACTGCTTTATATAAATTATTGGAATATATATAGGGGTGATGGAAATAACTAATACAAGTTATGTAAAGCGAGTATTCTTTTATTGAATGAATGCTAGCTGAAGGTACGTCTAACTTCCATAAAAGATTCTAACGAACTAAAACTGAATCAGAGGAGGCATAACGACGCTATCGGTCTCCCGACCGTTAGCATAAACATCTTTATAATATAAGCAATGCGGTTCGGTTCTCTCGACAGTTCCAAGAAAAAGAATTGATAAGTTTTGTAACTAAGAACCTTTCTGTAAATAAATCCAACATAAATATTACTTTTTGACGATTAAATGTGTAGTTTGTGGAGAGAAAGTTCTTATTTGAGTTTAGCAGAATTCGGAGGCGTCAATCGTTATTTGAGTCATGCAGTGCACATTTCTTCAGAAAAATTAATACGACAATGAAAGCATAAATGGTACAATTATTTATAATATAAGTTAGTCACAATTCGTATAATTTTTATGCGGTACTTGCTCCGAGAAAGATGATTCGAAATAACTGTAAGAATCAATAGAAATTTTCATGAGAGAAATGTATGAATCGGAAAACTTGGTGGTAATAATCACACTGTTCAACAAATTTTGACTTATTTTCATATTTGTAACAACGAACAAAGGATTCTTATAGATTTTGACGAGCTGAAAAGGAATCTGCAAACCATTATGCTCCATCGACCTTCGTTTTCAAAAAAAAATCAATTTTGAAGATAGAACCTAGTGCGCATCGAGTGCGCGTATCGTAGCTCAGAGCGCTTTAAGCGGTGACCTCGGAGAACCTCTGTTGATAATCCGTGACTGGCACAACTGTTTAGCTTTCACTGGCGAAATCAACATCTGTTTTGTATATCTTATGAATGCTTTTCAAAGAAAAATGTCTGCTCTATCGCATAGAGTAATTGGAATCCTCGCCAAATTCTCAATTTTTACACTTTAAAAAAGTTTGAAAAAATGAGCTCGCGGTGTTTTGTCAACTGTAAGATACGGATGTATGTATGTATGTATGTGTGTATGTGTGCCTGCGTTGAGATGAGCTGCAACGGCGATGCATCGAAGGCTGTCGATGCTCAAGTTGTTTTCGGTGACCCTTGCGCTGGCTTGGCGTCGGTCGACAGTCTTTTGAGAATTGTCGTTAGACACGCACGTGTTAGATTTGGAGGTACAGTTTTGTTTTATGCTTAACGCTTATGTTTTTATGTTTTTATGTATCGTTTAACCGTCAGTGCCTAAGTAAATTCTTATTATTCATTAGCCAGTGTGTTCTGATCCTCTTCCTGTTGCCCTCTCGTTGTGTTATTCCTTTTGCTCGTCCGTTCCTGTGTTTTTTCCTTCGATATATACCTCTCTCTCTCTTTCTCCCTTCCTATATATATATTCTCACACAACTTTAACTAATATTTAACTATATTTCCAAATTCATATTGCATAAGTAATTTATACGGAGGAAAACAGATTGTGAATTCGTTTTCAGCGCGTCAAAATCTAAAAGATGGAGTTATTGGTTGTTGCAAATATAATTATGTGTTAGATAGTGTAATCTGTCCATCCAAAAGTAATGTAAAGCATTCAAAAATTGTAATTCTTTTTCAGTTAGAATCATGAAGCGATTCTGCGGTTAGTAGACAAACAAGCATTTCTCAACTGATAGCAGAACTGTATTTGCAATATTATAATGAAAAACTATGTATAAAATTGATGAATTTAGAATATTTACTCACTAGTCAGAAAATTCATAACTTTTATCTTAAACACATTTACTTTGCGAATATTTCTATATTATTTACTTTGAACGTGATATAAGTCAATTTTTTCCTTTGACTTTAAAAAAGAAGATATCAATCTGTAGTGGAAAATGATATTTTCTTCCGTTTTCATAAAAACGGGACTTACACCACTTTCAAAAATAAGGGCCCGTATGATATGTTGCATTTACTTTGTTTGCGGCATAATTATGAGGAGCGGGTTTATGACACCAGTTTCCAAGAAATCCAGATTTAAGTATTATATAAACTAATCACTATTATACGTATTACACATTCGAAACGGAGCTTGTTTTGAAATCGTATCGGGCACAGCATAACCTAGAAAGGAATCAGGAAGGGAATCTACGTAAGCATTTACACAATCGTATGGCCAAGGACATGCTCCTTAGCATATCGAAAGGTTATTCTTATATTCATAAATAATTTCGTGCTTGAAAAGCGGATAAGAATTGCCCTTTCCCTAGGACGCAGAGTCTGAAAATAAGTGGGTGATACCGGATAGGTCAGACACGCAACACACTTCTGAAACTTGGTGCAGTTCGTTTCGCTGCGGTGCATTTACTTGCACTCCCCGTCCATTCTCTCATAATGATATTGCTTTAATGAGATTAAGTCCGTTACGTTCAACCTTGCAAGTATATCACTGCATAATAAACTCTTACATAAGCAATTAAAATTAAATTATTTTTGTAATGTAATATGTTTAACTAATTGTAAGATAACTGGTTTAAACGGTAGCTAAAGTGACTAATTACATGTTTTGCACTCCAAATTAAATTCACCGGTGTTAAATAATTGTTTCATATTAATTTTATACCATTTTATGTTATTTTATGTTTAGATATTATTACATAGATGCAATCAAACTTTTATTTCGGAACAATAACTTTACTTGGAATTTTATTTGTATTACAATAGTTTAAAAAAACAAATTTGTATTAAAGCTTAATTTGTAAAAGGATGAATTTGATTTGCAAAAGGGTTAAATTGGAGTGCAAAATCTGTATAACTGATCTGAACGAGTTTTCAGCTACGAATACCGCCAAGTGACACATGAGACAATGTCGCGTGCAGTGGGCGCAGTTGCCAAATCGAGAAAGAAAAAAACACAAGGGAATGAAATCCGGTAGCGTGAGCGCAAGATTCAACTACAGAATGCCACACTAATTATTTACTTTATTAAATGAAAAAACAATATTATTCGTTAGATATGTCAAGCTCAATGAATGTAAGAATTATTATAGTTTAAATTTTTACTATTTATATGTTGACAGTGCTGAATCTTGCGTATCATCTTATGTATTATATTTTATAGTTTTACAAGCAAAGAAAGTTAGTAAACCTGGACATCAAAAAATTGGGACACTTTGCGTCCATTATGCAACGGGAGCCGTAAAAAATCTCAACAAATGGACCCTTATACCAACAACAGAATAATCTAATTGTAAGCTGATCACGCTTCCTGCGTATGGAAGTGAACATTTATACTATTGCATATTGCATATAAGCCATGAGTTTTGAAACTGGTATAAGCGCATTGTTTCGTTTACTGTAA
The DNA here is from genome assembly GCA_910591585.2 of Nysson spinosus. Lineage (NCBI taxonomy): Eukaryota > Metazoa > Arthropoda > Insecta > Hymenoptera > Crabronidae > Nysson > Nysson spinosus. Next base: position 218,194 of record OU342852.1, on the reverse strand, counting down.
TATCATAAATAATAAAAAGAAAATATCAAACTTTTACGGTCAATTATCGTTTCTCAAAAACTGGACTTACACATATGTACACCACTTTCAAAAACCAACGCTCATATAATAATGACGTGAAAGATCAGTGTAAAATATCATCGGGGGTAAGAAGTTTTATAAACCGAAAAGCGGATACGAATGCTTGTGGACAAAAAGTTTAAAACCAATGGTGAATGTAATTGGTGGAAATGTAACGGAACCGATATCGACATACTATATTGATATTTGCATGGTTCAACTGGGTGTTATTTAATTGTAACAAGATTGGCTAGGAAATTGTAAATAATATTAGATTGTATTATCCATTCAGTAGGAGAGACTTTGCATATTTCAGTTCCATTTCCTAAACCTGTATTCTTGTAATGTACTCGTCTACCCGAAATTAGCACCGAAATTTAACATTATAGAACACAACGTTTGTAGAATTTTGCATAACTATGAGTATGAAATCTCCGTGGTTTTTCATAAATAAATTTCCAATTTATAAAAGCTTTGTAATACTACATTATAACAGGAAAGAATAAAGTTTGCCAGCATTATGCAATTATCGTACAACAGTAATTAAATTAATGATGTTCAGGAAACACCGTAACGAATTTAAACACAATATTATCATATTTACATACGAAAATATTAGGAGCAATACAATGCGAAATATAACTGTTTTTCTTGCAAATTATACTATTTTCTAATACCGCTGATCAAGTTGTATATGCTAATTTCAATATTACATCTTTTTCGACTTATCTGCATATTATTTGACTATTTTTTAAATAAAGTAACGTACTATATTAATCCTACTACCTATGCACTTAATTTCGCTAATTAGTAACTCTTTATAATGATTCTGATTCTCATTGGATATTGCTAACTCAATATATTTTTCATCAGAATTATAGTTAAAAATAACAGTATTTTATTGTATTAATATTAAACACAATGGATGCACTGTACAACCATAAGTGCATTCGTATCACTTTGCTTATATTTAAATACAAATTACCGGCAACATTTTACAGACGTGTAAAGTGAAGATTCCTTGAAGGGGGAAAAAGCGGGAGTAGCGCAGCTCCGTTTTCGACGACAGGTTCCAAGAGGACTAGGGGTGGGGATAAGGGACCGTCCCCTTTCCGCCGAGGGAGGTTCCAAGGCATTTTCTGGTTGAAGTTTTAAAAGAACAGATATACGAAGCGATAAGGGACATTACATTTATCGAGTTGCGAAGTACTGCCTTACAAATCAGAAGTGGGATACGGCTTTGACCACACCTGCAATACTTAATGTAGGTGTTCAATCACAGTGCACTTAAAATGTATGTGAGCGGACTTGCAAAAGTGCGGAAAACGTACGGCGATGAAATGCGGCACGATCACATTTGGTATTGAAGGATACCTTAATCAGGTGTTCCCGAGAACCCGTACCGTTTTCGCGTTTGTTGTGCGAGGTAACGCATTATAAAAGTTGACCCGGACAGAAGTTAAGCCATTATTGATTCGAGAAGGTCGCGAAACTGCGTGCCCTCAAGCTGGAGATACCGGACAAATACTTAAGGGTCGAAGTGATTGGAGGTATCGTCAATATGAATCTGACGAGAAAGATTAGATCCAACCGCTACGGTAATGTGCACGAGCTGTACGCACCGATGAATGAGATGAGCTCGATTTGGTCCTGCGCTTGGGGGACACATGCCGGAGTGGAGCGCGTCATAATTATATCGTCGACAACGATTGATCAAGAGCTGGAACGACTTCGCCTTGTTATGGAAAAACTACGACAGAATATTTTAACACTGAAGCTGAATAAGTGTTCATTTTTGAGAACCCGGATCGATTATGTTGGACGCCAGATAAGTGCCGATAGGGTGCAACCGGCGTGTATAAAAGAGGTCAAACAATTTCTGGGATTTTCTGGGTATTTTCGGAAGTTCATTCAAAATTGCGCAGTTGTAGCACCGTTAACATTCTGCTTCGGAAAAACATGCCGTGGAGATGGGATGATAAGCAGGACGACGCGCTGCAAGCGATAAAGGGAGCGCCCGTGAGTCCACCTACATACAGTAAAACCTCTTCCGTTGTTCCTCCTGATATACTGCTCCTGATGTCCCCTGCACTATGCCTACGACTCTGTAAAAGTTGTTCCGGCACCTCTTATCTCTGTCGGAGTCAGTCAAGTGCGCGACGTATGTAATCCGATACGCGTTGCGGTTCTTTTGATTACAGTTCACGGTTTTTCTGTTCGTAATACAATAATATAATATAACTTTTTTAATTTTACATTTTTTTATCTGAAAATATTCTAAACCTATTGGTCAGACTTTTTTGATCAAAATGAGACTAAACGTGATATAATTTGGACCCCATTTACTTATTTAATACTTATTGTATAACTCATTGTTGCTGATTTGAAATATGTAATTTTGATTTTGTACATATGTAGTCTTACGTCTTCGCTACAGAAAAATCCATAAAACATTATTCTGCCTCGAATAAGCGGCGTCCGCTCCAGTTGGCTTCGAATGTGGGTCGTCCGCTCTCGTTGTCCCTCGACAATGCACAGTCCGCTCTCGTTGTCTCTCGAATATAGGCCGTCCATTCCCGTTGTCCCTCGAATATCGGGCCCCACTCCCGTTCTTCCAAAAATCTGGAATCTTCATTGCTCGCTGTCCAAAGAATCGGTTTGAAGACATATGGTCTTCACAGCACGTAAATGTGGTCCAAATGATATCATGTTTGTCTCATTTTTATGAGATTGTGAATTGTTGAGTTTGAGGCATTTCCGATTTTGAACCTGTTCTGTATGAAAAAGCTAACAATAAGAAAGTTTGAGCACGGTCTTTATTATTGTCTCGACTCTCATTTCATCTTTCTCTTTCATTCGTTGTCCTTGTCTTTGTGCAACGAACTTTAACGGCCAGCTGCGTGGCTTGAAACCATGGCGCTTGATCCCACGATTATCCATTTTCTATTCCGAGTTGAGGGACAATATGGGAGGTTTTACTGTATTAAGTATATCCAACAGTAATTTGCGTACCGAATTTCATACGGCTGCAAGTTCATTCGGGGTAGGCGGATTCTGTTCCAACATTTAAGGCCTTAACGGACTGAAACGTGCTGCGTACGATTTTCACGAAAAAAGATTAAATACCACGGATCGGACGATGTTGGTTGGAAGTACAGGACTTCATGTTCGAGATCGAGTATTGTCGATGAATTAAGATGCCATATGTGAATGCACTTAGTAGAAATGGGATACATGCGATCGAAGTGTACCCTGTCAATATTATGGAACCGAATTGGATACTGGCCGCGCAATTTCAAGATGAGCAAATTAATCGTGTTCGCGGCATATTGTCGGAAAACGCGCGGAGCAACGACAAAATTCAATATTTTTCTAACTATACGTATCACGTGCAGCAAGATTCCAGATTTGTCGGCTATGCCACGACGATGCATGACATTTAGATGTGGAAGAAACGTTGACGCACATCCGGGAAAACTATAGGTTTCCACGTATGTCATCCTTTTTAAAGAAGTAGATTGGAGTCTGTTTGAACTGGACTAAAGGAAAGACAGCTACATCCCATGGAGAAAGTTCTATGGCCTTTCCATATTATACATTTCGACAATGTGGTGTCCTTCGAGTCGAGCGAGAAGAAAAATAAGTACCTCCTAGTTATTGCGGATGCATTTACAAAATTCACAATAATAGAGCCACTGTGGGACACGAAGGCTCAGCGGGTCATAAGAGTATTAGAATTAGTGAGAATGTGTTGCATTTATTCGGGGTGCCGAGCCTAATAATTAGTGATAGATGTAACGGCGTTTACCTCTCAAACGTTTAAAATTCAAAGACAATGCGGGAGGTACAATCGGACGATTGTTGCTTCATTGACTACGGCAATGGCAAGAAGGGATCTGAAGACATGGGGCGACCACGTGAACGTGATACAAAGTGCGAAGAACACGATGCACAATAAGGGAATTCGCACAACACTCGCGGAAGCGCTGATGGGATGCAACGCGAAGCATACTATGCAGGCGTGGGTTTTACAAGACAAATCAAAATGGAGCGCATAGATCTGCACGAATTAAGGAAACAGGTCGTTGATCATATTACGCAGGATCAGCGGGAACGGAAGGATGCATATGATCAGAATCGGCGAGAGGCACGGCGATATCAGGAGGGTGACATCGTGATGCTCGAAATTACGGCAGAACACGCGACGGAGGAGAGTCGGAAGCTCTCGCGAAGTTGGCCGACGGGCCAAAACAGTCATCGTAGTCGAGAGGCTGAAGACATTGATTGCGGCCATTGACGAATAGGACAACCGTGCCAAGTGGGTTCACAAAGGCAAGAAGGTTGTACTTAGGCGATGCATTGCACGAGAGGTCCGTGGTGCGTCCGTAATTCGTTGGATGATGCAGTCTTGAGGCATCCTCACTGTCAGCATAGGGATGTCGTTGGATGACTCGGAATTGAATCATCAGTGCAGCTGCGTGGAAAGCGTCCTAGGATGATGCTGATCCTGGTCATCATTGCAGCGACGTGGGAGACGTCACTGAACGACACAATGGCTGCCAGCACAGCAATGGTGCATGGGACGCCATTTGGTGAGGCAGATCCGGAGTATCAAAAGGGTGGAGATGTCCTACTGACGCCACTAGATGATACCACTCTGGCATGTATCAAGAGTGGGGACGTCCCAGGGGACGCCACTATGTGATGGAGTTCTAGAATATCACGGGAGTGGACAAGTCCGCGTAATCGACACTGTATGATCCCAGAAGGCAGGTCATCGCTGGAACATCATCGACGGTGATTCATCATCATCGTCGTGATAAATTAAATACGTATTTACTATTATCCCGGCGTGAGTAAGGTGGACATTTTTCACACGGTAGATAAGGTGGCGTCTGTGGGTCCCATAAATAATGTAATATATTTCAGAATTTCATAACTTTTAAATGATTATTAGGTTATCTATAATTAAAGTGTTCTATAATCTTACAGAATAAACCCGAAGATTCACAAAATTATATTTTTATTACCCAAAAATACTTAACAAATCAGACACCTTCATTTCTGAGCAGAAATATACCCTTCCCAGCCAAACTAAATAAATATTTTCTTAAATTTTTTATTGGTGTACAAAGGATACATTATAATAACTAATAGAATAACAAATGTTTCGTCTACAATTTGCAATGACATTAGAATCTAAAAACTATCATCTTTTCCTACTGCACAGTCGGGGCACACATGGGATTACGTGGACCCAGCACAATTTAAACGTCTGCACATTAAAATTTATTGCACATAACAAACTGTCGTTTATAACATTGAGTAGCGGGTTACAAAAGTGGAAGCTATACCAGCGCACGACTCACTGCCATCAATTATTTAAAAGTTATAGTCAAATTAATAGTCGTTGGGGTCTGTCAGACCCCACCTTACTCATGCCGGGTTAAGATGTTAAACGCTCAGTCGTTCACTGGTGTCAGGCCCTGCGCCTTAAATTCGTTACCGTGACAACCTCCATTTACACGCATCGCCAACGGACCCCGCGCATTAGACTTCGATCGCCGGAATAAGCAGACAGTTGCAAGCTATTACACTTGCTGCTGTCGAAACATAAATCCGTTTCCTTCTTGCCTATCCTGACTACGGCTTCGGGACTCTCCATTTTTTTTCTCTTCACAGAGAGCAGGACTTCCGTGACCCTGCATTTATAGTTGATACTTTATAGTTCACGTGATATTAAAAAATATGTTTACACTTTTGAAACATTTCGAACAAAAACGAGGTTTTCCGTTACAAGTATTACAAAAACTTGCTACTTTTTTGGTACAATGTCGTTGTCGTTTGTTTACACGCAGCCAAATTTTCTGTATTTACGCGCCGTCTAAATGGAAAGTAAAACAAAATTAGTTCCGCATTAAACGTGTTAATTGCTGTTAATAAAATTGAAAATGACGAGACTTTACTCGCCGATGTGAAAGTGAAAGAAAAAAATACAATCAAGGAGAAATACTCATCCAAGAATCTTCATTCATTAAAATATATAAACAAAAAACATTAATAATTCAATAAATGATCGAAGAATCAAGAAGCAATTAAAGATAATGATTAATAAAGTACGCGACGAACGCTAACCAATTCAGGCTAATAAAATTGGTAATGTTTATAAGCTGTTTATTAAAAAATAAAAGTTGTACAAGAAAACAGAATGGATTAAACATAGAGGCGAAGGATGATCAATAAGCTGAACCCAGAAAGAAGAACATTCATGATAATTGTTAAAATACAGAACAATAGCATTTATATGTATAGCAGCACAAGCAGCACAGAAAAAATACTTCTAAATTAAACAATAAATAAGAAAAAAACATGAGAAACACATAGTTATTTCTTTCATATTTTTAATTATACTTAATCACCAAAGGTGAACGAACTTATATATTTGAATGGGGACGCATTAGTGAATTAACGAGAGATAGGATATGAGAATACGCCTCCTAGATTTAGATTTAGGACATCTCCATGTGCTGGGCTTGTCGATTATTATCCAGCAGTACATATACACATAATGTATACACTTTGTTCTGTTCGAGGGACAAAAAGAATGTAACTCCACGGCGTTACATATGTTGAAAAAGTTATGTAATTTGGCTGACAGAAAGATATGGATAAGATCCTTAAATATTTAAACAAACTTTCAATTATTATTATTTTGGACGCGACATTCCCCTAATTATGTGAAATACACTCTTCCTCAGGAACTTCTCCTATGGAAGAAGTGAATCTACATCTTAACAGGATCAAGTAAACACATTACTACCAAGCCGGTATTCGCTTTTTACTTTTGACACACTTAAGCTTTATATGTACATATGTATGTTGTGTCACGCCGAAGAATTTCTAAGGCAACGCATCACAATACCATGTAATCAAGCATCATTAGGAATCATTAAACGTTTATTATTTAACGGAAAAAACCTGTTATCCTATATTGCAACCGACTTAAACCTGTTGCATCTTCTGAATGTTCAATCCGAATTGCCAGATTGTAACTACGTAATTATCGTAAAAATAAGAGGCTTCTACCATAGTTGAAGATGTGTATTTCACTGTGTAATTAATATACAAGGTTGTTAAAAAAAGGGTCTGAAACCTAAAGAGTTTATATTATTTACCGAGAGGAGTAAAAAGTATCTCATCAACGTAGGTCCTAAAAGCAATCCATTCGATGGAAAATCAATTCGCTTATGCCTCGATTACGTTTCGGTTACGTTTCGCTTAGGTTTCGGTTACGTTTCGCTTATGCTTTGGGGACTTTCGACAACCTGCGTTTCTTCGCCATCGCGACAATAATCAATGTGTTGCGAAGAGACTCGCTGATGATATCCAGTGCCAATCAATAATAAAAGTTGATTTTACATCGGAGTGATTGCTTTTAGGACTTGTGTGCATATATTGATTACATATTTGTTACTCCTCCCGGTGAGTAATATAAGCTTCTGAAGTATGTGACCCTTCTTTTAACCCTGTATAACCGTTCGTATTATGCTGCATTCATGTTACTAAAGGTTTAGAGTAATTATAACTATTGGAAATCTGCGGTATATTCTTCTAATTGTTCATTATGTAACGTTGCCCAAAAATAACGCATGTGTAGGTGATTGTGTAAGAAGTGCAATTTGCATCTGCGTGACTCTACTAGCCATGCGTAAGATGTACACGCATACAAGCTCGTTATGCTGAAGAAATATCCATTTGTGAAAGTACTTGTTCTCCTACTTCGTACGATCATTTCTTAATATTTTAAATGCAAACTACCAAAAATTGTAATACAATATCGAGATTACTTAAACGAAATGGTAATGTACTGTCAGTTTTACGAATTGATTAATTAACTACTTTCCAATATTAATACAGTATATCAACGACCGCCATACACAACTGTTTTTTGTAGTGGCAAACTGTAGAGGGACAGAGCCGCAACTATCGCTGAATGAGCAACATGGGGAAGTTCCAAAAAAGAAATGTTAAAAATTTTTAAGAAAATCTCATTTTTCCGAACAACGGGAAGGTTTACAACAACATTGTATTAGACTCTTTTTCTCTGATCAAGATTTACATGATGATATACATTTTTTTATTCAGATAACCTCGGATTTTTGACGTTTAAGTGCGATTTTTGGAAAAACGCGGCGCTAACTACACCTAATATTCTAGCATCGTAATCTACGCACTGAAACCTACAATTTGAGCTATCACACGTTAAAAAAGCCGATAGACAATCCTGGTCCTCCCCTTGTAAGATCGACAGTGTTCCATGGAAAGAAATCTCCTGCATAAAGGATCGAATTGAGTCTCTACCCACGCGTCGGGCAGTCTTTTTAATCTATCAAATATATTTGCATAGGTACTAGTATTTCGGAATGTTTTCATTACACGTGTATATACATAAACGTACAGTCGCTCACAGTGAAAATCATACAGTGTGTATTACTGTGTATCGACGGATATTTTAGCTCACAAGGAACCCTATGTAGGTGTCCGCCTCCGATTTTTTTCGTTTTCATATATTATGCTGTAGTACTCAAGAAATCAAGCGACACGTACTTTTTTATATCTGCGGAATTTCAATTCAGAGTGATGAAACCCCCGTTCAAAGATTTGACGAATAATTAGAATAATTGGATTTTTTTTATAGAAATTTTGAACTCTTTGGAATTTTATGGGGGGGGGGGGATATTTTGTATCATGACCAACCTAACATGGAATTTTTATTTTTCGGACGGTTTTTATAAAGTGTAAACTAACCCCGTGTTGTATTTTCCTTTTCTACATAAGAAATGTGTTTAAACCGAACGTCCACAGTTACCGAAATTAATCTCGAATTCAAAATCGAACAAGATATGGAATAACATATAAGTACACAATAACATTGTTCAAATCAATTTTAATATTTGATAGCGTATCCCCTCTTGTTTATAACTTGTTGTAACCTTAACACAGTTTTATGTACTGCACAAGTGAAAAGAAGATTAAAGTTCTTACAGGAAGCTACATATTTTACTTATTATTGATAATAAATAAATATAGTATCTAATAAGAAGTAAGTGACAAACTTTCACAATGTCCATTCTTTTCAATTACCGAACATGTCAAAAAACCCTTTACATAATTTTAGATTTAAGTTTTTGGGACGTCCATGAAATGAAATTAAGTAGGAAAGGATATATTTACGTGAGGTATTAGAACGCTGTGGTAACTTTAAGTGCAGCAGGTGTAAAGATCCGCAACAATTTTCTTCTTGAACGTAGTATGCATTCGCCAGGGATTGCTTTAAAACAGCCACTAAAATTCTTGGCCGATTATCGGCCACATTTTGTTGGCCGACCACCTCGTTACTTGAACGTCCATCGTTACATAATTCTGCCGCTGTAAAAGCCTGGGACCTAAGACAAATCGTGAAAGCACCGTGAGAGTGAATGCTTCCCACCATTCGAGGCCGCACTAACGCGAAAATATCGAACACCACTGTACGTAGATCGGATGCCAGAACTATTATTAGGTAGCGGAAAAAGTTCGTGCGGATTTCTAAATATTTGAAAATTTATATTTGGTATAACGTAGTTATATGGCTCATAACTCCAAGGTATTCAGTAACTATTGAATTGCCCGGAAAGTTCATACCGATTTTTAAGGAAAATTCAAAGGCAACATTTTTATATGCCGATATATATTTATTCAATTATGTATGCATCGTTTTGTTTCACTACCTTCCTCTATTTTCATGCAACTGATGATTCCATTCTCCCAGAACTTCTTAAGTTTTTTGCTGAAAAATTACTGAAAATCGGCATGAACTTTGCGGACAACACAATATTTCAAAACACAATAAATCATATTACATGCGCAGCAACCAAAGTTCATTAAATCGCGATGTTTGTTCCTTAGTTTCTTCAGCAAAATATAAATTTACTTACTTTAAATACTTTCAGTAGATGAATTGCAATACATAAGTCCATAATAGGAGCAGTCAGCTGTGAACTTTGCTGATGCAACCGAACTACATTTTTATTAGAATTGTCATCGTTACAGATGACAAGGTTTCGTCTTGCTTCAATTCAAGGAACTTCCAATTCCATACTCAGGGCCAATCGATTACGAAATGACATTGTTAACTTCGAAACCTAGATACCGGCATTGAAATGCAATGAGTCCTAGTTATCCTTGGTTTTACACCATTCTTATTTTGTAATGATTTTCTTCAACATATCTCGCAAGATTTTTCATGATAGTTAATGTATGTTACATTAGGGGTACCAGAAAGTGATCAATTATTTTTCACATACATTATGAAATTCCATTTATTTTTTCATATTAAACATTATTCTATTACATAACCCCCATCGTTATCTATGGTCCTTGACCGACGGTCCTCCAAAGTTATATCCCTTTTATGAAGAAATCAAATTCCCAAATTTCGAAGTAAAAAATTCTCCGCTCCAGAATTGCTTACTTTGCGGTGCCCCTAATGTATTAATGTTTAATTCGTCAAACAATACAACTAAATCGATAATAAATTTGGCTTTTGCACTATATTGTAAGATGATTGCCAACGTACATTCGCTTTGAATTATGCAGTTTAATTAATATACGTATATGCAAGTTGAAGAATATTTAAAGAACAACCGACACGACAATAATTTGTTGAAAATTAAATTAAAAATTGACAGACAATATCTTATCCTATCACTTTAATATCTTAGTGTTTACAATCTGGATGTTTCGATGACGAAATAAGTTTGTTGATCAATGGATTTCTTATTTGGAGTAAAGATTTTGTTAGAATTGAGGGGAAAAGTTTAATCTCGAAAGGATCCGGAGTCGAAGATATTTGCGATTTATTTTAAATAATAATATTAACCCTTTTTACTCCAAGTGTGCCTCTCAGGCATCGTTGATGTCAAGCGTTCTACTCCAGGTGTGCCCGTTAGGCACTTCACTATCTCTCACTATCTCTTCCTTGTCAGTTCCAATAAATGTTTTAAGAAATAATACCCATTATTCAACTATAACTAATCTATTAAACATTATTATGGAAATTATATTACTTTTGAAGATACCGACGATAAGTTGGAGTTGCCGGTCGACAGTTGTGCTAAATAGTTGGAGTGATGAGGGTTAAAACTTATTCTTCCCACCTATTATACATATAAGAGTACTATAGTTATATACACTAACGGTCAAAAGTTTGGGATCACTAGCTTCGTCTTCATTCTAATTTTTAACATTTAACGTTAGAATGAATGTTAAAAGTAACTGGAATATAAAACCTTTGTCCATTTTATAATTTTCCCATTAATATTAATCTATTTTCTTGTCATGCAGACACATATTGTATTGGCACCTGGGTGGGTGTAATAAGACTTTGTTACCTTAGAGATCGGTTGGATCCGTTTATTGCTATCGGTCAATTTTTAGTTTCCCCACAACAAATTACTTTACTACTAGACGGTTGTTGAATTATGCAGCAAGAAACATTACACAAATTTGTTGAGGTATGTCAAAAATATGTAAAATAGCAATAATGAAAAAATATCCCCCTTTTTTCATTATTGCTTCGACGAATCGCGTATTAAGCGAAATGTATAATTAATGTAGAATAAAATATACGAAATTTATACAACTCTTCTATCTTATAATATCAACATACATCGACCTACAGATCTACCCAAAGAAAAGTATCCCATTCCATTTTATAGGCAAGATATTTAATAATTTGCTTAACGATAAGTGATCTCGAACTTATGGCCGGTAGTGTACTTTAAACGTATTTGCCAGTTTAAATGCGTTTATATGGTTCGCTTTGTTTGTTAATTGCATTTCAGAATATTTTCTTGTGCATTCTACCCTAAATTATTTTACATAAATTATCATTCTATCCTCAAGACTCGTCCAAACACAATTTTTTAATAGTTAAGTACCACTTATGATTCAAATGGTTGGAAGAGGTATGTTGAAAACTCGAGTTACAGGGTATACACTACATTCTAAAAATAAACTTAAGTATCTTAAAGATTGTAACAATTTACAATGAGTACGCTTCTTTCAGTGTTTTGTTAACTGTGAAAGTTCTTACGTTATTATCTGTTTAAACAGTACAGTAGATGAATTGTGTCGGGTGTTGCGGTGTGTTAATTTCGTTAGGCTGACTGGCACCGATTTTGGTAGAATTTCGGAATAAGATTTCTAGTATTTAGGAATTTGTAAGGAATATATATAGTGGTGGAAATAGCATAACGTGATGGAAGGAAAAAGAGGATAAGGGAGGAATGGACAGTGGACGGTGGCGCCAGTGGCGGAACTACAATGCCGCACGACCCCGCGACGCGAGGGGGCCCAATATTTTTTCTTCTGCCATTAGCTGGGGCCCAAAATTATATTTTGCGGAGGGGCTAAAAATTTATTGTTTCGCCACTGGGTGACGCACTCGTGCATGAAACGTTTGCCTTAGGTGTCTAACATATATGACGCTGCACGAATAAAATGTAAACTATCGTCGAAAAAAAGGGCAATACTTTAAGCAGTTTTAAAAATAACCTGAGAATGTGCATTTCTCGTACGTACAAAATAAAATCCTACAAATATAGCCTAAGAGTTATTGCAAATTACTCGGCATGTACGCCTGATGATATTAAACAATAACACGGCTTTAATATGTGATGAGAAGCTAGTAATATCAGGAATGTGGAGTCACCGTAGGTGCTAAACGATATTGAGCAATAACGATAGTGAATTAGCATCTAGTTGTAAATGAGAAAGCACTTTTCCACCTAATATTTGAGTTTGAAAATATATTTGAAGTGTTATATAATCATATCTATAAAATTATCGGAAACGGAAATCACAAATCGATAGTGTGACTTTTTAGGATTGAGGACGATTATGTTATTATATAATAGTTACGTAGTCCTTTCCTTCAGCTTCGACGCCTCCATTTCGTTAAACTCGAAACTACAGTAATCAAGTACTGAGGAGTCATTTTTAGTTTGATCACGGCTCGAACGAGTTTTTGTTTGTTGTGCGCGAGTCCCCACTACCATTCCCTGTTCCGAGCACGTTATTGGCTTAGTTCCAGCGGCGAAGTCGGGGGTAGAAGCATTGGAGGGAAGAAGGATAAGGGTTCTGCGTGAGCCGTGGTGAAACATATCGTGGATTGCCAGTATGCCCAGCTATTGGTAGACCACCGAGTGACCACCGAGTATGAAGGATCTCCTCCCTAGGCCCGGACGTCCGTAAAACTACGGGCCTACTTACCTGTGGCAGCGACATTACGTGAGCCCAAATCGACAAGCCCAAGCGACACGCCTGAAGGACGACAGATCACGACAAGGACACAGTGGTAAAAATTAAGGCAAGAACCAGATCTAGGAGCTCTTCCTCGGAAGCTCCTAACTTCCAAGACTTCATCACCACCTCAGTCTTCACGCATGCTAACTTATTCCAACCCTACCCAAAAACCAAATCAACAAACGCAAACAATGACCTCTACAAATAAACAATCCAAAAACACACCCCCAATCGTTTCAAACCTTACATCAAACCGATTCGCCCTCCTATCCGACCCCTTCTCGAATCCAAATGAGATGCACACTGAGAAATCAACGCCAACACACCAAGCCATCCAACTTTCCCACAACTTCCCTCTCCCGCTGAAAAAACCAACACCAATTATTCTAGACTTCACACCAAACAATATCATAGAATTCATGAAGCAAGTCTGAAAACTCTCCGAGGGAGAAATCCATGCTAAATTTTGCAGCGAATAACTCAAAATATTCGTCGAACTCGAGACTACATGAACTTCAAAGACCACTGCCAGGGAAAAAATATCAATTCCATACCATTTCCTCAGCAAAGAAAACAAATTCCACAGCAGTACTAAAGGGAATGTCACTCATCCAAACGAATGATCTCCAACGTGCTCTCGAGCTCCTGTGACACGCTCCAATCCATATGTCCCTCCTCCAAAAGCCCAACCCTCCACCAACCCATCCCATATAAAAACCAGTCTTCCCCCTACCAGTTCAATCCAAATCCTTAAATATCATCGCCACCTCTTTGGACTCAGAGTGTACTGGGAGAAATTCCAGGACACTCCCAGTCCAACCCAATGCTATCGCTGCCAGAGATTTGGGCACAGAGTCAACTACTGTTTCCTACCCCCAAACTGTCTCAAATATGCAAAACACCATCTTACCAAGGAGTGTAAAAAGTCTCCAGACACCCCAGCACACTGCGTTAACAGTGGTGGCTCACACACAGCAATCCATGCGCAATGCCCCGCATACATAAATCACATGACCAAAAAGAATGCCAACCGCACCACCCCACCCTCGCACCAGCCCAAACCCCATAAAACCCTTAACCTCGAACAAAAAACTAATTTTTCACCCCCCCCCCCCCGGCGCTCCTCGACATACACACTCTAACCCCACGTCAAACATTCCCATCCTTTCAACACAACCACCCGCACTTGCCACCAACATCAATGCATGGGCAAAGCCGCTCCCCAAAAAGCCACCAAATAACCAACCCGCAAATCCCACCAACGAAGAAAATTTCAACACATTAATAAATAATATAAACCGGATTAACCAACTTTACACCCTATTCAACCTCATCCAAGCTACCAACATCCTCCCTAACAAACTCCAAAACTGTAAAAGCACGCTAGAAAAACTCCAAGCCTTTAATGAAGTCGCTGGCTTCCTTGAGGGCTAATACAATTGCCCCCCTCAAACTCCTACTCCGAAACGCCACCAGCATCCTCCCCAAATGCTGAACTCCAATTCCACCTTGAAACCAACCAAATAGACATTGCTCGCATAACAGAAACATGGCTCGAACCCTACATCCGTTTCATAATCCCTAACTACACTCCTCACAGGCATGACAGAACATTCTCCATAGGAGGGAGGGGGGGGGGGGCATACTAATAAACACCCAAGTTCGGCATGAAAATATACATCAACCCTCCACCACAAACCTAGAAGCCCTCCTCATCAAAATCAACCCCTCCCCATTAACCACTACTCCATCCAGCCCTCAATGCAATAATATCATACAACCACCCCCTCATACCCATACCCCTAACTTAAACAGCAAACACCGACTCTGGAACAACCCCATGTATAATCAAATTGGACAATCCCTAAAAAGACACTACGACTCCAACAACTATCAAATTATTCACCCAAATCACTATACTTACCATGGAAATCCAAACAACCAACCCTCCACTCTGGACATCTTTATCATCTCCGGCATCAAATATCGGCATAATTGTTCGTTTGTGACCATTTTTCGATTTTGTGTAGGCGCTTTTGTAATTTTTCTGTCGCGGTTTTTATGTTTTTATGGGTGGATAAGATTGCCGTGTCATCGGTAAAGGTATATATTTCCGTACCAGACATGGATGGGAGGTCGTCTGTGTATAGTGAATGTAGAATGTAGACCAAGTATGCTTCCTTGGGGTAGTCCGGCTTGTATCTTCTTAAACGAGGAAGTTGTTTCTAATTCTGACATAAAAGTACTTGTTTATGATGTAGGAGAAGACAGTTGTTTCGTAGCGTTTCAAGTAGCCCTGCGTGCCAGACTTTATCGAATGTTTTTTGCACATCTGACAATATTGCGGTGCAGTAATTGTCTTCTTCCGTGGAACCAATTATTTTGTTTACTACCCTATCTATCCGTTCTATTGTATTGTGATTTTTCCTGAAGCCAAATTGGTGGTTCAGTATCAGTTGCATCACGGTGATTTCTTCCAGTAATCCCTTGTGTATGGTTGTTCCTCTGAGGATAGCGTTGGTTAAAATTGTTATGAATCTAATCACCTTGTCCGGAGCTTCTTTAAGCACTTTAGCTGTTATACAATAATAACCGGGTGCTTTGCTGTTCTTCAGATTTTAAATGTTTGCGGCGATTGTTTTCTTATTGATTGATCCTTGGAACGGTTGGTCTACGCTGTGGCTTGGAGGAGGGTTATATGTTATATATTTGTGAATATCTTTTCTAAGAAGTCTGCCATTGTTTCGGCTTAGTCTTTTATCGTCGTGGTTCAACTCCCGTCCTGTTTTTGGATGAGTGGAGTTGGTATGTGTGGTCTTTTAATGTTTCTTGTGCATTTTCATAGAAGGAAGCTTGTTCTTTCGAAGTAGTCTAAGTTTTTAATGTAGTTTGTAAAGTTGTTATTATTTATTTTGTTAATTTCGTGATTGATCTTAGTGGTCAATTTATTTAGTATTATTTTATATTGCGGCCACCTAGTACTTTGCCGTAATTTCCTTAATCATTTTCGGTTTTTTATGAGTTCCATGATGTAATGCGGGTATTTGATTGTCGCAGGGTCCTTTTGCTTGTATTGTGTCGTTCGACTAGCTGCAGATATAAGTATGGTGATTAGTGTTTCTGCTGCTACTTCTATGTTCTGCGAGTTTTTGAGGGAAATATTACAGTTTAGGTTGTTATTTATATAGTCTTTTTATGCTACCCCGTCCGTAGTACTGTTCGTTAGTGTTGTTTTTTCATCTTTTCTACTCTTTTGTCAATTTCGAAGATTGTGGGTGTGCGGTCAGAGGCTAGCTCAAGTAGCTCTTCCGCTTTTACGTTTAAATTTGCGTTAGTGAATGCGATATCAAGTACATCCGGCCTCTTATTTGTGTCAGTTGGCCAATACGTTGGTCTTCTCGATGAGTAAACTTTTAGGTGGTTTTTTGTTATATATCGAAATAGGTTAATACTTTTGGGATTGTTAGTTCTGGATCCACAGAAGTTGTGCACATTGAAGCCTCCTACCGCGATAACTTTCGCTGTGTAAGTGAAAAAATGTTTTTATTCTTCTGTGGATAATGCATGAATATTGATGTCATGATTATTTAACGTGCGTGTTTTAAATTGTTTTTAATGAGTGTTCCTTTTCCTCCGCGTGCTTTGCCGCTGGGGTGCTGAGTGCCATAATAAGTGTAGTATGGAATCTTGATGCGCGTTTTACTTGTTTAATGTGTTTCCGATATTCTTCTAATATCTATATCTTCCTGGTTCAGAAGTAATTTCGCAGAAACCAGTATAAAATTTATACACAGTCGAGTCTCTCTTCATGCGGTAGATACGTTTCATAGAATTCCGTATAAAAAACCGCACAAAAAAAGATTTACCTTTCTTTGTAAGATTAGGGATAATTTGAAAAACCAGCAGCACGAAAGACGTAACTTACACACATTCAGTTGTTTTCTTTTTTTTATGCATACAAAGATTTTAATTCCGAACGAGAAAAGTTTTATTTGTGTGTGAGAATTATTCTCTTCTCTCTTAATTCCTAATAGAAAAACATAAACGGAACGAAAATAAATGGATAAGCGCGTTACGCAGTTAAAACTTCCTTGATTTCTCGGATTACTTATTCTTTCTTCCTCTTTTGCTTCACCGCATAATTTCAAAACCGCATTAAAAAGACACGCAGTAGGGATACCGGAAAGTGAACAACTCGAGAGTGGAGAATTCTTTCGCATCGAAAATGGGGAATTGATTTTTTTTCGAAAAGGGAATTATGGCATTGGTTCATCGGTCAAGGATCATAGATAACGATAGGGATTATCTAATAGAATAATGTTTAATATGAAAAATAAATGGAGTTTCATAAAGTATGCAACAAATAATTGATTACTTTCCGGTACCCCTAATAATATCATAAAATATCGTAAGATCTTAAGGTCTCAATTTGTAATGAACTTTGTGTTCCAGTTATCGCAGTCCTACATAATACATTAGTTTATATGCTAAAGAAACCACGACTAGTATGGGAATTAAGTAAACTGTTAAGTAACATATGGCACGTGATGTATTGTACACAACGTTAATTGAAATAAAAAATTAATCACTATTCTACTTGCACTGCTCAATGTTTATGTAATATCAATTGCGAGCATATCGCGAAGCGATAAAAAGAACCCATACAAAACACTATTAAGTATAATTCAATTATAAAAATAAATATCCGACTTCAAGGTAAACTGCAGTTTTAACCTTCATATGTTTCCTATAGTGGAGAAATTGCCAAATTATTGTATAAATTGTTCATTTAATCGTTTACTTATCGTCCATCCATAACGAACACAAAAGGAATTAAAAACGCAAAGAAATGAAGGATTCTCTTTAAAATATAAAAATGTGTTAAAGTCGTAGGTAAAAAGACGGGCCAAACTCCAAACATTTGCAAATGAACAACTCGTACTAAACTATTATTGAATGTGGTACCAATTATATAGCTGAAATTTGTTAATAAATCAAGATAATGTTTCCTCCGGAAAAAATGTTCTACACTTTTGTAACATCGAATCGAAAGCCAGTGGTGTTATATAGTGCTAGATTGCTAGACTGCTTTCCTTCTTACCGATTACCTTTCCCACGGCGGCTTATAGTAGCGCAGCTAGGTTTATATCACAGTCTGGCATGTAGAGTTAGTCACACGAGCGTGCACATATACGGCTAATACTTAACATACGCTATGTGAACCTATGATTGCGGGGGTGGTCGGTTCTGTCGTAACCGTTCAGCGTCGGCTGATCTAGTTTGAACGCATAGAATCTCCATTTTTTCTTAGATCGAGCCCAGATAGATAACACCACCTTTTAAAGAGCCACGTTCCTGTATCCGTATTCACATATATACACTACCGGCCATAAGTTCGGGATCACTTACTATCGTTAAACAAATTATTAAATATCTTGTCTATAAAATGGAATGGGATACTTTTCTTTGGGTATATCTATAGGTTGATGTATGTTGATATTATAAGATTGAAGAGTTGTATAAATTTCGTATATTTTATCCTACAGTAATTATACATTTCGCTTAATACGCAATTCGTCGAAGTATCCCCCTTTTTTCATTATTGCTATTTCACATATTTTTGACATACCCCAACAAGTTTGTGCAATGTTTCTTGTTGCATGGTTCGCCAACCTTCTTGTAGTAAAGTAATTTCTTGTGGGGAAACTAAAAACCGACCGATTTTAAAGGTAACAAAATCTTATTACACCCAAGTGTCGATACTATGTCTGCATGGCAAGGAAATAATTTAATATTAATGGTAAAATTATAAAATGGACAAAGGTTTTATATTCTATTTACTTACTATTTACGTTAGAATGAAGACAAAGCAAGTGATCCTAATCTTTTGGCCGGTAGTGTATATATGTGTTTATTGTCATGAATTTCATAGATCTGGTCGACCGGGGAATTTGGCTGACACAGATGTGGCTGGGAGACGTGGTTAGCGCCACTTTAATACGTTCGCGACCACGTCACGGAGGAGAAATTCCCACCTACAGTCAATGCTTTATTTTTCGAACTTCTGCAAAATTTGCTACAGACTTGTTCTTATATACGATTTAAATCTAATAAACGTGAATTAGAATCTACTTCTCCAATGTGTTATTAGTGTTATTATTTATTCAACAGTAAACGAAATTCGGCTACGACAGTTTCCGACCACTTCGAAATTTGATACTGCTTTGAAAATTAATGAATATATGCTGACAAATTTGTGTAGGTCGTAAGATTAAAACATAGAATGATACATTTAAATATGAAAAATTACAAAAATTATTATGCAATGCCTTTATTAATGATAATATTACTAAAATACTGTTATACAGCTTTTTTCGAAAAATGAGCTTTTACATTTTTTGAGCTCCTGTGATATTCTAGGCATTCTGTCAATTAGATTGCTTATTACGCTATGAGGAATATCCTTCGCAAACATGTAGTAGAAAGTGTAGTAGGAATTTTTTATTTACAAATGTTTGGAGTTAGGGCTGTCATTTTACGTACAACTATGACACTTTTTATATTTTAAAGACAATCTTTCATTTGTTTGTGTGTTTTAACTAATCCTTGTTCTCTGTTGATTGATGATAAATAGCTTTGATTAATAACTAATCTGTCTAGTCTGTCTATAATTTGGCAAATTCTCAACTATAAAAAAACATATGAAGGTTAAAACTCTAGACTACATTGACGTCGGATATTTATTTTTATTATTAAATTATCAGGGGTACCGGAAAGTAATCAATTCGGGAGTGGAGAATTTTTTCGCATCCAAAATTTGAGAATTTTTTTTTTTAAAGGGAATTATACCTTTGAAGGATCGTCGGTCAAGGAACATTGATAACGACGGGGTTTATCTAGTAGAATAATGTTTAACATGAACAAATAAATGGAGTTTCATAAATTATGTGAACCATAAGTGATTACCTTTCGGTGTCCCTAATGTTATATATTTATACTAATATCTTATGTAAGTGTCAAATCTAATGTTTTATATTTTGATCCTTTCATTAAATCTTGGCTCCGTCATGAGATTTCCACGGTATACTCAAAAGATCAATCAATACCTAAAATAGATTTTGTATTTGTTTCAACAGAAAGTATTAGCATAATAAAATTAGTAATCTCTTAGTCATATCCGATTACTTTCTCCTGCTTGATTTGGTGAACACGACACCATTATGGTTAATCTCTTGTAAAATCGACAATCTATATTTGGTTTCCGATAGTTACTCTCATTATATTGCATTGATATTGACAAGGAGACTACTGTCTTCTAGGGTGACGGGTTTCAAATAGAAACTGTGTTATGAGTGAATTACGCCAACTGCATTAAGCCAGATGTACATACGCGTGCATGCACATGTGTATGATTCAATCTACTGTTTTTTCTGCAAACTTGTTTTCTTAAGCTTTTGTAATCAAAATAAAATAAAATTGTAACGATTGAAAGGAAACCCCGACAAAGCCTGAGCTACGACACTGTTCGTGTTGTTGTAACCATGATAACGAGAGAAGATGAAATTTATAAGCGATACGGTTTGATCCTAACGGTCTAAAAGGGTATAATTGTAATAAAAATATGGGTCTGTATTTTTGGACGATTCGTGCCCGACTCGGAAAATTGTTCCGTCTTCTCCCTGTGTCGTAGCACTATTTCTAGAATAAATGAACAATAATCTCGGAAATATAAAGTAGCGCTCAATTGACAGGTAATTCAGACCGAAAGTTCTACAAATATTAATGTTTATTTGAATAGAAAGTAATAATCAAAGTTTAAATGGAGTACGAAGGTATTATAGGTTACTATTGAAATTAATGAACATTGCGATGAATGGTCCACTTTGCGAAACAGAACTTACAGCGAGAATATATGTATGTTATATCGTTCCTTTCATTATTTAATTTTCAAACATTGGTATCATAATCGAATATCTCTAATACCGTAAAGAATAAAAGACTAAAAGGACAATCAGTATTATTCGTAGAACAGAGCTACTATGTATGTCTGGGAATAGCCCACAAATTTAACACGTTTATTTATATATGAATTATAGTTGGAGGATTTAAGTTACTTAAAAGCTTCCATTATTTGTGGCATGTAGGAATGTGTGAATTTTGTCAGTTTTAAAACATTTCAATTTTCGGAAATTGTACAATTAAATTTTGGAGGAACCTGCTGAAAACATTAGAAACGAGAGGCATATATATTACATCAAATGAAAGCCCCATTCGTTAGCTTTAAGATAAGATCACTCTCAGCTCTGTAGCTGAACCGCGTCTGTTGAAAATTGCATTTCAAGTTGGTGCGGCGAGCGGTTTCGAGCTAATTTTAACAATAGTTAAAATCGAATTTCTCAAAAACTAGGAGCCGCAAAAATAAAAGGAGTCAGATTTCTTATATCGATATGTTAAAAAATGAATACACAAAAAATCAGCAAAATCCGTGACTTCGATGTCTTTTGCCTGGTCGATTTGGCATGGAACTACCAGTATATAAGATAAAAGTATTTAAAATCTCAAACAATGCATCGTAGTATATTCGAATAATTTAACTAAAAATGACAAAAAGTAATTTTGACTCATTTGATAGTTCTAATATTAAAAGGATCTGTGCCTTGTCGACACTGAAACACCCACGCCAGATGTAACGTACACTCCGGCTCAATAGTTTGGAGTACCCTGTGCTTTTTGGATGAAGCAAATTTTCGTACATATGCGAAAGTTTCATTAAAAATATAGCACTTATATAAAAGAATAACACTACATTAACACTTTGCCGTCCGGTAATACCACTGTGATGTCTTATAAGACGACGGGCAAGTGCCGGTGCCACCCAGTTTGTGTACCTCTCAAAATGACTGGCACATTCCGGTCGAAAGTGATGTATTGCGTTTTTTTATAGTTTCCTTGTTAGCATACATTTATTTAAATCTGTTAACAGAATCAAGAATTACTGTACACTATTCTTAACCGTTTGAGTGCCACGGGACTTTGCAAAAGTACGGTCAAACAATGCCAAACGGCACGACTGCGCTCGTCGTCTTTCGTGTAAATGTACTTCACTTACTTCGTCTTTACTCGTAGGTGTCGAGTATGTTTACTTCCTTCTTGTCCCTTTTAATGTGAAGGATCGCACTTCAAACGAATGCACAAAAAAATGATATTTACTAAACGTAAGGGTTTTTATTGCATTTTAAAAATGTTGAGATCAATTTCCTTGCCATATCCTCTGGCATTTTTCGACGTGGAATAGAAGAAGCGCGATCGCGCCGTCTGGCACACAAAAATATCAATAAACCATTGGTACATGTACAAAAAGTATCCACCGACGGGATTAAGTTAACATTAAACATGGCCCAGATACCGATCCCAGCTACATTAACCGCGTACCATGTTTCAAATTTCCATTGCCATGTCCCGTTTCGTATATCCCATTATATCCCGGTTTAATTATATTTCCTCGTGGTAGTCCAAGTGACCCGGTAGTTTGCTCTCGAATTTCTTACATTCACCGTAGCACGTTCACCCAATTGGATAGAACGTCGTACTTTCCTTTCGATCGGCGAGGCTATTATACCTACGCCTTTCCTATTATTTGGATAAAGTGATTTCTAGGCAATTATTCCGATAATTGAGCATCTTGTTTACGTAAAATTTATTCTCACGTATTTATGCATTATCTTCATTTTGAGAAAAGAGAATGCAATGGGAGTTTTTAAATTGTGTACCACCAACGAAGCTGTTGACGACAAGTTCACACTTAATTGTGTTGTTATATTGGAGAGAAAGTGGAAAGGCTAATGATACTCTGATACTTGGTTGTTATTAGTAATTAAGAACCACGTTGCAGTTTTCGATGCGTCTGTTTTGTTAGATGATATTGTCAGATGAAATTATGCAACTGTACATATAAATGTTTTTGTTCCGTATAAATTTATAAATTATTATGAATGTCCTTCTTTGCTTTGTTTCCTCTCGTCTTTTTCTTTCTGTGTTCAGTTTCTTGATTATCCTTCGTATATATGTTTAATCCAATTCTGTTTTCGTGTACAACTTATACTCTATAATAAACCACTCATACCATAACATGTTTAATAAGATAAATTAAAGTTTAAGACAGCATGAATAACAACTCTCCAAGTATTTATGATTCGACATGGAATTTTGGTTACATGTTCACTAATATGCTAAAATACTTGTAGGAAGAGAATTTTTGGATACCCATCAGGTCCAGCACATTGGAGATGTCCTTAATCTATATCTAGGGGGCGCATTTCTATATCCTATCTCTCGCTAGTTCACTAATGCGTCCGCATTCAAATATATAAGTTTCAAACCCAAAAACTCCATGTTTCTAGGGCAGGGACCGTTCGCATAAGCATTAATCTCCCAGCACCCAAATTTAGTAAGTAGTTTCTCTTATAAAATCCCTATAGAACGCAATAAGTGCAATTTATATCCGATAGTTGTTAGATTTCGCGTACTCGTCCCAGAGTCTTAAATCTATAAGTAACCCTAACCGATTGTTAACCCTTTTATACGTTTAGGTTTATTGTCACCGCTGTAAATATAATTGTAATTTGGTACCAATAAACGTATGTTAAAAAAAAGGACCGTTCGCATAAGCATTACTGACGAGTCTGCGATAATCGCAAGACGAAATCTTTCATTCCCCTTCTCCTCATATCCAAAGCGATACCACCAACTAATCGTAAGATCCCTTTTCTATCCTAAACTATGAGAGAGATACAACAGAATAAACATTTAAAAAAATATACGATTATATGTAACTTGTTAATGTTAAACAAAATATAAGATATAGGATCAACTTTAATAAATACAATTAGCCAGCAGTATAACGTGGTATTTACTCATAGCAATCAACAAATGTTTTGATTACCGGGGAAAAGGAAGATAAGTAAATTGTTCCTTCAACTCTACTGTATACAGACCCGAACAAGACCGCCAAAGATGCATCCCATTCCAACTAAGTATTCTTCCAGAAAAATCGATCAAATTGTGAGCTCAATATCTCAAAAACTAATTGAAACCAGTGGCATACATGAAGGGTCGATAAATTCGTCTTGTAAAGCACTATCAAACGATCCGAAGAAAAATATACACATATCATAATTCCGTTTAAAAAACTGAACTTGACCTTCATATCTTCTTAACTAAGAAAGTTAGAAACAATTTGCTTTCATCAAAAGATTTCCCCCCTTGTACTATACTATGATCATGTAATGTTCATATAAAAAATGTTGTCTATCTGCAATACTTTAGGAAATAAACGCATGTTCACTGGACAAGGTGATTAACAATAAACAGGATATAACTTTAACGATATAAATATAATGTATTTTTCGATATAAATTCAGATTTAAATTAAATTTTCTAGTATTTGATGTTATTTACATCGTTACATTTTTTCACAAATTATGAATAAATTACATGTATAATACATAATAATAAATTATATAAATAATATAAAATTACAATAAATTGTAAATTACAAATTTTTCAAATTTTTCTTCAATTGAAGAAAAAACAGCCGGGATTTGTTAATCGGAGTGGTGTACTCCGGCTACAGGACAACGCCAGACCACGTGTTGCAGTTAAGACCCGAAAAACAATTTGCAAACTCGGATGAGAAATTTTAATTCATCCTCCATATTCACTGTACCGTTCGCCGACGGATTGCGTCCTTCTTTTATTATTACAAAAATGGATTATTACGAAAATAGCATATAAAGTCTTCACAAACGGAGAAGAAGTAAAAACAAGAGTGTTGGAATTTTTTAATAATCAATGGTAGATTTTGATAAAAATGAAATTTTAAAACTTGCATCACGTTGTAAAAGGTTCATAGAATATCAAAGAGAATATTTACCATATTAACATTCTTAATTCGGCATGAAACTTCGTCTTATTTTTGGACAATGAAAACCGCACGAACTTTCTTAGACAGCTAACATGTACCTTAGCTGTACCCTCTCCACTACTACTGTCTCCGTGAAACCCCCATAGCTCCAATTCATACTGTTGAGAATTGTGCCGTGGTACGCCTAGCGAAAAGCGATGGCAGCGACTAACGCGCACCCAGTCTGTCGCTGTAGGACAAAAAATTGAACCGAACACGTGATTTCGGGCGAAAAGGCCGAACAGATGCTGATACTCGCGGGGCCCATCACAATCGACGGATGAGCAGCGGATGATCCCAAAATGGGATGCGACGAATCTTGCAAAACGAGATTCTTCAAACATGCGTTCGCGAAGCGAAGCCATTAATAGAGAATTTGTGGATTGTAAGCTTTGCCGTGCGTAGGTTTCTCGGAACTGCGGACCACGAGCTCGTCAAAGCAGTAACGATTTTTTGGGAGCGGAAGAAAGATCGAAACCATTGGCCGGCTCGATCACGCGATGATTGGCTTGTGAAGCCGGAAACAAAGAATCTCCTGATCGAGGCAGCCTGGGCCTGCGTCAGCGCGCTCGTAAGATGCCGACACGCGCTCGATTGTAGCTAACACGTGAACACACACAATAACGCTCCCATTACCAGCGTGTCGAACAAAAACATTCTCAATCTGTAATCTGCTTTAAATTTCCGTTCTCCTATACTCCATACTTGACTCATTGCCACACTTGCTCTTTTCTCCCTCTTCTTATTCGCCTTGCCATGTTTCCATTTCGTTGGAGCATTGTCCCTAAGTAACAGAATTCCTTTACTACCTCAACGTCCTTTCCCTTCCATTTCCATTCTATTTTTTCGTTCTTCCTCTGCCTTTCTTAACACTAGAACTACAAAAAGAATACTTAGTTATACTTTTACATTCATTTATTTATATATAAATTATGGCTGGAGGTTTAAAATTATTAACGGATTGAATTATTTGCGTTATGTATATCAAATCTCAAATAATCCACCATGGTATATTCGAATAATTTAACTGAAAATGGCGGAGAAGTCTTTTTGGAAATCAAATTCACCCTTTCGCAAATCAAGCTTTTCTACAAATTTGTTCTCTTAAGCTATTGTAATAAAAATAAAATCCAATGTAAAGTGAAAGGTCGAATTTGATTTGCAATAAGGTGAATTTGTTTTGTAAAAAGGTGAACATGATCTGTAAAAGGGTTTATTTGGAGTGCAAAACCTGTATAAAAGGAAGGCAAAGTGTATACAAATCTTTTCATTCGTAAAGCGCTCAAGCGTATCATATGGCCTTATTCCAGTATTATATTGTAATATTAAAATTGTTTCCACTAGTCGTACTGAACAATGTCAAAGTGAGAGTTGCTAATAAGGAGTGTACTCTCGAGGAGACTCAAGACTAATCATCGATTTTTAACAGTGCTTTTTGCGTTAGTTCGCCATTCTACCGTAGTATAAACGGTAAATTTGGACATTTACTTTCAAAGAGCACATTCATTTCTCGATCAATAAAGACTTATTTGTCTCAGCTAATAAAATATTCAATTAAATTCAGTTAAGTAAAACGATAATGTGCAATTTCTGTTAGTACTATATTAGGTGTACCCATAACTAATGTTATTTTTTCAGATTGAATAAACAGTGCTTCCAAGTAGATGGAAGAAGATTATTAATAATGATGGCGATTATATCGTTCATTAATCTGTACTAAATGTTAAGTGCAATAGAATTTTGTACGGGGTGTGTATAAAAACTAATGAGACTGGTTCTGTAAAAATGATTATATGTCATTTCATTGAAAATGTACATTCTTCCCTTCAAGGTTTCTTCCCTTGCGAAGTTACACATCGCCATTGCAAAAAATGCGGTGTGAGAGGATGCATTATCGTGTCGCTGTTCCATTTCCGCAACGCATCACTAAAACAAACTTTTATAAAACTCGCTGTGAAATCGCTCGTGTTAAATGAATCGAGTTCAAATTAATTGTGATGCCAGAGTAGGGATATATGTACGTTTCAAATAGTGTCGCAACATTTATACAATGTTGCGGATTCCCGAGAACTAATTTCTGTTCCGTTACTTTTTAGACACACCTCGTATATGTATCAAAAACGGCATTACTTGTGGATACCTTTAATACCAAGAAAGCTCCCAGCCCGGATAAATAAGATGTTATTTTAAATAACATTGTTTTGGAACAAACACATTATAACAATTTGCTGGGATGTAGAAGCTTTTGTAGTTCCAGACTACTATCTTTTAGTTCATTACGTTATCAAATGAATATCGTCGTTTATACCTTTAAAAAAGGAAACCACTTAGCATAATAATAGTTTCAGTAAGA
The DNA here is from genome assembly GCA_910591585.2 of Nysson spinosus. NCBI lineage: Eukaryota > Metazoa > Arthropoda > Insecta > Hymenoptera > Crabronidae > Nysson > Nysson spinosus. Next base: position 190,472 of record OU342852.1, on the reverse strand, counting down.
AAATTGTAACAGCTTAAAAGCGTACAAAGATTTGTCCATTTGTGTTGCCTTTGTTCCAGAGTTCTTAATGTTTTAAATTGGATTGGATTTAAACTTTCAAACTCGATAATAATTAAAACATGTGCAGGTAACCCTCGTACAACGCGGTACTTTTACAACACGGTTTCGATATAACGCGGTTCACAAATTGTGCCGATGCTCGTGTAACGCGGCACTTATACAATGAGACTTCGATATAACGCGATATAGAGGCTCGGATGTAGCCCGCGTAGCGCGTTTTTTATAACAGGACCTTTCTCTGGATCCTAACTCCAGCGTTATACGAGGATTACCTGTATTATACTTTCAAACAAAATTTAAATGATTTCTGCATGCATAATTCATATTTACTTTCACTCCCCTAAATGAAAAATAAATCTTATACGAAAGATTTGTCTTCTCTTTACGTGCTGTGAAATAATACAAAAATGTAACAAAATCTGCATCCGTTCATTCACGCTAAGAGATAGTATCAGACTTTCATTCCAATGGACGATGTCCGATTTTATAAACCTGTTGCCGCATTATAAGATGTAAGAGAACAGCTTGATTTACAATTAATTACATTTAATACTAAAACCTAGATATTTCAAGTCTGGAATTCCATAATATAATTATATGGAGAACATATTTTATCGTAATTCTTAATCGTATTTGGTTTAACAGAAGTATATCATTTCATAGGTTAAATGACAGTGCAAGAGTCTTTCGTAATCTTTCAGTTAGCATAAAATTCAGAATTATATAATATTGGGTGTGAAATTTGATATCTGATATAAGAGATTGTTGTATTATATTTGATTGGCCAAAGGAAAAGGAAATTATTGAAGATTTTAAAATTTCTTTTTATGTTTTTCAAACACTGATACTGACCCGCTTCTTTGGCTAACGTTGAATAACATCAAATACTATTAACGAAAATAAATGAATTATTTTATATTGCACTTATTTGCACTTATTTTGGTGATTATTTTAACCATTTGCGACCAAATTAATAATTTATGCGGACACTGCTGTTTTAAATTGTTATAGAACATGGTTTCTGATATTACCTGAGGTTTACAACAAATCAATTACATTTCACATTTATCTTATATGGTAACAAACGTTACAAATCTAATACCAACACAAAATATAAAATCGTGTACTTTACTTTTCAGGTTCTATAATAAGATTTGATAAATGAATTGTCGATTGACAATTATATCTTGAAACGGAAAAGTGTGTTGCATATTCATTTGCAACTATAATTAATTTATCAGCATTCATGCGCTATTTCCGTTCTATATTCCGTTCTATAGAGTCAAAAGTCACCTAGGAGTTTAACAACTTAACAACTTCTTTTTAATTTATTCTTATCGAAAAATTGTGCTTGAAATAACTCCCTCATTCCTCTTTGCAAATTCTCATTGCTCTTTCGAGTGAATTTTTCATGGCGTGATGCCAAGTTTCTTCAGTGCATTTCAGTGCACTAAGGAATCGTAGTTTCCAAACCTGAAAAAAAAATTAAAAAAGTTATTAATTTTTGTTAACCCCCAGGTGACATTTGGGTCACCCTATATATCTATTCATCTGGAAGAGTGAAAATTTGGTTACACCATATAATTTCCTAGCTCAACAGACACAATATTGCAAATCAAATCACAATACATAATGGGTATCATAATGCCCATTCTGCGGCGTAAAGAACAGCCTTTGTTGCACATTCTTAATGGACCCCGGTGTGTTATTCTTAATCTCTTTCACATATGAGAATCATAGAGCTGTACATTTGTTCACTACATTAACAGTATCGTAACTCATACATGCTGATTTCAATTCATTTCTACTTCAGCACATGACGCATCGAAATTGCAGCACTTTATACGTCATATAGTATATATATTTATACATACATATATCCGAATTTATATTGAAAAGAAGAATTTTCAGTTTAGATTACAAATGCTGAGTTTGAGTTTAGTTAGAAAATGTAACTCTTTACTTTACATTATATTAACCCTTTGCACTCGGTGGCAATTCTCAGTCGCCCCTCAGTTTATGACGGGAACTCGAATGGCGACTGAGAGGCGACATTCAGATTTTCTCAAAGTGTGATTGTTATAGCTATTATTAAAACAAAAAGCAGCCTTTTCATAATGAATTGCAGGCTCTTAGCGTATTAAGTAATTACATTTTTCACTTCAAGAGCAACCATAGGTCAAATTACGATTATTGTATCGCGATATCACATCTGCGTATTATCTGTATGGAAAACCCATAAAACATGAAAATTGACAAAACATGAATAATGAGTCATAATAGCTAATATCAGAAAGTACAGTGAAATCAATTGTTGGGATGTTTCAAAATTATATAATAATTCACTGATCTCAATGAATTACATTGGGTTGTCCGGATCATGCCGATTTTTAAGGAAAATTCAAAGGTAACATTTGTATATGTATATATATATATATTCAATTATAGATGCATTGTTTTGTTCCAAAACCTTTCTTCATTTTTCGGACAATCCAATAGTTTTGTTAGACCTAAGACTTCTAATTCGAACAAGCAGAAGATCACAGATCAAAATATAGTCAAAAATGGCGATATATCGAAGTCGCATTGAGTAACAATTTTTGAACTGCGTTGTATTATATAAGTACTGTATCATAGCGAAATCAGGTAGTACGAGTGCTACGGTACACGTTGATTACCACAATTTGTGAACCGCCTTGTATAAGCACCACGTTGTACAAGGATTACCTGTACTTGGTTCTTTTGTATACATGTAAATATGATAGAAAGAAAGTATAATATTCTATTATAAAATACTATGGCACCAAATTGGGCTTTCTATGACATACAGCTGGTTGAATGCGTAATCTCATTGCTGTATAATAATTACATATTACTTGGTCAGGCAAGAAGTCTTATGATAAATTAGAATATACGTATGTAAACTCATATTATTACTTCAAAATTCTTCGATCAAATCCGTACTTAGTGTTACGTAGTACTGTTTTTTAATTAACGTAACCCCTTTATATCTTGCTATAAACGCTGACTCTGATTAATAAATGCAGAATAAGCTGATAATACACATACTTAATTTTGTATATGAAAGGTTTAGCTCAAGTAAAGCAAGGATATATTTCTCCTTAAATTCGTGGACACAAGAATTGATCTTAAATACCTTATAATGATAACATAATACAATCGTGCAATAGAAATAATGAGCATTATTCTACAGTTCGATTGAAATTATTCTATTGTTAAAACAAACAAACAGATAGAACGTACTTCTGCAAGATCAGATCATGTTCTTGAAGCGTTAATAATCGTCTTCTGCCCATTTCTTAAGACTATTGCAGTATGAGAAATTTGATTATAGTAATCTAGGGGTATTTGAATTTTGTTACACCGAAGGTAATTTCTTCCTTAGGCGAGCAACGTACCGGGAATCATACTAAGGGATCATAGAATTGCGATGGATGATCGGCATCATAAAGTATCGGCTTTGTTGTTTGCTCCGGATAGACCTGGATGTGCATGGCGCGTCGTTGGGTGCATGGCGCGTCGTGGAAAAGTGGCGAACAACCCCACCCGGTCTACCCGGGCGCGGCCTTTCCCCTGGGTCTATAAAGCCACCAGGAATCCACTTCCTCTGAACATTCACTCGACGCTTCGTCACTCATTTGCTCACCATGTGGCTGCTTATCCTTACAGGTGAGTGCGCTACGTTATTGACGGGATAAAGACTTTTCCTGGTGCTTACACTTTCTCGGGATTACATCTGATTGCCCGCCTTATTTTGTGATAATTCGATTTATATTTGCATACTGTGTACCTACTGTGCTTCGACTTTGACATCATTCGTGTGTGTATACCTTTATGTTTGTGGTTGAACTCTAATCATGTGTGAATTTCCTACGCGGAAGAGACTGGTTCTGTTCACTCGTGAAATGCTTACATTTCATTGACCTTTTTTCTGTTATTTAAAAGATTTCAATATCAAGTAGACCATTACGATGTACGGAACTGTTTGTTCAAACAATGTTATCGATTGTAGAAATCCGATGCATCCAATTTTTTGAAAAGTTTTATGACGCGAAAGTAGTTCTTTTATTGATTTGCACTAGCAATCTTTATATTACGATCTTTATATTACACGCAAAAGCATTAAACATGTTATGTTATCCGAAAATTGGGAAAACATATCACCCGAATCGTTCTTATACATATATTATTTCTTTCTTGCATCTGCTTCTATGTACTACAAATCGAGCAACTTTCTGTTTCTTAAATAAAAATTGATAGGAAATATTTTATTGTGCAATGAATTTTAACTGCTAAAAAAGTTATAAAATTAAGGATAGCAACGATTTTCCTATTTATATTATTTAAGCCGAAAATCGTATTTTGTGCATTCTTTTACATACTACAAGTAGAAATCTTAAAACGAGTAATGATTTTCGAGAATAATAATAAATAATTGCATTTTCCTTGCAACATTTTTAACCCTCTCTAGCTCCATGTAATTTTGAAGCCAAATACTGGTCTATCTGTATCTTTCGTTTCATTCTATTTTTGTCGTTCTGGTAATAATTAAAAAAGTATGCGCAACGATTGTCTCTGTTTCGATGCGTTTAAGCAAAAATTTTGTTACGATTTTCACGTAATGTACGTTACGTTATATGATTTCCTTTTAGACACAGAAATTGGGATATAGAGGGTGAAGATAATATTCTATATGAAATTACATTAATGCGGACAGTAACTTATGTTTACGAACAGCCTACTTCACTTTCCGTGATTCGCGAGAAAAGCTGGTGCGTACGGGACCTGCATTAGTATTAGAAACTTGCTTACCGCAGAACCGAACTCACTTTCGCGTTTCGGTGCATACAAATATGCAGTACACTCTTTCCTCGGAATCGTTCGACGAAATCGCGATTCCGGTTTCTTATTGTGATTTGATCTACTTCCAGAAAATAGTTCTGACACACACTTCATTATCATTACTTCTTCTGATACCAAGTAATACCAAGTAATTCTTACCCCCCAGAGAAAGTAGATGAGATTGTACGATAGTTTTACATTTTACGGAAACGTAGACTGCATTTTAATTTGAGATCTTTATTCTTTGCATGAAGTGCAACTTACACTGATACACTAGGCTATGTGAGCCTTTCACTTAAATAGACTGGGCGACACCCGGATATCTGTTTTACAACGTTTATTAGGTTGTTCCATAAGTTCGTACGGTTTTGTCGAATGCGAAACATTCTGTTTATTTTTTCAAATATTTCAGTTGTATTCGCAGATTTACGTATTCGTCCTTAAAAATAAGGATGGATAACAAAAATAAATTAATCGATTCAATTATGTCCATTATGCAACATGAGCTGTAAAAAATCTCAGAAAACGAAACGTTATAAATTTAAACGTTTTTATGAAAAACCGCTGATCCGTTATTTTGACTGCTTCGGTTCTAGCTAGAATCTAGCGTTAAAGGACTTCTGTAGCTTCATTTAGAAAAGGTCAACGACATCTTTTGAAAATCTTGTGCAGTTTTATCAGCCTATTATGCATTTTATATTCTATAACATATGCATTGACTAAGGTCATTTTAAAGTACTGATGATAATATATCTTGCTTCTTATTTTACACGTTTTTAAAACGACTGTCCACGATTTGTCCACTTTTTATGTAACGTAAAACCAACATGGTCTTACAGTCACACCCTTAAGACTGTATAAATTGGCAATAGCATTCAGGAAAATAAAAACACGACATTATAGCTAAGGGAACGTAACTTGTACCCGAAGTTTTAAACGTCATTCTCGCCCTCTTAAAATCAAAGTGCAGATTCGCGTCATATAATTATTATTTCGGTTATTGAATTGAATTATTATTATTGAAAGCTAATACTATAATTAGTTTAAGCCTTTGCACTCGAAGAATATTTCGGTTATAAGCGAGGACTTATTCTATGAAGTTTCGTGATACTGATTATTTAATTTAGTAATTATATACGGTCTTTTTCTATGGCAATTGGCGAATGAATCTTATAATAAAGGTGTTATATGTTTATTTTGTTAATTCAGTTTGTGTAACAAATGAAAGATTGGAATTTGGAATTAATTACTGGAAATGCATGTCGCCGCTAGGGCGCCTACGGAGTGCAAAGAGTTCAAAAGTATTTAGTATTTAAAAAGTAAAAGTATTTAAATCATAATTGATGCGTAAACTCGTTACCAATATATATATATATGATGTTTACTGATTACACGTTATTCATTTTATTATTAAAACATGAAAAGACTAATATATAACATATAACTAATATACAATATAACAATATATATTACTAATATATATATATATATATATACAATTAGCCTTCTCATGTTTTAATAATAAAATAAATAACATTAAAGCCGAAAAGGCAAAATACTTCGTCAAGTGCAACACATTAGAACTTGTTTTATCACTAAACGCACCAGAAAATTTGGAACAATCTATATAACCCTACAAATATTAGTGTATCAATTAACCCTCTATAGCCCAATTTGTTTGTGTCTTAAAGGAAATCGTATAACGTAGATCTGGTTAAACGCAATTATAACTAAGGTGTATTACGTGAAACTAGTAAAACAATTATTTCTTAAACGCGCCGAAAATGGTGACAATCGTTGCGTTTATTTTTGTAATCATTATTACAACCAAAAAGTCCAATTAAATGGACGATACAGATAGACAAGTATGTGACTTCAAAATTACATGGAGCTATGGAGAGTTAAATAAATATCCAGTATTTTTGTTAATCATCACATTAACAATTTATAGTTTATTTGCGATTTCATTGTAAAAAGCGATATTCGCCACAGATTTCAAACACGATTTAATATACTAATACACTATAATAATATACTGTACTACGATCGTAAACGTCACACATTATCGGTTCCATCTCAACATTCGGAGTGTATGCAATGAACCGAAGTCTTGTGGCAAATGACTATACTTTCTCCTTCAATTACATCGTAATAATTGTACTGAACATAAGTGAAATCCGTCTTAGAAGACGGGAGTATTAGAAAAAGGGTGACATTAGAGTCTCAGCTCGGGTGCTAATGATATAATTTCGACATTCTGCGAAACGGTGTTTGTCTGATCGTGAGTAACCATACTACACTGTTGTATTCACACAAAAATACAGTTCTATAAAATATAATAACGCGTTATTATAATCATAATGGGGCTTTGTTTAATGACAAAGTCGTAACCCACCATTTATTACATAGTGAAAGTAACTGTATCATCCACCTCAAGTAATGTTAACATGTTTATGGAAATAGCCTAATAAAAACAAAGCGTTTCCGTAAAAATCAAATAATCAATGAGTTTAACTTGGCAATAGCAGTATGTTAAAACTGACCAGTAGTGAAAGTTAATAAGAAACTTAAAATTATCTTTCCTATTGATGCTGAGATCTTTGTGTTTTTAAAATGAATTCATTTATATTGCGAAGCTATTCGTCTGTTTATTGCATTCTTGGAAAACCATCTATTAATTGGAAAAATTAATGTAACTAGCTTCCAGATTTATTTGTTACTAACTCAGAATAATTAATTCTTATAGTATTCTTCCGAATATATTATCATGGAAAAATTCGTAAAAGTTCTTATCAATATTATCCTATTGTAGATTATAATCTTATTGGGTTGAGTCATAAATAAGTTCCGTTTTTAAAACTAAAGTTTATTCATCAATAAAATGAACTACGATGGACTTTAATCTAATATATTTGCCGTCATTATTAACAACTTTTTGCCATTTTTTAACAACTTGTCAATTCCACTTACTTAAAACTTTGGCGGTTTTTCAATAAAACAACCCCCGGACGAATGGAACTTATTTATAACTCAACACAATCGTTTTGATTTATATCAATCCAGTTACACAATCCACAAATATAATTATAATCGGACGTAGAGATAAAAGAATTCTCTAAATCAACAAAAATAGTATGCAAAGCATACAAAGGTTCCAATAATCATAGAATGTGGTATTATCCTAAAATATAATTTTGTGTTTTTAATGCAAAAGTCATGTAATGAAATGAAACATTGCATGAGCGTGCTCGCATTGAAAGTGTTAATTCTTTGATTCATTTATTTAACTGCATCGAATCGATTGCAAGGAACGAAACCAACATCGGTAATATACCCGAAAGTGGTGCTCCGAATAACCGCGAGGTATACGAGCGCAAAAGCCTGGCGAAACGGCCATGACATTTCGCTATCGGAATATTTCACGAAAAAGGGAAAACGGGAATTCAATGAGTTATTGGTACTTAGCAATAAAGGAAAGTGGGACAAAATTGATCGGGTATTAGAAATAAAGGTTTCTGCATTCCAAACGGTGCTAGGGTAACCGAGATTTTTTGACCCCATGATTGATTGATACTGATTTGGAAAATAGCAATTTGGGGAATGGCTATTTCTTGGGGAAATAGTAATCCTACAAACAAAAAATCTAAAATAGAAATTATCAAACTTCACTGTTTGACCTGTCTTTCCAAAATACGACATGACAGATTTTCCTCTCTTGAGTGTGCTCTTAGCAATATACAGTTTAAAATGAATGCTTAGAAGTTAAATAAGGAATTATGGAAATTACGAAATGTGTGAAATAATAATATTAATCATTTAATGAATTATTTAAGGAATTATTATTATAATGAATTGTTATATAAAAACTGCTTTGATGTATTACAACTAGGTTTATGGAGTAAAAGAAACAACTGTTATTCTCGGACATCATAGTGCAGATTTGATTTTCAAAAGTAGTTTTTATAGTACAAATTCATAATTTATAATTATATTTCAGATAACGTTAACATGTGGCCAATATGATGAAAATATTTTTACTTCCTAAAAATACTGTACAACTGCTATTTATTTAATCCTGAAAAGTTATCTTTCGCTCTAAATGTTACTCTAGCTTCTGCTTGCTCCCTGAGTGCCTTCACATATTTTACCTAACTGTATCGATATTTATGAAATATTAAGTCGACTAGATAACTACGACATTTTACGTGCTAAACGAAACGGCAATTATGTTAGGAACTTGGCTGTTTTATTTTAAACATGCTAACTTCTTTGATTATAAATACAAGGATCCGATATAGAAAAATATTATTTCTTACAAAACTTGATTTTGTGATTCTTTCTCCATCTTTTACTAGATTTCTATGATTGATGTATTATTCATAATCACGTGACATGATGTACATATGTACATACATAAGTCATGCGTTTATCCTTCATTAAATCTATTAGGTAACGGAATAGCAAGTGATATTTAGAAATCCATCCACCTTACTTCTCCGATTCTAGGTAATAAAATTTCGCTTTCATTTCAAGGGAAATTACGAATTATTCCGTCCTTGATAGAAATGTGTTTAAAAGCGTATTCTGAAATAGTAACGTCACTTCCTGTCTGATATGAAAGTTTCGACCCAGGTATTCTTGTATGATGAGAGAGCTAAGGCAATTAGTCATAATAATAAGTCTTCAGAGTGTACGGGCTGTCGTGGATCGTCGAGTTTCATTGGCTTTCCAAGTCGTGCTTCAATCGCAATGACTTCCGGTCGCCGGTTCACTGGACTTGCGTAACGCTTTTATTTCTATGCATTTATCGACATTGACTTGAATTCTCTTTATTAGATTTTGTGCCCGATTATTGACGTTTGTATGGAAAGGCAGTTCACAGAGAAACAGTTATGCAAAATAAACTTTCTGTGAATCCTTTAACGCAAAGTTCAAACTAAATTAATCGAAACGATTGGCTTGGGACACTTAAATCCGACGTATGCTTAGAACTACGAAGTCTAATTAGATCTATTATCTATTTATCGTTATTATCATTTTTCTTCCTTTGATAATGAAAGGATTGTATTTAATTTGAGAGAGTTTGATACAATAGTTTCATGTTCTCTGACGTTGAAAATGATTCCCGAAATTGCGACATCCATGATGCATTAGAAGCACGTGTGATTTAATATGGCTCTAGCCCAAGAATCAATCTGCGTATGTAGGTTTAATTTTAATAAGCACATCTAGGTTTGTCATTTCTATCATTATTTCATAATGTCAAATAATTAACTTTTTTAGATATTGTCTTCCTATGAGCATTGTAGCAAGTTTCAGAGCTTCTTTGTTTTACTTTTATCATAAAATTTCGATGTTGTTAGATAGTCAAGCAACACCATCGTCCAATGTTATCGACGTACGATCACCATATTATATATGTTGATCTACAATCTTTGTTTCTCACGTTTTTTATCCCAGTAGAAGTCACACAGGTAATGGTAGTCTTTCCATAATACTTACTCTTACGTATGCTCGAGACTTTCCACATTGAACAATAACTACCTATTGTAAAAGGAAAACGTTACAACATTTGAGATTCCAGTAAATATACAGAATAAACTTCTTCACCGTAATCGCAACATTGCCAGGTTTTACCTAGAATAGTGAAATATCGAAAATTGAACTAATTAACACTAGATCTGCCAACATGATGGGCCCACCATTCGAATACACAACGGCGTGTTGTTTGATATTCGATATGCCTTTATTTTATGTACATAACCCACATAATTAAATCAATTAATTGACTTTCATCCTGGAGGCATAATTTATATAAAAATAAATGTATAAGTATAACCAGGTATATACTCGGCAGTTCTAGTGTTGAGCAATAAACTCTTGTCCCGATATCCTCAAATATAAATACAACAAACACCCAACATTTTTCAAACAATATTGCTAATATTATTTTACAAAAGGTTTTCTCTATTTCAACCATGATAAGTAAATCTCTTTATTCAAATGTATATGTTTCGTATTACTTATACACACATACAGCGAAACAAAGAGCATGGGAAATGTATAAAGGGGTAGACGGAAGAGAGAACCGAAGCAGGGCGTTCGCATAAAATCCCACAAGCTAGTGTCTCTTTCGATTGAGAAATCTGTGTCGGACGTAAAATAAACGAGCAAATACACACGTATGTCTACACGAGCGTCAATAACGCCTTTCTAACCAAGCAGCATATACAAGCAGCTCCAGGCTGCAACTGCAACCTGGCACGTATGTACTCTGAAACACTCTGCAAGAATTATATCCGTTCTTAACCATATCTACCTAGCCGCGTCTCGTATGTTTTAAAACAACGTGGCGGAAAGCCAATCAATTAGAATATCATATTCCACATAATTTTTGAAATGACTTATTATATTTTTGTATTTACTATTTCTTAATATTATTCTGAATTGAAATTGCCATAAAAAAGTAGAAAGTTTATTTCTGATATATACTTAAAGGTACCACGTCCAACGGATTAATTGGCAAGGTTTATATTACTCTAAATCTATTTGTTTACTTGAATATAAAGTTTTTTATTGGGAGCTATACTGATATAGCTTTTAGTTTACTTGCATTGAATATTTAATCACATTTTGATGTCTTTTAGTACAGTTTTTTTGTAATAATTACCCCGTTTTAGTAGTCGTTACCCATTGCTTTGATGCACACTCTAAAAGAGTGACCTATCGAAATGCACGTAATAATTAAAGTCGTAATCTCTCTCAATTTCTGAGAGAAAAAGCTAAGTTCGGGAGAGTATTTATTGAAATTCGACGCCGGGGCACTTTTAATAATTATAATAAACGAATTTCTAATAGCAAGAGATTCTAAAACGTTTGGAAACGTTTCATAATTATTCTTGAATGTTAATCTGATTAGACTTTTAAATGATTGAATAGGTATAATTTATACTTATTATCATGTTTCTATAACCGAGTTTTACGATGATTTAATCAAAATAAATTTTCGGGTAAAATACCCATATTTTACTAACGCAAAGAAATTATTGTAAATTGTAATATTGTCTTATACTCTCTTTAATATCAATGACACTATATGTTTTCCAATTAAGAGAAAATATGAATATACACTTAACCCTCAATTTACACGGCATTCGAATTGCACGATTTCGGTTTAACACACTTGAAGGAATGAAAAAATTACGTACTTTTGAATTATGTTATGCATATCTTGCCTAATTAATTAATGAATTTTTCTTTAAAAATAAGTACTCTAATTTAAAAAGATATATGTAATAATGTTTCATATGGATTACATAATTATCTTCAATATGAAATGTGGATTCAAATTGCATGATTTCAATTTACACGGCATTTTCGGGGAACCAATCTACCGTGTAAAGCGAGGGTTAGTATAGGGATTGTATACGTATTTATGATAACCATTAGCACAGTTGCCCTAATGCAGCACAAATGCAGTTTATAATGCTGTGCACTCTGTACATATTTTATAGGTAACACAAATTGTTAAATTCAAATACATTTGCACATGTACATTCATTTATCATCGTCTGTCATCGTGACACACGCTAATACGATGAAAACAACGTTGCAATATATTTTAAGTTTATCCGTATAGAAACCACGCCCTGATATATTAACGGTATATAAAAGGGTGTTTTTTTTACAGCTTGTAAATGAATTCAAATATTTCTATATTCTATTATGCAATTGTACCTCCTTCATTAGGAAAACGCAGATATTACACTCAAATATGTTTTTTAAGTACTTAATCTGATATTAGGATATTAGGGTATTTTCGCGTGAGAAGTTTGCCGTGCAAAGCTTAATCGTCATTCTTTAGTGACCTATTATCTTATGCTGAAATAACCTCAACCTCGGATTATTCATATTATATTAATAAAGACGAGCACATAAGTAAAGGGAGAAGTAATATCAGCAGTACTTTGAGTACAGAATCAAAATTCTATTACGTAAAATGTTCATAGATTTAAAGTATATTTTACATCGTTAACATTAAATAATACCTAAAATCTTTTAAATTTGTTGCATTTGTTTAACTGCCTATATTTGTTTTATAAATGATCAAAGTGTAGGATTCAGTTGCGAATAAGACTTGATTAGTATAGCCAGCCCAAGTTTAACACTTTGCGGTGCAGTCGGAAACCAATCCTTCCGTACCGTGTGACCCGATACCATTTCGGTACGAAACAAGTTATGTACTATATACTGGATATAGAAAACACCAATGCAAAACTTGTGACACAGATGAACGCACGATGCATGCAATGGAAAGGTAGATTCGATAATGCATATCATTATCATTGTGGAGTATCATTTTGTGAAATTTGTCTTCACAAACGAAGAACATCTTTTGAAAGAGTATCTATTTCCGAGCGCTTAACATTGGGCGCCTGCAGCAGCGAAAGGATTAACTCTTTCCGGTTGTATTTTCCGTAGGCATGGTAGTCGTACTGGACGGAATTACTTTTGGGTCGCGGGCACTCAGTCAATTATTGCCTAAAGAACGAATTGATTTTATTTAAATGAGTTTGTTTAAGCTATGTGCATGTTATTTCCTAGCTTGATATTCGATATTTCATGTAAATTTACATATAGTTTTCTTTGTTATGATGTATTTCAAAACAATCTCGATATATAATCCTGGCTTTCTTATACATGTTGCGCAGTAGTATTCAAACTCGCACCTTTGACCGTTTTTCCTATCAGAACATACGGAACACTCTTTGCCCCGACCTCCTTGAATTCGTCGCAGAATGTGTAATTTCCCGTTTAGTCTTTCCTCTGTATCCGAGGTTGATGGTCTACCATGTGAAACCTTCGATTCATCACTTCGGTATTCATTGTTACCATTTCCGTTGTGTAATATGTGCTTAGTGCAGTAATAATCCTTTTGTCTTTCCATGGCAGTAGCAATGTTTCTTCAAATCGACAGCCAGAAACATTCATGTTTCCAAATTTAAATTTTTTTATTGTGCTTGGTACGTATTTTCGGTTTTGCTGAATTGTTCTAGTAATGTAACACCTCAGTTTCAATAATTCGTGGGCCAACGTTATACTTGTATAAAATCTATCGATATTAATATGATAACCTTGAGAATCAAGATTGGAATCTAATAATTTTTTATAGAGGTGTAATAGAATTCTTATAGTTACTGGAAGATCAGGTTGTATCAGTGATTTTGTAGTAGAACTGCCATAGTATGGTAATTTGCCAAATATATAGACACGAATTCCCCATTTCGTTGATTGTCGGGGATTATAAGTGATCAAACTGATTCTACCTTTAAATTTTATGACAGATTCATCAATTAAAATCTCTTTATTTGAAACAAAATAGTCTTTGAACTTAGCATCGATATTTATTTATTTATTTATTTATTTAGTAATACACGGGCAAAGTCCTATTATACAATGAAAATAACAATAATTTAAATCATAATAAAGCTCAAAATTAGAGGATTATATAATTAAACTAACTTATGAGTAAGAGTAAATAAAAATGTTTTCGGTAAAATATGAAGAAAAAAAGAAAATTACTGAGTGGTACAGAAAACATGATAGGAACTTAGGAGCGTAAATGTTTTGTAATTTCGAGCTCACACCTATTTAGAGAGCCAGTAAAAAGATCAACTCGATCAGCAATATCGTTGGCCGCGATGCATATTCTAGTGATAGGGTCGATCATATTCAAGTCACTATTAAAATGATATGTACGAAAAACAACGGTTTCCGTAAATAAGGCTTTTGAACATTAAAATCAATTAATTGAAGAAGGTCAGGACAGTCAATATAGTCCCTTCTTCGATCATCAAGATTGACCATGTTTAATTTACGGAGCAAAGCGTCATAATTATGATCAAAGATCCGCATGGGACAACCCATAAGACGTGCAGCAAAACGAAGGAATTTATGTTGTGTCTTTTATAATGTATAAATACATTTTTTATGGTGCGGGGACCATACGACGCTTGCATATTCAAGATGAGGCCTGACTAGGAAATTATAAGGGACTTTCAAAGTAGATAGATTTTTTATGTCCTTACAAAATCTAATGATAAAACCGAGTGACCTGTTAGCTGAAAAGGTTATATTCTCTATATGTTTATTGTAAGATAATTTATTGTTGTATGAAACACCCAAATCACGAATATTGTCCACCGATGATGGTGGTGAGACACCTAACACATATGGCTACGTAACTATTATATATTGCTTGAGCGAGACAATCTCATTACATGACATTTTGGAATATTGAGATGCAGTTTATTGCGAATACACCAATTAAACAGACTGTCGAGGTCGTACTGCAATAATAATGTATCAGAATAATTACATATTCTAGTAAACAATTTAAGGTCATCCGCAAATAGTAGTGGTTTCGCATAGGTGAATATTTCAGGTAGGTCGTTCATAAAAATTAAGAATAAAAGCTGACCTAAGTGTGACCCTTCTGGAACGCCTGAGGTAGGAAAGATAGAGCGGAAGAAAGAATTACGTACTCGTATGTGTTGGGTACGGTCTATGGTGTAATCATATCATATGGAAATGATAAGAAGTTATCCCGGAATCCAAAACTATATATAATAGTTTGGAGTAAACAATGTCAAATTATGACGCGCTCCACTCCGGTATGTGTCCCTCAAGCGTTCACGTGGGCGAATAAATGTAGCGTCTGAGAACCCCTGCTGACAATCCGTGACTTCCTCGACTTTTTGGCTTTTGTTTACGACACCAAAGTGTCGTTTGTAGTGTTTTTCAAAGAGGAATGTGTGCTCTATCGCGTAGAGTAATTGGAATCCCGGACAGAGGTGTAATTTTTCCGAAAATTTCAAACGAATCTCGAAAAATGAGCGCGCAAAGCGTGTCCCGCCAACTTGAACTACTGTTTAAACATTTGCAAGTTCACATTGCAAAAGTAATTCATATCATTTTATTCGTAAGGGGCCACAGAATTTTTTGCAACAAAGAAAAACTGCCTAACTGGTATGCCTACGTCACAAATTTTGTTCAAAGGACCAAAGAGTATCTTCTTTTCAAAATTGATTTTTTCGAAAACGATAGCTGCTGAAGAGAAACGGTTTGCGGATTCGTTTTCAGCACGTCAAAGTCTATAAGAATCGCCTGTTTGTTGTTACAACATTTTTTTGTGTTGGGCAGTGGAATTACAGTGAGAAAACGACATTACTTAGAGGATGACCTAATATTTGGATTACCTAGTTCTGTTACTATATATTTCTTCTGTGATTATCTGTATTGCTTTGCCCGTAACTCTTTTATTTAAAAGTATTTCTTTCTTTTGGTCTATTAGTCTTTGTGCTGTGATTTTTTCGGTGAGTTCTGGTTGGTATCCTATTCGTATAGTCTCCAGTTGTGCTGCTTTATACTAGCTTATACTAGCAACGCATAACATTGCTGTTCATTTCTGTGTTCCATGCTAAGCACAGCCGAGATTTTCCTTCTGTTGTTGCCAGTTGCCTCGGTAAAACATGTTCAATGGGTCCATTTGCATTTGCCGGTTCATTATTATTTTTGTTGAGCATATTATGACGCATGACCTGTTCTTTAACCCATTCGAGGCTGCCGACTTTTCGGGAGTTGGTCCACAGGAGCTACCGCCAAAGCGGATCGCTGCGCTGCTCGCGTTTCTTTGCATGATTTTACTCATTTTTGGGTCCTAGCTTGCTCAAAAATTAACAATTCATTGCTGAAAAGGTTATTGTTATTAAAAAAAAACTTAGAAATAATAAAATTCACAAACAAGAAAAATTAAAGAAAAAAATCACGATATACACAGTAAAGTACACAAAAAAAATTCGGAGAATACCAGATGCATTTTAGAAAATAATCAACTCAGTTTGTAAAAGGTAATGCATTGTACGGGGAATATCCAATATACCAAAGAGAATAATCAAACTTTTTTTTATAAAATACATAGCAGTTTTATTGATAATATAAAGGAAACATACCACCAAATGTCATTTTGATTACTTCTTGTTGAAATTTCGAATTTTTGCGGTAATTTTTTCTTTTACACGACGAGCATACACGTCAACAGCACCGAAATCAAGTTTTGGTTTAACGTGTATGCACGTCGACCGTAGTTCACTGGTTAATACCTACAGAGCTTTAAGTCCGCTTTGCGGACGGAACTGTCTGACGCGTGAACGTTCACCTGGACCGTGAGTCTTGGGAGTATTTGTTGGAAAGGTATTATACGCTTGGATATTCGGTTATAACACTATTCAATTATATTGTACGTAAAGAAACTTTTGCTAAATGATGGACAGGATATCCATAACAATTTTTAATGGTAAAATTTGTCGGTGTATAAGTGTTCATTTCGTGTAATACTTTCGGGCCGATGTTGTCTCATCTGTGTATCTGCCCTTGCTCTTATTCTGACCCTTGTTCCAAACGCAGTCGTGTTTTGTAGGATACAATTTCTATAATATTCAAGTAATATGATAATATACAATTTGTGGTGTACATAGTAATTTGTGAGAAAATCTTAATGGAAATGGTACCATATCATGTATCACGTATCACGTAGCACACTGGTGGAGGGTATCTTACTGATCAAAGATTATCCTCTAAAATCCACAATTTTCTTTTGATAATCGAACCTTCTTACGGTTATAGTCAATACTATTAATATATTTATGTTATACATCTTCGCTGCAGCTTAGCAAACATCTATTTTTGCCTCTTTTGGCGCAAACCATTACACCTATCGGGCATAGCTCGATATATGACCGCAAAATTTTAACACGTGCAACGCCATGCCGGTCACAAATGACCGCGGATACCAATATTATTAAAACTCGAATCAGATATATCGTTAATATTTGTAAAATTTTCAACATTAATGACGTTACGTTATTAATAAGTAACAATGTAGAATAACTAATGTATCGTAGAACACCTAAACAATTTTATTTGTAGACGTTATATAGACGTCACGGACGCGTATCGCGAGGTATTGTATAACACGGATTTTTGCGTGGCGCTCAATGTGCTGATATAGGGTAGAGTGGTATTAAATTGAAAATAACCCTTAGGCTATTATATTTGGTTACTTCATAAATCAATCATTTAAAAAATAATTCTTCCGACTACTTAGGAATTCCATGGAAAGATTTTGGGCACTCTTTCTCTTCTCATTCACATAGAAGAAACTAGTGGTTATATGATACCCATCGGATGATGCTGATGATGCGTAACATTTATTTGATAATAAATATTTTCCCGAAAATTATGAGAGATATCTGTGGAATAAGATTAATTAGGACCAAAAAAGGAGGCATTTTCTCGGCCCTATTATTAACCCTTTGACTACGAAAGGCCATAGCCTCAAAGCTCATATATCCACGAATATACTGGTATACGAAAAGCGTATTTACTTTTTCAGTAAATTAATACAGTATGGAACATACTGTTATGTGTAACATAACAACCGATCGAATAACTGAATCTCAATAACTCCTCGATCTTCTTTATTTTTTTCGACACAATTTAGTGTCAACTACTGTCACGCAAATATTGCATCGTACGATGTTAATGATTTTTTGTTAGAACGCGTCGCAGTCGAAAGGTTAAAGAACCTTTATACGTCGTTGAAGAGGAAAATGATCTATTTTCGAATCACTTTACGTATCATAGATTACAATATTTTACGTATAATATCTTTCATTTTGTAAATATTTGAAATAATGGAGAATATCGTACAAGATATATTTTATGTTCCCAACAGTAACAAGCCTTAATTTTGAATTAATTTGATGCCCTTTTCAGTACACCTTTTTAAATCGTGATTTATAAATAAATACGTGAGCCACGTATTATATGCTTTAGAATGTTATTTATTTATTAATATGCATACTTATACAGACCGTTCAGAAACGAACAATAATTAATTCATCACGCAGTATGTACACTACCGTCCATAAGTCACCGGACACTTACTAAAATTTGAATGCGGACGGCTTCTTACTACTAAGGGACCTATATTATGAAGTGTAAGTGATACTTACTAATTGTTTATGATGTTGGGAGTATGTAAATGAAATTGTATGTCAAGAATCTTACCATAATATTATATTCTCGTTTCATCAATGAATCCGCCGCGTGCTGATATCAACGCTTGAACTAATCTGGGCATCCTGTCGACTAATTTTTTTAATGTTTCTGGAGTTATTTTTTTCCAGTTTTCTTCCAGAACTGTCCACAAGTGTTTTTTTGATTTTGGGCACACTTTCCTCACTCTCCTATCTAACTCATCCGTCAATTTTTCAATTGGATTGAGATCGGGTGATTGGGGGGGGGGGGGGGCATACCATAATTTTCAGTTTTTTATTGTTTTCTAATTGTTTCAGATAGTTCATACAAATTTTGGCTGTATGTTTTGGATCATTGTCCTGCATAAAGATAACATTTTGTCCCAGTAAACGTTTTTCAGGCGGCACTGCGTGGTTGCGGAGAATGCTCAAACATTCTTCTTTTTTAAAAATTCCTTCTATTTTCACTAAATCACCAGGTTGATTTGCACCGAAACATCCCCAGACCATTACAGACTGACCCCCATGCTTAACTGTTGGAACAATAGAATCGGGTAGTAACTTTTCAGTTGATTTTCTTCGCACGAAGTATCGTCGTTTTGTACCAAAAACCTCAAACTTGGATTCATCAGTCCACAACACATTTTGCCAATGTTCAGCACTCCAATCTTTGTACGTACTTGCCCACTGTAATCTTTTTTTCTTATTTGGTGCCCTTAGTAGCGGCTTTTTAACGGCAACGCATCCGCGAAGCTCTACTTGCACAAGGCGTCGTTTGACTGAAAATAAGTAGGTGTCCGGTGACTTATGGACGGTAGTGTACATGCAGTTCGCGTCAGAAGTCAAAACTGACGCCTAGTGTTTACAATGTTCCTCGCACACTTTTTCCAAGTTTTCTCGGGATAGTTTATGAATACGATAGGTATCATTGAGAGATAGTACATCGGTGATTTATCTATAGATATGGATTAATTCTACTTTGTAATGAATTCCGATGAATTACGGAAGAATATATGTGGGTTACATAACAATTCTTACTCGTAACTGCGGAATTTTTTAGCTCAACTAAATTCCTGTAAATGAATATATTGATTTTGATTATACACCTTTCTTCTAAATTTAGTTTTGGGTTATGCTTGAAGTTTGAGGAACATAAATTACTAGGATTACAAAATAAATAACTAATCAAAAGGGAACCGTTTTCTATTCTACTCATGCGTCTACATTAAATTAATTTTAAATTAAATTGTATTCCATGAGTTCAGATATATGTATAATAAGCATACGTCCTAATTGTTCAATATCCACAATTAGTTTACAAACAAATATACTAGTAATGTGTAAATTTAAAATAACGTAAACGATAATCTGATATGCGAGTGTAGAAACTGGAATCGATTTGAAGAAATTACCCGTTTCAAGAAATTTGATCTGCGTTTGGATTTTATTAACACACTAACCAATACAGTCGAATTCCTTTTTATGCAGTAGATACGTTTCACAGAAATCCGCATACAAAGTCGCACAAAAAAGCTTACAGCTCTCTTTGTAAAATTAGGGACCAGTTTTTGATATACCAACAACATGGAAGAGGTATCTTACACACATTCAGCTGTTTTATTTTGTTTACGCATACAAAAATTTTCATTTCGAACTAGAAAAGATTTATTTTGCGTGGGAATTATTCTCCTCTCTCTTCATTCCCACAAGAAAAACATAAAAAGAACGAAAATAAATGCGCTTATCCATTTATCTCCGTTACGCTGTTAAAACTTTCTAGATTTCTCGGATTACTTATTTTTTCTTGCTTCCTTGCTTCCTCGCTTCACCGCATGAAAAATAAACGCATAGAAAGAGACTCGCTTGTACTTTATTCTTTCGGAAGTACATGTTCCCACAACGCGGTAAAAGTAGGCATAATTTCAAATTAAATCTTTGGTTTCGTGACACATTAACTCTGCTGTAAATTATTCTCTCGGTGCGATTTAAATTTATTCCTCATGTTTATGAGCAAAGATAGGACCAATTGTTTCTATTCCCTTAATAATACATTATTAACAGAATACGAATAATTGACCATAATATTCTGATTATATATAATTATTATTATTATAATTATAATTATAATTATTAAATAATATATTATATGAAACTAGAAATAATATGTATAAATATACGCACAATATAATAGAAAAATCTAAATTCTTCCGTTGAATCCTCTGCAGGTTACAGCTATTACACATAATACATATAACATAAGAGGATTAGGAAATATATCGACGCTTGTATTATACTTGACTTGCATGGCAATTAAAATATTCCTACGCCTCCGTGGAAGCTTGAAGCGTTAATTAAGTAAGATTTGTGAACCAGAGGATGTTACTAAACTATTTACTGTCTAAGGACCCGCGGCTCATTACTCAACGCGAGGAAAGGGTCTAGCCGGGTAATGTAGTGAAAAGTGCCCTTGAACCAAATTGGACTTGCGATAGGTCATTCGATAGCTTATTAAAAAAAAACAATCTGTGCCAAGTTTCAACTTTGTATCTCGACCCGGGGGGGGGGGGGGGGGGGGAGTAAAGGGCAAATATCGAAAATCACGTTTTTGCCCATTTTCTTCGACCTCAGTGAATGAAAAATTTTGAAAAAAATCAAGAACACTTCAGTGAGTAAGGTACATATTATGGAATTTTTTCAGATTTTTATGTTGCAAATCCAAGCTGTGAAAAATAAAAAACGCAAAAAAATGCCGATTTTGTATTGAAGGAGTCCCGGATCAGCGTTTATATTTTTCGAGTAAATGTGTATTATTAATACTATTGTTCTCAATTTTTTTTAGATTTTTTGTTAAGGTGCGCCGTAGTTAAAAAAAATAAAAACCGGTTTTTTCGGCGTTTTTTGCGTGTTAGATTGACTTATAGGGCGAACTTTCGTATTATTCTATAATAAATAAGTGTTTGTGCAGTAATCAATGTTTTTGCATCCGGCAAAGCAATATAGGAATTAAGGAAACTAAAGAAATAGAGAAAATTGGAATTACTGTGCTCTTAGAGCCTAGAGCGTAAAGAATATTTTCAAGTGGTTCGGTGGTCCCGTGGCAAAGCGTCAAGCTGTTGAAACGCTGCGGACTTTTTTTGTAGGTTCGCATCCCACTTAGGTTAATTTTTTTTTGCATTTCATTTTCAGAATTTTTAACTATATTTTTCATGCTCTCAGTTGGAAGAAATTGAACAAAAACATGATTTTTCGTTTTTTGCCCTTTACTACCCCCCAGTCGAGATACAAAGTTGAAACTTGGCACAGATTGTTTTTTTTCATAAGCTATCGAATGACCTATCGCAAGTCCAATTTGGTTTAGGGGCACTTTTGGCCCACCTTAACCGGCTAGACCCTTCAGCTTAAAAAACTAAAAAGAGTACGATATCTCAAGCGATTTGATTATCTCAATGTGATTTGCACACTCGTCTGTACAGTGACTTAACAAAATGTGTGCCTAATTAACACTAGAACTACCAAAGGGGTCAAAATGACTTGTCCGCCATTTTTAGTTTGAGATTTTACAGATTTTATCTTATACACATGGCGCAAATAATTGTATCCATTGGTTAACTTAAATCCTCCAGCCATAATTTATATATAAATAAATGTATAAGCATAACTGGGGGTATGTTCGGTAGGATGTAGTTTTAAAATTATAGAAAATTATTGAAGTTAGAAAAACTCCAATACGAATATACTCCGACTTAGGGATGATTGATTCTTTAACGCGTTGATTTTCGAATCGATTCTCCTAAGAAATCGAAATCAAAGAATCGATCTTGCAAAAACCAGTCTAAAAATTTAAACAAACATAAAAAAATTAATAATTCAGATAATACGAGTTAATAACAAATTATAGCTTTTATTACAAAATCTTGTTATTTAAAAATTTATAACAAATTGTACAAGACATACAATTTTGGAACATGTTATATTTTGTATTATTGACTATGTTGCGTATGCAGTCTCCTAAGTGATTTTTATCTACGACAGAAACAGACCCTATGACCTAAGGGGCTAATTTACGAGGGGCCCCAGCCGAACCACCCCTCACACGTGGGGAGAACTTAAGTCCCGGATTCCTGAGCAAGTGCACTCCCAGGGTGGATTTATGATGCCTTCGTTTCCCAGAATCTTATCGTTCCAAAACCAGCCGAACCCCCCCCCCCACTCTCCTTTCCTTGCGCTCGAGCTCCAAAAAATCGTTTAAAAGGGCAACCTTTTCCAACCCTAGACAGTCTTGATTCACCCTTAGGGGAAGTGCTGCTAATCGTTTTAGTGAGATCGGGCCTCAGTTTCCCTTTCGATCAGTTATCGCGAGTTCGGGTTTGTCAACTTCAAATCACGTTCGCTCTAGATTGGTAAGCACCATCAGGCTCAACACACCAAACAGCTTTGTAAGGGACTCTCCCGCCGACGAACGTGTAGAATCATTTCATTCAGAATATATATATATATTTATAGTGTTATTGTTAGTACTTCCGAGTTTAACCCACTATTTACCTTCCCTGCAAAAATATTCGGTAGCGACATATCCCCATCGAACCGTTCACTCCAGCCGCTCGGAGTGAACATCATAATTACGGCCCAAATTCAAACGTAGACATTTCAACTCGCCCTGGGCTCGTAACAACTACACAAAATTTGATAAAATCAGTCTAACTTTAATTGCCCGTCCTTCATCGATTATGAGTTGAGAAACAATAATTTATTGGGTCTTCTCTCCGATTGATCAATACTTCATTCAGTAGAAGAAAAAAGGAGGAAAATCGGTTTTCGATTCTCAGGAAAAAAAATCGATTCCCACAATCAGAAGAATCAATAAGTAGAACATCGATTCAAAAGATCGATCGTTTGGTCCAGGGGTCTCCAAACTTTTTCGTACGCGGGCCACATTCACTGACGCTGTCGGACGTGTCGTACTGACGGCGTCACGCGATCGAGCGGGCCAAAACCTAGCACCGCATACATACTATGTTTCTTTGGAACATGACGCGTACCCAATATGAACCAAGAATAAAACACATTTTATAGAATGTCTATATAGTTTCATTCGTATTACAGAAAGGAACTTTTTATCCAGTAACCATTTTTTATCATAAGTGACGATTCTTTCAAGGTATTTATATTGTAGGTTGCAATTGTTGCATTATAGCTCAGTTTAAATTAATAAGTGAAGAAAAGCCGCAACTGAGTCGAGCACAATATACAGTCCGCGAAATTTCTATAAAGTCACTTAGTTTTGTGTGGATAATTTTCCGTCCCGGAATCGTTACATTATTTTGTAATCTTTATTTTGTAATATTGCTTTGTAATCTATGTGTGGTAAAAAATAAATGTTAAAAATTTCTAGAACGCCCTTTTTTGTCGAATGCAGTGTGTCAAAAATGAAGTAAGCGCGCGGGCCAGATTTGTAGGCATGAGTGAAAACATTAGACGTGACTGCGGGCCACATTGACGTCCAGGCGGGCCATATTCACGTCTCGGCGGGCCAAATTAACGTCCCGGCGGGCCACATTTGGCCCGCGGGCCACGGTTTGGAGACCTCTGCTCTATACTGACCTAAGAATTTAGGGTCTTCTACCAATCCGTTTTTGTAATTCATTCAAAGCAATAATTAAATTAAATGAGTTACTCAATAAGTATTAATAAATAAATGTGGTCGAAATTATCTCAGGTTTTGTCTCATTTTGATCAGAAAAATCTCATCGATAATGTTATAAACTATTTCTATATGAAAAATTTAACAGTAAGAAAATTTAAGCATCGTTTTTGTTATCGCCTCAACTGTTGTTTCATCTTTCCATTTCATTCTCTGTCCTTATGTTTGTTCGGCGAACTTCAAAGGCCAGCTGCGCGCTCGAAACCCATGCCAACCTGTTCCTAACAGACCTGTTTCGATTCCGCGGTCGGCTAATCGTAAGTGTTAAGGTCAGTAAGGGAAGCATTACTGTGTTTGACTTTTATTTACGATACCAAAATCCGTTTTGCATAATAGAATATAGATATAATGATAGAAAGATATTAGAGGTATCGAAAAGTAATCAATTAGATTTCACATACTTTGCGAAACTCCATTTATTTGTTCACATTAAAGATTATTCTATTGGATAATCTCTATCGTTGTCTACGATCCTTGACCGACGATTCACCAATGCCATAATTCCCTTTTCGAAAAGATCCAATTCCCAACTTTCCAATGAAAGAATTCTATTCTCTATTATAATAGAAAATCCCGTAGAGTGGTAGTAAGATCTACTAAATCAGAATCAGCGAAAAGTAATATCTACGCCAATAGAACTTTTTTACGAATCATGCTCCTACGATTTCTATATATTATAATACATGTAGGATTATCGGTGTAAGCGTGGAGTTGGATAGAATAATGTGGTATATTTGAAAATAAAAGAGATTGCGTGTCCATCATATAAAATAATTATTAACACTCTCGACTCACTCCCTCTGTCACGGTCTCTCTCATACTGTCTCCACCCAAGCCAGTCGCTAACCGCCCTTCCTCACGTCGATCGTCATTTTTTCCTCATACACGCATCACCTCACACACACCATTCTCTCTTCGCGGAATCGTCCACTCTACATACATTATCTAATATATTAATATAAGATGATAATCGCAGTTATTGATATTATTATTCTACACGCGTAAAGAAAACAACGTAAATTGATTCTATTTTATTAAATGTTGTTACTCCCTTCTCTAATTAAATGTATCTACTTGGGTTGGCACACTGTGATTTAACGTTTGCCGTTGCAATTTCTAGTACCTAATTTTAGAGTGGGCGCGAGTGCGTAGTGAAGAACGGGTAATAAATGTGCTCCTCTTACTGGATTACGAGTATTAGATTCTAGCCAAGATCGCAAAGAAAACATTAGTGAAACTTTCTGTGACCTCGCTTTCAGGATCGTCAACTGTCATTAGTCAAGTCCAAGTTTCTTGTCCTTTGCTTTATGACTTTCAATTCGCAATGTTAGTCCCCTATTTTGTTGTGTCTGAAAGGAAATCGTACGTGGGGGGATCCAAGAGTAACCTAGTTCAGTAACCTGAATTTGTTCATAAAGAATCGTGTATTCATTTTTACATTTTCAAACTTAAGTTACCTTCAAAGTACTTTCCAGTACGGGATCGGGTGAGTAGGGTAGGTGGGGTACGAGAAATCACGGGGGTCATGCCGTTGTGTGTCAACAACTGCTGAAGATTGAACGCGGCATGAGTGAGCGGGGCACGAATTTTGCTGCCACTCGTTTCATTCCCAAATCTTCTAAAAAAATTCGTTATTAGGAACGCCATAAGTTCATCAATGGTCCGACGTCGGTCTTTCAAGGCTTGATGAATTCTTATGTCATTTTCGTCAGTTCGACTCGTCGATGGTCGCCCCGAACGAGGTTGATCGTGAATCGATATTTTGCCTCGTTTAAAACGGGAAACCCATTCGTGTATACTTGTGTTTTGCTTAGAGCAGTTTCTTTGTAAGCTCACTTCTTTGTTCTACAGCAAAACGAGCGTTTCCGCTGCACTTATCCCCAGCAGGAATCAAAACTTCAACCCGGTGCGCTGTTCGTGTAAGTCGGCCGTCAAAAAATCGTCGAACGCGTTAAAACGGTCTCCGGCAAAATTCACTGCAGCCGAACGCAACCTCTCACAACAACGCCTTTTAGTACACTATAATATTTATACATGACGATTTAATCCCCGTCAGAGGTCTAATTTTTCCGAAAATTTTAAACTAATCACGAAAAATGAGCGCGCGGAGCGTGCCCCGCCAACTTTAACTAATGTTTAAACATATTTGTAAATTCATATTGCAAAAGTAATTCATATCATTTTATTGGTAATGATCCACAGAATTTTTTACAATGAATAAGAACTGTCTAAGTTATATACGTACGTCACAAATCTTGTTCAAAGGACAAAAAAGTACCTTTTTTTCAAAATTGATTTGTTCGAAAACGGTAGCTACTGGAAAGAAATGGTTTGCGAATTCGTTTTCAGCACGTCGAAATCTATAAGAATCGCCTATTCGTTGTTAGAACAGGAAAAAAGTTGAAATTTGTTGGACAGTGTTATCAAATGTAAACCAAATATTTTCGGTACAAAAAACGAAACCTGTCCTACTAGTGACATTTTAAGTTGTTCCGAAATATTCTAACACACCTGGAACGTATGCACTCGTGCATATGCGAATTCAATATTTAAACAAATATAATACAAATAATAATTAATAAATTAATGTGAAATATTACCAGTAAAATACAGTTATGTCTTTTCCGGATTGAAAACGTTAGAAGAATTAAAAACCTTAAATGGGTCAACAACATTAACTTTGAACATATTGACCAATCTAGACATAGGGCGATCTTTGAATATAAATCCTTTTGCACTCGAAATTAACCATTTTGCAAATTAAATTCACCCTTCTACAAATCAAGCTGTCCTACAAATTTATTTTCTTAATCCATTGTAATCAAAATAAAATCCAATATAAAGTTTTGTTCCGAAATAAAAATTGTGTTGCATGTATGTAATAATATTTAAACATAAAATAGCATAAAAAGGTATAAAATTAACATAAGATATTTATTTAAGATCGCTCAATTTGATTTGCAGAAAGGTGAATATGAACTGCAAAAGGGTTAACTTGGAGTGCAAAACCTGTAAAGGCATTAGCATGCCTTTGCAAATCGATTTCAACAAGTCGCATTATCTATAATCTGTAATGGCATAATGGATAAGAAAAACTTACTTAGAATTAGAACCGTACCAAATAAGCAAACTGAATTTATCGGGAACTCGATCAGATGATCTTGCATCGGTTGATATAACACGAGTTGACCTTAGCAATGGCAATAGAATGAACGAACCACGAAGGTCTCGCTCTATAAAACAAGAAAGGAGAAGTCTGATTAGTGTCGTTTCATGGATCAATTATGACACTTGCCGAGTGCGTCAGTTTTTTGAGCATTATGCAAGTTTGCGACTCAAGAAAAATATGAAATTGCGCGGCACTGAAAAAAATCGAACATGCAGCGATGCAGATCCGCGTATAACCTTTTGTGACGCACGAGCAATCTTTCTATGCACGTCTGAGCTCTCTGCTATAAATTAATCTGCCAAAAGTGTAACTAATAATAAAAACAAATTTCGCAGAGACTCTTTTTTCGATTTATTGTAATTTCAATAAGCGTTTAACCCTTTGACTGCGGCGTACTCTAACAAAAAACCATTAACATCGTACGATGCGATGCATCGTATTCGCGTGACACAAGCTGACACTAAATTGGGTCGATAAAAATAAATCGAGGAGTTATTGAGATTCAGTTATTTGATCGGTTGTTATATGACATGTAACAGTATGTTCCGTACTTTATTAGTTTACTAATAAGTTAACTGCGCTATATCGAACCAAATTTACTGGACGTATTTTATTAAGAATATAGTACAAAGAAATATATCGTACTAACAGCAACTTTATACGAAAACAATGTGTATGAAATTCCTTAACTTTGTTGGCTTAAAAAAACAGCAGTTTTATCAACTTCTTTTAATCTGTGCAAACTTCGTTAAAAATTGTCCTGAACCCAATTATGGTAGCTATTGTATTAGGAATTACTTACTCGCTTTCTAACTTTAATTATTACGTACCTTTATTAGTTCACCTTTTTAAAGGGTAGTTCAAAGCCATGGGTAATGACTGATGACTTTCCAAGGAGAAGCTATTAGTAAGCAATTTGCAATAACTTACATCTAATTATTACACCAAAGTATGCCAAGAGATATCTAAATGTGATTAAACATTGAATGTAAAATTTGCGGAATAGAGTCTCTTCAACATTCATAAGTGGACTTGAAAATAGATTGTGTTTTCTTTTTATGTGTGGTCGGTGAAGATGATTAACCAGCGCGATAATTGATTAACGAATTATTTAAGTTCGGGTAAATTAAAGGTGACGCGGGGTGCTAAAAAAATGGTCAGTAAGCCATATGATTATCAAAGTTGGCGATTAATTCGATCGACATCGGAAAAGTATTTTATTGCTTAATTACTCTGTCGTACCAAGCAACATAGTCAGAGTATCCGAATTTGATCCCTTTTTGTTTTTGAACTCTATGGCGAAGCGCCATAGCGTGCACCGTGTATTAGGCGATTCGTGTTTCGCACTCATCACAAATGAGTGTGCTACAAAAGATTATATTATTTTTAAAATGATTTATAATTTAAAAAAACTATATTGCAATGAAATAAAGATTCTAGGGCAGAGACTATGTCATAAAATCCAGGCTACAAGGCTGGAATAATATGGTTGGAAGGAAGTAAAGTTGTTAGGATTGGGGTATTCAAAGGGGGCATTAAATATCGAGAAAATAAAAATTGCTTTATATTAAAGTGATATCATCAGCGCGTAGATTTTTGCCTTTATCAGTCACAGTTTACGTTCTAAAATTACAACATATAAAAAGATCAGTACAATACAAAGTAAAAATAATATTAGAATAAATATAAATTAATATTATTGAAATAATATGTGTTTAAGATGTTTGGAGGTTTCGATTATGAAAAAGGGTTTGCATTCGCTTCTGCTTTGTAGGATGATAAAATGACAACAAATACTAATATCCATGATAATTAATTTCTTTATTTTGTTATTATTTTTTTGCTAATTAGCGTCCAAATGTATTTCGTCTATATGACCGCCCTTAGCGCGTATGACGGCCTTACAAATCTTAGGCATTCTAGCCACTAATTTTTTTTAAACTTCTGAAGAAATTTCACCCCAAGCCATCTGCAACTTCCTCCATAGATCCTCCTTGCTGGTAGGGGGCATTGTTCTTACTTTTCTATCCAATTCGTCCCATAATAGTTCGATTGGATTTAAATCTGGTGATTGTGGTGGCCAGACCATTCTTTTTAGAATTCCCGCGGTTTCCTGGTCTCCTAAATATCCCCCGCATCATTTAGAGGAATGCTTGGGGTCGTTGTTTTCCTGGAAGATGAATCCATCCCCTACGAGCAAGCGTCCACAGGGTACGGCGTGGTTCTCCAGGATGCCGAGGTAGCCTTCTTTGGTCATTCTGCTCTCAATCCTGACCAAATCTCCGGTCTTCTCATCGGCAAAACAGCCTCACACAATTATATTTCCTCCCCCGTGCTTAATTGTGGGGATAAGGCACGATTCCAATATTCTTTCGTGAGATCGCCGGCGAACTAATGTGCGTCTCTTGGAACCGAAGATCTCGAATTTTGATTCAGGTCCATAAGACCTTCTTCCAAACTTCTTCCGTCCAATTTTCGTGTTCTCTAGCCCAAGCCAGTCTTTTTCGCTTGTTTCCTAGCCGGAAACATGGCTTTCTGACTGCTACCCTTCCAATAAGGCCTGCATCCTTCAAGCGCCGTTTCACGGTTGAAATTGACACAGTGGTAATTCTACGGAGATTTAACGATTGCCTAATTTCCGGTGCCGTACGCCTTCTATCATGTTTAGAATGAATGCGAATAAACCTGTCCTCCAATTCTGAGGTGCATCGTTTGCTTCCAAGCCTTCTACGGTTACCCACAGTACCCGTAAACTTCTTCTTCTGCACAATATTCCATGCGGTACTCGTAGAAATTTTCAATTTTGTAGCTATTTCACGAAAGGCAATAGCCTTCCTCGAATAAAACGCAGACAGCAAACCGATTTTCAATCAATACTTCCTTGGTTTTTGGCATTTTCGGCAAAAAATCAGCGAACTTTTCGTGGCAAGCGGTAAAAAACAAGTGATTGGGGCAAAAAAGTATCCCATACTTATAAGGGTAATCGGAAGCACGTAAAATTAAAATATTTAAATACAGAATCCTTATGAAACTATAAACACAAAACATTATTGTCGCTTGCCACCTTTACTGAACACAAAACAGAGGGAAATACCCAACACCGTAAGGGCAATCACGGGCCGTACAACCACCCGTAATTTAAAACACGTGTTTTATTACACATTTACAATGGGCAATTAATGGAAATTGTCCTCATTCTTCTTCAATTGAAGTACCTGATCAGGTACGGTTTATGGGACGGGTCCCTGGTAATTAAGACATCAATAATTTAGAAGGAATGGTCAAAATCCACGGCGTTCGAATACTTATGTACATCCTAATCAGCGTGGTATAGCATTTACTTACGGTGAAATGTACGTGGAGATATCTGCGTACATATATCTATACATATCAAGTCTATGCGAAGGTCTCTTCGGGCTTTTCTCATTCGAATTTAAAATCTTTTATGCGTAAACAAAACGAAATAAGCAAATGTGTGTAAGTTAACTTTTTTGCTGCTGTTGGTATTTTAAAAGATTATCCCTTATTTTACCAAAAGATCACTATAGAAAAGCATACTATAGATACTATACTTTCTCTCTGCGTTTTTTATGTGGAATTCTGTGAAACGTATCTATCGCATAAAAAAGGAGTTGCAATTTCGGTAATCGAAGCCGGTGAAACTACGACCAAGCAAATGTTAGTAATTTTGCCGTCGTTAAGCTCACCGTCACAAGCGACACGATATTGCACGAGCGTACGCCGACCAGGAAGTAATTAGCAATTAATTTCGTCAAGAAGCAAGAGAGTGTAACCTCGCATAGTCCTCGTGTAGTCCTCGTGATCGAACTCAGAGAGAAGAAAGCAAACCCTCTTTCGTTCGTATTGTTCTTTTTCCTATGTAATTCTTTTCCGCGTACACTACGGACGGCGAAATGGAATATGTTGCTCACGTCAATTCAGAAAACAAGAATCTGTAATTCAGATATTAGTATACTTATAATGGATTAGAGTACACTTAATCTCGATTTGCACGGTAGATTGGTTTCCGGAAATTGTCGTGTGAATTGAAATCGTGCAATTCGAATCCACATTTCACGTTGAAAATAAGTATGTAATCAATTTAAGAAATCCATATGAAAGAGTATTATGTACTTCTTTCAAAAATTAGAGTACATATTTGTAAATAAAGATTCATTAATTCTAGCAAAATATACATAACATCATTAAAAAGTACATATTTTTTCCGCATTTCTTCAAGCGTGTTATACGGAAATCGTGCAATTCGAACGCCGTGTAAGACGAGCGCTAAGTCTATGCAGAATTGTATTAAATTATTCTTAAACATGAATGTCATATTGTGAAATTATAGCTAAGACACTGTATTTATCATATTACAAATATTAATATCGCATCGTGCTTTCTATTATTAAAATTTACCTAATGCAAAGACATTGAAATTTATCGATGATGAAACTAACAAAGCGAAGGAAAAATGGAGTTTAAAGACTTAGAATAAAGAAGCAATGTTATCCTTTTTAGTACTATCTAGTATGTGACAAATATGGAATTGGTAAACTACATCTGTTGTCTTTATGATGTTATTTCATTCCGGACGGAACACCCTGCATATGTAAAAACTATTAAATTGTTATAATAAACACATACGTGATTGTTTAAAAACGTTAAAATTGCATTTAAAAAATGTTATGTTTTGATTAGCGCAGAGAAAGAAGTGGTTAGTGCGATAATTACATATATTTTCGACAAAAAATCAACAACAACTATTTGACAAATATTATACTTACGAAAGTCAGTTAGTATTCATCACGGATCCTAGAGTACATAATTACTTCTCGCATAAGTACTCATTAACCAATAAGAGCAGGAACAAATAAAAAATACAACGGCTGATCGGCATTGCATGTCAAGGACAATTATAGTGCTTGTCATTTTATTATGATAATTAATTAGTTATGCACTTCACTTGCTTTGAACGGACAATTGCGCATCTCTGTTACGGCAGCATGAAAAATGATATTTAAGCTACCGATTCTATAATATTATATAATAGATTGACAGTAAATTAACTTTCAAACAATAATTCTGTTTATGCAACTTCTGTGTCATACTCTGACAATGAAGATATTTTCATTAGCGATAAAGTGGGTTACTGAGTATTAACTCAGTGACTAAGATAATTCCCAACTTTTAAGAAGCTATGAGATTGCCGTTGTTGAGTTTTTCGGAAGATTCTACAAAAAATCATAAATTAAACTGCACTGATTTCTACTTATTCATATGGTCTAAAACTTCCTGGTTCTATCATACAATATAACTTGACCACTTTTGTATGCAAACCAAGAGTTAGTGTAAACTTTGTAAAGGTCAACATCGGAGTGTAAATTTCAGAGCCTCTGTCTAACAATAACAACTTTAAGTATCAAATTATTGGAATACATATGAGAAATAGTAGAAGTTAAATAGACGCGATAGAAAAGAGACTAGGTTAACTTACTTCGAATCTCTGAGACTCGTCCTTCTACTTCGCGAATCTGACGACAGGACGTTCTATTGAAGACTTCGAAAGTAAAACTCGTGGGAAAAGTTGCACAGCGTTTTTGAGCGCAAAACTTTCCCTGCGTCTGGCAGACCGGTTCCCAGCAATTCTCGGACATTGTCCCGCATGTACGCAATCAAGCAGAACGATGCAAGGTTGCTTTCAACCTCGTTCTTCCGCAAATGTATGGCCAATCGAGTTTCGAATAACAATGAGACTTGTTACATAGAAATCATTCTTGTATTACTTTTGGCATTTTTATACGTTTCTGTTCTTTACCTTCTTGCTGGTTTTCAAGTTTTAAGTGATTCTGATCTGTTTCACAATACAAGCTTATATAATTAAGTGAATTATGTGAATTACACTGATATTGATATAAATTCAATGTCACGAATTCAACGTTATACAATCAAATATTTAAATATTGACATGGAAATATATATGGACTATAATAATAATAATAATTTCTAATCCGCGATGGATAATTTCTTTGCAGTATACAGCTTCTGATTGGTAGTACGTAAATGGCAGATTAAGTCACTTGGTAAAAAAGGATAAATACATAAAAATAGGTATAAGTCAAAGAATTATAGAAAGACATGTGCTCAGATATTTAAACATTTTAAACGTGGTGCTTAATATAACGCCTGTTAGTCAACTCCCTATAAGACATTATGCAGTCTGTTATATTTGAAAGGCCCATGCAAAATTGAATCTTCCAGTTTCTTTATATTTTCTTTATTATAATTTAATATTATGAATCTCAATAGGTCTTTTGGCTGTCTCCGCGAATCAGGAAGCCGTAACCAGCGCGACACAGAAAGCAGAAGCATCCGGACAGTCAGATGGCATTGTTATGTTAGAGATCGGTGTAAAAAAGCCTGACAAGAGATCACCCATTCAGGCAAGCGCTGATTATGGGGCTTCCCCCAGTCAATATGTTATACGCAATGGGGACGACGCTCAAGAGGTAAGAAATCTTCCGTTACATTGAAAATGACTGAATCCATTCATTTTTATTCAATCGTATGCATATCTGAAGTATTTTATCGAAGTGAAATACTAACTTAATCCAAACTCTTTCTTAAAATTACATTAAACCACGAGTATTATATTTATATAAGTCTTAATACCATGCGTCGTTATCTTTAAAATGATTGGGGAATCTCTTAATCAGGTTCTTATCAGGTTCCAACAAATATTTAATGTAAATTGGAGTTTTAAGATGTATCAAAAATAGTTTAATTTCCTCTAAGTTACTTTCAATTTTATTCCACGAACATAATTACAACATACATGTATCATACCCTTAAATCGGTATGATACATCGCACATGTCAAAATACCGTTTAATATAAATAAAAAGAAGTTGTCTATTCCAAATATAGATAAAAATCATTTTTCATTTACCAGGTAATTAACTGAAATACAATGCAGCAGGTCGATTATCGTTAATTGGTTGATTGCAATTCGCATACGATCATCTTGTTTCTTTTTCTTTTTCATCCTGCGGGCAGAAATATTTCGCAGAACAGTCTAACAATAAGCTTCATTGCCATCGTTGAACCGTGACTATTGGCCGCCTATCACCGAGCAAACCAGTGACTATATAATAATCCATGAACAGTTCATTTTCTCCCCGATTGGAACGAAAGGTCCGCCTTCAGGATATGACGAGGAGAGTTTGTCAGTCATCCCCGAGATTTTTCAACGACACTTTGGTGAAACGTAGTACAGGCAGGACTGATTCTATTGCGCCCAAGCATTCCGACCAATGACCCACGGTTTTTTCAGAAAAAGGGTTTAGAATTAAACGGGCCTTACATACGTTTATGCACTTTTCACTATACAATGTAACACTGACGGAACGGGTAACGCGCCTGCCTCACGCCGCGCAAATCGGAGTTCAAATCCTCGATCGGGCGAAAGGCGTTAAACTTTTTTTCCCGTAAAAATAATTCAGAACGCTAAAAAACAAGTTTCTATCATCGGAAAATAATTTCTTAAAGAATAATTACCGAAACGTAAATGACCAATGCTTGAAAGGGAATGCTTGGGCGCATTGTAATCAGTTCCGATTGTACTACGTTTCCCCAAAGTCTCGTTGAAAAATCTCGGGGACGCCTGACAAACTCTCCTCGTGAGCCTTCTGCCACAACGACAATCGCACTCGTCATAAATCCTTTACTTTAGACTTTGCGTTTTGCCTCTTTCAAATCATTTCTGGTTCCTAAACCTTTAACAGCCTCCACTCTATTTGAGTATTTTGGCGAATGGTTTGTTGAAAATATTCGCATGGCTATGGTATGAGCTTCAAATAAACATTATTTTGACTACATTAGTATTTCTCTGATGAAATTAATATAAGTTTTAATACGTTCAATAATTCTTTACGTATTACTAACTGTAGACTAACCTAAAGACCCTGTAGAGTTTACGAAAATCCCTTATTTTCTCATTTTAAAGCTAACTTAAGGAATACAATATTTGTAAAACATGCGCCTGCATTATACGATGCTATTACTTTTCTCCTATAAGTGAAAGTTCTTTTTCCGGAATACGGCTTATTATTAACTAAAGAAATACAGTTAACTCTTTTAAATCCAGATACGATTATTTTCTATCAAGTTTTCTACGGAGGTTACAAGAAAACGATTTTGTTGTACTTTAATTATAAAAAGCAGTCATTATATATTTCTTCATCGTTAAGGAAGTTTACAGTTACTTATACATCCTTTCAGTGCCATTAAATGGGTAGTAAATAGTACTTGCCGAATCAGTGTTCTCTGAATAATTATTCAATATGGAACTACACATAACGGTAATAAAATGTATGTTTCACTTATTTATATTTTAATGTATCTTACAAGCATGCAACAAATTGAATATTACCGTAAGTAGTACCCTACAAATGTTATTAATCGAATTAAATGCAATAATCATGAACGCAATGTGTTATAAATCGAATTGTATTTTTTCAGCTTCGATTAAGTACGATCGTGACAATGGCGATAATGAAAATACATGTCCTTTTATACTTCAAATATTTCGGAGGATATTATGAAAGTTCAACAGTCAAAAGAATAACCACGGCTATTTTAAAAAACCATACAAATAAACCAATAACGTTACAAGTGACTCAAAAGCGACACATGTGAAAGTTATATTAGTAATCATAAATTATGCAAGAGTATTTAGGGAAGAAATGGTTTATGTAAAACATTCACCCCTCCAGGGTGATAAAATCCCACGCCCTCCGCAAAGTCATTAATTTCTGTCTTGACCTCTCGTAATGAAATTAGGCCAGAGTCATTACACAATAGAAAAAGGAACACGCGTTTAAGAAAAACCTTATTAGAGTGTAGAAAGTAATCACATAACCGTTCAATTCTAACGCAACCATTAGTAGTCTCGTATTTCTTGATTATCCAGCCTCTGTACATGACAACAGTTTTCCCGTGATACTAAGTCCAAGATATTTCAGACCTTCTGGAGGCAAGTATAAAAACCTAAGGAAAATAGAGAATCCTTTTGTTTCAACCACTTGTACTATAATATTCATTGAGACTCATCTTACGGATTTCAGTCAAATACGTAAAGCACGAGTCGAGCTCGTGTTCGAGTTGTTACAGATGCGTTTGTATAAATTAGACACATACTTTTTCACTTTTTTCAACTTTTAATGTTTTAAAAAAAGAAGAGCATACGATCAGATGCTTTTTTGTCCCATCGCGCCAGCAACTTTCGGTTATCGCGAATTGAATCACAAAGCAAGGGGTTCAAGACTTTTGACATCCAACTTACAGTGAAAACAGCTTAAACATTTTCTATTTCTATACGCAAAAAAACTTGAATATTAAAACTTGTGTCTATAACCATATGCTAAAATCTGGTTATCTTTCATTTTTCTAGAAATGAATTAATAATAATATAATACTGAATAAGTAATTTTATTCAACTCCAAACTGTAAATCGGTATATTTTTGCAAAATAAGCAAACATAAGATTATATATAAATTAGACACTAAAACGAATAAGTTTGATTTAAACAATTTTCTTTTTCATTCAACAGAATAAGTGCTGCTCATAATAACTAACAAAGAATGAAATGCTTGGTACAGGATTCGAATTTCTTATTATCTCAGAATTAAACAACTAAATTAGAAGAAACCAAATTCTATTGAAATCATGTACAACAATCCTGGCAATCCATGCAATTGAAAAAAGGGGAAATAAATTCTAGAACCGATAAAAGAAAAACTTTCTACTGATTATGTACCGGACATAACATAACAAAGCCAGATAATACAATGCCGAAAATAAGAGTAATATATAACAGAATATGTAACCACGAGGGTATCAGAGCCAAAATTACAAGCGTAGGTGCCCAAGTACCAGCAAAATATTGGTAAAAAATTTACTAATAAAGAAAACTTTTAGATTTGATAGATTTGAAATTTTCGATACTATTTTTGTACATGTTATAGAATCATATAGTAAATGAGATACATATCATTGATTGAATGCGGAACAAGAAAACATTCCAATATTAGAAACGAGAAGATCAAATCATACAATAGATTTCTTAGCTCACTATGCTTTATAAATCTGTAACACCTACGCTAGTTCGTGATCATTTAGTCACGGTAAATGCGATCGCGTTTTCTTGCATAACTCCTACCTTCTAATCGTTCCGACCTGAAAGAACCGGTAATACCACACCTAGTACTTACGGTTAATCTGTCTCTTGCAATTTTATGGGTTTCTACGTTCTCTATACATTCAACGGCCTTGCATAGCGTTACCAAGATGAGTCATGCACTCTGCATGATACTGACTTACTATAGTTTCTCTTTCCACGACTCATCCTCCGCGCTGAGGGTTTCTGCTACGAACGACCTTCACCTATCCCTCGCTGTCTAGCCACCCCAAGTTCACTGGCTCACTAACATTTCTTTACACCCTTTCACGCTGAACTCTTCTTCATTGGCCAACTTTCACTTACCATGACAGCGATTCCTTTTTATCATTTAGAGGAACCTAAATTATTCTGTTTTATTTTTTTTTTAATTTAAGATTTTAATTTATCTCACTTTTACTGTTGTAGAAACGGTCAGTTTATATTGGACAAATTTTTAATCAATTCAATCTATCAATGGTTATTAACACTTTAATGTGTGGGATGCGCCCATAGATTAAGACAGATTTTATCCACTTCAATATTTACCACTGTTGTGTTATTTTTATTTTGTTTGTGGTGGAGCTCATCTTAAACTGTAAATTGTACTACAAAGACTTCGGATTGCGAGCATATTAGTTATTAGTGAATGGCTTCCGTTAATTATAGATAATTAGATTAATGTTACTCCACTAATGTAGATTTACACATAATTTGAAATTTTAGTGCGATTTACAATATATATTATCTCATTTTATAATTAATATTCATTTCAGGGACATATTTTTATACATTTGGCTTTTAATAATTTCTCAAAAGCGCTTTAACATGGTGCAAAGGAAACTATATCTGTGTGATGTATTAAAAGCAAAATATATGTATCATATTTATCCTGGATAATAGAACCACCAGTATCGATACTATGATCATTTTAGATGTACTAAAGATATCGTATAAAGAAAAATATGAATTATGCAATCACCACTAATCAAAAACTGTAATTTTTCAGTTATCACCAGAATACTTATCTCTGTTGCAACAATATACCCGCACTCGACCGCAACCATATTCACCGACGACAAACGAACCGCTACCACAGCGCAGACCACTGCCAGCGTATGCAAGGCAACAACAGGCATTGCAACAAGCGTATCAAAATTATCGCAAACCAGCAGTTGTTCCTCCGAGACCACGCGCTCAACTCCATCCTCAAGCATTAGCTCAGGCAGAAGCAGCTGCCCAGGTACAAGCTCAGATTGACGCTCAAAGCCGTGCTGAAGCTATTCAACAAGCTCGGTTAAGTGCAAGTCCGTCCAGTCCTCCCAGTTATCAAGTACCAGCTTATTCCCGACCTAAGCTAGGAACTTTTGAACAAGAACTACTACAGCTTGTGTCTGCCAATCAGGCCCAGGAGTTTAAATTACTCCCCACACAACCTAAAGGTAGTGCATCTCCCTATTCTCAGCAATTAGTAAGTTATTCATCTCAATATGTTAAACCGACAGCAGGGCCATCTCAGTTACCTGAACAATATCACATTGAGACGTCCCCACCACGATATCACCAACCCCAAGTTGCAGCGACTTATCAATCAGTTGAGGAACCAGTCCAGCTTCAGTATCAGACAGTTCAGCCTGCTGAGTACCCATCGAAGTCAGTTAAGCCTTTTCGACCCTCCCCACAATATGATTACGTCGAAGATAATGCACATCTAAAAGCTGTTCAACAGGCTCAAGCTCAAGCGGAAGCTGAAGCTATTGCAAGAGCACAAGCGCAAGCTGAAGCTCAAGCTCTAGCCTATCAGAAGGTTGCACAGGCATCCCACAATAAGCACCAGCAGGATGCCTTTGAACAAATAAGAATCGTGAATGAACGTCATAGACAGCAAAGTGCGCTCGAACAAATTCAGCAGGGTAGTCAAGTAAGTGAAGCTGGACGTAGCCATTTAGAAGAACAATTGCACCCTAAAGACCCTGAGGCTGCTTATAGGGCTAGATTGAAGGCTCAAGTGGCCGCTGATGCTGCCGAGGGTAGGAGAGTTCAAGAAGCCGCAGAATATAAAGCACACGCTGACGCAATCCGAAAGCTTCAAGCCCAACAACAAGCCCATCTTAAAGCTCAAGATGAAGCACACAAAAATGCTTTAAATTTCGAGAGAAATCAATTACGCGCTCAAGCACAAGCACAGGCACTTGCACAGGCTCAGGCTGAAGCCCTTTACAAAGTTCATCAGCAATCTCGGGCTAAAGCAAACAGCGAAGCTCAAGCTCTGGCAAGGGCACAGGCTGAAGCTAAGAAACTTGATCCTGAAGGTACACCTGCCGTACAGTACCTCCTTCCTAACAGTAGCCCATTGCCTTCACCAAACAGTTATTTCACAAGCGACGATGTTCAAAAGTATCAAGCATCTGGATCTTCTTATGTACCCCGATCAGTACAAAAACCTGACCGCCTCGAAGTAGAACAAGAACAAGCTTATGTTCAGCCTGTTATAAATCAACCACGGCAAACTCACAAATTAAAAATTCCACAAAATTCTCAATCATCCGTCTACGTATCACAGTCAGGTTTGTTAAAGAAATCACCAGTTAAGTCGTTAACTATCGAAGAGGTAACCGACCAAAATCAAGCCAACGCACCTCAGGTAGTTCGAATTCCTACTCCTAAAGGACACACTTTGACGGAGGAAGATTTGTCTGCTCTGATTAATGCTGGATATACTGTCACTCCAGTACCTCACACTGTAAAACCTACCCAACAAGCTTATCCAGTTGAGAACTCGTACGCTACTTACTATGCCAAGAAACAGAGGGACCCTGTTTCTAGGCCGGAGTACGTGACTTACGAGGAAGTGGTCCAACGTCCATATAGACCCATCCGGAAGAACAGACCCATTTTAAAGGAGGGCGAGGAAAGTGATGCTAGCGAGAAAGTAACGTATTTGCTACCCCTGGAACCAAGCTTTGGAACCAGACAGGCACAGTCTAGACGTCAAGAATAAATTAGCGTGAGGCCTTTCGCCATTTTTGCACTCACTATAGATAATGAAATTAGTAACAATGCCACTATTCTCGTTGTTTAGCACGTGTCTGATAGGTCTGATCGTTTTTAGTATATAAAATCACATTTTCAATTTTGTAAACTGTAGATGTTGATGTATCACTGAGGTATTGATTTCGTTTAAAAAAGTTTTTATTTTATGATTACAATGAAAGATAGAGTATCTTGACAGAATTTCAGGGAATGGAGAAGAAGCTTGAGTTACTATTTTCATGATCTTGCTAACAAACGGCGACAAAGTTTCAAACAAATAGTACTAAATAAATGGAGAGATTATCACGTATGTTATCGAGCTGACGAAATCTTCGAGATTATGTGAATCGAGTTATTCATTCATGACCTTATTCTCCGATTTAGTACTCGCAATTCCTTTATCTACGTTTTCACTGCACTATTTTTATACATATATATTCGTTTAGTACACCGAATAAAGGTACAATCGAGGAACATCAGACATCTTGACTGCTAGCTCAGTTTGTTATTCAACCATGTATGCCTGACAAATATAAAATAATAATTTTTATAGAATATTTTGTTATTGATAGAACAAGAGCATGTACTTTTGTACTACTCAAACTTTCTAAAGCAGTAAATCAAGATGACTGATCAAGTTAGGTTGGAGCTTTTTCAAGTATAGAGAAGATTTCTTAGAAAACACTGATTTCATAGCGTAATGAAGTGCAACAATAGCTTATGCGTTATTATCTGTAGATGGTAAGTGCGACGGTGCTGAGTCAAATTCATTATTAATTTATATCCGTTTGTAAATACTAGATTTTTAACTAATAAAATTGTTTAAAAATCCGTCTGCCTTATACCAAAGATACTTATTTTCCTATTTTATTATACAGGGTCTTCCACGCAACTGGGTCGAGCTATATCTTTGAAAGGATTGGAGAAAAAATGTTATAGGACAAAAGTAGATGGTATTAAATGCTTCATATTTTTATTAAGTTTTTATGCATTTTTATGTGTCGGTGGAATTGCAAGGTGCAATTGCACTTTTTTTAAAATAAAACTCATATTTTGATTACATCAATCGATGCAGTTTTTCGCCCTTTACAAAACATGTTAATAATACTATGTCTGAAAATTGTTAGTTTAGGTGTTATTTTAATTTCAAGAATCAAGTAGCAGGCACGTGAAGAAATTTCTTCTGAACGAGACGTCTTCTCTATCGTCTGAAAGAGGAAGGGAGAGATAAAAGGTAACGCGCGTAGTAGGCGTTGAAATAGATAAACCTCGAGTTGAAATTGGCAGTGGACGGATGCTCATTTAATTCGACTCGTCGATATCGATTAGTGAGTGACAGCAATATAATTCAAAGAAGTGAAAAACAGAAGACGTACTATTGTCATTCAAGTACTCGTTCTCGCTGCACCGTTCAGTGCTTTCTAAAATCTAGGTGATATCGCAAGAATATCTAAACAAATCAAGGTGGCTCCAAAGAAAGCGGTCGAAGCATTGCATAAACTGATATTCGAGGAGAAAGGTGACGGGCAAAATAGGAGGAGGCTGCGGGCATTTGCTAGATTTAAATTCCGTAGCGGATCGAAAGAATTCAGTTCAAAATTGGACTACGCCGAAGAAAATTTATTAGGTGCCCAACTAAGTTCGTGCGCTTTTCGTTGTCCAAAAACGAGACGAAATTTGGTACCGAATGAGTAACATTTAATCTGGTAAATAATCTCCTCCATATTCTATAACCCTTTCCCAACGTGACACAAGTTTCAAAATACCATTTT
Source organism: Nysson spinosus (assembly GCA_910591585.2). Taxonomy (NCBI): domain Eukaryota; kingdom Metazoa; phylum Arthropoda; class Insecta; order Hymenoptera; family Crabronidae; genus Nysson; species Nysson spinosus. Next base: position 147,559 of record OU342852.1, on the reverse strand, counting down.
TATAAAAATCTACGTTTTTATTATTAAAAAACTCAGACACTGTCCTCTTTACTTCCTCTTAGTTTATGAAGTTTCTATTTGTTATATAATTTTGTAATGCTAAAACAAGGTGGTAATCTGTTGGGGAAAGGTTCGGTGAATATGGAGGATGAATTAAAGTTTCCCATCCGAGGTTGCAAATTGTTTCTCGGGTCTTATTTGCAACGTGTGGTCTGGCGTTGTCCTGCAGCAAGAGTACACCTCTCCGATTTACAAGTCCCGGCTGTTTTTTCTTCAATTCCTCCTGTACTTTTTGAAGCTGAGCAGAGTACAGGTCCGCGGTGATATTTGGCCTTTTTGTAAAAATTCGAAATGAACAATTCCGGCTGTTGTCCACCATACACATAACAAAATCTTCCGTTGGTGAAGTGCCGGTTTTGTAGTGGATGGAGCAGGTTCCCCAGGTGTTAACCAGTAGGAAGGTCGCTTCTTATTTGTGTATGTGACCCATTTCATCCCATTTTTCATCACAAGTAAGAATAAGATTCAAAAACGGATCGTTTTGGAGCCGTGAAAGTAGGGAAACGCAAGCCGCTACCCTTTGGCACCTCTGGCTCTCGGTACGTTTGTGCGGTACCCACCTTCCTACACGATACACTTTACCTACAGTGTGTAGATGTTTCCTAATCGTTTCTTCAGACATACCATGCTTGACTGCAAGCATTTTGCACGACATTTTGGGATCTGTTTCAATATCCACTTGCAAAACTTGATTATTTATAAGAATCGGCCGTCCATCGCGTTGCTCATCTTCGAGGCTTTCATTGCCACTTTGAAACTTTTGAAACCACTTTTGCGCAGTGCGATTACTTAATACACTGTCCCCAAAGGCCACACAAATTTTTCTGGCCGCTTGCGCAGCCTTGTCTCCAAGTTTGAACTCATAAAGCAAATATGCGCGAATTACGGAGTTAGACACTGTCACTTTGGAAGTAATATTATAGACGAAAATGAAGTGTACACTACGATTTTTTTCTACATACTGACTCATTTTGACTTCCTCTAACACCTCCCAAAGGTAAATCAGGTAAAGCAATAAAAACATTGGTTCTAGGAGCAATAAAGTGGTCCGCGCGGGAAAAACCGCACGAACTTAGTTGGGCACCTAATATCTCAAGGTGATTTGATATCTGTCTGTAATATATTAGGTCTTGATTATTCTGAAACAAGAACGGAATTGATACGAGAAGTATGCACTGTGCTAAACCAATTAACCGAATTACAAACTGAGAATATCCAAGAAGATACTGATCTGGACGATGTCGTGGATAACGAGGATGAGGAATGTTCTAATGATGACGTTAGAGACGTAATTGAAGAAAGTGCTGAGAATTTAGGACGCTCAAAATATTGTAAAAGTTATGCGGAATCAGAAGGTCGATTGAACGCAGCATTTGGAATCGGTTTCAGAGATATTGCAGAGGGTTTGATGAGGGTTTGATGGTAGTATCTCGTATCCAGTGGAGAGGTGGATTTCCGATTTTGAGGATACTGCTACACTTTTAGGATGGACAGGATTACAAAAGTTAATTTATGCAAAAAAATCGTTAACCGGACTGGCAAAGTTATTTATCGACAGCGAAGACGTAATAAAAACATGGTCAAAGGGTCTAGCTGGTTAAGGGAGGCCAAAAGTGCCCCTAAACCAAATTGGACTTGCGATGGGTCATTCGATAGCTAATTAAAAAAAACAATCTGTGCCAAGTTTCAACTTTGTATCTCGACTGGGGGGGGGGGGGGGGGGGGGTAGTAATGGGCAAAAAACGAAAAATCACGTTTTTGTTCAATTTCTTCCAACTGAGTGCATGAGAAATTTTGAAAAAAATTAGTGGCACGTCAGTTAGCGATATACATATATATAGAATTTTTCAGATTTTTATCTTGCAAATCCAAGCTGTAAAAAATAAAAACGCAAAAAAATGCCGAAAAATGCCGATTTTGTATTGAAGGAGTTGCAGAACTATAATTATATAATTTGAGTAATTTGAGTCGGGTGTTAATGTAAATAATATTGTATGCGGTTCACGAGAGAAAATGTATAAAAATGTGTTAGTAAATAATGTTTCAGTTCGTGCTCTAATAGATACAGGGAGTCACGTACACCTATTAAGACAAGACATTTTTGCGAAAATAGGAGCCCCAAGCCTGCATTCATCTAACTAGCTTCTGACAGGATTTGGTCAGACTGAAATTAAAACTCAGGGTTACTTTCAAACGACCCTTACTATAGATGGGAATGATTTCCCATTTACGATTTATGTAGTTCCGAATGAGCAAATGACCATGAGTGCAGTCGTGGGAAGTGAAATTACTAACCATGCGCAAAATATAATTGACCAGGACGGTATAGTTATCAAAAAAATTGATCCGTCTATATTTTTAGCAAGATTGGATGTAAACGAGCAACTAGCTGCAGAAGTTGGTGAAGTGTGTGATGCAAATACGCGTGAGGCTGTTGTAGAAACAGTAACTTCTTATAAACCGAATAAAATCAAGACTACAAATATTGAAATGCGAATGGTTGTAAAAGATGAAAAACTTATTTATCAAAGGCCTCGCAGATTATCTGAGTCGGAAAAAGAGATTGTGGATAAGCAAGTGGAGCAGTGGATTGCGGAAGGTATAGTAGAAGAATGGTCATGTGAATATGCTAGTCCCATAGTTATTGTTAAAAAGAAAGACGGAAGTCCTCGGCTGTATATTGATTACACTTTCCAACAAATTTTGACTTTTTTTCTGTGTACTAACAACGAATATGCGATTCTTATAGATTTCGATGTGCTGAAAACGAATCCGCAAACCATTTCTTTCCAGTAACTACCGTTTTCGAAAAAATCAATTTTGAAAAAAAGGTACTTTTTTGTCCTTTGAACAAGATTTGTGACGTAAGTGTATAAGTTAGACAGTTTTTATTTGTTGCAAAAAATTCTGTGGATCATTACGAAGAAAATGATATGAATTACTTTTGCAATATGAATTTGCAAATATGTTTAACATTAGTTAAAGTTGGCGAGACACGCTCCGCGTGCTCATTTTTCGAGATTCGTTTCAAATTTCCGGAAAAATTGGACCTCTGACGGGGATTCCATTTGCTCTACGCGGTAGAGCAGACTTTCCTCTTTGAAAAGCACTCCAAAAATATGCAAAGCTGACTTCGGTGTCGTAAGTAAAAGCCAAAAATTTGAGCAAGTCACGGATTGTCAGCAGGGGTTCTCAGACGCGACATTTATGACGCACTCCACTCCGGCAGGTGTCCCCCAAACGCTCACGTGCGCGCATGTTTAGTTCGATTAAGGATAGTAATGACATTTGCGAGCGAATATGGATTGCAACTTAATTTTAAGAAATGTAGATTTATGCAAACCAGAATAGAATATTTAGGAAATGTAATAGAACACGGAAAGATTTATCCGTCATAATCTAAAAAAAATTCGGTCTTGAATTTTCCACGACTACAATCTGTAAATGATATACGTAGTTTTCTCGGTTTAGTAGGATATTTTCGGAAGTTTATACCTAAGTTTTCCTTAGTTGCTAAGCCGCTCAGTGATCTTTTACAACAGGATAACAAATTTAAATTTGAGTCCAAAGAATTGGTATCTTTTCAAAGATTAAAGGACGCATTAACTACAGACTCAGTATTAAAAATTTATAACCGAAAACATGAAACGGAACTTCATACTGCCGCAAGTATGGATTGTTATGGAGCTGTGCTATTGCAAATGTCGCCTGACGATAATCTGCTACATTCGGTCTATTTCATGAGTATGAAAACTACGTCAGCTGAGAAGAAATATACCAGTTATGAACTTGAGTTGTGAGCTATAGTTAAGGCATTAACAAAATTTCGGATGTACCTTCTAGGTATTACATTTAAGATAATAACTGATTGTTCTGCCGTAGAAAAGATAATGACGAAAGCCGACGTTTCTGTTCGGATTGCGCGTTGGATAATGTTTGTTAAAGAGTTTAATTTTAAGATCGAACATCGTGCAGGTAATAGACTTAAAAATGTAGATGCATTAAGTAGATGTCCTGTAATGTTTATAATTTCGACGGACTTGATATCAAAATTAAGAACGGCCCAAGATGAAGATGACGAAGTCACAGCGATTGAAGAATTATTAAAGCAGAAGCCATAGAAAAATTATAGCATTCGGCAAGATTTACTGTACGTAAGTAAGGATGGCCGAGACGTGTTAGTAAGACCAAAAACCATGCAGAACAATATAATAGAAGCCGCGCATAGGAAGGGTCATTTTGGTGTTCAAAGGACCGAAGAAATTATCAAACAAGATTATTATTTTTCGGATATTAAACAAAAGATACAAAGCTTTATTAATAATTGTGTGCCCTGTATTCTTGTAAATAGGAAGAAAGGCAAACAAGAAGGATATTTACATCCGCTTTCGAAGCCTGAGGTTCCATTGCATACATACCATATTGATCATTTGGGTCCTCTTGAATCGAGTAGTAAGAATTACAAACACATTTTGGCAGTAATAGATAGGTTTACGAAATTTGTTTGGCTTTACCCCACCAAAACAATGACGACCAGAGAATTGATAAATAAATTAGATTTGCAGAAACAAGCATTTGGCAACCCCGTACAGATAATAACGGATAGAGGAACTGCTTTTACGTCCGATTAATTTCAAGATTATTTTAGGCTTGAAGGTATAAATCATCTAACAATTACAACAGGTTTACCAAGAGCTAACGGCCAAGTAGAGAGATTAAACAGGACAATAATCGCAGTATTGACCAAGTTATCATTGGAGGAACCAACTAAATGGTACAAACACGTTGAAAAATTGCAGCGCATACTAAATTCCACTTGGCATTGGAGTATAGGAATGACACCATTTCAATTATTCGGGACCAAAATGAAGAATGAAGACGTCTCGAACCTGAAGAAAATGATTGAGGCGGAATTTCAAACGCAGTTTGAAGAAAACCGCATTCAATTCAGAAAAAGAGCAAAGGAACAGTTATTCAAAATACAGGAGGAAAATAGAAAGACTTATAATCTTCGTCGTAAACCACCTTTTAAGTATAAGATAGGAGATATGGTAGCTATTAAACGTACACAAAAAGGGCCAGGAAGTAAATTAAAACCGAAGTACTTAGGCCCGTATGCAATATTAAAAATGAAACCCAACGATACATATGACGTATCCAGAATTTGAAATGGAGAAGGAACGAAGATAACGTTAACCTGTGCCGAATTTCTTAAACCATGGGTTGATTGTATACCTTTATCCGAGACTGATGGACGGCAGGATGGCCGATTATAGGATTGTAGTTAATATTATGCTTATTCGTTAAGAGGTAGTTTACAGCTTTGAATTTAGTAGGTTAATAATTGACGAACGACGTATACATGGTGATGAATGTTTTATAAAAAAGAAGAGGAGTGACAAAAAGGGGCGTCGAAGAGCGAGAACGAAGGAGCGTGGTCGAATTGTTTGCGAATGCATTTGAGTATATTGTACATTCGTTTTAATCTTTATTATAGTAAACACCTTGTTCTTTATTCTTATTCCGTGATTCCATTTATTACGAGAACCTTATCCCCTACACATATAATTAACTAATTTTTCTGCCGTTGAAACGCTTCGGCTCAAATATTAAAGCCATTTACATTGAATATTGTATATTATTGAATATAGTACAATCATTTCGATGCAACTTATAACTGATTGTAAGTTGGATTATTCCAATGAAATGAAGTATTAATTTAGCATTTACAGTTGGTCACGAAAGTGTTCGAACACTATACAAATGGAACTTATAAAAATAAAATAACAGTTTTTATTAAAAATTAGTATTTTGTGGGATATTCCTTTTGCTGTACACACATGCTGTGTGTTACAACATGCTGTAAGCGTGTTGACATGTTAGATGCACTTTTTTTAGATAATTTATTATAATTCCCTGCCATTCTTCCGTAAAACGTTTTTTAATCCTTCTGTCGAATCTATGGGACATTTTCGGATTCTTTGGTCCGGTTCATTCCATACAATTTTATGGGGTTTAAGACAGGAGATTGTGGAGGTGGATTCAGGACGTTTGTGGAATGTGTGCGAGCGCCTCGAGTGGAATCGATTGGTTTTTTTTTGTAATTACTTAGTTCTTTGAATTCCGCTCGTGGGAGTTAACGGCTGGATCGTTTTGATCGAGGGACGGAGCGAGAACGGGAAGGCAAGTTTCAAATAACTGCAATGAGTTCCAGTTCAACACACGTAAATGAATATATTGTTAATTAAGCGGATTTAACGACGAGACTAGTCGTATTTGTACGGAGATCCTTCGAATATCGCCGGATAACGATGATAAGAAGACGGCGTTGCGATATCGAACAGACCAACGAAAATTAACTTTTAACGGATTACGGTTGCTTGTGTATCGGACGAAAATCGGTAGACGACTGAATTCAAATACGCTGACTCGTTAGCACTCAAGACGAAAAAACGGGCTACCCGAACAAAGGAACACATATCCGTGTCAACACCCGTTGCCAGCCAGTACGGATTCAAACAGACAAAGCTTGGCAAACGGACAACGTGCTCGGTAACCGCAAATTGACATAAACAGACTAAATCTCTACTTTTTTTCTGTTCGGGGTCGGCTTCTTTGACTCGGCTCTAACGGTCAGAATCGTGCGATTAAATTTCTCGAAGTATTCCCGAACATACCGCTCGCCTCGAATGTAGCACATTCGAAAAAAAAATTTTAAATCCCGATGCAAACGTAAATGGCTTAATCCTAGTCAATTAAAATTAGTAACAATTAACATCGAATGGGAGAGGGTGGAGCGCATTACGGTTAATCCCCGCCCGCCGTGATATCTTCGGGTGCGGAGTGGGTATTAATATCTACCGGCAAGAAGCATAATTTTACTATCGGCCGTTTATATTCCGATTTCGCGGTCTTGACGGTCACAACGCGAATGAAACCGTCGCTTCCGGGGTGACATGCCGTAATGCGTCCCAGTTCCCACCGACACGGTGGCAATAGCGGATTGCGGATTAAAACTATTCGACCTGTTTTCGCTAAATTTTGCACAGTGCGCCATTTGGGTCGTTGATGCAAAGAGTGCAAGTAGTCATTTGACCAAGACTTCCAAAATTCTTCCGTTGCCTTCTGTACCAGTTGCCATCGGCTCAATCGATTATCGTCTTTGGTGATAACGGAAGGTTCCGTAACGGTCTTTAAAGAGGAGCCCACTAAGAAATGACCCGGAGTCAAGGCGCAATAATCGTCGAAATTTTCGGAAAACGGTGCAATCGGTCGGGAGTTCAAACACGCTTCGATATTGCAAAGCTATGTCGACATTTCTTCGAAAGTGAGCATTTTTGCTCCAATAACGCGCTTGAGGTGATGTTTAATACTTCGCACTGCGGCCTCCCAGAGCCCTCCAAAATGAGGAGCAGAGGGGGGGATAAAATTCCAAGATATCTGATCGGTGGCTAACGTATTGATGAAATTCGGATCTCGGGAAGTAGCCTTGATGGCGGACGTCACCGTTATCGGAGAATATCGCAGACGGTATTCCGCGACGGGCGCAAAATCGCTGAAACGCAGCTAGAAACGCATCAGTGGTATAATTACTGACCAATTCGATATGTATCGCCTTCGTCGCTAGACAAATGAAAACAGCGATGTATGCTTTGTTTGATCTGTATCCACGCCCAGGTGCGGTACGGACTTGAATAGGGCCCGCGTAATCCACTCCGGTGTGCAGAAATGCTCGGGAGGGTGGTGATACACGGACAGCCGGCAGATCTCCCATTAGCTCTGACGGCACCGAAGCCTGTTCGCGGGTACATTCCAGACATTTATATAGAACCGACCTCACAGCAGTTCGACTACGTAATATCCAAAATTCTTGGTTTAGAAGAGCTCGGGTTAGACGGGACCCTGTGTGCAAACCTCTCAGATGAGCATGTCGGATAATTAATGTCACTACTGGATGTGATTTGAGCACGATGGGTAATTTTTCGGCTGCTGAAAGGTTGGAATTTTGCAATCCTTTCACCTTGATTAGTCCATCAATCAAAACTGGATTGAGGGCTCGCAAGGCGCTTTGACGAGATATTAGACGTCCATTTTTTAGACAATCAAGTTCGGCAGCGAATAGTTCGCTCTGTATTCTTCTCAACCAAAAGAGTTTAGCATTTATTATTTCCGAAGGGAGTAAGGCAGTTGAAGTCCGATCAGCGAGATTTTTCGGTCCTTTCGGTGTGGATTTGAAAGCAGAAAAGAAATTTCGAGTCTTATGTATAAAGCGGAAAATGTACGCGGTAACTCTCAACAATTTCGGCCAGGATGAAAATCTTGTTCCTAAATCCTCTTGGATTATAGAAGTTGACAGCGTGGGATGGGAGAGTTTTTCTTCGGGAACATTGTTTTCTAGGTTGGATAGCAACTGCGGCCAATGTTCATCCGATTGGCTGAGCCATGCCGGTCCTGTCCACCATAATAGATGTGACAAAAGCTGTTCAGCGAAAATGCCGCGAGAGGCACAGTCGGTTGGGCTGTCGATGGTGGGAACATGTCTCCATGTTGCGGCGGGAACTAGCGAATGAATGGTGGCAACGCGGTTGGCAACAAATGTCTTCCACGTTGCCGCTGGTTTTCTCAACCAAGCTAGTGTGATTGTAGAATCACTCCAGCAATAACATGGCAATGGGGGTCCGTCTAAAGACGTACAAATGTAGTGCATAAGGCGGGATAGAAGCAATGCAGCGGAAAGTTCCAATCGCGGGATGCTTTGCGTCTTTAACGGAGCGACCTTTGATTTGGCCATTAACAAGGACACCGTTGTGGTTCGATCAACGGAAATGACTCTCATATAAACGGCAGCCGCATAAGCTCGCGACGACGCGTCACAAAATCCATGGAGCTCTCGATAAATCGAATCGGAACCAGATCGAGTCCATCTCGGGATCGATAATCTATTCAATTGAGAAAGTTGATTGTGATAATTCAACCAATCGCTTTGAACTTCTACCGAGATTTGATCGTCCCAGTCACATTTTAGTGACCAGAGTCGCTGTAACACGATTTTTGCTGTTATAATTACGGGAGTAGCCCATCCCAATGGATCGAAGAATTTGGCCAACGTAGATAATATTTCTCGTTTCGATTGGCCAAGGGGGTTGGAATTTGCTACCCGGAATCGAAAAACATCTTGACTGGATGTAATTCCTAGAACTTTAAGATATTCGTCGGATTTCAATTCTCTGGAATGTGCTAGGCCGTGGGATGTAGGGTCGATATCGGTCAATAATTTAGGACAGTTAATAGCCCATTTCCTTAACTTGAATCCTCCTTTTGCGAGTAAAGCAATCAAATGATCCCGGGTTTGTCGAGCTACAATATAGGATCATCGGCGCCGAAAATGCAATGGTCGACGTACATTTGGGTTTTCAAGATCGGTAAGGCTAATGGAAATTGGTCTCCCTCATCGTCACCAAGCTGTTTTAACATTCTAAGTGCGAGATAGGGAGCGGAATTAGTCCCATACGTGACCGTCAAAAGCTGATATTCGGAGACGGGATTGGCGGGATCGGATCGCCAAAGTATACGTTGGTAATTAACATCACGCTCATCCACCCAAATTTGACGATACATCTTTTCAATATCGGCGATGTACACGTATTGATATTGACGCCATAGGAAAAGCACGGATGCTAAATGGTTTTGCAGCTTCGGTCCTGTTATCGCGTGATCGTTGAAAGTTGTGCCGTTAGAGGTTGGGGTTGACGCGTTGAAGACTACGCGCAAGCGAGTTGTGGAACTATCGTTCCGGATCACTGGATGGTGCGGAAAATAATTATATTGAGACGTGATTGTTTCCCCGGATGGATTCATTTCTCTCATATGTCCTAAATTGAGATATTCGGTTAAGAAGGTTTGATACTGCCGATACAAGTTCGGATCTCGACTTAAACGGCGTTCTAAATGAGAGAGGGACTTCATAGCCAGATTACGGGATTGGCCAATCGGAATAGGAGGTCCGCCATTTTTCAATGGTAGACGAACGACATAACGTCCATCAGATTTTCTTGAATGGGTTGCGAGGAAATGATTTTCGCATTGTTGCTCATCGGGAGAGAGAAACGAACGAGACGGTACTTCTTCAATTTCCCAAAACTGTTGGAGTTGTGGAGATAAATGGGAATTCACGTTACCATGAAGCACGTGGAAGGACGGTAAAGCGGAATTATACGTACTACCTGATGGACCAGACAAGACCCATCCCAACGTAGTTCGTTGAGCAATAGGCTCGTCCTTTTTTCCTTTGATGATCCCGTCAAGGATCAATAAACCGTATAAATCGGCTCCCACGATCATATCAATTGTGTCAGAGCTTGTGGGATTGGGATCGGCTAAATCGAGACCATTCAGATGCGGCCATTTTTTTGTGGTATTAGCTTTACTGGGAATGTACTCAGTCAACGACGGCAATACTAGCGCGGTGGTAGCATACATCGGTTCATCTGTCGATCGCGGCGAAATTTGAATTTGTACGGAGTGCCGAGCTGATGTTCTGACGTCGCCCACTCCAGTTATACATACGGCAATTCGATTGCGATTCAAACGCAACATTTGAGCTACTTTGTTAGTAACAATCGAAACGGACGATCCTTGATCTAATAAGGCACGAACTTGCACAGAGCGCCCGAGCGAGGAGTGAATGCGAATCCGAGCGGTCGCTAGTAAAACAGGACAGCGTCGGAAATCCGATGGGATCGTAGAATGCGACGTTATTGTCGTTTCGAGAGGTTGAATAGAACTCGAAGTCAATGATTTCGGGTTTGATTCCTCGCACGGGCCTTCTGAGATTGTGTTGAAATGCAACATAGAATGATGTCGACGGTTACATACTCTACACGAACGAGGATTCGAACAATCCTTCACAGTGTGTTTCCGATTGAAGCAGTTAATACAGCGATTACAGGCTTTAATGAATTCGAAACGTTGCTGCGGTGTTTTCGAACGGAAATTCGGACATTGATTTAGAAAATGACTAGTTTGACACAGCGGACATTTAAAGGAAGCTATATTTGATGAATGAGCTGTAACAGTTCTTGTTTTAACGGTTTTGGTATATCGATTCTCGTTTTTCTGATCTGCTAACGGTGCAACGGGAGCAATTACCTCTAACGCGTGAAGGCGCGATAATACGAATTTGTTCAATTCTTCTAAAGTCGGATATTCTTGAGAATCGCCTAACGATAATTCCCAAGCTCTTCTAGTACCTTTATCTAATTTTTGAATAATGAGAAAAACGAGAATGTCGCTCCATTGATCAACTGGACGATCTAGGTTTTTTAAGGCTTGAATAGATGAATTCGCTACATCTAATAAATTTCGAAGAATTTTGGAAGATTCGGAAATTGACTGCGGAAGATCGAACAGGCTTTGTAAATGCAAATTAATTAATTTACGCTTATTCTCAAATCTAGATTTTATCAAATTCCACGCAATTGGAAAATTGGATTCGGTAATTGATAAGTGGTTGATTGACTTACTTGAACGGTCCCGGAAGCTTTCCCAATGAAGAAGATTTCCATCAAACGTTGGCAGGTTGATTCGGGGCAGAGTTGGCGCCGATCGGGTGGAGGTGTCGATTAGAAAGCTGTCGTCTTCGGCTTGTCGAGATGAGGATGCTTTGAACGATGCAAGAAGCTCCGCCATGAAATCTGAGGCGGTATCAAAATTTTCTTCGCATTGAAGAAAATGCTCTTGTTTGAAGTACGCGATGCTTTTACGTTCGGCATCCGTCGCTTGAGCATCCAACAAGGCATGAAATTTTAAACATCTTGAGAAGTTTTCCTTCAACGTTGATAAACGATTTTGAACAATAGCAGCGGTCCATTTCTGTTTACCCATTTTCTTTAAATTCGGTAACGCCCTTTCAATGCTCGCCATTATTTGGTTTTGTTGAGCCAATGTGTTGGAATCCATGATGGATGGAATAACTTAAAACTGAACACCACAGTTTTTGCGTTACGGCGTTGAACGAATTATTACACTTTGCACCTTGGTCGCGATAAAGTTCTCGTTCACGATCTCAATCCGGCTCGAAGGACCATGTGCGAGCGCCTCGAGTGGAATCGATTAGTTTTTTTTGTAATTACTTAGTTCTTTGAATTCCGCTCGTGGGAGTTAACTGCTGGATCGTTTTGATCGAGGAACGGAGCGAGAACGGGAAGGCAAGTTTTAAATAACTGCAATGTGTTCCAGTTCAACACACGTAAATGAATATATTGTTAATTAAACGGATTTAACGACGAGACTAGTCGTATTTGTACGGAGATCCTTCGAATATCGCCGGATAACGAGGATAAGAAGACGGCGTTGCGATATCGAACAGACCAACGAATATTAACTTTTAACGGATTACGGTTGCTTGTGTATCGGACGAAAATCGGTAGACGACTGAATTCAAATACGCTGACTCGTTAGCACTCAAGACGAAAAACGGGCTACCCGAACAAAGGAACACATATCCGTGTCAACACCCGTTGCCAGCCAGTACGGATTCAAACAGACAAAGCCTTTTTTTTTTTCTCGAGGGGAAATCTTCGATAGACACCCCGGCCTCCTTTGGGGGGAGGCCGGGGTAGTGTCGGATTTCTACCGACTAAAACCCCCCGGTGGTCATCCTCAGGCGTTAGGGGGAGTACCCGGGAACACTTCGTATTGATCCGGATACCCCCCGCCTTGCCCCCTGAAGGGGGGCCAATCCACTATTTGGGATGCGGTGCGACCACAACACCGCATCCCTCTACCTCTGGGGCCACCCTATCGGCTGCCTGGACCCCAATCCAGACAGCCTAGTGGCCCCGACGACTCCGACGGTCGCCGCGTCCGGTGCCGGAGGCGGGACGTGTACGTCTCCGCCTTCGGCCCCTACCCTCTGGGTCCGCTGCCTCGCGGGCCCTTTCCGCGGCCTCCTTCCGCGACATAACTTGTTCGCAGAAGGAGGCCACGGCTCCCCACTCCTCTTCGCCGCCCACCATCGCTTTTACGACGGCGGGCAGCGAGAGGTCCCACCCTATGATGTTCCGAAGGACTCGGCGCTCCCCTGCCCAGGAGGGACACTCCTCCAGGGTGTGCTGCGCCGAGTCCTTCTCTTCACCGCAGTGATGACACTGCGGGGTCGGCTCCCTTCCGATCTTGTGCAGATACTCACCGAAGCACCCATGCCCAGTGAGTACCTGTGTTAGACGGAAGGTGAGCCGTCCCCTCCTTTCCAGCCAGCGCTGGAGGACCGGCAGGATGGCCCTGACGGTCCTTTCCCCGGAGCCGGGCTCCTCCAAAACAGACAAAGCCTGGCAAACGGACAACGTGCTCGGTAACCGCAAATTGACATAAACAGACTAAATCTCTACTTTTTTTCTGTTCAGGGTCGGCTTCTTTGACTCGGCTCTAACGGTCAGAATAGTGCGATTAAATTTCTCGAAGTATTCCCGAACAGTCATAAATAATGTTATAAATTATCTACTGATACATGGTCAACTACTGGTACCTTTACCCTATGGTTATACCGTGTTATTTCATTGTTTTCGGGATTTTCCTAAATGAATTAGAAATCTTGATACAATGGAATGTATGTATGAGTGTAGTAATTCGTTTCAGAAATATTTACTTCAAAAGTTTGCTACAATATTAGTACAGTCCTACGTAGTCATGTTCACGAATTTTCGATACACCGTATATATTGACTCTGAGTCGTTTCATCGGTAACGTCACATTGGGACTCTGGCCAATTGCGTGTTCGGAGCAGGGAATGGTAGTGGGGACCTGCGCAGAATGAATGTAAACTCGTCCGAATCGGGTGAAAGGTTCCGTGGAACGGGCTATATATTGCTTATATTCCATGGTCTCAAAGAGTGTATTAGCCTTCCGAATACTGTGCCGGAGTCAAAAATGACCCGAGCGATTCAATCCAATGTCGAAGTTGTGTGTGTAATCGTCTTATCTACCACTACAAGTACGACGGAAATACGACGGTGCGAGTGGCTTCGTAGAGCTCATTCGATGTTGTGTCGAATAAACATACAATGTAAGTGTGCCTGCTTCTTCTGGGCTCGGAAGGTTTCCAGTCAGTCTCTCATAGAGATTTGAAGGAGAAAGACGTGTGTAAATTCATAAGTTTATTCGACCACAAATTTCATTTTTTATTATTTTTATTGCTGACATTCGACGCAAACGAAGAAAATCATACGTTGTGCTCGTAATCCTGATGCGAATGAATACAAAAATCTTTTTTTTTATAATTTACGGTTTTTTACTAAACATAATCCCAATTACAACAGCATAAGAAATTTTAAAAAATTCGGGGACCGTCACTGTGAGTACAACATGGATCAGAAATTTGGCTCGCACATGTTTCACTATGTTAGTACAATATCGGTGAGGGCCCCGCATAGTATTGGAATGTCGGTCTGGGTCAGAAATGACTCCGGCACAGTCCGTAGTGCGAGGGTTAAGACTTGTTGCCTCATCGTACATAAAAATAAGAAATATGTAAGTGTTCGCCCGTTTTATACTGAGGAACAGGAGACAAGATTTTTACGCGACCAGAAATATGATCGACTTTCCCGATTACAGTTATACAGGGTGAATCAGACCACCCGTACCAGTCATTTATAAGGCTAATGGGCTCCAAAGGAAAAAAAAAAGATATGTTTGTATACCTGGATCGGGTACGCTCTATCGACTGGCGATAGAGTCAACTTCCGGAACGAACCGGAAATGGGTCAATCTGACCCAAAGTTTGGTTTTTCAAATGGAACATGGTATTTTTTATTACAGATTCAGGTTACCGGTAAAAAAGAAGAAACTTTTATCCTAACCATTTCTCGGAAGTTGGCGCTATTAGCTTTGAAAAAGAATTTGAACTGCTCTTAGCGTGGCCCAGGACCAACGACGAGGACGTCACAGTTTTCTGGTCCCGTGTGTGGGTGTGTATGTGTCAATGGATGACAAAGAATGGAAAAGTTCACAAATGTTCAAAATGCCTACCACCTTGATTCACACATTCTTGCAACCGTATTCGGACGCTGTCGATAGCTCGCAAGACTTCTACGCCGCTTAACGACTGGCAGGCCTCCCGAATTCGCAGCTTCATAACATCCCTCGTTGTTGGAGGATGTCCGTAAACAATGTCTTTGACCCGGCCCCAAAGAAAGAAATCCAGGGGTGTCAAATCTGGGGATCGAGGTTCTTTTTGACCCATTTCCGGTTCGTTCCGGAAGTTGACTCTATCGCCAGTCGATAGAGCGTACCCGATCCAGGTATACAAACATATCTTGTTTTTTCCTTTGGAGCCCATTAGCCTTATAAATGACTGGTACGGGTGGTCTGATTCACCCTGTATATTCCATGGCCCCTAACGATATATGCCGTCTATTTCTGACGGTTTGTATAAAAAGAAAAAAATGTGTAAGTGTTCACCCCTTATTACGATTTGGGAAAGGAGGAATAATTCGATTTCCTTCTTACAAATCGACACTTGTGATTTTATTAAATATAATAGACGTTTCACAAGGATCATCGTTGGTGCTGTCGTAGTCTATTAACTATTATACGTACGAACTGGGTACTGAAGACAACTGAGTGTTGAGCGAAGCTCCCCAGGCCTTTTAAGGATTCGTGTTTTTAATTTTGGGAAAAGTGATGTTGCCTGTCATCCCATCGAAAATTCAATCCAAAATTTAATCTCTTAAACTGTACTGTCTCCTTTTGTTTTATAAGTTCCTTACTCTATTTATTTAGAACGATATCGAAGTTTAAGGAATCAAAATTGTAGATTTTAAAATGAGTTTCATTAGTCACTAAAGCGTTTAACCTATTATTATGATCGATAATCTTATCTATTTCGTTGGTATAATATTGCGCATCGCTCTCGCTTAGAGTTGCAAACAATGTGTTGGAAATTTCGCCAATGAAGTTAAATAATCCTCTTTTACGTTAGTCGTTAGTAATATTTCCAACTACGCTATTAAATACGTTCTTGCTGTATTGTTTCCCAGTCTAAAACCGATCAACATGTGCTCTCAACAGTGGCAAGTATGATGCGTTAATTCTTTCATGGATTTCGAACAATTCAGACTTATGTGCTGTTCCTACTTTAATTAAGTCTTTGGCATCGTAAAAAACAACTGTTCTTGGTGGAAAACTTACATAGGACCCATGTGGTCGAAGTACAAATTATGCAGATCGGTTAAATCAATGATTTTATATCCTAACTTAACATCTTCTTTGCCTTTTGCCAGTTGCAACCTGCTGTAATATTAAATACATCTATTCACATTCGATGTTAGCATATTTAATTTTATTTACATGTGTAATATAATGTTTATCATTTCTTAATAATTTAATTTAATTGAATTTATTTATTTTTTGGTCCGATAGTACTTCTAGAATCCTATATGGGTCCAATGGAGAAGATTGAGGATTTTTGGTTTTTCTATTTTCATTCGCTTTTAACCAAACCATATCGTCTATTGCGAAGTTCTTACTCTTAATTGTTTTATCAAATCGTTCTTTTGCCTCGTTTAAAGTTCTTCCAGCAAATTCCTCACTTAATTTCATTCGTTTCTCTAGGTCCAACAGATAGTCAGCATACGTAATTCCCTGATCAATAATTTCTATTAATTTCTATGGGCGAGTAAATGAAGTAACAAATCTCATTCAATCCACGATTTGTTAGTTCTAAGGAATTCCTTCAGTGAAGCATGCTTATGGTCTATTGATCCATTGGTCTCTGGATGAAAAGGGGATGAGGTAATTTGTTTAATTTTAAACATTCTACAGAATGCGCTCATTAGCTCAGTCGTAAAGGTTTGTCCATTGTCGGTTAAGATTGAAGTGGGTATTCCAAAATGCGATACATAATGTTTTGAAAAGGGCTCTATTATAGTTTCACTGCTAGTTTCTCTTAGGGAGATCAAAGAAATATATTTAGTTGAATAATCTTGTACAGATAGGACATACTTATTACCCTATTGGTTTCCTCTAGTGCACCTACGATATCCATCGTTACCTTCTCATTAAAATGTTCAGTTGTATCGGTTATTTAAAGTGGGGCTTATATTGTTGTCAATTTATCTTTTCTCATTGGCAAATTTCGCAACTTGAAATATATTTCTTTACCTTTTCATATACGTTTGGCCAATAGTACAATTGTACAATGGATCTTAATGCTTTATTAGCACCTTGATGTCCGAACTGTTATGAATCGTGAAAATCGGATAGTATTTTATTTTTCACTACCCGAGTTTCTGGTTGTTCAACAATCTCGTTCCCTAATTCTACGGTAATTAAGTGATCGTTAAATACCTTGAAATCATATTCGAGGATCATATCCTTTTATAACCACTTTGCTATATCGGCCAAACTCAAAACCTATTAGCGACAAGACTATACCAGCATAGGTACAGCCTCACGCACTTCGCTAACAGAACGGCGTTAACTGAACACGTGTTAGCAAATGGCCACAGTTTTGACTTCAACAATACAAGTGTTCTCCACAAAGACAATAATTACTGGCGCCGAAGTATCGCAGAATCTCTGTATATCCAAATGGAAAACAGTGTTAACAAGAAGTTCGAATCTATCAACTTATCTGCCTACTACACGGATCTCATTAACTTCCTACTGACCTAAACTCGTTCATCATTTTCTATTATAATTCCGCAATTGGGAAAATAATTATTCTTACAACTAACTTACATTATATTATATCTTACCTATTTAACAATTAAACTTTAAGTCACATACCGGATTACAATTAAAATTTAAAAATTACTTGTGAATGCTCAGACCACGCGATTAAGATCGTATTGTGATGCTTGCTGGACAGTAAGTGATGCGTAATCCCATTCACTTCCGCCGATCGAATCCATGGATCGATTTTACCGACATAGGGTCGCAGAGAACAGGTGGGGGGTTGTGTCCTTACTGTCCATCCACCAAAAATTAAAAAATTTACCAAACTGATTTTGTAAGGATAAATTATGTAAACAAATATCCATGCCCTTCCTCTCCGCCATACGGCTGTTAGTTAATCATAAGTTTAAATTACGCTTTAGTCTTAATCTACCATCTAAGACAATAGCACCTAGGGCAAGATTTTCACACTCCTAGGACTTTAGTAAGTTAAACTTTATACAATCCACTGCGCACAAACAATAGTTAACACATGAAATATTGGTTTTATAAGTTATATCACTTTAGTCGTAATAGTAATGTAATATTAGGTAATCTTGTTCACACAGAATCCATAGTTTGAGACTGAAGAGGGCAACAAACCATTGCCGAAACGTTTTTCTACTTTAAGTAAAGAAGCTATAAATTTACACTTGGTCTGAACCATAGCCGTTACCCATCAAACATACATAGATAACCACTTTTCTTTTAGGAAAATTTTTCTAACCGCAGAGTGTAATTCGTTAACTAGTTGTTCCCTTTCTTTGCTCATATTGTTTATTTATAGTTTCAACTAATGACTTGAGCTTTCTCGCTTCCCTCTCCAATTCTAATATTTGTTGTTTTAAATTATTTATATCTAACGATACAGATAATTCATAATTATTTAAACTGTCTTTTGTCGCTAGAGTTTCTCGAGTAGCATTCAAAAAATGTGTAGTATTATTAATTTTCGCCTCTTACACAGCATTATTATGATCTAAATTTAATATTTTTTTACCAATATCACTATTATTTAACTCTATCCTCCTTTCCAACTTCACCGTCTTCTCCTCTTCTTGTTGAAGTTTCCCCCATAATTTCTTCAGCGCTTGCTCCTTATCACCACCTAATTTCTTCAGTTGTCGTTCCACATCATCGATATCATTATGAATCTTGACGAAGTCTACCTCCAAAGCAACTGTTAAATCATCCACCAATGATTTTAGCTTACTGCTGAGCACTTTGTCAAATACATTTGTTTCGACATACGTTTCTTTTACATATTTTCTTACAGATTTATCAAATTGAACAATACGTTGATCCGTGTAAATTTTATTGCTAGCATCATTAGAATATTCAGGTACCCTCAATCGTGTAATTTTTCTATCTCGAGCATCAGATGCTTTATCTTTAGGATTGTAAAATAAATATGTCGATTCTTTCTCCTTTCTGCTCTTCAACGTTTTACGGTTCAGCTGATTATACTGTTCAGACCCACCGAACTTGTTAATATACATTTTTATACTGAAAGATTTAACTCATAACAAACAATTTATATAATAATGTTTGCTTCACGCAGTTCTCCAATTATCGACATTATCTCATTATCATGGCTGGTGTGTCCTGCAGCTTTAGATGAAATCAGTAATTTTAATTTATTGACTAATTCATTAGGATCATCCCAATGAACATAATCCATAGGTACCTTATTTACCACCATTTTATGTGGTAATAATCCTTTTCCGGTTCCCTTAGACAACCTCTGACGAGTGAAAGTTGTCGTTCCCCTGAATAGTGGAGCAATAATGTGTCTGTATTTGTATCCTTTACTACCACTAATTTGACTCGTTGGTAAATGTCCTCGACGATGTGCGTTCGATTCAAATAAAATGTTGTTGTATTGATCTAACTCATCTTCATTATATAAATTTTGTCTTGGATATTTCATAAAAATTAATTCAAATATCCCTCGTGTACCGGGATATTTTTTACCTTTAATGAAAAAGTTATCCTCATTATCAAGTCTAAAGATTGTGTTTCCAATCATAAGCTTATCATTATTAAAATATACTCCATACACATGATCAATTTCTTCATTCGAATCCGATCCGAAAAATAGTACACTTTTGCTAATTTTTGGAACCCTATTTCTTGTACTCGTCCTTTGTTTCTTATAACACGGATACGTATAACGCGACATTCTTTCGGAACCTAACTACCGTGTTGTACGGGGCTGTCTGTACTAGATTGTTGTTTGTTTATTTGCTGAGTGCAAAGGGTTGATCCTTTATAACCCAATATTTTCGTGTTTAAAAGAAAATCGTACAACATGAAAGTACTTAAACGCGAATAAAAGTAACAAAGTTATTAAATCGTGTAATATGAAATGGCCCATTTCGCCTCAAATCTTTACAGACTTTGTGTCTTCTAACGACCGCCACTATCTTCAAAGATTTATTTTTTTTATTGGAAACGTGTTGGCAAAAATGCATACAAACCAATGGTGCATATTTTGATTAATGTTACGGATGTGGATTGACAATGGAAGTAGCGGATTAATAAGATATTAGATGAAACTATATTTATTGGAATATGTACGATATGAAGTATATGTATAAATATATTAAAATATATGTATTTCTGTGATAATGATCCCAAATTATCTTGAAACGAATCCATTGCATTATCAGAGGGATTTTGTAATAATTCGCAAAGGGACTTTTCCATAAGAGATATATCGGAACACATTGAAGAGGAGGAAGAAGCCTGCATTTTTTTTGCTCCAATATCAGATAATCTCTTCAATGTTTGCGGTGCACCAGAGATTTCCTGTTGAGGCTCCTGCTCATCCGGATCATAAATGTAGTGTGCTTCCGGTGATTTAATCGGATTCGGTGGCCCTCGTCGTCTTTTTTTCAAATCTTCCGCAAAATCCTCATAATTTGATTTATTATTAGCAGTAGCATAAATGTCAGAACCTTCCCCTTCCTCTTGTTTTTCTTCTTCACCCTCTCCATATTCTCCGTCGACGGTGGTGGTGGCATCATCCTCATCGCTATAACTTATATCCACACTTTTACGTTTTATTTTCTTCTTCTGTAGACTTTTTTTTAATTAACTGATGTAATGGAGTTGTAATTGGTTTATATGACTCCTCCAAAGCATCGTTTGTTATAAGTTTGTTCAATTTAAGAGCCTCATACTTTCTTGTAATCGCATTACTGGTTTTAGCAATTTCCCCTAGAATTTGGGCCCTTTTTCTTTTACGCTTCTCTGGAATAACTTTATCCGTCTTACTTTTATTCGGCATAAACCTTAGTAAACTCAGTAGCACCCCATCTGTTTCAAGCGTTCAAAGCTTACTAGAAACTAATCGAGCATAAGTCATATTACAAAATCGCGAAATCATTAAAACTATTTCTATATCGACCATTTTGTATAGAGCTATCTTTATCTATAACAACAAACCCATACTTCGGTTTCCAACAACAACTACATAATTTAAAATATTTTGATAACTTATGACGCTACTCATATGTCTACGCGTTTCACCACGTCAAACATGAAGAATCTCATCTTTCTTATGCGCGCGGGACACAAAACGGACCGCGCAACGGACCGGGACGTGGACGACTCGTCCGTGTCCTCCTCCCTGGAGACGACGCTCTCCCTTCCTACGCGACCCGGTCTTGTGGCCGCTCCAACCCTGCGTGCTCGCGGCTCGCGTGGCGGTGGCATCGCGGACGAGTCTGCTAAGACGTCTCGCAATGCCACCCTCACTTCTCTAGTGAGTCCACTTACACCATCCCTGTTACCTATGTCCGACTGATCCTTGTCCTTGTCCAGTGCCATGTCCTCCTCCCTCCTTCCTGTCCATCCGGTTGTAGTTGTAATATTTAAAGCCATTTAATTCCCACGAGGAGGTCGGAAAGGGTAGTCCACCCAGGCAGAGCCGCCTTACCTGGGTAAGCCTGGATTACAATGGGGTTTCGGCAGGTGCCCCAAGGGGAGCGTTTGCGACTGACTAAGTTTCTCGTCCGGCCAGCCATTCAGCCATCAGCACGGTGCCTGCACACCTTAGCTTCGGACGTTGGGAGAGGGACCCGCCGGTTTGTCCTTTCACCTGGGGTGTTGACCCCCAGGGAAGGCCCCCGGCTTCCGGACGCCCACGCAAGTCCCCCCCACCCGCTGAAAAGAAAGCTTTGTCCAGGAGCCAAGGCTTCAACCTAGGATGATGACCCGGTTTAAGGCCGAGCCAGCAGTCCTGGTTTCCGCCCCACTCCCGACCCTGCTAAACCTGTGGGGGGTAGGCTGCCGGGTTGCCTTTCCGCCTAGGGTTTTGACCTTTGAGAAGGCCCCCAGCCCGGGCTTTCAGGCGCCCCAGCCACCAGCTTCCGAATAGCCGGATTACAGGAGTTGCCAGACTCCCAGCCTTTCACCCCCGAGGGAGGTCGCGCGTTCCCCTTTCCACCTAGCGTGTTGACCTTTGAGAAGGCCCCCAGCCCTGGCTTCCGGATGCCCCCCCCCCCGGTGCTCTTAGTTGATCCCTCCCCATCGGCCTGCCCGGCATGGTAGTACCTACCGGTATAGCCCGATGGATCCTCGAGATACTAAGCTCCCCCACCACGACAAGGTAAGCACCACGGGGGAGAATTCAGCACCGTCCTGGCAAACGCATGACTCACGTCGACGCGTTAAGTAGATGCAATAGCATATTAGTACTAGAAGCTAATACATTTGAACAAACATGATCAATTAGGCAAGGTAGGGACATAGAAATTCAGAAAATTCGTGAGAAACTGGAAAGTAGTGAAGATAAGTTTTTCGAACTCAGAGACGGATTAGTTTATCGTAAGAATAAGAATGAGAAACTTTTATTTTACGTACCTCGATGCATGGAATCGAATATTATACGGTCATGTCACGATGAACTTGGACATCTCGGAATAGGAAAGGTAGTGGACAATATATGTAAAGTTTATTGGTTTCCGAAAATGATGGTAAAAGTAAAAGATTATATATCGAATTGTCTTACGTGTAACGAATACTCCCCGATTTCCGGAAAACAAGAAGGTTATTTACATAGCATACCTAAGGGGAAATTTCCATTTTAAACAATTCACATGTGTTCATATGTTCAAGCCAGTTTAAATGTCGTGGCGCCCCTCGTTTCCGGCGGGCGGCAAAGGGTGCGTAGTCGCAGGGGGCTCTGTCTTCCCGAAGTGCGTTTCTGGGGGACAGAGCGAAAATTCCTTCTTCTTCTGCCGACTGTTAACCACGACGCACGTAAGAGTTTTTATCGGATGCCACGGTGCTTCATATATTCGAATCTGAGACATTTTCTTCCACCACGGGAAGAGAATTATACGCGGGCACGGGCCCAGTGAGATTACATACGGAGTATTTCGATCTACGGAGATCGTTAAGAAAAGAGAGATCGTCGCGAATCACGGACGTTCGATATAAATCCAACATCCTTTCTGATCCGACACCCGGCTTGCAAATAAATATTAGGTGTTCTCGGCAAGAATCGAAGGGGTCGCGAACATAGATGATTACGGTCCATTAGAAAAGGCCGGGAAAGGACATAGGTATATTTTGTCAATCGTAGATGGCTTTACAAAATTTATAAGACTATATCCTAATGAAACCACGAAAAGTGAAGAAGTGATCCGTTGTTTAAAAGATTACTTTCCGACCTACAGTAAGCCAAGACGTCTGATAAGCGACCGAGGGACTTATTTCACGTCCAAATTGTTTGCGGAGTTCAGACTCAAGAATCGATTCATCATATTTTAAATGCCGTTAGTACACCACGTGCAAATGGTCAGGTGGAGCGGTTTAATCGCGTTATTACTCCAATGATAGCAAAATTGTGCGAATCGCCCAGTAAGTGGGACAAAATTTGGGTCGATGTTGAATACTCTCTAAATAACACTCGATGCCGTACTACGGGAGTAACGCCCAGTAAATTGTTATTCGGTATAGATCAAGCGGGCGATATCAATGACGAACTACGTCTTGCACTAGATTCATATTGCGATGATGATAGGAAACTTGCGGTAATTAGGGATTCTGCGGCCGCGGAAACCGAACGAAACCAACGCACGAACGAGCGATATTATAATGGAAAACGGAAAGATGCTGTTCGATATAAGGAAGGCGATTATGTTATGATTCACAATACAGATGTTACCCCTGCAGTGAATAAAAAGCTGATCCGTACATTTCCAGGTCCATATGTCGTGAAGCGTGTACTTCGGAATGATTGGTATGTCGTTACTGATGTCGAAGGTTTCCAAATTACGCAAATACCGTATACCGGGACGATAAGCGCGGACCAAATGAAACCGTACGTTAGAGAGTAAGAAGCATGCTTGTATCAGTTTGTTGTGCGTGCTTTTTTGTCCTTTGTACAAGATTTGTGACGTAAGTATATAAGTCAGATAGTTTTTATTTATTGCCAAAAATCCTGTGGATCATTACGAAGAAACTGATATGAATTACTTTTGCAATATGAATTTTCAAATATGTTTAAACATTAGTTATATTTGGCGAGACACGCTCCTCTCGCTCATTTTTCGAGATTCGTTTCAAATTTTCGGAAAAAATAGACCTCTGACGGGGATTCCAATTACTCTACGCGATATAGCAGACATTCCTCTTTAAAAAACACTGCCAAAATATGCAAAGTAGACTTTTGTGTCGTAAATAAAAGCCAAAAAGTCGAGGAAATCGCGGATCGTCAGCAGGGATTCTCAGACGCCACATTTATGACGCGCTCCAGTCGGGCATACGTGCCCCAAGCGCTCACGTGCGCGCATAAATGTCGCGTCTGAGAATCTCTGCTGACGATCCGTGACTTCCTCGATTTATATTCAAACCTCCTAATGCCTACAAAATTATATAACTACAGATGGCTCCGCGGGACTAACAGATTCCTCCGACAAACACAAATAAACTAAACGAGAAAATAATGGAACTCAATAACAAAATCTTCCCATTAATTTGTCAGAAGGAAGTGGTCAAATACATCAAAGAAGGAGAACATCTTAAAGTTGCATGCGAGACCTACAAGGAATCGTAAAACGACGGCTCCGAAGAAGAAGGAGAAGAAGACGAAGAAGAGTACTATGATGTACAGATCCACAAACTGAAAAGGACTAGGGACAAGATTGGATGCCACCAATGCTTCTACCCACAACTCGAAGAAAGGAGCGCTTCCGAATGTGACAATTGCCTCTTGGTCTATCTTGACCAATATTAAATTTAATGAAAACGCGGTATAATGAGAACTAGTTTCGCAGACCTACCAGATACACTAGATTCAAATGTAGATCATACCTATGGACCGTTAAGAAAATTGTAAAATCTAAAATATCATGTACCATAATATTATACTATTATACTATGTAAGAAAGGAAAACTTTGAGAACAAAGCTTTTAGTTAAGGGGGGAGGATGTCGCGAGGACCAAAACATTCTTGGGAACCTTCGAGAAACATAGATAAGAAAGGGTATATAAGGACCCGGCCCACGCGTCGGAGAGAAGTTTAAGATGTTTACTCGTCTCCCAGCCGTGATTAGCCACTCATCTCGTGCAGCAGTTCTCAATAGCCTCAAAGTCTCCTCATTTGCCTTCTCTATTCCTCTCGAATAAACCATCGCTTTTATTAAAAAGCCTAATCCCGTATTTTCCCCCGTGACAATTTATATAGAGCAATATAGAAATAATGTAGATCTGTTCGTTTATTTTTATTAGTACCATTATTTTAATTATAATAATTCTAGTCTAATGTAGTTTTCTCTGATTACTGTGGGCACAGTGGTCGGGGTTTGAGGGGAACAATCCTTTCAACAGGATTCGTTGAATTCAAATTTAATAGGTTGATTCCTAAGGTGTCAACGAGGAAACCGAATTAAGCGAGCTCCTTTATAGAATTCGTATGGATAGGTTTAAGTAGTATAATGATTCTTCACTAAAAATATTTTAAGATTTATGTATGTCCATCAGTTGATAAAGGACAATTGAATTGGCATCTGGATAGATATAAATGATTTATAATTACGACAACAAGAATACAAAATAGTTATACATATGGGATATATACTTATAATTAACGAAAGGTAGCCTAGGACGAATTACAATAGATATAAGTTTCGAATTGATTAGGATTTGATTCGCAGATCAAAATAGATTTTGAATAACGTATGATTGGAATATATAGATGTGGATATAAGAGTTAGATTAGATCTGATTCGCTCATCAGAATAGATATATAAGTTATAAGATCGATTAACGATTGATTTATAATAAGAATTAGAAGGAATTAGATATAGATATAAAATTTAAGATCGATGTAAGATAATATAAGATCGTTTCCAGATGAGTTAGATATAAGATATAGGATGAATAAGATTAGATTGAGATCGATGAATGATCGACAAGGGACTGATTTATAGTGGAATGATATTAGTCGATATTAAATGATATTAAAATATATTAAAGATGTTAATCGATATTAAAGTATATTAACGATATTAAACGATATTACACTCACGTATGGTCAGTGGCGATACACAGATAAACGACTTGTATAGATTTGGCACTGCACTACTAACTCTTTGAATGTTACTAATTTGACTAACTTTTCTTCTTACTGAGCTTTTCTCGCCGGTTAATTGCGCGTATTTATATCCCGCGAGAAGTGAATTTACTTGGTATTGTTTACTTAAGCAATTAACCGCCAAGTGGTGTTAATTATCGTAATCTCTTAATTGAACGTGCGTGGGATGTTGATTTGTTATCGTAGTGGGCCGGCGCGTATCGATGGAGCTTGCTCCGCACACATGACACTTGACATTTGTGCTGTGTAATATATACACATATATGTACATAATAGATATCTCTGGTGTGTAGATTCAGCGTAAACGTGCATATTAATTGAGTATTAAAGAAGTCTACGGCTTCTTATATGCCACAACAAATATCTAATTCGAGGTATTTGGTAACTAACCTAATTACAATTACTATATTTGTTAGTATAGTATCGAATTATAATTTTGGTACTGCATAAACTATATTGCATCCTTAGGGCAATGGAGATCGGAATCTAGGAGATGCAGTGCATATTCTAATGGTAAGTGCCGATATTAATAAATTGATCTTGAACTATTAATGCAATACATAAACATGAATTACTCGCTTGTTTCGCAATTGGCAAGATTGATATTGTGTGATTGGGATATATATTGCGGAAACTACCAAAGAACGAAGAGAGCAGAGGACAATAAGAGCAGAAGAGACCCAAAATAAGACCCAAAGATCAGCGGGTCTCGTGGCGCAGTTGTAGCGCGGCCGACACCGGAGCTCGAGGACCGGGGTTCGAATCCCCACGAAGGCTCTTAATTTTTCTCCTGCTGCTCTACAACCGCCGTCCATCCTACAAATTGGTGTCAGAAGTGGGATAGGAGCGTCAGCCAGATGTTCGCACAAGGTTGATCATTTAGTTTCATCGAACACGTACGGTTTAGAGTTGTATCGCCACAGATTTCGTAGTTTAGGCGATCGATTACACGTTTCGCGAGATTTCTCTCTTTGGCAAACGAGAAATCGTTTTTCGTGTATTCTGAAACCTCAAACCAGGATTCGCATCGATAGTTTCATCGCTCACAATCTCGAACACTTAGGTTCGCGAAAACGTAGGGTTTCTAATCGTATCCCAATTGATTTCGCACTTTAGGCGATAGTTTACACGTTTTACGTAATATCACTCTTTCGGAAACAAGAAATCGAATTTCGTGTATTCTGAAACGTGAAACCGAGTTTCGCATCGATAGTTTCAATGCTTACAATCTCGAACACTTTGTTTCTCGAAAACGTAGGGTTTCTAATGGAATCCCATCAGATTTCGTACTTCAGGCGATAGTTTACACGTTTCATGCAATTTCACTATTTGTGAAACGGGAAATCCTATTTTCTGTATACAGAAACGTGAAAACTCGATTAACATAGAGAATTTCATCACTCCCAATGTAGAACGCATAGTTTCAACGAAAACGTAAGGTTTCTCTCGGTATCCGACAGATTTCGTACTTTAGGCGATAGTTTACACTTTTTGCCCGATTTCATTATTTCTGACACGGGAAATCGTATTTTCTGTATACAGAAACGTGAAAACTCGATTAACATAGAGAATTTCATCACTCCCAATGTAGAACGCATAGTTTCAACGAAAACGTAAGGTTTCTCTCGGTATTCGACAGATTTCGCAGTTTAGGCGATAGTTTACCCTTTTTTCCCGATTTCACTATTTCCGAAACGGGAAATCGTATTTTCTGTATAAAGAAACGTGAAAATTCGACTAGCATCGAGAATTTCATGAAACAGAATGTGGAAGGCCATAGTGTCAACGAAAAGGTAAGGTTTTTCTCGGTATTCGACAAATTTCGCAGTTTAGGCGATAGTTTACCCTTTTTTCCAGATTTCACTATTTCCGAAACGGGAAATCGTATTTTCTGTATAAAGAAACGTGAAAATTCGATTAGCATCGAGAATTTCATCAAACAGAATGTGGAAGGCCATAGTTTCAACGAAAAGGTAAGGTTTTTCTCGGTATTCGACAGATTTCGCAGTTTAGGCGATAGTTTACCCTTTTTTCCAGATTTCACTATTTCTGACGCGGGAAATCGTATTTTCTGAATACAGAAACGTGAAAACTCGATTAACATAGAGAATTTCATCACTCCCAATGTAGAACGCATAGTTTCAACGAAAACGTAAGGTTTCTCTCGGTATTCGACAGATTTCGCAGTTTAGGCGATAGTTTACCCTTTTTTCCCGATTTCACTATTTCCGAAACGGGAAATCGTATTTTCTGTATAAAGAAACGTGAAAATTCGACTAGCATCGAGAATTTCATGAAACAGAATGTGGAAGGCCATAGTGTTGTTGCGTATGCAGTCTCCTAGATCGTTTTTATCTATACACCGAGCAAGCCCTATGACCTAGGGCTCTAATTTACGAGAGGCCCCAGGCCGAACTACCCTTCACACATGGGGAGAACTTGAGTCCCGGAGTCCTAAGATAGTGCACTCCCGGGGTGAATTTATGATGCCCGCGTTTCCCAGAAAAACCAAAACCAAACCAAGCCTCCACCCTCTCCTTTCCTTACGCTCCAGCTCCAAAAAATCCTTTAAAAGAGCAACCCATTCCAAAGCAAAGCAGTCTTGAGACACCCGTGGTGTAGTGCACATATTATTACGTAGTGAGATTGGGACCAAGTTTTCCTCGTCGATCATCAACCTCCAACCTGCAGCCAGCCGGATTCAGAACAACTGAAGACCACTCAAGTCAGGGGAGGTAAGCACTCTCAGGCTCAACTTCAAACAGTAACACTAAACAGCTCTGTAAGGGACAAACCCGCCAATTGTTGTAATTGAACGACCTCGATTTAGAATATATTGTTATTATTTTGAATTCGAATCCCTCGATTATTCACCTTTCTTGCAACCATATTCGTTAGTGAGTAATCCCCATCGAACCGTTCATCCTCACCGCTCAGGGTGGACAAAGAAACAACACGAGTACCAAATTCATTACGTAGACATTAACAACTCGCCCTTGGGCTCGTAACAAACTGGTGACAGCGGTGGGATACTCATTAAGTGAATTCAAATAGCAAGAAAGGCATTTCTAAAAATCAAAATGTTTGACGGCGGCTCTTCATCTTTAAACATGAATGATTTATCCGTATCATTGGCGTTAATGACCAGACAGAGCTGTATTCAGAATGTGGCATCCAGTATCCCGGTATTCGACGGAGAAAACCCCCCGTTATCGGTATTCGCCCAAGCCGTACAAAACGGCTTAGCGCTCATTCCTAAAGATACTGAGCCGCAATATTTAGCTATAGTATTGACTAAACTCACCGGCGCCGCAAGATTATGCGTCCTAGAATTGCGTTTCGAAGGGGTGGAAGCTTTGTTAAAGTATTTAAAGAAACGATACGCGCCTGGTAGAGACCTTGCATATTTTCAAACCGACATAGCTAGGTTAAAAATTCGAGAAGGGGAAAGCCTCTCCCGGTATATAGATAGGACTGCTCATTTATGGCACTCTGCACGCACCGCCGCTAGGGATCGTTACCCCGCTTATTGTGAAGAAATTATCAAGCAAATTAACGAAGATATAGTTGACAATTTTCTGGAAGGACTTCCTGAAGAAATCGGGTGGAGAGTAGAATCTCGAAATAAAGATTTAAGAACTTTAGAAGATGTGTTCGAGGCAGTACTAAAAATTGATCGACGTCTGCGGAATAGACGACAAGCTTATGGGGGCCGATCTCCTGATAGACACCCGAGTTCTGAATATAGAAATCATAGGTCGTGGAGTAAAGAAAAAGGACGGGATAGGTACGTTTCTTACCCCTCTTCCCCTAGCCCCGTAAACTATCATCGCTACCGTAGTCAGCGAAATTCGGAGTCGGAAGGAGAGTCTCCGATTCGTAGACATCGCGCCTCGGCAATGACGCTACTTAGGAGACCTTCATCGCGGGACCCCTCACCTTTCTCCGATTCGGCTGGAAAACCTGAACCAGAACCCACGGGTAGACCGAAAAACTTAGGAAAACTCTTTTGCTGGAAGTGTGGATCGAAAGGGCATGACGGCAGGGCCTGTAGACAGAGATCAAAATCTCCAAAATTCTCCAGCAGACAGAATCATTTAAACTCCAATCGCGCTCACCGCAACGACGAGGCGGCGAGCGAACGAAGTCAAACTCGTCAAAGAGCAGTAAGGTTCGCCAAACAGAACAACCAAGGACCCTCATCAAGGAAGCCCCCAGCCCCAAGATTCGAATCAAAGTTCCCGAATTGGAAACAAGGATGGGAGACTTCATAATAGACGGTGGAGCTTCGGTTAATTTAATCGCACGGAGCGTCTTAGGAACAGGTGCACAAATAACGTCGAGGGAAGTCATCGAGATAACCGGACTCTCCTCAATACCTGTTCACACGCTAGGGACTACCACCTTACGCATGAACGAGACGCCGGCAATATTTTACGTTGTCGAGGACCTCCCGATCCCTGCGGATGGGCTGTTAGGCAGCTCCTTTTTACTACAGGAGGAAGCGGAGATATCCTATTTCCACAGGACCATGGTGTTGCGGGACAATCCCACAAGGCCGTGGAAATTTTCGAATTTTTCCGAGTACGACAGAAGGCAAACCTCAACCACGAAAACGAAACATACGATTCCTGGTCGAACCATCAAACAAATTCCGGTCAAAATAACCAATACCACCACTAAGGAAGGATATTTACCCAGGATTAAGACGCCAAATAAATTGTTCATCGGAGACGCCGCAGTCAAAAATAGAAAAGGCGAGTGCCAAGTTCTCGCCTGCAATACTGACACTCGGGACATCGAAATTGAAATCGAGCCCCAACACATTACTCCTTTCGATCTCTGCTCATCCTCAGAAGAGGAATATTATTTGTCTAAGCAGGGACAAGTATCCAACGTCAAAAAGCGCATCGACCAGATCAAGGGTAGCTTAAAGTTAGACCATCTGAACACCGAGGAAAAGGGACATGTAATGGGGTTGATAGAGGAATTTTCCGATCGATTCTTCCTACAAGGAGATAAACTAGGAAAGGCCTCGAATTTCCAGCACGCACTTCATACAACCGATGACATCCCGATAAATACCAGGCAGTACCGATATCCACAGGTACATCAAAAGGAGATCCAACGACAGGTCAATGCAATGCTAAAGGAAGGGATAATCACCAAATCTACGTCGCCATACAACTCACCACTATGGATAGTCCCGAAGAAACCAGACGCCGAGGGAAATAAGCGTTGGCGTATGGTTATCGACTTTCGGGCCTTAAACAAGAAGACGGTCGGGGACAAGTATCCATTGCCTCAAATTACAGAGATACTGGATCGATTGGGCGGCGCAAAATACTTCTCCATTTTTGACCTGGCCAACGGATTTCATCAAATCGAATTGGACCCAAAGGACAGAAAGAAAACAGCTTTTACCACACCTTTAGGCCATTATGAGTATGCAAGAATGCCCTTCGGCTTAAAGAATGCACCCCCCACCTTCCAAAGGCTAATGGACCAGGTCCTAAGTGGACTTCAGGGGACCGAATTGTTTGTTTATATAGACGACGTTGTTGTGTATTCCTCATCATTGGAGGAACATAGGATTAAAGTTAGGAAACTATTTAATCGACTCAGGGAACACGGTTTGATTTTGCAGACGAACAAGTGTGAATTCTTGCGGAAGGAGGTAGCGTACTTGGGGCATATAATCTCCTCGGAGGGAGTGCGACCTGATCCCCGGAAAATTCAGGCTGTTAAAAATTTTCCTGCTCCCAAATCCCAGAAAAATATCCAGCAATTTTTAGGACTTGCGGGATACTACCGGCGTTTTATTCAAGATTTCTCGTTGAAAACCAAACCATTAACAAGTTTATTAGGGAAGGGAATACGATTCAAGTGGGCAGAAGAACAGCAACGAAGTTTCGAAACCTTAAGGGACGAATTATGTAACCACCCAATTCTTCAGTTCCCGAACTTTTCTCAACCCTTCATAGTGACAACCGACGCATCAGAATCGGCAATAGGAGCAGTTCTTAGTCAAGGGGAAATAGGACAGGATTTGCCCATAGCTTACGCGTCGCGAGTACTAAATTCCGCCGAGGGAAATTATTCTGCCACCGAGAAAGAATGTTTAGCAATGGTCTACGCGGTCAACCATTTCCGACCATACCTTTACGGTCAAACATTCACCCTAGTAACCGATCATAGGCCGCTGGTGTGGCTGCATTCGGTTAAGGACCCCACCTCACGGCTAGTAAAGTGGAAACTGAAACTCCTCGAGTATGAATATACGGTGGTTCATAAAGCGGGAAAAATAAACAAAAACGCTGACGCGTTATCAAGAAATCCGGTGATATGTTTGCCCGTTTTGCCCCGGGAGCGAGACGAAGATCCAACGTATAAAAATTACAATCAGAATGCGAATATCGATACAAGCACTATAGGGAAAAGGGTGCGCGAAAATAGGAGAAGATCGCGTTTCCAACCTTCTTATAAGGAATTGGACTCGAGTTCTTCCGATGAACCGACAACCACCCTTATACCAAACCGATTGTCGGCCAACGTAAGGCACTCACCCATAATAACCGGTTCGGATCGAAGAATATTACCATCTCTGGAAATAGAAAAAAATTTGGACGACGAAATCTTAGGTGATATCCAAACTCCGCCAAAAGGATTTTCCACCGAACTCGAAGCAGGACACTCCGTCGGAGTCTATCAACAGCAGGAAATGACCACGCTGATTGACTTCGACAAAGAAGTGAATGATACCGTAATCGAAGCTGAAAGACAAGGTCGCCCAGGAAATAGCATCATCGAACTGCTACCAACCCATTTACCCTCGTCATCGGAAGAGGAAGAGATCCCGGGTCATTCTCAAGACAGTTTATTGTGCGTTCCAAACCCTGAAACTGAAACTCCTTGTTTAGAACCAATCCCTGTCATAAACGAAGCATCAGGTACACAACGGAGTGACACACACCCCCTTTACCACACTGGAAGTATCCATACTGGATTCGGTGAGTCGTTGCCCGATATGCCGGAATACTACAATAGCGAAACCTCATCGGGGAGCGAATCGGAAGAGGAACGGATTAGCGATGCAACAAATGCTCAGGCCAAAACCATAGTATTGTCTTCGAATGGGCTCACTTCCGAAAAAGGTCACGTGGCCCATTGTATGTCGGTAGATTGTACTCTTACACACCCAATCAGTAAATTATTATTGGAAACCGGTAAGGTGAACAGGGAAAAACTTCGGGGAGTAAAGCCTCAGAAGGGGAATATTCTAGTGTCCAGCGGAGGTCAATATAAAACATTTAGCATCGTAATATCGAATTATCACCATGAAAATCCTACAATGTCGGACCTCGCAAATGGGTTGAACAACCTCAAGAAAGCCTTGGTGCGGCACAAAATTCGTGAACTTCGCATGTCAATACTAGGGGACGGGCATGATAATATTAAACCATCAACTTTTTATAGTCTGATAAAAAACACTTTTAAGAACTCCAATGTAAAAATAACTTTGTGTGACACTAAAATTAAAACACCGCTGGAAGAAGAAAGATTGGAACTCACCAGGGAGGCACACAGCAGCTTGATTGGTGGACATAAAGGAGTAACAAAAACTTACAATCGCTTAAGGTCACAATTCCATTGGACGGGGATGCGTGCAGAAATTCAAGATTTTATCAGAAAATGCACTAGTTGTCAGGAGCAAAAATTAGTACGCGCAAAAACCAGACAACCTATGATAATTACTGACACACCTTCGGAACCATTTGATAAGATTGCCTTAGATACAGTAGGGCCCCTTCCAGAAACCCCCAGTGGAAATAGATATATCTTAACCATGCAGGATAATCTAACCAAATATTGCCTTGGTGTAGCCATTCCAAATATCAGAGCCACAACCATCGCCGACGCGTTCGCCAGGCATTTCATATCAGTGTTCGGAACACCGAAAGCCATTTTCACCGATCGTGGAACCAGTTTTATAGGGAAACTAATGACAAACTTAGCAGAAATATTTAAGATAAGACAGGTAACTACGTCTGGGTACCGTCCACAAACCAACGGATCGCTTGAAAGGAGCCATATAGTCTTGACGGAATATCTAAAACATTTTATGAATAAGTATGAGGATTGGGATTTGTTGATCCCATTTGCAATGTTCTCATATAACACCTCCGTCCATGAGGCCACTAATTTCACTCCGCACGAATTAGTTTTTGGAAAATTAGCTAGAACCCCGAGTTCATTTCCGGACAGCGAAAATCTCAAGACGTATGGCAACTATTTAGAGGAACTAATAACCAAATTAGATAAGATCCGGAATATAGCAACTAATAATTTATCAAATGCCAAGCATCGTTCAAAAGCGTATTACGATCTAAAATCCAACCCGGTAAAATTCAAGACGGGAGATTATGTATATGTGTTGTTGGAACCCCGTCTTAGTAAATTCGATCCTCATTACGTAGGGCCATACCGAATACTGGATGCTACTGATCTGCATAATGTGGTCTTGCAAACACCTGGTCATAAGACTATGGTCAAACATCAGGATAAATTAAAATTAGCTTACCTGCCTGACGAGTGTAAAACAGTTACAGAGATTTGAACATGGAGAAAAACTCTGCTCTAATCATCCTCCTGGTAGTTCTTGCCACTATAACGTGGATGACGCATGGGCGAACTAATGGCTCGCAACCTACCCGGTCCGTCATCATCAAATTTTCGAATAACCCCGGAATTTATTTTGAAAAATTAGCCCCATGGCATCTCTACCATACGCAATGGAAATTGGTAACTGCTCTGGAGATTGGGAGTTTCCTTGAAGCAGTGCCAAAATTAAGTGAATATCTCAATGTAACCAATAACATCTGCAAAAAGCATCAGGTTTCACCATGCATTAGCGAAGAAGTGGGTCCTCAACTCAAAGCATCATTGGCTGATCTGGAGCAGTACAGAGCTCTCCTGCGATCGCTAGTAAAGGGGGAGAAATCACGAATTAAACGCTCCGTGCCATTGGGATTCATAGGGGACCTCAGCCGCACTCTTTTTGGAACTCTTACGGGAGAAGACCTGGAGCAGTACAACAAGGACCTGGACACCTTGTATGAAAAAAACAACCAATTCTCCGCCCTCGTAGCTAATCAAACACAGGTGATGCAGTCGGAGTTCGACAGGACACACCACGAATTCCTCAATTACTCGAGAGGGGTACAACAGTTGGCCATCCAGGTCAAAAATTTATCAGATAACACCAAGGAGATGACCGAGGAGCTCGACCGGATGGATATCATAAACCAAATGTGGTATTGGACCTCTCAGGTAAAGAGGGAGGTGGACAGTTATAAAGCAAATTTAATGGTATTGCTGGATGCCGTCCTTTTCGCCAAACAAGGAATGTTGCACCCGGCCATTCTAGCACCCACACAATTACTAAAGGCAGCACAAGAAATCAAGGGGAACACCAAGTACAGATTCCCTTTAACCACAAAGGAACTGGAGACTGAGCAACTAAGTGGAGTCACCAGAATGAGAACTTCCTTTGGCCAAAACCGAATTATCCTGGAAATCGCAATACCACTTTTGGACCAGGATAGTTATGTGCTCCATAAAACCTATCCGTTACCATCCACCCAAATATACGGGAACACTAGCGTGGCCGCATTCATAAAACCAGCTACCCCGTACATAGCGGTTTCCACAGATGAACAGGCTTACTTCACAGTGGATGAAGAATACCTAAGTACCTGCTTTCAACATAAAGGCCAATACCTAGGGCCCGCAACTCAACCTATTTACGGGGCTCAAGGAAGGTTGACTTGTGAGGCTGCATTGTTGTTAAACCAGGCAGCCACCAACTGGGACCACTGTGACGTAAGGGTTTTTAAAACTGAGGACCTCTTAATACAACGGCTGCGATCTCGCCAAGCCTGGCTATATTATGCCTCCACCGCCCGACGTATGCAAACTACCTGCCAGGGATTCGCCGCCGAATCAGAGACCTTATTGGGAGCAGGAACCATCCAAATATTACCTCATTGCTCGGCCGTGATAGACTCAATTAGATTGACCTCGTTAGAAACGATAACGGGAAACC
This sequence comes from Nysson spinosus, assembly GCA_910591585.2. Taxonomy (NCBI): domain Eukaryota; kingdom Metazoa; phylum Arthropoda; class Insecta; order Hymenoptera; family Crabronidae; genus Nysson; species Nysson spinosus. The sequence continues at coordinate 111,074 of OU342852.1, read as the reverse complement.
AAGATAATGAGTACCTAGCGGCGGTCTCCCTGAATATTTCGGCAATAGTTCCAATCAATAACGAACATCTTCGGGAACTACTGGATGCAAGCCCGAATGTCACACTGTACAAGGGCAATCAATGGACAGAGTCTTCTGCAGTGCAATCCTTGGCTGAAATAGAACAACGGGCAAAATCTCTGGAACTACATCATAGGACATTCCAACGAATCCGTACGGCCGTTTATACGGGAACGGGGATCGGTACGATCATCCTAATCGTCGTTTTGATTGGCCTCAATATGTGGAAGCAGGCAAGAAAGAGCTACAGAAGGCAACCCGTAACTCAACCGCTGGTTATGTTCAAAGCAAAGGCTGAGACATTTCAGGCTCAGGAGCAACAGACTCCGTTCATCCAGCCAATAGGACTGACTTCCTCAGGGATAGCCATAGTCTGATATTGAAAAAACTATCTTTACGTCATTCTTAGTTGATAAGTACACTGACATTCACACACAATAGGATAAGTACACTAATCATACTCACGCGTCAGAGTGCTTACCCACCCGAATTGAATTTTATAGAAAGCATCACGGTCAAGCGATGTTTCATTTAAAGGGGGAGATGTTGCGTATGCAGTCTCCTAGATCGTTTTTATCTATACACCGAGCAAGCCCTATGACCTAGGGCTCTAATTTACGAGAGGCCCCAGGCCGAACTACCCTTCACACGTGGGGAGAACTTGAGTCCCGGAGTCCTAAGATAGTGCACTCCCGGGGTGAATTTATGATGCCCGCGTTTCCCAGAAAAACCAAAACCAAACCAAGCCTCCACCCTCTCCTTTCCTTACGCTCCAGCTCCAAAAAATCCTTTAAAAGAGCAACCCATTCCAAAGCAAAGCAGTCTTGAGACACCCGTGGTGTAGTGCACATATTATTACGTAGTGAGATTGGGACCAAGTTTTCCTCGTCGATCATCAACCTCCAACCTGCAGCCAGCCGGATTCAGAACAACTGAAGACCACTCAAGTCAGGGGAGGTAAGCACTCTCAGGCTCAACTTCAAACAGTAACACTAACCAGCTCTGTAAGGGACAAACCCGCCAATTGTTGTAATTGAACGACCTCGATTTAGAATATATTGTTATTATTTTGAATTCGAATCCCTCGATTATTCACCTTTCTTGCAACCATATTCGTTAGTGAGTAATCCCCATCGAACCGTTCATCCTCACCGCTCAGGGTGGACAAAGAAACAACACGAGTACCAAATTCATTACGTAGACATTAACAACTCGCCCTTGGGCTCGTAACAGTGTCAACGAAAAGGTAAGGTTTTTCTCGGTATTCGACAAATTTCGCAGTTTAGGCGATAGTTTACCCTTTTTTCCAGATTTCACTATTTCCGAAACGGGAAATCGTATTTTCTGTATAAAGAAACGTGAAAATTCGATAAACATCGAGAATTTCATCAAACAGAATGTGGAAGGCCATAGTTTCAACCAAAAGGCAAGGTTTCTCTCGGTATTCGACAGATTTCGCAATTTAGGCGATAGTTTACCCTTTTTTCCAGATTTCACTATTTCCGAAACAGGAAATCGTATTTTCTGTATAAAGAAACGTGAAAATTCGATAAGCATCGAGAATTTCATCAAACAGAATGTGGAAGGCCATAGTTTCAACGAAGAGGTAAGGTTTCTCTCGGTATTCGACAGATTTCGCAGTTTAGGCGATAGTTTACCCTTTTCTCCCGTTTTCACTATTTCCGAAACGGCAAATCGTATTTTCTGTATAAAGAAACGTGAAAATTCGATAAGCATCGAGAATTTCACCAAACAGAATGTGGAAGGCCATAGTTTCAACGAAAAGGTAAGGTTTCTCTCGGTATTCGACAGATTTCGCAGTTTAGGCGATAGTTTACCCTTTTCTCCCGTTTTCACTATTTCCGAAACGGGAAATTGTTTTTTCTGTATAAAGAAACGTGAAAATTTGATTAGCATCGAGAATTTCATCAAACAGAATGTGGAAGGCCATAGTTTCAACGAAAAGGTAAGGTTTCTCTCGGTATTCGACAGATTTCGCAGTTTAGGCGATAGTTTACCCTTTTTTCCAGATTTCACTATTTCCGAAACGGGAAATCGTATTTTCTGTATAAAGAAACGTGAAAATTCGATAAGCATCGAGAATTTCATCAAACAGAATGTGGAAGGCCATAGTTTCAACAAAAAGGTAAGGTTTCTCTCGGTATTCGACAGATTTCACAGTTTAGGCGATAGTTTACCCTTTTCTCCCGATTTCACTATTTCCGAAACGGGAAATCGTATTTTCTGTATAAAGAAACGTGAAAATTCGATTAGCATCGAGAATTTCATCAAACAGAATGTGGAAGGCCATAGTTTCAACGAAAAGGTAAGGTTTCTCTCGGTATTCGACAGATTTCGCAGTTTAGGCGATAGTTTACCCTTTTCTCCCGTTTTCACTATATCCGAAACGGGAAATCGTTTTTTCTGTATAAAGAAACGTGAAAATTTGATTAGCATCGAGAATTTCATCAAACAGAATGTGGAAGGCCATAGTTTCAACGAAAAGGTAAGGTTTCTCTCGGTATTCGACAGATTTCGCAGTTTAGGCGATAGTTTACCCTTTTTTCCAGATTTCACTATTTCCGAAACGGCAAATCGTTTTTTCTGTATAAAGAAACGTGAAAATTCGATTAGCATCGAGAATTTCATCAAACAGAATGTGGAAGGCCATAGTTTCAACGAAAAGGTAAGGTTTCTCTCGGTATTCGACAGATTTCGCAGTTTAGGCGATAGTTTACCGTTTTCTCCCGTTTTCACTATTTCCGAAACGGGAAATCGTTTTTTCTGTATAAAGAAACGTGAAAATTTGATTAGCATCGAGAATTTCATCAAACAGAATGTGGAAGGCCATAGTTTCAACGAAAAGGTAAGGTTTCTCTCGGTATTCGACAGATTTCGCAGTTTAGGCGATAGTTTACCCTTTTTTCCAGATTTCACTATTTCCGAAACGGGAAATCGTATTTTCTGTATAAAGAAACGTGAAAATTCGATAAGCATCGAGAATTTCATCAAACAGAATGTGGAAGGCCATAGTTTCAACAAAAAGGTAAGGTTTCTCTCGGTATTCGACAGATTTCACAGTTTAGGCGATAGTTTACCCTTTTTTCCAGATTTCACTATTTCCGAAACGGGAAATCGTATTTTCTGTATAAAGAAACGTGAAAATTCGATTAGCATCGAGAATTTCATCAAACAGAATGTGGAAGGCCATAGTTTCAACGAAAAGGTAAGGTTTCTCTCGGTATTCGAGAGATTTCGCAGTTTAGGCGATAGTTTACCCTTTTCTCCCGTTTTCACTATTTCCGAAACGGGAAATCGTATTTTCTGTATAAAGAAACGTGAAAATTCGATAAGCATCGAGAATTTCATCAAACAGAATGTGGAAGGCCATAGTTTCAACGAAAAGGTAAGGTTTCTCTCGGTATTCGACAGATTTCGCAGTTTAGGCGATAGTTTACCCTTTTTTCCAGATTTCACTATTTCCGAAACGGGAAATCGTATTTTCTGTATAAAGAAACGTGAAAATTCGATAAGCATCGAGAATTTCATCAAACAGAATGTGGAAGGCCATAGTTTCAACAAAAAGGTAAGGTTTCTCTCGGTATTCGACAGATTTCGCAGTTTAGGCGATAGTTTACCCTTTTTTCCAGATTTCACTATTTCCGAAACGGGAAATCGTATTTTCTGTATAAAGAAACGTGAAAATTCGATAAGCATCGAGAATTTCATCAAACAGAATGTGGAAGGCCATGGTTTCGACGAAAAGGTAAGTTTTCTCTCGGTATTCGACAGATTTCGCAGTTTAGGCGATAGTCTACCCTTTTTTCCAGATTTCACTATTTCCGAAACGGGAAATCGTATTTTCTGTATAAATAAACGTGAAAATTCGATTAGCATCGAGAATTTCATCAAACAGAATGTGGAAGGCCATGGTTTCGACGAAAAGGTAAGTTTTCTCTCGGTATTCCACAGATTTCGCAGTTTAGGCGATAGTCTACCCTTCTTTCCAGATTTCACTATTTCCGAAACGGGAAATCGTATTTTCTGTATAAAGTAACGTGAAAATTCGATTAGCATCGAGAATTTCATCAAACAGAATGTGGAAGGCCATGGTTTCGACGAAAAGGTAAGTTTTCTCTCGGTATTCGACAGATTTCGCAGTTTAGGCGATAGTCTACCCTTTTTTCCAGATTTCACTATTTCCGAAACGGGAAATCGTATTTTCTGTATAAATAAACGTGAAAATTCGATTAGCATCGAGAATTTCATCAAACAGAATGTGGAAGGCCATGGTATCGACGAAAAGGTAAGTTTTTTCTCGGTATTCGACAGATTTCGCAGTTTAGGCGACAGTCTACCCTTTTTTCCAGATTTCACTATTTCCGAAACGGGAAATCGTATTTTCTGTATAAATAAACGTGAAAATTCGATTAGCATCGAGAATTTCATCAAACAGAATGTGGAAGGCCATGGTTTCGACGAAAAGGTAAGTTTTCTCTCGGTATTCGACAGATTTCGCAGGTTAGGCGATAGTCTACTCTTTTTTCCAGATTTCACTATTACCGAAACGGGAAATCGTATTTTCTGTATAAATAAACGTGAAAATTCGATTAGCATCGAGAATTTCATCAAACAGAATGTGGAAGGCCATGGTTTCGACGAAAAGGTAAGTTTTCTCTCGGTATTCGACAGATTTCGCAGTTTAGGCGATAGTCTACCCTTTTTTCCAGATTTCACTATTTCCGAAACGGGAAATCGTATTTTCTGTATAAATAAACGTGAAAATTCGATTAGCATCGAGAATTTCATCAAACAGAATGTGGAAGGCCATGGTTTCGACGAAAAGGTAAGTTTTCGCTCGGTATTCGACAGATTTCGCAGTTTAGGCGATAGTCTACCCTTTTTTCCAGATTTCACTATTTCCGAAACGGGAAATCGTATTTTCTGTATAAATCAACGTGAAAATTCGAATAGCATCGAGAATTTCATCAAACAGAATGTGGAAGGCCATGGTTTCGACGAAAAGGTAAGTTTTCTCTCGGTATTCGACAGATTTCGCAGGTTAGGCGATAGTCTACCCTTTTTTCCAGATTTCACTCTTTCCGAAACGGGAAATCGTATTTTCTGTATAAATAAACGTGAAAATTCGATTAGCATCGAGAATTTCATCAAACAGAATGTGGAAGGCCATGGTTTCGACGAAAAGGTAAGTTTTCTCTCGGTATTCGACAGATTTCGCAGGTTAGGCGATAGTCTACTCTTTTTTCCAGATTTCACTATTACCGAAACGGGAAATCGTATTTTCTGTATAAATAAACGTGAAAATTCGATTAGCATCGAGAATTTCATCAAACAGAATGTGGAAGGCCATGGTTTCGACGAAAAGGTAAGTTTTCTCTCGGTATTCGACAGATT